>JADMNL010000031.1:67358750-68852500 GCA_016271365.2 Neoceratodus forsteri | reverse complement strand
CTACAGAGTTTAAACAATGCTCAGATTAACAGGCTTACTATTCTAATGAGGAACAGTCATGCAATTGCCAAGCAGTCTCGTCCATTCACAGATTTTGTTTGGACGAGTAAACTGGACCAAATGAAGGGTCTGGAGACAGGAAGCACCTATGTCAATGACAAGTAATGCAGGAGATTTTGTGCTGCCATTGCAGAATATGAACGACTTAAAATTATGAATGAAGCCAAGAATTCCTCATTCTGATCTATGTGATGAAGCAACTGATACCTCCATTGCAGAACAACTTATAATTTATATCCGTCATGCATACAAAGGTGTTATAAAAACAGCCTTTCTAATTATGGTTAGACTTGAGAAGCCAAATGCTGAAAATATATATGAAAGTTTTGTGAGTGAGTGCTCTGCAGTACTTGAAATAACTCGTGAAGAGTTTCTAACAAAACTAGTTTGTTTTACAGTAGACGGGGCAGCGGGTCTGCAGGGCAGCAGAACAGGAGCCTCAGCACGTCTTCGTGACGTACATCCTTTGATAGTTGTTACTCACTGTATGCTTCATCAGCTGGAACTGGCCTTTAAAAAAGCTGTAAAATCAATGCCCTGTTACAGTAAGGTAGAGGACGAGATGCTGCAGATTTACTTATTCTACCACAACAGCCCTCTGAACAGAACAGAACTGAGGAATTTTTGCCAGGCAACAGGGGTCTGATGTTTAGTCCCAACTAGGGTAGGAGGTACCAGATGGGTCCCGCATCTAAAACATGCCTTTGAAAATTTTGGGGAGATTTATCCTGCAATTATTTCACATCTTGAAAATGTTGCTGCATCACGAAACTCAATGGTCAGTGCTAGAGCTCAGGGATTTTTGAAAAAGCTCACATCAGAACACTTTGTGCAGAGTGCCTTGGAGCTTAATGACGTTATTGTTATCATAGCAAGAGTTTCCCTGTTGTTGCAGGAAGAACAGGTCAATATTAGCAAAGTGATGGAGGGATTGACAGTTGTTCGTAACAGCCTTGAAAAGCTGAAAACTAAATTGGGACCAATGGCCCGAATGTTCACAAAGGAGACATTTAAGGGTATTCCCTTAAAGGAAATAACCAGAGAAAAAAAAAGGATGCCAACTCCTTTACAAGATTTATAGAAACTCTTTTGACAGAGGTTAACAGCAGGTTTCCAGACAATGACCTGTCTGTTGTAAGGAAAGCTGGTGTAACACTTTTAAACCCCAAAATGTGGCCCAATTTGACAAACAGCACTGATTCTGGTGATAGTGAAATTGAAGAACTTATTAATGAATATCGAGATGTACTTCACAAAAATGGTGTAAAACTGGAAGAAGTGGAGACTGAATAGGCCTCTTTAAAAAATTCCCTGAGTTCTTGTACCTCTAGTGTCACTACATGGAAAGAGATAAATAAAAGGTTTTCAGACGGACACCATAATATTTTGTCCCTTGTCAACTTCCTCTTATCCATGCCAAGCATTTCAGTGGAGTGTGAACGTGGATTTTCACATATGAAATCTGTGAAGTCAGACTGGAGGAGTAAACTCAGAAGTGATACACTCACTGTTCTGTTACGAATTAAACTTCATTCACCGGCCATTGAGGATTTTGATGCAACAGGTGTTGTCAATTTGTGGCTAGCCTCTGGGCAGCGAGTCAGAAGACCATGCAGTGGATCTCACAGGAGAAGAGCAGATACAGCTGCTACTGAAACTGTAGACAGCTCTGATTCAAGCATGGACTCCGATGACAGTGTGACAAAACACTGATTCTGATGACTGACCAGAAATGTGTCACCCTGACCCCACTCTGCTCTGATTTGATTTTGTACTTAATAAGCACAACTCTCTGCAGTGTCCCTCCAACCAGTTTCTCGCCCATCTACCGGTGTCTTTCTTGTTATTTTGAATAAATGAGCAATATTCACCACTTGCGTGATGCCAACCACTTGTGTCCCGCTTTAAATTTTCAAAATAAGTTGCGGGCCACCAAATTATTGGAAGTCTCTGGCCCGATGGCCAGTAGTTTTTTTTCCCCCTTAAAGTCAACCCCTGGCAATGCATGGGCATTGCTGCACAGCAAAATTCTGGCCTCCTATTAAAAAAAATTATAATCCAATCTTTTTAATTCTATGTGTCTAGGTGCAGCAGGAAGGAGAAAATATTTTTGGTTTTTCATTTTATCAAACTACACACAACCATAAAAAAAAAAAAACCACAACACCCGATCATCAATGCTATAATTGGTGAGTAACTGATCCTTACAAGACAGCCTACCCTCAGGTGTTTGCCATCAGCAAATGAAGCCTTTATTAGCACTAACTGAATAAGGAGTGTTACATAAAATCACAGCTCTGCTGTGGTAAACGCGACAAAAAAAGCACTTGGACCACACACACACAAAAACACTTTGCACAACATATATTTTTGCAGATTTTTACTGTAGTTCTTCTTTAGTATAAGACTTGCAGCAACTTGCTGTGATGCAAGAATTCCACAGTGCCAGCACAAGGCTGTAAGGAATGTCAAAGCCAATTACTTTGCCTCCATCCTCAAGAACACCACATTCCCCAAACAAATTCTGGCAGTTCATTGACATTTTCAACTCTCACCCTACCCAACCCACAGTCGAGCTCCCCAGTACTCAAGCCACTGGAAGTGACAGGCAGCAAGCATATGAGTGAACTTAAGGCATAGCTGGACAATTTCTGTATTAAAAACAAATTCCCTGGTCAGCTTTACTGGGCATCTTGCCCTTTTCTTGCTTAATTAACCTATGAAGCCTGGATGTTCCTCAGCCTCTCTACCCAACTTTTTTTTTTAGTAAACTTTAGTATTTTCTAAAAAACATAATACAAAACAAGACAACACAATATAAAGGCAGTTAAAAAAACCACACACAAATTCCATAAAATCCCCCCCCCACTGACCACTCACCCATAGTACAATCATCCAAGAATCAACCAATATATAATGTAACATGTACAAAGAGAGGATTGTTTATGCGGTAATCAATACAGTTCTACTGTTCTATAAAGTAAATTGTAACATGGCAAGGAAATGTAATGCAGAATACAGCAATGCGATAAAAGGAATTGCAACCCACGACTGAAAATCAAGCGGGCATCAATTCCCTAGTAATGCCAACTTGATTTTGCAGTACTGCAAGTGTCCACATTATAATCACGATTTGTGAAGTACTGGCAACCCTGCTATTTCCCACCCATCGTTCAGCAGCTATTATTCAATCATCGCTAAATCAGACATCACGAAAAGAGCCCAAATGGTATTGTGTGGAAATAGAAGCCATACATTTTTTTTTCTGCGTTCAGTGGCTAGACAGTAACTGTATAAAGGCCATTATTAATGCCATTTCTTGTTTCTGTATGTTGGCAATGTTGGACCAAAGTGTTGGATCGCAGTATGCAAATTAATGTGCCCATAATTCCAGTCGCAATTAACGTCACAGAAGCAGTTTTGAACGAGTGAAATGTTCAGGTTATCACCGTTTTAGCGAGTTTTAACGCTGTGTCTGATATCAAACAGCATAACTGCACAGTATGCTCGAATTAGGAGACGTATGTTAAGCACCACTCACAATATTAATATATGTTGGATTAAACAAAACCAGAGTTCGATACTAAAAAAAAAAAAATTGTTCCCAAAACATGCATCTGTTTCTTTTTCTCAGTATCACAGTGTTAAATGTGTTTTTCAAGCACGTGCCATGTTACAAGAGCATTAACGCACTCCAAAGTTGGGCTCTACTAGGGAATTAATGCCAGGCTGGTGGTTGGAGGCCCCAACCCCCAATTGGGTATTAATTCCCTAGTACAGCCCTCCTTTGTCGTGCATTGATGCTTACATGGCCCCCATTTTGCTAAAAAGGATGTCTATGTCGGGTAATATGCAGTGCTAATGTAAGAGAGCCAAGGAGCTCCTTGTGCCATTCAGTCCGTGTTGGTAAGAGGTCATCTAACCAATGGCGCAAAATGACCATTTTAGCTGCAGTTGCAATCAGTTATAGAACATCTCTGATAAGAGAAGGGAATATCCTGAACCCTCCCCAATTAACATATTTCCAGAGTGAAAATCCCAGTTAAATCAAAATTTGGATCAAGCAGAGTTTTAATAGATTCCCAGAATGGCTCCACCTTTTCACACTGCCATAAAATATGTAAAAGGGAGCCTTCTGCCTTACCGTATCCAAGACATTGTGAATTTTCCAAACATCCCATTCTACAGTTGAACTAATTTGCCGGTACCTGTCCTGCTTTATAAGTTCATAGAAGTCCCTCCAAGTTTTTATCCAATCACAATCAGAAGCTTCCCAAGCCAGGGAAAGGGAGGCTTGCCAATAGTGGGCAATCCCAATGGGCCTACCGAGGTCTAATGTTTGGTGCAAACTATACAATTTCGATACAGCATGTCACTCGGTAGCGGTCTTGATAAAAGCTTCAAAGTGTAAAGGCAACTGATCTGACCATGAAGGAGACCCAAAACAGGACATCAATGATCCACGGAATTGTAAATATTTAAAAAGAAAACTAGGAGCCAACTGGCATTTACCCCGAAAGGTTGAAAAATCTGGCAGATGGTTATCAACAAGAAGATCCCAAACCAGAGTTAAGGGATTGGAATAAAGGAGGGCGAAATTGGGCGCTGAAGCTTAAATCCAAAATAGCGGCACAATTGAGCATGGGCTCGTAGGACCAATATATAGGGGCAGATTTTAGTTTCAGTGGAAGTGAAGTTGGGGATACATATAGCAAAGCTTGTAGTGACAGGTTTTCCTTGAGGCAAAGAGCCCGCTCCAGAGGCAACCAAAGTGATGTATAGTTTCAGCGCTCTCCCTGCAACAATTCCCCAATAAAAATATCTGGCACCATGCATTGCAAAATAATAAGAAATTTAGGTAATCGAAGGCTACCCTGTGAAGCAGGAAATGACAGTTGAAAATATGTCAGTCTCACAGCACCATATTTCCAAAGGAATTTACAAAGCAGGGAATGAAGCTGTGAAAAACATTTTTATGGTAGAATAATCTTTAGCATACCCAAAGGATATAATATGGGGAAGTGTATTCATTTTATTCATACTAGCCCGTCCCCATAAAAAAAGGGTAGACTAGTCCACCATTAAGTCATTTCTAACTGCATTCAGCAAAGGATCGAAGGTTGACTTTCAGTAAAGCTGTGAGACGGTGTGGTATCTGGATACCCAAGTAAGTCAGTGCCTTCAATTCCACTGTAGTCCCATAGCTAGAATACAAGCTTTATTAATAAATTTATTTAAAGGCACGACTTTAGTTTTGCTTAAATTTAATTTGTAAGCTGATATAGGACCAAAGTTATGAATTTAAATGCTGCAGAAATGGATCTCATCAAATCTAAGGTGTAATAGTATATCATTTGCATATACAGATAATTTATACTCTGTGTTGTCTACCATAATACTCTGGATTTGAGGGTTCCCCTTCAACTTCAACAATAAGAGTTCTACAAATAAATTAAACAAAAAAGGAGGAAGAGGGCATCCTTGCCAGGTACCAGATGTAATTGGGAACGGGCAAGAAAGAACATCGCTGCACCAGATGGTTGCCGATGGAGGGCTACAGAGCATCTTAATCCAATTCACGAAAGAAGGGAGAATATTATATGCCTGGAGTACTTCAAACAAAAATGGCCATGAAACTATCAAATGCCTTTTCGGCATCTATGGAAACCAGGGCAGCAGCTTCCCTGGTCTCCACAAACGTTGCAATTAAATCATAGCGCTTTCGGGTATGATCGCTGGAATGTCGACCTTTCATGAAGTAGACTTGTTCCAGGCTAATAAGCTGTTCCCATACTAATTCCAGACGTTAAGCCAACACCTTAGCCAAAATTTTAAAATCAGCATTTATAAGCGAAACTGGCCTATAATTTGCTGGGGATGAGATGTCTTTTCCAGGTTTACATAATAACACAAGAGCGGGTAAGGGAGTCGTCAGAGAGCCCATGCTCAAACAAGAAGTTTAAAGCTTTAGCTAATACTGGAACATGCTCTGGTGCAAACACCTTAAAGAAACTGACTGGAAACCCATCAGTGCTAGGGGTACGATCCAAGGTTAAGAAATGAGATAGCTGACCGGATCTCATCTGCTGTAATAGCATCCTCTAGAAGTTCCCTTTGAACTTGGGACAGCCGAGGAAGATTAGTCCCCTGTAGATAACGCGCAATTTCATCAGAGTCAAAAGAAATCTCAGGCGACGCAGACTAAAGCTCTGCAAAGTAGTCTCTACAGACATTATTCACCCCTGAGAAATAGCTGAAGTAGGAGAATCCGGTCGACGAAGGCCGGGAACGACCCTAGAGGCTTACTGCTGCCCAAGACGAAGAGCTAATAATTTCCCGGCCCTTTCGCCTTGTTCTAAATATTGACACCTGGTTCTCAAAACGGCCAACTCCACCTGCTCATTCAATAAAGAAGAGTACTTGTCACGCAAGACCTGGAGTCGTAGCCACGTGGGTTCTGGGGTAAGAGGATATGTGGATCAAGGTCATGAATATTACGTAAAAGGTCTACGAGCTGCTGACTGCAAACATCGGCTTTTATAGTCGCCAGTCTTATGCTTTCGCTACGAAAGGCCACTTTAGCAGCACCCCACATCATATCCAGGGATATTCCCAAGTTGGCATTTGTGGCACAGAAATTTTTAATGAACTGATGCAACACATCTACTACCACATCATGCAGCAACTGGACATTAAAGCACCATAAAGAATCTTTGGGAATAGTACCCACTATTCCATATGTCAAATGAGCCGGGGAATGGTCGGAGATTATCCTCTCCTGAATATTACAATGACTGACCCCAAGACCGGTCCTGAGATAAGAAAAAGAAATTGATACAAAAGAAAGACCGGTGTGGAGGGGAGTAAAAAGTGTATGATCTTTCAGAGAGATGGAGCAACTGCCAAGGGTCGACCAACCCAACTGAATCGAGTAGATCCCAGAGACCCCTTTGTGTTGATGAAAGCCTCTTTCTTACTGAGGTGGACCTGTCCAGTTCTGACTGATAGACAAGGTTCCAATCTCCCCCGATTACTAAAAGAATGTGAATGCGAGAGACTAAGAGGGTCGCTAAACGCTTAAAAAAAGAAAAGTAAATTGTGGGGATTCTGGGATAGGACCATAAACACACCCAAGTAGTACTTCTTGCGTTCACAACTTAGCACAAAGAAAAACGAATCACCCTTCCTCATCCCCAATCTCTGAGAGGAGCGAGAGAGGCAATCTTCTGGCAATTAAAATACAAACGCCATTTCACTTGGAACGATTGCCCGAACCATAAGCAAATCCTACAGATTCCCTGTGAGAGAGAGAGAGAGAGAGAGATGTCTTTTCATCAAATGAGATGCCTGTATAAATGCTACATCCACATTCAACTGTCTTAGATGCTTTAACACCCGGTATCTTTTGCCAGCGTCCTGAGTGCCCTTAATGTTCCAGCTTACATAGATATATGATGTGTGAATAAAGTTAAGTTCCGACCTAATGCCATAAGGTATTGGGCTTCATGCCTAATACCTTATGGCAGCATGAACTGATAGACTGTGAAATTTTAATTTAGTAGTGCCTCCTATTAGTAGTGGAAGGGATCGCAACTGTTAAACCCACAGCCAGCCAATTCCTTCCAGCTTCCTGGTGCCTCCGCTCTGCCCCGACTCTGAGATTTTGTGACATGTGGGCAGGAGAGCACGGGGCGAAGCAAACACCAACTTATATGGCCCCTACAAGTTGAGCTATTGCTTTACTTTTCCCTAAGAATGCTTAAATTACCAAAAATGGCTTTTAAAATAATCCCCACTGACTTGTATGGGGCTCGCCCCCGCGCTCTCCCTGCACACGTCACAAAATCTCAGAGTGCGAGGGCAGAGCGGAAGCACCAGGAAGCTAGAAGGGGTCAGTTGGCTGTGGGTTTGGTACCAGTTACAATCCTTTCCATTATTAATAAGCACTTCTAAATTAAAATTTCACGGTACATCAGCTCACGCTGCCATAAGGTATTGGGCTATGAAGCCCAATACCTTATGTCGGAAAATTCCTTTAACCAAAAACCATAAACATCAATAGGTAGAAAAAATATATATATATATAAAAAATTAACCATTATGAGCAAGCCCCCCCCCAATTAAGAAGATAATCATCCATAAGATAATGAATCTTATCCTAGCATAAATGTACACAAATCCAAAACGTATCCCAATAAAAAGGGGAAAAAAAAAACGAACACCATAATTTAAAGGTAGTTTCCCCCTTAAAGCAAACAGTACCCCACCAGGGCCAGAGGACCCAAACTCCCATACGACTCGGACCACGATTTATCCCAGCCTGTAGTCCCAGTACGAGCCCGCCTCCCTCCCCCCTGCATACTGATAAAGGAAAAAGAAAATCCTCCCAAGTTTAAGGTGCATAGAGAGCCCACGATTAAAAAAAGAAAAAGGTGGGGTGGGAATCCCAATCCAGCTCCAGTAAGACAGAGTAATAACACAGGGCAGGACAAAGATCCCAACTATAACCCCCAGATGTAAACCTCATACTAAAAGTAAAAATGACAGGGCTGGTTGGACAAGACATAAACCAGGTTAATAAGAAAAGTGTCCCTTCCCCATAAAATAAATTTATTTTATTTATTGAAGGTATCGGATAACATGCCTCTGAGTCAAAGACTCCTTTACAAAGGTTCCACGTCAAAGAATACAGACACATTAGGTACAACAGCAGAAATTTGCAATGTGATCATGTACAGTGACAAAAAATGGTTACAGGTAACAGAGTATAACAATGTACAGAGTGATACAATGTACAGAAAATTGCAAGTATGGATACAAAGTACAGACAGGGAACAGATAACAGCATACATACACTGCAGGACGGCGGCACTAGCCATGTCCTGGTAGTTATTAGTTAGCTAAGGCAGGACTAGGGGAGTCCATTGTCAAATATAAGCACACCCGGGAGCGGCAGAACCTGAGAATAAGTCCAAGGTCAAGGGGGAAGGGTAGAGCATGAAATCAGGGACAGTCATGGAAGATTAGGTCTCGTAGTTGGGACTTGAACCAACCAAGTCTGGGTTCTGAGAGAAGGGAGTTTGGGAGGGAGTTAAACCAGCTAGGGGCCTGGTACCTAAATGTTCTTTGACCCTAGTAGTCTTGCAGAGGGGTACCCAAAAGTGGGTAGCTGCAGATTGCAAAGTGTGGTGGGTGGACACCAGTGCTTGGATTAAGGGGGTGAGAGCAGGGAGCAGCCCAGCTGTTATTTATTTTGCAGAGAGGCAGGTCTGATATTTGAGCCACCCGTCAAAAGTTTAGCCAGTTGGTGGAGGAGTACAGGGGTACATGTGTGGGTGAGTCTGACGCAGCCAGTGGCTAGTCTACAGGGCTCATGAAGGGCCAGCCTAATTTTGTTTAGGTGTGTGTTGTCGGCCACCCCATAGATTATGACACCATAGTCAATGAGGGATAGTATAGAGGCTGAGAAAGGTAGGTGGAGAGCTTCAGGAGGGAGGCAGTGTTTGTACCCAAGAAGTAGACAAATACGCACATTGACAGCAGTGCTCAGTTTTCGGATGTGGTCATGGTAGGAGAGCCCAGAGTCTAGGGTGATACCTAGGTATTTGAATGAGTTAATCCGCTCCAGGGGGTCGTTTAGTGAGTTAAGTACGAGCAGGGGTAGCCCATTGTACTTGTTTTGGGAGTGGGCAAACACTACAGATTTTGTTTTTTTGTAGTTTAAGACTAGCCTATGTCGAACAAACCAGGATTCAGCTTCCGTGAATGGATTTTTGGAGAGCATTACGGAGAGTGGTGGGATCGGTATGGGAGCTGCAGAGGACGGCATCGTCCCCATACAGGAGTAGCTTCCCGGAGCAGTCCTTGGGCAGGGAGTTGAGGAACAGGGAGAAAAGTAGGGGGCCAAGAATGGAGCCCTGGGGAACCCCGACCTGACTTGGAGAGGGGAGAACAGAGTTTGGGCTAGACTGACTAAGCTCGGTTTGTCAGAAGGCTGGCAAACCAGCCAGTGGTCTCAGGGGACAGGCCTATTTGTGTGAGGGAGTCCAGGAGTAATGTGTGGTGGTTATATTTGTAATATAAAAAAAATATAGTATGCGAGTCTCTGCTTCCATGGATTCTCCTCCCACCCAAAAAAAAAAAAAGGTTTCACTGAAGCTACAGGGTATATTAAATTGACCAGGAGATCTCAGTAGTGTAATTAACTTCCTTGAGAAATTGCATTTTATGGCCTTTTTTTATGACCTGTTGCTGCTTTGAAGCTGGGAAGCTAAATACGCATTTTATTACAGGACAGGACATGGCTATCTCACGCCTAGGTGAGGGACTGCAGGGCTGTAAATCTTCAAAGGAACTGGCTGATCAAAGACTCAATTTGGGAAATGAGTTTTTGCTGATGTCACATTATTTAATATATCTCCTGACAGGAAATCAGTGTTTATATTTTTTTAATGCTAAAAAGGAGGAGCTAGATGACTCACCAAGGGGGTTGGGAGATGGAGTTGAAATGTATTCTTGTAACTGGGGAACATGTCACATTATTTTGGGACTCAAGAAAGATCTCTGATCCAACTATAAGCACTCCAGAGGTAAAGGCATTAGCTAGAAAAGGTCTAATTGTACTGAGGTAGGAGTGTGTTTTGTACTTTGCCCTCGTTCTTTTATGTGATTGTGAGCTCTTTGATATATTGTTCTGTGTTTACATTTTTCATATTTTTATCATCTTTTAGTAAAGTATGTTTTTTTTTTTTTTTTCAAATAGACTGCCTGAATGTCTGCCAGTTCTTTTTTCTGCATGTGACGTAGAGAGGGTTAAGACCAACAAAAACTGCTCAAAAGCTTGATGGTGTTACTAAACTGGAAAAAGGTAAGAATATATCTAAGGTTTTTTATAGAGTTTAAGGGTTCAGTTTGGAAGCCTGGCTTGGTGCCCTAATGAAGACATGCATGAATCCCGAAGGTGTCGATTTGAGCCTGTACATTGGGTATAGTTAGATAAGGTTCAGTTTGAATCTCCCAGAACATGAGACTAAAAGTGATTCAAACTCCAAAAGCAGACAGGAGGGTTACCCTGTCTGTTACCTGTTCACACTATTGTGCTCTAAGGTTGGCACTGTGGAAGCAGAGGGCCTGACCTGCGGAGTGCGTTTGTGACAAATCTGGTTAGCAGCGGTGTGAAAAAATTGGCAACACAAGCTTTAACTGTTCAGCTTAATACTGTACAGCTCACTTGCAAAATAAGGCAGTGATTTAAAAAAAAAAAAAAAAAAGAAACAGAACTGTATCATTTTGCTTACAGTCAAGTTCCTACCAGTTTTATTTTTTTTCTACAGTGCAAGTTAGAGTAGTCGTAGTTAGGGAAGAAGCTGGCTTCCAACTACAGCGGGTACACTGCAGACTACTTGAGGCAGTTGTGCCAGGACAGAGAAGTCCTGCATGAGGCAAGAACCACCAAGCAGAACCTCGTGGATGCCCTGATGACAGCAGATGCCCACAGCATTGAATCACAGACGGACTGTAAAGGACCAAACCTTGGGCGTGGAGGGGCCAGTGCAGTGTCCAGATCTGGTGAGAAGGGCAGCAGGGCCAGTGCAAGCGAAGGACCACAGCAGCAGGGGAAGGTCACCAGCATTCTGGAGCCAGAAGCAATCAGGCTGCAGATTGAGTTGCGAAGAATGGAGCTGGAGTTCCAGAGAGATGCAGAGCGAGAACAGCGTGAAGCAGACCATAAGGAGCGTGAGCGCCAGAGGCGACATGAACTGAAGAAGCTACAACTCCAACCACTAGCACTAGAGCAGGTAACTGGCGTGGGTTTAACTGGAACTACAGGACTGGGTTACAAATTAAATTCCAAATTGATAGCTGAATTTAAAGAGGGAGAGAATATGGATGCCTTTTTAAGTTCCTCTGAAAAAGTCTGTATTCAGGCAAATATTCCTAGGGGGTCCTGGAGCTTCCAGCTATCTCCGCTACTTACCAGGAAAGCTCGGGATGCACTGGGTCAAATGGACAATGAGGACAGTAACGATTACAGCAAACTTAAAGCTGCACTTTTAAAAAAGTTCAGTTTAACAGCAGAAGCATACAGAGCTAAATTCCGTAAGCTCAGGAGAAGCCCTGACATGAGCTACGAGGAGCTAGCCCCGAAACAACATCGGTGTTTAAAACGTTGGTGGGAAGGAATTGAAGCAAACTCTGTAGATAAAATTGAAAATGCTATACTGTTAGAACAGTTTTTAGGGGCATGCCCAGCAGAGCTGAAAACCTGGCTGGAAGACAGAGATCCCAAAACAGTGCAAGAGGCTGCTGAACTCTCGGACCACTATGCCAAGAGTAGATCTGCTCTGAGAGCAAATGGGGCGGGCGTGGCAGTGCAGAAAGGGAAAAGCACGCCTTCAGGGCAGCTAAAACCCTCACTACCTCCACCGAAACCAGTTAGCCCCCAGTTTCAAAGAAAAGGATTTCTCTGAGAAAAGAAATAAATGTTGGGTTTGTAAAGAAACTGGGCAAACTACCAGACAAGCGTCCCAAAAGAATGAGCAATATGCAGAATGGGGCCAAGAAAGAAGTGGGTTGTTTGTGTGTCCCTGGAAGCATGCCTGTGAACCTGAGGGAACACATGCACCCAGTCACGGTGAATGGTGTACAGGCGCAAGGGTTAAGAGACATAGGGGCATCCCTGACATTGGTAAAAGGGGATCTGGTAGAGCCTGGTCAGCTTATACCCAATAAATTTGTAACTGTACAAGGGTTCACTGGTGAGGAGACCACACTGCCACTCACTAGTGTTCTCCTAGACTAGGGTGAAATTGGGGGAACCGTGCAACAGGTGGCTGTAGCAAAAACTTTAGCAGTTGACGTCATCCTTGGCAACAATCTCAAACACGATGGTGAGTGCAGTTACCTGTAGCCAAGCGGCAAGGGAAAATTTTACTTCCCTGGACCCCACAGAAGCCACTGTGGAAACCACTGGGAGGCTGGTTCCCCAGCCTGTCTCCCCTGATATGGAGACTAACGAAAAGGGGGTAGAAAGTTCCCCAGTAGCAGTTCACCACACAGCTACGGAGGGTTACTCCGGAAGAGGGGTGACCCATTGTCAGAGGCTTAGGGATGACAGTGATTCTGACTGCCCTGACGCTACTGCTAGGGACCCTAGTTTAGAGACTGAAGGGGACCTGTCCCATGCCGTGGGAATGTGTAAGTAGTTTGCAGCTGCTCAAAACAGTGACCCTAGTCTACAGAAGCTGAGGGTTTGGGCAGACTGACGGAGCACAGGGAGGTGACGGTAAACATTAAGGTTTATTGGGAAAATGGACTGATGTACACTCAGGCTGTAAAGACAGAGGGAGGGGTGATAGGCAGGCAGCTTGTCGTTCCCCAGGGGTACCATGAGCAGTTGCTCAAGACTGCACACGATATTCTCTTGTCTGGTCATCTGGGAATCGCGCACACTACGCAGCGGTTGGCCCAGAATTTCTATTGGTCCAGCTTCACCCAGCAGGAGAAGAAGTATTGCAGGTCTTGTCACCGGTGTCAAGAAATAGGGAAGGCAGGTAAGAAAACCCAAGCCACCGCAATTCCATTGCCCATAGTAGAGGAGCCATTCCAGAGGGTGGGAATGGATATTGTGGGGCCTTTAAATACCCTCAGCTCCTCCGGGAAGAGGTTCATCCTGACTGTGGTGGATTATGCCACCCGGTATCTAGAGGCAGTCGCCCTATCCCCACTGAGGACAGAAAGTGGCAGATGCCTTACTTAGGATTTTCTCCCGTGCTGGGTTTCCGCAGGAGGTTATCACCGATCGAGGAGGTTCCTTCATGTCGGACCTGATGAAATGTTTGTGGGAGAAGTGTGGGGTGATGCAGAGGTGCACGACACCTCATCACCCGCAAGCCATTGGGCTTGTGGAAAGATTTAACGGTACCCTGAAGTCAATGTTCCAAGCGTTTGCTGAACAGCATGGGTGGGACTGGGAGAAATACCTTTCCCATCTGTTTGCATACAGGCAGGTGCCCCAAGAGTCAACAGGATTTTCCCCCTTAGAGTTCTTGTGTGGACGCCAGGTACATGGGCCCCTGAACTTGATCCGGGAAGACTGGGAAGGCAAGCACGCCACCCAGGGAACTCCCATAGTGGATTATGTCCTTAGGTTTAGGGAAAGGCTGAAGGAGCTTATGGGGACAGCCCAGAGCAACCTGGCAGCTGCCCAAAAGAAACAAAGTGTGGTACGACCGCAGAGCCAGAGCTCGCTCATACTACGTGGGTTAGAAAGTTATCGTCCTTATTCCAGTCCGTAAAAACAAGCTGCAGGCTGAGTGGGCAGGACCATACAAAGTAGTTAGAAAGGTAAATGATGTGAATTATATCATAGAGTTACCCGACAGAAGACATACAGAAAGAATGTACCATGTCAACATGATGAAGCCATATGCTAACAGGGCTGACATGGTGTTTGCAGTATGTAGTCCTGGGGAGGGGATGGACGAAGGAGACCCCTTCTGGACTTGCTGGAAGAAAGCAAGCGGGAGTCCTCTGTGGAGGAAGTTAAACTGTCACCCCAGCTGGCCCCAGACAAGAACCAAGAAGTAAGGGAGGTTCTAGCAGACTTTGCCCCACTGTTTAGCGCCAAGCCTGAACTAACCCCCTTACGACGCACTATGTAGAGACAGGGACACAGACGCCCATATGGCAAACAGCATATCATGTGTCAGAGGCTGTCCAAAAGGACATTAGGAGAGAGATGGAGGAAATGCTGGATTTAGGGGTAATCCAGAGATCAAACATCCCCTGGGCCTCGCCCGTAGTCCTTGTGCCCAAGCCAGATGGCTCTACTAGTTTCTGTGTGGATTATCAACTGAATGCTGTCACGAAGTCAGACACCCACCCGATGCCCAGGACGGACGAACTCCTGGACAAGTTGGGAGGGACGACATACCTTACGACTACTGACCTGACAAAGGGGTATTGGCAATTAGAGTCAATTGACAGAGCTAGAAAGAGGTTGAACTTCATCACTCCAATAGGTTTATCTGAATTTAAAGTAATGCCTTTCAGAATGAAGAACTCCCCAGTCACTTTCCAAAGGTAGGTGAACTAGGTGTTAAACAGTGCTGAGGAGTACGCTGTGGCATACCTGGATTACACTGCCATCTTTAGTGCCAACTAGGAGGAACAGCTGACCCACCTTAGGGAAGGGCTGGGCAGGATACAGAGGGCCGGGCTCAGTGTCAAAGCTGAGAAGTGCCAGGTGGCCATGGCTGAAGTGGCATACCTTGGGCATGTTGTAGGCCAGGGACAGCTCCATCCTAACCAAGTAAAAATAGAGGTGATCAAGGCATGGCCCAGACCAGAAACACAGAAGCAGGTCAGGCGTTTTCTACAGACAGCAGGGTACTATAGGAAATTTGTACCCAATTACACAGTGCCCTGGCTGCTCCCCTATTTGACCTGGTCAAGAAAAAGATGCTTAAGAAAATTACCTGGGAACCAGCCTGTGAAAAAGCCTTTACCAGACTGAAGGAGGCACTGTGCAGTGCTCCTGTACTGACAAGTATGGACTATAGCAGACCCTTTATAGTCCAGACTGACGCCTCAGATGCGGGTTTTGGGGCAGTACCGAGTCAGACATCCAACCAAGGCAAAGATCACCCTGTAGTGTACCTGAGTAAAAAGTTACTTCCCAGGGAGCAGGCTTACTCTACTGTGAAAAAAGAGCATCTTGCCATTGTGTGGGCCCTAAAGAAGTTAGAGCCATACTTATATGGGCAGCATTTTGAGATATAAACTGACCACAACCCCCTGGTTTGGCTGACCCAAATGGGAAAAGCTAATGGTAGACTATTAAGATGGAGTCTTGCCTTGCAAGAGTAGGACATGACAATCTTACATAAGGCTGGAGCGACCAATCAAAACGCTGATGGCCTGTCGCATCTATATGAGGAGTGAACCGACTTGGGGAGCTCATCCCATGCAGGGAATAGAGCCTCCAAGTTCAGTCTAGGTGGGGAGGATTGTGATGCTTGGCCAGCTGATTATGACTGCTGTATGATATTTCTAATATAAAAATATAGTATGCGAGTCTGCTTCCATGGGTGCCCCCCAACCAGGTTTCACTGAAGCTACAGGATATATTAAATTGACCAGGAGATCACTGTAGTGTAATTAAATTCCTTGAGAAATTGCATTTTATGGCCCTTTTTTATGACCTGTTGCTGCTTTGAAGCTGGGAAGCTAAATATGCATTTTATTACAGGACAAGACATTGCTATCTAACGCTTAGGTGAGGGATTGCAGGGCTGTAAATCTTCAAAGGAACTGGCTGATCTAAGACTCAATTTGGGAAATGAGTTTTTGCTGATGTCACATTATTTAATATATCGCCCTACAGGAAGTCATTGTATTTTTTTTTTTTTAATTCTAAAAAGGAGGAGCTAGATGACTAACCAAGGGGGTGGGGAGATGGAGTTAAAATGTATCCTTGTAACTGGGAAATATATCATACCATTGTGGGACTCAAGAAAGATCTCTGATCTAACTAAAAACACTCCAGGCGTAAAGTCATTAGATAGAAAAGGTCTAACTGTATTGTGGTAGGAGTTTGTTTTGCACTTTGCCCTTGTTCTTTTATGTGATTGTGAGCTCTGATATATTGTTCTGTGTTTACATTCTTCATATTTTTATCATCTTTTAGTAAAGTGTGTGTATATATACACACATATATATATACACACATATATATACACATACACATATATATATATATACATACATATATACACATATATACACATACATACATACACACACATACATACACACATACATATACACATACATATACATATACATACATACACATACACATACATATACATATACATATACATACATATATATATATATACATACATATATATATATACATATATATATATACACACACACACACATTTTTTTTTTTTTTTTTTTTTTTTTTTAAATATGCCTGGGTGTCTGCCAGTTTTTTTTTTTGTTTTGTTTTTTGCATGTGATGTATAGAGGGTTAAGACTGACAAAAACTGTTCAAATGCTTGATGGTGTTACTAAACTGGAAAAAGATAATATACCTAAGGTCTTTTATGGATTCATTTTGGAAGCCTGGCTTGGTGCCTTTGGCGAAAGATTGTACCACACTCCCCGAAGAGGGTACGTATCCGAGCCTGTACATTGGGTATGCTAGCATAAGCTTCACAGTTTGAATCCCCCCCCCCCCAGAACTTGAGACTAAAGGTGATTCAGACCCAAAAGCAGACAGGAGGGTTACCCTGTGTTACATGTTCACACTATTGTGCTCTGAGGTTGGCACTGTGGGAGCAGAGGGCCTGACACCTGCGGAGTGCATTTGTGACACCTGCCCCAACCCGACATGGAGGGGGGAGGACCGAGTTTGGGCTAGCCTGACTGAGTTTGGTTTGTCAGATAGCTGGCAAACCAGCCAGTGGTCTCAGGGGACAGGCCTATTTGTGTGAGGGAGTCCAGAAGTAGTGTGTGGTGCACCATATCAAACACCTTGGAAAGATCTATAAAAACGGCACCGGAAATGTGGCCTGTATCAAGAGATGTGTGGAGGGCATCAGTGAACTCCAAAAGCGTTGTGGTGGAAACCACACTGCTCAGGATACAGGAGGCTATATTTGGAAAGGCAGTCCGTAAGCTAGGTGGCCACAACTTTCTCCAAGGCTTTGGAGAGGGGAGGAAGGGCTGAGATGGGGTGGTAGTTCCCAGGCTAGGTGCAGTCTCCGCTCTTAAGGAAGGGGGTGATGAGAGCGGATTTCCATTTAGAGGGAAACTGTCCAAGCAAAAGGGAGCAGTTCAGAAGCATGGTGAGTGGGAGGAGGACTTCGCAGGAGGCATTAAACGTATTCGCAATCAGGGCAGGGTCTGTGGTGATAAACCCATTGGCCCAGAGTTGGGAGGGAGGTGCAGTGGATGCTTTGCCACTAAGCTCTTTGAGGGAGTCCCAAAACTTGCACCCCAAGCCCCATGAAGCAGTAAGCGAAGTTCGGTAATACTCAGCTTTGGCCTTATGAATATTCCACGTACATTTATTTCGCGTGTCTTGGTAGCGCTGCCTGTCAGAGGGTTTACCCATTTCCAGTGCAATGTACCATAGGTTGTCACTTTCTCACATTTGATCTAATACGGCTTGGGACATCCAAGGGGTGTCAACCCCTTTGACTACCTGTTTGCTTAGGGGTGCATACCTGTCACAGGCAGAACTGAAAGTGCCAATGAAGTGTTCTAGTGCAGAGTCAATGTCCAATGTTTGAGACTGCGCTGGAGGATAGTTTTGGGAAGGGGCTTTCTTGCAATATACGACCAGTGACAAAGCACCGGGGAGTGGTCACTCAGGACATTGGGCAGTACCCTGAACTGGGTTGCTTTGTGGGGTGCATTGGTGAGCACAAGATCAAGGAGGGTGGCAGTGCCAGTCCTCTGGTTGAGTCTAGTGGCGACAGTCACAAGTTGGGATAGGTTTTGAGAGGCTGCCGCATCCCTGATGGGTGCAGATGTGTCAACTAGCCAGTTTATATTAAAATCCCCAAGGGCAATGATTTCTGCCTTGCTAGGGAGTGACTGGAGGTGGGCGAGGACAGAGTGGAAGACACTCTTCTGGTTACGGGGTGGAATGTATACAGAAGAGAGGAGCGGGGGTGGGGGTTCCATTAGGTGCAAGATTGATTTTCAGGGTGAGGGCCTGGGCCCTGTGTTCAAGGGTTGGGAGTGGGAAGGAGAGACACTGTAGTGAGTCCTGGATGCATAGAGCACAACCACCACCTTTGATTTTATTTATTTTTATTTATTTATTCTAGGATTACAAATACCTTTGAGCCGAGGCTATTTTACAAAGGTTCCACGTCATTGGTACAACTGAGACAATCATAAGCAAAGATAACAGTTTATAAAATTTAAAAAAAAAAAACAGTCTTGTAGATGAAAAAAGAACAATAAGGTAAAACACTGGGGAGGGGAAAGGGAAAGGAGGAGGGTGAAATCAGGGAGACTAAGTGGATGGGAGAAAAGGGGAGGTAGGTTGGGGGGACAGAGAGGAGAGGTGGAAGGCGGATAAGAATAGAGGTAGTGCAGCCGGGTGGCATTTGTCATGGGCCAGCAGGGGAGGTGAAGATAGGAGGGGGGCTGCTGGCAAAGTGCAGGAGTAGATGTGGATCCAGAAAGGGCATCTGCAGCTATGGAACCAAAAGACATGTTTAGCCACAACAGTGACAGAGGTTGGAGGCATTGAGTGTTAGGCGGAGACGAGTCTTAAAAGAGCTGAGCGATAATGAGGATGAGATGTCGCTGGGAAGACCGTTGTACTAACTAGTGGCCCGGTAAGCAAAGGATCTTTGGCCTTGTGTTGTGCAGCAATGCGGGATTTGCAGAAGATGAGGTTTCGATCCCCTGGTATGTCGGGTGTGGATTCTAGGTTGTATGAGGGCACAGACTCCAGGTGGGGGCAAGGCCCAGCAAGATTTTCTTAGTAGTAATACAAGTTTGGTGTTTTATTCAATTGGCAAGATTCAACCATCCAGTTTGAGAATAGAGGTCACAGGTGTGGGTTAGGCGTTGGGAGCCAGTGACAAGTCGACAGGCCTTGTTGAGGGCGGTGGATACACGTTTGAGTGCGGTGGTTGTAGCAGAGCCGTAAATGATAATGCCATAATCGATGATGGATATGATGGAGCTCTGGACAGCGACAGCAAGGGCTTCGTGTGTCAGGTGTTTCCTATGACGGAATAGCAGGCCTAGCCGGGAGTTTGTGGCTTTGGCAACATGGTCGATGTGGGCAGTGTAGGAGAGGTGAGGGTCAAGGGTGATCCCGAGGTATTTAAAGGTTTTGACCTGTTCCAGTGCGGCACCTTGTCTGCTGATAACGGAGAGTTGGAAGTGCTTATGTTTATTATGGGAGCTGCTGAAGATCATGGCCTTTGTTTTGTTTTTTTGATTAAGGATCAGTTTGTGCTTTGTGAGCCAATTCTCAACCGAGGAGAAGCAGAGTTGGACATTTTCTTGCAATTTCTTCGGGTCCTGGTGTGTGGCAAGGATTACTGCATCATCAGCATACAGGGTGATATGTTCAGTGCAGGAGTCCGGTAGGGTGTTAAGGAACAGGCTGAAGAGTAGGGGGCCCAGTATTGAACCCTGGGGGACTCCAGAAAGGACGGGTTTGGAATCAGAGTGCACATCTCCAATTTTTACACGCTGGGTGCAGTTTTCAAGATAGCTTTTGAACCATGAGATTGAATCACTGAAGAGACCAGCATTTTTTAGTTGGCTCAGCAGGAGGGAGTGGTGGACAGTATCGAAGGCTTTGGTCAGGTCGATGAAAATAGCACCAGTTAGTTGTCCATTGTCGAGGGAGCTGTGAATGGAGCTGGTGAATTCCGAGTAAGGCAGAGGATGTACTATGACCTTTTCTAAAGCCAAGTTGCTGTTTACAGAGAATATTATAATTGTCCAGATGCTCGGTAAGTTGGTCCGCCACTATACGTTCCAGTGCCTTCGATAGGGGAGGCAGAATGGAGATAGGGCGGAAGTTCACATGGTCAGCCTTATCACCACTTTTGTGAATCGGGGTAACAGTGGCCATTTTCCATTTGTCTGGGAATTGGCTAGAGGAACGAGAGAGAGATTAAAGATCTTGGTGAGGGGCCCCAAGTACCTCGTCAAGCATTAGGGCCAGTAGCTTGAGGTCAAGTGTGTCATTGCTTGTTCTAGATTTGCTGATGGCTTTGATAATGTAGTTTCGGACTTGATGTTTCTTTAGTGCTTTAAAGTAGAAAGGTGGGTGACAGGTGTGGGTGGAGGAGTTGGGGGGGATGGGAGTTGACACATCTTGGAAGAAGTGGGAGGGGGAGAACACTGCTAAGGTCAGTGAAAGCGAAGTTAAAAGTGTTCGCAATAGTTTTAGAGTCGAGTGTAGTGTTCCCATTTATGTTGAGTATGTTTGGCGAAGATTTTGACTGCTTCCCAGTGACATCTTTAATGTTTTTCCAGAAATCCCTCCCATTTCCCCAGGAGTTAGTGAGGGCATTTTTATAGTAGTCAGATTTCTGTTGCCGAATGGATTTGGTGCAGTCGTTCCGTGCCCGTTTATAATTCTGGATGTCCAGTTGCTTACCGGAATTTCTAGCCAGTTCCCAGAGGCGGTCCCTGGATTTAAGTTATTTTTAGGAGGTCTCCTGACAGCCAAGGGTTACTGAGCGATTTCACTTTATGCCCTTTGAGGGGGGCAAATTTATTACAGGCTTCAGTGAAAATGTGAATAAATTGCTCCAATGCAGTATTAGTATCTGTTGCCTTGAAGATGGGGGACCAGTCCTGCAGACTGAGGTGCAATTTGAGGTGGGGTAGCTGACCATGGGGTAGGACTCTGCTGGTGATGATTTTTGGAAGGGGCTTATAGAATTTGTTTGACCAGGTACAGCTGATGGGAGAGTGGTCACTGAGTAACGGAGAACTGAGGTTTTCGTGATCCGAGATGGGTGGTTGGTTAGGATCCAGTCAAGTAGGGTGCCGGTCCCAGTTCTGTAGTTCTTTCTGGTTGCATAGTCAACCATTTGAGTCAGGTTAGCTGATACAACGGAGTCCTTAAATGAGCCACCTTCAGATGAGAGCCAATTAATGCTAAAGTCACCAAGAAGGATGATTTCAGAGTCCAATGGGTGGGATTTGACAAAGTCAAGGACAGCGGTTAAACCAGGTCCCTGTTCCTTAGGAGGTATGTAAACAGTGACAAATGTGAGGGCCTTATTGTGGGCACCTAATAGGAGTCTGATGGGAAGAATCTGAGCAGGTGTTGCTGGAAGACTGGAATCAATGGGGTGTCCTCGGAAAGTGTATTTCACATATAAGGCACACCCTCCACCTCTTTTGGACTTACGATCAACCCAGAAGACACTGTAGCCAGGAAGGGTGATTGCCTGGTCAGGAATCTTTGGGGTGAGCCAAGTTTCAACTACTGACAGAATATCCAGGTTGTGTTGGGTGGTAAAGGCTTGCAGTGCATCAAGCTTAGGCAGTAAACTGCAGATGTTTAGGCACATGATTGAGAGAGTACCTGCTGGTTTGTTTTGGTTGGAGGTGTTTGGTCCGGGGTTAGGGTGAACAGTCCCTGATAGCAGCAGGAGGAGGAGCACAAGTTTCAGGGTGCATAGGCAGAGTTCAGTCAGAGAGAGGTTGCGTTTCTATTTTGAACAGCAGTATGCCAGGTGGTAATGTCAAAAATGCAACATTGGAATAGTTGTATACAGTGTGGCTAGATGTGCCCAAGGCTCACACATGGGCAGGGACAGATCAATTTCGGTGGTGTGCCTCCAGACGGAGGATTTGCCCCATTGCCAAATGATATAAAATAATCAAATCCACAGGAAAATGACCAGTAAACTGTTTGATCTACGGTAACAAGACAAAGGATGTGTTAAATTCCTGGAACACTGGCCTGGGGCATATGCAGGAAGCTAAAACCCTTTGTCAGTGTCTTCCCTTTGTTTAAATAGTTGTGAATTGTTCTCAAAGACATGCAGTTCCCTTTAGCAACAAGGTAGACGGAAATGTGGATTCAGTTTGCACTCCCCAGGTCAGAGCTTGTAGAATTTCTTAGCTGTACTTACTTTGATTGTGATGGCTTCCAAAACAGTTGATTTATAATGAGAATCCCAATATCTGCTGGTGGTGTTTTCCAGTTTCTTAGTCCAGGAAACTTTCATAGATCACATATCCAAGAATGGTCTAGTTCCTCCAAGCCAAAACACATGAAAATCCACAAAACTAAACTATTGACAGAGACAAACACAAACAACCAGCCACACAGCCCAAGTAGGCGGAGTTCAGCCTTTTGCAGAGGTTATGTCAGCCCAGTATAGAGTAAACCCGGGAAAAGACCACGGAGTCTGGGGTACGGTCGATGAGCCAAGTTTCTACTACTGAGATGACATCAGGGTGATTCTGGGCAAACCAGCCCTGAAATTAGTCAAATTTGTTGAGAAGGCTACATATATTAAGGGAGGCCATTATAAGGTCCTTAGGAGCAGTAGCCTTAGAAGGGGGCTGGGCGGGTCCTGCCTTGGGGTGGACGTCTCCTGAGAGGAGGAGAAGGAGCAGGAGGATGCGTATAGAAGCCAGTTTTAGTTGCTTCTGCACCAGCTTAGGTGCCAGCAGGGAGGGCTGCGTATGGTGGTGGAGATGCCAAAAAGAGGGAGAGACAAGGCAGAGTAGCATCCACTGCCGTACTGTGGCAACGCCGTGGGGGGAGCACCAACCATCAGTAGGGCGAGTGAAGTGGCACCATGGTAGAGATGGGGGGGTGTTAAGATCAGAGGCCTGATGAGAGGCGGTTCCAACACCATGGTGGAGGATGTGTGGAGCGTGACCCAGCAGAAAGAGGGGGGCTAGGGTCAGCAGTGTAAGCCACAAGGCAGCGGTGCCCCAGTAAATGGGGTCATAATGAGTACAAGGTATGTGGGGGGGAGAGAGGTTAAGAGTGTTGCAAAACTATTACAATCTACTTACACACACCCCCCCCAAACAGCACAGAGTGAAGCAAAAAAAGTCACATAAAAACAAAATAAAGGCAAAGAACAGGAAAGGGAAACAAAAATTTCTACCTAAAATATATATAATATAACAAAATACAATAATTATCCTTAAAACATAACACTGATGTCTCACAGGCAGAGTACACTGCTTTCTCAAATGTATTTCTATACATTAATAAAACAAAGATTAATAAAATATAAAGAGAGGGTTTTCATAGAGTGATCAGGCAATAAACTAAAGAATAGTGTCACCAAAATCTTGGTGGAGAATAATTTTAATTAATATATATATATATATATATATATATATATATATATATATATATATATGTGTGTGTGTGTGTGTGTATATGTGTGCTGAGGGTTGAGGCACCAATTCTACCTCATCCCTGCAGGCACTCGAGGTTCGGGAGTGAGCTGGGGAGAGAGAGAGAGGATCGCGTCTGACAGACTACCTCCTCTCCTGGGAGGAAGGGGGGGGGGGGTTTCAAGTCCCACAACACAAGTGGCGCCCAATGGAGACTGGGCACATTGCAATCGGGAAACAAAGAGGGAGAACAGTGTCTGCTGGCCTTCCTGCTGGCATGGGCAAAGAACAAGGAAATATCCCAGCTGGCGGATGAGGCAACGGCGGAACTTCAGTGGCCGTACCTACACACCCAGTGCCAGCCCCAACCTGTCTCTCCGTGATCCCAGCCTCCTCCCGTGAGGGCCGGCGGGAGAGGGGGGGACCCAGCACCCAATACCTCAGTCAGGGGAGGCATTCAGGCGAGCGGTGGAGGCAAGGCCGAGTAAGTCCACCTGAGAGATGCCCCCGTAAGTCTGAGAATTAAAAAAAAAAAAGGAAAATTTTCTCCGCAGACAGCCTAGTAATATAACCGCCAATCCCCTACTGCAAAACCTATAAAGCTGGCAGGCAAAAATAAATGGTGCACCCTACTTTGGCCACTAGTTGGAAACCTATTATCAAAAAAACAGCTGAACTACTTAAACGGACATATTTACATACAAATTATACGAAGAAAAAAGGCGTCTGCCCATCCAAAAAAAATATTATATATGTATTCTGCCTAACAAGAATTCAATTCAGGACATTGGGAAAGGACTGAAACATTTTCCAAAGAACTCCCCGAATGTCAAATAAAACATAAATAGAAAGTAGCATAGAAAACAAAGGGATTAGAAGGGAAGAAAAAAGGGAGCAGAGGGAACATCCAGCCAATTTGAATCGTTGACAAAATGAGGTGTAATGACTGTCCTTGGATATATTATTGCAATGCAACAAGTTCCCCGAACGCTCCAGTTATATAGTGTATTGCTCCATACTTTTGAAAACAAATGAAAATGGACAGAAAGGAAAAAAAAAGAGCAATCCATCAATCAGCAGTTAGATAAGTCTATCACCCCTTATTGGGAACAATTAGACCTAAAAGAAATAAAAGGGTAGTTAGAGGAGAAGAAAACCATATCTCCAAAATGCCAGTTGAGATATTAAACCATAACGCCCCTGTTGCAACACACTTATGCCTCTGAGGGGCAAATCAGATAAGACAAGGGAGGTTTTTCGTAAAAGTCAAGTAATAGATTTAAAACAAGTCAGGCATCAGCCGAGTTAGTTTTTCTTGAGTTTGTACCGCAGATTCAAACATGTGTTGCTGACCATCCTTCACGATCTGCAGTCGGGCAGAATACAGAAGCTTAAAGCGGATTCTCGCAGCAATAAGCTTAGTGATGTAGGGATGGTATGCACTCCTCTTCCATCAGGTCTCGTAAGCCAAATCCAGAAATAGCAAGTCCATTCCATCTCAAAGGTTTTTGGTTTTGGACGGCTTGCAAGATGTGCAGTTCATCAAGATAGTTAAGTAGTCAGAAAATTACAGGGTGAGGGGGCTCACCCTCAGCAGGCATAGGTCGCAGTGCCCTGTGAGCCCTCTCAATAATGTATTGAGGGCTGTTTGGAGAGGGTCCAGTGACTGATTCGCACAGCTGCTGTACAAAAGGCAACAGATCTTTCCCCTCCGATTTTTTAGGCAGTCCCAAGACAACACGATTGTTGCGTCTCGAGCAACATTCCTGGTCCTTCAAACAAGCTGCTTATTTTCCCCCGAGTTTTTGTCTCAAGACTACAAAAGTGGAGTCTTTTTTCACCTGCAAGTCTTCTACTGAACTTGTACAGCTTCCAAATCACTCACGTCAAGAAAGTTCTGAGACTGCTGGATGGAGAGCCTGCATCTCTCTTCAATGAGTCGGATTATGGAGTCCCATATCAGAATAATTTCTTTTAATAATAAAGCAACTGTTAATGGCTCTGTATCAGGATATGTAGAATACTCTAGAGCAACATCGGATTTTTGGCACTTTGAAGCTTTATCCTTTTCAGGCATTGCAGGTGTGTGACACACCACTGTTGCATCATCCGAAATGTTTATTTTTTCAGCCATAATCGATATCTTCAGGTAGCTAGGAAGATGCAAAAATGGAAATGATGTACCTACTGTAATTACGTACCTACATAATTCTTGACCTTCTTGAACAAAGTCTCTACCACTCATTCACACAAAGCAGACTACACTGGAGGCACAAGGACCCAGAGGGAACCGAAAATTTTCAGAAGAGCCAGCACCAAGATAGGGCCACGCATGCATGGCACCACAAGACTGCCTCGCTCCTGTATAGGCTATCTCAGTGTCGACCCTCCAACTGACTCAATACCTTTTTGACAGAGGAGGTGCAGCGTAATCTACAAAACTAACCTAATCTTGGCATGTGATAGCCCGGATGGCCCGTATAAGAAGGGTCACCCCAACATCATCTTCACAGCCTAAGCTAACAAGAGAGTGAAGACCAGAAACAGAATGAGAGAGCTTGGGGGATGGTGGGTGGGTGGGTGTGTGAATGAGTGGTGGAGACTTTGTCCAAGAAGATCATGAATTACGGTAGGTACGTCATTTCCATATCTTCCTAGACTAAAAGGCTCCACCACTCATTCACACTAATGGGAGAGTAACGAGCCAACAACCAATCCTCGAGTAGGGCAGCAGGAGACAGAGCTCACTCAGGACATAAGTCCATTAAGGACTGTCCTGCCGAAGAAAGTGTGCCGTTTGGCATGGACATCCAGAGTGTAGTACTTCACAAAGGTATGCACTGAGCTCCAAGTAGCCACCTTACAGATGTCAGCAATGGGTACATTATGAATCTCTGCCAGGAATGCCGCGACCGCTCTGGTAGAGTGGGCGTGAACCCAGCCTTCCAACTTGACCTGCACCACGGAGTAGCTGGTGTAGACATGCCACTAACCATGCAAAACTACATCTAATGGCAACAGGCGGACCTAGCCGAGGCATGCTGAAAGATACAGAAAGTGCTTGGATTTGCATCTCTGTCGTTCTGTCGATGTAGAATAGCAGAACCCTCTTGGCATCCAAAGTATGAAGGGTGTGCTCTCCTTCACTTTGGAGGTTAATGAAGTAAGTAGGGAGAAGCAAGGGCTGGTTGACGTGAAAGTCCAAATCCACTTTGGGTAGGAATTTAAGGCGAGTACGGAGTACAACCATGTCCTTGTGAAAGGCTGTGGAAGGGGGTTCTGTGATCAAAGCATGGATTTCAGAGACGCCGCAAGCGAAAGTGACAGCCACTAACAAGGCTGTCTTCCAGGTCAGAAATTTCAATTCACAGGTAGCTACTGGCTCAAAGCGTTTAAAGGTGAACATATCAAGTACCAGGTTAATATCTCATGCAGCCACTGGTCTCCTGACTGGAGGTTCAGTATGGAGGATACCTTTTAGGAATTTCTTGACTAACGGTAACTGAGCCAGTGACATGTTCTCAACTGGCTGAAGATAGGCCAAAATCGTGCAGCGGTGTACCTTCACTACTGAGTACTGCAGACCTGCGTTCGACAGGTCTAAAAGGCACGCCAGCACCTTACTTGGTGGGCAACAGAAAGGGCCCGTATGGCACTTTGCACACCAGGTGGAGTAGCGTTTCCACTTAGACGCGCAAGTCTTCCTGGTGGAAGGCTTACACGCAGCCAAGAGGATTTCTGCGATTCTCTCTGAGACCTTAAACCTGCCCACTTCTATCTCCTCAGAAGCCAGGCATGGAGATGAAAGGAGCACAGCCTGGGATGGACCAGGGGGTCCCTAAGAAGGCCCATTCATAGGGGAGTTGCCTCGGGGGAACTTCTGACAGTCTGTTGATCAATGGAAATCATATCTGTCAAGGCCAGTATGGGGCGATGAGAATATACAGGTTACTCACCTGCAACAGGAGTTCTAGGAATGGTATATGTTGTTCATCCACACTCATTGGCAGGTATCCTTGCCGCTTTAAATCTTGCCGGAAGGTCTTCAAGCTTGCTCCTCCCACCCACCCGGGTGGTATAACTCTCGGCTCCGCCCCATGACGCCAGATCTGGCCCGCTGGAAGCTCAGGCTGCGTCAGTCGGGAGGTTCAGGAATGTAGATGAACAACACATACCATTCTAGAACTCCATGTTACAGGTGAGTAACCTGTATTCTAGGGACATGGATATGTTGTTCATCCACACTCATTGGCAGACTCCTAGCAGTTCTCCGGGAGGAGGAGGCAAGACGCACACCCCGTGATACTTACTTGGGAAAGAGAGACTGGAGAACCGAGGCCCCAAAACCAGCATCCCGGCGTGACTCAAGGTCGATGTGGTAGTGGGTAATGAAGGTGTTTGCCGACTTCCAGGTAGCAGCCCTGCAGATTTCCTGGATAGGGACGCCCCTGAAGCAGCCACTGCAGCAGTATGGCGGTAGAATGAGCTTTATCCTCTGGGAGGCTCCATGCCCGCCAACTTATAGCAGAGATCTATGCAGGAGGTTACCCACCTGCTTATCGTCCGCTGGCTGCAGGTCTGCCAGATGCGGCTTCAGCGTAGGTGACAAACAGCTGGCGAACCTCCCCGAACTTCAGCCGTGCGCTCCTTATAATAAGCGAGCGCCCTTCTAGGGTCCAGAGTATGGAGCCTATATTCGGCCTCCGAGGTGTGATTGGGGTAGAACACCGGCAGAGTCAACACCTGGTTAAGGTGAAACTCCGACACCACCTTCGGAAGGAATTTCGGGTGGGGGCGCAGGACAACCTTGTCCCTGTGGAAGACCAGGTAAGGAGACTCGATGGAAAGCGCCTGGAGCTCTCCCATCCTTCTGGCTGACGTGATAGCCACCAAGAAGGCGGTCTTCCACGACAGGTGAGAGAGAGAGCACACCTGTGCATAGGTTCGAATGGCTTGCCCATGAGCTTTGCCAGTACCAGCAGTAGATCCCACGGAGGTGGGGGTTCCCGCACTGGAGGGGAAATGTGATCAAGGCCTTTGGAAAAGCGCCAGACCACCTTCTCCTGCGCCACCGACTGCTTCCCGGCCCGCGCCCGGTAAGCA
The DNA here is from genome assembly GCA_016271365.2 of Neoceratodus forsteri. NCBI lineage: Eukaryota > Metazoa > Chordata > Ceratodontiformes > Ceratodontidae > Neoceratodus > Neoceratodus forsteri. The sequence continues at coordinate 68,823,454 of JADMNL010000031.1, read as the reverse complement.
GAGATGGCTGCCAGGTGCACCCTTAGGGTCGTCCGACCTAAGCCCTTGATCAGAAAGGGACCATAAATAGTCCAAGATGCTTGCCAAGGAACAGGAGGAAGGGTCCAAGCTCTTGTTTCTGACACCAAATGGAAAACCTTTTCCATTTGAAGGCATAGCATTTTCTGGTCGACTCTACGGGACGCCTCAACTACATTGAGGACCTCGCCGGAAAGACCCAAGGCCTGGAACTCTAGCCAGGAACCAGGCCGCAGGTGCAGGGATTGAAGGTCCAGATGGAACACCTTCCCTGATTGACTGAGAGCAGGTCCGGGCGAGCTGGAAGCTGCTCATGAGTCCTGGAGCCAGACTGAGGAGATCTGGTACCAGAACTGGCGAGGCCAGTCTGGGGCTATCAGAATCACCTGCGCCTTGTCCTCCTCGCTTGAGAAGCACCTTGTGGATCAAGGGAAATGGAAGGTGTAAAGAGGCCCAGGGTCCATTGCCTCGAGAAGGCATCCCCTGCAGCGAGCCCTGCTGAGGGGCGGCATGGAACAGACTCAGCTTGCCTCCATGGAGGCAAACAGGTCCACCTGAGGTGTGCCCCAAAGGGAGAACAGATGCTGTACTACCTCCGGCAGGAGAGACCACTCGTGGGATGCAGCCCCTATCCGGCTCAGGGCATCGGCCAGGGTGTTGGAGGCTCCTGCCACGCGAATGGCTAGGAGATCCGCCTCCAGGCTGCGCACGAGTGACCAAATGCGGAGAGCTTCCTTGCATAGAAGCATGGAGCGCGTCCCGCCCTGGCGGTTTAGATAGTACATGGTCGTGGTATTGTCCGTCTGGACTCTGACCACTTGACCCCGGAGGAACGGAGCAAAGGCGTGAGAGCTAGGCGGACCGCCGGAGCTCCAGCAGGTTGATGTGGCATCGGGACTCCTGCTGGGACCAGAGGCCATGAGCCCGGTGTTCCCCAGATGGGCACCCCAACCCATCAGAGAGGCATCGGTCGATAGAGAGACCGTCGGCTCGGGCGGACGTAACGGGATGCCCTCCTGCAAATGATCTGGAACGGTCCACCACTGGAGAGCGCCCACATCCCCTGTGTCACCGACAAGCTGGTCCAAGGATCGCAGCGGCCAGGACCACTGGCTGGCCAGTCCCCACTGAAGGGACGATGTTCCAGCGGCCCAACGGACCACGCTGAGCAGGCCGCCATGAGACCCAGGAGGCGAGGAAGTCCCGGCAGGGGCGAATTGCCCAACCAGAAATGATCGGGCAAAGGAGGAAAGAACCTCGCCCTGTCCGGGCTGGAGCCAGCCTGGCTCGAAGAGAGTCGAGCTGCGCCTGATGAATAGAATCACCTGCTTCGCTCGAGTTCCACTTGGCCTCGCTGGATAAGGAGGCCCAGTTGAGAGCAGACCTGGAGGCCAGATCTCTGACCACCCGCCCTTCCTGGAGGGAGCTGCTATCAGCCAGTCGCCCAGGTAAGGGTACACCCGACCCTCGGCGCCAGAGGAATGCTGTCACCACTGCCATGCATTGGTGAAGACCCTGGGAGCTGGAGACAAGCCAGGGCATGGCTTGAACTCAAGAGGGATCCTTCCGCCGGAAGCGGGAATCTCTGGTGAGACGGACGGATAGGGACGGAAAAACGCGCCCTGCAAGTCCAGAGAGCAGAACCACACGCCGCTCCAAGGATGGTATTATCTGAGCCAGAGTGACCATCCTGAAGGTTCGAGACCTTAGGAACTTGTTTAGGTCGTAGGTCGAGAATGGGGCGCCAGCCCCCGTCTGCTTCGAACCAGGAAGTACCTGGACACAAACCTGGTCTGAAGGAGGGTCCACCACCTCTTTACCACCTCCTTCTGGAGGAGGAGAGCATGTCGCTCGACGAGCCGCCAGTGAGGCTGGGGATCCAAGCTCCCGAGGGGCGACGGCTCTGAAGGGTGGTGCCTGTCAATTCCAGAGGCAGGGCTCTTCCCACCACCTCCAAGACCCACCTGTCCGTGGTAACAGCGGACCAGGCGGAACGGAAGTGCTGAGCCGCCCCTCACGGGGACCCAGGGTAAGGTGACGGGGATGGGGCGACACCCCTCAGCCCGTCACTGGGCAGGCTTTGGAGGAGGGACCGCCGAGGGACCTCCTGGGCCCTTTCCTCCCTGCCTCCTGTTAGAGGAAGCCGCGGCTTGGGTTTGGGATGCCAAGGCCGAGCCTGCTGGCCCTGACGTTGCTGGGCGGGCGCCGGGGCACAGAAGGACGTAAAGGGCTTAGGCTGTGGTTTGCGGCCTTGTCCTTCTGAGCGGAAGAGACCGAGTCCAAGGTGGCATTGGACTTCTCGATCCTCTGCAGGTGACCTTCCACCCCAGGGTCAAGAGGTCAGTCCCCAAGGAACATCCGCCAACTTGTGCTGGGTATCCGGCAAAGGTGGATATCCTCAGCCAAGCTCCGCCGACGATAGCCACTGGGCCAACCGATCTGGCACATGAGTCCCCTATATCCAAAGCAGTCTGGAGCTGCTGTTTGGCCACTGCCCTGCCCTGGTCCCGCACCTGCTTAACCGTAGTCTGCAGATCGGCGGGAAGATGAGGGATGACCTCATCCAGGGAGCCCAACAGGGCATGAGAAAAATGTGCCATGAGGACGGCCGAACTGGCCTGACGAAGGCCGAGAGAGGACGCAGCGTAGACTTTTCGCCCGACATAGTCCAATTTCTTGGACTCCTTGTCAGGAGGTTTGTCCACATCCCTGGCGTTGCCGGCGCGCCGGAAAACGCTGTCGGTAACCAACCCCTCAGCAGAGGGGTGTTCCGAAAAACCGGACAAGGAACCGGTAGGGACCGCATACTTCCTGGCCATCCTGGCCGAAGGCGCAGGGCAGGAAGCAGGGCGCTGCCAAAGCTCCAGTGCCGACCCACTATGGCCTCGCCACCGAAAGGCCTCCGTCGGAGAATCCCCGGTCCAGAATCTCCGTGAGGGGATACCTGGCCTGCTTTGGAACGGGTTCGAGCTCCATCCCGTAGACTCGAGATGAGCCAAGCAGTCCTAGGAAGGACGACGGGCTATCGTCCATTGACTGACCTCCTGAAGACTCCAAGTCCAGTCGCTTGGAGAAAGGAGGAATCATCTTCGGACTCGGAAGAGTCCTCAAGAGCTGCCTCTGCCTGAGCCACCCTTCACCTGCCGAGGTCGGTCGGGAGTGAGGTAACTGACAGCCGATGGTAGACCCTTAGCCGACCGAGAATCCTTGGTCGGAGCCCCAATTGGTGGCTGTGGAGGCGGAGTTCCACCGGAATCGTGGAGAGCTGGTTTTGCCGATAACGCCTGGTATAGGCCTCGGATAAGTCGAGGTTGTGTCGGCTGCCCGTGACAGCGACTTAATGGCCGGGAAGGCGACGGGTCGGCTTATTCCCGCCAGGAGGAGCTGTTGCAACATAAGGTCCTCGCACTGGCCGACGCATTCTTACGCCGAAGCCTCCTCATCCGAGGAGGAGGACGAGCGCGACGCCGCCATCGCGTGCCGAGACCGACCGCCATGACGGTGGGATCGGCTGGACCGCCGAAGAGGTCCGAGACCGAGACCGAGAGTCCCGGAATTTCCGAGGTCGGTGCGGGAGGTGTCGGCCGAACCGCACTCCTTCGGCTCGGATGGTCCATCCGAGGGCCCGGAACCGAGGCACAGGCGAGCCCACGGATCCTCAACTCCTCCGGGAACCGGGAGAGGGGAATCTCGCCGCTAAAGGCGACAGCCCATCCAATGGGTCGAGAAAATCTCGACTTCATCGGTGGGAGTCTCGTCAACTGACCTGACGGGACACCGGAGGCCAGTGGCCGGGCCGACGATCGACCGGCCGCCGGCCGACGCCCGGGAGAGGGACCTTTCCGCCCCAAGAGCGCCGACGGAGGGACTTACCCTGTCCTCTTTGGACCGAGAATAAGGTCCAGCAGACGAGGCCCTCTCCTTTAGTGGAGAGGGACAGACAAAGCTCCTTAAAAGAAGCCGGTAGGAAGAACCCAGAGAGAGGGATAAATGCCGGCCGAGGAAGATACGGCTCACGCCTCCTCTTCGAGGGATACCATCCCGCCGAGCTGATCCGCCGAAAATACCGCCACCGCGATACCGCCAACCGGGCCTTGACTTCACCGAGGGAACGCTCGGACGGCCCAGTTGCAATCGGGCAGCATGGTCTTCGAGGACGAGGCCGAGAAAGATGAGCACAGGTCGCAAGCCCGCGGGTCGTGCTCAAGGCCTACAGTAGACACACGGGAGTGTGGATCCGTCCGAGACATCTTCTGCCCGCGATGGGCATCTCCGAAACTGGGAGTCGATGTTCCATCGCAGTCGCGAGGGATAGAAGACTGAAGTCTTTTGCAAAATTTATTTTAAACTCAAAACGGAGAAATAGGAACTAGTCACAAACGCAGAGCGTTATGAGGGAACCTGAGCTTCCAAGCGTAAGGAAGATCTACGCTATGGGCGGAGCTGAGTTATACCACCCGGGTGGGTGGGAGGAGCAAGCTTGAAGACCTTCCGGCAAGATTTAAAGCGGCAAGGATACCTGCCAATGAGTGTGGATGAACATATCCATGTCCCTAGAACATCCTGCTCCCCTGTGCCTCCAACTTGAGCAGCACCCCCTGAACTAAGGGAAGAGGAGGAAATGCATACAGGAAGTGTCTTGTCCACTGCAGTCTGAATGCATCCTGACAGAAAACGCCAGGTTCTGGATTTCTTAAGCAGGATAGAGACAGTTTTGCATCAAGTGGGGATGCAAAAAGGTCCAGGTCCAGCCTGCCCCACTCGCCAAATAGTGACTGCACATCTGGTGTGAGTGATCACTTGTGGGGATCCGCCTCTGTTCTGCTGAGGCGATCCGCTAGGTCGTTCTGAATTCCTGTCAGGAGACTGCTTGAACTGACGCATCATACTCAAGGCACCACTCTCACATTCTCATGGCCTCCCTGCACAGAGGGTAAGGGAGCGCTCCACCCTATTGATGTAACACATCACAGCTTTGTTGTCCGTCCAAAGGAAGATCACTTTGTGGCAGAGGACATCCTCAGGACTCTGATAACGTGTAAGAGCTCTCACCTCCAAGACATCTGTGTAAAGATGAGACTCCTCCTGGCACCACATCTGAATGTGGAGGTCTTGACAGTGAGCTCCCCAACTGACCAGAGATGAATCCGTGGTGATGGTGATCTAAGATCAGGGGTGTGCAAATCCCATTGCCTCCTGTCCGGGGTGAGTAAATTTCCTTTGACGGGCAAGCACAAAAAGAGAGCAAATTTCATTGTAATGAATAGGGGCTAGTGAAAATTCAGCTACAATCATGGTTGGGCAAGTACTAAAAGTTTTGATCTGAACACCTCTGTCAGATTCCAGCGGGGTAAGGAGTCGACCTCACAAAAATTCATTTCTCTTATATTGGCATATTTTACATACATAATTGGATGAGTGTATTTCCTACTATATAGGGTTACTCCAGTCTGTGTGGTTAGATGTGTTTGTTGATTTTTGTTACTCAAAACTTTAATGAAGCAATTATTAAAAAAAAAAAAAAAAAAAAAAGAAATTGCTCTTCTGCATCCACCATGCAAGTGATTTTGTCCAAGGTTCTGTCACATATTCAGAAGAGGCAAGCAGGAAGGGAGAAGGAGTGGCACTTTATGTGAAAGATGGTATAAAGGCCACAGAGATCCAGGAGGAACAAAATGGGGAAGAGATACTGCGGGTTAAGCTGGAAAGGAAAATGGGGTCAGCCATCCGCACAGGGTGGTCTACAGACCACCAGCCCAGGAGGAAGAAACAGATAGGAAGTTAATGCTAGCCATCCAAAGGATGGCAAACAAGGGGCAGGGGGTGCTGGCTGGAGACTTCAACATTCCAGATGTGGACTGGAGCCTTCCAGCAGCATCAACCAGGAGCACATATATCCTGGACTCCCCCCAAGGTGCCTTCCTTACGCAACTGGTCATGGAACCAGTTCGGCAGAAGGCAATACTGGACCTCGTGCTCACAAATGGGGACAGTGTGATAGAGGTAACAGTGGGGGAGTACCTGGGGAACAGTGATCACCAGTCACTGATTTGAAATCACAGAAGGAGCAGAACAAACAGCACAAAAACACGTATCCTGGATTTTAGGAGGGCAGACTTTGGGGAAAATGGGGACATACTTGAAAGAGGTACTAATGGGAATGGGGAGGAAATCAGGGGTGGAGGAACAGTGGGCAATATTTAAAACCGGGATTACAAGAGCAACAGAATTATGCATTAAGCAGGTTAGCAAGGGGAAGAGGAAGAAGAGGCCATTGTGGTTTTCCGAGGAGGCAGCAGAGAAAGTGAAAGACAAAAAGATCACATTCAGGCAATACAAAAAGATGCAGGCAGAAAGGGATAGGGAGAAGTACCAGGAGAAGAAAAGGGAAGCAGGGAGGTTAGTAAGAGAAGTCAAAGCTCAGACAGATGAGCGCATCGAAAAATCAGTGAGTAGAGGGGACAAAACCTTTTACAGGTACGCAAGTGAAAAAAGAAGGGAAAAGGAAGGGATAGCGAGACTGAAGGGGGAGGACGGGGGGGCCGCGTGGAAGATGACAACAGCAAAGCAGACATACTGAACAAATATTTCTGCTCAGTCTTTACTGAGGAAGAGGAAGGTAGTGGGTCTGAAGGAAGTACAAGGGGTTGGAACGGTGCAGAAATGGATAGAAGTCCCTTTACACGAGAAAGGGTCCTAAAATAACTGGAAGGAATAAGAGTTGATAAAGCAATTGGGCCAGATGGGGTGCACCCCAGGGTCCAAAAGGAACTAAGAGAAGTGATGGCTGAACCCCTGGAAATCCTGTTTAGCCGATCACTGGAAAAAGAGGAGGTACTCAAAGACTAGAGGACAGCACATGTAGTCCCCTTATACAAAAGCAGGAACAAAGAGTAAGCAGGGGAACTACAGACCAGTCAGCCTGACCTCGGTAGTGGGAAAGATCATGGAAGCATTACTGAAGGAGAGACTGGTGGAACATCTTGTTGCAAACGGACTACGGGACCCAAGGCAGCATTGGTTTCACTGGGGGGAGGTCATGCCAGACCAACCACACTGAATGTTTTGACTGGGTGACAAGGGAGGTGGATCAGGGGAGGGCAGTGGACGTGGCCTATCTGGACTCCAGCAAGCCCTTTGACACTGTGCCACACAGAAGGCTATTAAACAAACTGGGGACTATGGGAGTGGGCACGACAATAATAGCGGTGGGTGGGTGGGTAACTGGCTGGGTGGCAGGACAGAGGGTGATGGTAAATGGCCGTCACTCCACAGAGGGAAGAGTGACCAGTGGCATACCACAGGGATCAGTGCTGTGACCGGTCCTATTCAACATCTTCATCAGTGACACTGCACCGGACCTAGAAGGCAGAATTTCCCTATTCGCTGACAACATGAAGCTCTGTAAGAGTGGACAAGCCAGACGGTGCAGACAGAATGATGAGGGACCTGCAGAAGCTTGAAGAATGGTCAAGGATTTGGCAGTTGAAATTCAACACACAAAAAAAACGTAAGAATGCATATGGGGCACAAAAACCCTGGAACATTATATCAGTTGGGGGTGAGGATACAGCATGTGGCAAGCAGGAAAGGGACTTTAAGGTCATCATCTCCGATGGCCTTAAGATAGGGAAACAGTTCAACAAGGCAGCAGGTAAAGCAAATAGGATGCTAGGATGCATAGGCAGGGGCATCACCAACAGGAAAAGGGAAGTCATAATTCCACTATACAAGACACTAGTTAGGCCCCACCTGGAGTACAGTGTACAGTTCTGGAGACCTTACCTACATAAGGACATAGACAGGATAGAGAAGATTCTGAGGAGGGTAACAAAGATGCTACAGGGATTGCGTCAAGTCCTATGAGTACAGGCTGAAGGACTTTAATATGTACTCCCTGTAGGAGAGGAGGAAGAAAGGGGATATGATAGAGACATACAAGTACCTTACAGGGAGGAACAGGGTGCAGGAATACACACTATTTTCCAGTGAAACAGATGTTCCAGGACTAGAGGGCATGGGATGAAGCTGGAGGGAGAGCGATTCTGAGGAAATGGAAGATTTAAGACTACATGGGATAGACATAAGAGAATTCTGGAGGTATGGGGTAACAGACTTCTACAAAAACGTAAAGGGAACTTGCAAGCTCAAATGGGCAGACTGGGTGGGCCATATGCCCTTATCTGCCAACACGGTCTATGCATCTATGTACTTTATGTGGAAGGATTGCAGGTGTGTGGTCGGTGACCACTGCTCGCTGTGGACAATGCCTTGAGTCCCAGCATCCGCTGCATCAAAAGGGGCCCGAACAGAGTTGTTTTCCATGATATAATGAACCATCTGAAGATTATGGTTCTCCTGTCCTTCGGAAGGCAAACCCTCATCCTGGAGGTATCCAGGAGGGCTCCTATGAAGAGGAGCTCTTGGGAAGGCGAAGCTGGCACCTTCCAAGATTCAGAACCCCCCTCTCATGTGCAGCCGGGCTACAGGCACCATGAACATGGACGATGCCATGAGGCCCAACATCCGCTGCATCCGGATGGTTTGAACAGAGTTGCTCCCCCGGATGTTGCGTGCCATCTGGAGAATGTTGTTTCTCCTGTCCTCTGCAAGGAAAGCCCTTGCCTTGGAGGTGTCCAAGAGAGCTTCTATGAAGAGCAGCTGTTGGGAGAGCTGAAGCTGGGATTTTTCCAGATTCAGATGCACCCGCCTGAAGTGAGCAACTGAGAAGCTGTGGCGACTGCTTCCTGTGTCTCCAGCCTGGATGGGCTAGCTAGGAGCCAATCATCCAGGTAACTGAAGACTTGAACGCAGATTTTTTTTTTGTGAATTTCTCCCTGAACAGGTACTTAGCTTTCAGAGGTCAAGAATTGGGCACATGCCGCCTGTTATCTTGGAACCAGAAAGTAAGGGGAATAGGAACCTGTGTTCCATTCTGCCATGGAATAACTTCTACTACCCTGTTTCTGAAGAGGCCCCATCTCTCAGAAGTAAGAAGGTATGACAAGAGGCAGACAGACTGAGCTGCCATCTGGGTGGAAGGTCTAGGGAAATCTGTGCAAAATTGGAAGAGTATCCTTCTTGGACAATCCTGAGGACCCATTCATCCACTGTAATGGATTTCCACTGGTTATAAAACTGAGTCAGACGCCCCCTACCGCCGCAGAGGTGTCCACCTTGGACAGTTGAGGTGGGACCTGGGCAGAATCTTCAGAGGTTGGTACTGGGCACTGTCAGGCACTGTGCCGTTTGCTGTGTTTTCTGCGGCTGAGCAGTTGGTTCCTGTTAAAAGCTACTTGTCCTCTACCTTGAAAGGACTGCCCGTTACGAAACTGTCGACTGTTCTCGCCCCTCTGAGGGGGAGCCGGCCTGGCTGTTTTAATGGCAGTCCTGGTGTTCTGAGTGGCCTCCAGAGCTCAACCAGAGGGCCAAGCAGATCAGCACAGTCATGGGGATGTTAATCACCTGCTGAGCATCGGTTGAGAAACCTGATGTTCTGGGCCAGGAAAGTCACCTTCTACAAATGCTAAAGGCAATGTCGTAAGCGTCCATAGAAGCTTTTCGCTGCCGATTATTGGACTATATGCCCCTGGTAATGGTCTGCAGCAGCTCCACGCTAGCATGAGGTTCTGGACCCTTGATTTGAGTGTGTTCAACAGGGTGTACTCGTACTGAGGAATGTAGGAACTCAAGACATAGAAGTCTGCTTTGGTCCACAGATGAAGTCTAATGCTATGGTGGACCCCATATTCAAGATGAGAAACTGGAAATAAAGATCTTCCACCACAGGCTCCACTGATACAGAAGGCTTGCTTTCCAGCCCATAAAATGAGTCATCCGCTGCATCTTCAGACAAAAGCAGGTCAGGGTTAGACTCTAGGTCAGGAAATCATGGGAGATGCCGCCACCCAGATTGGCGTAGAGGGATTCGGCGCCACCTGTGCAACAAGCACCACCTGCGATGCCAGCACCGTTGCTGGCCCTCCAAGACCTGAAAGAAGGGGAGAAGGAAAGCGATACTTGTGCTAGCCCCTGCAAGGAAACAAGGTGAGGGGAGAGGCATGTGGAGTCTGCGTTGATGGCGTTGGCACCGGAGAGGGCACTGCACACACACATCCTGGCCCAACCGACCCGGCCATGGCCCAGTGGCTCTGAGGTCCGAAGGCCCCGGGTCTACTGGCAAGGGTAACTGGAACAGATGCCGTATGCACTGTTCCATAAGAGCGGCCTAGAGATGAAATTGCTCACTGGAGCCCTATCAAATGACAGAGGGGGATCTGGTGCTGAAGATCACAGCCATTAAGAATGGAGCCACAGAGGACCTCACCAGAGTCAGGTCAGGCCTACCGCTCTTCACCACCAACCCCCGCGCAGACGTACCAGACAGCAACCTCAAGTGGTACCGTTTCTTCGATCAACGTGAGGAAGAAGAACTTGGAAGTCTAGCGGAGCCAGACCCCAACCAAGGTTGGGAATGAGCCCGCTACCTTTTGTGATTCGGGCAGACTGTCTCCTCCATCTCTCCCCCGGGACTGCCTGTGGTCGGACCCGCCCCCTCAGCAAAGGGTTGCAGAACGGACACAGCCCCACTGCCAGAACACCTCTCAAGCGACGTCTCTCTACCATCCGTGGATGGCAGGCTGAAAATTTCTTCAATTAGTTTTTTTTTTTTTACTTTTTCTCTTTATCCCTCCTATCTGCTCTCGGTGCCCACTCCTTCCGTCCACTTATTTCCCCCATTCCACCTTCCATGGGATCTGCCCCTAGAGTGCCTCTTCTCCCCTCCTGCACAGTGGGGTCTGTCCCTTCTTGGTGGTCTGGAAGGAACCGGAGCGGCTTTCATCCAGGGCTGCCGAGAGGTGTTTTCTGTTTTCTCCCCTTGATCCCCTATCCTCCGAGACGTCCGGCGCTAGGACATACGTCCCGAGTGATGGCGTGCTAACGCACGCCATGCCTCTCATGCACCGCTGACATCCCCCGGCCCGTGAGTGGAGCGCCCCATCCCTTCCTAATGCCGGTGCTTCCACTGGCTATGGAAGGGATGCAGAACGAAGGCTGCTCTGGTCTCCCACCCCTAAGGGAGGAGAGCATCCGCTGGACGCCCGATCCTCCCTCTCCCTGCCGACCTCGCCACCCGAGTCCGGCTCCAACCCGGCGCCGCGAGTGCGAGGTGTGGCCCAGCGCCTCAACCCTCAGCGCCACCGGGCCGGCTCAATTAGTCTTTTTTTAAATTAAGAAATGAACACTAAATGTAGTAACTTAATTGAATAAATAGACGAAGACTTGACTCCCAGGAGGCGAGTGACGTCGTCACTGAAGTGCACTTGACAGTGGGGGAAAAAAAGAAACTGAGGCGGCTGGAGGGTAGATGCAGAGATAGCCTATACGGGCACAAGGCAGTCTCACGGTGCTGCACATGCGTGGCCTTCTCTCAGCGCTGGCACTCCTGAAGATTTTTAGGTCTCACTGGGTCCTAGTGCCTCCAGCGTAGTCCCATTTGTGTGAATGAGTGGAAGCTTAGTCCAGTCAGATCACTTCTCAACGGTATAGAAATCTCCAAACACAGCAAGTTACTTTTAAATTCAAATAAAACAGACGGAGGGACGAAGCTCAACTCGGGAGCAGGCTGCTAGCTCTGGAGCATCACACAACTCCTATCCAACTCTTCTTAAAGGACATCTATGGGCAGTAGTGAAGCCCAGACCACTTCACAGATCAGGGCTTCACTCCACAGATCCCCCTGCAGGCACCATATAAAATGAAACGTTTTGCTACCTGAATGTTTGTAAAAATGTGTTAAAGCCCCCTGTGTGCTGCCAGCATTTTTAACTATGGCACTCCTCACCTGGTCACGATCTCACTAGTAATAACGCGAGATGACGCTCCACTGCCCCAGCCTTACTGTTGTCCTTGTGAAGGAAATGTAACAATCTCCATATCTCTGATGCCCACCTGTATTTTTATAGTCTTTGCTAAATGCTATGTATAGTAGTCTGTAAAAATACTGATGGGCATCCGAGATAGAGATTATCTAAAATGATTAGTGGTAGAAAAAATTATTGGGATTAATTTATCTTAAATGCTAAAATTAGCGATAACAGAATTTCATCTTTAAGTGTCTCTGGTCTTACTACTACAGATTGGCTCTCCTGCCCCACTGACTTTCACTGATTCGGCCTGCCTTGCCGAAATCTGTCTGGGACTTGATTTTCTTTTCTTTTTTTCCTCTGTGCTACTGCAAAATCCCGAAAATAGCTGTCTTCAATTTGTGATGCATCTGTAGAGGGAATCTGTTGTTTTTTGTTTGAACTCTGCTGTATCTCTGGATCCTGTTAGCAGCAGTGGGCCAGACGCTGAGGCGCCACTCTCCTTCCCTTAAACTGTGTAAACTACCTAAAAGAAAAAATTACTCACCTTAGTAATGTTGTTTCTTCTAATGGAGTCTTGCTATAGTATAGACATTAGCAGTTTGATCCAGCTCTAGAACTGCCCCGGAGTGAAATGGTTAAAACCATTCCAAAATAGAATTTTGGCACGAGAGCAGCTCTATCTGTGTCATTTCAAACTTGAACTGTCAGATCTTACGAGCCAAACTCGCTAAGGTCTGTGTGGAAGCTGTAACTCACACTAGCCAAATGGCTACCTAAATAATAACAACCATTGATGGTCCCAACACCCAAGACTCAAGTCAGGGGACCAGAAATACTAACACCATTCTAATAATATGAAAATGGAACATAAGTATAATAAAACACACACACGCATACACATACACACCCCAAAGTCCCAAAGGGGACAAAATGCTAACAGGACATAAGTAGTGCCCACACTAAGTTGCCCGCACCCCACCAAGTAGAGGTTCTGAGAGGGGCAGGTTGGGGGGGAGGTCTATAATATAGCAAGACTCCATTAGAAGAAACTACATTACTAAGGTGAGCAATTTTTTCTTCAAACATGAAGTCTTGCTATATTATAGACATTAGCAGAATACACAGCAGTACCTCCATGGAGGAGGGGCAGAACCTACTTAGGGAATAGGCTCTGAAGAACAGCTGTGCCAAACCGAAGCACCTCTCCTGGCCTGGACATCCAGGGAGCAATGCTTGGTGAAAGTGTGTACCGCTTCCAAGTAGCAGCCTGGCACATCTCAATAAAGGATATCTGCAGCAGCTAGAGACGAGCTGTACCCCCTGGTAGAATGAGCCCTCAAACCGGGGGCTTCTCACTTCTGATAACAAAATTGGATACAAGAGACAATCCACCTGGCTACTGATCTCTTAGTGGCAGGTTCGCCTTTCCCAACTTCACCATAGGTAAGGAAAAGTTGGAGGGATTTGAACCTGTGACCTTTGGTACGCTTCTATAATAACTAAGAGCTCTCTTAACATCCAGGTTGTGCAACCTCCTCTCACCAAGAGGAGTGATCAGTGAAAAATACTGGAAGGAGATAGATTGATTAAGATGGAAATCTGAAACCGCCTTAGGCAAAACTTCCTATTAGTCCTAAGGACTACCTTATCCCTGTGGAAAGAAATAAAGTCAGTCTCCACTGCAAAGGCTTGCACCACTTATGCGCCTGGCAGAAGTGATAGCCACTAGAAAACAGTTTTCCAAGCTAGGTACTTAAGCTCGCAGAAGACAGAGGTTCAAAAGGGGTTGCAATAACTGGGCAATGCAAACATTAATGTCCCAAGCAGGGCCGGTTCCGAAAGGGAGGATTAGTATGGAGTAATCCCTAAAAACTTGGAAAACACAGGATGAGAGGAAAGAGGGATGACTTTCCTGTTGACACAAAAGCAGACAGCTGCCAAATGAACTCTCAGGTAGCTGGTCTGAGACTCAAGGAATTAAGATGTACCATGTAATCTAACAAATGGGCAATTCAGCAGATTCTGGGAAATATTTTTCCAGCACACCAAATGGAAAACCTTTCCATTTAGAACTATAAGTAGCTCCTAGTGGAAGGCTTTCTGGAAGCCTTTAGGATCTCAAGAACACCCTGAGAGAGGTGTAAATCAGCAACTCTAACTCCTCAAGAGCCAGGCCTTGAGGTTGAGGGATTTAGGTCCGGATACCAAACCCTTCCCTGGGCACAAGTCAACAGATTGTGATTCCTGGGGAGGCACTAGGGAAGATGGACTGTCAGAGACAGAAGGAGTGGGTACCAGGGCTGCCTGGCCCAATCCGGGGCAATCAGAATCACCCTGCAAGGCTGAAATCTGATTTTGACTAGTACTTTGAATAGGAGAGGAAAAGGGGGGGAAAAGCATAAAGGAACTTCCCCTCCCAATCCAGAAGAAGGGCATCCAGGGGAACTGAGCCCAGCACTGGAGGCCTGCAACAGAACAGAGAAAGTTTGTGATTGTCTGGGGCTGCAAAAAGATCTGAGGGATGCCCCACCTAGCAAATACTATCCCCAGCACTTGAGGATCCAGGGACCATTCGTGATGGCCCTGGGAAATCCTGCTGAGGGCATCCGCTAGGACATTGTCCTTCCCTGGAAGATGAACTGCTATGAGGGAAGTGTTCAGGGAATAGGCCAGAGACCACAACTTCATTGCCCTCGGGCACAAGGCCAAAGACCATGCCCTGCTTGTTGATGTACCACATTGTTGTGGTGTTGTCTGTTCTGACTTGTATCACCTTGTCGTGGACAGATGCAGAAAAGCTTGAAGAGCTAAAAGACAGCTCTGAGTTCCAGCAAATTGATGGGAGCAGAGATTCCTGGGGGACCAAACTCCTGAGGGGGAAAGTCGCTCATGTGGGCTCCCCAACCCAGAAGGGAAGCATCTGTAGTGAGAGTCAAGTCGTGAGAAGGGAAATGAAGGGACCCCGCTTAAATTGCTCTGATCCTGCCACCACTGGAGAGCTAGGATCAAGGTTCAGTCACTGGGACCAACTTGGAAGAGGGTCTCTCTCTGAGACCAAAAGGTTCTCAAGTGAAACTGAATGTCTCTCATCTGAAATCTGGCCCCTGCACAACAGCTGTGGATGCAGCCATGTGCCCCAGGAGCTGCAGAAAGTGTCTTGCTGGTCGAGACCCGCAGAGGAAGGAAGAGGCCAGAGCCACTAAATTCTTACCCTTTCTGGGGAAGAAAGGCTCTGGCTAGCTTTTGTGTCCAATTCTGCCCTATAAAGGTGAGTACCTGGACTGGTTCCAGAACCGACTTTGGTAGGTTTAGCAGAAACCCAGGAGGTGAGAAGCTGCTGGGTGACCTGCAGGTGAGATTTTACCTGTTCTGGGGACTGGCCTACAATGAGCCAGTCGCTCAGATAGGGAAAAACAGCAATCCTCTGCCTCCTAAGTGGGCCACTGCCACTGCTAGACACTTTGTGAATAGCCTTGGAGCAGAGGTAAGGCCGAAGGGCATTGCTCTGAACTGGTAATGACCTGAGGGCAGTTCGAATCTGAGGTACTTTCGATGGGATCTTCTGATTAGGACATGGAAATAGGCATCCTTGAGGTCCAGGGAGGCTAGCCAGTCCCCTGGCCTTAGGGAAGGTAAAATCAATGCCACAGTTACCATTTTGAACTTTGGTTTCAAAAGATGCTTGTTCAGATATCTGAGATCTAAAATGGGCCGCCACTCTCCTGTCTTTTTTGGGGTAAGGAAGTATCTGGAATACAGACCCCTGCCCTGATGCAGGGGAGGAACCCTTTCTACTGCTCTGAGAGCTAACAGGGATGAGACCTCTGTTTCCAGAGCGAGGGTCTCTGAAGCACTTGTAGAAAAAGTCTGCTTCAACTTGGGAAACTTTTGAAGCTGAGAACCAGACCCTGGCTTACTACTTCCAGAACCCACTTGTCTGAGTTAAAGAAGCCCAATTCTGACTGGAAGTGCAGCCTGCCCCCACTGGTACAGGAGATCGCCCTGGGCACCCCATCAGGGTGCCTGTTTCGAGGAGTTTTAGGCTGGGGGTGGGAGCAGGTCTGCCCACCCCTCGCCTGCCCCTGCCTCTGAAGAAGCCCCTCTGAGCATAGGCAGAGGAGGCCTGAGTCTGGTAGAAGGCCTGTGAAAAGGCCTACCCCTCACCCCTGGGGGCATGCCTTGAGGAGTGGCTCACGCCTCCTAGCCTGGGCACCTTGTAAGTAGTCCCATATTCATCCGTCTTTTCATGCAATTCTCTGTCTGTCTCCAAACAGAGAATTTCCCACCACAGGAAAATCCATAGCCTTAGTCTGGGTATCCTGTGACAAGCTAGTACACCTGAGCCAGGCCAACCCACGAAAAGCTACAGATGTGGCCATGACCCTAGAGGAAACATCATTAACATCCACAGCAGCATGAAACTGAACCTTAGAGGCTTCAATGCCATCAGCAGCCACCTGTTCTAGTTCACTAGCCAGCTGGCCATGGCCTGCTTGGCCAATTGCATAACAGTATCCCATCTAGATTTCTGATACCTAGCTACATAAGCCATATAATTTGCTTGCCTGAGTCCCAGAGAGGCTGCCATATACTGTTTTTTGCTATGGCATCAATCTTCCTGGAATCCTTGTCAGGAGGATGGAAGCCAAGGGAATATTAGCTTTATCACAGGCAGCAGCCTGAACTACCCCAACATGACTGCATTGCTGAGAAAGGAATTCTGTATCAGGGCCTGACAATGTATACCTTCTGTCCATCTTTTATCTACAGGAGGCACAGAATTAGAGCTTTTAAAATTTTAATTGTTTGTTTCCTAAAAGACTTATGTAAAGGAACAGACAATTTCTAGACTCTGGAATATCCATCATTTCTACAAAATCAGGCTCCTCTTGCTCATCCACAGCCTCTTCTAAAGGAAGCTGGAGGGTTTCAGCAACTTTTTATAAAACATAAAATGAGATGGGGACTCAGACAGCCTAGGGGAGATTCTAAAGGTCTGTCTGGGAGATGTCCGTTCAATGGGCACACCCAGACCTTCCCAGCCACATTCATACTGTTCATAATCCTCCCTCCTCTGGTTCATAAAATTCCTCAATATCATAATCCTGAACCACTGGGACCGACAAACCGACCTTTACCAGATAGTGGTGGTTCAGACGGACCCTGAGACAGTGACTGGACAATTTGTATGGCTTTTTGCTATCTCTGCAGCAGTTGGAGAAGGAATTTTGGACTCCAGACCTGCTGATTTTCTTGTTTTCTTTACTGGAATTGGTCCTCAGAACCAGCTTTTCTTTGCCCGAGGAAGTCTGGCCCTGGTCAGAGGGCACTTCCTCTGTTCTGCTGGCACCGAACCGGCTGGCCATCCGGGTCAGCGGACTTTTGGCCTCTCGCCCCTGAGCCTGCCCAATCTTTTTCCAGGGTGGCTGCAGGAAATTTACTTACCTGGCAGTCTGACTGAGGTGGTCAAATCCCAGACAATAAACACATGTGGTGTGTGGGTCAGCCTTGGCAAAGACTTCCCCACAAACATCACAGTGTTAGAAACCAGTGGGCCGCGGTTTTCTTTTGGGTTTCTCAGACATAATGCCAGCCTAACCAAAAACTTGCCCTTTTAACGGCAGGTACAGGCAAGACACCCTTATCGGTTCCTAACCGTAATACTGGTATTGGAAAAACGAATAAACTTTTTTCTAGAACCGATAAGAACCGGGAACCGCACTCTAAAATAGTAACTTTTAGTTTTAAATGAGTTTTAAACCCACTGATCGGTTCAAAACCGAACCAATAACTTACAAGTTCCACACAGACCAAACCTTCATTTACTTACGGTTACCACAGCTAGAGCTTGAACCGAACGGTTTTGCAGTTAAAATAAAACTATTCTCGGTTAAATCCAACCGAGAAAACACTTTTTAAACCGAGAAATGAACCGAGCAGAAGGAGAAATCTCCGGAGCGACTGTTCACTGAGGCGGAGTAAAGAATCTGACAGTTCAAGTTTGAAATGACACAGATAGAGCTGCTCTCGTGCCAAAATTCTATTTTGGAATGGTTTTAACCATTTCTCTCCGGGGCAGTTCTAGAGCTGGATCAAACTGCTAATGTCTATAATATAGCAAGACTTCATGTTGTTTGAAGGTGCTGTTTTCTACCATTGTAATTGCAAGGGGAAACTGCCATTTTATTGCTCTTTACTGTAATTACAGCTCCTTTTTTCCATTTGCAAAGTGGGCCAGACGCCGAGGCGCCACAGCACCCCCCCCCAGTCCTTTTGTTGTGCAGATTTAGTCAGTGACGCTCAGGAACGCTTGTTTCTGCCTTTATTAACTGCTGCACCCTCCTCTGTCTCTCTCCAGCCTGCAATTCCCACCCCACAGCACCCAGCTGAGCGCCGGGGCTTCGCTCCGCCAGTGGGCAGTCGGCGGCACCTTAGCCGAACCAGGGAACCACGAGGCTGGGAGGAACAGCGAGGGAGCACTCGGGAAAGGCGCAAAATTTTTGCCCACCGCCCCTTCCCCCCTCTTGTGTGTTACTTTATAGGCATCTTCCCGCCGAAATCTCTTCCCCGCCCTCAGCATTTTTCTAAACCAAGAGACAGTCACACCGGCTTGCTGATCCAACCAACCAGCAACTTCACTACTCCCCGACAGCCAACTACCAATATCTCTTTCAGAATGGGGAGTTTATTTCTGATACTCCTTTCACTATCAGCCATAGGGTTCCACAAAGAAGATGTCCCTATCATACAAAGTAGGGTGATCCACCCGCCCAGTCTCTCTGAACCATCCCCTTGGCTGACGCTCAAACCTCACATATGCTCTACCATTGCTGCATCGACTACAGTGGTATAATCACCATAAAGAGACACATACCACCACACATGTATTTCAATCAAGGCTCCACTGCTGGTTATACAGATCCCCCCTAAGCCTAAGCGCCAAACTGCTACTTGGTGTCTCGACACATTTCCTTAAACCCACAGGGAGCACCCCAAAAAGAGAGTGGCAACAGAATAAAAGAAGAAGGACCAAAGACAACCCCCTCTCCCTATCACTGGCAGCCCTCATGAAACTCCTGCTCTTTCTATTGCTCTGTATTGGTAATGTGGAAATCAACCCTGGACCTCCTGAATGTATCACCTCTCCATCAGACCTAACCTCAATTAAAGGCCTCAGTTTCCTGTATATTAATGTATGCAGTCTGTTGAAAAAACTTACATTGATACAAGCCTGGGTTGCCCATACCTTGCCAGACTTTCTCGCTGTATCTGAGACATGGCTCAAACCCCCCCCACAGCAGACAGGGATGTTAACCTACCTATCAGCTATTCAGAGCTGATCGCCAAACAAAGGGAGGTGGAGTAGCCATATATGCAAAATCTGGTATAGCTGTATCCTGTATTGCTGCAACATCTATGCCCAAGGAGTTTGAATGCCTATCCCTAAAAGTCTCTCTCCCCAATACAGCAGCTTTTCAACTAATTGGATGCTACAGATCCCCCTCTGCTGAACACAAGCTCTTATCCCACCTGGGGAACCTGGTCAAGCCCAGCACTGAAGTAGTCATTATTCTAGGTGACCTGAATTTCAACTGGCTCACCCTGGCAGCTACACCTCTGGTATCATTCTGTGACACACATGGGTTCACACAGCTAATTAATGAACCAACAAGAATTAATGCAAGGAATAGTAATAACAGCACACTACTTGATATCATGCTAGTGAGTAAACCACATCTATTCACACACGCTGAGTGCTTCTTGATATAAGTGATCACTGCCCCATCGCGGGGTAAGATCCACCAGCATAACAAATCCTGCAAAATTCCTCATGAGGAGATCCAAGAAAAACATCAATATCGAAGGATATTTGCATGATCTAGCTTACTCTCCACACTGGCAAGAGTTTTATCTTGCACATTCTGTAGAAAAGGCTCAGCAGGTGCTAAATAGCATAATTAATGCTCTCAACACCCATGCCCCAATCTCTAGTATCCGAATAAAAAACAAATCCTGTCATTGGTTTTCAGTTGACCTCAAAGCTGCACTGCTGGAGAGAGACAAATTCTAGAAAATGGCAAGAAAAACTAAGAATGCAAATGATTGGATGATTTTTAGGAAAGCCAGGAATAGATGCACCAAGAAAGTTAGGGATGCAAAGGCTGCCTTCTACCTGGCCGAGCTCGACTCCTCCTACCATAATCCTGCTAGGTTTTGGGGCACCATCAAGGGTATGGTGGGGCAGGACGCCAACAACCCCCTTCCAACTCAACTACACAACAGTTATGGCCCTATCACTGGCAAAATGTAAATCCTGGACGCATTCAATAACCACTTCACAACGGCTGGCCTTGCCTTTGACACCTCTCCAGCTAACCTGCTGAGGGAACAATTAAGCTCCCATTACACTGGTGATCAAAGAGTTAACTCTTCCTTTAGCTTCAAACCTGTACTGTTGAAACAAGTTGATCTATTATGGCATCTGGATACCAAAAAAAGTGCAGGAGCAGACTCTCTGGACTCCTCCTTTCTAAAGATTGCGGGCCATGTATTTGCAGTCCCCCTAACACACCTCTTTAACCTTTCCTAAACTCTGGCTCTATTCCCACACTGTGGAAGACAGCCCAAGTGGTCCTCCTTCTAAAAATCAGGGGACCCTATGGATCTTAATAATTACAGGCCCATTTCCATTCTACCAGTGCTATCCAAGATGCTGGAGAAATTAGTGAGTAATCAGCTAAGGGAATATCTTGACAATGCTAACCCCTTAAATCCAGCTCAATCTGGATTCAGGGCCAAGCATAGCACTATCACTGCATTAGCCAAGGTCACAAATGACTGGCAAACCGAACTGGATAAAAAGAATAATGTCTGTGCAGTATTCCTGGACCTGAGCAAAGCATTCGATACTGTGGACCATGAGCTGCTACTCTCATCCCTGCACTCCCTTGGCCTAGATCCACCCTCCCTTAAGTGGTTCAGATGCTACCTCACCTGTAGGTCACAGCAGGTAAAAGCTGAAGGTGACCTATCCCCATTAAAACCACTGTCAAGAGGAGTCCCCCAAGGTTCTATTCTGGGTCCATCCTTTTGCCATTTATATAAATAACATTGATTCAACCTTACCAAGTCCTCAGTACCTCTTTGCTGATGACACTGTGTTGTATGTCAGTAACCCTTCGCCTGCAGTTGCTCGTGAAATCCTACAAACAGAATTCTCCTTGTTACAACATCAGCTACTCGAGAAAAAGCTTCTGTTAAATGCAAAGAAAACTAAAGCAATGATGTTCACAAATCAAAACTCCACCAGCACATCCTCTTCAATCACTCTCCCCCAGCTATGCACTATACTTGAAGAAAATCTGGAGTATGTTGAAAACTTCAAATACCTAGGCGTGTGGATTGACAGCAGACTCGACTTCACTCATCATTTAGAAGAACAGTTAAAAAAGCTTCGCCAAAGGCTTGGCCTTCTCTATAGATTAAAACCCTTCCTTAACAGAGACTCAAAGATGAGGTTAGTCCAGGCCATTTTTTTTTTTTTTTTTTTTTTTTTTATCAGTTGTTGACTATGCAAACTTCCTTTATAGTCACTGCCCCATCTCCTACCTTCACAAGTTGGATACCTTATATCATAGAGCAATAAGGTTCATTACAGATCTGCCATATAATACCCATCATTGCTCTCTTTATGATGCAGTTGGATGGGTTTCCCCTCATATCAGAAGGAGCAGAAATGCAGCACTATGGATTTACAGAGCTTTATCAAAAAAACTTCCAAACTATATCCTGGACTGCTTCACCCAGACCATTCCTCGCTCCTATGCCCTAAGAAGCAACAACATCATCCTGCTCAAAGTGCCCAAATTCAACACCAGGCTAGGGAGGGCAGCAATCAGCTATTCTCTAGTTATAGCATGGAACACCCTACAAAAATCCCCAAAACTGTCCATTATCATTCCATTTGCATCCTTTAAACAGCATTGTACAGTCTTCTTCACAGAGAAATGCAGTTGCTACCGCTAGAGCTAGAATTCAAACCATATATGGCATATTCCTTCCAGACAGGCACCCCCATCTTATGGCACCCAATATTACCTTCACCATCCTAGTATTCATTATGTTGTATGTCTGCCATGGCCCCCATTAGGATATGTATGTACTGTATATACTGTAAATATTAGCTTAACTTTCCTGTAACCAAGTTTTATCATGTGAATTCACTGTACATCATTGTGTTATAAACGTTATTTTCCTCTGTATGTATAACTGTCTTATAAAGTGTATGATGTATCTGTCGTGTTTAAACTATTGAACCTTGACCTTATCAGGTCCATCTTGTAAATGAGCCTTGCTCAATGATGTTCGCCTGAATAAAGATTTGATTGACTGACTACTGATAAGTATCCTTTAGCACTGCCTATGTTACTGCTGGATTTCTTTTATGTTAACTTAAGAAACTGAAGGACAAGTTCTGCATCGACCAACAAGTTAAAGGTGAAAGAAACGCCAGAAGGAACAGAGAAGCTCAGATTTTAACTATTTCTTCTTGCACCTTATGAACCATATGAACTGTATGAACAGCATGAAATATGCAGGTACTATTTGTGCAATTTGGGTCACTGTGGACCTTTAAGAATTAAAAAATTTGAGACCGCTTGCATCTGGGTCTTTTTTCTAGGCCCACAGTTGGTCCAGGAAGTCTGGTGTCCCATTTGTGACTACAGGACAAATCTGAACTTGAACCTGCCTCTGTTGAGTAGCACCTTATTAATATTTTTATGAAAAAAGACAGTACTGTGCGATCCACAAGCAGAATCTTCAAAGACCACAGGGCTTAACTGAAACGCTAAACTATCTGGGCTATGTTTTTGGCCTTAGGAAGTTATATAAAGCTGCCCATGATTGACATTTATTTACTGTTTATGGTTTCTTAAGATTTATATTTTAATTTTTATGTGTGCTCAGTCACTCTGCTGTTCTGCTATTTAAATTACTGAATCTTTGAACAGAGCTCTACTACTTGTGGATATTACAGGGTTTAGACCATTAATTGTGTATTGTCTATAACAGCTATAGATAGTCTTAGTAGCCTTAACAGCTGTCTTAAGCATATTTATTAAACATGGTTAACTCATTGCCTCCACAGGAGCTCTCTGAAGTTGTACCACTTGTCTCCTGTATACTGTTAACAGTAAATCCTGGGCTTTTCTAAGCAAAATCAAGCTATAGTCAGCATGCCACAAACAAATCCTAATAGCTCAAGAACCGTAAGTGCTAGACATAAAGTATGAGTGGCAAAGTTATTCAGCACAAAATTACCTTTCCAATGGTGGTATGCAAATAATAATATGTAATTTTGTTTTGTTTTTTATGCTGGTTGAAACAGCCAAAAAATTCTTTTTTTTTCCCCACCAAAACAGGAAACATAAGCCATACACACCATACCATAAACAAATGTGAATAATTCCTAAAGTATACATGATATACACAAAATATCAGTGACAAAGTTCAGCAAAAAATTACCTTTCCAACGGTGCTATGCAGTCAAATATATGTTATATTCTGTTACACTATATTTTAAATATATAAGTGACTTCTCCAGACGTTGCAGGGGCACACGGAGTCAGTAGCCGACTTCTGCAGACGTCCTCAGGACACACCAGTGTATTTTACTGACGACTACAGGCATCTGCTAGGAGACAATGAGTTAATACCAGAAGCCAACAAAATAATCATATGGGCAATACAATAGAAAAAAAGGTCTGAACAAAGCACTTAGCGAAAATACACATACGCTAGAAATGGGGTCTGAAACCAGTCTTCATTCAAAGGGTAGTAGAAAAAAAAAAAGTGCCCATGTAAATACTAAACTAAGTGACACGGACACGAGGGACCAGGAAAATGAAGTACTTTTCCCCTTTAAAAAAAATAAGAGAAAAGGAAAAAGAAAGCCTACTGTCTTGATGAAATCTAAAAAGAAATGCTCAAAAAAAAAAAAATCAGGGGACATAAAAACAGAGAACAGATTGTGATCAACTTACAATACCACAATTATTTGCGGATATTAGAACAAATTCTAGTCAGCAGAGGGTTTCTGGGGAAAATTACAGTATATACTTCCCCCAAACTGATTATTCTACATCTACTCCTAAATTATCCAACACCTGGCCTCTCCAAACAAGTGAGGCAGAAGCAGACACTCAGGTGAAGTAAAAGCTATGGATAAATGCCTTATAACAGCTATTTGCTGATATGAATAATGCAAATAAATCACTTTTCTGAGATAAATTTGATAGGTTGGGCTTCTCAGTCATCTGGTTCTATTCTTTCTAATAATTTTGATACTCAAAATAACAGAGGTCTGCACTTTAAACACTTTGGGAACCAATAAAAAGAAGTAATGGCTGCCCTGCAAAACATCATTCAGGGCCTTAGGGAATTGGATAGTTGGCAAAGAAAAGTACAGTTACATAAGAACTTACTGTAACAGTAGATCTTCGAGAGGAGCTCTTGCAGCAGGTTACACCGTAAGGACTGAAGCCAGCAGGCGCCAGGAGCCTATGGAAAACTTTTAGCCAACAGTCCATAGCAGGGGACTGCCCCTGACACTGGCCCGCCCCCCAACGTCCCGCTATGGTATTAAAGGGAAGTTCCCCAGCACCACATCAGTTCTCCCGCAGACCCCAGCAAATAGAAGGAATGCAGAACGAGGCATTCCTCTGCAACAGAGAAAATTGAAAAAAATGGGGAAGCAGTCACCTGGGGATGTGGAGGGAAGAGCTGCTGCAAGAGCTCATCAAGATCTATTGTTATGGTAATGCTTCACGTAACTGCACTATCACACTTCGAGGGGCTCTTGCAGCAGGTTACACTGTAAGGACCAAGTCCCAAGCAGTGAGGACTGACCCCAGGCAGCTGGGAGTTGGTAGCAGTCAGAGAAAAGCTCTCAAGAGAGCAGGCCCGGTAGGGCTGCCGCTTGCTGTGCCAGCGACCCGGGTTTGGGAACGGACTCTGGCAGCTGGAGGGCCAGCTGGGGAGGAGGAGGATTGAGCGGCCAGTGGCTGCTCTCCTCCTCCGGGGTGGGAATGCAGACCCGCTGCTATACCGCCATCTGGGTGACCACAGGTGGAGGTGCAGGGCCTGCACATAATAGGGAGGGAGGATGCCTGCCGAGCCGAGCCTGGGTATCGCCATGACGTGGCTCCCGCCCCTAAAGCTTCCCTAGCGGGCAGACGTCCTGAGGGCAGGGAGACCAGAAAACGGAAAAACCCTGCACCAGGCTCCAGTAGACGGGACCTGGTCGACCTGATAACAACCATAACCAGGCTCCATAGAAGGGACTGGTGAGGCCTTCCGACACGTTTAGGGACGGAGAAAGGGGGTTGGGGAAGCGCCTCTCCTCCCCGCCCGTGGGGTAAACCAAGGCAGGATGGGGACAGACCCGCCGGTATCTAGAGGGAGGTACCTGGGTCGGTACTACGGGAGCATGCACGACCTAGGGTCCCCGAAGAAAGGATCCTGGTGCAGAGAAGGAGGGAGCATTAAAAAAAAAAAAAAAAAAAAAAAAGAGCAGGCCCTGCAGGACTGCCAGTCCAAAATCTGCCCTGCGCCTAGAGGCAATGTCCAGACTGTAAATGCTGAATGAAAGTGTGGACAGAATTCCAAGTGGATGCTGCACAGATGTCAGCAATGGACACATTTCTGAAAGATGCAAATGAAGCAGCTACACCACTGGTAGAATGGCCTTTAACCGGGCCCGGTAAAGGCCTGTCGTTATTTGTGGTAGCAATAAACAATGCAATTAACTAACCATCTGGATAAGCACTGTTTAGAAACTGAAGCCCCTTCTCCTCTCGGAGTGAAAGAAAAACTAATCAGTTCTTCTGATGGTTCGGGTACGATCCACATTATAACGAAGTACCCGATGGACAACCAGAGTACGTAGTAAAACCTCTCGAGTTAGAATACTCTGGCTAATACACTGGAAGGTGAATGTCCCAATTCAGAGAGTAAACTCGAACACCACCTTAGGAAGGAACTTGGGACTGGTTCTCAAGGACACACTGTCCTTGTGAAAAACTAAATAAGGCTCTTTACGCATCAGAACCTGGAACTCAGAAATCCTTCGAGCAGAAGTATCAGCAACTAAAAATAAAGCTTTCCACAAAAGAAAGCGAAGCTCGCAACTTGCGACAGGCTAAAAGGGAGGCAATGCAAGTTTCTCTAAGATGAACAACAGATCCCAAGGAGGAACAGAGTCCCATATGGGAGGCTTTAGATGCAGAATACCCCACAAGTGTGTGCAGGATAGGTCAAGTTGGACAAGGATTTTTATCTTATTTTTATTTAGTTTCTGTTGACTGGGTAAGTGCGCTAGACATATTCTGCCTATTTTCAGGCACAACCCGAGGGAGGGGGATAAAAATGAATGCCAACCAACCTTGAACCAGATTAAGCTGTTGGTGGTATTTTTTAGTGAAGGGGGGAATGTGGCCAGGGAAATTCCCCTACTCTTTTCGAGAAGTGCCATGGGATCTTTAACATCCACCTGAACTACCACCAGAACAGGCAGGTGGGACCTCGGTTTAACATCTCATCCAAAAGACAGCACCTCAGGAGTGCAGTACCCCCCTCATGCTGCACTACAGTGTCAGTATTGGGATTTAATCCAAGTGCCTGGTGTGGAGACAGAACTCACAGCCTTCTGATCTCCCGGCCTCAGAGATGAGTGTGCTACCTGTTGAGCCACTGACACTGCTTCAATAGGTGCATGGTACACAGAGATGGCTGAAAGATGCACCTTAATGGACAAGTAACTCAGTCCTGGGTCAAATAAGGAAAGGAGATACTCTAAGATTAGATTCTCCGGACAAGTAAATGGATCCAGGTAACGAGTGGTGGCCCATATGCAGAACTGCTGCCACGTCACAGCATAAGCAGATCTAGTGGAAGGCTTTCTAACAGCCACTAGAACCTCTGCAACTTGGAGGGAAACCCCAAAACGGGTAATTGCTAAGCCTGCAGGAGCCATGCATGAAGGTGCACAGACTTTAGATCTGAATGGACCAGGGTGCCCTGCTCCTGTAAGAGCAGGTCGGACCACAGAGGCAGGGAAATCGGAGGTTCCACTGCAAGCTGCTCTAGAAGTGGAAACCAAGTCTGCCATGGCCAGAAGGGAGCCATTAGAATCATCTCTGCCCCTTCTGACTGCAAGTTAAGTAGGACTCTCTGCAGCAGTGAAAAAGGAGGGAAGGCATACAGAAAACTCCCTGTTCAAGACAGGGACAACGCGTCCAGAAAACACCAGGCGCTGGATCTAGCAAGTAGAAATTGGGCAGTTTTGTGTTGGAAGGGGATGCAAATAGATCCAGCTCTGGACGACCCCACCTAAGACCTCTTCGACCACTGCGGGAAGAAATTCCCATTCGTGAACTTTGGTCCGGGAACAGCTTAGACTGTCAGTCAAGGTGTTTTGAACGCCTGGAACATGCACAGCAGTCAGGCGCAGGTGATGCTCTCTGGCCCAAAAACCACACCCTCATGGTCTCTCTGCAGAAGGGGTAAGAATGCATGCCCCCTTGCTTGTTTATATAATAGACCACGGACATGTCTGTCTGGATCAAGACAAGACCCAGGAGTAGATGCGTCTGAAAGGCTTGGAGGGCATACAGTATCACTTGCATCTCCAAAACGTTAATGTGGAGATGTTGTTCTAATGGGCACCAAGTCCCCTAAGTCTGACGGTCTACCAGATGGGCACCCCAGCCCTGGCCCGACGAGTCTGTGGTCAGAACTTGCCAAGGTGACTCCAACCAGAAGCCAACTTCCTTTGGAAAGGCTGGGGGAATTCAGCCACCACGTCATGGTCTGTTGGACTGAGTTAGATTACCGACACTGGGAAGTTCAAGTTGTCTGAACGCTGGTCCCACTGGACCCGGAGGTTCTACTGGGCCACCCTTATGTGCAGGTGAGCCAGGGGTACTTTCACAATGGCCACTGCCATATATCTGAGCAGTCTTAGAACCATTCTGGCTCAGACTTGTCAAGACTATGAGACCAGCTGAGCCAGAAACTGAAGGCATTCTACCCTGCCTGGAGAAAGAAAAGTCTTGCTTTGTTCAGTGTCTAAGATGGCCCCTATGTACTGAAGTCTCTGACTTGACCAAGGGGATAATTTTGGAAGGTTGAGTGTTATCCCCAGATACCGAAACAGGGAAAAAAGTGGCCTCCACGGTTCAGAGAAATTTCTCCTTGGTAGGAGCTGTCAGAAGCCAGTCGTTTAGGTAAGGGAAGACAAAATGGCCTTCCCTCAAAGCACCTGCCACTACAGCAAGGTATTTTGTAAAGACTCATGGCGCCAAGGACAAGGCACGAAACTGGTAGTGGTTTCCCTTGAAGAAGTGCAGGAACCTCCTGTGGGGTGGAAACACCAAGATGTGAAGGTAAGCGTCTTCCATTTCCAGGGAGCAGAGCCAATCCTCTTGATAAAGTAAGGGGAGAAGGCCGCAAGAGTGACCATCCTGAACATTTTGTACTCTATAAACTTGTTCAGATAGCTGCTGAGGTCCAGAATGGGTCGCAGAGCTCCTGTTTCCTTTGAAACCAGAAAGAAATGCTAGTAGAATCCCTTCCCACATTGGGCTGGCGGAACGTGTTTGATGGCCTATTTTCACAGAAGCACTTGTATCTAGTCTTGGATCAAGTCGAGATGGGCCTGGGGGTAATGGGAGGAAGCTGGAGGATTGTCCGGAAGAATCTCCAACAATTCTAGAGTATGTCCAAGTTCCACTAACTGGAGGACCCACTGGTCCGAAGTTATTCTGCCCCAACACACTCTGTAAAGAGAGAAGCGACCCCCCACCGCCTCCCCCAGGGATTCTGTTTGAGGAAGGAGATCAGGTAAGGTGTCAGGCAGAGGTGCTGTGGACAGGCAACGCGGCCTGTGAGGTTCAAGGAGCTCTGGGCGCTGAACCTCCAGTGACTTGGGAAGTAGTCTCTCTCTTAAAGGAACCCCTAGGCTGCTGACCTCTGGGTTGTTGCAATGAAAAGTCTGTCACTGGGAAGACTTAGGCTGAGACCGATAAAGGGTTATGACCTGATCGGAAAGCCTTACCCAGACACTTGAAGGCAAGTACTTATATTTTGAGAATCCTCGACAAACAAAACGGGGCCTCAAAAGTAGGCATCCAGGATCTTAAATTGGACGTCTGGGGCAAACCTGGAAACCCTTAGCCATGAGTGGCAGCGCAGGCAAATGCCCGTAGCCGCAGCTCTACCTGCGGAGTCCACAGAATCATAGGAGGCTTGAAGGACATAGGTCCCCACATCAGAGCCCGACTGAAGAACATGCAACAGCTTAGCCTTCCCAGGGAGATCCAGCTGAACTTGTGCCACCTCAAAAGCCTTCTCCCACTGGACATTCTGATATTGAACCATGTGGCCAAGAACAGATGACGTATGGCTGAGGAGTAGGCCTTTCTGCCAAAATAGTCTATCTGCTTACAGTCCTTATCAGGAGGCAAAGTACTGAGGTGTCTGGGTTGTTTTGAATGGTCATGGGCCATGCTGATAATCAAATCAGCCTCTGGGTGCTCCCATAGAAGGGCTCATCCCTTGGGGCATTATACAAACAATCCACCTTTCTGGACATCGCCAGTGTGGAGGACAGGCACTTCCAAGCTGCCCTACTGACATCCCTAAATGAGTCTATGAGAGGGGAGGACCACTAGAGGAAAGGACTGCTACTTACGAAGGAAAGTGGCTAGCTAGCATCGCTCGGGGTCCACTTCCTCAGTGTCCCAGCCTATGAGGGCCTGGATGTGCCGCATCACATCCATGAAAGTTGGATCGTCTGGGAGAGACCGCAGAGTCTCCTTGGGATCCTCTGGTCCTAATGGGATAGCTGAATCTCTACAGTCATCGTATGAGGAGGAGGAAGAAAATTCCCCTGACTCACCCGAATCCAGTGAGGGAGAGGGTACAGAGGCTTATGTGGCTTAGAGTGTCCGATGTCAGGCCTGACCGGCTGTGGTGTAGACTCCCTAGAAGCTGGTGTCTGAGCCTTCCTAGGAGGAACCTGGTTCTTATGAGCAGTAGGAGAAGGGTCCTTCGAAGTTGGGGGCTCCTTCAGGGCTCCCTTGTCCTTAAAAAAGGCCCACCAGGACGAAAAAAGTGCATTAAGCTCTGCTGGTGGGAACTGGGGCGAGGTCAGGGGAACTGGCATCATTGGGGTAGGTTTACAAGACCCCGGCATTTGTTTATCAGGTTGTAGTAACCCTGGCGTCTGCTCAACTGGCATTGGGTTAACTGGCATCTGATCCCAAGGTAAAGAACCCCCTGGCATCTGTCTGACTGGGGTCAAAATATCGGGTGTCGGGTCCCCCTGGCGTCGGCTGAGACTGCAGGTCCAGCCAGCGATTGCGGGGGATTTGGGGACGACTGAGGCGGCAGCAGGGTCAACACCAGTGAGGCTGGCGTCAACAGAACAGGCGCAGGATGCCGCCGGTCTGGGGAAGCAGCCGGTGCCAGCCTGGAAGGAGAAGCTCATGCAGGGGAGCGGATGCCAGAGCAGGGCAGAGGCGTCATTCTCTCGGGAGAGGTGACCGCATGCCCCAGACATCGCCAGCCGATGTCTGTGCCCGATTTCGGAAGGGACTTTGCAGATGCCTTGACCGGGAGGGCAATGGGCAAATACACGCCACCTGAAGATCCAGCCAAGCCACCTGGCTGAGCACCCTTGTCCTGAATGGGCCAAAGCTTCAGGGGCTGAGAGGCTGAGGTCAAAGACCCAAGCCCCAAAGAACCACCGCTCGAGACTGTTAAGAGTGTGGGTGGTTTCACCACTGGTAGCCCGGATGGACTGAGGGCTGATGGGGTGGAAGGGGCCAACCTCCCACAGGAGGAAGACCCATGATCATTGCCAGACTTGCGTGGGGGATCTGGAGTAGGAAGTTGACCAGGATTTCTCCCACTGCTTCTCCTGGTGTTTATGCTTTCCCAAAGACTTCTTCAAATCCCTCGGAGAAGTGGAGGCCCCAGAGGCCGAGGAAGAGAAGATACTCTAGTGAAGCTCCTTCTCCATCGTTAGAAGCTTTTGCTGCAGCAGGAAGGATTCCAAGGTCTTCTGGCAGTGAAGTCAGGTGCATTGGTTGAAATCTTGGCAGTGCTGGCAGGCCTCAATGTTGTGATCCAAGCCTAGGCAGAGTAAGCATGCCGAATGGTCATCCTTGTGGGGCAGCTGCTCGCCATAAGCGCACTTCACCACCATTTAAGAGACGAGGAAAGAGACGTGCACAGATTGTACTGTAAATATAAGAAAAAAAATCAATAAAATAATAAAGTGAGGTAATGCGGTGAAAATGGCGGTCGACTTGAGCAGAAGGCACCCGTGGAGGTCCAACTTGCATGGGTTGATGGTGGGAAAAGGAC
Organism: Neoceratodus forsteri; assembly: GCA_016271365.2. Taxonomy (NCBI): domain Eukaryota; kingdom Metazoa; phylum Chordata; order Ceratodontiformes; family Ceratodontidae; genus Neoceratodus; species Neoceratodus forsteri. The sequence goes on along the minus strand of JADMNL010000031.1, from coordinate 68,792,135 downwards.
TGAGGTGGTGCTGGGGGACCGCCCCTTTCATACCACAGGCGGACGTCGGGGGCAGTCCCCCACTATAGACTGCTAGCTAGAAGTTTTCCATGAGGTCCTGGCGCCTGCCGGCTTCAGTCTTTATGGTGTAATCTGCTGCAAAGAGCCCCCTCAAAGTGAACTCAAAACTACCCAGCAGGCACCTGGGAATTGTACTGATACACAAAATTCATTATCAATATGTCCAAAATTTTGCCTGCCCTCAAGCAAAGAGGGAACGGAAGTAAAATTACCCCCTATGGAGGGAAGTATGCAGGCTAATCAGTCTTGAACTTATATCCTCACTTGTCTTAGTGATATTAGAACAATGAAGAATCAGCATACAGCCAGCTTAATGCTCCTAAAACAGCTCATAACAAGAAATGAAATAGAAACACTAAGAGAATATAGTGATAAACTGAGCTAGAATGGATGACATCATTGGAGTACTTAAGCTCTCACCACCCAAACAATCCTCTTCTATAGTAGGGGGGAAAAGTATGTTGGGCTATGAGGAGCCTCTTGTGTGTGCTAGACCAGATTTTTCAGTAACAGTGATTCCAACTTCCCCAGAAAAAAAAGAGGGTAAAAGAAAACGGGCTAAAAAGGCAACAAGGGTAAAGTTAAAATTAGAACAAACTTAAAAGCAAAATTTAAGAAGTGCGCAAAAGAAGTCCTTACTAGTGGTTCAGAAAACAAATAAAGAAATGATTAACTGACCACACAATAGATCAAGAGCAACATCAGTCTGTTTGCTGATGATACAAAGGTAGGCGCGGTGGTGGATGACCTAGCAGGGTTTTAAATAACTGATTAGCACTTTTTTTTTTGAGACAATACTAACTGTACAGAAAGCACTTATATAGGTTTTCCAGAAGTGTTATGTTTGTTAAACACAGTGAGGCAAGTGCTATGCATTTTCACAATGTTTTAGAATTTTTATGAGCAAAACGCTAATCAATTTTTAGAGTTAAATAAAACCCTGCCTAGGGGGATGGCAGGGGTTGCAGGATGATCTGGCAAAGCTTGAAACCTGGTCAGACACCTGGCAACTGGGCTTTAATGCCAAAAAGTGCAAGGTGCTGCATTTTGGGATGAAGACCCGAGGAGGAGTTACCAGCTAGGGGTAGTGCAGCTAGCCCAGACAGAGGAGGAGAAGGATCTGGGTGTGCTCATTACAGGGTCAATGAACAACTCGGCACAATGTAGGAAGGCAGCTGCGAAGGCCAACAAAATGCTGGGTTGTATTGCAAGGGGTATATCCTCGAGGAGGGAGGAGGTGATTCTGCCACTGTATAGGTCATTAGTTAGACCACACCTGGAGTACTGCGTGCAGTACTGGCGTCCGTATCTGAAGAGGGACTTTAGGTTACTGGAGGGGGTGCAGCGCAGAGCGACAAAGATGATCAAGGGGCTGGGGACTTATACGAGAGGAGGTTGAAGGAGTTGAACATGTACTCACTGGAGGAGAGGAGAGACAGGGTGACAAGATTGAAACCTTTAAATACATGAAAGGAATAAACAAGACAAGTACAGAGGGTCGTTCAAATTAAGGAGGGAGGGACACCAGGGGCCATGATATGAGACTGGAGCGAGAAAGGTTCAGGAGGAGATGAGACTTTTTACAGAGAGGGTGGTGGCTGGGTGGAATGCGTTACCTCCTGAAGTGGTATGCAGTAGAACAGTGGACTGCTAACAAGGATGGGACAGGACAAGGGGGAGGGTTAATGAAGGGGAAGGGTGGAAGGGAGGGGCAGCTGCAGAATAAGGGGTGCTAGATGCACATTCGAGCAGACTTGATAGACCTCTAGGCCTTTATCTGCTGGCAAATTTCGTATGTTCGTAATATTAGAAAATAAAACGTGAAGACAGAAGGCAAGAAACAGAATAAATATACTCAAACCAAAGAGTTACAAATGTTAGGGAAAAAACAAAGACTTTACTAGTTTTAAAAGTGAAATACAAAACTACGGAAACTGAATATTCCAATTCAGCCAGGTACAAGAAAATAAAAAAATTCTATATAAAAGGATAAATTGGCTTCAAAAGAACTGATGAAACATTACAGACTTTGAGGGAAACCATTTAGAAACATAGAAGTTGTCAGCAGATGGGTACCGTACGATCCACAGAGTCTGCCCTTAGCTTCCTACCCATCTTCTTAGCTGCCTGCTTGTGTATCCCACAGTGTTTGTCCCATGCCCGCTTGAATTCCTCCACTGTCTTGGCTCCCACCACCCCCCCCTCCGGCAGGCTACTCCATGGTTTCACACTGCGCTCTGTGAAGAATTTCCTCATACTGTTTCTGAACTTTCCTCCCTTAAGTCGAAGGTTGTACCCTCTTCTAGTAATGCTGTGGTCCTTTACCTAAACGAGGTTCTGCACATGCACCCTGTTGTTGCCTTTAAGGTATCTGAATGTTTCTGTCATGTCCCCACAATTCCTGCGTTGTTCTAGGGAATATAATTTGAGGTCATCCAGTCTTTCCTGGTACGGTTTCTGATGCAAGCCCTGCACCATCTTTGTTGCTCTTCTCTGTACCATCTCCAGCCTATGTCCTTCCTGAGGTGTAGCCTCCAGAACTGGACACAGTACTCTAGGTGAGGCCTGACCAGGGACCGCTACAGGGGCACGATTACTTCATGCCTTCTGCTCATGATGCCCCTCCCTATGCATCCCAGGGTACCACTAGCCTTTAATGCTGTCTTTTCACATTGTCTACTGACTGAGGTCATCTGATATGATCCCCCTAGGTCTCGCTCCTGCCTAGTAGCCACCAGCTGCTCCCCTCCCACTGAATACAGTTTCCTTGGGTTATGCTTTCCCAGGTGCATGACCTTGCATTTTTTGGCACTGAATTTCAATTGCCAGGTCTTGGACCACTCCTCCAGTTTTTGGAGATCAGCTTCCATGCTTTGCTGTCCCTCTGTTGTGTCTACCCTGTTGCCGATTTGCGTCTCCTCTGCAAACAGGCACACCTTTCACTCCAGTTCATCTGCAATGTCGCTGATGAATATGTTGAAGAGGATCAGCCCCAGAACTGAGCCCCGCGGGACCCCGCTAGTTACCCTCCCCTCCACAGAGTGCCATTTACTAATACTCTCCCAGTTTTCCCATGTAACCAGTTTCTGACCCAGTTTGTAACCTTGGGCCCAATTCCCATGTTCTCCAGTTTTTTGACTAGTCTCCTGTGCAGAACGGAGTCAAAAGCTTTGCGGAAGTCCAGGTAAACCACATCCACTACCCCACCCTGATCCACTGTTTTGGTGACCCAACTGAAAATAATCAACCAGGTTTGTCTGGCAGGACCTCCCTGCCTTGAAACAGTGTTGGTGTTTGTCGAGCTGACCAGTTTGCTCCAAAAAAGCTATGATTCTTTCCTTCAGCAGGGACTCCCATCAGTTTTCCCACAACTAATGGCAAGACTAACCGGACGGTAGTTACCTGGCTGTTCCTTGCTTCCACTCTTGTGGAATGGTACTACTGTTGCACTCTTCCAATCATCCGGCACCTCCCCACTCCTTAATGATTTGCTGAAGAGCATTGCTAAGGGAGCTGCCAGTTCCCTGCCTAGTTCTTTCAGTATTCTTGGGTGTATCCCATCTGGCCCCACAGCTTTATCTACCTTTGTTACTCCTTCCTGCTGAAAAAAACAATTCATTTGTTAAGGTCTGCCACTTAGTAGCACAACTAGATACTGGAGGAGAGAAGGTCTCTTTCCCAGTCTGTGACGATCAGTGAAGCTCAGCAGGCAGTAAGGCTAGGGGCTGGACCACAATTGGCGTATGCCTCTTAAAGTTGCCCTTTGTGTCAGACAGAAACAACCTAAACCAACAGCTGAGAGCTTTACATTAGCCAACCACTATTTCAGTGGTGGGTACAGCAGACAGTAAGGCTAGGAGCAGGACCACTCTTGGGGTATGCCTCCTAGGGGTGCTCTGAGTGTCTGAGCTGTTGCTTCCAGCTCAGAGCTTTCTATTAGTCAACCACTATTTCAGTAGTGGTACAGCAGTACAAATGCAGATTTATATACAGCAGCTAGGAATTCTGGGTAAGTGTTCCAAATGCTTCTTATGCTGAGAGCAGCCGCTGGCTGGGTCTGAACAGAGAGGTCAAGAGAAGTCACCTCAGCAGAGATAGGAGCCCAGACCGTGCACTCCAAGAAGGGTTCAGCCAGGTAGAACTGCTGTCAAGGAATCCCTGCTTCTGCACCTGTCAGAGTCTGCCTTCCCTCCGTGACTGATCTCTCTCCCAGTCAGTGAAGATCAGTCAAGCTCAGCAGAAGACAGCAGCCGCTGGCTGGGTCTGAGCAAAGCAATCAAGGAGAGAAATTGCCTCAGCAGAGATAGGAGCCTGGACTGTGCACTCCAAGGGGGATTCAGCCAGGCAGAACTGCTGTCAAGGAATCCCTGCTTCTGCACCTGTCTGATTCTGCTTTCCCTCCATGACTGGTCTCTCTACCAGTTGGTGAAGATCACTGAAGCTCAGCAGACAGTAAGGCTAGGAGCTGGACCGCACTTGCCATATGCCTCCTAGGGTTGCCCTCTGTGTCTCAGCTCCATTTATTTAAGAGTATGATGGATTTAGATATTGAAAAAGGGGACCTGGCATGAATTGGAAGAAAGTACAGTTACATAGAAACTTACTGTAATGGTAGATCTTCGAGAGATGCTCTTGAGGTAGGTATTCACAAGTAGGACTAAGCCACCAGGCGTCAGGACCCCACGGAAAAATCTCTACCTAGCAGTCTCTGGCGGGGACCGGCCCCATGTCAGGTGACCGGTGTCATCAGACGTCAGTATAAAGGGGCAGTCCAGACACCCGTCCTCCAGTTCTTTCCCGCCAAGAGGCAAAGGTCTGACAGGAGAGAAGAAGATATGGCCCCCATATCTGAAAGAAGAAATTGAGGGGTTGGAGGGAGGGAAGGTAATACCTACTGCAAGAGCCTCTCTAGAAGATCTACCGTTACGGTATGTCCTTACGTAGCTGTACTATCTTACTGAGAGGGCTCTTGCAGTAGGGATTCACAAGTAGGACTGAGTCCCAAGCAGTCTGGAACAAAAAGAAAACAGGAGGAGGAAACACCATCCACAAATGCTGAGCTCCTACACAGGACTCATGAGAGGATTCCCCTGCAGAACAGATTGCCTTTTGCCGCATAGCAGGCTTCAGGCTACGTCCAAACTAATGTTTTACTAATGTCACACTGACTGATTTGTCTGTTGGAAGCTGAGAACCTTGCTACACTGCAAAGAATAAATTATAACTCCATTTAGGACCTGGAAACCTGGTAGGGTATAATACTTGTTAAGAAGAGGAGCTACGCTTTCTACAAAGTTTCATTTTTTTTTCCTTATTGGCATTAAGCAGAGAATTGCAGGATTCCATTAAAAGTGTAGTAATTTTATAACCAGAGGGAGTGAGATACAACTGAATTTGCTTGATTGTTGGGGTTGAGACCTAGGATTTGGAAGAATATTTTTGCAACATTTTAAAAGTGTCCTGCTGGCTGAGGAGTGAGTTAATTTTTTATCCCTGGACTCAGTAGAGTGGTTTGTGCAGGAGCCGTGGTCTAGTAAATTGTGGTGTTAGTTGAATTACTATAAAGGGCAATACTCACCAGGGTGGTGGAGCAGTTGTGTATTTGATTGTTTCTAACAGTCACCAGTGGCTGTGGACTACCCACCCACCCTACCCAGGCGTGGCATTTCCTTTATAGCCATAGTTCTGACATCACTTCCTCAACAGGTCTTGGGTCAGAACTGTCATATCCTTAATAACCCAGCACAGTGCAAAAAGGGTAGGTACACACCACAAATAAAAAACAATATACGAACATACGAAATTTGCTAGCTGATAAAGGCCTAGAGGTCTATCAAGTCTGCTCGAATGTGCAGCTAGCACCCCTTATTCTGCAGCTGCCCCTCATTTCCACCCTTCCCCTTTTCCTGTCCAATCCTCGTTTGAAGCAGTCCACTGTTCTACTGCATACCACTTCAGCAGGTAACGCATTCTACCCAGCCACCACCCTCTCTGTCAAAAAGTGTCTCCTCATCTCCCTCCTGAACCTTCCTCGCTCCAGTCTCATATCATGGCCCCTGGTGGCCCTCCCCTTCCTTACTTTGAACCGCCCCTGTACCAGTCTTCTTTATTCCTTTCATGTATTTAAAGGTTTCAATCATGTCACCCCTGTCTCTCCTCTCCTCCAGTGAGTACATGTTCAACTCCTTCAACCTCCTCTCGTATAATAAGTCCCCAGCCCCTTGATCATCTTTGTCGCCGCTTCGCGCCACCCTCCAGTAACTTAATGTCCTCTTCAGATACAGGACGCCAGTACTGCACGCAGTACCGGTGTGGTCTAACTAATAACCTTACAGTGGCAGAATCACCTCCTCCCTCCTTGAGGATATACCCTTTGCAATACAACCTGCATTTTGTTGGCCGTAGCTGCCTTCCTACATTGTGCCGAGTTGTTCATTGACCCTGTAATGAGCACACCCAGATCCTTCTCCTCCTCTGTCTGGGCTAGCTGCACTCCCCTAGCTGGTAACTCCTCCTCGGGTTCTTCATCCCAAAATGCAGCACCTTGCACTTTTGGCATTAAAGCCAGTTGCCAGGTGTCTGACCAGGTTTCAAGCTTTGCCAGATCATCCTGCAACCCCTGCCATCCCCTAGGTCATCCACCACCGACTACCTTGGTATCATCAGCAAACAGACTGATCTTGCTCTTGATGTCCCATGATATGTCTGCAATGAATATCCCAAACAACACTGGTCCCAACACTGAGCTCCTGTGGAACACCGGGCTGCCACTGCCCTTGGGTGAGAGCTCCCCACCCACCACCACCTTCTGTTGCCTTCCCTGCAGCCAGTTTCCTAGCCATCTCACCAGCTTTGCACCCGCCCTGTGCCTACTAACTTCCTTCCCAGCCTTCCATGTGGCACTGAGTCGAATGCCTTACTGAAGTCCAGATACAGGACATCCACTGCATGGCCCTGTCCAGTTGCCTAGTTACCCAGTCATAGAACTCTACCAGGTTGGTTTGGCAGGATCTACCACGATGAAGCCATGCTGTCTGCTGTCCTGTAGTCCTTTGGCTCTAGGAGCCACTAGCCTCTCCTTCAGGATAGTCTCCATTAGCTTACCCACGATGGATGTGAGGCTCACTGGTCTGTAGTTCCCCGTTCATCCTTGGGGCACTCTTGTGGAGGGGCACCCTGAGAATATCCTCCAATCCTGAGGTACACACCCAATGTAGTGAGGCATTAAATAGGTCTGCCAAAGATCCTGCAAGGACCTCTGCCAGCTCCTTCAGTGTCCTGGGTGGATGCCATCTGGGCCTGGCACCTTGTCCACCCTCAGTGCCTTCAAACCCTCTCGAACTCTGCTCTCCATGATTTCCCCATCTGTCACCACTTCCCCTGCTTCTGCCATTTCTCCCACCTTGGGTGTCACCCCCCTCTTCTCTTTAGTAAATACGGAGCAGAAGTACTCATTTTAGTGCTTCCGCCTTATCGCACCCTGCTTCCACCCAACCCCCTCCTTCCTAATCCTTACTATGTGGTCCTTATAGCTCCTTTTCTCCCTGATGTACTTGAACTCCTTCTCCCCCTTCTTAATGCCTTGTGCCAGCCTGAGTTCCGTAGATGCTTTGGCTCCCCTTACTGCCCTTGTCTCCTCCTTCAATTCTGTCAAGTACTCCTCCCTGTCCTCCCCCTCCCTGTTTTCTTGTACTTCCTAAAGACAGCTCTTTTCCTCCTTACCTTTTCCATGACCTCCTTGCTCAACCAGATCGGTTTCTTAGCCCTAGCCTTCTTGCTCTGGGTTTTGCAGCAGGTGTTGGTTGCCTCCACTATCCCCAGCTTTATGAGCTCCCACCTCTGGTTAGTGTCCATACTTGATTGAATTCTGGCCAGGTACCCTTTTACCACTTCCCCCATCCTCCCAAAGTCGGCCCTCCTGAAGGCCAGCACTATTGTGCTAGATTCCACTCCTTCCTTGCCCATATCCAATGTGAGCCATACTGAGTGGTGGTCATTCCCTGACAGCGGTTCCTCCACTGTAAGTTCTCTCACAAAGTCCCCATTTGCCAGCACAAGGTCAAGGGTATTCCCTAACCTGGTTGGTTCACTGACCATTGCAGCAGGAAGCTGTCCTGGAAGGCATCCAGCAGTACCTGCTCCTTCTGTTCCTGGTTGTTGGGATGCTCCAGTCCACTCCTGGCATGTTGAGGTTCCCCACAATCACCACACTACCCTTTTCGCAGGTGCTCCTGATCTGTCCCGCTAGTTCCCTGTCTAACTCCTCTGTCTGAGATGGTGGCTGTACACCACTCCCATTCTAAGAATCCTATTCTTGGAATCCTGGATTTGCATCCAAAGTGACTCCGTACTACCCTCCTCCCCTTCCTCCCTTACACACTTCAGTCCTTCCTTCACATATAGTGCCACCCCCCCCTTTCCCAATCACCTGTCCCTACGAAATAACCTGTACCCTGGTACAGACAGGTCCCAGTCATTGTATTGGGTGGCCCATGTTTCCGTGATGGCTGCAATGTCCACCTCTCCTCTGTCATGAAAACCTGTAACTCTGCAGTTTTCCTCCCAAGGCTCTAGCATTAGGGTAACTACCTTCCACCCTTTTTCCCCTCCCATCCTGCCTTCCCTTTCCTAGCATCACAACAGTACATGCCATTTGTCCTTTGTCACTGTTATGGGGGTAAGCTCATGGTTTCCAACCTGTGGTCTCTGCATATCTCTTCCCCAACTGCCACCCCCCACTCCTAGTTTAAATTCCCAACTTCCTCTATGTACGCTATTTATATATAGATATATATATATATATATATATATATATATATATATTATATTTTTGTATATTATAAGGAGAGGGACATGTGGGAGTGGTGCAATGCACTGGCTGTGGGGCAGCAGTTCGGGGAGACATTCTGGAAACTGCGTTGCTGTCTATTGCAGGCAACTGTCAGCTCTGAGGAGGAGGTTGCCCACCTCCGAAACTGAACTAGCAGGGACTAAAGGGCTTCCCCCTTCCAAGAAACACCACTGCCACAACCACTGCCTCAGGGTTGCCAGTATAAAAGCAGTTGGACCACAGTGGGTTCTGGGAGGTGCAGGTGGAGAGAGGCGAAGCCCCTAGTTGTACCTCTACACAAATCATAATACCATTCTGGCAGAGCAAGGTTCCTCTATGATGGCACCCTCAGTGGAGACCCAGAAGAATGCTGAGGACATCCACAAGGCAGACCCACAAAAGAGTGGCAAGGGACATCACAGGGAAGGAAAAGCCTGATAGGGACTCCCATTAGGAGGGTAAAACTGGGAAAGGAAGAGAAGGAAGTAAGGTGCCTGTCTGGTGCCATGGCTTGGAGGGACAGGAAGCGAATCCTCAGGATTGCAGAAGCAGCATCACAGGAGAGGGAACTAGATATCATAGTCCACCTTGTGACAAATGACCTAGCTAGGCATGGGATCAGTGCAGTGCAGAATGAATTTGTGGAGTTGGGGAGGGGCTTCAGACGGGTAGCAAGCATGGTAACCTTCTCAGAGGTGCTACCAGTCCATGGCAGGAGTGAGGCTAGGGTACTGCACACCATGCAGTTTAATTAATGGTTGCAAAACCGGTGCAGAGCACAGGGCTTTGGCTTCATTGGGGACTGGGGGTCCACCTGGAGAGATAAAGGTCTATACTGGCATGATGGTCTGCATCTGTCCACGAAGGGAACCAAGCTCCTAGGTGATAGGTTTACATGCTTCCTTGGCAAGCTTTTAAACTAGCCAAGGGGGGGAGGCGCTGATAAAAGGCAGGAAATTTCAAGCCTCCCCCCACAAAACACAGCAGGTAGTAAGGTAAGAAACAATTACTCACCTTAGTAATGTTTCTTCTAATGGAGTCTTGCTATATTATGACAATTGCAGTTTGTCCCACCATTAGACCTGCTCCGGAGGTGAAAGAGTTAACTCCATTCCATGAATGGAACTTAGAGCACGAGCTCTAAAGAGAAGCTCTGTCTGTGTAGTTTCAAACCTGAACTGTCAGATCTTTACGAGCAAAAACTCACTACGGTCTGTGTGGAAGCTGTAACCTACACTAGCCAACTGGCTACCTAAATATTAACACCTATTGCTGGTACCAACACAAAAGACTCAAGTCAGGGGACCAGAACTAATAGTATAATTTAACAATATGAGAGAAATATAAGGAAAAAATGAAAAACACCACACCCCCAAAAGGGGTGAAAACACATAAAGAGGGCATAAAATAGTGCCCACACTAGGCTGCCCACCCCATACCCAAGCAGAAGTTCTGAGAGGGGCAGGCTGGGGGGAGGTCATAATATAGCAAGACTCCATTAGAAAAAACAACATTACTAAGGTGAGTATTTTTTTTTTCAAACAACATGAAGTCTTGCTATATTATGACAATTGCAGACACACAGCAGTACCTCCATGGAGGAGGACAGAACCTACTTAGGAATAGGCTCTGAAGCACAGCTGTGCAAACCGAGCATCTCTCAGCCTGGACATCCAGGGAGTAATGTTTGGTGAAAGTGTGTACCGTTTTCCAAGTAGCAGCTTGACATCTCCAATATAGGGATGTCCTGGCAGCAGCTAGAGGCGTGGCTGTACCTCTGGTAGAATGAGCCCTCAAGCCAGAGGGATCTTTGCCCAGTTTCTGATAACAAATTGGATACAAGAGACAATCCACCTGGCAATTGATCTCTTAGTGGCAGGTTCCCTTTCCCAACCTCACCATAAGTAAGAAAAAAGTTGGAGGGATTCAACCTGTGACCCTTGAGTACGTTCTATATAGTAACTAAGGGCCCTCTTAACGTCCAACCGTGCAATCTCCTCCTCACCAGAAGAGGAATGTTCAGTGAAAAACACTGGGAGGAGATAGATTGGTTAAGATGGAAATCTGAAACCACCTTAGGCAAAAACTTCCTGTTAGTCCTGAGGACTACCTTATCCCTATGGAAAGAAATAAAGTCAGTTTCTACTGACAAGGCTTCAACTCACTTATCGTCTAGCAGAAGTGATAGCCACTAGGAAAACAGTTTTCCAAGTTAGATACTTAAGCTCTGCAGAAAACAGAGGTTCAAAGGGGTTGCATTAACTGGGCAATGCAAACATTAAGGTCCCAGGCAGGGCCGGATCCCGAAAAGGTGGCTTAGTATGAAGTAATCCCTTAAAAAACTTGGAAAATACAGGGTGAGCGGAAAGAGAGGATGGCTTTCCTGCTGAAACAAAAGCAGAGACAGCTGCCAAATAAACTCTCAGGGTAGCTGGTCTCAGGCCCAAAGAATTAAGATGGACCATGTAATCTAACACAATGGGCAAATCAGCAGATACTGGGGAAATATGTTTCCCAGAACACCAAATGGAGAACCTTTTCCACTTAGAATTATAAGTAGCCCTAGTGGAAGGCTTCCTAGAAGCCTTTAGGATTTCAAGAACACCTTGAGAGAGGTGTAGGTCAGCAAATTCTAACTCCTCAAGAGCCAGGCCTTGAGGTTGAGATTGAGGTTCGGATACAAACTCTCCCTGGGCACAGGTTAATAGGTTGTGATTCCTGGGGAGACACAGGGGAGATGGACTGTCAGGGACAGAAGGAGTGGGTACCAGGGCTGCCTGGCCCAATCTGGGGCAATAAGAATCACCCTGCAAGGCTGGGATCTGATTTTACTAACACCTTGAATAGGAGAGGAAGGGAAAAGCATGAAAACTTCCTCCCCAATCCACGAGAAGGGCGTCCAGGGGACTGAGCCCAACATTGGGGCCTGCAACAGAACAGTGGAGTTGGTGATTGTCTGGGCTGCAAAGATCTATCTGAGGGGTGCCCCATCTGGCAAAGACTATCCCCAGTACTTGAGGATCCAGAGACCATTCGTGATGGCCCTGAGAAATTCTGCTGAGAGCATCTGCTAGGACATTGTCCTTTCTGGAAGGTGAACTGCTATGAGCGGAAGTGTTCAGGAATAGGCCAGACCACAACTTCATTGCCTCGGTACAAGGCGAAGACCGAGTGCCCCTTGCTTTGTTGATGTACCACACTGTTGTGGTATTGTCTGTTCTGACTTGTACCACTTTGTTCTGGACAGAAGCAGAAAGCGCTTGAAGTGCTAAAAAGACAGCTCTGAGTTCCAGCAAATTGATGTGGAGCAAGAGATTCCTGGGGACCACACTCCCTGAGTGGAGAGATCGCCCATGTGGGCTCCTCATCCCAGGAGGGAAGCATCCGTAGTGAGGGTCAAAGTGTGAGAAAGGGGAATGAAGGGGACCCCCAGTCTTAAATTGCTCTGATCCTGCCACCACTGGAGGGCCTGGATCAAGGTTCGGGTCACTGGGACCAACTTGGAAAGGGGATCTCTTCTCTGAGACCAATAGGCTGTCAAGTGAAACTGAATGTCTCTCATCTGAAATCTTGCTCCCTGCACTACAGCTGTGGACGCAGCCATGTGCCCCAGGAGCTGCAAAAAGTGCATTGCTGGTCGAGAGACCTGCAGAGTGAAGGAGGAGGCCAGAGCCACCAAGTTCCTTACCCTTTCTAGGGAAGAAAGCTCTAGCCAGATTTGTGTCCAATTCTGCCCCTATGAAGGTGAGTACCTGAACTGGTTCCAGAACCGACTTTGGTATATTTGCTTGGGAAGCCCAGGGAGGTGAGAAGCTGCTGGGTGACTTGCAGGTGAGATTTTACCTGTTCTGGGGACTGGCCTGCAATGAGCCAGTCGTCCAGATGAGGAAAAACAGCAATCCTTTGCCTCCTTAAGTGAGCCACTGCCAGACATTTTGTGAATACCCTTGGGGCAGAGGTAAGGCCGAAGGCATTGCTCCTGAACTGGTAGTGAGCCTGAGGGCAGTTCGAATCTGAGGTACTGATGGGAGCTTCTGATCAGGGCGTGAAAATAGGCATCCTTGAGGTCAGGAAGCTAGCCAGTCCCTGGCCTTAGGAGGTAAATCATTGCCAGAGTTACCATTCTGAACTTTGGTTTCAAAAGATGCTTGTTCAGATATCTGAGGTCTAAAATGGGCCGCCATTCTGTCTTTTTGGGGAGGAAGTATCTGGAGTACAGGCCCTCTGCCCTGGTGTAGGGAGGAACCCTTTCTACCCGCTCTGAGAGCTAACAGGGTTGAGACCCTCTGCTTCAGAGTAAAGGTCTCTAAAGAGCTTGCAGGTGAAAAGACCGGATTCTCATCTTTGGGAACTTTTGAAGCTGAGAACCAGACCCTGGCTTACTACTCCAGAACCCACTTGTCTGAAGTTAAAGACACCCAGTTCTGACTGAGTAAGCCAACTGCCCCCCCTACTGGTAAGGAGAATCAGCCCTAGGCACCCCATAGGTGCCTGCTTGGCAGGGTGCTTTAGGCTGAGGGTGGGGGGCAGGACTGCTTGCCGCACATCTGCCTCTGCCTCCTGAAGAACCCCTCTGGAGCATGAAGCAGAGGAGCCTGGGTTTGGTAAAAGCCTGTGGAAAGGCCTACCCTGGGGTGTGCCTCTGAGGGTGGCTTGCAGCTCCTTGGCTTAAACACTTTTATAGGTAGTCCTATATTCATCCATCTTCTTCATATAATTCTCTGTCTGCTCCAAACAGAAATTTCCCTACAGGAAAATCCATAGCCTTAGACTGGGTATCCTGTGACAAGCTAGTACACCTGAGCCAGGCCAACCTATGAAAGCTACAGATGTGGCCATGACTCTAGAGGAGACATTAAAACTACAGCAGCATGAAACTGCACCTTAGAAGCCTCAATACCATCCATTGCCACCTGCTCAGCTCACCAAGCTGGCCAGGGGGCTGTTTAGCTAAATCCCATAACAGTCTCCCATCTAGATTTCTGATACCTTGCTACATAAATCATATAATTTGCTCTGAGTCCCAAGGGCTGCCATATACTATTTTTGCCATGGCATCAATCTTCCCTGGAATCCTTGTCAGGAGGACGTGAAGCCAGGGAATAATACTTATCACAGGCTGCAGCCTGAACTACCCCAACATGACTGCATTGCTGAGAAAGGAATTCTGTATCAGGACCTGACAGTGTGTACCTCCTGTCCATCTTTTTATCTACAGGAGGCACAGAATTAGGATTTTTAAGATTTTATTGTTTGTTCCTAAATGACTTATGCAAAGGAATAAACAATCTCCTAGACTCTGGTATATCCATCATTTCTACAAAATCAGGCTCCTCTTGCTCATCCACAGCTTCCTCCAAAGGAAGCTGGAGGGTTTCAGCAACTTTTTTGTAAAACATAAAATGAGAGGGACACTCAGAAAGCATGGGGGGAGATTCAAAAGGTCTGTCTGGGGAGATGTCCAGTTCAATGGGCACACCCAGACCCTCTAAGTCACATTCATACTGTTCATAATCATCCTTCCCCTCCTCTGGTTCATAAAACTCCTCAACATCATATTCCTGAACCGATGGAACCGACCGAACTGACCTTTTACCAGATAGTGGCGGTTCGGATGGAACCGGAGAAAGTGACTGGACAATCTGAATAGCTCTTGCTATCTCTGCAGCAGTTGGAGTAAGAATTTTGGGCTCCAAACCTGCTGACTTTCTTGTTCTCTTTACTGGAACTGGTTCATCCAGTCAGCTTTTCGTTTGCCGAGAGTCTCGCCCTGGTCAGGGCACTCCCTCCGGTTCGGTTGGCACGAACCGGGCTGTCATCGGGTCAGTGGACTTTTGGCCTCGTTCCCTGAGCCTGCCCAATCTCTTTTCCAGGGTGGCTGCAGGAAATTCTTCTAAATCTGGCAGTCTGACTGGGTGGTCAAACCCCAGACAAACACATGTGGTGTGTGGGTCAGCCTTGGCAAAGACTTCCCCACAGACATCACAGTGTTGAAACCCAGTGGGCCCAGTTTTTCTTTTGGGTTTCTCAGACATAATGCCAGCCTAACCAGAAAAACTTGCCCTTTAAACGGCAGTGCCAGGCAAGACACCCTTATCAGTTCCTAACCGTGTCACGGGTATTGGAAAGAACCTTAATGAAATCCGTTTTTTTTTTAGAACCGATAAGAACCGGGAACCGCACTCTAAAATCTCAAATTTAAAACTTTAAGTTTTAACCCAAGCTGATCGGTTCAAAACCGAACCGATAAAACTTACAAGTTCCACACAGAATTAAAATATGAATTACGATATCACAGACAGAGCTTGAACCAATCAGTTTTGCGGTTAAAATAAAACTATTCTAGGTTGAATCGAACCGAGAAAACACTGTTTAAACCGAGAAATGAACCGAGCAGTAGGAGAAATCTCCGGAGCGACTGTTCAGTGAGGCGGAGTAAAGAATCTGACAGTTCAGGTTTGAAACTACACAGACAGAGCTTCTCTTTAGAGCTCGTGCTCTAAGTTCCATTCATGGAATGGAGTCAACTCTTTCACCTCGGAGCAGTTCTAATGGTGGGACAAACTGCAATTGTCATAATATAGCAAGACTTCATGTTGTTTGAAACACTGAGGTACAGAGCTCAACGCAGGGCAGGACAGGGGTAAATGGAAAAATAGACAAGGACAATAAGAGCAGGGATGGGGGAAAAAGGATAAAGCCAACATTAAATGGAGGGCAATGAGTACCAATGCCCGTAGTCTGGGAAACAAGTTTCCTGAGCTAGTAGCCCTGATGGAAGATGAACAATTGGATATTAAGGCAGTCACGGAAACATGGTACACCGAGAACCATGACTGGGATGTCAACATACCAGGGTACACAATCTACAGAAGGGACAGGGAAGGTAAAAGAGGAGGTGGAGTAGCTCTATACATAAGAGAAGAGATCAAAGCTACAGAACTAAAAAGTAAAGGGGGAGGACAAGAGGCACTCTGGGTCACCTTGGAGACAGGGAATGGCATCACAGTCCCCCGTCTCAAGGGGAAGAAATGGACAACAAAATGATGGAGGACATTCTCAAAATGGCTAAAAAAGGTGAGATACTGTTGATGGGGGACCTGAATATGCCAGATGTTAACTGGATAATATGTACTGCAGCCACATCCAAGAGCAGGGTCATTCTCAATGCCCTGCAGGGGGCATGCCTTAGACAGCTAGTGTTGGAACCCACTCGGGAGGGAGCAATATTAGACCTGGTACTCTCAAATGGAGAGAGGATCACAAATTTAGAAGTCAGTAGACATCTGGGAACAAGCGACCACTGCACAGTGTGCTTCACAATGAGCACAACCATGGAGATAAGCCATACAAAAACAAGGATACTGGACTTTAGAAGGGCTGATTTGGCAAAATGGGTGAATACCTGAAAAATGCACTGCAAATGACCAAACAGGAGGGTGGAAGAACAATGGAGAAAAATCAAAACTGCCATCATAGGGCAACAAAACAAGCCTTTGTGTGAAACAAATAAAGAAAACAAAGCAGAGTAAAAAACACTATGGTTCTCAAAAGAGGTGGCAGGGAAGGTTAAGGAGAAAAAGGCTTCATTCAGAAAGTATAAGGAATCACAGAAGGAGCACGACAGGGAACTGTATCAATTAAAGCAGAAAGAAGTGGGGAAGGCAGTCAGACTAGCAAAGGCCCTAACCGAGGAAAAAACAGCCAACTCAGTTAAGAAGGGGGATAAAACCTTTTATAGGTACATTAGGGAGCGTAGAAAGGTCAAGGGAGGGATGGTGAAGATTAATAAAGGAGAGGGGAGGTGGGCAGAGGGAGACAGTGAAAAGGCAGAGATACTGAATGAATACTTTTGCTCAGTATTCACAAAGAAGATGAGGAGGAGTTACCTAAACCAGACAATAGAAGCACTCTGGGTAGGGGTTGACACCAGTCCATTCACAGAAGAAAGAGTCCTGAAAGAACTCCTAAAACTCAAGGTGGACAAGCAATGGGGCCTGATGGGATTCACCCCAGAATCCTGAAAGAACTAAGGAGGACCTAGTGACACCACTGACCACAGTTTTAACAGATCATGGCAGGATGGGCGTTACCTGAGGACTGGAGGAGGCAGATGTGATTCCCCTTCCACAAAAGTGGAGCAAGGCAGAAGCAGGAAACTGCAGACCTGTAAGTTTGAACCTCAGTGGTAGGGAAAATGATGGAATCACTTCTGAAAGAAAGAATTGTTGAGTACCTAGGGCCAGCGGGCACAGGACCTAAAGCAGCATGGTTTACAGCAGGAAGGTCATGTCAGATGAATCTAATTGATTTCTTTGACTGGGTGACCAAAGTAATAGACCAGGGAGGGACTGTGGATATGGCCTACCCTAGACTTTAGCAAGGCATTTGACACAGTCCCGCACAAAAGATTAATAATCAATTAGCCAGCCTGGGAGTGAGTCCCAGGGTGGTAGCCTGGGTAGCAAACTGGCTGCACAACAGGACACAGAAGGTAATAGTGAATGGAACACATTCCGAAGAAAGGGGGGTTACTAGTGGAGTACCTCAGGGCTCAGTACTGGGTCCAGTCCTCTTTAACATCTTTATAGGTGACACTGCAGAGGGTCTGGAGGGAAAGGTATGCCTCTTTGCAGATGACACAAAGATCTGATACACAAGGAGGGGTAGAAAAGATGAGAAGGAACTTGGCAAGGTTTGGAGGAATGGTCAGACATATGGCAACTTAGATTCAATACAAAGAAGTGCAAAGTAATGCACCTGGGAAATAAAAACCCAGGAGAAGAGTACACAATAGCAGGGGAGGTACTAACAACAACAAAAATGGAAAGGGACCTGGGGGTAGTCATATCAGATGACCTAAAGGTGGGTAAGCAATGTGAAAAGTCGTGTAAGGAGAGCCAGGGGATACTGGGATGCAGCGGAAGGGCATCATAAGTAGAAAAGGGAAGTGGTTATCCCTCTGTACAGATAGTTGGTGAGACCCCATCGGAGTACAGTGTGCAGTTTGGAGACTTCATCTCGCCAAGGGACATAGACAGGATGGAAGCAGTCCAGAGGAGGCAACTAAAATGGTGCGGGTCTGCAGCAGAAACCATATGAAGAGGACAGAGAGCTTAATATGTATACTCTTGATGAAAGGAGGGACGGGGGGACATGATAGAAACGTTCAAGTACCTCAAGGGAATCAACAAAGTCCAGGAGAATAGCATCTTTCAGAAAAAGATGTGTAAGAACAAGAGCTCACAATTTAAAGAGAGGGACGGCTCAGGGGTAATGTGAGAATTTTTTTCACGGAGAGGTGGTGGATACATGGAACAGCCTTTCTGAGAAGTCGTTGGGTCTAAAACAGTGGGGAATTCAAACATGCATGGGACAGACACAAGGCGATTATAGTGGGGGGTTGCAGGAAGTAGGCTGTTGGTTAACTAGAATCTGCAGCTTATCCAGTATGTAGGGAAATGGGTAGACTGGGTGGGCCAAGTGGTCCTTATCTGCCGTCAAAGTCTATGTTTCTATGTTTTGTGAAGGTATGAACGGACGTCCAAGTTGCGGCTGCACAAATCTCAGCCACGGACACATTCTTCAAGCAAGCGGTAAAGGCCATGACCCCTCTAGTAGAGTGGCCTTTGACCTGACCCAGAAGGGTCTTGTGATACTTGTAACAAAGGGATACAATTGGCCAACCATCTAGAAGGGCATTGCTTGGAAACATGGTTGCCTTCTCTCTTGTGAGCAAAAGACAGAGCTGGTATGTTTTTTCTGAGATCTTTAGTCCTGTGAGTGTAGCATCTCAGAATTCTGTGTACATCCAGGGTACGGAGGAGGTACTTTCCTTGGTTTGGAGTGCTCCGTGAAGAAGGCTGGAAGCTCGATGGACTGATTCACAGTAGATTCAGCCACCACTTTCGGAAGAAATTTATAATTAGTACGCATGGCCACTCTATCCCCTGTGAAAAATTAAATAGGGGATTTTACACATCAGGGCTTGCAACTCAGAAATCCTCCGAGCTGAGATAATGCCACCATAAATAAAGTCTTTCAAGAAAGAAACTAGCTCCGCCTCCGCTGATGGTTCGAAGGGAGGCAAAGTAATCTTCTCCAGAATGAAATTCAGGTCCTAAGAAGGCGCAGGATTGTGAATCAGTGGTCTTAAGTGCAAGACCCCTCACAGAAAAGTCTTAGAGACTTCTAATTGTGCAAACGTCCTGCTCCCGAAAGGGATGTGATAGGCCGAAATGGCTGCTGTATGTACTTTTACTGACCAATGACTGAGGCCCAAGTCGTACAGGTGCCTAAGGTTGTCCAGAGCCTTACTGACTGGACAAGAAAAGGGTTCTAGGTTATTAGAACCCGCCCAGATAGTGAAGCAGTGGACCTGGTGGAAGGCTACGTCTGAAGGAGCCACGCATGAAGGTGAAGAGACTTGAGGCCTGGATGGACCACAGTCCCCTGTTCCTAGGTCAGCAAGTGTTGCGACAACAGCAGAGGAAGAGGAGATTCTTCGGAAAACTGTGGCAGAAGAGAAAACCAGGCTTGCCTCGGCCAAAAAGGAGCAATAAAGATCATTCTCACCCCTTCCGACCTTAGTTTGTTGAGCACTCTCAGGATCAGAGGAACCAGAGGAAGACATAAACGAACTTGTCCTTACAGCACAGAAAAAGTGCGCCCCGACAAAAAATGTCACCCTGGAGCAAGCGAGCAGAAAACTGTAAGTTAGGCATTGTCGGGGGAGGCAAAAAGGTCCATTTGTGGGGTACCCGAATGCTGGAAGACGTCGTCTAGCACGACCTGGTCTAGTTTCCACTCATGAGACTTGGCTGACGAATGACTTAAAAGCGTCCGCAAGAGTGTTCTCCATCCCCGGCACGTGAACAGCCATCAGATAAAGGCTGTGCTGGGATGCCCAGTGCCAGATTCTCATGGCTTCCTGGCAGAGGGGATAAGAATGAGTTGCCCCCTGTTTGTTGAGGTACCAGACAACACACATGTTGTCTGACTGTACGAGAAGATGACTGCGACGAACAACCGGAAGGAGAGCCTGGAGGACTTCAAGGACTGCCCTCAGCTCGAGGACGTTTATATGGAGTCTCTGTTCGAACTGAGACCAGCTGCCCAGAGTCCGATGAGACCCGAGATGGGCACCACAGTCTGCCCGACACATCCGTCGTCAGGGTCTGGGTGGGTAGGACGGTACAGACCGGGGTTCCCAGACTGAGGTGATCTGCAACTGTCCACCAGTGCAAGTCCCCAATACCAGGATCTCATGACCCAGGTCATCCTGGTACCCATCTTATTGAGTCCGTAGGGTCCACTTAGAGATCCTCATGTGGAGACAAGCTAGTGGGACAGTCGGGATGTCGACTGCCATCAGGCAGAGAAGGTAGAGGACCTTCCTGGCTCTGACCCTTCTGAGACCCGATACGAAACGAGCCTGGACTGACAGTGTCTCGGCTTTTTCCTGAGGCAAATAGGCCTTGCCCAGGGTCATGTCCAACACTGTCCCTATGAACTGCAGCCGTTGGCAAGGGATCAGATGAGACTTGACAAGGCTGATTGTAATCCCCAGGTTGGAGAAAACGAAGGGTGAGGGAAAGGGAGCCCAAGAGTTCCTCCCTGGACGAGGCTGCCAGAAGCCAATCGTCCAAATGGAGGCAGACTTGGACCCCCCTTGATGCAGGAAGGCCGCCACTACCGCCAGGCATTTGGCAAATACTCGAGGGGCCGAGGATAGACCAAATGGGAGGGCCTGAACTGGTGTTGGGACCCCTGAAAACAAAGAGAGAGGTACTTGCGGTGGGAGTGGCAAATGGAGGTGGGCATCCTGCATATCCAGGGCGCTTAGCCACAGGCCCGGCCGGAGCATGGGAAGAAGGCTCTGGAGGGAGAGCATTCGGAACAGTTTGTACTCCACAAACTGATTGAGGGAGCGGAGGTCAAGAATGGGCCTCAGACCTCCAGTTTTCTTTGGTATTAGGAAGAAGTGAGAATAGTAACCTGTCCCCTGAAGATGGATTGGGACAGGTTCTATTCTCTCTTTCAACAGAAAAGGGTGCATCTCTTCCAGTACCAATTGCAAAAGAGTAGGGTACTGATGAGGGTGGGGGCTGTCTGCGAGGTTGTTTTTGAATGAATTCTATCAAGTGTCCTGCTGCAATCAGCTGGAGCACCCAGGCGTCTGTTATCCTCTCCAAGCCCCAGCAGATGGGAGGAGAATCTCCCCCCTACCAGTTCCTCTGAACTGGACAGAGGCAGTGGGAGAGGCAGGGAGTCAGGAGGCGGAGGGCAGAGTTGCAGCCAAGGCCCCAGGAGCTTTCTTGCTGGGGGGGAGGGCGCCTTGGAAGCTGGAGCGGCCTTACATTTATTGGGACGTCTGCTTAGCTCTTTAGCGGTTGGGGCGCAGAAAGGACCGTTTCTGCCCTTGAGAGGATTTGTACACTGTCTGAACAGACTTTTTTAATACTTTCTTTTTACGCCCCCTTTCTCACCCCTGTACTTCCTCACCTTCAGGAGTCTCCTAAGGCCTTGTGCGTCCCTGCTCGTCTGTCGACATCGGGTGCAGTCATCCTCCCACGCTGCCTTGGTTTGACCCCCAGGCGGGGACTACCCCTTCCGCCACCCCGAACGACTGTGATTTCGTCGAGGATCCATCACCCGTGCTGACGGGGGCCCTGGGATCGGGGCCTTAGCTCCATCTGAGGGCACAGGGGTATTTCCTTTTTTCCGCCCATCCCATGGGGCGATCTGCTGTAAGGAGAGCCTAAAGACGGCATGCGTCTGGCGATGCTTACACTCCGGCTCCCGTCAGATGCTCCCTCCCTCCCTGCTACATGCGGTCCTCGCTGCACCACCACCCATGGTCACCCAGGTGGCGGTATCTGCAGGGGACCACATCCCACCGGAAAGGAGAGCAGCCTCTGGGCGCTCGATCCCCCAGCCGGCCCTCCAGCTGCGTGGAGTCCGTTCCTGAACCCAGGTTGCTGGAAAGCCGCGAAAGGGCACCCTATCATTGCGCCAGCGGGCCGTCTCTCTGAACAGACTTTAATGCCAAACCTTTCTCCTGTAATTCAGTGATGTCCTCGACATAATCACCAAACAGCACAGACCCTCTGAAGGGAGCATCATGGATAGCCGATTGTACTTCAGGGGCCAGACCTGACACTCTGAGCCAGGCATGACGCTGCAAGGATACAGCGAAGGCCGAGCTTCTAACTGCTGTGTCCACCACGTCATATGCAGCATGAAGCATGTGTCTACAGGCCGAATGTGCGGAGTGGACAAGATGTTCCAGTTCCTGCTTAGTCTGGGAGTCTGGAAGGGAGTCCAGTTTTGATTCCATCTGACTAAGGATAGCCTTCTGGTAGTCCCCCATGTGGCTGACGTAATTGAGGGCCCTCATGCCTAGAGTGGAAGAAGCATAGACCTTCCTCCCGTACTGGTCCAGAAGACACGATTCCTTGTCAGGAAGGGATGAGCTAAAGTGCTTAGGGTTGGCGGATTGGTCATGTGCGGCACTAATCACTACCGAATCAGCCTTGGGGTGAAGGC
Organism: Neoceratodus forsteri; assembly: GCA_016271365.2. NCBI lineage: Eukaryota > Metazoa > Chordata > Ceratodontiformes > Ceratodontidae > Neoceratodus > Neoceratodus forsteri. The sequence continues at coordinate 68,769,697 of JADMNL010000031.1, read as the reverse complement.
TAAGGAAGTCCTTCCCCTCAGGAGCCTGGTATAGCCCATCTGCATTCCGAAGAAGGGGGGCCAACGAGGAAGGCTGCTTCCAAATAGTGGAGACAAGATCTGTGTGAGGCTCCATCCAGGGTGGAATCAGGGTGGGAGAAGTCTCCGGGAGATCCAGATGGGCCGTAAGCTTCTTACGCTGGGGGTCTGGCTCCACTGATTGCCACTCACAGGCAGCCTGGATTTTCTTCAGCAGCTCCAGAAAGCAAGGGTCTTCCGGAGGGGACTTCGGAGAACCTTGCAGCCTGGATCTATCTGGAGTGCGGGGCTCGTCCTCTAGATCAGAGCGTTTGGAGTCCATATCTGACTCCAAAGACTCCTCCCTAGGAGGGGGAGGATCTCCCTCTCTCTGGGGGTTCCCCAGGGGAGCGTGTCCTCCCTGGCCCGAGAACCAGAAGGTTCAGCTCTGGTGTCAGGCAGAGGAAGGGGAGCCTTCACGCTGACATAAGGGGTCCGGCGTCGGTATGCTTTTCTCGACCCCTTGGGTGATCTGTGATTTTGCTTCAGCCCACCAGGAGGCCAAGACCTCCCTCAAGTCCACCTGAGGCTGCGGGGTAGGTGGAGGAGGGGGAGGTGGTGGCGGAGGGGGGCTCAGGTATGTGTAAGCTGGAAACCCATAATAAGGGTACCCATAACCTGACGGCGGGAGGCCTAGCATCTTATATCGAGGTGCCGGATAGTGTGGCGTCGGGTACTGAGATGCCAGGTACTGAGGAGCCGGATACTGCGGCATCAGGTATCCTGGTGCCAGGGTGTCCGACAGAGTCAGAGGTGCCGGCAGCGGCCCTGCAGGCGGACCAGATGGATCAGGCGTCGGCCCGGAGGGGGACCCATCAGTGGTCCCGGGGAACCCGGAAGGCTTTGACATTAGATCACCAGGGAGCGGGATGCCGGAGGGTGCTGCTGGGTGGTCTGACGTAAAGTCCTGCATCAGAGGGAGGAGTAAACTCTTCAGAAGGAGCCAGAGAAGATGAGAGGTCCATGCAGCCGGCATGTGCTGCGGTGACTGACGTCAGGAATGGATGCATGGCCTGATGAAGGGTCACTGGCTGGGCAGAAGTCAGGCAAGCAGACGACAGACTTATCAGCCTTATCCAGGTGGGTGTTGGTGGGACAGACGCTCGACTTATCGGATGCACACTGACCCGGAAGGCCTGGATTTAGAGGCCGTAGCGGGAGTGCGGGCCTCCTTTGCCCTGGAGGCTCCCGTCGAGCCCGAGTGCAGCCGGACGGGGGGAGGGGGGTCGGGTCTCCGGCTTAGACACCACTAAGGTAGCCAAAGGAAGTTACCTGGAGAGCTGCGACCCCAGCTGAAGTTGCGGCTGCTGTGGATGATGAGTCCCGATCCCGGCATTTCTCCTTGTACCCCTTTCTTGCGATGACCCTCAGAAAAAAGTTGACACCTGCCTCAATTTCTTCAGTTCCTTTTCCATGAATGCCATTTTCTTTTTCAGTAAATGGGCTTCCAGGAATTGCTGCCTTCGTTTCCAAGTCGCAGCGTTGAATTTTCAGCAGTGCTCACACTCCTCCACGCGGTGGTCTGGGCCCAGACCAGAAGAGGCAGAGGGAATGGCCGTCCTTGTGAGGGAGCTGGGATCCACACGAGTCACACTTGTTCTTATGCGATTCTGACAGCGTCGGGGACGACATGCACAGCGAGGTAGTATTACACAAATCTCTGAGTAAAATAAAGTCGAAAAAGACTGATACTTATCCAAAATGGCGAGAAAAGCAAGCGCTGTTCTTCCATGAGGCACTTTTACAAGCCGACGGCAGGAAAGAACTGGAGGGCGGGCGTCGGGACCACCCCCTTTGTACTGACGTTTGCTGACGCCGGTCACCTGACGTGGGGGCGGTCCCCGCCAGAGACTGCTAGCTAGAAATTTTTCCGTGGGGTCCTGACACCTTAGTCCTACTTGTGAATACCCACCTACTGCAAGAACCCTCTCGAAATAAGATCTTTATTTACTGGCACTTAATGAGGGTTGTGATTAGATTATGCAATATGGTGAACCTGTTCCCCCACACCCCAGGGGACAGCATGAGGTCTTCCATGGTGCCAGGAGTCATCTCTACAGTGCAGCATAACTTTTCGTGGGCTGGCACAGCAAGAGCCTCCTCCCCACATACTCTGTTTGCAGAGTAGCTTATGCCTATAGCCATGCTACTCTTGGTGGTGGTGGGGAGGACTGTCCTCTATCTTGATATTGCACTTTATAAAGATTTCATTAATTTGCTGCTTTTATGATGCTTTGATGTTCTTAAAAGAATGTCACAATGCATATTGTTTATACTGTTGGAATGTATGTGAATTTTATAACCACTAGGCTGGTTTGTATATTATTGAATAAAATTACTTTTCGGGTGTATAATCCACCGTCTTGTTGCTTACAAAGCTCAGTCTTGAAACTTAAGTGAATGGAAATTTCCATGTGTTGATATTTTGCCCCCAAGTCACTGACAAATGGGGTCTTGAAATACATATCCTATGATAAGATACTGCTGTAATATTGTGTGTGTGTGTGTGTGTGTGTGTGTGTGTGTGTCTCAAAATGTACTCCTGTATATTTTTTATATAATAAACATATGTTAAATTACAGTTTTACCCTTCATGGGACTTTGTTATCTATGCTTTTATGCCTGATTTCAGCCCCAACACAGCAGACGTTACTCCCAGAAGATCTTCCAGTTGGCCGGCGCAGCGGTAGAGCTACCATTTATGATGCCGATGACCTGGATTCAAAAAAAGAGTCTGGGCTGTCAGAGGGCTAGCCGGGGGAGAAGGCTTTAGTGTCCCAGAGACCACTGTCCTTCTCTGGGGAGGGAGGGAAGGCTACCATTCCCCCCACCTGGGTGACCACAGGTGGCAGTTCAGCCAGGAGCACCAAGAACGGGAGGGGGTGACATCGGCCAGGCAGGGGACCCATGCTTTGCGACTGCTTTGTGTGCGCTGGTGCACTGGTCTCCCCATGCGCACATCAATGTCGCCAGTGACTTGCTGCCACTGGGGAACAAAAGCCTGACCCCAGTGCTGGCTTCTGGCAGAATCCCAATATATCTGTGGTGATCCTCACTGCCAGTGCAAGCCGCCTGACAAGGTGCGTGACCGGAGGTGTAGCTGGCCACCCCCTACACCTCTGTCCAGGGGGTAAACTGAGGCTCAGTGGTCGCAGGCTGTTGTGGGTCAGGAATGGACTGAGGAATAACCCTATGGCTACTAGTCTGAGGACTGGCCAGGAGATTCAGGGGCAAAAAAAAGCCCTGCAGTTCACAATCCTCTTGTGTGTGCTTCAAACAACATGAAGTCTTGCTGTATTCTATTTGCAGTTAGTCTCAGCACTTGAACTGCCCCGGAGAGTAAAGGGTCAACTCTATGCCAAAGCATAGAACGTTGAGCTCGGTTTTCAAACCTCTGTCCCTGGTACATTCTAATGTAACTGCCAGATTCTTTACTCCACCTAACTGTGAAGACCCTACAGAGATTTCTCCTCACCGCTTCGGTTATAGTAAAAAAAAAAAAAATCGGTCGGTTTAATCAACCGTTTTATTTGTCGGTCATCAAATCTGTCTACGGTACAGGAAGTGTAAGTGGTAGAAACTGTTTTTCTTTCGGTCCCTCATCGGTCGGTCTGGTGTGCAACCGAAGTAATTCTTTGTTTTTCTAAAAAAGTTCTTTGTACTGTGGTGTCCGATATTTTTCCGTCTCAAAAAAAAAAAAGACGTTTTATTCCGTCTTTTTCCACAACCCTTAAACTGGTTGGTAAACTGAAAGTTTGGTTACCTGGCTTGAACGTTGTTTTGGGTGACTTGAATAGAAAAGGCAATGTATGAGAAACCCAGAAAGAAAACCGGTCCTACTGGGTTTCAACACTGCATGGAGTGTGGGGAGGCTTTTGCTAAAGCTGATCCCCACCTCGTCTGTGTTTAATGTCTGGGGTTTTACCACCTTAAAAACAGACTGCTAAATATGTGCTAATTTTTCTAAAGCCACGCTGGAAAAGCATTTAAAAATCAGCCGAAGGAAAAAGTGACAAAAAATCCACTGATTCAGATGGTCAGCTCGGTTCGGTTCCGACCAAACCAGAGGAGGTGCCTGCTGACCCAGGCGATACCCCCCTCGGGCAAAAGGAAAGTCGATTCCGAGGGATCAGTTCCGTCCAAGAGAAAAAGAAAGTTGGTTGCTTCAGATCCGGACCCGCAGATCCCAACCACTGAGGAAATTGTGAACTCAATCGGCATAGTTCAATCGCTTCGCCCCAATCCAACCGAACAGACCTCTACAAGGCGATCAGTTGAGTCGGTTCAGGTTCTCTCCGAATATGATCCAGAGACCTTTTCTATATCGGAGTGGAAAGGAGAAGATGATTATGATTTTGGAGGCCTAGGTGAGCCAGTGGAGCCTGACATCTCCCCAGAGAGGCCTACCTCTGTTTCTCCTCACCAGACTTTGAATCCCCCCTCCCACTTTTTGTTTTACAAAAAAGTGGCAGAAACTCTTCAGCTTCCAACTGCGGTAGCTTCTGAAGAGGAACCTGACTTTGTGGAAATGATGGATGTCCCAGAGTCAGAGAGACTGTCCATTCCCTTGCACAAATCTTTGGGGAAACAGACTTAAAAGAATTCTGCAGGTTCCCACTTCTATACCTCCTGTGGATAAAAAGGATGGACAGGAGGTATATGTTGTCAGGTTCTGGGACGAAATTCCTGTATAATCATTGTAGCCATGTTGGGGTTGTGCAGGCTGCATCCTGTGATAAGGCTAATATTCCCTTGGCGCCACACACCCCAGATAAGGATTCCAGGAAGGTGGATGCTATGGCCAAAAAGAAAAAATTACTCACCTTAGTAATGTTGTTTCTTCTAATGCAGTCTTGATGTATTCTGACTATTGCAGTGATCTCCAACCTTTGAACTGCCCCGGAGAACAAAGAGTTAACTTTCCATGCAAGGCACAGAATGCTGAGCTCGAGCTCGGTTGAAGCCTCTGTCTGCTGTTGTTTAAACCCCAACAGTCAGCTCTTTACTAGCTATACTCACTGGGAGTTGTGTGTGGAAACTCTAAACTCACACTAGCCAACTGGCAACTAAATTTGATAAAAAGTTTTTTCGGTTTCAAAGCAAAGACTCAAGTCAGGAAAAAGGGCACCTCTAGGTGCCAACACTGCTCCTGCCCACCCACATCCCAAAAACCAGGTTCTGAAAGGGGAGCCGGGGGGAGGTCAGAATACATCAAGACTCCATTAGAAGAAACAACATTACTAAGGTGAGTAATTTTTTCTTCAAACAACATGAAGTCTTGATGTATTCTGACTATTGCAGACTACCAAGCAGTTCCTCCATGGAGGAGGGACAGAAACTACTTTGGGAATAGGCTCTGAAGTACTGCTGTGCCAAACCGAGCATCACTCCTAGCCTGGATATCCAGAGAGCAATGTTTGGTGAAAGTATGGACTGTTTTCCAGGTGGCTGCTTGACAAATTTCTAAGACAGGAATATCCCTGGCAGTAGCCAGGGAAGCAGCTGTACCTCTAGTAGAGTGAGCCCTCAGGCCTGAGGGTGGAATTCTACCCAATTTTTCGTAGCAGAATTGTATACAAGAGACAATCCACCTGGCAATAGATCTTTTAGTGGCAGGTTTTCCCTTACCGACCTCTCCATAAGTGAGGAACAACTGGAGGTAGTCAAACCTGTGACCCTTGGTGCGCTCTATGTAGTAGCTAAGGGCCCTTTTTACGTCCAGGCTGTGCAGCCTCCTCTCTCCAGAGGAGGAATGGTCAGTGAAGAAAACAGGAAGAGACACAGACTGATTAAGGCGGAAATCTGAAACCACCTTAGGCAAAAACTTCCTGTTCGTTCTTAGGACCACTTTATCTCTATAGAAAGAGATGAAATCAGGCTCCACTGACAGGGCTTGCAATTCACTGATGCGCCTGGCAGAGGTAATGGCTACCAAAAACACAGTTTTCCAAGTCAAGTACTTAAGCTCTGCAGAGGACAAAGGCTCAAAAGGGGGTTGCATAAGCTGAGCAATGCAAACATTAAGGTCCCAAGCAGGAGCAGGGTCCCTGAAGGGAGGATTGGTGTGCAACAATCCCTTGAAGAATTTGCAAAATACAGGATGGGCTGAAAGAGAAGAGGGCTTGCTACTGACAAGAAAGCAGAAACAGCTGCCAAATGTACTTTGAGTGTAGCTGGTCTGAGTCTCAAGCCATTGAGATGAACCATATAGTCCAGGACTATAGGCAACCCAGTAGATTCTGGAGAAATATGCTTACCAGAGCACCAAATAGTGAACCTTTTCCATTTGGAGTTGTAAGTCTTTCTGGTGGAAGGCTTTTGAGAAGCCTTTAGAATATCCAGGACACCTTGAGAGGGGTGCAGATCAGCAAACTAACTCTTCAAGAGCCAAGCCTTGAGATTGAGAGATCTGAGATTCGGAAACCAAACCCTCCCCTGAGAGGATGTCAACAGGTTGTAATTCCTGGAAGAGACAGGGAAGGTGGATTGCTAAGGACAGCAACAGTGGGTACCAGGGCTGTCTGGCCCAGTCTGGAGCAATCAGAATCACTTTGCAGGGTTGCGACCTGATCTTGACTAGTACCTTGAACGGGGGGGGGGGAGCATACAGGAACTTCCCTTCCCAACTGAGTACCAGAGCATCCAGGGGGACTGAGCCCAATACTGGGGGTCTGCAGCAAAAAAGAGGAAGTTGGTGATTGTCTGGGGCTGCAAAAAGATCTATCTGAGGAGTGCACCACCTGGAGAAAATCACTTTCAAAACTAGGATCTAGGGACCATTCGCGGTGGCCCTGAGATATCCTGCTGAGAGCATCTGCCAGGACATTGTCCTTCCCTGGGAGGTGAACTGCTGTGAGAGAAGTTTGCAGGGAATAGGCCAGAGACCACAACTGCATTGCTTCTGTGCACAAGGCCGTAGACAGAGTGCCCCCTTGCTTCTTGATGTACCACATTGTGGTAGTATTGTCTGTTCTGATCTGGACTACTTTGTTCCGAACAGACTTGGAAAAAGCTTGTAGTGCCAGAAACACTGCTCTGAGTTCCAAGAGATTGATGTGAAGCAGAGATTCTTGAGGTGACCACAGCCCTTGGGTGGTAAGATCCCCCCAAGTGGGCTCCCCAGCCCAAGAGCAAGGCGTCTGTGGTGAGGATTAGAGAATGAGACTGAGTGACAAAAGGAACTCCTTGCCTTAAATTGGCCTGATCCTGCCACCATTGCAAAGCCTGGATCAGAGTTCAAGTCACTGGGACTAGTTTGGTCAGGGAATCCTTTCTCTGGGACCAGAAGGTTCTCAAGTGGAACTGAATGTCCCTCATCTGAAATCTTGCCCCCTGGACCACTGCTGTAGAGGATGCCATGTTGCCGAGGAGCTGCAAGAAGTGCCTTGCTGGTCGAGACACCTGAAGGGTGAAAGAAGAGGCCAGTTCCATTAGTGTCCTTGCCCTGTCCAGGGGAAGGAAGGCCTTTGCTCTTATTGTATCCAGCTCCGCCCCTATAAAGGTGAGGAGCTGCACTGGCTCTAGAACTGACTTTGGAAGGTTTTAAGGAAGTGAGCAGTTGCTGAGTTATCTGAAGATGTGACTTGACTTGGTCTGGAGACCGACCTACTATGAGCCAGTCGTCCAGGTATGGAAAGATGGAGATCTTTCTTCTCCTTAGGAAAGCAACCACTACAGCTAGGCACTTAGTGAACGCCCTTGGGGCTGATGTTAGACCAAAGGGCATTGCTCTGAATTGATAGTGGCCTAAGGGCAACTCGAACCTGAGGTACTTTCTGTGGGAGCACCTGATGGGAATGTGAAAATAGGCATCCTTGAGGTCCAGGGAGGATAGCCAGTCCCCTGGCCTTAGAGGGGGCAGAATTATTCCCAGAGTCACCATTTTGAATTTTGGCTTTAAAAGGTGCTTGTTTAGGTATCTCAGATCCAGGATGGGCTGCCATTCTCCTGTCTTTTTGGGGGGTTAGGAAGTACCTGGAGTACAATCCTTTGCACCTGTGTAGGGTAGGAACCCTTTCCATGGCTCTGAGAGCCAAGAGGGAAGAAGCCTCTGCCTCTAGGGCAAGGGCCTCTGAAGGACTTGCAGGTGGAAAGGATCTGGTTCTCATCTTGGGGAATTTTCTGAAGCCGAGAACCAGTCCCTGGCTTACTACTTCCAGGACCCACTTGTCTGATGTTAAAGACTTCCAGTCCTGGACGAAGTAAGCCAGCCTGCCCCCTACAGGTAGCGGAGAATCGGCCTGGGCAGACCCATCAGGGTGTCTGCTTGGCAGGGGCTTTAGGCTGAGGGGTGGAAGCAGGCCTGTTCATACCCAGTCTGCCTCTCCCTCTAAAGAACCCCCTCTGAGCAAAAGCAGAAGAGGAGGCCTGGGCTTGGTAAAAAGGCCTATGAAAAGGCCTGCCCCTGCCCCTGGAATGCTGCCTCTGAGGAGTGGCTTGCCTTTCTTTGGCCTGAGCACTCCTGTAGGTGGTCCTGTACTCGTCCATTTTCTTCATGTAATTCTCTGTCTGCTCCCCAAACAGAGAATTACCAATGACAGGAAAATCCATGGCCTTAGCCTGGGTATCCTGTGACAGGCTAGTACATCTCAGCCAAGCCATTCTCCGAAGGGCCACAGATGTAGCCATGACTCTAGATGAAACATCACTGGAGTCCACAACAGCATGAAACTGCACCTTGGATGCCTCAATCCCATCTTCAGCCACCCGCTCCAGCTCCTTGGCAAGCTGGTCAGGGGCCTGTTTAGCTAGAGCCATCACAGTGTCCCACCTGGACTTCTGGTATCTAGCTGTGTAGGCCATATAGTTAGCCTGCCTGAGTCCCAAAGATGCTGCCATGTACTGTTTCTTTGCCATGGCATCAATCGTCCTGGAGTCCTTGTCTGGGGGGTGTGAAGCCAAGGGAATATTTGCCTTATCACAGGCAGCAGCCTGCACTACCCCAACATGGCTGCATTGCTGGGAAAGGAACTCCGTGTCTGAGCCTGAAACAGTATACCTCTTGTCCATTCTTCTGTCCACAGGAGGTATGGAATTAGGAGTTTTTAGAATCTTAAATGTTTGTTTCCCAAAAGATTTATGGAGGGGAACAGACAATCTCCTGGACTCTGGGATGTCCATCATCTCAACAAAATCAGGCTCCTCCTGATCCTCTACTGCTTCTTCCATAGGAAGCTGGAGGGTTTCAGCCACTTTCTTGTAAAACAAAGTGGGAAGGGGAGTCGGAAAGCCTAGGAGGAGAAACGCCTGAAGGTCTGTCTGGGGAGATATCCAGGTCAATAGGCACATCCAGACTTTCATAATCACCATCACTATCTTCATACTCTTCCCTCCTCTGGTTCATAAAATTCTTCTAAAGTATAATCCGGAACCGGGGGAACCGACCGAGCCCCTGACCAACAGTGCCGGTTCGTCCGGAACCGAAGTTAGCGACTGAACTATTCTTATCGCTTTGGCTATCTCATCAGCGGTCGGAGAAAGAACTTGTGGATCCGAACCGGATGATTTATCCCTTCTTTTTCTTTTAACCGGAACAGACTCCTCAGAATAGGTTCTCCTTTTGCCCGAAGAGGTTTCGCCCTGGTCAGAGGGCACTCCTCCTGGTTCGGTCAGAACTGAACCGGGCTGGTCATCCGGGTCAGCGGACTTCTCGGTCTCCCTTTCCCTCCTCAGTCTACCTACTCTCTTATCCAGGGTAGCTTTGGGAAAACTTTTACAAATTTGGCAGTCTGAATTGAGGTGGTCAAACCCCAGACAATAAACACAGGTGGTGTGGGGGTCAGCCTTAGCAAAGGCTTCCCCACACACACTACAGTGTTGAAACCCAGTGGGCCTGGTTTTTTTCTTGGGTTTCTCAGACATGGCCAATCCTAACCAAAACTTACCCTTTTTTCAGCAATCCGCCAGGCAAGACACCCCTATCAGTACCTGACCGTGTTACGGGTCTTGAAAAAAAAAAAAAAAACGTAATGAAATCCGGTTTCTTTTAGAACCGATACGGACCGGTTACCACACTCTAATAAAGACAGAAGTTTTTATACACAAACCTGATCGGTTCAAACCGAACCGATCCAATGTTTACAAGTTCCACACAGAAAACTAATATAGAAAACCTACCTAGTACTCACGGTACCACAGACAGAGACTTAAACCGACAGGTTAGAAGCAGAAATTTGGTAGAAACCGAGCGAAAAAAACGACACTTTAACCGACTTTTTTGAACCGAGCGAAGGAGAAATGTCCGGAGCGACTGTTCAGTGAGGCGGACTAAAGAATCTGTCGGTTGGGGTTCAAATAGCAGACAGAGGCTTCAACCGAGCTCGAGCTAAGCGTTCCATGCCTTGCATGGAAAGTTAACTCTTTGTTCTCCGGGGCAGTTCAAAGGTTGGAGATCACTGCAATAGTCAGGTCATCAAGACTTCATGTTGTTTGAAGCAGCATTTAGCATCCTCCTTGGGACTCAGGCAGACCTCTTATACAGAACCTATGTAGCTAGATACCAGAAACCTAGGTGGGATACAATTCTGGAATTAGTAAAGAATGCCCCTCCCCAGCTGGCCAAGGAGGTGGAACAGGTGGCTGCAGATGGCACTGAGGCATCCAAAGTTCAGTTTCATGCTGCTGTGGACTCAAATGATGCGTCATCAAGAGTCATGGCTCCATCTGTCTCCTTAAGATTTGCTTGGCTCAGATGTACTAGCCTCTCACAGGATACCCAGGCTAAGGCTATGGATTTCCCTGTTACACAGAACTCTCTGTTTAAGGAGCAAACAGAGACGTACATGAAGAAAATAGATGAGTATAGGACCACCTACAGGAGTGCAGTGGCCAAGGAAAGGCAATCTACTCCTCAGAAGCAGCAGTCTAGGGCTGGCAGAGGCGGCCTTTTCACCAAGCCCAGGCTTCTTCTGCTTTTCAGTAGAGGGGGTTCTTCACAGGGAGAAGCAGAAGGGGGATGAGCAGGACTGCATCCACTTCTCAGCCTAGGACTCCTACCAAGCAGACACCCTGATGTGTCAGATCAGGTCGCCTCCTCTATTCCAGTGGGGGGCAGGCCGGCTTATTTTTTCCAAGAATGGAAGTCTGTCATTTCAGACAAATGGGTCCTGGAAGTCGTAAACCAGGGACTTTATCTCAGTTTCAAAAGATACCCTAAAATAAGAACAAGGTCTTTCAAGCCTGCCACACCTCTGGAAACAGCTGCTTTAGAGGCAGAGGTTTCCACTTTACTGCTCCCAACAGCAGTGGAGCAAATTCCTCTATTGCACAGAGGCAAAGGCTTACACTCAAGATATTTCCTTACCCCCAAAAAACGACATGGGCGTGGCGACCGATCCTAGACCTAAGATATCTGAATAAATATCTTACAAAGGCAAAATTAAAAATGGTGACTCTGGGAATCATTCTTCCCTCTCTGAGACCAGGAGACTGGCTAGCCTCTCTGGACCTCAAGGATGCCCATTTTCACATTCCAATCAGATGCTCCCACAGAAAGTACCGAAGGTTCGAGTTGCCCCCAGGTCATTATCAGTTCAGAGCAATGCCCTCTGGCCTGACGTCTACTCCCAGAGTCTTTACAAAATGCCTAGTAATGGTTGTAGCCTTCCTCAGAAGGCAGGGCATTTCTGTGTTTCCCTATCTAGACGACTGGCTCACTGTAGGCCAGTCCTCAGACCATGTTAAGTCAGCTCTGGCTGTTATCCAGAGGCTTCTGGGTTCCCTAGGGTTTCTTCTCGATCTTTCCAAGTTAGTCCTGGAACCAGTTCAGATTCTCACCTTTATAGGAGTAGTGCTGGATACCATTCAGGCAAAGGCATTTCTCCCTTTCCAAAGGGTGCAGGCCCTTACAAATCTGGCAACCTCTTTCAGACCTAGAGTGTCTCAGCCAGCCAGGCTTTTTCTTCAGCCTCTAGGCCACATGGCAGCCTCCACTGCAGTGGTCCAGGTTCCAAATGAGGGACATTCAGTTTCACCCAAAGTCCTTCTGGTCTCAGAAAAAGGAACCCCTTACCAAGTTAACTCGAGTAACTCAGACTCTTGTCCAGGCTCTCCAATGGTGCTTGGAGGAGGACAATCTCACGCAAGGAGTCCCTTTCCTTCACCAGACACCCTCAGTTGTTCTCACAACAGACTCTTCTCTTTTGGGTTGGGGAGCTCATTTGGGGAATCTTACGGCGCAGGGCACAGGGTCACATCAGGAGTCTCTCCTTCACATCAATCTTCTGAAACTCAGGGCTGTGTTTCTACCCCTTCAAGCATTCTCAGAATCTATTCATTCAACGGAAAGTGATGCAAGTCAGGACAGACACCACCACTACCATGTGGTACATAAACAAGCAAGGGGGTACTCAGTCCACGGCCTTGTGCACAGAAGCAATGAAGGTATAGTCGTTGGCTTACTCTCTCCAGACTTCTCTGATAGCAGTGCATCTTCCAGGGAAGGACAATGTGCTGGCAGATGACCTCAGCAGGATTTGTCAGGGTCACCACAAGTGGTCCTTGAATTACCAAGTTCTTCAGATCATTTTCAGCAGATGGGGCACGAGAGAGAGATAGATATCTCTTTGCAGCCCCCGACAATCATCAACTTCCTCTGTTCTGTTGCAGACCTGAGGGTATGTTCCTCAGGATGCTCTCCTGTTGGATTGGACGAACAGGTTTTTATACGCCTTCCCTCCTTTTCCTCTGGTATTCAGAGTACTGATAAAAATCAGGTCTCAACCCAGCGCAGTGATATTAGTGGTACCCAATTGAGCCAGGCAACCTTGGTATCCTCTGTTGCTGTCCTTGGCAGTGACAATTCCTTTCTGCCTTCCCAGGAGGCACAACCTCCTGTCCTCCTCCCAGGGGAGGATTTGGCACCCCAATCTCCAGCCTCTCAGACTCAAAGCCTGGCTCTTGAAGAGCTGGAGTATGCAGGATTGCATCTCTCACAAGGAGTTTTGGACATGTTGAGGGTTTCTACAAAACCTTTCACCAGAAAACTTGTAGCTCTAAGTGGAAGAGATTCAGCATCTGGTGCTCTCAGAGGAATATACAGCTGGATTCTGCTAGCATTTCCACAGTCTTAGACTATGTAGTCCACTGGAATAGCTTAGGCCTCAGGCTTGCCACTCTCTGCTTTTCTTTCTGCAGGGAAGGGGTCTTCCCTGGCTTCTAATCCTGTGTTCACTAAGTTTTTCAACTGGCTGGTTCATCTCAACCCTCCCATAAGGGAGCCAACTCCTGCTTGGGATCTGAATATCTGTATTGCACAGCTCATGTAGCCTCCCTTTGAACCTTTGTCTTCAGCTCAGCTAAAGTACTTGACTTGGAAGACTGTGTTCCTGGTGGCCACCCATTACTTCTGCCAAGAGAATCAGCGAGTTGCAGGCCCTGTCAGTAGAACCTGACTATTTCCTTTCACAAGGATAAAGTGGTCCTCAAGACAAACAGAAAATTTCTTCCTAAAGTGGTTTCAGATTTTCATCTTAACCAGTCCATGTCTCTGCCTGTGTTTTTCACTGATCACTCTTCAGGTGAGTGAAGGCTGCACAGTCTGGATGTAAAAAGGGCATTAAGCTATTATAAGGATCATTCTAAGGCCCATAGAAATGGTTGTTCTCAGTCGTTTCTCACTTATGGAGAAGTGGGAAAAGGTAAGCCTGCCACGAAGAGAACAGCCCCAGGTGGATTGTGTCTCATATTCAATTCTGTTACACGAAACTGGGCAAAAAGCCCCCGCCCCCCAGCCTGAGGGCTCACTCAACCAGGGGTACAGCTGCCTCTTTGGCAGCAGCTAGGGATATTCCCTGTTGGAAATCTGTGAAAGCACCCACCTGGAAAACTGTTCACACATATACCAAGCATTACTGTCTGGATATTCAAGCCAGAAATGATGCTAGGTTTGGCACAGCAGCTCTGCAGAGCCTTTTCCCAAAGTAGGTTCTGTAGATCCCTCCTCCAGAGGGGTACTGCTTGGTAGTCTGCATCTAGTCAGAATACAACAAGACTATGTTTGAAAAAAAAAAATAAAATAAATAAAACTCACCATAGTAATATTGTTTCTTCTAATGGAGTCTTGCTGTATTCCGACCTCCCTCCCTGCCTCCCCTCTCAGAACCAGTTTTGGGATGTGCAGGGTTTGAAACTGGCACCGGCCCACTAGCCAAATGCTGGTAGATTTTATATCAGGCTATTAAGATTTTCCATTACCTAGCCCTGTGGGCTTGTGCCAGAGAAGGTAACATTTTAACACGTTCATGAGCTGGGTCAGTGGAAATGTCTGTGGGGCTAGTGAATTTTCTCCAATCGCTAGCCCTGCTGGCTAGAGGCTGCAGAACTTAATTTAGACCCCTGGATGTGGGTTGGCAGGTGCAGTATTGCACCCCAGAGGTGTACCTACTGAACCCACCCTGGCTAGATTGGGTATTGTTGAATTTTAAATTATTACTACTTGTTATCACTATCTACACAAAGTTTTGTTCTTGGGTTCTTGACTCGAGTCTTTCTGGACCCAAGCTATTGTTGCCTATGGCTTAAAATTTTAAAAACAATTTCTTTAGTTAGTTAGTTAGTATTAGTGCTTGTAAGAATCAGATGATTACATTAGAATGTACCAGGGACAGAGGTTTGAAAACCGAGCTAGAGCTCAACGTTCTACGCTTTGGCAGAGAGTTAACCCTTTACTCTCCAGGGCAGTTCAAGTGCTGAGGCTAACTGCGTATAGTCAGAATACAGCAAGACTTTATTAGAAGAAAAATTACTATGGTGAGTAATTTTTTCTTCTGTGCCGATGTCCACATGCGCATAGGGCGCCATCTTATGAGGCCAGTACTGCTGCTCTTTGCCTAGCTACAGCCATCTTGATACAGGCCGCACAAAGACAATAAGCACGGTGACCATCTTGGTACAGTCCACACATGTACACTGGAGAGATATATGATGGAAGACAAACGTGAAATCCCGACAGTTGAAAGCCCGACACCAGAAGCCCAACAGAAGGATTTTGATTTTTTTCCCTCCTCTACCCACTCCAGAAGACGTACCAGTCGTAAAATGGAATCCTTAAGTGCTAGTTCATCAGTTTCAAGAGAGTTTTCAGTAGCACAATCTAGACACTTCACAAACCGCTGAGGCATAGAAACATAGAAACATAGAAGTTGACGGCAGATAAGGACCGTAAGGCCCATCCAGTCTGCCCATTTCTTTTTCTACCTTATAAATGTGCCATCGGCCTTTGCTCTGTCAGTGACCTATCTATTCATAGTCATTTGTATTGCTCCCTTATGCCTATCCCATGCCTGTTTGAAGCCCTGCACTGTATTCATAGCCACCACTTCTTGTGGTAAGCCATTCCATGCATCTACCACCCTTTCTGTGAAAAGAATTTCCTCACATTCCCCTTAATCGGCCTCCCTCTAATCTCATGCTGTGTCCTCTTGTCCTGCTATTTTTCTTATATTTAAACATGTTAGACTCTTTCACCTTGTTTATGCCCTTAAGGTGTTTAAATGTCTCGATCATATCACCTCTCTCCCTCCTTTGCTCAAGGGTATACATATTGAGCTCCGTTAATCTGTCCTCATATGTCTTCTGATGCAGTCCCTGCACCATTTTGGTTGCCCTTCTCTGGACTGCCTCAATTTGGTTAATGTCCTTGTGAAGATGTGGCCTCCAATACTGCACGCAGTACTCCAGATGGGGCCTAACCAGTGTCTTGTACAGAGGGATTATTACCTCCCTCTTACGACTTGTGATACCCCTACTAATACATCCTAACACCCCCCTAGCCTTACCTACTGCTTTAGAGGTCTGCTTGGATGATTTTAGGTCATCAGTGATGATGATGCCCAAGTCTCTTTCTTCCTTTGTGACTGCTAGCAACTCCCCTCCCAGCCTATAAGTGGCTTCAGGGTTTCTCTTCCCTATGTGCATGATTTTGCACTTCTTTGCATTAAATCCCAGTTACTCTTCTGACCATTCTGCTAGTTTATCCAGATCTCTTCTCATTCTGCCCACCCCATCTGGATCATCTACTCTGTTGCAGATCTTGGTGTCATCTGCAAACAGACAAGCCTTACCCTCTAGTCCATCTGCGAGGTCACTAATGAAGATGTTGAATAGGACTGGCCCCAGGACTGATCCCTGAGTACCCCACTTGTGACTTGCATCTCTTCTGACTGTATACCATTTACCACCACTCTCTGTTTTCTGCCAGTCAACCAGTTTGCCACCCAGTTGACCAACTTCTGACCCACCGAGCCTAGCTTATTTATCAATCTTCTATGTGGAACAGTGTCAAAAGCTTTGCTGAAGTCAAGGTAGGCGACATCAACTGCTCCCTTCGTCCACCACTCTGGTTACCCAGTCAAAGAAATCTATGAGATTAGTTTGACAGGACCTTCCTTTGTAAACCCATGCTGTCTTGGATCCTGTGCCCCTATGGATTCCAGGTGTTGCACTATCCTTTCCTTAAGGAGTGCCTCCATAATCTTGCCCACTACTGAGGTAAGACTGACGGTCTGTAGTTCCCCGCCTCCTCCTGCTACCACTCTTGTGGGTGGGATCACATGAGCCCTTCTCAGTCTTCTGGGACCTCTCCTGTGCTCAGAGACTCACTAAACAATTCTGCTAAAGGCTCTGCTAGTTCCTCCTTTAGCTCCTTAAGTACCCTGGGATGTATGCCATCAGGTCCCATTGCCTTATCCACCCTGAGCTTAGCAAGCTCTTGTAGGACCCTTTCTTTTGTGAAGGGAGTAGTGCTCACCTCCCTCCCGCTGTGTCCATGATGCTGAGCTGTGGCCCTGCCCTACCTTCTCTTCAGTAAATACTGAGCAAAAGTATCTATTTAGGATAGATGCCTTTACAGGGTCCTCCTCCTCACATGCTCCCTTTTCTCCATTAAGCTTAGCAATACCCCCTCTGGACTTTCTCCTTTCACTAATGTATCTATAGAAAGTCTTGTCACCTTCTTTTACTGTCCGTGCTAGTGTTTCCTCAGTTTGGGACTTTGCCTGCCTTACTGCCTTACCTGCTTCCCTTAGGGCAGTTTGGTATGCCTCCCTATCTTCATCCCGCTGTGAGGCCTTCACTTTCTCAGAGTCTGTCACCACCATTTTATTCAAAAGTCCAGTAACCACTTGTTCCACCACATGGAAACGGGAAGAAAACTCACTGAATCTCTGCTCTATGGCTGGCATCGATTAACCATTGTTTGTAGAAAGCCTTTAATTTCTGCAAAATCTGATGAGACCAGTCATGGCTGCAACACCAACTCTGCTTTCCCAACTCCAGATTTCAGCTTAAAAAAAATGTGTCTGCAGCCTGATGTTTCCCCTTTGGCTTCACCATAGCAGTCCTGGACATAATCAATGGACTGACTGCATTAAAATATTTGCAAGATTTCACCAGGAAATTCACTTTTAAATAAAACAAGTGCTTGAAGCAAGAGCTCCTCTCGCAGCACGCCTTGTCCAGGCGGACGGTTAGCTCCACTTCAATGCAATTTATAACGCTTACATGCAGCAAATCTAGGTCCCGAGCCTGGTAGTTTAAAACTTTTGGTTCTGTTCAGAAAATGGATCCAAAGGGTTTAGGGTTAGCTAGTTAGTCTTATTTCTTGTCAGACATAACAACTGATCAAAATAACTTTCTAATAACTAAACCTGCCCTAGGTGAGCGGGGGGGGAAGGGCACATTTGATTTCTGTTAGCCACTGGCTACTGTGGCAATCCTTAGTACTCACCCAGACTGCTGCTTTAAAAGAAAACTCCTTTGGCTCCACTGGACAGTGACCAAGCTAGCCCTGCCCTAATACTGTTTGCATGTCTGTAGTAAATTTTAGTATACAACAAGGATAGTTTCTTTTATCTTTGCATAAAATTAACTTTTCTTTATTTATGCTCTCTGACCCCTCGTACACTCCTCTCCTTCAGACCAGCTTAATGTCCCTTCTGCCCGCTGGATTCACCCCTCTGTCACAAGCATCTGACAGACAACCTAGTCTCTCCAGTCTGTCAGCAGAAGTTCACAGTTGGCAAGCACTTCTTCACAGAGAGGCTGGTGGTCAGCTGGAATGCGCTGCCAGAAGTAGGTGGTCTCGCTGAAGAACATGAACAGCTTCAAGAGAAGCTGGGAGAGACACAAGGGGAAAGTAAGGGTCATGGGAGAAGCAGATTAAAGAACTGGAGGATTTTTTGAGGGGGCGGGGGGGCCCTGGGTCAGTAGCTTAAGCTGTGGACCCTGTAATGCAAGCAGACTAGACAGAGTAAATGGCCTTATTCTGCTGGTTTCTTTGTATGTTCATATACAAGGTTGTCCCTTCCCAGCAAGAACAAACTTTTGCACAGGGGAGGGAGGGTAAACAGGGAATGATGCAACTGAACCTGAGGGGCAAGAGTGGCAGCTCAGGATGTTGGCTAGGTGGCATAGGAAAGCATGGTAATCACCCAGAATGCACAGACAGGCCTCCTATATTTTCACTCAACTACCTCGCAATGCACATGCATCTGTAACCCTGAGGTGCTGCCCAGCAGAGCACGTCAACAATGTTTCCAAAAGCACTGTCACCAAGCCCACATCTGGGGAGGCCGCTAGTGTAGCGGTGTGTAGTCTAGCGCAACTGCAGACAGGAGATGGAGCAGATGTATTTGCACCACCTGTGACCTCTTCCAAGACTTTGCAGTTCTGCCATCTCCTGCTGACAGAGAGCATAGCTCGAGGGCCAGGATCAATATTACACAATGCTGCAGCAAAATCGTACTGCACAATTAACAACAAAAACAGAACATATTAAAGTGTAAAGACATTGCTCCCAAGTCACCAAGAAATGATATACTGAAGTGGGAGGCTCACCACTAGAAATATTGTATCACTAGCCATTTTTCAGCTTTTTTCAAATAAAAAGTTCTTACTTTTCAGCTTCATTTTCAGGTCTTCATGAATGTCCTGGCACTGTCCATTCCCTTGCATGGGGAGAGATGCAGAATTACACCAGTCTCACTGAAGACCCTAAAGGAAGGCTATAGGTCAACACTGCAACAGGTCACTGGTACACAACCCACCCCAACCCACTCCACCCTAATCCCAAACATACTTTTGGCTAGAATGTTAATGCAGGTTGTTGGCAACAGCATTAAACGTGCCATTTTAAAATTTGTAGGCAAAGCAGGGAAAAATGTCAATCAAATGATTGCTACTCTATCTAGCAAATGTATAGCAGCTGCTGGAAATGGAATTTTTTTTTTAAAAAGGCTACTGCAAATGAACAGACAAAAAAAATTGCTGCAAAACCTAAAAGACTGAATCGCACTGAAATTCAAACCCTTTAAAAAAAATAACGTGTTTCCTAAATTTAATTTTTTTTTTTTCAATAAGATACCAAGTTAGTTTCTACCTTGTTTGGAATCACTCTTTTCACTGCCTAGCTTGCTGGGTCGTCACCTGACTTGAGTTCACACTCCTCGTCTAGCAAACAACTGGGCACCCAAGTTATGCTCTAGCAATTGCATTCTGGTTTTGAGATTTTGGGGTTTTGTTCTTTGCTCCTACCTAGCTTTCCCCACATCACTCCTTCACCAAGAGGGTACTGCATCTCAGGCTAGCCTTTCATGGTCCCGGTCCTTACCCTCCCTGCTGACTCTGTTTCAATTCATCCAAGCACCCAACAAACCTACCGGAGGGAAGGAGAGAGTAAAGCATGGACATCACTGGCATGGGCAACAAAGTGGCCATCAGGAGGCCAGCTTAGGCAAGTTGGGCAGTAGGATAAACTCAAGAACGAACGAAAGCCTTTAAAACAATGAGGGAGAACCCACTAAAAACCAGGGTAGAGTAACTATAAAATCTTACCGAGATTGCAAGAAGGTTATGAGAAAGGCAGAACTAGAATGAAAGCAGGCCCCCCCATGAGGAGGAAGGTCTGGCTCTCCCAAATTTCTACTGCTATTACCTGGTGGCACAAGGAGCCAAGCTATGTACATGGGCCAAAAGACGAATAACCTCAAGCTGGTACCAAATAGAAGCAGACTCTAAGGGGTGGGCTCTATGGACTACCAACAAATAGCCTTCAAGCACAGATATGGACTCGAACAGATAATCCTTGGATTAAACATTCATTGAGTATCCTCCTCCGATTAAGTAAACCTACTAATACCCCAAAAAGGTTTAGGACCTCTCTGTCTTCCAAGAATCGACTCTGGTTACATTTGACAAATAATAAGCTGACCATATTTTTGCCAATGCCGATGAATGGGTCTGTTTTGCTTTTGCTCAGTTGCAAGCTAAGTATTCCTTTTGGAGAGAAGGTCGCTACAGGTTTTTGCAAGTTCTGCATTTTTTTTTTGTCGACGCAGGGATTCTCTCTCAAATTCGTAGACAGCGCATGCATCTAGAGTCTTTTTTTTTTTTTTTTTAAATAATCACGTCATCACTATCAGGCCCAACTTTCGTCACCTCTCAGAGCTCTACTCAATATCATCTTGCACTACAGACCTGCCATTACAAGCTCAGACGAAAAAATGGGAACAAGTGGCAGGTTTCCAGATAGATCCAGATCAGTGGGTCAGAAGGATAAAAGGCGGGTGGGGCAGGTAAAGTACAGTTATGCAAGACCTTATCTTAACAGTAGATCTTCGAGAGAGGCTCTTGCAGCAAGTATTTACATATAGGACTGACCCAGCAGGCATCAGGACCCCATGGAAAAATTTCTAGCTAGCAGTCTCTGGTGCCCACCTTCCAGTTCTTTCCTGATAAGGGCCAAAAGAGGCAAGACGAGAGAGAAGCGGATATTTTCCTTCCTGGAAAAGGAGAGCTAAAAAAGCTAAGAGGGATGAAGGGCAGGAAGGCAGTACCTACTGCAAGAGCCTCTCTCAAAGTTCTACTGTTACGGCAAGTTCTTACGTAACTGTACTATCTTACTTCAAGAGGGCTCTTGCAGTAGGTATTTACACATAGGACAGAATCCCAAGCAGTCTGGAACAAGGAAAAGCACTCGGGAGGAGAAAAACGTTCCAAATAATGGAACCCCCGGCTGAAAGGGTCTTATGAAAGAAGACCTTGAAGTACAGCCAACCTGACGCCTGCTCTACGGCAAGAGGCAATATCCAAACTGTAGTGTTTCGTAAAGGTATGGACAGAAGTCCAAGTTACGGCTGTGCAGATGTCTACCGCTGACACATTCTTTAAACAAGCCACAGAGGCAGCTACTCCTCTGGTGGAGTGACCTCTGATTTGACCAGCAGGGTATTGTTGTATTTGTCGTAACAGAAAGTGATACGATGAGCCAACCATTTTGATAGGCATTACTTGGAAACTGCATTGTCTTCTCTTTTGTGAGCCAGAGAGACAAAAAGCTGACCCCATTTCCCCAAAATCCTTAGTCCTAGTGGTATAGTATCTCAGTATTCTATGAGCATCCAAAGTATGCAAGAGGTACTCCCCTTGATTGGAGTGTTGCATAAAGAAAGCAGGTAGCTCAATGGATTGATTCAGCATAGATTCCGCCACCACCTTAGGGAGAAACTTAGGGTTGGTGTGCAGAGCCACACGTTCCTTGTGAAAAATCAAATATGGGATTTTGCACAACAAGGCCCGAAGCTCGGAAATCAGTCGAGCTGAAGTAATGCCCACTAAGAAGAGAGTCTTCCAAGAGAGGAACTTCAAATCTGCTGAAGCTGCCAGCTCGAAAGAGGGCAGAGTAAGCGTTTCGAGAACAAAATTCATGTCCCAAGAAAGAGCAGGAATGCAGATGGGGGTTCTTAAATGGAGAACTCCTCTAAGGAATGACTTCCAATTAAGTGAAAGTCCTGTCTACAAAAGAGACATGGTAGGCTGAAATTGCTGCCATGCGAACCTTTAAAGAGGAATGGCTGAGTCCCAGATCGAAGAGATGATGCAAGTAGTCCAGGACTCTGTCAACTGGGCAAGAGAAACGCTCGAAGTCCTTTGACAAGGCCCAAACAGAGAATCGTTTCCACTTCATGGCGTAGGCGAACCTGGTGGAAGGCTTTCTAGCCTCCATCAGAATATCTGCTACGAGTGGAGAAACCCCGAACCAGGCTTGAGCTATGACTGCAGGAGCCACGCATGCAAATGAAGGGATTTGAGACCTGGATGGACAAGAGTCCCCTGATCCTGGGTCAACAAGTGTTGTGGAAGAGGAAGCGGAGGTTCTTCAGAAAATTGTTGCAGAAAAGAGAACCAAACTTGCCTGGGCCAGAATGGAGCAATGAAGATCATTCGTGCTCCATCTGTTCTGAGCTTGTGCAGGACCCTCTGAATTAAGGGAACCGGAGGTATAGACAAATCTGTTCCTCCAATCGAGAGACACAGAGTCCCGCCAGAAAATGTCTCACCCTGGAGTGAGCAAACAGAAGGCAGGAAGTTTTGAGGAGACGCGAACAGGTCTACCTGAGGGGTTCCCCAAAGCAGGAGGATATCTTCTACTACCTCTTGATCCAGTTCCCATTCGTGGGCCCTGGCTGAGGACCGAATGAGGTGGTCTGCCAGCGTGTTTTCTACTCCTGGAACATGAATGGTCATCAGGTAAAGGTTGTTCTGGGTAGCCCAGCTCCAAATTCTCATTGCCTTCCCTGCACAGAAGGCAGGAACAAGTTCCTACCTGCTTGCTGATGTACCAGACCACACACGTGTCTGTCTGAATGGTTAGATAACCAGGAAGAATGGAGGAGTGCAGGGCCTGGAGGGCATACAGGACTGCTCTGAGTTCGAGCACATTTATGTGCAGATTCTGCTCGAGCCTGGATCAGCTGCCCAGAGTCTTGCGAGACCAGAGGTGGGCTCCCCACCCTTCTCCTGAGGCATCTGTTGTCAATGTCTGGGAGGGGGGTTCAATACTGAAGTGAACTCCACGAGAAAGGTTCTCTGGTACCCTCCACCACTGCAAGTCCCTGACCATGGGATCGAAGACTAGAACCTCCTGGTCTAGGTCATCCAGTGTTTGGCCCCATTGAGACCAAAGTGTCCATTGAGAAATCCTCATATGAAGCAGAGCGCGTGGGACTGTCGGAATAGCAGCCGCCATTAGCCCAAGGAGGCGAAGGACTGACCTGGCTCTGACCCTTCTGCAACTGGACAGAAGACGAGCCTGAGTCTGTAGGGTGTCCACCCTGTCCGGAGGCAAAGAGGCCTTGCCGATGGTCGTGTCCAGGACTGCCCCTATGAACTGGAGTCTTTGGCAAGGGACCAATTGGCACTTTGCCTGGTTGATGGTGATACCCAAGCTGGTGAAACATTGACTTTGACAGCAGATAAGGACCACTTGGCCAATCTAGTCTGCCCATTTCCCTACCTACAGGGTAGGCTGCAGATCCTAGTTAACCAGACTATTTCTTCCTACCCCCCACAATAATTGCCTTATGTCTGTCCCATGCATTCTTGAATTCTCCCACAGTTTTAGACCCCACAACAACCTGCAGGATGAGGGAAAGGGAGTGTAGAAGCTCCTCCCTGGACTGGGCCGCCAGGAGCCAGTCGTCCAGGTATGGGAATACCTGCACTCCCTGGGTATGCAGGTGGGCCGCTACCACAGACAGGCATTTGGTAAACACTTGGGGGCAAAGGAAAGATTAAGTGGGAGGGCCTTGAACTGGTAGTGGAACCCCTGAAAACAAAAATCAAAGAAATATGTGCTGGGAAAGGCATGTGGAGATGTGCAGGTAAGCATCCTGCATATCCAAAGCACACAACCACAGTCCCTGCTGAAGAAGAGGCAGAAGGCCCTGCAGGTAGAGCATTCTGAAGCATTTGTACTCCACGAACATGTTCAGGGAACTGAGGTCTAAAATAGGCCTCACATCTCAAATTTTCTTTGGAACTAGAAAGAAATGGGAATAGTAACCCATCCCCCAAAGGTGGTTGAGAACTGGTTCTATTGCCACCTTCGAGAGAAGGGAGGCGATTTCTTCTAGGAACAGAGAAAGATGTTCCTGGGAGTAAGACGACTAGGGTGATGGTCTTCAGGGCGGTTTCTGAAGAAACTCTATTGAGTGACCTGCTGCAATCAGCTGGAGCACCCAAGCATCAGATGTTATCCTCTCCCAACTCGGTAGATGGAAGGAGAACCTCCCTCCTACTGGTTCCTCTGGTGAGTCCAGAGGCCGTGGGAGAGGCGAGGAGTCAGGAGGTCTGGGGCAGCGCAGCGGCCGAGGCTCCCACGGCTTTTCTGGGGAGGGGGAGTCTTGGTTGCTGGAAGGGCCAGACGCTTGTTGGCCCGCTTGCCCTGTGGTTTAGGTTTTTGTCGGTTAAGTCGATGAAAAGGGCACTGCTGTCCCCAAGGGGGTCTGTACAAAGAGTCCACGGACTTGAGTGCAGTACCCTTCTCTTGCAGATCAGTTATGATGTCCTTGACATCACTGCCAAACAGCACCAAACCCCTGAAGGGCGCATTCTGAATAGTGGATTGCACTTCAGGGACCAATCCTGACACTGAGCCAGGAATGACGAAGACCTACAGCGAAAGCCAAACTCCATCCAGCTGCATCCACTGCGTCGTAAGTGGCATGAAGCATGTGTCAACCGGCCGAACAAGCAGAACGGACAAGGTCTGCCACTTCCTGTTTCGTCCGAGACTCAGGAAGGAAGTCCAGTTTTGATTCCACCTGACTCAGGATAGTCTTCTGGTAGTCCCCCATATGAGCCACATAATTCAGGGCCCTAATACCGAGGGTAGAAGATGCATAAACCTTCTTCCCATACTGGTCCAGAAGCAGAGACTCCTTGTCAGGCGGAGACCAGCCGAGATGTTTGGGGTTAGTGGAAAGGCCATGAGCGGCGCTAATCACGGCAGTGTCCACCTTGGGATGTATATTCAAAGAATCTAATCCCTCAGGAGCCTGATATATCCAATCTGCCTTCCTCGGAAGGTGGGCTAACGCGGATGGTTGTTTCCAAATAGTGTAAACAAGATCTGCGTGAGGCTCTATCCAGGGTGAAATCAATGTAGGAGCGGTCTCTGGTAAATCCAACTAGGCAGCAAGCTTTTTACGCTGTGGATCTGGCCCCAGAGATTGCCAATGATGAACTTCCTGGATCTTTCTCAGTAACTCTAGGAAAAGGAAAAAAAAAAAAAAAAGAAGGATCCTCCAGAGGAGACTTTGGAGGGGTCCCTGGCCTGGGTCATTCTGGAGTACGGGGCTCATCATACGGGCCAGAACATCCCCCTGAGTCAGAGTTAGAGGTCGACGAAGAACAGGAAGACTCATCCCGACGTGGGAGAGGAACGGCCCCTTTGGGAAGCCCTCTGGGAAGTGTTTCCTCCCTGCCCCGGCACCCGAGGGATCACCTCTGGTGTCGGGTAAGGGGAGGGGAGGGAGTCTCCAGTGTAGGAGATCCTGCGCAGGGTCCGGCGCCAGTAGATGACTCTCTACCTCCCTGGTGAGCAGAGCCTTGGCCTCAACCCACCAGGCAGCCAGAATCTCCTTCAAGTCCGCTGCCGGCTGGGGTATGGGCAGCGGAGGAGGGGGATACGGATACTGGGGATATCCGTATAACGAGTACCCATAACCCAACAGTGGGAAACCCGGCACTGGTACTGAGGCGTCTGATAAATCTGCATTGGATACTGTGGTGCCGGGTAAGGCGGCACCGGATTTAGCGGTGACTGATACCCAGGTGACAGGAGCTTTGACGGGGCAGAAGGACTTGGCAAAGGCCCAGCAGGTGGGCCAGGTAAAGGTGGACTCATGGGCGTCGGGCCCGGCGTGGGAGCACCGTCCGGAAGGGGGATGACTGCTGGTGGGTAGGCCAGCGTCTGAGGGTCCGGCGTCGGGGTATCTATCCTAGTAGGAGGGGGCCCTGACGGCAGCGTATCCAGGTCCTCCGTGACAACCGGGGAGGGAGGATTGGAATCCGCAGGGTTCAACAGAGGGGACGCAGGAACCTCAGTTGGCAGCATCAGGCGTTGCAGGGAGCTTGGGGTGGACTAGTCGAAGAGGTCCGACGCAGGCTCCTTGGCTGGGCGGTCGGATGGGCCAACGTCCGGCTTATCAGCTGGATCTGGGCGGGCGTCGGAGTTGGCATCCGACTTATCGGATCCCTTGCTCGAGGAAGGCCGCGCTGGAGAGGCGGCCTTGTCGGGCAAACAAACAACTATGTGCCCCCTCGCAGGAGCAAGAGACTTACCAGTCTTGTCCGGGCAGACATCGGTGGTACCGGCGTCCGACTTAGCGGACCCGCTCGACCCTGAAGGCCACGTGGTTGCAGCCTTCGCAGGAGCTAATGTCTCCTGTACTCCGGGGGTACCAGAGGGGTCCGGGCGTGAGCCTGACGGGAGGGACGATACCTTCTTGGACACCGCCAAGAAGGTAGTCAAGGAGTGGACCCCCAGAGGGGACATTACCTTTAAGACCAGCCATGGAAGTCGAGTCCCGGTCCTGGTGCTTCTTTTTGTGGCCTTCGCGGGAAGTGGAAGACTGCTTCAACTTTTTCAACTCCTCCTCCATGGATGCCATCTTTTTCTTCAGAATATGGGCCTCCAGGGACTGCTGCCTCCATTTTCGGGTAGCTGAACCAAACTTCGGGCAGTGCTGGCACTTCTCCACAGGATGGTCTGGGCCTATGCAGAAGAGGCACAGGGAGTGGCTGTCCTTATGCGGCAGTTGGGAACTGCACGAGTCGCATTTATTTTTCTGTGATTTGGAAGGCGTCAGAGGAGGGCAATCAAAATGGTGCACGGTCTGCAAGAAGACATATGAAGAAAGACTAAAGGAGCTTAAGATGTATAGCCGAGGAAAGGAGGGAGAGGGGGAACATAACAGAAACTTTCAAATACCTCAAGGGAATCAACGAAGTCCAAGAGGGTAGCATCTTTCAGAAAAAGATGTGCAAGAACAAGGGGGAACAATTTAAAGATAGAGGAGTCAGAGGTAATGTAAAGAAGTATTTCTTCACAGAGAGGGTTGTAGATGCATGGCACAGCCTTCCTGAGGAGGCTGTAGAGTCAAAAACAGTGGGGGAATTCACAGAATGCGTGAGACAGACATAAGGCAATTCTAGTGGGGGGTGGCGGAAGTAGGCTGTTGGTTAACTAGGATCTGCAGCTTATCCGTTAAGTAGGGAAATGGGCAGACTAGGAGGGCCAAGCGTTCCTTATCTGCCGTCAAATTCTATGTTTCTATGTCAGGGACGACATACACGATGTAATTAGAGAGAAATATTGAGAAAAAAAAATTAAAAAAAAAAAAAAAAAATCGAAAAGTTCGAAAACTAACAGACTAAAGACTGACGAGCGATGAACTCTACCGCGAGGAACTTTCAAAAATCAACAGTGGGAAAGAACTGGTAGGCGGGCGTGGGGACCGCCTTTATATCGACTATCACATGACGGTCACTTGACGTGGGGGTGGTCCCCCGTCAGAGACTGCTAGCAAGAAATGTTTCTGTGGGGTCCGGACGCCTGCCGGGTCAGTCCTATATGTAAATACCTACTGCGAAAGCCCTCTCGAAGGAAGATCTGTATCTCCTGAATGGCAGGAGTTTAACTGGAAAGTGTTACTTAAGATTTTTTTTCTACCCCAGTAATAACCAAGCATTTCAACACCACTAACAGTTCTATGCTGGATGAACTGTGGAGCTAGGGGAACCCATTTCCATGTTTTTTGGCATGTTCCAAAGTGTTAGGTTTTTGGCACACAATACATTAAGAAATTCAGCTTCTAACCAGCCTTAGCATCCTTTTTACGTTTGCTGATTTGGTGTTAGGAGTCCCCACTTTGTTATCCTGTCACAAGACAGTTGAAAAATTGGGTCAAATCTCTCTAAGTGGCTCTCCCCCAAACCACCTACTGCAGGTTGTCGGAGGGCCAGAGTAACAAAATTGGAACAGATGAACATTACAAGTCAAGTTAGACTAAAGCAGGACAAGTTTTTGGAGACATGGCACCCTTGGCAGCTTATTTAATCACAACCGGATCCTCTTGAAGTGTTTTTTTTTTTTTTTTTGGGGGGTCCTTTGGGGAAGTGGGAAGTGCGCACCACAGTTTCAGTTTATATAGTTTAATTCACTCTTAGATAAGCACTTTTCTAAAAGTTATGTAGAACCGCTAGAGTCTCAAAAATATTCTTAGGAGGTTGCGAGTAGAAAAAAGTATAACAGGCACCAGACCTATAGACATTAATGAAAGGTCAGTCCCACTCGTTCCTCAATGGTTATTACTTTTAAGAACTTCGGACATTTGACTGGGGTCAAGCGTACTTGGGATCTGGCGCCTCTCATTCATTTTTTCTTTTTATTTTAACCTCCAGTTTAAAATTAAAATTGTATTCTATCAAAACTAACCTAGTGGAGTCCTGTGAACTGTAACCTTGTTACACTGTTTGATAGTGGTTACACTGTTTTGGACCTTGTTACATCATCATATAGCGATAAAAACTATTCTGAAGTTAAAAAAAAAAAGAACTGGAATGAAAGCAGCACTGCCTGACATGAGCTTGCAGACGATAGAAAGATAGCAAGTGTGGTCAACAGCGAAGAGAATGAGTGAGAAATTACAGGCCGACTCAGTGACTGGTCAAACAGATAACAGATGCAGGTTACTGTGGGGAAATGCAACTAAGGGCCAGAAAGTGAAAAGGCGGCTTACAATTTAAACGGTACAGTGCTGGATCAGGTAGAGCAGGAAAGGGGCTGGAAATTATTATAGACTCGTCTGTGGAAAAAAAAAGAAAAAGTACACAATGCTCAGCAGAAGCCAAAGGACAAGCATAATCCTAAGGTCATTAAAGGGGACAGATAGTTGATAGTTAAGAAAAGGAGATAATACCACTATACAGCGTGCTGGTTAGACCCCAGTTGAAGTATTAGGCACAGCTGGGCACTATATTACAAAAAGGTCATTAACAGTGCTTAAAGGGACACTGTCAGCTTTTAAAGTGCGCTCAAAATCGCCACCCATGCGCAGACTGACATCAGCTTCTTATGCATGCGCGAGATCTCGCCTAGTTGCTGTTTGCGCATGAACGTGATTTTGGAGGCACTTTTTAAAAGCATTTTGTTGCAATACTACTGCTCGTTTTCAAGTCTAACATGTCGGGACTAATTCCGTATTAGGGAAGCTTTTTCACAAACTCATTTGTCTAGTATGTTGAGTAAAAAATCCACATTGGGAGAGCACTTGGTGGCAGACGCGCGTCCTGAGTGAACATCTACTTCCAGTGAGTGCCATATTTCAGCCGGGACGCTCCTAAATCGAAATATTATCACATTTAAAAAATGAGGCAAACTGGTGGCTTTTCCAATATATAGGGGCACTCTACTGAAACAGTTTAACTATGTGCCTAGAGGCACAAGGCTCACATTTCATGCAAAATGGAAGGGAAAAGCTGACAGTGTCCCTTTAAACTTCACTTTGTGCCCAGGGGTGAGAATCCCCATAGGGTCTTACAGTCGGGGAATCAATGATGTTTCTTTTGGGGCCCTAAATGATTATGAGCCTGGTAGAGTTTAACATTTTTAACAGGCCCCGATGCCATCTTTTCCACACTATCTTTGTCTCCTTTGTGTTCTGCTCCCACCCCTCACCCACAGAGCCTCACCTTGTACAGTGCCTGACATGTGCTATTTATTCACTTCAGCTGCCTGAAGCAGCAATCGAAACTTGGCCAGGGGAACAAGCGTGAGTACGCTAAGAGGTAACGGACCCCCACTGCACCATCTCAGCAGCGGTGTTGTCCCATCCCAGCCACCCTCCCACCCAAGCCCGACCCTTAATTTAAACCCTCCCATGTCACATGACTTCCTGTACTCTTTTTTTTTTTAAACTATCTCCCCATATCCCCATGTGCAGAAGCTTGGCGGAAGACACCAGGAGGAAGGAGTGCTGTGTGACTGGCCTTCTCTACTGGGACTAAAGAAGTAGAACTCTTGTACTTGGACCTTTAATTTAGGATAAAAATACAAAACAAAAAAAAAATTTAGTGTGTTTGTCTGAGTTAACTGAATTGAATGGTTATCTGACCAGTTATCTAGGTGTAAATCTCAGGTGACTGAAAGGGCTTGATAGCTGTGCAGTTTAAATTACTCGTAGAAAGATCTAGTAAGTAGGGGGAGAGGCTTAGCTAGAAGGAAGCTAAATTTTAAGACTGCCTTAGAAAGATTCTTTTAGAAGCTTGGCAGAAGACACTAGGAAGAAGGAGTGCTGTGTGACTGGACTTCTCTACTGGGACTATATTGCCCTCCTTCCCTCCCCCCCAAAGCTAGTTCTACTTTTATAGGCACAGGATTTGACTGACAACAGGAACTTCCTGTCTGGGAGCAAGAAGTGAGTGATCAGAGCCACCAAAGACCCACCATCCTAGAAGGGCAAGAGTAGCTCTCCTGCCCCCTCTAGCTGCTGGAGGTCTGCCTCTGAGCAAGTAAAGGGTCTACTGAGAAACACAGGATATTCTTGTCTCAGAACAGGACAATCAGGAGCTTAAAGGGCACAGAGGCAGAAAGTAAGTAGAGAGAAGGGAAAAAAAAAATAAAAGAGCAGAGAGTAAGGATTCCAAACATCAGTTGAGGGGCCAGAAATAAGACATGATGGGAGTGGTGCAGTGCAGTGGCTGTGGAGCAGCAGTCTTCCGGGAAACGTTCTGGAGGATGCGGTGTTGTCCCATCTGCAGGCACCTCTCTGGGCTGAGGGAGGAGGTTGCTCATCTCCAGGCTGAGTTGGCCAGGATTTGTGGGGCCTCCTCTTCCATCCAGAGACCACCAGTGCCACTGCCGTTGCCTCAGAGATTGCCAAGAAAGAGGAGCGGTTGGACCACACTGGGCTCATGGAGGGTGAGGGTGGTGGAACAGAGTCGCATCCCTCCAGCTGTAGCTCTCCACAATTCTTATGCCATTCTGACAAAGTGTGGTTCCTCTATGGAGGCATCCGCAGTGGAGACCAAGGAGGATGCTGGCAACCTCCACAAAGGAGACCCACAGGAGGGCGGCATGGGACCCCACAGGGGAAGGAAACAACTCCTGGTGGGGGACTCCATTGTTAGGAAGGTAGAACTGGGGAGGAAGGGAGAGGAGGAGGTGCCTGCCTGGCGCCATGGATTGGAGGGACAGGGAGCGAATCCTCAGGACTGCCGGAGCAGCTGCACAGGGGAGGGAGCTGCATGTCATTGTCCACCTAGGGACAAATGACCTGGCTAAGAAAGGGATTAGAGCAGTGCTGGAAGAGTTTGTGGAATTGGGGAGGCCTTAGACAAGTAGCACGCGACGTGAACCTTCGGAGGTGCTGCCCATCTATGGCGAGGGAGAGCTAGGTGTTCTACACCATGGGATTCAATCAGTGGTTGAAAACTGGTGCAGAGCTCAGAGATTTGGCTTCACTGGGACTTGGGGTCCACCTGGAGTGATGCAAGCCTATACTGCATGATGGGCTGCATCTGTCCAGGAGGGAACCAGGATCCTAGGTGATAGGTTTAAATGCTTCATTGGCAAGCATTTAAACTAGCCAAGGGGAGGCAATGGAAAGGAGCAGGAAATCCTAGCCACCCCCCAAAAGAAAAAAATCACAGTAGTAGTGCGGTAAACACCAAATATAGGGGTGTCATTAGGGAGAAGGGCAGGGTAAATGGGAAAAGTGACAAAGGCAAGAAGGACAGGGATGGGGCAAAAGGAGTAAGGCCATCAGGAAATGGAGGGTAATGAGACCAATGCCCACAGTCTGGGCAACAAGCTCCCTGAGCTGGTGGACTTGATGGAAGAGGGATGCCTGGATACTGTAGCAGTCACAGAAACATGGTACACAGAGAACCATGACTGGGATGTTAACATACCAGGGTACATAACCTACAGGAGAGACAGGCAGGGGAGAAGAGGGGGAGGAGTAACTCTCTATGTAAAGAAAGGGATAAAGGCAACTGAACAAAAGAGTAAACAGGGAGGAGAGGATGCACTGTGGGTCACCTTGGAGACTGGAAAGGGCACCACAATCCGCACAGGGGTTGTGTACAAACCCCCATGTCGGGGGGAGGAAACGGACAAGGATATGATAGAAGGCATTCTTAGGATGGCAGAGAAAGGGGAGATACTGTTGATGGGAGACCTGAATATGCTAGATGTTAACTGGAGCACATCTGCTGCAGCCACATCCAAGAGCAGGACCATTCTCGATGCCCTACAGGTGGCAGGCCTCAGACAGCTAGTTTTGGAACCCACTCATGAGGGAGCAATCTTAGACCTCGTACTCTCAAATGGGGGCAGTAAGAGGATCTCAGATCTAGAAGTGGGAACAAGTGACCATCAAACAGTGTTGTTCACGTTAAAACTCAGCTACAGAGTCAAGCCATACAAAAGTGAGGGTACTGGACTTCAGGAGGACTGACTTTGGCAAGATGCGAGAGTGTCTCAGAAAAGCACTAGCAAACAGGCTGGAAGAAGGGGTGGATCAACAATGGGGAATCATCAAAACTGCCATCACAGAGGCAACAAGCCTTTGTGTGAAGCAAATAAATCAATCAAAATGAAAGAAAAAGACACTATGGTTCTCAAAAGAGGTGGCAGGGAAAGTCAGGGAGAAAAAGATAGCATTCAGGAAGTATAAGGAAACACAGAAGAAGCAGGACGGAGAGCTGTACCAGTTAAGGCAGAAGGAAGCAGGAAGGGAAGTCAGAATAGCAAAGGCCCAAACTGAGGAAAAGATGGCCAACTCGGTTAAGAAGGGGGATAAAACCTTTTATAGGTACATCGGAGAGCGTAGGAAGACAAAGGGAGGGATAGTGAGGCTGAATAGAATGAACGGTGGGTGGGTAGAGAGGGACAGTGGAAAAAGCAAGGATACTGAATGAATATTTCTGCTCAGTATTCACAAGAGGAGGGGGAAGTGCCTAATCCAATTAACAGAAGTAATCTTGATTTGGGCGCGATCCCAGTCCTTTCACAGAAGAAAGGGTTCTGCAAGAACTCCTAAAACTGAAGGTGGACAAAGCAATGGGGCCTGATGGAATTCACTCCAGAATTTTAAAAGAATTAAGGGAGGGGAACTAGTGAAACCACTGACTACTCTTTTTAACAAATCATGGGAGGATGGTGTGGTACCAGAGGACTGGAGGAAGGTGGATGTGATTCCCCTTCACAAAAGTGGGACCAAGACAGAGGCAGAAAACTACAGACCTGTCAGTTTGATCTCTGTGGTAGGGAAAGTGGTAGAGTCACTTCTGAAGAAAAGAACTGTTGAGTACCTAGAAGCCAGTGGGGCACAGGACCCAAGACAACATGGGTTCACAGCAGGATGGTCATGACAGACGAATCTAATAGATTTCTTTGACTGGGTGACCAAAGTAGTAGACCAGGGAGAGGCTGTGGACATGGCCTACCTAGACTTTAGCAAGGCATTTGACACAGTCCCACACAAAAGATTAATAGTCAAATTAACCAGCCTGGGAGTGGGTCCCAGGTGGTAGCCTGGGGGTAAAACATTGGCTGGACAACAGGACACAGAAAGTAATTGTTAATGGAGTCCACTCTGAAGAAAGAGGGGTTACTAGTGCGGTACCGCAGGGTTCAGTACTGGGTCCAGTCCTTTTTAATGTCTTTATAAGTGACATTGCAGAAAGACTGGAAGGAAAAATATGCCTCTTTGCAGATAACACAAAGATCTGCAACAGGGTTGATGCACATGGAGGGGTGGAAAGGATGAGAACGGACTTGGCAAGGTTGGAGAAATGGTCAGAAGTATGGCAGCTATGATTCAATGCAAAGAAGTGCAAAATAATGCACCTGGGAAACAAGAACCCAGGGGAAGATTACACAACTGGGGGGGTAACAACAACAAAAAAAGGAAAGGAACCTCGGGGTAATCATATCAGATGACCTTAAGGTTAGCAAGCAATGTAAGAAGGCACCAGGGAGGGCTGGGGGTATACTGGGATGCATAGGAAGAGGCATCACCAGCAGAAAACAGGAATCTGTTATCCCTCTGTACAGACAGTTGGTGAGGCCCCATCTGGAGTACTGCATCCAGTTCTGGAGACCCCATCTCCGCAAGGACATAAGACAGGATAGAGGCAGTCCAGAGGAGGGCAACCAAAATGGTGCAGGCTCTGCAAGAGAAGCCATGAGGGGAGACTAAAGGAGCTTAATATGTATGCCCTTGAGGAAAGAAGGAAGGGGGAGACATGATAGAAACTTTTAAGTACCTCAGTGGAATCAAAGTCCAAGAGTAGCATCTTTCAAAAAGAGACGTGCAAGAACAAGGGGACACAATTTAAAGATGGGGGGGCGGTTCAGGGGCAATGTGAGGAAGTATTTTTTCACTGAGAGGGTAGTGGATGCATGGAACAGCCTTCCTGAGGAGGTTGTGGGGTCTAAAACTGTGGGAGAATTCAAGAATGCATGGGACAGACATAAAGCAATTCTTGTGGAGGGTAGGAAAAAATAGGCTCTTGGTTAACTAGGATCTGCGGCTTATCCTGCAGGTAGGGAAATGAGTAGACTAGGTGGGCCAAGCTGTTCCTATCTGCCGTCGAAGTCTATGTTTCTATACGCTCTCACCACCAGAGGGAGTCTTTCTCTCCAGCCTGTAATACTGCCTCTCCTCACTCGCTCCCCTCTCTCTAACCCCCCAACCACCCTAGCTCACCCTCCCTGGCACTACTATCTCTCTTCCCCCCACCCACCAGACTCATGCCCCATCTCCACCACTAGGAGTCGCTAGCGCATCCTCTTTTTCCCCACTGTCCCACAGTTTTCCCGAGTGCATCTCCCTTTCTGGTACCCAGCCAGGTCCTCCGTGGGCAGTCCCCTCCCCTGGTTCTGAACCTGGTACCCGGTGCACCAAAGTCCGGCACCCTGCCACTACAGAGACTCCCACACTAGTGGAAGGTAGTCAGTCCACCCTTATATCTCACTTCACAAAAAGGCCCCATTTCTGGCTCACTGCCCAACATGGTTTTTTTTTTGTCTTTTACTCTTCCCCTGGAGTTTTACTGCAAGTTCCCCAGAAGAGCTGCTTCCATTCTGGTGAGACATCTGTAGAGGGAAACTGTTGTTGA
Source organism: Neoceratodus forsteri (assembly GCA_016271365.2). Lineage (NCBI taxonomy): Eukaryota > Metazoa > Chordata > Ceratodontiformes > Ceratodontidae > Neoceratodus > Neoceratodus forsteri. Next base: position 68,734,672 of record JADMNL010000031.1, on the reverse strand, counting down.
TTCTGTTGAATTCTGCTGGATCCTGTTGGCAGCAGTGGGCCAGACGCTGAGGCGCCACTCTCCTTCTATTTTTTAGCTGTGTAAACCATCAAAAAAGTGCTGTTATCCACTATTGTATTGCAAGGGGAAACTGCCATTTTACTTCTCTTTAATGTAATTACAGCTCCTTGTCTGCATATGTAAGGTGGGCCAGACGCTGAGGCGCCACAGGACCTCCCCACAGTCCTTTTGTAGTGCAGATTTGGTCAGTGACACTCAGAAAATGCTTGCTACTGCCCTTATTAATTGCTGCACCCTCCTCTGTCTCTCTCCAGCCTGCATCCTTCATCCCACAGCACCCAGCTGAGCTGGGCTTCGCCTCCACCAGCTGGCTGGTCGGGCGGCACCTAGCCAAACTTGGGAACCACAAGGCCGGGAGAACAGCTTAGGAGCAGTCGGGAAAGGCGCAAAATTTTGCCCACCGCCTTCCCCTTCTTGTGTGTTAATTTATAGGCATCTTCCCGCCGAAATCTCTTCCCCGGCCTCAGCATTTTTCTCTAAACCAACAAGGAGTCACACCAGCTTGCTGATCCAACCAATCAGCAACTTCACTACTCCCCACTGCCAACTATCAATATCCCCTTCAGAATGGGGAGCTTACTTCTGATACTCCTGTCACTATCAGCCATAGGGTTCCACAAAGAAGATGACCCTATTATACAATTTAGAGTGGTCAATCCACCCAGTTTCTCTGGAACACCCCCTTGGCTGACACTCAAACCCTCATATATGCCTTGCCATTGCTGCATCGACTACAGTGGTACAATCACCATAAAGATACACATATCACCACATATGTGTTTCAGTCATGGCCCCACAGCTGGATATATAGATCACCCTAAGCCTAGTCGTCAAACTGCTAATTGGTATCCCGACACTCTACCTTAAATCCACAGGGAGCACCCAAAAAAAAGAGTGGCAACAGAATAAAAGAAGGAGGACCAAAGATAGCCCCCTATCACTGGCAGCCCTCATGAAACTACTGATCTTTCTATTGCTCTGTATTGGTAATGTGGAAATCAACCCTGGACCTCTTGAAAGTATCACCTCTCCATCAGACCTAACCTCAACTAAAGGCCTCAGTTTCCTGCATATTAATGTATGCAGTCTGTTGAAAAAATTTACATTGTTACAAGCCTGGGTTGCCCCTACCTTGCCAGACTTTCTTGTGGTAACTGAGACATGGCTCAAGCCCACCACAATGGACAGGGAAGTTAACCTATCAGCTATTCAGAGCTGATCGCCAAACAAGGGGAGGTGGAGTAGCCATATATGCAAAAGCTGGTATAGTTGTATCCTGTACTGCTGCAACATCTATGCCCAAGGAATTTGAGTGCCTATCCCTAAAAGTCTCTCTCCCCAATTCAGCAGCTTTCCAATTAATTGGATGCTACAGACCCCCCTCTGCTGAACACAAGCTCTTATCCCACCTGGGAAACCTGGTCAAGTCCAGTACTGAAGAAGTCATTATCCTAGGGGACCTGAATTTCAACTGGCTCACCCAGGCAGCTACACCTCTGGTATCATTCTGCGACACCTATGGGCTCACACAGTTAATTAATGAACCAACAAGATTAAATACAAAGAATAGTAGTAACAGTACACTACTTGATATCATGCTAGTGAGTAAACCACATCTATTCACACATGCTGGAGTGCTCCTATGCAACATAAGTGACCACTGCCCCATCGCAGGGGTAAGATCCAACAGCATTAAAACAAATCCTGCAAAATTCCTCATGAGGAGATCCAAGAAAAACATCAATATTGAAGGATATCTGCATGATCTAGCCTACTCTCCACACTGGCAAAAGTTCTATCTTGCACATTCTGTAGAAAAAAGCTCAGCAGGTGCTGAATAGCATTATAATAAATGCCCTTAACACCCATGCCCCAATCTCTAGTATCCGAATAAAAAACAAATCCTGTCGCTGGTTTTCAGCCGACCTCAAAGCTGCACTGCTGGAGAGAGACAAACTTTGGAAAGTAGCAAGAAAAACTAAGAATACAAATGACTGGATGATTTTTAGGAAAGCCAGGAATAAATGCACCAGGAAAGTTAGGGATGCAAAGGCTGCCTACTACCTGGCCGAGCTCGACTCCTCCTACCATAATCCTGCTAGATCTTGGGGCACCATCAAGGGTATGATGGGCCAGGATGCTAACAACCCCCTTCCACCTCAATTACACAATAACTATGGCCCCATTACTGGCAAAATGGAAATCCTGGATGCATTCAACAACCACTTCACAACAGCTGGCCTTGCCTTTGACACCTCCCCAGCTAACCTATTAAGGGACCAATTAAGCTCCCACTACATTGGTGATCAAAGAGTTGACTCTTCCTTTAGCGTCAAACCTATACTGTTGAAACAAGTTGAAGATCTATTATGGCATCTGGATACCAAAAAAAGTGCAGGAGCAGACCTTCTGGACCCCTTCTTTCTAAAGATTGCGTGCCATGTGCTTGCAGTCCCCCTAACACACCTCTTTAACCTTTCCCTAAACTCTGGCTCTATTCCCACACTGTGGAAGACAGCCCAAGTGTCCCCCTTCTAAAATCAGGGGACCCTATGGATCTTAACTACAGGCCCATTTCCATTCTACCTGCGTTATCCAAGATGCTGGAGAAATTAGTGAGTATTCAGTTAAGGGAATATCTGGACAATACTAACCTATTAAATCCAGCTCAATCTGGATTCAGGTCCAAACATAGCACTATCACTGCATTAGCCAAGGTCACAAATGACTGGCAAACCGAATTGGATAAAAAGAACAATGTCTGTGCAGTATTCCTGGACCTGAGCAAAGCATTCGACACTGTGGACCATGAACTGCTACTCTCATCCCTACACTCCATTGGCCTAGATCCATCCTCCCTTAAGTGGTTCAGATGCTACCTCTCCGGTAGATCACAGCAGGTAAAAGCTGAAGGTGACCTATCCCCATTAAGACCACTGTCAAGCGGAGTCCCCCAAGGCTCTATTCTGAGTCCTATCCTTTTTGCCATTTATATAAATACAATTGATTCAACCCTTACCAAGTCTTCAGTACACCTCTTTGCTGATGACACCAGTGTTCCCATTTACCCCCATCTGTACTTGATTCAAGTACAAATTATGAAATTCAAGTACATTTTTGTGTGAAGGGGGTATACTGTACCCCCATAATTCTGTTTGAAGTTTATGTACCCCACAAAAATGTTGTACAAATGGTAGAATGAACCCGTATAATTTATTTTGTACCCCTGAACATTTTTGGAGAGGGTGCAGCGCACCCCCAGATCTGCAGCCTTAATGGGAACACTGGATGACACTGTTCTGTATGTCAGCAACCCTTCGCCTACAGTTGCTCATGAAATCCTACAAACAGAACTCTCCCTGTTACAATATCAGCTACTCGAGAAAAAGCTTCTGCTAAATGCAAAGAAAACCAAAGCAATGATGTTCACAACTCAAAACTCCAACACATCCTCTTCAATCAATCTCCCCCAGCTATGCACTATACTTGGAGAAAATCTGGAGTATGTTGAAAATTTCAAATACCTAGATGTGTGGATTGACAACAGACTTGACTTCACTCAGCATCTAGAATAACTGTTAAAAAAGATTTGCCTCCTCTATAGATTAAAACCCTTCCTTAACAGAGACTCAAAGATGAGATTAGTCCAGGCCATCTTTCTATCAGTCATTGACTATGCAGACTTCCTCTATAGTCACTGCCCCATTTCCTACCTTCAAAAATTGGATACCTTGTATCGTAGTGCAATAGGGTTCATTACAGACCTGCCATATAATACCCACCATTGTTCTCTCAATGACGCAATTGGATGGGTTTCCCTTCATGTCAGGAGGAGCAGAAATGCAGCTCTATGGATCTACAGAGCCTTATCAAAAAAACTCCCAAGCTATATCCTGGACTGCTTCAACCAGAACACTCCTAGCTCCTATGCCCTAAGAAGCAACAATATCATCCTGCTCAAATTGCCCAAAGTCAACACCAAAATAGAGAGGGCAGCAATCAGCTATTCTCTAGCTATAGCATGGAACACCCTACAAAAATCCCTAAAACTGTCCATTATCATTCCATTTACATCCTTTAAGCAGCACTGTACAGCCTTCTTCACAGAGAAATGCAGTTGCTACCACTAGAAATAGAATAGTCATCCCACAAAACTATATTCCAATCACATACGGCATACTCCTTCCAGTCAGACCCCCCAGTATATGGCACCCAATATTCCCTTCACCATCCTTGTACTCATTATGTGTGCGACTGTCATGACCCTCATTGGGATATATATGTACTGCACATATTGTAGATATTAGTTTAACCTTCTCTTAACCGAGTTTCAACATGTGAATTCACTGTATATTATTGTGTTATAAACATCATTTTTTTCTGTATGTATAACTGTTTTATAAGTATGTGATGTAATTGCTGTGTATCAACTCGAACCTTGACCTTATCAGGTCCATCTTGTAAATGAGCCTTGCTCAATGATGATCGCCTGAATAAATAAAGATATGATGATGATGGTCTGCCTCCTTAGTCTCGCTGTGCCCCTACCTGTAGGTCTGCTCCCACACCTGCAAACCCTCTACCCCTCCTCGCCAAGTAGTACCCCCCCAGCTGACACTGTTAAGGCCACTCAGTCCTAGCTCCCCCATTACTTCCACCCATGCAGTATCCCCTCACCTCCCACCCATGCCATCGCACGTACTGGTCACAATCACCAACAACCCCCTGCCCCAAGTCTGGCCAGCAGTCAGCATCATACACTCCCTACCTGCCCCATAAGACCAGGAATTAGTCCTGCGTCCACCAGCCAAAAAGGCTCCAACCCCTTTTTAGACTATTCACGTTGCTCCTTCTACTCTCAGGGAATGTCCACCCTATCCCAGGTCCTGGATCCCCGTCCCAACACCCACCCCTGAACTCTGGATTGCCTCTATGAACATTTGCAGCATACTAAAGAAAAACTGCTGCATTACAACACTGGATCACTCAGCACCAGCCCGACGTATTCGCTCTGGTGGAGACATGGTTCTCCAAGTCCACTCCAGACTCCTTTGTATCTGTTCCAGGTTACTCCCTACACCGCCTTGACAGAGTCGGTAAATGGGGTCGTGGATGTGCTATGTACCTGCACCACTCCCTGCATGCCCAAGCCATACCACCCCCAGCCTTGGACCATGGAGCACAAGCCATGTCCATCAAGATCACCCCGACCCATCCAAGGGCCCCCTTACAATCAGTGGTATACATCCTCCCGCGCAAGCAGTCCCATGCACTCCACTCCCTTACAGAACATATCACCAGCCTCCCGCATAAAGCAGAACATATCATCCTGGGGGACCTCAACCTAAATTGGCTCTCTGACACGACCACTGCCTCCAAGAATGCTCTCACAGCTCTAGACCTACATCAACTGGTGACTCATCCCACCAAGTACAACCCCACCACAGGCAAGGACACCTCGCTGGACGTCAATTTCTAATCGGCCCCACAGAATAAAGGATAAAACAGTCCTCCCAGACTCCCTGAGCAACCACTCTCCAGTTGGCTGCACCTGGCCAGGCAAACAACCTGCCCCAGCGCCAACCACTACACTCTGGTGCATCCTCCGCCCGGGTAACCTCGCCAGATTCAAGGAACACCTTGCCTACTGGGACTGGTCTCAGATTTATCAAGCCACTAGCGTGGACACTGCACTAGACTACTTCCACGACTCATTTACCTCTGCCTGTGACATATTTGCCCCTCACAAAAAAATCGCAAGCAGAATAATGCACCCTGGATAACTCCTGCACTCAACCAGCAGCTAAAGCACAGAGATAACCTGTGGCACAAGGCCAAGGACTCTGCAAAGGCTGCTGACAGACAGGCATATCATGCAGAATGGAATAAATGTACCTGGGCCATCAGCCAGGCGAAAGCTGAACACTTTAGGGGCCAACTTACCTCCTCCTGGGGGTCCCCCCGAAAATTCTGGGACAACACAAAGGCAAATCGGGGTCCCCACCACCCTCACAGATCTCAAACGTCTCAGTCACCACTGACCCAAAGGAAATAGCCGATGCCCTCAACACCTGTTTCACCAACCTAAGCTCAGTCCTCCCCCAAAATTTCTTCAGCCTCAGACCCCCCCCCCCCAGATCTCACGCCCACCGTTCTACCCAAGGGCAATCACCCTTCAGGAAGCTGAGCCATACCTAGCCAAGACCCTGAAAGGCACCAGCCCCTTGAATCACCCGTCTGACACTAGACTACTCTGCCTGGCACTGGATGTACTGCTCCTCCCCCTTACAGGTCTCTTGATTCTCCCTTTGCCTTGGTCAGTTTCCCAGAAAGTGGAAAACTGCAGTAGTGACACCCATCCACAAAGGTGGGAATCACCTATCCATGGGGAACTACCAACCAATCTCAATCCCCCCCCCAAAGCCCTAGAAAAAGTGGGGGCTGATCAGTTAACCTACCTAGACACTCATAACCTGCTCTGCAGCAAACAGCACGGTTTCCGCACTCGGCACGGCACTGCCACAGCCCTCCTGGAATTTTCAACCTATATCCACGCTGCACCTGATAAGGGACAACTAGCGGGAGCCGTGTTTGTAGACCTCTCCAAGGCCTTCAACACCGTCAACCACCCCCTCCTGCTGGATACCCTCTTTAAAAATAGATTTTTAACATCTACCACCACCCCAAATCCCTTTCTCTCCATGTTGTTTGCAGTGTGAACCTCCCGAGAGGGTATACATGGCCGAGCTATTGACCCCAAATGAAGTACCTTACATTTCCTGGCATTAAATTTCAGTCCCCACCTCCTTGACTACTCCTCCAGGGTATCCAGATCCCCGGGACTGCCTCCCTCGCTTCCTCACTATCCACCAGTGCTCCCAATTTTGAATCATCCGCAAAGAGACTCAACCTATTCCTAACCCCCTCCCTATATCAGAGACGTAGGCATTGAACAAAAGTGGCCCCAATACTGAACCTTGAGGGACTCCACTGAATACCTTCCTGGGGGAGGATATTATCCCACCCACCATTACTCTCTGTAAACACCCCGAAAGCCAATTTTCAACCCAATTTAGGTCCTGCCCACCCACCCCCATCTCCCCCATTTTTGCTATCAGTCCATTATGAGGTACTGAATCAAACGCCTTGCTGAAATCTAGGTATAGGACATCCACCGGCCTATGTCTATCCAAGACCCCAGTCACCCAGTCATAAAACTCTACAAGGTTGGTCTGACACGATCTCCCTGGGACAAAGCCATACTGTTTATCATCCTGGTGCCCTAACCTTTTCAACTGCCTCCAAAGCCTCTCCTTAATAAAGCCCTCCATTACTCTGCCCACTACAGACGTTAGACTGACCGGCCTATAGTTCCCCATCTCCTCCCTAGACCCCCCTTTATGTATAGGCACTACATAAGCCACCTTCCAGTCCTGTGGCACCCATCCCGTCTGCAGAGAGATGTTAAAGAGTGCAGCCAGTGGGGGTGCCAGCACATACACCACTTCCTTCATAACCCTCGGATGTATTCCATCCAGCCCCGGTGCCTTATCAGTTTTCAGATTCCAAAGGGCCTCACTCACCCTATCCACTGCGATTTCTCCCCCTTCCCGAAATCCACTCCCTCATGCAACCTTCCTACATCTTCTTGATCTGGTCTGGCCTCTGCCCTAGTCTCATGCCAGCCTATGGTCTCAGACTGAGACTGACCTCTCGCTTCTACTGACTCCTCAGCTCTCCCATCAGGCTGTAGGGATCCCTTGTCACCCACTGTAAATATTGAGGCAAAGTACTCGTTTAGCACCTCTGCCTGTTCCCCTGGTTCCTGAGCAGGGGAAATGGAAATATAGGGAAAGGGTGGAAGGTAGTCCTGCTAAATGCCAGGAGCTTGGGCAATAAAATGCCATAGCTCCAGGCGATGCTAACTGAGGGAGCGGTGGATGTGGCAGCAGTCACCAAGACCTGGGCCACCGCAGGACACGACTGGGACCTGAACCTGGAGGGTTACACTATGTTCAGGAAGGACAGGGGGGAGGGAAGGGGAGGAGGGGTAGCAATGATAGTCAAAAACTGCATTGGCAAAGGGGGAGTAGAGGAGGCGGAGGGAACCGTAGAGGCGATTTGGGTCACCTTGATAACGGTGGGGGGGGTTGGGAGAGTAAAAATAGGAGTGGTGTATAGACCCCCTGCACTGGCGGAGGAGCTGGAGGAGAGTCTGGTGGCAGATGTTGGGACATACTGCAGACTAGGCAGGGGGAGGGTGGTGGTGTTGGGGGACTTAAACATGCCAGGAACAGACTGGGAGACTATGACATCCTCGGTGGCCAGGGAACAGAGGTTGTTGCGTGTCTTTCAAGACGCATTCGTAACTCAGCAGGTGGGGGAACCGACCAGGGAGGCGCAGGTACCGGATGTGGTCCTGGCAGACAGTGACTAGATTGGGGGCCTGGAGGTAAGGGACCCGTTGGCCGGGAATGACCATGCCACGGTCTGGCTCTGCTTGGACCTAGGAGGGGTAGAAGGTTGCACAAAGACGGAGACAACTGACTTCAGGGGGGCGGATTTTAAGGAAATGGGAAGGATCCTTAAGGAGCATTTGGACAGGATTGGGTGAGACATGGACTCTGATAGTAGGTGGGAAATCATCAGGAGAGGGGTGCAGGATGCTACCAGCACCTGTGCAAGAATAAGACGAAAATGCGGCAGGGCCCGAAAACCCTGCTGGTGGACCAGGGAGGTCCAGGAGGTGGTGCGGGGAAAGAAGGCAGCCTATAGGCAATTCAAGTGCTCAAGGAGTGAAAGGGATCGAGGGGAGTATGAGCTGATGGCTAGAAGGGCCACTAGAGTGGTGAGGGCGGCTAAGGCAAGGAAGGAGCAGAACCTGGCCAGGAAATTAGGAGAGGGAACAAGGGTTCTTTAGATACATTGGGGAAAACGAAGGGTGAAGGGGCAGATTAGCAGGATTAAATCAGGGAGGGAGAGATGGGTACAAGACCCAGGGAGAAGGCTGAGTACTAAATGAGTACTTCACCTCAGTTTTCACCAAGGAAAATGGGGGTGCTGCATCATACATGGGAGGAGACAGTGATACTGGGGGACCCTTACCGATCGGCAGGTCTGAGGAGAGGGGAGGCATCATTAGCGGGGGGAGAGGCTAAGCAGGGAGAAGAGGTAGTGAAAGTGGAAATCACAGCAGAGAGAGTGAGGGAAGCCCTCAGGTCCCTTAAGACGGAGAAAGCACCGGGGCCGGATAAATTACATCCCAGAGTGCTGAAGGAACTTGCGGATGTCATGGCGAACCCCCTGGCGGAGCTTTTCACTATTTCTCCGAGGACAGGGTGGGTGCCCCAGGACTGGAAGGTGGCACATGGGTGGCAGGGAACTACAGGCCTGTCAGCCTGACATCGGTGGTGGGCAAGGTGATGGAGGCACTGTCAAGGAGAGGCTGGGGGAGACCTGGAAAGTCAGGGTGCCTGGACGATAAACAGCATGGATTACGTCCCCGGCAAATCGTGCAGACAAACCTTGTGGAGTTCTATGACTGGGTGACAAGTGCCTTGGACCTGGGTAGACCAGTGGACGTCCTCTTTCTAGACTTCAGCAAGGCATTTGACTCTGTTCCTCACATGGGCCTGTTAGATAAGCTGGGAGAAATGGGGGTGGGGAACCAGATAATCAGATGGATAGGCAATTGGCTCCAGAACCGGACCCAGAGGGTCGTAGTTGGTGGGATACTCTCGTCCTCAAGGAGGGTCACTAGTGGGGTCCCACAGGGATCAGTCCTTGGGCCCCTCCTGTTCAACGCCTACGTCTCTGACATAAGGACAGGTATCAGGAGTGAGATGAGTCTCTGCGGATGACTCAAAACTGGGGTGGTGGTGGATGGGGAGGAGGGGAGGGTGGCCCTACAGGGGGACCTGGAGGCTCTGGAAAGATGGACAGAAAGTGGAAGCTGAGATTCAATGCAGGGAAATGCAAGGTACTGCACCTGGGGGCCAGAAACCCGGGCCAAGTGTACACCCTAGGGGGGGGGTGGTGTTACAAGTCTCGATGGCTGAGAGGGGCCTGGGGGTGGTGGTGGATGTCAAGATGAACAACTCGGAGACTTGTAGGAGGGCTGCAGCCAAGGCCAACAGGATGCTGGGATGCATCGCTGGGGGGGGAAGAGATCACCTCCAGAAAGAGGGAACTGATACTCCCTCTGTATAACTGCTTGGTGAGGCCACACCTCGAGTACTGCGTGCAGTTTTGGAGGCCACACTTAAAGAGGGACATTAAACTCCTGTAGAGGGTCCAGAGAAGGGCAACCAAAATGATTTGGGACTTGGGGGACAGGACCTGTGAGGAGCGGCTCGAAGAGCTAAATATGTACACACTGGAAGAGAGAAGGGACCGGGGGGACATGATAGAGGTCTTCAGGTACATGAAGGGGGTAAATAGGGGAGGATCAGTCAGGGTGCTTCGAAGGAAGGAGGAGGGAGCCACTAGAGGGCATGGGTGGAAGCTGGAGGGGGAAGATTCAGGGGATAAAGGAGGTGGTGCTACTTCACTGAGAGGGTGGTGGAGCCATGGAATGCACTGCCTAGTGGGTTGGTGGAGGCAGAAACGGTGCAGGGGTTTAAGAGGGGGTGGGACAGGTACAGGGGAAGGGTTCTGAAAGCAAAATCCAATGCAGCGAGAATATCCGGAACTGGGAAGGGAGAAGCCAAAGAAGGCGAGGGGGGCAGCAAGGTCAGCTCCCAGGGTGGGGGCTGACCAAACGAGCAGACGCGAAAGACCGTTGGGCTTATTCTGCTGGCATTTTAGTATGTTAGTATGTCGGTATCAGTTTGAAAATAGATGTTCGGCTCGTGAATTTCTGACAGGCCGAACAGGCAACGGTGTCGTGGTTAGGCCAGAGGCAGAAAACGCACTGCCGATGACGACAGTCTTTCAACAGGATTTGGCGGCCGCAACCGCACTTAACGTGGGGCCCCGCCGAGGAGACCGATGATGGCGAAGACACGAGTCGGTAGACCACTGAAACTGTGGAGAAATGCAAATAATCGAGAAAAACAAGAAGTTTTGCTGGGTTGGCAAGCCAAGACGAGCAGGAACTCTTCACGTGCACAGGATGCGGCGGGAAAAGAACTGGGGTGGAGCTGGGTCCGCCCCCTTTTATACCAGAGCTGACGCCGGGGTGGAGCCGATGTCTGGGGCTGTCCCTGCTGGGTATTGCTGGCTGAGAAGTTTCTGGAGGGCCCTAGTGCCTGCGGCATAGTCCTAATTATGACAGCCTGCTGCAAGAGCTCCCACTCGAAATAAGATACTTAAATACTGGGTAGAAGATCAGGTGCCATCTCTCCAAAAATGGAAAGCTCATTTGGAAACACTGACTTTATACGAAATATCTCAGACATAAGTTTGAAAATAGATGGGGTGCCATTTATAAATTGTTTTCTAACAGAGGCTCCAATAATAAGTTAGGATCCTTTTAAGGCGTGAGCTTTTTCTTCACGTCTACTTTTTAATATCACTACACGGAACATTAGGTACCTTTCAGAGACAGGTCATCTCTAAAGACGTGTACAGTCTGGACTGTAAGTGTTTTTCGCATTTTACCTTTCATATTATGATCCCAAGTATTGCACACGCTTTTACTTCTCCTTTCCTTTTAAAGAGATGAGCTAACACCACTAGAATAATAATCACTTAACTTTACGCTTCACTTACACGTTTTCTTTATTTATATCTCATAAACAGTTTCTCTCATGTTTTTTGTGATAATGTATTACAGGAGTACCAGATTGATGCATGTGAAATATCAGAGTCTGTTTTTTTGTTTTTTTTTATATATATTTGGTAGTTACACGATATCAATTCTATATTATATTCACTGCAAAAAACAATGAATCAGTTAGGGTTTCTATCACAGCGACAAAAGTTTGGAAATTTGGTGTTAGAGTTACCAACCCTACCCACCCCACCGCCACTCTCCAAACCAACAACACGAGTCAGGGTGTGCCTTGGGGTCATCAGCAGTAACACTCACCTCATTCCATTTGTAAGGAAGCTCAGATGGTACAGTATCTGAGAATGGGGTGAGAGTTAGGCCCGATGACCCCAAGGCACACCCCCCGACACGTGTTGTTGGTGTGTAGGGCAGGGGTGGTGGTGGTTGAGTTGGTAGCCCCAACACCAAATTTCCAAACTTTTGTCGCTGTAATAGAAACCCTAACTGATGCATTAACAGAGTTTTTTTGCAATGAATGTCCCTTCTTTTCGAGAAAGTGTAATGTTATCCGTATGTGGTTGTGGGAGCGCAGGGGACCCCCCACCCCCAGTCATGCATACATATTGTAGCCGTCTCAGATTTTCACTTGCGCACCCATCTACACAAATGTGTAGACACAGTGGAATGAACTCTCATCTCCCTCTGGAAGCGCACAGCCCTCCGGGCCCTCAGCACTGATCCCTGTACTTCCTTTTATGCCCCTGACTCCAAAGCAGAACATCCTCTCTCTGGGTTGCTTATCTCTGCTCCAGTTCGTCTTTCCTGTATTTGCTATCACGTACTGCTAGAATACCATTACTTTAGCTATTTTAGCAGTGTCGCTATTTTAAAACACGTCACGGTAATCACTTTCGCTATTTAACACTCGCTATTTTTCACTCGCTATTATTCCCGTGCTAATATCACAGGATACTACCTGCACACGAGCTGTGCTTATCGAAAAATCCGTATCTCGAACCATTTTCAAAATACAGGCACCGAAAGGTACCGCGGCTGCCGCAATGTCATGCTATGGGAAATTTCTAAACTTCAGAATGTTATAACTATGCAACTGATGTAATTTTTTTTTTTTTTTTTTTTTTTCACCAAACCAGCAAAAGGCACATCTGTGGTGCAAGCCCTTCCTTACCTGCAAATTTCAGCCCAGAAGTCCTAACCATTTATTTGCTATGGAGTGGCAAAGAAACTGACTCTTTTGGTACTTTCGCAAATTTGCGAAAGTTTCGCAAACGTACTTTCACAAATCTGCAACACTTCCAAACAGAAACATTCAAAAAATATATTTCCAAGCATTATTTTTAAAAACTAATATCAGGATTGTGTTCCTCAGGCCCCGATTAGGTAAACAACTGCTGGTGTTTACCAAGGGACAGTATTTTCTGAATCACAGCGTTTTTAGTCGTCGTTAACTGAAAACAAGATGGCGGCTGTGCAAAGTACAAAACCCATTTGCAGCAGTAAAAAGTGCTTTCGAGGCAGACATATATTTTTCCCCATAGTCTATAATCGGAAACTTTAAACTTTAATAACTTTTGAACGGATTAATACTTTTCCACCAAACCTTCAAAAGGTACATCAGTGACCCAGACCTCATATACCTCAATGTTCAGAAAACAGAGACTTGCCTCTCCTGTTAAGTTTTCCTTTTTTTAAGAACCTGTTCTTACGTCATTATAAGGAGACCTGTAACTGTTATCACTAAGATTGTTTCTCCGTGTTGCTGCATTAATGCCTCCTTTTTCAACTCCAGTTCACCATCCCATCCATCTGCATTGCATATTTTGTACTCTGGCTGGCAATGTTGTACATAATCTGTCTGAATCTTGTGCTATGCCTTTATCAGACTTTGTAAATACCTCTGAAACAAGCCCATTTGTTGTATGTACATATGTAGTTCAATTACTAGTCCTTTGTTGCTCATTTATACTGTATTTTGTACTACCTGCATTTTATTGTTATGCTGTACCCAGGTCAGTCTTATAAATGAGCTTGTCTCAATGGTGTTCCGCCTGGTTAATTAAAGTTTGACTGATATACTCTGACAATTTCAGACCAGACCCCCAAACCATTTTGGCCGTAGCCCCAAGCAAAGAATCTGCAAAAAAAAAGTGGTATTTTTCACTTTTTGGCACTCCACAGCTCCGCAACCACGCATCCGACCAAAACGAAACTTGCCAGATCCAGAGATCTATTGTACCAGACAGTGCATGCAAAATTGGAGGCAAGTAAGACGAACGATTGCAAAGTTACTGAAGTGCCAAATTTCGAGTTTAACATAGAGGTGGCCGTGCAACCCTATAAGATGGTAGTTAATTGTGCTATGTTTGTGAATATATTTATATCTTTTGAACAATAAAATTTTATTGATAAATACAAGGATATAATAATGGTGGCCAGAGGAGTGCATTAGGCTCAAGGGGAAGAACGCAAGGGAAAAAGCACCCAGCTGGTAAGAGTTCTGAGGTTGCCCAGGCGAGAAAGAGGACAGCCTATAAGAAATTCAGAATGACCAATGGGAGGTTGGCAGGGAAAATTACCTCAGGTTGGCCACTGCAGCATGCAAAGTAGTCTGGCGAACAAAGGCACAAAAAGAACCGCAAACAGCTGAGGGAATTAAAAGGGGGAGAAGGCTTCTTTTGCTATGTAAGTGAGGACAGGACAAGAAGCATGGGACTGTTAGGCTTCAGAAAGGGGAAGAGTGGGTAGAGAAGAATGGGGGAAAGGCTGAGGCACTGAACAAATACTTTTGCATTGTCACCATCAGGGAAAAGGATGGATCGGTGCAGAGGGGCTGCTGGCATTGAAGGTGGACAAAACACCAGGCTCGGACAGTATACATCCAAGGGTACTGAGGAAACTGGCAGGGCAACTTGGGGGGCCATTGGTGGGCCTATTTTATAGTTCAGTGGAGTCAGGCACAGTACCGCAGGACTGGAGAATGTAGACTGGAGAGTGTAGTGCCCCTCCATAAAAGCAGTCACAAGGATGACCCAGGGAATTACAGACCAGTCAGTCCGACCTCAATCCTGTGCAAGCTCATGGAGACCATACTTAAAGATCAATAGCAAAGACAGAAATTGGGGGCTAGCTGCACAATCGAGCAGACTCTATAGACCGTGAGGCCTGTATCTGCTGGCATTTTCGTATGTTCATAAATTAAAAAGTTAGATTTCAGTCTTATTTTGGGTTTTTTTTTTTTCTCTTAACTAGGATGCGATTATAACATTACATTGTTTCCTGTGATTATTTTTACTACAATCATCCAAGCAGAATCACATTTGACATCTCAGTCACCGATTTTTTTTTTTTATATATAAACGATCTTGGCCGAGAGCGAGCTGCTGGCCACAGACATCATTCAAGGACTGACGTTAGTGGCAGCTGATCAACACTTACGGTCAGAGCTGATCAGCCTTCTCCAGATGTCCAGCACGAGTTTCCTGGCAACATTTTACTAGAATTTGCTGCCACACACTTTTGCAGGTTACAACCGAAATAAAGTATAAAAAAAAATCTTAAGGGCGTTCAGCTGTTAACACCACCGCTCCTCGCTGATGCAGACAGTTCTTTGCCACACATAAAATGTGTTAGTTTAAAGAGCATCAGGAAAACTTCAAAAAACAATATTCTGACAGTTCAGTTGGGTGATTCCATGATCAGGAGTATCGAATGGGATAGGGAGGGGGAAGCCTGCCCAGTTAGAACAAAATGCTTGCCTGGACTAACAGTGCACCGGGCCAAGCATGAGGTATATCAGCTGGCAAAGGATTGTGGGGGTTCCCCAGACATACTGGTCCACCTGGGTACCAATGACATGGAGGGATATAGCGAGCTAGAGAGACAGGCAAGGTTCAGGGAGCTTGCCAGGGTCTGTCAGGACATAGGATGCACAGTTTCCTTCTCGGAAATCCTGCCCGTGTCAAGGGCTAGTGGGGAACACAAAAGGAAGATTAGGGAGATAAACCAGTGGCTCAGGGAGTGGTGTGAGGCCAGAGGGTATGGGTTGATGGGGGACTGGGGGGAGACCTGGGAGGATAAGGGGCTGTATACTAGAAATAGGCTCCATCTCAATTTGGAAAGGAAGGAAATCCTCAAGTTGAAAATAGAGGGGTTCACTGGTGAACGGTGGGGTTTAAACTTGTGGAAGGGGGGGAAGGATGGGAGAAAAGGCTGTCGAGGGGGGTCCGATAAAGGAGGGACTCTGTCTCCACCCCCCAGGAGCTGAAGCAATGCAGGAAAAGGCCAACTGGTAAGGTGCGGACGACGGGAAGACAGAATCCCCATGGGAACGCGAGCAGGGGAAATGGAAGTATAGGAAAAGGGTGGAAGGTAGTCCTGCTAAATGCCAGGAGCTCGGGCAATCAAATGCCTGAGCTCCAGGCGATGCTAACTGAGGGAGAGGTGGATGTGGCAGCGGTTACTGAGACCTGGGCCACCGCAGGGCACGACTGGGACCTGAACCTGGAGGGTTACACCATGTTCAGGAAGGACAGGAGGGAGGAGGGGTAGCAATAATAGTCAAAAACTGCACTGCCATATGAGGAGTGGAGGAGGCGGAAGGAACTGTGGAGGCGATTTGGGTCACCTTGATAAGAGGGTGGGCAAGAGAGTAAAAATAGAAGTGGTGTATAGACCCCCTGCGCTGGCAGAGGAGCTGGAGGAGAGTCTGGTGGCAGATACTGGGAGACACTGCAGATTGGGCAGGGGAAGGGTGGTGGTGTTGGGGGACTTAAACATGCCAGGAACAGACTGGGAGACTATGACATCCTCAGTGGCCAGGGAACAGAGGTTGTTGGATGTCTTTCAGGACGCGTTCCGAACTCAGCTGGTGGGGGAACCGACCAGGGAGGCACGGATACTGGATGTGGTCCTGGCAGACAGTGACCAGATTGGGGGCCTGGAGGTAAGGGACCCGTTGGCAGGGAGCGACCATGCCATGGTCTGGTTCTGCCTGAACCTAGGAGAGATAGAAGGCTGCACAAAGATGGAGGTAACCGACTTCAGGGGGGCGGATTTCAAGGAAATGGGAATAATCCTTAAGGAGCACTTGGATGGGATTGGGCCAGACATGGACGCTGACAGTAGGTAGGAAATCATCAGGAGGGGGGTGCAGGATGCTACCAACCCCTGCGCAAGAGTAAGACGAAAATGCAGTAGGGTCCGAAAACCATGCTGGTGGACCAGGGAGGTTCAGGAGTTAGTGAGAGGAAAGAGGGCAGCCTATAGGCAATTCAAGTGCTCAAGGAGTGAAAGGGATCGAGGGAAGTACGAGCTGATGGCCAGAAGGGCCACTAGGGTGGTGAGGGCAGCTAAGGCAAGGAAGGAGCAGAACCTGACCAGGGAAATTAGGAGAAGGAACAAGGGGTTCTTTAGATACATTGGGGAAAAACAAAGGGTGAAGAGGCAGATTAGCAGGATGAAAACAGGGGAGGGATGTGCACAAGACCCGGGGGAGCAGGCTGAGGTACTAAATGAGTACTTTGCCAGAGTTTTCACCAAGGAAAATGGGGGTGGGGGGGCTGCATTATACATGGGAGGAGATTGTGAAACTGAGGGGAGGGCCTACCGACCGGGCGGGTCTGGGGAGGGGCCATCACTGGCAGGCGGGGGGGGGAGGCAAAGCAGGGAGACAAGGTAGCAGAGGTGGAAATCACGGCACAGAGAATGAGGGAAGCCCTCAGGTCTCTTAAGGCGGAGAAAGCACTGGGGCCGGATAAATTATATCCCAGAGTGCTGAAGGAACTGGCGGATGTCCTGGCGAAACCCCTGGCGGAGCTCTTCGGCACCTCTCTGAGGACAGGGTGGGTGCCCCAGGACTGGAAGGTGGCATATATAGTGCCTATCCACAAGGGGTGGGATCAAGGGAGGTGGCAGGAATTACAGGCCCGTCAGCCTGACATCAGTGGCGGGCAAGGTGACGGAGGATACGTCAAGGAGAGACTTTTGGGGGCCTGGACGATAAGACAGCATGGATTCGTCCCAGGAAATCGTGTCAGACAAACCTTGTGGAGTTATGTGACGAGTGCCTTGGACCTGGGTACACCAGTGGACGTCCTCTTTCTTGACTTCAGCAAGGCAATTGACTCTGTTCCTCACAGGGGCCTGTTGGATAAGCTGGGAGACATAGGGGCGGGGAACCAGATGGATAGGCAATTGGCTCCAGGACCAGACCCAGAGGGTTGTGGTTGGTGGGATAGTCTCATCCCCAAGGAGGGTCATTAGTGGGGTCCCTCAGGGATCGGTCCTTGGGCCCTTCCTGTTCAACGCCTACATCTCCGACATAAGGAAGGGTATCAGGAGTGAGATGAGTCTCTTTGCAGATGACTCAAAACTGGAGGAGGCGGCGGTGGTGGATGGGGAGGAGGGGAGGGTGGCCCTACAGGGGGACCTGGAGGCTCTGGAAAGATGGTCTAGAAAGGGGAAGCCGAGGTTGAATGCAGGGAAATACAAGTTACTGCACCTGGGAGCCAGAAACCCAGGCCAAGTGTACACCCGGAGTGGGGGGGGGGAGATGCTACAAGTCTCGACGGCTGCGAGGGACCAGGGGGTGGTGGTGGATATCAAGATGAACATCTCGGAGTCTTGTAGGAGGACAGCGGCAAAGGCCAACAGGATGCTTAGATGCACCGCTAGGGAATCACCTCCAGAAGGAGAGAAGTGATACTCCCACTGTGTAACTGCTTGGTGAGGCCACACCTCGAGTACTGCGTGCAGTTTTGGAGGCCACATTTAAAGAGGGACATTGACCTCCTGGAGAGGGTCCAGAGGAGGGCAACCAAAATGATTTGGGGCTTGGGGGACAGGACCTACGGGGAGAGGCTCGAAGAGCTAAATATGTACACATTGGAAGAGAGAAGGGACCGGGGGGACATGACAGAGGTCTTCAGGTACATGAAGGGGTAAACAGGGGAGGAGCAATCAGGTTGCTCCGAAGGAAGGGGGGCAACTAGACAGCATGGGTGGAAGCTGGAGTGGAGGGGGGATTCTGGGAGAAAGGAGGAGGCACTACTCACTGAGAGGGTGGTGGAGCCATGGAATGCGCTGCCCAGGGGGCTGGTGGAGGCAGAGACAGTGAAGGGGTTCAAGAAGGGGTGGGACAGGTACAGGGGAGGGGTTCTGGAAGCAACATCCAGTGCAGCGAGATTATCCGGGACTGGGAAGGGAGAAGCCAGAGAGGGAGAGGAGGGCAGCAAGGTCAGCTCCCAGGGTGGGGGCTGACCAAACGAGCAGACACGAAAAACAGTTAGGCCTATTATGCTGGCATTGTAGCATGCTGGTATGTTAGTACTTCATATATTTTCTATATAGTTCCACAGATTTCTCCTCTTCATTATTTTATTAGTGAAGAAATTCCGCCGGCCCAGTGGCGCTGAGGGTTTAGGCGCTGGACGCCACGCCGGCGACCCGGGTTCGGGAACGGACTCGGGTCGGCAGGGGTCGGCCAGGAGAGGGAGGATTGAGCGTCCCAACGGATGCTCTCCTCCCTCAGGGGTGGGATACCAGGGGTGCAATATGCACCCGACATCCCGAGATGTCTCGAGGGGGCTGGCGGCTCCGTTCACGGAGTCGGGGAGGGGGACGCTGTGGCGCGAGAGAGACATCGTCAGCACGTCGCCGCTCTGGACGTCGTCCTGCGCGGCTCTCAGGGGCTGGGTTAAAGGGGGGGGGAGCACAGAAAAACGGATAATCCCCTCGGTGGTCCTAGATGACGACTGCTCCACCCAGGACCACCAATTCCGGGACAGACCCCGCTGTGCAGGACAGAAGGGAGGAAGAAGCACTCTAGGGGCAGACCCTGGAGCAGTGGTCCGGAGGGTATGAGCAGTCCGAAGGAGTGGACACAGAGGTAGGAAGGTGGGATAAATAGTTAAAAAAAAAAAAAAAAAAAAAAAAGAAAGAAAGACATTCCCATGAAAACAAGATTTGTACCTCTTAGAGTTCATCTGCCTCTATAGCTTATTCCCTACTTGAACTCATAATGCTCTATTGTGACATCAGTCTGTTGCCATTGAAACTGTGGTGTCACAGAGTATTATGACATCAAGTTAGGGGAAGCAATGTGAGCCGATGAACCCTCAAGGAAAACAATCCTGTTTTCATGCATATGACCTCACTAATAATGGGGGAAAAAATATATAAAGTTAATGAGAAATTTAAACCTGCTTTATGTCCAAACATGTTTTTCAAAGTTCTTCTTGAGGTATCAGTGGCTCTTTAAAATGTGTTAACTGCACACAGATGGCAAGGCAATTTTATTTATATAGCGCCCAATCCTAGAGGCTCTGGGCGCTTCACATTAAAAATAAAAAATAAAAACAGAACAACATATTGCAGCAAATACATAAACAGCAGAGGATGTATTACCAGCATACTAAGAGAGCACTGGTCAGACTACATCGCTCGGGATAGCAAGGGTAAAATGGTGAGCATTGAAGCCACTTTTGAAAGCCTCGACCGAAAGGGCCTCCCTAATGGCTCGAGGCAGAGCGTCCCACAGGACCGGTCCGGCGACACTAAAGGCCCTGCTGCCAGAAGTTCTCAGTCTGGTCCTGGGAACCTCAAGGAGGCCCCTGGTCGAGAAGCAGAGGGAGTGGGCCAAGGTGCAGGGTGTTAGGAGCTCAGCCAGGTAGCTGGGACCAAGCTCATGCAGGGCTTTGAAGATGAGAAGATTCACCTTGAAGATAACCCTCTACCTGACAGGCAACCAGTGCAAGGAACCGAGCACTGGGGTCACGTGACTGGACCTCGAAAGGCCAGGCAGCAGCGTTCTGAACTAGCTGCAGTCAGCGGAGAGTGCCTCCAGAGACCCAGAGGTAGAGTGCATTACAGTAGTAAAGTCTGGAGGTCATGAAGGCATGTACCAGGGTGGGCGGATCATCCAATGGAACCAGGGGTTTGATCCTGGCGATATTCCTCAGGTGGTAAACGCCACTTTGGACGACAGCAGACACCTGAGATTCAAGTGTCAGTCTGTCATCAAGGATCACGCCAAGATCTCACACCCTGGGGGAGGCTAACAACGGTGCTGGGCCCAGATGAAGACCCAACATCCCAGCACCTGTGGCACTCCCATGACCCAACAGTCACTAGTACCTCCGTCTTGTCCATGTTTAGTCGCAACCCTGATACTGCCACTACTCGCTCTGAAAATCATACCTACTTAAAATGAGCTTAGATCCTGCAGTTATCAGTGGCGAGGGAAAAATAGCAAAGAAAGTTTGTAATGTGTTAGTGTCAGATGACAGTTTTCTGCAGCTCACCGGCACAGAAGGCTGGAGTAATCCCCACAGTGTTACATCTTTGCTTGCACAAACAATTCAAAGGTCAGGTTGATGAGGTTGTACTCGCACACCTTTTTGTTGTTTTAGTTTTGATGAATTAAAGTCTAATTCATTAAGAGAGCTGCTCTATTTGGGGCACAGTGTAGCACTAACTTACTACGGAATTATCAGCTACGAGGGGGACATGCAGGCACACAAGCAAACTGTGGCTGTTTCCTAGTTCTTGAATCTTTCTTTTTAAACCTAATTTTTTATACTGTACTTTGCAGTGCATGGGAAATTTTTTTTTTAATCTGGTAAGGGGTAACTAACCATAAACTACTTTTTCTACAGGTTGTGTTATTTGCACTGAATGATACAGCTTGAAATATCAGACTGTTAAGACTGGCTGAGGAGCAGAGAAATGTGCCGCTTTAGTTCAGCTCTAAACACAGATCAATATTATTTAAATATTTTCATTTGCTCGTTACTGTCTCTTTTCCTCCTCTCATTCACCTACATCCTTTTGTACAGACTCTACTTGCTCTGCAGAATCCTGCTAGTATGCAAGCTGTTTTTTCTACTTGTGAACGATGAGAAACAGCCTGTATACTAGTGGGTGTATTAGCCACACTTTCTAGCAGACTCCTAGCAGTTCTCCATGAGGAGTGGGCAAGGCGCACACCCCCTACTTAAGGAACAGAGATTGGAGAACCGAGACCCCAAAATCAGCATCCCAGCATGACTCAAGGTCGATGTGATGATAGGAGATAAAGGTGTGAGCCGACTTCCAGGTAGCAGCCCTGCAGATCTCCTGGATAGGGATGTCCCTGGAAGCAGCCACCGAGGCAATGGCATGTCTGGTGTAATGAGCCCGAATCCCAACGGGAGACTCCCTACCAGCCAACCTATAGCAGAGATCGATGCAGGAGACAATCCACCTGCCAATCGTCCACTTGGCTGCCGGTCTGCCAAGTGCGGCTTCAGCGTAAGTGACGAAGAGCTGGCGAACCTCACCCCAAACTCCAGCTGTGCACTCCTAATAAGCGAGCGTTCACCTCAGGTCCAACTTATGTAGCCTGTGCTCAGCCTCCAAGGTTGGAGTGGTGAAATACACTGGGAGGTACATCACCTGGTTAAGGTGAAGCTCCTAAACAACCGTCAGCAGGAACTTCAGGTTGGGGTGCAGGATGACTGTCGGTGTAGAAGACCAGATGGGGAGACTCCACCAAAGCCTGGAGTTCACCGATCCTTCTGTCAGCGGTGACAGCCACCAAGAAGGTGATCTTCCACGACAGGTGAGAGATGTGGCACCTGTGCATGGATTCAGATTGGTTTGCCCATGAGCCAGCCAAAGCCAGCAACAAGTCCCAATGGTTCATGCACCATCGAGGACAAGTCGTCAAGACCCTTGAAAAAGCACCCTACCACCCTTTCCTGCGCCACCCTCAGCACACCCACCCACGCAAGGAACGCTGAAATGGCTACTAGGTGCACCCTGAGGCCCGACTGGGAGAGGGACCACAGGTATTCCAAAATGCTTGCCAACAGGCAAGACAAGGGATCTTGGGGGAGTGATTGGAGAGGGGGAGGTGGCACAATGCAGGGAGCAGTGGGAGGATGTAAAAGTAGTGGAGGGAGAGTGGTTGGAGTCTCCATTTTGAGTGAGTAGGAGACACTGGTTGCTGGAAGGAGTTTAATATTGGCTGAGGTTTTGTACCTTAACTGCAAGTATCACATTTCAACAGGGGATTAGTGAAGGTTGAAATTCAAGTGTGTACCTAACAGACCTTCAGTTGGCATCCCCATTTTGAGAAAGCAGAAGCAGGAGAAACGGTTGGCTGGTATGGTGAACTAGAGCTGGGTTTTTGGCCCGCAGTTTACAGAAATGTCTTTTTACCCAAATGTTTTTGTAGACACCGTGTACCAGAGGAGCCTGTGTACATTGCTGCCAGGCTAAATGTGCCATATGCGTCCTTCTGCGACAAGCTGAACCCTCTGAAGTGCTCAACGACGGAAAAAAACACCCTGAGAATGCTTCTGGGCTCAGGCTAGTCATGATAGTGGCCTCCGTCGACAAGCATTGAGACCCTAGGTGCTCGCTGATGATCTGTGCATCCGAGCGGCCTGTCAGTAGTGCCGCCAGTTAAATAAGGGCATCCTTCACTGTGCACATTGCCGTCTATGTAATGAACTAGGAGCCTGAAGGTTCGTCGACTGCCTGAGCACGCTGCCATAACACAGCTGTGTTGTATGCAGCCTCCATCGATGAGCCTAGCCACTGAAGAGCTCATCGACGGAAAAATGCTCAGTGGAAGTACATCTGCGCCCAGGTTCAATCATGGCCTGCACTCCACTACGGCAAGCTCACCCTTGTCGATGAGCTGCTTGGAAAGGTGCTCCACGAGCAGCGTCGATGGCTTGAGTGTAAAGTGGTCGGCAGTTCCGCTTCCTTAGGTAGGGCGGCAGCTCCAGCATGGCAGCTCGTCTACTGCCTGAAATCCGGTTTAATAAAGAATTTCCCCCTTTGATCCTCTGAGCTGACTGGAATGTCGGGGAGAAAGAGTCGCAAGCACCCTTAGCATGGGAGAAAATACTGAAAGGCCAGTCTGTGGCTGGGGCCCCGCAGGAGAAAGGCGGAGGGGTGCCAGTCTGACCTGCATGCACGTCTGAGACTGGGACCCCTAGGAGCAGAGAGAGCTTTATCCTGACAATTAAGAGGGGCCAGTCTGTCCAGCATGCAGGGCTAAGACTGGGACCCCTTAAGAGCAGAGAGAGAGAGAGAGCTTTGTCATTGGATCCACCCATCCCTGCACTCTGTGTAAATCCAGTAAGAAAAATATCCAAACTTACAGTCCTGAAGTCTTCAGCCCTGTCACCACAGTGACAGAGCTCTGCTGCAGAGTACCTGCTCCCTGCAAAGCAGGAAGTAAACTGGTGGTCACAGGAAGTGGGAGGGAGGATGTCCAGGCTGCAGAGCTGTGTGTTCCCCCTGCCTGTCACGTAGCAAGAGGAAGTACCTCCCAGTAGTTATGAAGCCCGGAGACCGGCATAAGGAGAGAACACTAGCCTCGGCTCAGTGTGCCTTTCCTGGTCATCAAATTTTAGATAAATAAATAATTTGCACAGGTAAAGTAGGCAACTTCACATATCGCCACCAGTGAAACCAGCTGCTTCATGACTAGAGTCAGCCATGTTGCAGTACTCAACAGCACTATGCCAGCTACGCAGCTCATGTCACCGTACTACTCACTACACTAGTGAACCAAATCCCACAGTTCTCGTGTACAGCAGTTTACACTGGAAAAGTGAACAACCCTGACAAGTGTTCATTTTGAGCAACCCATTCAATTACTGGGATCCCATATAAATCAGTGTACATATGTGCAGTATGTTGTGTGCATGCACTAACACGCTGCACTTAGTTTCAGTCAATTATGGTTCCAAATCTTGGTTCTCGGAAATCTTTGACTCCAGACCCAAGTTTCACACAACTATGCTTACATTTACATTGTGAGATTAAATAACGAGTTGACAGTACATTTTATTCCCAGACTTGTTCTCAGTCCTTGAAGTGTTGCTTAACCAACTACACTCCCCACCCGTGGGGAGAGAAACCTTATAAACTAAAATTTATATTTTGAGATATCATGCCTGCAAGCTACATTCACAACTGATGGAAATACAGCAGCATTTGTTTCAAATTTAATGTACTCACACGCATACTTTCTTGCAGCAAACATCAAAAT
Source organism: Neoceratodus forsteri (assembly GCA_016271365.2). Taxonomy (NCBI): domain Eukaryota; kingdom Metazoa; phylum Chordata; order Ceratodontiformes; family Ceratodontidae; genus Neoceratodus; species Neoceratodus forsteri. Next base: position 68,709,830 of record JADMNL010000031.1, on the reverse strand, counting down.
AAGGCTGCAGTCCATATACTGTCAGAGTGCATAATATGATGAGGCACCCTAGTGATGGACAATATCCAGAAAAAATTGTACACTTGTGAAGGAATTTATTAGATGCTGAGCTTGAGTGGCTGGGGGAGGGAGCTACACACGTGAGATCAACTACGAATTTGGAAGGAAATTTCATTTTTCCAATTTATCCTGCTTTTATGGTTCGTGCATAAAAAAAAAAAAAAAAACAGCCAAGATTATCTTCTGTTTTCTGTTCAGTTTTGGTTTTGGGAGTGTAACTGCGATAGGGCATGCTCAGATGAGAATTACTGGCAATATACGTTTGCTGAACACACCGTTCTACTGCAATTAGATAACAGCAAAAAATTACTATGCCTGTAACATATGCAGTATAACCATTACTTTTAAGCATGTGGAAACTATTCATGTAAGACAGTGTGACAAACCCGGTATGGGTTACTTATTCCCAGCGACTAGAAAATAAAAAAAAAAATAAAATAAAAAAATCTTAGAATTAAACCAGTTTCCCTATTTATTGTTACTACAGCCACTCGGATGTGATACTAACATACTAAAATGCCAGCAGAATAGGCCCAACGGTCTTTCGTGACTACTCATTTGGTCAGCCCCACCCTGGGAGCTGACCTTGCTGCCCCACTCGGCTTCTCTGGCTTCTCCCTTCCCAGTTCCGGATATTCTCGCTGCACTGGATTTTGCTTCCAGAACCCTTCCCCTATACCTGTCCCACCCCCTCTTGAACCCCTCCACCGTGTCTGCCTCCACCAGCCCCTGGGCAGTGCATTCCATGGCTCCACCACCCTCTCAGTGAGTAGCACCTCCTCCTTTCTCCCTGAATCTTCCCCTCCAGCTTCCACCCATGCCCTCTAGTTGCCCTTCCTTGAAGCACCCTGACTGATCCTCCCTATTTACCCCTTCATGTACCTGAAGACCTCTATCATGTCCCCCGGTCCCTTCTCTTCCAATGTGTACATATTTAGCTCTTGAGTCTCTCCCCATAGGTCCTGTCCCCCAAGCCCAAAATCATTTTGGTTGCCCTCCTCTGGACCCTCTCCAGGAGTTTAATGTCCCTCTTTAAGTGTGGCCTCCAAAACTGCACGTAGTACTCGAGGTGTGGCCTCACCAAGCAGTTATACAGAGGGAGCATCATTTCCCTCCTTCTGGAGGTGATCCCCCTAACGATGCATCCCAGCATCCTGTTGGCCTTGGCTGCAGCCCTCCTACAAGTCTCCAAGTTGTTCATCTTAACATCCACCACCACCACCCCCAGGTCCCTCTCAGCCATCGAGACTTGTAGCACTGCCCCCCCCCCCCAGGGTGTATACTTGGCCCAGGTTTCTGGCCCCCAGCTGCAGTACCTTGCACTTCCCTGCACTGAACCTCGGCTTCCACTTTCTAGACCATCCTTCCAGAGCCTCCAGGTCCCCCTGTAGGTCCACCCTCCCCTCCTCCCCATCCACCACCGCCCCCAGTTTTGAGTCATCCGCAAAGAGACTCATCTCACCCCGATACCTGTCCTTATGTCAGAGACATAGGTGTTGAACAGGAGGGGCCCAAGGACTGATCCCTGTGGGACCCCACTAATGACCCTCCTTGGGGATGAGACTATCCCCCCCAACTATCCGGTCCTGGAGCCAACTGTCTATCCATCTGATCATCCGGTTCCCCACCCCCATTTCTCCCAGCTTATCCAACAGGCCCTCATGAGGAACAGAGTCAAATGCTTTGCTGAAGTCTAGAAAGAGGACGTCCACTGGTCTACCCAAGTCCAAGGCACTCGTCACCCAGTCATAGAACTCCACAAGGTTTGTCTGGCACAATTTCCCCGTGACGAATCCATGCTGTCGATCATCCAGGCACCCTGATTTTTCCAGATCCCCCCCCCAGCCTCTCCTTGACAATGTCCTCCATCACCCTGCCCACCACCGATGTCAGGCTGACAGGCCTGTAGTTCCCTGCCACCTCTCTTGATCCCCCTTGTGGACAGGCACTATATGCACCACCTTCCAGTCCTGGGGCACCCACCCTGTCCTCAGAGAGATGGTGAAAAGCTCCGACAGGGGGTTCGCCAGGATATCCGCAAGTTCCTTCAGCACTCTGGGATGTAATTTATCCGGCCCCGGTGCTTTCTCCATCTTAAGGGACCTGAGGGCTTCCCTCACTCTCTCTGCTGTGATTTCCACCTCCGCAACCTCTTCTCCCTGCTTAGCCTCCCCCCCCTCCTCCTGCCAAGGATGCCTCCCCCTCTCCCCAGACCCGCCCGATCGGTGGGGTCCCCTCTCCTCAGTATCACTGTCTCCTCCCATGTATGATGCAGCACCCCCATTTTCCTTGGTGAACACTGAGGTGAAGTACTCATTTAGTACCTCAGCCTGCTCCCCTGGCTCTTGTGCCCATCTCTACCCTTTTCTAATCCTGCTAATCTGCCCCTTCACCCTTCGTTTTTCCCCCCAATGTATCTAAAGAACCCCTTGTTCCCTCTCCTAATTTCCCTGGCCAGGTTCTGCTCCTTCCTTGCCTTAGCCGCCCTCACAACCCTAGAGGCCCTTCTCGCCATCAGCTCATACTCCCCTCGATCCCTTTCACTCCTTGAGCACTTGAATTGCCTATAGGCTGCCTTCTTTCCCCACACCACCTCCTGGACCTCCCTTGTCCACCAGCATGGTTTTCAAAAAATAAAATATTAAAATTTGCTGCAGTGAAACAGGATATTCAGGAAGTTTCATACAACTGAACTAACAGATGCCATACTCCTGCTGTCTACATTCTCGAGATCACTCAATATGCTCCCTTAAGGCCCGTCTGTGTGTGACTGACATGAGCCTCATGGACAAGCAATGAAAACTCTACTTCTGCGTGCGGGTATGCAGTTGACAGCACAGCCACATAGTGCTGCTCCTGCCATCTGACCGTGTTCCAACAGAAGGAGAAAAAAAAAAAAAAAAAAAAGCACGCATCTTTTATATCTTTAAAAATTAAAAAAAATCATAGACAAAACAAGTTAACACAGATTTAATAAAAACCAGTTTAACTGAATAAAACACAAACAGATAATGACAATATTTCATTCTCTATCATGCATTACCGCTTTAACATGATATGCAACAAGAATAATCTGACAACTGTATTCTAAGGAATTTGGGTATAGTGGGGTCTACATGCAACTAACCCATGTATGAATGTAACCCATGTATGAACTCAATCCCACTGTATATTCTGCCTGGCTTCCCAGGAGCCTTCCCCCCACACCCTGTCCACTACTTTTCAGCTTCCATTATGGTCCCTTAGGGGCCACCGAGGAAGAAAAGCAGCAGTATTCCCCTTCAGCCACAACTCTGACCTACGCAGCAGCTGGCGTATTTCAGCCGAGGATGCAGGCAGCTCCAAAGTGAGTGCCAACAACCTCCTGCAGACTACGCAGCTGCCACCCTCAGGGATCATGGCACAGTCCTGCAGCAGACCAAAATACCCCCGCACTTGCACATAAACCAGTATCTGCTTCTGCCTTGCCACTCCTCCTGGCCAGATGCCTGCTAAGCTTAGTGACTCAGGATACCCTAAGTAGGAATACAGTCCCTCCTACTCAGATGTCAGAGCTTTTTTCACCCAAGAGGCATAGGGTTGTGGAATGGATTACCACAGAAGGGAGACTTTTGTTTGAAATGTTTCTGTTCAAAGAGAGTGGCATACAGAGGGGACCAGGGTAGAGAGGAAGGAGGGGAAAATGAAAGAACAACAGAGTGGGAAGAGAGGTGTTAAAAGAATGAGCAGGCAGTGGCAGGGCTGAGTGGGAAAGTGGTGTAAGGAAAAAGGGGATTGTGCACAGGAGGAGGTATGTGTAGTGAATTCATGAAGCAGAGCTCTCAAGATAAGTGGAGGGAAGGGCGGTCTGGACTAGAGATGGGGAAGCCTACAAGAGGCTGCCTGCCCAGCTGAGTACTTGAGGCAGGGAAGGGAGGAGGAGGAGTGATGTTCAGCATTCCTACAGGAACCGGGGGGGGGGGAGGTTATGGAGATAGTTAAAGCAACAATAGTTGTTAGTAGAAAAATAAACATTGTTTTTTAGTAATACTGGATTTCTGGCCAAAAACAATATACAATAACTGGGTTTCACGTTCTCCCATAGGGAAACAGAAGGCATAACTTGCCATTATAAAGGAGTGTTTATAACGGTAAATATGCACCGTGTTTCTCTTCACTTTGCACATGCCCAGCCACAGCTCTTCCATGTTTGTGAATGCTCGCCACCCTACCTTCTCACCCAAACCGCTTACGCCACTCTAACTTTTTTTTTTTTAAATCACTACTGCACAAAGCAACTACCAGACCGGAGGACACTAACTATCACAAAGTGACCACAAACCCCACTAAAAACAACTGAACTGCGGCCACACCAGAACTTCACTTTATTTAATATAACTGCTGTGGCAAGAAAGCAAAACCCAGCAATTATATAAAATAATCTATGGGGTGGTGTGTGTAAAGTCAAATTTATTTTTTTTTTTTTTTTTTTACACACCCTCGGAGTTGGGTGCCTAAATAAACTTTCGCTCTCTGGTTTTATGCGACACCCAACAATGTATATGTGTGTGCGCATATATAAAGTTCTCATCACACACACCCACCCACCCACACTTTATATATAAATTTTTCCTTTCATTGTACTTCACTCCTGAACTGTAATATGGATTTTGAAGTTTTTCAAAGAGCTGCTCTTTGGTCATATCCACTATGAATGAATTAAAAATTCTGACATGGTTCTGTGCTTTTTACACTCAAACCAGGGATAGCGTTAAGGGTGTACTCTGAGCACAGTCAGTGATTACAGGAACACATTTTCTTTGTAGAAAATTCATTTGTCTGTGCTCCTCGTCTTTCAGGAGCAGTTAGAGGTAGGAGTTCCAGGTAGTGACAGGGTGATGGAGGAGTCCAGAAGGGACATTGGGATGCAGATCAGGCTTTTTTTTTTTTTTTATTTATTCGTCTGACAGAGTTCAAAGCTAGACAGGCAAGCTACTGGGCAAACAGGAAGCAGTCAAGTTAGTAGATGGATCAGCAAGTTATTGTGCACTGCTGCATGCTGGCAAGGAACAAGCGTGTTGGCAGCCAGTACAGGCTAGTATACACATGGGCAGACAGAGTATGAGAGCAGCTGCTGGTAGACAAATACCCATGTAGACAGGCCGGTAGGGAATGAGTGAGTGTGGTTTCAAGGGCTTTTATTGGCAGGGTGGAAACAAAGTGTGTGGACAAGTGGTGCCGTGGCAGGTTGGGAACGAGCATAGGCGCATTCTCTGGCTATGAAAGAGCGTGTAGGCAGGTGAGAAACAAGTGTTTTTGTGTGGAAGGACGGTAGGGCGAGAATGATGGTTATCAACTATGGGCCAACAGTTACAAGAAAATGAGGTGACTGAGCAAAAAAAGGAAAGGGTAAATGTTTTACTGTCAGCAGACAGAAGAAACCTGCATGCATCAAGAGAATACCTGTTGCGTAATATACATAATATAAAAAGTGGTAGGAGTACAGCCAAGACGTGAAGGAGCACCTATTTTAGGGTACAATTTTGACTTGCTGTGCTCATCTGATTTGAAGGAACACACCGAGATAAATCCTTACCACCACCGAGCAAGATTCTGCCTGGTGCCAACAGTTGGAGACTGCTTGGCATGGAGGATGAGATGGTTGTTGTGGAACCAGGGTTGAACATTACTGAAATTATGCTGATGCTACACAACCAACCTGGGGGCAGTGGGGCCAGATGCAAAAAAGATCCTATCATCTGTATCCAAGTGGGTGTTAAGAGGTGATGCCGTGCTTTGGGAGGGTTGTTCAGGAAACTTGAGAACAGGAGGAACCATGGACAGATCTTTGTGGAACACTGGACACAATGGGGAAGGAAGGGGAAAATGATCCTCCTTCTGAGATGGAAATGGAACCTGCCACGCAGGTACGAAATGAACCACTTAACTGCCAGGGCTGATAGTCTGGCACCAGCAGCTTTATCCAGCAGGAAAGGATGGGAGATGGTGTTTAATGCCTTCACATGGTCGAAAACATGGCACAGGCGACGTGACTGCTATATCCCTTGGAAAGAGGGAGGTGGTAGTAGAACGTGATTTGTGAAAACCAGATTGGCATGGGGTAAGAAGAGCGAAAGAATAAAGAAACAGGGTGGGTTGAGAGCGAGAGAGAGTGTACAAGGGAATTTAGGATAGGGAGGAGGGAAATAGGGTGGAAGTTACCTGGGATGGAAGTGTCACCTCCGTTGTGAAAGGGCTAACCTCAGCCTTCTCCCAAGCCTCAAAAGCTGAGCCTATGTGAATGGGAGGTTAAAAAGGTCAGTTAGAGGGAGACGTTTGGGGGAGGGGGGCGGCGCAGAGACAAGAGTTTGGGGTCAGTGCGGCTATGGCCTCTAGAGGGCTTGACAGAATGAAACAGAGGGTAGCAGAGGTGCAAGTGGGGAGCAGCTGAAAGGTGGGTAAGAGGGGAGGGAGGGAGGAGTCACAGGCAGGAGCAAGTAGGCACAGGAAAAGAAAAAAAGTGGTTAAAAGAGGTAGCTACCTCCATAGCGAAAGAGACAGTAGAATAACCTAATGAATATGCATCATCTGCCCATGTTTTTTGATAGCTGCTTGAAATCTAAACATTTCCACAACTACCAGTTGTGACTAGAAGACAAGGCTATGACATGTCTAGATAGGCAGTAGGAGCAGACAGTCTTTGTGTCAAGGATCCTATTTTCAGAGTCTTTAAGATGCAGACCAGACATGCCTTGAAAAGCGTGTTCATGGGTGCATTAGCTGACAAAGTTGTTGGCAGTCTCACTGGTCCAAAATGTTTTTTTTTTTTTTATATGCCTATATTTATTTCAAAAGTTTCACCAGGAAAGACATTGAGCTGATGACAGCTTGTTTCCAGATGTGTCCGGAAGTAATATACAATCATCATGAGCAAATAGAAAATGTCAGGCAGAGCCAAGTATCAAACATGTCAACAACTAAATAGGCAGTATAGTACAATATTAATGCATTTAGAGGAGGAGACTGCAACCCAGAGAGCATCAAAGAGTTGCAAAGGAGGTAAAAATAAAGTGCCAGGTGCTAAGAAGGAGGTGGCAGAGAAAACTAACCATAGGTTATATGAGCACAGTTGTAGCAGGATGAAGCAGAAGGGGGTGTTTAAAAGGGGATCAGAAGGAGATGGGATTGATGGCAGCGGGTAGAAAGTACAGGAACACGTACAGCTGTCCGGTACAATTACAGGTATGGGTAGTGAAGTCGTGAAGTAGAGAGGAGAGTGAGCGCTGAGAGGAGGCGGAGCGGATATTTAGGGGGACAGAATTCCAGAGTTTGGGAAAACAGTAAGAAAGCAGCCTAGCCAGACAGTTTTCTTGAAGGAGAGCAAGGGACCGAAAGCCAGGGTTACGAAGGGTGTAAAAGGAGGGTGGAGAGGAGAGAGGTAAGGTGGAAGGGAGCCTAGCTAGTATTTAAAGATTAAGGAGGAACAGCGAGCGAGGCGTCTGGCTTCAAGGGAGGAGCAAGAGAGAGGAGAAAAGAGGGAGCAGTTGTAGGTGTGAGGCGGGCAGTCCAAAGCAAAATGGCAGAAAGAGTGAGAGGGTATCCAGTCTGGCTAGGGTTGATTTTAAGAGCAGCACTGTAGGCACTGTCACCAAAGTCGAAGATGGGGAGAATCATTTTCTGGACAACAGCCTGGCGAGCAGGAAGAGGGATAGAAACAGATGAGGTCAGCAAAAAACGACCTCATGGCCCATCCAGTCTGCCCTGTTCCCTACCTGCAGCTACACCACAGACCCTACGCAATCTTCGGTCTCTTCTCCCCCCCCCCCCGCCTTACTCTTAGGATTCCCTTGTACTTATCCCATGCATTCTTGAATCCTGAAGGATGCAGCCTCTATTCCTGCATAACACAGAGTTTAGGGTGATGTTTTTTGTGGATGGCATACACATGCCCAGAAAAGTCAAGGTGACTGCTGAGCCAGACTCCTAGGTACCTGAATGAGAGATCATCATCAGTTGTGGCCCCACTCAAGGTTGTCTGGTGCCAAAGGTTATGGAGACAGTCTTCTTGGCGCAGAATAACTGATTAGACCGGAACCACTGCTGGATGTTGCTGAGGTCCAGCTGGAGCCTGGCCATCAGATCAGAGGGGGAGGAGCCAGAGGTAAACAGTACTTTATCATCTGTGCACATGTGGATGGACGCAGCAGGGAAGTCATTTAGGAAGACCGAAAAGAGTATCTGACCAAGAACAGACCCTTGGGGGACACCAGTTCTGACAGGGAGTGGGGCGATGGGGAAGTCCCAGTTCTAACCCACCGAGTCCTATCCTGAAGGCAGGATCAGAACCCGTTAGTAGAGGAGTCGGAGAGCCCCGCTGACAAACTTGCCAAGAAGAAGGGGGTGGGCTATGGTGTTGGAAGGCTTTGTCCAAGAGGACAGAGATGGTGGAGGTGATTAGGCCGTGATCCATGCCCAAGAGAATGAAGTCAGTGAGCTGAAGAAGGGAGGAGGTGGTGGAGTGGAATTTATGGAAGCCAGTCTGGAAGAGGGTGAAGGAGGAGAAGGGAGCCGAGGAAGGGGGAAAGCTGAGCCAACACAAGGTGTTACTGCAGTTTAGCTAAGATGGAGAGCAGGGAGATAGGGCAGTAGTTGCCAGATTGGGCAGGGTCTCCTCCTTTGGGAAGGGGTATAACAGTGGCTCACTTCCAGGCGTCAGGGACAGAGTCAAGGGACAAAGAGAGGTTAAGAAGGGAGGTGACAGGTAGGGTGATGGCAGGAGCAGATAGGCGAAGGAGTTTGGGGTCAAATCCATCAGGGCTTTTGCTCGTGAGAGGATTGAGAGACAGAAAAGCCTTCTTGCTGGCATCCAGGCACGTCCTATCTTCACAACACTAAATGGTTCACAACTGGACGCCATCTCCTCTTTAAATCATCTGGGTGCTTGTCTTCACAATCTTCTTGGCTTTCGGACCATACTAAACACCACCCATGTCAATCTTCTCCCCAAGCTAGGTGCAGTGTACAGGAACAAAGCCTGCATCTCTCCCACCAGGTGTGAGATCATAAATATAATCATCCCTGCCTCTGACTTCAGGAATGGAGATGTGGTCTATGGTGGCACCCCTAAGTCCACCCTAGCAAGACTGGGCCCCTGTTCCAGTCGCTTTGCCTTGTACTACCCTCCCCGCACCCATCTCTGCTCCCTGTACTCCTCCCTCTCTTACCTCCCTTGAAGGCTGACGCTTCTCCCGCAGTGTCACCCTCATATCTAAGTTTTGGTGTGCATCTCTCCCATTTCAACTCCTTCTTGTCATGCCCCCAGCCTCCATCTTACCTCCTCCACTTTTATAACCTTTTTGACTGAACAGGCCGAAACCTCAGCTGGCCACTCTGCATTCTGTTACACTTCCCTACTATTGACCAACTCTGGGCCAACCTCCCTCCCCATATTCAATCTGCATCCTCCCATGCACAACAAGGTGGTACAGGCTATATTACTGAGGGAAAAGGGTGGGGGGGGTTCAAGGTAGGGTGGGACAGGCACATGACCATTTGCTGATTTAAAAATTTGTGGCTGGGAAAGGCACACACTGAGCAGAGGCTTGTTTCCAGGTGCGACCCGGGAAGGGAGGAAGGGGAACATAGACAGAATAAAATTACAAAACAGATAACAGTTACATAGGCAACATTACAGATGCAGGAACAACGCAAAGACTGAGTATATTAATGAAAGTATGGATTAAGGCAATGCTATCTGGACAGTCGTGAAAGAAAACAATAAAGTGTGCAGTGCCTGATGGGGTAGGTGACCGTGCAAGTGGTGTCCAGAAACAAACCATGGGTGGAGTCACAATCCGCATTAGTTTTTTTTTGGGGGGGGGGGCGAGCAAGAAGGGGTCAGAAGGGAAAGGACAAAAAGTTAAGAGGGGGTTGACAGAGGCAAGCGGAAGCAAGAAGATGCCTTAGCCAGAATCTAAGGGGGGAGGAGGCTCCGGAGGGAAGGGAGACAGTATTACGAGGGAAAGGGCTGAGTTGGGAGGGCTGGGCACTACCGCCATTGAAATGTAGTTAGGGTGGGCAGACTGTATGGACTGCTGGGCTTTTCACGGACTTCACCTTCTATGTTTCACTGAAAGCACTACTCCGCTGGCCCTGAGGATTGAGGCACTGGACGCCACACCTCATGTCACGCCAGCGACCCGGGTTCGGGAATGAGCCCGGGCTGTCAGGGGTCGGCAGGGAAGGGAGAGGACTGAGCGTCCGATGGACAGCTCTCCGCTCCCGGGAGGGGGCACTCACTCGGCTGGCCTCTGGCGGAAGCCGGAGGCACAGCAAGCGCAGGAGCATGCAAAGACAGGGTTGGAAGTGGCGGACGTCAGCGAGAATGCCTTGACGTCAGGGCGCCGGCCACTACCTCAGAAAGGAGGAAAAACACACCGCCGGAGCACAGGTAGATGGAGCACCGGTACCAACCCTAATTATGACTGCCTGACCACCGGGAGACCCGAAACACAAAGTTATCGGGGCACTGGGGTCCAATCCCGTACCCGCCTGGGAGGGTATATCCACGGCTCCATGGGGGAACCCCTGGGGATTCAGGTAGGCAAGTCGTGGGGTGGTACCTAGGTGTCTCCCGAAGAAGTGTAGCTCCGGGGTGAGGGAGGTGGAAAAACAGAAAGTTAAAAAAAAAAAAAACACAACACCACACACTACTCCAATCCTGCACTACAGCCATGCATGACTGCTGCTGCACCCAATGCCCATTCTTGCTCCCACGCGTATCCCCGTCACACTCAATATCCATTTTTTGCTCGTTTTTGCAAAAGTATTTATACAGTTCCCATGGTAATGTATTATAAGCTGCTCGCTGTATTCTAAATGGTTTACTTTGCTACTAAACTGCCCCAGTATTTCTGTGTTCCCTTATGCACCCTTCCTGCAGGACACCTCTGGAAACAAGCCATTACAGCTCAGTAGGTTTTTCCTAGTAAAACCCAATAAATAAAGGGAAAGGATCCCATTTCCACACAAAATTTCTTCAGTAACAGAAAATGGAAGATCAAACAGGAACCATAGAAAATACAACTAGAAGACTTCAAACCGTTTCTAAGTTTTCCCAGAGGCGCCAGAGGTGCTCTGAATTAATATACAGGTTGCTACCATTATGGGTTGATGTGCCATCATTTGCTACATTAAATACTACATACCACTCAGGCCTATCATATTCACATGGTTTCTCATTGCCAAAGACAGCAATACGTAGATAAACACAGTACTAGGCTACCCAATATTGGACCAACCAGCTTATCAGCATCCCATTGCATTTATGCATACACTGTACATAGTCATATAATTTCAGCTTGCTGTATACTGCAGATATTCACCATCCTTCAATGGTGACGGTGGCAGACAGACAGCACTAGACTACAAGAAAACAAAGTTGTCTGACAAATCCCCTCTACCGCCTTCCCCTCCATGTGCCTCGAACCGGTCATGAAATGATCACATCTAAACAGTAGTTCCGCCGTCACGCCAATCAAATCCGCAGCCTTTTACGCAAGGCTGCCACCTTCGTGCCAACTGTGATGGGATGGTTAAGAGGTGGTCACCACTGCACAAGGGACTTGGGAGTCCAACTCTGCCACTAGTGACTACTAGACATACCTCTCAACCCCCCTGCCTCCCAAATCAGGGACAAAACTTAAAAACACACAGGGACAAGGGACCAAAAACAGGGACACAACCTTAAACACTGGTGCTATCCACACAGAAAGCTGCTAAAATAGGAGATACAGTGTAAAAAGCTTTTTCTGAGCAAGAACAAGTCTAACTATAATATCTGGCATTGTTTTGTGCTTACAATACCCATTCTGCAGTCAGAGACCACAATTTTTGAAGACAAATATTTCGAAGCAAAATCAGAGACAGTTGAGAGGTATGCTACTAGAGGCTACTGAACAGGCATGGAGTATCAAGGACTTGCACTTGATTCGATCCCCAATCTCCAGTTGTTCAGTACCCTGACATTAAAGAGCTGCTGACTCCTCAAAGAAAACTTTGAAAAACACAATAGTTAAGTACAAATTCATATTGCATTCCATATGTATTCTATAGACTTATTTTCCCCATTGGGTATCAAGGAGGAAATCGTTAGGAATACATGATCGTTTTTTTCTTAGGGAGTTCACCTGCATCCATGTCTTACTCCCTACTTCAAAGTCATAGTGCTGTTGTAACATCATAATCTGTTGTCATGGGAGTAACTGTGATGTCACATGCAGTGCATATTATGGTCTTGGGTAGGGAGAAAGCAGCAACTAATGGAGAAACTCTATTAGTAAAGATCCAGTTTTCATGCAAATAACCTCAATAATAATGGGGAAGGAAATGCAAAACTAATGTGAAAAACAAGATGAACTGCGTCTAAATATGTTTTGATAAAGTTGTCCTAAGGCGTCAGTTGCTCTACAAAAACGAATACGCTGCTGCATGGATTGGTTCTTAAAAATAAAAAGGGCCTATTAGAGAAATATGTGCCTCCCACTCATCTCCGATCAGTGATACAGTATAGGAATTTCTTGCCGCACAAGCATGGAATGATTCAGACCTGGAAGGAACTTTAATGCATGGTCACTGGCACTGCCACCGGCTACTACCAATGACTCTGCGAGCATCCCTTAGTCTCAGTACCGCCGTGGGTCCGGGAGGAGATGGGGCAGCGCTGGCTCTACCAACATCCGTACCGGGGTGGTCAGTCGGCAAAGCTGGGCCCCTCCCTGCCGCCGCTATTGCTGTCCGGCTTCCTCTCTCCACCCCCGTCACAACACGGCCGGCCACCCCACCCCGTGCCCTCTCCGCCACCCTTGTTTCTGCCGATATGCAGCGGCTCTTCAACGCTCAACGGCCGCCATTTTGGACCGCGCAGCCCTTTAGAGCAGATTGTCATGGACCCTCCTTCTGCCGGCATCTCGGGGCCATGCCGCAGCGCTTCCTCCCCACGATATACGTCTTGAGCCTCTACCTGCTACCTACTTTCCCCGGCCCTGACAGGCCCGCAGCGACCGCTCCGCCCCCCTTGGCGGTGACAGACTCCACGCAGCACTCCCTCCTCCCGTGGCGTCGCGGCCTCAGCGGCCCCGGGGTACGGTGGGTTCCCAGACACCCCTACGGGGAATAGACTGTAGTTGACAGTTTGTTTCTGTGTTGCTTTTTTTACCTGTACTGTGGCCCAGCGGCGTGTGTGAAGCCGTAGTAGTTACTCGCCGCCATCTTGGCGTCTTCTCCAAGTAGCCCGGCCCGGCACGACAGTCACGTGACCGTTCTTATAGCGCTGGAACGCGACGTTAACTCTTTCGGACGCGAAGCGTAGGCAATGCAGGTGGAGAAAGGATATTTACTTTTTATTCCAATAGTTTCGCCAGGACAAAAACATAGTGAGTTAAATAGCTCTTTCCAGCTGTGTCATGGGGAAGGGATGAGGACAGTACAGTAATAAGTTACATCAATACAGTACTAATAATATTGCTGGGGTTGGCAGTATAGCCTAGAGGTTAGAATAAAAAGCTGTGAATGAGCTTGGTATGTCCAGCAGACAGACCTGGCTTTGATTCCCACAACCTCCATATGCATACAGTGTGACTCTGAGCAAGTCATTTAACCTCTCCAGTGCTATCGGGTCTCCTCTGAATGCAGGCACATGTGCCTCTTGGGCCTTACCCGCTTAACAAAGAATGAAATAGCCAGCCCAGTGGTGTTGACGGTTGATGCGCTGGACATCACATCTCGCACTACGCCGGTGACCAGGGGTCGGGAACAGACTTGGGTTGCCTGGGGGGCCAGTAGAGACACCCAGCAGTGGCTGGGTGTCGGCACATGCATGCCACCACAGTGGGGAGGAACCCCACGTCCGGGGTGCAGGCTGCCCCCACAGAAGTGGAGCCCAGCCTCTCCACCCATTGCACATTCATGGGCCGGGGGAGTAAGGTAGAAAACAGGGCTGGCAGGCCGTGATGGCCAAACATGCCTGCAACAAGCCACCCCGACATCTGGACTATATGATTGGGGGATGAGAGAGAAAGTCAACGCTCTCACCACAGCAATTGTGGCGGAACTACTGGGGCGCCGGATCGGAGGAAGAGCCTCCTAGGGGCCGAACCCCTGCCAGCTCCCCAAAGGACAAAGTATAGATAAAAAAAAAAGAATAAAAAGTAGCACACCAACAGTGTTCAGTAGTACAAAACCAGGTGTGAAAAACTGCATGTCAATAGAAACAGTTCAGCAAAGTGCAGCTGGCAGCAAAATGAGGGCCGGAAAGGTGATTGCAAGTAAAACGGGGACAAGTCCAGGGGGTGGGGGGTTAAGTTTTTGTTGACTGGGGAAGTATGAATAGGCAATTCTGCCTGTTTTCAACCTTGTCCAGGGTTTGGGGGGGGGGGAGACAGAGAGAGTCCATCTGACATTGAACCAAATTAAACTGCTGGTGATATTTTTAGTGAATTGAGAAAATCTGGCCAGCACAACTGGGAAATTCCCCTACACTTTCTGAGCAGTGCTATGGGATCTTTAAAGTTCACCTAGACAACCAACAGAACAGGCGGATGGGACAACAGATTAATGTCTCATCCGAAAGTAGCACCCTCCTCGTGCTGCACTACAGTGTCAGTATTGGGATTTAACACAAGTTCCTGGTGGGGGAATGGAACCCACAGCCTTCCAATCTTCTGGTCTCAGTGGCAAGTGTGCAACCTGCTGAGCCACTGACACTGCAATATGGATGGAGGAGCAATGGGGCTAGCCCAGGATCAGCAACAACTGCAAGAATGAGTAGAGAAGTCACAGAGGAGGGATTTTAATAATAGGGCAGAGAGAGCATTGTGGATAGAAATAGGGAGGGTGCTCCAAAGTTTGGGGAGGCAGAAGAAGAAAGCAGCTTGACCAGCAGAAGATTTTAGAGGGTGAGAGAGCGGGTGTCTGAGCTGCGAAGAGAATAGTAGGTGGTAGGAGGGGATGACAGGAGAGAGGAAAGAAATGGAGTGGGGGGCAGCCAGAATTTAGAGATGAAGGTACACAATGAGCAAGACACCTGCCACGTAGGGAGGGCAAGAAGAGAAATGCAAGGAATAGTGTGTAACCCCTAGGTGGCACTATCCCAAGGGATACTACCCCTGCCTGCATGACTAAGCGCAGGCTGAGGGGCCTGAATTCTGTGAACGGGTTGGTTTAAGGCTGCACTGGCCCTGGAGACGCCCTGCAAAACAAGACCTGCAATGGAGAAAGACAATAGCAACACAGTATCCCCACCACAGAGGTACATCATAGCCAGTGTGACTGCAAAAAGATTTAGATCTGATTTATTGGGAGACGTGAGCAAGGTAGGGGCAGTAACCTGGTGTTTGAGTCTGGATCTGATTTAATCAGGCTAAGCATGCATGTGTGATGCACTATGTGATGGTCTATAGCGGTGCTCCGTGGTACTCTTCTCTAAAGGTGGTGAAAAGAGATGAGTGAGGCACCAAGGTCCGAATTATTGTGGATAAGATAACTGTTACCCAGACAAGGAGAGGCAGGAGTCGTCCTAGAGATTCAGTGCCCGCAGGGCGTTTATTTTGTGCCAGAGAGTAGGGAGGCACAGTCACAAGAGGAAGGAGAAGTCACCAAAACAATAGGGCAGTAAACAAGACAGATACTTTATCTATGACTGCTAAAATTATTTCAACAAGAATAGACTAAATGCCTACTGCCACCCTTATTCTATAATTATTCTACAATTCAATAAGCTTAGGTGAGGATCAGATGACATACACAACTCAGAACAGTATTTGGCTAAGCTATCACTACACACTATTACCAAAGTCCAGATGTTACATGAGTCCAGAGGTCTGGCGTCTTCATGTACACCATCAGTCTGCGATGGTAGCTACAAAGGGGAAGCAAACGGAACAATAGATGCTAACGCAATTCCCAGCAGGGACCTTGTAAAAGGCCACTGGGTGGTGAGAGGTTTGTTAAACAGACCATATGATTCTTCGTCAAAAGCCCACTCTCTCCAAGGCTACCGGAATAAAGAACCAGAGCAACTGGTTCTTGAAATAATCCACTGATGGGCTGTCGGATTCCCAACTGAAAACAAAGGGTTCCTCGGCCAAAACCCACTTCCAGGGTCGCCAAGGACAAAGAGAAATCAGGACCTGCATGGCGACGAATCCAATGGAGAACTACCACGACCTGAAGGATGCTGCAGCACTCCAAGGGTCAGTTAAACTCTGAAGGATCTCCGATAGGACCAGGAACCAGAAGAATCTGTAGAGATGATGGTTGATTCTGCAATCTTGTCATCAGAAACTAGAACAAAACAAGCGGACAGCGTCCCAGCCTGGGCTTTGTGGTTCGACTTTCCATCAAATGACCAGAGCGCAGACCAGGATTCTCCAGGATGAAACGGCTCCTTTGTGGAGGCGACCAACTTGAGGACATCTGGAATAGGAACCATACGAAGCGACACTGTAGCAGGCGGTCATGATGCGCTATGGCGGACATACCTTCGAGCTGTGAAAACAAGAAACGGCGGGTACGACTGGCAACGGACTCGACTTCGGCGGACGACACAGACGGTAGAGATGAGCTGATGGACGATACCACTTGAGTGAAGAATGCTGAGAAGACATCCTCTTCTGGGTAGAGACTGATTCTGAGTATGGAGTATTACACACCACACTATGGGACTGCAGTGTGGTAGAAGATTGAGACTGTCCTTATACACTAGTAACAATATAGCTGAAAGATGCACCTTCCTGCACTGCCAAGGGGACTGCAGAATGATCTGATGATTTGCCGAGGAAAGGCAAATTATACATTTCTGGGTAATTGCTACAGGTGAGGAAATTGTTCAGGTGCTTGGAGCAATATTTCAAATGCTTTGAACAGTAGTTCGGATACTTAGAGCAATATTTCAGATGCTTGGGGCAATAGTTCAGATACTTAGGTCAATAGTTCAGATAACCAGGGGCAATAGTTCAGATAACCAGGGGTAAATAACCACAATCCATATACAGTGTCAGTGGCTTAGTAGGTAGCATACGCGCCTCTGAGGCCGGGAGATCAGAGGGCTGTGGGTTCAGTTCCCACATCTGGCACTTGGGTTAATATCCCAGTACTGACACTGTAGGGCAGCATGAGAGGGGTGCTGCACTTCTGAGGTGCTGTCTTTCAGATGAGACGTTAAACCGAGGTCCCATCTGCTGGGATTGGTGGTAGTTCAGGTGGATGTTAAAGATCCCATGGCACTTATCGAAAAGAGCAGGGGACAGTTTTATTGAAAAACAAAAATCATACAAACAGAAACACCATAATATGCTGTACAAACAGTCAACAAAAAGAACAAAATATATCGTATATAAGAAAAAGGAACATAAGAAATACAGAGTAAGTCCTTCAAGTCACAGCCAAATCAGTATTCGAGATCCCTGGAAGGGCTGCCCACTTAACCAATAAAGTTGATGCAGAACTCAAAGTCCTTTCATATTCATAGATGTTTTTTAAGTCCATCACTATCTTCCGTTCGAGTTCAGAGTAAGAACAAGATTTTTGCTGTAACATAAACAAACATCTAGCCATCCAAATATTCCATTTGATCACAATAAAGACAAGATTCAAAGTGTCCCCGTGCCATGGAGACCAATGAGAGGAAAATACACCATGCATCACATTGTGATAGGTAACCGAGGAAAACAACGGGACAGCCCAAGTACGAGCCAAGAAGTCTCACCAGTTCTGAATATATGAGCAGTCAAAAAATAAATGAGGTATAGTCTCCAACATATTATTACAGTGAGGCCTAGCACATAGACGTTCCTGAGATTGTTTATGTTTCTGATTACCTTTAACATTTATCCTTTCGTGACATGACAACCAATGGAAATCCCACATATGGGCCGGGATCCTAGAACAACGCAATAGTACCAGGAGTGAAAGTAAATGACTATCTGGACATGTCACAAAAGGAGTGGATACCTTACATACCATAGATAAAAGCTTCTTATATAATGTTTTATGTGTGGTAGTGATGAGAATCTGAGGTGTAACTTTCCATTGTTTTAAACGCAAAAACATATGTTTTACATATTGCGGAATCCCTACAATTTGTCGTAGCACTTTTAGGTAATCACGCTCCCACAGGTGAAACCATTATCGACAAGAGTCAAAAAACACTCTTCCCATCCCGTCTGAGTGTTAACCAGTAGGGGCCTTAAATTAGCAGAAAGAAAAATACTAGAAAAAAATAGCAAAGGATTGAGCATTTGTAACCCGTCTTCTGAAGTAGGAAGGTAAGTTATGTTCCTCTTAATCAGGTTTAGCCGACTCCCCCATAAGGCTTGAAAAAACAAACTAAAAATCGCAGTTTCCAGTTCCTTCGGTATTGGGAATACATAACTTTTATACAAGAACGGGGGGAGAAGGTAAGTTTTAATCGAAAACACCCGCTTCTTCTTCCCAATCCTCCCCTTATTCCAAGATGTCACCATAGCTCGTCCTAGGTTCAATTTAGTAGTCCAGTTCAAAATATCAGAATCTCGATACCCAAGTGTGACACCCAGTATACGAATCGGGCCTTCTACCACAGCTAAAGGACCAGTAATACCTGAGTTTGTTATTGAGGAGCCAAGCCAGATCACCAAGCTCTTGTGGAAATTTAGACTTGCCCCAGACAAATCACCGAATGAGGAGCATTCCTGCAGGGACGCGAGCACTGAGGCTTTGTCAGCTATGAGAAAACACATATCATCAGCATATGCAATTGTGGTATACGGGGATCGTAAATCCGAACAGGAGATGGCATGGATCAGAGGGTGGGTATTCAGGCGGCAGAGTAACACATCCAGAAAAAAAGCATATAATAGAGGACTCAAGGGGCAACCTTGTCGGACACCTCCTCTTTACAGGGATCATCGGACCTATCCAACCGTTTGTCAGCGGGACAATAGTAGCCGTCCTATAAAATGACTTGATCCAACAAATCATCTTATCAGGAACTCGCATAAAATGCAGTGCATTCCATAAAAAATCACGATTAACAGAATCAAAAGCAGCTTTTTGGTCAACAGAGACTATAAGTCCTGAAACGAGTCCGAAAACCCATGAGAGAACAGTTAGGAGGAGAATCAAGTGGTCAGAAATTTTCCTGTTTGGTATGGAACAGGATTGAGCTAGGTGTATAACCGTTTCAGCGATCCAAGTAAGCGTTCGTAAAAATTTTCATTAAAATCTTGAAGTCTGTATTAAGCATACAGAGGGCGCCAGTTTCAAAGAGTTAATGTCACCTTTCTGTTTGTATACATATATCAAAGTACCTTTCGTGAACTCTAGCGGGATGAAATCAGTATCTAGCAGTGAAGTAAACACAGAGGATAATTCTAGGAGAGATAGTCTCCCATAAACTTATACAAGGCGAAGGGAGCCATCAGCGCCGGGGTCCTCATGGAGGGCAAGGAGGAGATTGCCATCTTAATCTCCAATTCTGATATAGGTAGACATGCATTATCTGCGCACTGTGTCGAAGGGGAAGGGATATCAAGAGGGTCATATATACCTCCCAAATCACTCAGAGTAGTAGGAAGAGGGGAAAATAAAGCTATCGTATGATCAACAACAAGCTGGCAAATATCCTGGCTCGAAGTACAGGGGTCACCATTCGCATTAGAAAGACATGCCATGGATTTATGGGCAATCTGACGATAATTAGATTCAAAGGGACATACCACTTCTCGTGTGCCCATCACAGAAAATTTGTGTTGATGAAACAGTTGTTGCGATTGCCTAGCCTGGTAACACAAATATCCCTTTTCAGTAAGTGTATCTGTTGCGTAAGGTCTTGACCTGTTTCATATGCTAGTGTTAACAGGACTGAAATTGAGACCTTTTCTGCAAGTATGCAAGATATTCAGTCCTGCATTTTTCGACTATAATTTTAAAAATACAATGAGATCATGTTTGGTATCCATCCACCATTGTATAGGATCATCATACATGAGAATACAGACTTCGAGCATAAATAAAAGATAAAAGTGTTTGTTGGAACAACAGTAACTGTAATAGGGATACGTTGAATTTCCATAACCCCCGTCCTTTACAAAGATGTGCAGGAGATCCAAAACTGACAGAGAGTAACTTATGATCAGAAAATGCAACTGCCTGAATATCAGCTGAGGTAGCCACTAATGTACGAGATGCAAAAACAAAATCTATACGCGTTGCCAATCTTCCCTTTTGAAACGTCGGAGCATGCCGGTTTGTAAAAGTCAAATAAGTACCTATTAATCTAGCCGTGCGAATCATGCGACTCAACACAAGCGAGTCACAATATAATTTTCTCGTAGCCGCAAAAGAACTCTTATCCTGTAGACTAAGACCACAATTGAAGTCACCCGAAAACAGGATCTGAAAGGAAGAATGTAAATAAGGGTGAATTAAATCAAAAAGGGCTATACACTCAGTCTTTATTTGGGGGGCATATACGTTCACAATGCGATATGGAGTTTTCCCAATCAAAAAATTCAAAATAGCGTTCTTCAGGGACTAGATCAAACAATTTCAATAACTTAAATTCGGGATATTGATAAGAATCCGAGATCCAGTACAAGGAGTACTGGCCTATAGACTAAAAGGAAGGACCAAGAAGCCATTCTCGTTGCGCCTGTAGGATCTCCTGCACAGTGTGAAATCTTGTGTCTTGTAACAATATTATTCCCATCGGCAATAGCCTCAAATAGGAAAACACCAGCCGTCTTTTATCAATACGTTTCAAACTGTTCACATTAACAGTATGGCAAGTAAATTGTGACATATTATCATAGATGAAAAGCAGGCAAAAACATTATGTCTTTCTTTTCCCGGCTGCCTTAGTTCCTTTCAGTTTTACCTTGGCCTTCCGTTTTTGTGGGAGGCCAGAACCCACTTGTATTTCTGAATCTGTAAGACCGTCAGGGAGGGAAGAGGCAATAGAGGAGGAGTCAGACTCACCTCCTGCCTCATCCGACATGGCCTGAAGCACCTCAAAAGCATTTGAAAGTGCAATCGGGGGCCGGGCACTAAGTTTTGGAGGGGATAGTACAGCACGAGAACCAGACCTCAATGATCTATGACAAGTCATCTTTGCAGGTTCTCTGGGAGGCGGTATGTCACTTGGGCCAGGATTTAAAGTAACATCTTCTTGTACCTTTGTACAGTCAGAAGGCGGGTTCACCTTGTGGCCACGGGAATCTGCTGCATGCGTAGATATATCTCCCCAGGAAGTCTTAGAGGATGAACTCTGCATGGGAGAAAAGGCCACAATGCTAGGGGGGTCCTCCAAGTTAGCGCGATGGCGAACCTTTTGCGCTTGAGTAATCACATGACGTTGATCAACACCCCCGTCATGTGTCACCTTAGTATGCGCAGCCCATTTACAAGACTGAAACGTATGTCCTAACTCATCACAAAGATTACATTTGCAGTTATTCAAACAATGCATTCCTACATGCCCCATCTCCTCACAATTATTACATTTAATCTGGTCACACACACTACTCAAGTGCGAGGGGCCACCACATTTAGAACATGCCTTGGGCTGTCCTGGATAGAACAGAACTCCTCGATCTTGACCCAGAAAGAAGGAATTGGGCAGATGCACAGGACCTGACTCTGAAGTGCACAACATAACTTTAAATTTCCAGCCCCCCATCCAAATGTTTTCAGAGTCTAAAATAGCCTCTGGCAGACCCTGGACAGAACATCATTGTTTCAGCCAATATATGATATCAGAAACATCAACACCTTCATTACAAAACATAACATTAACTATCTTGAAAGCAGGTTTCGAGAGAAATTATGGCCTTATAGACGAGTCCAAAAGAGCAGTAGTACAGACAACATGACACTTTGTCCAAAGTTCCAGTCCTGAGACATCTGAAACTAATGTCAAATATAGATTAGCCCGACATATGTATCAAGGCATAAATCTCATGTGCAAGAAACTTCATGGAATCCTTCAAAAGTGTCCTGGCCACATACACACGATCAGAGGTCAGGCAATCCACCCGATAAGACAGTCTAACGCATTATACCTCTTAGCATTCATTACGGAAGCAAACAAGAAGAATAAGGCCGTGCTGGTCCTACCCGCTGGGAGGTGGGACGAACAGGGATAGGGCCACTCGTAGATGGCAGTTCTGAGCCAGTAAAAGTTCTTTTGTCAGGAACCCGGTTCAGGTCCAGAATTGGGTTTGGGGTTAAATTAAGCTCAACAGGAAGATGCAGTGGATCAGACACATCTGAAAATGTCTTTACTCCCTCTTGTGATCCCATATCAGTTACCGGGCGAGGGGATTGAATAGGGGACAGCCCCGAGACCCAGGAGTCTGCCACAGGGTGATGCACCCAGCCAGCCTCCAATAATGCAGTTTCCATGGACCACGCAGGGGCTACCGAGGGGTCCACCATACCTGGGCAATCCTGAGGGGGGGGGTTCACATCATCTTTTATACTTGGAGATAACAGAACCTCATCAGGTCTACTCACACAATCCCGTGTAACATGAATGTCTCGGTGAAGTCCTTGAGCGTCTCCCCCAGTTACACCTGCACGAGCCACATTAGAATCTGCTGCCAAGTTTGTAAACACCGGCGCACAAAGCTCCAGAGAAGCGCCACTCGCATCCTTCATCCTGAAACAGGGAAGTTCCTGCTGCAACGGCAGCTTCAAGGTCGAGTAGAGGCGCTCTGCCTCCTCCAAATGTCCATGCAGCATACGCACCCCCGGACTCGAAGGTTCCGTGTCCGGGAAAGCGCGTTCCTCTTGCGGTCCCCCTGCAACTTCCAGCCCAAATCTTCGGCGAGAGTTGCCATCCTCACAAACAGATATTCCAGCTTCCTGAGCACCAGAAACCACACCAACAGGTAACTCCGTATAAAAATCCATCTCGGTCTCAGTGTTTCCCGAGACAGGAGTCGAGACCTGGTCTCCTGTCTCCACTGCTCCAGCAACAGCGTGCTGAGCGTCCTCCATCTTGGCCAGTGCTTCCCCTCCGAAAGAGTAGGGGAATTTTTTATTTAAATCAAAATAACAACTTCACATACACATAATTAATCCAATCCATACATAAATACAACAAAAAACCTTAAAACAAACAGGTCAAGATTTCCTATATAAACATTACAGTACAGTTACCTTACATACAGGTATATATATATTTTTCCTCTCTTTTTTCCCTTTCTTCTTTTTCCCTTTCTTTTTCCTCTTTTCCTCCCCTTTCCTTTTTTCCCTTTTTCCCTCTTTTTTCTTCCCTTCTCCCTCTTTTCTTTCCCTTTTTTCCCAAGCAAAACACTAATCAATACTACTAAATCACCTCTCTACAAAAACACCTTCAGAAAAAATCAAACCCCTTCCAAAAAGCACCCCACCTCGATGACGAGACTAAATTTTGCTCTGTCAACTTCAATTTCTCAATTTCGGATTCTATTATCATAATCAAAGACAATAGAGAGATAAACTGTTGTTGCAACAGAAGTCTACAACGGCTTATCCACAACCAATATAAAAAATAAACATGAAGAACTTGTAGGGTCCTGTACCAGTCCCCTACTTGTTCAATAGCAAAGAAGCCATAATACAGACTCACCTTCAAAGGTGGTATAACTAAGCCGTGTTTCCACTGCTCTTTAAGAATATCCCAAAATTCCATAACATAAAAGCAATCAAAATACAAATGGTCCATTGTCTCCAAAATTGTAATACATTTATCCCTTGGACAATATCTCTCTTGCACAGATTTATGCTTTTGATTACTGCGAACATTAATCTTACCGTGTATACCCAACCATAAAGTATCCCACATCTGCTGAGGAATACGAAAATTCATTAAATAATTAGCTAGATTTGAACTCACCCCCATAGGAAGGAAAGTAAATGGGGCATCCAAAAAAAATGTCCCTAAAATCAAAGTATACAAGGCTTGTCTATTAAGCTTCTTTACTACCATCCAACTTATATCCCACTTTTTAATCTTATCAAACACCGACCTCCAGCAATCAGTCAGCGGAGGACGTCGTTTATTAAAATGTAAAAAACAACCTTCTTTCCATTCACCCAAAACACCCTGCAAGTGAGACTTCAACGGTAAAACCCATAAACTTGAAACATTTGAACCACAGGAACCAAATTCATATATAAAAAGTAAATAAAAAAAATACTACAGGCTGAATCATCCCTAACCCACCCTCCTTAATCCCCAAATATGGTATTTCTTTTAATAGGATTTAAACTACTACCCCATATACCACTAAAAACATCGCATCAAAGGAACTTCTAATGACTTAGGGATAAAATAAACATTGCTAATGAATAAAAAATAGGGAGAATAAGTTTTAATTAAATAAATTCGTTTTTCTTCGATAACCTATGTCTATTTCATTGGGACACTCTGAGATTACCCTCCCCTAAAGCTTTCTTCCAATTAACCAAAGCCCCCTCCTTACCCCCAAAATACAAACCCAAAATCTTACAATGTTCTTGTTCCACCCTAAATTTTCCAACCAAAAGCAAACTAGTATTGAACCCTGATATTGCCACGGATTTCGTTTTCTTTTCATTGATCTTAGCCACCATAATCTCTCCCAAAGATCTAATCACCTCATAGGCAAGCTCTATAGCCTCACTATCTGGTAACACAAGACATATGTCATCCACATAAGCAATCAATTTAGGGAAGCACAAACCCTTCATAACAATAGGCCTAATCAAGGGTGATTGACAAAGAATCCGCAACACAGGATACAAAGCCAAAACATACAATAAGGAGCTAAGCGGACATCCCTGCCTAACTCCTTTTAAAATACTATGAGAATGACCCCTCCACCCATTCTCCAAAGGAACCACAATCGCTAATACATAACACAATTGCACCCAATTTATAAACTGCAATGGCAAACCAAACGCTTTCATACATTCCCATAGATAGTCATGTGACACCTCATCAAAAGCTTTAGATTGATCCAGACTAACAAAAAAAAACCCTGAACACCCTACTGAATCTTCACATACTGATGTAACTTCCCTAAGAGAAATTAAAGCATCCGTCAGCTTCCTCCCGGGAACTGCACAAAATTGTTGTTTATTAATCAAAGAAGACATCACTAAAGACAGTCTGTTCCCTAAAAGTTTAGAAAAAATCTTAAAATCAACATTCAACAGAGTTAATGGCCTCCAATTACGGATATCCATCCGATTCCCCTTCTTAAAAAGGAAAATCAACAACCCCTCATACACCTGAGTAGGCAACAACATATCAGACAAAAATGAGTTATATAGAGCCAATAACTCCACCGGCATTAGCTCCCACAAAACTCTATACACTTCCCCTGGTAAACCATCAGATCCTGGTGAAGTCCCCTTTTTCAAAGATGCAATAACTGCACCCAACTCTAATTCAGTAAAAGCAGTTACCAGGCTAGTCTGTAAAACAGAATCAACTTGTGGGAGATCTGCAGCTACCAACAAGCCAGAAGTAAAACTAGAGACCTGACAAAAGGACCCAAATGTGTTTTCTACATATGAATCCAAATAATCCATCATACCAACATTATCAGTCACCAATACACCATCATCTCTACACAAACCAGAAAACAGGCGACTATTAGACCTCGCCTGACATGCCAAAAAGGGGTTAACCTGCGCCGGTTTCCCCTGAGTTCCAAAGGACTGTTCTTTAATTAAAGACGCCATTCGATCATATTGATACGGTAACATGGACATTTTTATCCGAGAAATCTCACTAGATAAATCCAAACCATATTCATATTGTCTAGACATAAGTGACTGTAAAGATCGACGAAACATCAAATATTTATCTCTTTTCGTCCTAGCCACCAAACTACCATAAGATTTAAAATATCCAATCAAACAAGACTTAAAGGCACCCCACCAACTTCCTCGATCTTCAAATAAACCAATGGTAGTAACCTGATCCTTTATAATTATCTTAAGATTTGAAATAACCAACACATCACTCAAGAAGGTAACGTTAAGTTTCCAAAATCCTGGGCCTTTCTTCCTACTCTGAAAAGAGTCCATCCGTACCCCAATCAAAACATGATCCGAAGTCTCAACTGGAACATAAATCAAACCATCAATCTGAAAAGACTTTGGAACAAAAATAAAATCAATGCGGGAAGATAATTTCCCTTTAAGAAAGGTAGGTTTTGCCAAACCCCTCCCCTCTTTTTGTGAATCCTTCAAACCAGCCTGAGCAAGTATAGTAGACAAACAAGATTTATCACAATATTGTTTCCCTGATAACCCTTTCTGTGAAAAATTAATATTGAAATCTCCCCCCAAAAATAAAAAAACTTTAGTATACAAAAAAGGCTGAATTTTATATAATAATTCAATCCGCCCAGACTTTAATTGAGGGCAATAAACTGAAATAAATCTACAAACAATACCACGTATTTGCACATCAACCAACAATGCTCTACCTGGTTCTATATCAATCAACCGTAGCAATGTAACATCAAATGTAGTAAAACACACACCCACCCCACTACATAAGTCATCACCAAAAGACCAATACGACACTCCCCACCGCCAAAATCTACTAACATTAGAAATCTCCAGAACAGTATACAAACAAGTATCTTGTAAAAGATACACATCATAATTTAAAAAGGAAAGAATACCAAAAGTCGACTGGCATTTAACATGGGATCTAATACTATTAACATTTAACGATATAACAGACAATGAAAAAGAATCTTTAAGGGGGAGGTTTAATCTGTCTAATACTAGATCTAGTCACACGTTTGATAGCTTCAGCTGGCTTTTGCTTAACTGAACCCCCTTGGGTATTCAAAGAAGACCACACCATAGGCCTAGTAGAATCCTGATCCATTACAGGGAACTCATTTTCTACCTGTTCACCCCACGTGGCCAAAACCGAAAACCTGTTATTTAAGGGTAGTGATAAAACCGAGGAAACACTATGCCCACCCCCTTCTGAAGGTAGTGGGTCATCCTGAGAAACCAATAGTACCTCCTCAGCTCCTTCATCATCATGAATCTGCCCAGGTGGAGAACTACCAGAATCTACCCCCTGTTTAGAAGTAGATCTAATAGGGGACCCACAAGGGGTAACAAAGGGTGTAACCATATCCTCTCCACCTGAACTTATCCCAGAAAGTAATGGAACCTCTTGTACCAAATCACTATTTAACTGCTCCTGGCCAGAATGAAAACTAGTCCTCCCAATATTCACTGGTACCCTGCCCTCTACCCCGGCGTCTACCCCTAAGCACAGGAACAGAATCTACACCTTCAGGTACAACAATAGAATTCCGAGCCTGTGCTAAGAAATGTTCCTGATCAGAAGTATTATTAACTTCAGAATGTTTCCACGGACAATCAGAAAACACATGATTCTTTTCCTCACATAAACTACATATGGGGAAGAGGTACATTCAGTAATCAAATGGCCCAGCATCCCACAATGAAAACACCGAACCTTATCACAAGCAGTATTCAAGTGGGATAGAGAACCACATTTAAAGCAACTCTTTGGTTGACCAGCATAAAAGATAATACCCCTGTCCCTTCCCAAAAAGAAAGAGCTAGGCAGATGTTGTATTCCTTCAGTATCATGAATCAGACGAACTCGAATAGTCCATCCCCCATTCCAAAAACCATTCATATCCAAAATGGGTCTAGGTTTGTCTTGTACATAGCATTTCTTCTCCAACCAAAACAAAATGTCAGAAATGTTTACACCCTCATTCCGAAAAAGAATCGTAACTGTCTTTATTGTGGGCTTAGTTATGGGAATAGCCTGAAAATCATTCCAATGTTCACTATTCTGTAAATCATAATATAATTTCCAGAATTTGTCCAAAGACTGTTCAGTACAAAAGCTAACATCATAATATAAATCACCTGGAGGGTGAATCAGGGCATACACTTCGTGAGGAGAAAAAGCCATGGAGTTTATTAACAAAACTTTACCCACCCAAATACGATCTGGAGCCACCGGTAGCTGTCCCCTATATCGCAATCTTACTAAAAACCTGCGTTTAGCAGATTCCACTGGTTTTCTAAACAGGCCAGCAAAGGATTTAGGAACATTGCCCCCAGAAGTCAAAGGATCCGCAATTCCCCTCATTTTCTTAGCGCACACCTCCTGAGGTGGATGAGTTTCAGTTACCAAAGTTAATTCAGGCAAAACTGGTGCTAAAACCGCCAAACCAGGCGATAAAGGCTTCATGGAGTCTAATAAAACCTGATCGCCCATGGCGTCTTGCATATCCAAAAAACAACTAGCCTCACCCTGGAAATGCGCATCCGCACTACTGAAAATCACGGACTCTGAATCAGGTTTACCAACTGGAAAAATAATCTCCTCGTGATGCACCAAATCCGATGGACAGGCAACCCCTGGAATTGGTATAGTGGGATCAGGAACCCACTTCTCCCCGGACCATAACCAGCCCGCCCGCTGCAATGCCTCACCAGGGATCCAAGGTTCCAACAAACACATCTGTTCAGGTGCCGGATTTGAACCTAAGACGCTTCCCACAACAGGATTCAAACTAACATCTCCGCCAACCTGCTGCCCAAAACGTTTCCCTCCATCCTGAGCAGGGCTTACAGGAGAGCGCTTCCTTTTGTTTCTTTCAACTTCCAGCTTCCGTTGGCATGAACGAAAATCTTTTTCAGCCAAAGTAATAAGTCCTAAAAGGTGTTGTTTTTTCTGTTCCATTTCTTTATTTAACACCAATTCCGCTTCATCTTCCACATCCGAACCAAGCTCCACTTCCAAATTTGAAACCGTACTCAAACGGGCTTCTTGAAAACGGACATCGCTCGCTGATGCATTCTCTTGTCCTGTATAGGTCGGAGCCACGTACTCACAACCTTCCTCCTCAAGCTCCATCAACCGACTGGCATCCTCCATCTCCTCCAACGGACGGACAGCGCCACCCACGAAAGAGTAGGGGAATTTCCCCGGTGTTCTGGCCAAATTTCCCTCATTCACTTAAAAATACCACCAACAGCTTAATGTGGTTCAATGTCAGTTGGCATTCATCTGTATCCCCCTTCCCCGGGTCATGCCTGAAAATAGGCAGGACTTGTCTAGTGCACTTACCCGGTCAACAAAAACTAAATAAAAAATAAAATAAAAAATTAATTAATTAATTAATACAGTCTTGGTGCTTCTTAGCAAGTTCACAATCTTTTGAGTACTTCAGCAATCACAGTTGTATAAACAGTACAGTTGTTACAGAGCTTTACAGTATTTGTGAACTGAGCGCCCTTGGATGGACCCCTTTTTCCTAAATGTAGGGTCTTCCTGAATAGGATCTGGCTACTTCTGAACGTTTTGCTAAGGATGCCCTAACTCCTATACTGAGGGTACCACTTGCCCTGGGTTGAGTGCCGGGAACACCAAAGTCCTAAATGCCTTATTTACTATGGGGCCTGTATGCCTCACTTACTGTCGCTAGGCTGGATTGCCCTAATCCATTAGGCCACGGCTGCCCTCACTACCACTCGGCTGGCTTGCCCTAATCCACTAGGCTGGGGCTACCCTTAGTACCACTAGGCTGGCTTGCCCTACTCCACTAGGCCGGGGCTACCCATAGTACCACTAGGCTGGTTTGCCCTAATCCACTAGGCCAGGGCTACCCTTAGTACCGCTAGGCTGGCTTGCCCTACTCCACTAGGCTGGGGCTACCCATAGTACCACTAGGCTGGTTTGCCCTAATCCACTAGGCCGGGGCTACCCTTAGTACCACTAGGCTGGCTTGCCCTACTCCGCTAGGCCGGGGCCGCCCTTAGTACCACTAGGCTGGCTTGCCCTACTCTGCTAGGCCAGGGCCGCCATTAGTACCACTGGGCTGGCTTGCCCTACTTAGCTAGGCTGGGGCTGCCCTGGAACCCTGCTTTACCTTGGGCGTAATGCCCTACATTTACCTCGGGCCTAATGCCCTCCCTTGACTGTGGGCCTGCTAGCCCTTTCCAAACTGGGCCTGGTGCCCTATTTACTGTGGGCCTAATAGCCCTTCTAGCTGTGCGCCAGATGCCCTAAATACAGTGGGCCTGGTGCCCTTCAAAATACAGGGCCTGGTAGCCCTCCCAATATCACGGGCCTTGTGCCGTCTTTAACTATGGGCCTGATACCCTTTTACATTAGGCCTGATGCCTTACTTTACATTTGGGCCTGACTTGCCCTTTTAAATTGCACAGCCCCTTTCATTTTGATGGCTCCCTGAGCCTAATGCCACTCGGGCCTGAGTTGCCGCCTTAGTCCCGCCCTTCTCATTAATATTCATAGGCCTTCCAGTGGCCTTACTATCTTGGCCCCTCCCTGTGGACATCGCTAGCTTGCCTTCTCACAGAATATTAATTTACAGGGTCCTACCGACCCACTGCCCCTACGGCACTCGGCCGCCTTACTTCACGCCCTCAGTGCGCTTTTAAATTAAATAAAAAAAAAACAGTCTTTGTTTTCTGTGGGTGGACAGCACAACGCAGGTGCTGCCGCCGACTCACCGCTCCGACGAGCTGTGTGGATGGTTGGGAGGCGGGAGGTTTGCTGGCAGTGGGAGGGAGCACAGGAGAATGGCAGGCGGACTGAGGGACAGACCGAGGGGGCCTCAGACGGCCGACAGGAACTCTGACGCGATGCGGCTCTTCAATGCCGACGACGTGGGACCGAATTAAACTTTAAATACCGGGGCTAAAATAAATAAACGACGGACTTTAAGCTCAACACCAGGCAAACAGCCAGTTTCTCTTTGGGGCGGCCCGTCGGATCTGGACCGCAACAACGCGAGGGAGTACCTCGGGAACAGGAGCAGGGATCTTCACCGGCTGAGGGAGGCACCAGGCAGAGCTAACAGGATGGCTTCAACCGAACTAAGGTAAGCCCAATCTCCGTTGCTCTCCACAGGTCCTACCACTCCAAAGCCCAGCATGACAGCTAACAAAAACGGACAAAAAACCATTTCAAAAACCGCTCGGGGTTCGGATTCTCAAACCCCGAGCTCCTGCCACACAAACGCCAGGGACTTGAAAAGGCACCACGCGCTGGCCAGAGGCAGCGAACCTGGCACGTCGGTGCCCATTCTCCTGCTGCCTGCTCTGGAAGGGGGGATGGAGCAGGCAGGCAGCAGGGAGGAGAAAACATTTATTTTAGTTGTACAAAAAGCCCTGCCTGACGCTTTGCTTGGGCACAACAAGAGGGACCCCTGGGGCATTTGAAAACCCCCTAAACTTTATTGAATTACTGGGATGCCCCAACTTTGGGGCATTACACATGCCTCTAAGAGTTGCTCTAACACAGTCACACACACACTGGGTACCCAGTTGGTCTGCAGGCTATCCTGAAGCGCTGCCTAGGGTAGCCCGGCATTGTAGCTGTTGTTGGGGCACTTAAAAAGGAAAAACACAACATACATGTTAGCCCACAATTTTATATTCTGGAGCCGGATGGCTCAGTTCGTAATGATCAATCAAAACAAATCAGGTGACACACTTTGATTTGCGCTTTGTTGCAGGGAGCTACCCTTATGTTTACTCATGCTACCCAGACCAGGATGCAGGATGGATGAAATGAAGACCTCAGGATGACTGACTGCTGTGCCAGGAGAAGCAGGGCCCACATGGCGCACCATGATGGTCGATCCTGTTCAGTGGTGTTGAGCAGGGAGCCGAATCCCCAGGTGGGTCTTTCGTCGGATGTAACTCTGTGGCGTGAGTGGCAATCTAGGCTGAGGTGGTAAGGCCCAGACCAGGTGAATGATTTTGGATATAGTCCAGTAGGTTTTGCTGGATGCAGCCTCCAGCCAGCGTGACATATTCAGCAATGTGGGGAACCAAATCGTGACCCACACTCCACATTCAGCACAATTATAGTAAAGACAGGTAAATACCACAGTTCGGATGACAGTCCGGTTGCAATCAACAGTGTCTGCACAAACCGTACGCTCTGCAGTTGTCTCAAGTTCTGACAGGCCAATCACACCGAGGCAAATCTTCGGTCCACACCAGGTGAATTTCACTTTGTCACAATTCAGGATTCCAGTCACAATCACAGTAAATTTGGATAAAGTCCAAGATATTAATGCAGATTTCTTCACTCAAGAAGATGGAAGCAGGCAGGCTAGACACAGCCTTCCCGCCGATTCCCCCACGCTACTACGCAGGAACAGCTGCTCAAATTATTCAAGCTGTTCACTCTCTCAACTCCAGCTACACACTGACTCACTGCTGCAGGCAGCTCTGGGACTTCCCAGTGATCCAAAAGGTTGGGTTGGATGATCCATCTGTCTGTCACAGCAAGGGCTGCCCCTCCAGGTCCCTTTAGGCGCCAAACAGTAAAAACTACAATTCCTACAGAAATTCACTCCCACAAGACCCATGGGAACAGCCTCCATTTTAGGGTCCCCAGAGGTACTGATTGGTCCAAACTGGCAGTCCAGAACCAAGATGATGGTGCAAAACAGAAAGTTCATGCTGCAAAGGAAGACAGGTTAGACAAACTACTATATCATTACTATCAAAGCAGATAACCAGCAAACGATCACAGATTCTAGTAGGGCTCCTGAGCAATTAGCTATAGCAGAATGAAGCAGCTGTATTGCAGCCCGGGTGGGACTCGAGCCTAAAACCACTCGTCCCCCACCCAGAATAATTATAACCCACGAAAATTATGCCTGTTAAAGAGACAGGCACAGAGGCTAACAGGGCACTCGCATGCAAACACTTTTAAGCTGTTAGAACACAGAACACTAGCCTGGCAGTGAGCATTAGGCAAGTCCAGGAAGACATTTTAGGAACCCCCATTTGTAGGGGGGTTACACCCTTCCCTGCCTGGAAAGAACATGGTGTCCGCATCAAGTCTGTACTCACAATATATTTATAGAACAGCGTTATGCTATACGAGACATATGTTCCATCACTATACAAAACAGAAAGTAAAGACTGATGCATCAGTAAACGTAAACTTACAACATTACTATACTTATTCATGATACTCTATAGATATTCTGTAATGACAACAGTTATGCATTTTTCATACACATTACTATTTTACTATGATTCACATGATGATATTACTGTACTTATTCAAGTAATTATTTCCTGCACTCTAAATAACATAGATGGGGGCCCTTCCCTATCAGCTAACTTGGGGCTAGATGGGGCAGGGGCGCCATGTTCATTCTTCAGAACAATTAACTTGGAAATGACAGGAAACTATTTTCGTGATCGGCCACTGAGCCTCTGGGAACCAGACCTTAACACTCTGGAAGTAGAAAACGTTTGCAGAAAAGATCTTTGAAGTCCAATTAGGCGATTCTTTACCCTTTCCTTGTCTTTGGGGAAGTGGCACTGGCCCTGGATGTGCTCCTCCCTTCCACAGTGGTAACAGAGTATCATGTCCAATGGGGTGGTCTTCTTCTTGGTGCAGCCACTATCTCACTGATACGCTTTACACATGGCTATCACTATATCACATAGATGGTCAAACTTTTCCTCAAACTTCTGAAATTTCTCCTCCCACAATGGGGCTTTGGCCACCTCCTCCTTTTCCGCATTGGCCAGCTCAAGGTGCGCAAAAGGCTCTTCCGCTGAGTCCCCTTCAGAGGCATCAGCAGATTCCCCCCCACTTTGTCTCTCAACTTGATGTTCAGCTCTCTTCACAATTTGCATCAGTTCTGCAAAAGGTGGGGCACCCTCTGTACAATGTTGAGTATGTAATCTAAGCAGGACAAAACTGGGATCTTCAGCCTAGGTCAGCATTTGAACCTGGTCTAGATCTTTGGGTCCACCTCCCTTGATCAAATATCTTCATGAGCACATGTCCAACCTGAAGCAGGTAATCAGAGAGCAGTTCCCTTTTTTTCTGCTTCATGCCTTTAAATTACCACAGCAGGTGACTCACGTCCTCATAGGGGTCAAACACTGCAGTCAATGCCTGCAGGAACTGCTGAACAGTCACGGCAGGGTCCGTGAATTGAATTCCCCTAACAACATCTAGAGCAGGCCCCCCTCAAAGTCATTAACATCTCCATTCTCTTCTGGCCCTCAGTCCCGGGCCAGTGACTTATCCAAGTCAAATGGGCCTTCCATGTTTCCCAATCCTTTTCTCCACTGGGGGTGGGGACAACTCCAGAGAACACACCCTCCATGATTCATGGAGATGACAGGAACCCAGTTGGCACCACATTTTCGGGTAAGGTCAGGCATTGATCACTCGGGCCACTAGGGGATGCTAATCCCAGCGGTGCCTCCAAGATGTAACTCCTAGGTGGAGCTATGCCAAGAGATACTACCCCTGCCTGCGTGGCTAAGTGCAAGTTGAGGGGCCTGAGTTCTGTGAACAGGTGCCTCCACCCAGAGGGTTGGTTTAAGGGTAGCATAGCTGCTCTGGGTATAGCCCTCCAGGACTCTGATACCCCCCTCTAACCCCTCTATTGGCCTATACTGGTCATCAATTAGACAGTTACAATGAACACCAGAATGCAATGTTATACCCACACTTGGCACACTTACCATCAGGGCTGGATCAGCTGCACTGGCCCTGGAGACCCCCAGCTGCACTGGCCCTGGAGACCCCCTGCAAAACAAGACCTGCAATGGAGAAAGGTAATAGCAAAACAGTATCCCCACCACAGAGGTACCCAATAGCCAGTGTAAATGCAAAAATATTTAGATCTGATTTATTGAGGGACATGAACAAGGGAGGGGCAGTAATCTGGTGTTTGATTCTGGATCTGATTTAATCAGGCTAAACATACATGCCTCTAAGAGTCCCTCTTACACAGTCACACACACTATGGGTACCCAGTTGGTCTGCAGGCTAGCCTGAAGCGTTGCCTGGGTAGGCCAGTGTTGCAGCTGTTGTTGGGGGCCCTTAGGAAGGAAAACACACAACATGCACTTTAACCCGCAATTTGTATTCCAGAGCCAGAGGGCTCAGTTCATAATGATCAATCAAAACAATTAAATCAGGTGACACACTTTGATTTGAGCTTTGTTGCAGGGAGCTGTCCTAATGCTTACTCACGCTACCCAGACCAGGATGCAGGAGGGATGAAATGAAGACCTCAGGATGATTGACTGCTGTGCCAGGAGAAGCAGGGCCCACATGACGCACCGTGGTGGTCGATCCCATTCAGTGGTGTTGAGCAGGGAGCCAAATCATCCCCAGGCGGGTCTTTCATCGGATGTAACTCTGCAGCGATCTAGGCTGAGGTGGTAAAGCCCAGTCCAGGTGAATGATTTCGGATATAGTCTGGTAGGTTTTGCTGGATGCAGCCTCCAGCCAGCGTGACGCATTCAGCAATGTGAGGAACCAAATTGAGCCCCACACTCCACATTCAGCACAATTATAGTAAAGACAGGTAAATGCCACAGTTTGGATAACAGTCCGGTTGCAATCAACAGTGTCTCTGCGCAAACACTGCGGTTGTCTCAAGTCCTGACAGACCGATCGAACCGAGGCAAAACTTCAGTCCACACCAGGCGAATTTCACTTTGTGACAATTCAGGATTCCGGTCACAATCACAGCAAATTTGGATAAAGTCCGAGATATTAAAAGCAGAGTTCTTCACTCGAGAAGATAGTAGCAGGCAGGCCAGACACAGCCTTCCCGCCGATTCCCCCATGCTACTACGTAGGAGCAGCTGGTCGAATTACTAAAGCTGTTCACTCCCTCAACTCCAACTACACACAGACTCACTGCTGCAGGCAGCTCTGGGACTTCCCAGTGATCCAAAAGGTTCGGTTGGTTGATCCATCTGTCTGTCACAGCAAGGGCTCCCCCTCCAGGTCCCTTTAGGCACCAAACAGTAAAAATTACAATTCCTACAGAAATTCACTCCCATAGGACCCCTGGGGACAGTCTCCATTTTAGGGTCCCCAGAGGTACTGATTGGTCCAAACTGGCAGTCCAGAACCAAGATAATGGTGCAAAACAGAAAGTCTGTGCTGCAAAGGAAGGCAGGTTAGACAAACTACTATATCATTACTATCAAAGCAGATAACCAGCAAATGATCACAGATTCTAGTAGGGCTCCCTCTGCGCAAAAAGTGAAGGCAGAATATAGTGGCTGTATTGCGGCTCAGGCGGGACTTGAGCCTAAAACCACTCGGCCCCCACCCAGAATAATTTTAACCGATAAAAATAATGCCTCTTAAAGCGACAAGCACAGAGGCTAACAGGGCACTCGCATGCAAGCACTTTTAATCTGTTTAACACAGAACACCAGCCTGACAGTGGGCATTAGGCAAGCCCAGGAAGACACTTTAGGAACCCCCATTTGTAGGGGGGTTACAAGTGGTTGGTTCTGGGGAGGCAATCTAGGGCAAAGCAGAAGAAGGGGTGAAAGAGGGGCTCCAGCCTGGCAAGGGTGTACTTGGGAGCAGCGCTGTATACAATGTCACCGTAATAGACGATGGGTAGAATCCTCTTCGTGACAATCTCTCAATGAGCAAGAAGCAGGATACTTGCTCTGTTCCTGTAAAGTGCCCTTGTTTAGGGTGCAGCTTCTGGTGGATGGCATCCACATGAGTAGAGAAACGAAGAGAACAATCTAACCAAATCCCAAGGTATTTAAAGGAGGAGCAATCCTTAATCACAGTACCATCAAGAGTCGGGAAGAAAAGGGGAGGGAAGAGCTTGGAAAGTCTCTGCCTAGCACCAAAGGTTATGGAGACCATCTTTCTAACATTTAGAGACAGTTAATTGGCCCAAAATCAGTGCTTGATGTTGCTGAAATCCAGCTGGATGTGAGTCATAGAAACAGAGAAACATAGATTTTGATGGCAGATAAGGACCGCTTGGCCCACCCAGTCTGCCCATTTCCCTACCTAATGGATAAGCTGCAGATCCTAGTTAACCAACAGCCTACTTCTTCTTACCCCCCCACCCCCAGAATTGCCTTATGGCTGTCCCATGCATGCTTGAATTCCACCACTGTTTTGACTCCACAACCTCCTCCGGAAGGCCGTTCCATCGTCCACAACCCTCTCTGTGAAAAATATTCCTAAATTACCTCTGAGCCACCCCTTCTATCTTCAAATTGTGCCCCTTGTTCTTGCACACCTCTTTTTTTGAAAGATGCTACCCTCTTGGACTTTGTTGATTTCCTTGAGGTACTTGAACGTTTCTATCATGTCCCCCCTCTCCCTCCTTTCCTCGAGGCTATACATATTCAGCTCCTTAAGTCTCTCTTCATATGTCTTCCGGTGCAGACCCTGCACCATTTTAGTTGCCCTCCTCTGGACAGCCTCCATCCTTTCTATGCCTTTGCGGAGATTGGGTCTCCAGAACTGCATGCAGTACTCCAGATGGGGTCTCACCACCTGTCTGTACAGAGGGATAATAACTTCCTGTTTTCTACTGGTGATGCCTCTCCCTATGCATCCCAGTATCCCCCCAGCCATCCTTGCTGCCCTCTCACATTGCTTTCCCACCTTTAGGAAATCTGATATGACTACCCCCAGGTCCCTTTCCATTTTTGTTGTTGTTAGTATCTCACCCCCCATTGTGTACTCTTCCCCTGGGTTTTTGTTTCCCAGGTGCGTTACCTTACACTTGTTAGCATTGAATCTAAGCTGCCATACATTTGACCATTCCTCTAACCTTGCCAAGTCCCTTCTCATTCTTTCCACCCCACCTTATGCATCAACTCTGTTGCAGATCTTTGTGTCATCTGCAAAGAGACATACTTTCCCTTCCAGTCCCTCTGCAATGTAAACATAAAGACATTGAGAGGACTGGTCCTAATACTGAACCCTCGGTACCCACTAGTAACACCCTTTCTTCAGAGTGGACTCCATTTACTATTACTCTCTGTGTCCTATTCTCCAGCCAATTCTTTACCCAGGCTGCCATCTTGGGACCCACTCCAGGCTGGCTAACTGTATATTAATCTTTGTGTGGACTGTCAAATGCCTTGCTAAAGTCTAGGTAGGCCATGTCCACAGCCCTCCCTGATCTGCTACTTTGGTCACCCAGTCAAAGAAATCTATCAGATTTGTCTGGCATGACCTTCCGCTGTGAATCCATGCTGCTTTGGGTCCTGAGCCCCTCTGGTCTCTAGATACTCAACAATTCTTTCCTTCAGAAGTGATTCCATCATTTTCCCTGCCACTGAGGTT
The DNA here is from genome assembly GCA_016271365.2 of Neoceratodus forsteri. Taxonomy (NCBI): domain Eukaryota; kingdom Metazoa; phylum Chordata; order Ceratodontiformes; family Ceratodontidae; genus Neoceratodus; species Neoceratodus forsteri. The sequence continues at coordinate 68,671,606 of JADMNL010000031.1, read as the reverse complement.
AAACTAACAGGTCTGTAGTTTTCTGCTTCTGCCTTGGTCCCACTTTTGTGAGGGGGAATCACATCTGCCCTTCTCCAGTCCTTTGGTACCACCCCATCCTCCCATGATTTGTTAAAGAGGGTAGTCAGTGGTGTCACTATTTCTACCCTTAGTTCTTTTAGAATTCTGGGATGAATCCCATCAGGCCCCATTGCTTTGTCCACCTTCAGTTTTAAGAGTTCTTTCAGAACCCTTTCTTCTGTAAATGGGCTGGTATCAACTTCTGTATCCGGAGTGTTTCTACTGTTTGTTTTAGGTACCTCCCCCACTTCCTTTGTAAATATTGAGCAAAGATATTTGTTTAGTATCTCTGCCTTTTCACAGTCACCCTCTGCCCACCCTCCCTCCTCTTTATTAAGCCTCATTAACCCTCCCTTGGTCTTCCTTCGTTCCCTCATGTACCTATAAAAGGTTTTATCCCCCTTCTTAACTGAGTTGGCTATCTTTTCCTCGGTTTGGGCCTTTGCTGTTCTGACTGCCTTCCAGCTTCCTTTTGCTTTAACTGATACAGTTCTCTGTCCTGCTCCTTCTGTGATTCCTTGTACTTCCTGAATGCTTTCTTTTTTTTGAACCTTCACTGCCACTTCCTTTGAGAACCATAGTGGTTTCTTACATCGCTTCATTTTGTTTATTTGCTTCACACAAAGGCTTGTTACCTCTGTGATGGCAGTTTTATTATTCCCATTGTTCTTCCACCCTCCTTCCTGCCCATTTGCTAGTGCATTCCTTAGGCACTCACCCATTTTGGCAAAGTCAGCCCTCCTAAAGTCCAGTACTTTTGCCTTTGTATGGCTTGACTCTATTGCTGTGTTTATTGTGAACCATACTGTTCGATGGTCGCTAGTTCCCAGATGGCTACCCATTTCTACATCCATGATCCTCTCTTCATCTCCATTTGAGAGAACCAGGTCTAAGATTGCTCCCTCTCGGATGGGCTCCAATACTAGTTGTCTAAGGCATGCCCCCTGTAGGGCATCTAAAATAACCCCACTCTTTGAAGTGGCTGCTGCAACTGCACTCCAGTTAACATCTGGCATATTCAGATCACCCATCAGCAATATCTCCCCTTTTTCTGCCATTCTAAGTAGTCTTTCTATCATTTCCTTGTCCATTTCCTCCCCTGAGAGAAGTCTGTGCTCTAACCCCTGTGCAGATTGTGGTGCAATTGCGGTCTCAAATTACCCACAGTGCTCTTCTCCTCCCTGTTTTCCCTTTTGTTCTGTTGCTTTGATTCCTTCCCTTATGTAAAGAGCTCCTCCTCCTCCTCCTCCTCCTCCTCCTCCTCCTCTTTTCCCTCCCTGTCCCTCCTGTAGATAGTGTATCCTGGTATGTTTATGTCCCAGTCATGGTTTTGTGTGTACCATGTTTCTGTGACTGCCGATATCAGATGTTCCTCCTCCATCAAGGCCACTAATTCAGGAAGCTTGTTACTCAGACTACGGGCATTGGTACTCATTGCTCTCCATTTTTTGATGGCTTTACCTTCTTTTGCAGCATCCCCCACTGACCTGTCTACCTCGGTCTTTTTCTCATTTAGTACCCTGTTTTGTAGGAAGAGGCTGGGATTTTCCTGCTGCTTATCAGTGCCTCCCCCCTGACTAGTTTAAAAGCTTGCCTATGAAGCATTTAAACCGATTGCTCAAAAGACTTGTTCCCTTCCTGGACAGATGCAGACCATCCTGTCAGTATAGGCTGGTGTCCCTCCAGGTGGAGGTCCCTCATCAGGTCAGAGGCAGAGTAACCAAAGGTGTAGAGAGCCATGTCATCTGCTTACATCTGAATGAACGCAGAGAAGCAGGTGAGGGGGTGGTTGTTTAGGAAGATGGAGGATAGGCCAAAGGATGGAGATACTTGGGGACGTCAGAGAAGAAGAGGAGGGGAGATGCCAATACAGACACCTTTGGTCCTACCTTCAAGGTGTGAGCAAAGCCAATCAACAGAGTAGGAGGGGGAGCCCAATGGCTTTTAGCATTGGGTGGGCAACAGTGTTGAAGGCTTTGGCCAGATTGACAAAGATAGCAGGGGTGACTAACCCCTGGTCCATGCTAGGAAAGATGGAGATGGGGTCAGTGAGCCTATGGAGGAAGGTCATGGTGGAGGGGGTTTCCTGAAGACAGACTGGCAGAGAGTGAAGATAGAGGAGCTGTCAACAAAAGGGGAGAGTTGGTAAAGAATCAGGTGTGCCTAAAGTTTAGAAACACAGCATTTGTCAGCAGGTAAGGACCACTTGGCCCACCCAGTCTGCCCATTTTTCCCTACCTGGAGTATCTCCGCAGACCCTTCTTGCTCTCTGGCTCATTTTACCTTCCCTTCCTTTCCACTAAGATTCCCTTATGCCTATCCCATGCATTCTTTTTTTTTCATTTCTTTTTTATGCATTTTAAAATGAACACAGTTCATTACAAGAACATTCTTGTGGAAAACTCCAGTGATTGCATTACATTTAGGGCATAAATCCCTTATTTAACCAGGATGCTTGTATCTCCCACTTTTACCCTGTATAGGGGGTTTCCTGTAACATTCTTTCCCCTCAATAATACAGAATCAGTATCATAAACTAAGGAACTGTAGCCCATGAGCGCATGATATTCCCATTACTTACTATGTTACTTAAAAACTTACATTAATCCTATGCCTCAAAGGGCTACAGGTATCAGGCTATAGCTTTATGTTAAACATTCAATAAGGCTCTTACCAGTCGTGCTTTAATCTCCCCTCAGACAAAAATTCCCCAAGTGGTCAAATAACCTAAGGTACAGTCACACCTTAATAAGTTAAATACTCTACCTAAATTATGCCTTGATCAGGCACTTAATTGTTTAATCTTGTCAGGTACCAATCAAGGGCAGTACTGTATTTAGCTAAATATAACATCATTTTACAACAGGTGCTAAAGGGCAACAGTGCCTATATATGTGTGTATATATATATATATATAAAAAGTAACTGCCATACTCTGTTTTTCCCTATATTACATAGGAACCTCCCCACTTGTATTCCCTATCCTGACAATAAATTGTACCTTAAAATACTAGCAAACCTTACATTCCCTCCTTCAACTCCTCTGCACAGCAAACATTTGTCCCCGCATCTTGGAGGGATTCCATCTGCCATCTGTCTCTACCATGCTTCAGCTACCTTGTGAAACCCCTGCAGCTTACCCCCCACAGCTAGGGTGGCAGGGAGCCCCCAACTTCCCACCCGGTGTGGATCCTGTCCAGGAGAAGCAGAGCCAGCGAACGTGCGGATGGCCATCAAGCCGAGAGCATGGTGCCAATTTTTTCCCCCATTTTTTTTCTTTGCCCCTGGAGCGGGGGACGTACAATGATGCCAGGCGGAGGGGAGCGCGCATGTATCCGCACGTGCTCCCTCCAGGAGTCCGCCCCAGCTCCTCCCTGAGAATTGCTGCAATGTGTCCTGTCCCCCAGCCTCTGCCAGGGGGCGAACGGGCACCGACAGCTGCTGACCCCCCTTCCCGGAGAAGGAGAGTAGTCCCATGGATGCTGCATCCCTCTCCACCCCTGCTGACCCCCAGCAGCCCATGCTCAGTCCCGAACACGGGTCACCGATGTAGCGTGAGGTAAGGCATCCAGCGCCTCAGTGCCACCAGGCCGAGCATAGTAAACATTTAAAGTCGGAGGTGAACCTATTCAGGTCTCCTTCCTAGCTACCAAAACAGGCAAAATTATAAAGTTAGAACAAAAAACTTGCTGTAGTATCCTCAGGTTTCCTCATCAGTGATCTGGTCTTGGGTTTTCTTAACCACTGCCATTTTAGCTGCCCATTTCCCTGCATCTTGCGGGTCCATGAAAATATAAATTCTGCTATCATGAACCACACGAAGCTTCGCAGGGAACAGGATGCTATGCAGAATGTTAAGTTCTCTGAGAGTTTCCCAGACACCATCAAATCTTTTCCGCCTCAGATGTATAGCATATGCAATGTCTGGGAACATATGGACTGTTACCCCCTCCGCACTAAGAAGGCCATAATGTTTGGCCAAATTCAGCAGTCTGTCCCGGGATACCATATTGTCCAGCATTACCATTGCTACCCTGGGTAGGTCAGACGCAGTTGTTGCTCGTTGCTGTATCCTGTAGGCCTTAATGATCGTCATCTCCAGATCGGGAGTGTGGTCCCTAAATTGCTCCCTCAGCCAGTCATTAACGAACAAAAACGTATGGTCACCTTCAGCTCCCTCTAACAGCCCTATCAGATGGACATTTTGGCTTCTAACCTGGTTCTCCAGGATCTTTAGACGGTTGTTGGCATGTTGGGCCTCCTTGGCGCATTGAGATATGGCACTCTTACAGGTTTCCTAAGTGTCGTCGGACTTCTTCCATCTCTCCTTGCATTAAATCTACAGATTTCTCCACTGTGGCAAGTCGTCCGGTAATCAAGTCCAGTTTTTGGCTCACCATGTTTGACGAAGTCAGCAATTGTTGCATCTTGCAGCCCAGCGACTGGAGAGTCTCCTCAGCGCCCTCTACCTCGAGTGGCTCGAGCACTGTCAATCGGGTGCTGGGGCCTGCTGCCTGTCCCTTTCCTCCCTTCTGCTTGTTGCTGGGAGTAATTTGTTTTGGCCATTCTGGTCTGCACAGTGTTTGGTTTCTGCATAAGAGTTTTTAAGCGAAAAAGTATACAATTTTTAAGTTTTTGAAGTTTGCTATTTAAGTTTGTTTGAGGAGCCGATCTAAACATGACATCTCTGCTCGGGCTCCACAGCACCCCCCTCTCCCATGCATTCTTGAACCCACCACTGTTTTTGCCCCCACCAGCTCCACTGGTAGGCTGTTCCAAGAATCTTCACCCTTTCTGAGAAGAAGTACTTTCTCACATCGCTCCTGAATCTACCCCCACCCTCCAGCTTCACAGCATGTCCCCTTGTTGTTCAGCACCTTTTTCTCTGAAAAATACTTTCCTCCTGTACCTTATTCACTGCCGTGAGGTATTTAAAGGTCTCTATCATATCTCCCCTCACCCTTCTTTGTTCCAGGGTGTACATAATAAGTTCCCTTAGTCTTTCCTCATAGGGTTCTTGATGGAGACCCTGCGCCATTTTACTTGCCCTCCTCTGGAACACCTCCACTCTGTCTGTGTCCTTCCAGAGATGTGGTCTCCAGAACTACACGTGGTATTCTAGGTGGGGTCTTACCAGTGATCTACACAGAGGCAACACCACCTCTGTCTTTCTGCTGGTGATACCCCTCCCTATGCACCCCAACATCCTACTAGCCTTTCCAACTGCCTTGTCACACTGCCTGACCACCTTAGGTCATCAGATATGATTACCCCCAGGTCTCTCTCCTGTTTGGTGGTTGCCAATACCACGCCACCCATTTTGTACTCCGCCTTTGGGTATCTGTGCTCCAAGTGCATTATTTTGCAGTTTTTCACACTGAAACCTGGCTGCCATACCCTTGACCATTCCTTGAGTTTTCTCATGTCTCTGCTCATCCTTTTCACCCCCGAGCATCCACCCTGTTGCAGATTTTGGTGTCATCCGCAAAGAGGCAGACCTTCCCCTCCAGCTCCTGTGCAGTGTCACTCATGAAGACATTAAAGAGGACCAGTTTCAGTACTGATCCCTGATGCACCCCCAAGTCACCTTCCCCTCCTCTGAGTGAACTCCATTTACCACCACTCTCTGCCACCTATCCCTTAACCAGCTTCTTACCCAGTTTACCACATTTGTACCTACTCCTAAGTTACCCAGCTTGCTTACTAGTCTCTTATGTGGAACGGTGTTGAAAGCCTTACTACAGTCTAGGTAGACCACAACCACCGCTCCACCTTGATCTAATTCCTTGGTCACCTGGTCAAAGAAAGTTTTATTTATTTATTTATGTGTCATCTTGGATTAAACCTTGAGCTACAAGCTATTTACATAGGTTCCACATCAGTGAAAGACAAACAATAACATTGAATACCAGGCAGATAAACGAGCAGTGGGTAAACAGGCTAATACATGAGTCACAACTGTGCAGAAGGCATTAATTAATTCATCACTGAGAATGTGGTAAGGTACGCTGGATGCCATATTGTATTGTGCCAGCCATGGAAACTTGGAGACTGACAGGGACAAAGATGGGCTAGTGTCAAAGGAGGAGAAGCAACCACCAAGAGGCCATTGCCAGAGGGTGGACGGGAGTAGGGACTAAAAAGCAGTGAAAAGACAGATCAGCCCAGGAGGCTTAGTCAAAGTGGGGGGAGAGAGGTTGAGGGAGGAGCGGGGATGGTGGGCTAGGAATGGGGAAAGGAGTGAGGATGGGGAGAAAGGGAGGGGAAAGTGCTGAGGTCAGGGAGCCAAGGCAGACAAGTAGTCATCATATTAAGTGCTGGAAAGTTAGATTCATTTGACATGGCCTTCCCCCCCTGTGAATCCATGCCACTTTGGGTCTTGTAACCCACTGAATTCAAGATGTTCCACTATTCTTCGGCAGTGATTCCATTAACTTTCCCAACACTGATGTCAGGCTGACTGGCCTGTAATTGCCAGCCTCCTCTCTGCTACCACTTTTGTGAAGTGGGACTACAGCTGCCCATGTCCAGTTCTCTGGAACCATGCCTGTTTCCAGTGAGCTGTTAAATAGAACTGTCAGAGGTGCAGCCAGTACCTCCCTGAGCTCCCTCAATACACTTGGATGCACCCTATCTGGTTCCATTGCCTTGTCCACTTTCAGATAAGCGAGTCCTTTAAGGACTCTCTCTCCTCCGAAAATGAACTAGTGTCCACCTCCCTTTCTCTAATGCTCATGTTAATTTTTTGTGGCCCCTCTCCTTCTCTTTCCTCTGCGAACACTGAATAAAGATATTCGTTCAGGATGTCTGCCTTTTCCTTGTCCCCCTCTGCACAGTCCCCCACCCATCCCTTTTAACCTTACAATCCGCCTGGTCTTCCTCTTTTCACTTATACATAAATAATGTCTTGTCCGCTTTTGTTAGCGCTAGGGCTAGTCTTTCTTCAATTTGAGCCTTTGTGTACCTTACTGCTTTCCCTGCTTCCCTCTGTTATCCCTGATACACCTCCCTATCCTCGTCCCTCTGCCTCTTCTCATACCTTCTGAATGCTACCATTTAACTTTTACCTTTCCCGCTGCCACTTTCAGGAACCATAGTGGTCTTTTTTTCCTCTTGCTTTTGTTCACTTGCTTGACACAGAGGTTTATTTTCTTCACTATGTCCCCTAATAGCTGTGCCTAGTCTTCCTCCACCCCAACCAGATCATCCCTCCTTGACAGTTTACCCCTGAGGCATTAACCCATCTTTATAAAATCTGCCCTTCTAAAGTCCAGGACCCTCACCCTTGTGTGGTTCAGTTTCGCACCCATCCTTTTATTAAACCACACTGTTCAGTGATCACTGGTCCCCCGGTGGCCTCCTACCTTGATGTCTGCGAAACTGTCTGTGTTAGTGAGTGCCAGGTTTAGTATTGCCCCATCATGAGTGGGTTTGCTGACAGGTTGCCTGAGGAGCGCCCCCTTCAGGGAGTCCCGAATGTCTCTGCTTCTGGCTGAAGCCACAGCTGGGAGGCTCCAGTCTTCATCCGGCTGATCAAAGTCCCGCACCAGCAATACCTCCCCCTTTTTTGCCATCTTGCCAGTGACTTCCACCTTATCTAACTCCTCTTCCAGTGCTGGAGGTCTGTATATCACACCAGTGCAAATACAGGCTCTGTTCCCCTTATCCAGGGTGACCAACAATACCTCTGCTTCCTCCTATATTCCCTGTATCTCTGTCACTTTTATGCATTCCATCACATAAAGCACCATACCCCCTCCTTTCCTTCCCACTCTGTCCTTCTTTTTTTTTTTTGTATTGTCTTTTTACCTCCTCCCTATGTGCTCCACCTCAGCCTCTCCTTCAGGCTTGCCAGTTCTTGCTCTGGTCCATCTGCCCTCCAATCCTCCGATCCCACATAGCAGTCAACCCCAGGGTAACCCATAGTAACCGTTCTCTGGATGGGTCCCCCTCCTCCGAGGGGGAATGCGCCACCCCGGGGGGGTAAGCCAGTGCTGCACTTGGCCCTGGGGTGCTGCTGGAATGGAGGACTCGGCAGGGACATGAATGGCACCAGACAGTCAGGCAGCTTAGTCATCCCGGCTTAAAGTGGGGCCAGTATAGCTACTTTTCTAGTGGGTGATGTGCGCCTGTTGTTCTTCTTCCGGTCTCTACCAGGGACCGCCACAGCACGACGTCAACCCACTACCCACCCCAGGAGAGGAGAGCAGTCATATGGATGCTCGATCCTCTCCTTTCCCTGCTAGCCCCTGGTGTCCTGAGTCCATTCCTGAACCCGGGTCACTGGCGTGGGTCCAGGTAAGGCACCAGCGCCTCAGCCCTCTATGCCACCGGGCTGGCACTCTGTCCTTCCTGAACAGAGAATAGCCTGGTATAGGCATGTCCCAGTCATGATTTTCACTGCTTCATGACTCGATAATATTAAGCCTGGGAGGGGAGAAGGGAGATGGGGCAGTAGTTGCCGGAGGGGGGAGTGTCACCCCTTTCAGGAAGGGGGATGACTGTGGCCTGTTTCCATGGATCAGGGACTTCAGCAAGTGACAAGGAGCAATTTAAGAGGTGGGTGATGGGAACAGTGATGGCCATGGCTACTGAGATCCTCTGGGGGGAAGCACATGAGCCTGAGGTCACAGGGTAGAGCTTGAACGTAAAACATTTGATTTTTGGTGGATAGTATGTATTTGTTAGTAAGTAGTCAGTGGGAGGTCATGCCTAATGAAACTGCCTGGTACTGTGAATTCGTCCATTGGGTGACAAAAGGCTATGGTTATAGGGTCAGCCAGCTGATGTCTTGTACTTTGACTTCAGCAAAGCCTTGAACTCAGTCCCATATAAGAGACTGATAAAAGAAGTTGGGAGATCCCATAGTATAGGCATAAGGGAGTCTTTTTTTTTTTATTCTGTTTATTCACCCTGCGCCTGGAACTCTCTCAGGCTGCCTCTGTACACCGGCTGCTCTACCGCCGACCTGATCACTTGCCTCCTCAGAGGTGCTACCCCTCCTCCGACCTGGAACCCCCCAGCTCTGAGCCCCCAGGGCAGGGCCGCCACTCCATCCAGCACTCTACGTATAATCTAGTGCCTGCCGAGGAGGAGGAGGGGAGAGAGGTGGAGGCAAGGCCCGGTAGTGGCGTGTGGCAGTGGCCCTAAGAGGAGCCATCACCTATCCAGGTGTAAGGGGTATTTCCTTGTTGCTGAGAAGCTCACAAGAGCCAGACATAAGTGACACCTGCACGGAGAAGCCATGGGCATACTCCACGCTCCTCCCCTTTTATTCCAGGCACAGGTAGTACACCCGGTCTCCACTGGGTTGTCACTACTGTTGCCAAGGAATCTCGAACCCACTGCAGGGAGGAGGCTGTCCTCTAGACTCATTCCTCTCCCTCCCCTGCCGACCCCCAGCAGTCCGGGCTTGTTCAAACCCGGGTCACCGGCACGAGGTGTGGCTTCCAGCACCTCAACCCTCAGTGCCACCAGGCTGGCATAGGCATAAGGGAGTCTTAGTGGTAAGGAATGGGGGGAGGGAGAAAGAGCTGAAGATCAAGTAGGGTCTACAGTGATACTGTAGGTAGGGAAAAATGGGTAGACCAGGTGGGCCAAGTAGTCCTTATGTGCCAACAAATTCTGTGTTTCTGTGACTTGGGTGGTGGGGGTCGAGGTTAAGGGGTGGGTGAAAAATTGAGTGGGAGGACCCAGAGGGTGGTCCTAAATAGAGAACCCTCAATGGGATGGCAAGTCAAGAGTAGGGAGCCAAAGAGGTTGGTTCTAGAACCAGTTCTATATAACGTATGTATTTGTGATACAGGAGAGAGGCCTCAAGGAAAGATATGCTTCTTTGCAGACAACACCAAGGTCTCTAGAAGAGTGGACACAGAAGGTTATTTTGCAATAAGGGCCATAAAAAAGAACTGGGAACTCTAGAGAGGTGGTTGAGGGTGCGGAGGCTGACATTTAACACAGAAGAGTGTAAGGTAAGTTTACTACTGCATGCTGCAAACCAGCCAAGACCACGCGGGTCTCTTTACAATTGTATGTATCCTTATGTATTTTACTGTACCATATCTACCACCTCCTGTTCCTCCTGACTAGTGGTTTGCACAGTATGCTACCCTTACGGTGACACCAACACAGCAAAATACACACCTGTCAGCAAAATTGACACTATGCTGACAGGTCGCTGTGTTGGTGTGCCCAAAACAGGCATGCTGTCCCCCTGTCCTGCACCCCCGCCCCGAATCAACTCCGACTGGAGTTGAGAATCCTAGAGATGGGGAGGCGGGGGGCAGAGCCCCCCACATGGGGGGTTCGGGGGGCAAAGTCCCCCAATGAAAAAACAGAACCGGGAGACACACAGTAATCATGTAGACCGCAACTTGCGGTTGACATGATTCCTGTCGGCGGAGATGCCGGTCGACATAAAGAATATCAAACCAGCATGGTTAGAGCTGGTTTGCACTACTTGCATATACCCTGTACTATGTCATTATCTATAATCCTTTACAAATGTGATAATATATTGTATCTTACTTTATCATGTTTACTCCCATGTAGTGCCCATAATCCGCAGCATCTGCGACACGGCTACACTTGAGTCAACTAAATCTGTATCGTCTCCTAATGATGTGGAACCTTTGCAAATGAGCAACTTGTGCTCAAAGGTTGTTATCGAATCTTATGATAATTAATTAATTAATTAATTGATTAATTAATGAATGCACACAGGGACCAGAAATCCAAGAACAGAGTATAGGATGAATGGGTTGGTTGTGGAGAGACATCAGAGGAAAGGGACCTGGGGTTGTTAATAACGGAGAGGATGAAGCCATAACCCCCATGTCGTAGGGCTGTGTCAAAGGCAAAGCACATGCTGGGATGCACAGGGAGAGGGATCACTAGCTGACGGAGGGAGGTAATAGAGTCCCACTAGTGATCTCTGGTTTGCCCTCTCTTAAAGTATTCTCTGCAGTTTTGAGCCCACACTTGAGGAAGAACAGGGACAGGTTGGAGGTGGGGCAGAAGGCGACCACCAAAATGATACGGAGGGGGGCAACGGTGCGGGCTATGAGATGCACTTAAAGGATCTAAATGTGTACACTGGAGGACAGCAGAAATCTGAGCAGCATGAGGGAGACACTTGACTACCTCCACAGAATAAACAAGGTGGAGAGCAGTGAGCTGTTCACAGTGAGTGGTAACAGGGTATCAGCGGGTAACTCCTTGTGACTGGTAGGATGGAAGGTTTAAAGAGCACCAGTCATACTCATTTTCAAATATTTCTTCCATCCCCCTCCCCCCAGCAGCCTACCTTTAAAGGACATCGAAAGTCCACTGCTCAGAATTTTTTAAGGCTTCTATAACTAAGGGGAAGGGATCATAAATCTTCAGTTGGAGGAGCCAGCTGCCTGATCCCTTCCCCTTCCTGGTCCACAATTTCAGCCGACGTCGCCCCATGCTCTCACAGTTTTTGATGTATTAGTTTGGAGAGTGCGGGGGCACGCTGCATTGATAGTAATGGGAAATGTTTTTTAAATACCATTTTTTGTATTTTAGAGGGGCCACAGGAGTCAAATCAAAGTCACAGCTCAACTAAAAAGACCCGTGTTAGTTTCACCGTGGCTTTGATTTACCTCCTGTAAATCTAAGAAATAGTATTTAAAAACTGGCTCCCATTACTATCAATGCAGCACCCCCCCCCCCGCGCTCTCCAAACTAATACATCATAAAACATGAGAGCATGGGAGCAGCACCTGCTGAAACTGGGGACTAGGAAAGGAAAGGGATCGGACGGCCGGCTCCTCTGACTGAAGATTTATGATCCCTTCCCTTTAGTTAAAGAAGCATTAAAAATTCCAAAGAAGTGGGCTTTTGAAATCCATTAGTGGTAAGCTGCTGCTAGGGGCCTTAAGGTAAGCCCCAAAACTGATGCTCTTTAGGAAGGAAGTTGGGAAGTTCTTTTTATGGCTGTGGGCGGAACCTACAGCCATTCTGCCAGCTGTAGCCTGAAAACGGCCAATCGTGGCACCCTTCCATTGGACTTTTGAAAGTATCCTGAAAGTCCAGCAGAGCTGGGAGCACTCCACCACGGTCGGCCACTATGGAGTAACAGCCGCAGTATTTTGGCTGTTACTTCTGTATTCTGGTATGCGCAGTTCCACTGGCGCCACCATCTTGGGAATGTCAGAATGCCATTCACTGCAACTATGCGTACATGAATGCCATGCATGAGCAGTTGCGTCACCACCGCCATCTTGCAGAAGGCACTCAGCGGCACTGACAGCGCTAGTTCTCAGGAACTTTGGAAGCTCACCATGGCCACATCGGCTCTAGCTAGAGTTTGTTTACAGAAGGAGTGGTTACAGACTAGAACAAACTTCTGGAGGAGGTCTTCGGGGCTGAAACAGTGGGAGGATTCAAAAGGGGATGGGACAGGCACAAGGGAATAGCGCATAAGGGGGCATGCTGTAGGGGAGGTTCAGAGGACTGGCAAGGGCAGAGTCCCCAGGTGAGGCAGGCTGAGTCAGACGGCCATCATTTCCTATGCTTTTAAATATATTCTGAGCATACTTGTACTCGCATGTATTTAGGAATGGACAGGAAACACCTAAGAATTAATAATAAATAATAATAATACTTTATTATGCACCTCTCAAATATCAAGGCGCAGTACAGTAAAACAATTAACACAATAGAAACAGAATCATAATCATAAAATGTACAGTACAGATCAGAAATCATCACTACCATATGCTATGACCCAGAGAAAAGATTTTAGGGCCTGTTTAAAGCTCCCCACGGTCGTGCACTCCCTAATCCGAGTGGAATGTGAAGAAAGCATTTTGTCTAGGCATTGGGTATGCCATCCTCAGCCACAGAAAGCAATCTTAAACTGGCTGAGCTGACAATGTCCGGTTGTTTGGCAAACTGGCCCAGCAGCTAGATGCCCAAACAGGGTGCAGAGCTAGCCACTGGCAGAAAAGTGCCTTAATAAGGGGAAGGCAGTGTTCTCCTGAAAAGTACTGCAGCCACCACTGAAAACAAAAGTTCCTTCAGGTGGAGGCAGGGTTTCCCTGGAAACGTAAGCTGGAGGCAGCGTTCTCTCGGAAATGGTACTTATGCTGCCACCAGGAGAAACAGACTTTAACAGGGGCACCAAGACTTATTAAGAGTAACCATTAGGACACACCATTTTTGAAAATAAATAACAAGATTGAGTTACTAGAACGCAATAGATAGCAGTGTTTAAATATGGGTGAAATCAGCAAACCTGTGTAGTTGACAGAAAGCTTGGTAACCAGCAATACTTGAAGTTCTAAATGAACTACAACCCTGGTGGTGGTGCTCTCTATGAAAAGTGGTACCCATGTTCATCTGAGCTTTTCAGAAATACACCCTTTCCTAGTTCTTGCATCAATTTTTGACTCCCCCCATAATTACGAAAACAAGGAAACACTTATGTTATAACCCCCCCCCAGCATAAAAGAGAGAAACCACTAGGCATTACCTAATACATTACTATACTGGAAATGATCCCTCTTAGCCAATCAGAATGCAGAATTACTGTCTGGTTATTCTGCGATAACCGGACAGTAGACTGAATAATGGGACAGTGGTTCTGCATTCTGATTTGCTGCTGTATGTGTACTTAGCCAATCAGAGAGTAAGCCCAGTTTGCCCTCCTACTTCAACAAGCAACAAATCAAAGACTCCAGTAATGCTACAGCACTTCTGTGAGGAACAGGTTCCTGCTTTCTCATAGACACGCTGTAGCGCAACTCCCAGATTTTGCAGTTTTACATTTTTCCCCCCATATAATAGCAATAATACAAGTAGTGGTCCTGATTTCCTTGGTAATAATTGGACCAGGTGATTAGTAAACACCTCAGCCTTTGGCCTCAGTTTGTGTTAACCCTGGTCTGGTTAGTACCTTGTAAACCCAAACCATTATGGTATTGTCACTATATTGTTGTAGGTATTATAGACATGAGCCAGGTGCTGTTGCTGAAAAAATGACATGGTGACACACAAATGCTGCTTCTTTAAACAGTCATGGCCAGTAATCAGTGGTCACTTTCAACCACGTGTTTGTTTGTTTTTTTAATTTAGCTTTTTGGTCCCCGTCACCTCCTCCTGCCAACTGGTGATGGGGCCACATGTGTATTTTTTCGGATTTTCTCCCCTGACACCACCCCCACCGAGGCCCCAGCACACAACCATGCGAGTGTGTGGAGGCACACTTTGTACCCCGTGGCACCAGCTCAGCCCCTTCCACCTCCCGATACTTTGCTGCCCCTCTCCGCCTACGCTACCCACCGGACCGCCACCCGGTGGGAGCAGAACTGCGGGGGGCGCCAACCCACCCTCACCACCCTCAGGAGAGGAGAGCTTCCCGTCAGCATGCTCAGTCCTGATCCACCCTCCCCCACACGCCGGCACCCTGATGACCTGAAGTCATTCCAGAACCCCGGTCACCGGCGTAGAGCGAGGTAAGGCATTCATCACCTCAAACCTCTGCACCACCGGGCCAGCTCAACCACAGTTTTATGGCCTGATACTTTATTTTCAAAATAAAAATCTTTGCCAGCGCAGCAATAGTGCTACTGCCTGTGACGCCAATGACCCGGGTTAGGGAGCGGATCCAGGGTTGTCAGAGTACTGGCCAGGGGGACAAGGCTGAGCGTCCAGTGGACTGCTTGCCTTCTCCAGGGGGGAGGGGGGGATCTGGCAACATACTGAACCCTAGCGACAGCTAGGGGTAGGTGAGCCTGGAACCAGCATTGCAGCAGGATTGGCGGAGGCAGCAGTCATCTGCACATCGGGTGCAGGAGTGCGCCCAGCCATGCGCTGAGATCATTGCACACACACCTTCACCAAGGGGTAACCACAGCAAAACAGAAAACCCATTGGATGACGAGCAGTGTATGAAGTCCAGGATCTTTGTAGGGACCCAGCAGACCAATGTGGGATACATCCCCTGGCTGACACCCAAGGAGCAAAAACAGGGTTGATTAAATAAATAAAAAACTTTGATTGCTAGTTGTATCTAATTTCTATCCACACAATTCAGATGTATTTATTTGTAATTTTTGACCAGAAAAGGCACACTAACTGGGCACACTAAGCTGTGATAGCTTGTTTCCAGATGCATCCAGGGGATGGGTTACAGGGACCTGTTTTATTGACGGGGGAATGTTGGCCATGACGCTGGAGCCCAGCACTGGGGAAACTCCCATACGCTGTCTGTAGGGGGAACCTCCGTCTATGTCACAGCCAGCCAAAATGACTGACCATGCTGATGAAGGAGGAGAAAGAGGTGGGGGATTTCAAATCCTACCAACACCATGCCAAATACTGCTACTGTTATACATCAAGATACTACCTCTGATAATGGTAAAAGTAAAAATTATACCTGCAGAACTGTTGGAAGCCTTTGCAGAGAAGATACCTGAAAATGATGTGGAGATTGCCTCCGGTCAGGAGGATGAGGAGATGGTCAAAATGAGCTGTGAAGAGGGTGTATCAATCCTTACTGCTGAGGATGAGATAAATAGAGCAGAGAAAGAACTTGAGGATTCTATGTCAGACCACAAACAGCATCTCCTCCAGTTGCTAGTCAAGGAGGAAGAGCAGCTATCTAGAACATACAAACGTATGAAGAAGCCAGCAGAAGAAGGCCATTTGGTCTATCAAGTCTGCTCATATTGCAGGGTCCACAGCTTATCTAATGTTCCTGCCCTCCCGCCCCATTCCTCCCATCCTTCCTAACCATGATCCTTACCTTCCGCCTATGTTTATCCCAACCTCTCTTAAAGCTTCCCACTGTCTTCAACAAGATGACCTCTTCCGGCAACGCATTCCAAGTGTCCACCACCCTCTCTGTTAAGAAGTGCTTCCTGACCTCCCTCCTAAACTTTCCACCCTCCAGCTTAAGACTGTGCCCCCTTGTGTTATGGTTGCCACTCAGCTTAAAGAGACTCCCCTTATCAACCTTATTTATCCCAAGTACTTGAAGGTCTCAATCATGTCCCCTCTCTCTTTCCTGTCTTCCAGAGAGTACATGTTCAGTGCCCTCAACTTCTCCTTGTATGCCTTACCCTGCTGACCCACTTTCATCTTTGTAGCCCTCCTCTGGACCTTCTCCAGCAGGTTAATGTCCTTTTTGAGGTGTGGGCACCAGCACTGAACTCCATACTCCAGGTGAGGCCTTACCAGTGACCTGTACAAGGGCAATATAACCTCCTCTCTCCTACTACTTATCCCCCTAGATATGCATCCCAGCATCCTGTTTGCCTTTGCTGCTGCTTTCTTGCACTGCGTGAAGTGCTTCAGGTCACTAGTGATCATCGCTCCCAGGTCCTTCTCCTCCTCTGATGCAGATACTCGGACTCCACCCAGGTAGTACTCTATCCTGGGATTCTGGGCTCCAATATGCATAACTTTGCATTTCTTGGCATTGAAGTCAAGCTGCCAGATTCTGGACCACCTCTTCAGCTTTTCCAGATCTTCCTGTAAGTCCTGTATCCCTTCAGCTGTGTCCACTCTCCCGTTGAGCTTGGTGTCATCTGCGAATAGACATATTTTGCCCTTAATGCCATCCCCAATGTCATTGATGAAGAGGTTGAACAACACCGGCCCCAGCACTGAGCCCTGAAGGACCCCACAGGTTACCTCTCTGGTGCCAGATAACTCTCCCCTCACAATCACCCTCTGGGGTCTGTCCCTCAGCCACCAGTTTTCCACCCATTGGGCCATCTTTTCCCCAACTCCAAGATCCACCAACTTCCTGATCAGCCTTTTGTGAGGCACATAGTCAAAGGCCTTGCTGAAATCAAGATAGAGGATGTCTACCACTTGGCCTCTGTCTACTGTCTTAGTGACACAGTTAAAGAAGTAAATCAGATTCATTTGGCATGCTCTCCCCTCTGTGAACCCATGCTGCCTAACATCTTGGAGACCATGCTCCTCTAGATATTCCACCAACATTTCCTTTAGTATGGTCTCCATGAGCTTGCCCACAATGGAGATCAGACCGACTGGTCTGTAATTCCCTGGATCATCCTTGGGATCACTTTTTTGGAGGGGCACTACATGTGCTGTTCTCCAGTCCTGCAGTACCACACCTGACTCTAGCGAACTATTAAATAGGTCTGCCAGTGGCCCTGCCAGCTCCTCAGCTAATTCCTTTAGTACCCTTGGATGTACTCTGTCCAGGCCTGGTGATTTGTCCACCTTCAGTGCCAGCAGCCCCTCCCTCACTCTATCCTCCTTTATCACTATATCTGTGTTCCCCTCCCCCCGCTCCTCTTTTCCCTCCTGAAGGCACTGGTCCATCCTTCTCCCTGGTGAAGATGGAACAGAAGTATTAATTTAGTATCTCTGCTTTTCCCCCATTATCCTCCACCCACTCCACCCCTTTCTTAAACATAACAATCCCTTCCTTCTTGTCCCTTTTCTCACTTATACGGCGAAAGAAAGCCTTCTCCTCCTTCTTAATTCCTTCAGCTATCTGCAGCACCTTCAGTGCCTTTGCTCGCCGGATTTTCTTACTTGCCTCACTAGCCAACCTTAGGTAATTTTCCCTATCCACCTCTCTCTTGGTCTTCCTGAATTTTCTATAGGCCAGCCTCTTTTCCCTTACTGCCTGGATGATCCCAGAACTGAACCAGCTGGGCACTTTGGCCCTTGTGTTCTTCCCCCAGAGCCTAACACACTCATCTGTAGCAACCAGTGTTCCTTTCTTAATGATGGACCACCTTTGGTCCACCCCCATATCTGCTCTAATGCCCGCCAGATGGCTTCTTAGCACTTTGCCCATTTTCCTGAAGTCTGCCCTCCTGAAATCCAAGATTTTGGTCTTAGTCGGGGATGCTTTCCCTTCTCATATCCAACTGGAATCACACTGTGCAGTGGACACTTCCACCCAGTGGCTCCCTGACCATTATTTCCTGGACATGCTCCCCATTTGTGAGCACCGGATCAAGAATTGCCTCAGCTCTTGTTGGTTCAGTGACACCCTGAGTCAGGAACCCACTCTGCAGTCCTACCAGGATCACCTGACTCCTAGCACATGTTGTGGAGGGTATACTCCAGTCCACCTTGGGCAGGTTAAAGTCCCCCACGGTTGCCACCTCTCTTTTCCCCGCAGCAGTGATGGAGCCAGGTTTGGGAGCCAGGGGGGGCCATTCAAGTCAATCATGGGCTTCACAATGGGTACTAAACAGTGAATAAAGATGGTGGCAGGGCACCACTACTCACACTGGGGCAGCCAGGAGGGGCAACTGCCCCCCTAGCCCCCCCTCTAGCTCTGCCACTGCCCTGCAGCATCCAATATTTGTGAGCTCAGTTCCCTGTCCCTCTCCTCATCCTGACTGGGTGGTTTGTAAACCACCCCGAACCTCAACTGCCTCCCTCTATTGGCCCTTAACTGAACCCATAAAGCCTCCATCTCTTCTTCCTCTGACTCCTCCCTCATGCAAGTTATTCCCTCCCTGATATAAACTGCCACCCCTTCCTGACTACCCTGTCCCTCCTGTATAGTTTATATCCAGGGATTGCAAGGTCCCAGTCATGGTGTGATGTTGCCCAAGTCTCAGTTACTGCAGCTATGTCCACCCTCCTGTCTGCTAATAGTGCCTGCAGGCTGTCCATCTTGTTTACAAGTCTCCGCACATTCAGAGACACCACCCTCCACCTAGAATCTGACCTTCCTTCTCTTCCCTCCCCTCTATTCTTCTCTTCACATTTATTTCCTCTGTGTGCACCCCTCTATGTACCCTTATTATGTGTTCCTCACCCCCTCCACCCTTCACTAAGTGTGTTCTCGCTCCTTCCACCTCCTCCCTCCAGACTTCTTTCATCACTGTGGGGGAAGGGAGATTCACTGACCTTCTCCTCTGAGAGTCTGTGGGCCTGCATGTCCACTGCCCCCCCTCAGTAGTTTAAATTAAGTCTAGTGGTTTTGTATTCCCCCAGTTTGTCCCTGAGTACCCTCAAACCCTCACTACTGAGGTGTAGCCTGTCTGGTGAAAAAAGTGCTTTGTTTGACCAGGTCTCCTCCCAGTCCAAGTAGAAGCAAACTGAGAAAGAGGTCAGCATCCTGCAGCTGATCTAACAGGACGCCACCACCAGCTGACGAATCATCAGATTCGTCACTGTGAGCAGCCGGCATGTCAGAGCAGACCAAGCAGAAGCAGCAGGATGCCAGGAGGAGACTCAGCCTATGGAAAGGAAGACTTGGCGAGCGAACAGAAGGGTTGGCAGAGAATGCCATAAAGGCAGCAGGATGGAAACACTCTCCCAATGGCAAGAACTGGCTCCCAAGAAAAGCTTGATCAGACCACATTGAAGAACAAAATAGGGTGGGGAGAGGGGAAGGTGCGCAGACAACACTCACTCAGGAGATGCAAAGGGACAGGGGAAATGGTGCAAATGACAGCGAGAATGTTATTCATAAGAAAGAAATGCCAGATACACAGGCAGGAGAACCTGACACACAGGGAGATTCAATAGCCAAACCACAAGCCTAGAATGATCTGCCTAAGCAATATTTGAAAGGCAGGAGCCTGAGCAAGCAGACCCCAGATTATCTATCCCATCGCCAGCCCCACCAGGGCAGACATTCTCCGGGGCAGGCACTTTGGAGGGGCAACCCTCAAGTGACAACAGAGTGAATAGGCAGACTGGTCAGTGGGCAGCTGGTACATCAAAAAGTGTAGGCCCCGAAGCCACTCAGAGGGCCTCAGCTGGCAATGATGGCAGCGGAACGAGTACTAGCAACACCAGTTCAGTATGGGGAGGTCACCCAGAACAAAATGGTAGGGGAGAACGGTAGTTCCAAATGGCTGTTCTTTTCCAAGCCTGGTGGAGCCAGCACAGCACCACAGTGCAGTTTGATTAAAATATAAAGAGGGGTCTGAGCACCCTGCAGACTGTTCATGTGGTTTGAGTGTTGCATAAAAAACTCCATGGGTTTCTTTGCTTCAGAATTATATGCTGTCATCCAAGTAGAGGGTAAGACAATATTGGATGTGAGCTTTAAGACCACTGACTCACAGCACAGCTTTTGGGAAGAGTACAGTGTGGTAAAAGATACATCATTATGGGCCCCTTTCATTGCCATTCCCGTAACCAAACCTACTATAAAAGCTATAACTGTGTTACTGTAAACCTATTTAATACCGCGTAAACTTTCTGTCGTGCTCCGATTTTCACTTTTCTGAATGCGCCAATTTATCATCGCGCTTTACTACTGGTTGCTTCGTGCTAGCTGTCTGACAGTGTAACTTACAAAATCCTTAGATGTTCCATAGCAAAGTGCGACTGTGTAAATTGCTTGTTGTTCTGTTGCCAGCCTTTGCAATGTCCCCCGTTAAGTGGCTTAAAACCCTATCAAAGAAACCTGCAAAGTGGGACTTAATCTCAATCTTTGTGCCAGCGTCCTGCACTGACATGTTACAGCCGCTGGACATTTCCATAAACAACATTTTTAAGGATCAGCTAAAAATACAATTTACAGAATGGTATGCTGAGCAGATTTTAGAGCAGCTAAAGGTGGGGAACAGCAGCTCAGTTAAAGTGGACCTAAGATCTGCATCCCTTAAAGCATGCCACGCCCAATGGCTTATGACAAGCATAGCGAAGCTGTCTACCCATACAGAGGAGTGGGTAGAGGGCTTCCATCAGGCAGGCTTAGCTCTGGTTTGGAAAATGGGGGCCTATTTCAAGTGACTTGTCCAGGGCCCCAAAATTCATTGCTGCAGCCCTGCTAAGAGCTCACAACCTCTGCCTAGATGCTAACATATTCTTTTATTTTATTTTGTCAGGCTGGTTACTGTGTGGTTAACCCACTCCTCTGCTTACCCCTGTCCCGTATTCCCACAGATCATGACCCAGAAGCCAAAGCGAGTGGGTGTAGTGAAAGGCAGATGGATAGCGCAGCACGTAAACTTCGACTAGTACTGTATTCTGGTTTCCTCTTGCCTTTCACAAACTTGGTCCACATTTCCCCTTTTGTTTTTTAGATCCAGGAAGACTCACCATAGGCAAAACCTTGATGTGCAGAGCTGGAGAGCTTGAGAGCTGTACAATGCACGGCCGCATCATTGACAAAGACAAAAAAATGCCATCAGTCGCATTACTTCACTTGTGTTTTTTTTTAATTTTAATAAATCCTTCACTGTGGCATTAAAAAACAAAATAAAAAAACATGATGGCCCACCCAGTCTGCCCATTTGAGCTCGTAAGTTCAGTTTGTTTTCCTAGAAGTCTGTTGCACCTTACCCCTGACCTCCAGAATTCCTTTATGTCTATCGCATGCATTCTTAAATCCCGTGATTGTTTCAGCCCCCACCACTTCCTCTGGCAGGGTGTTCCACTTGTCCACCACCCGTTCTGTGAAGAAATTCTTTCTCATGTTTCCTGTGAATCGTCCTCCCTCCAACTTCATCCCATGCCCTCTAGTCCTGGAACATCTTTTTCGCTTAAAAATAGTGTTTTCCTGCACCCTCTTCCTCCCTGTAAATTACTTGTATGTCTCTATTATATCCCCTCTCTCCCTCCTCTCCTCCAGGGAGTACATGTTCAGTTCCTTATCTGCCGACACTGTCTATGTATCTATGTATCTATGAACAGTAATGTGAACACTTGCTTTACCGGGGCACAGAATCAATTAAAACATTGCGGGGTGTTGGTGCCTGATGGCGAGTAAAGTATGTCCAGTTGCTGAGAAACAGTACCACATGGCCTGCTGGAAAAAGTTGTGAATGACCACTGTGAAACTACTATCGTGCCTTAAAGATATAGCGCGACAATAGCGATGATAGTTTTACAGCGATCACTAATAGTTCTACAGTATTACATAATGAGGGGGTAAAGGTATCAGACATTACCTACTGGTTGAAACAATGATATGAGGTGTTGGGAAGTCCTCTCCCTATTATGGATACTGAAATTATATGGATGGACAGGGGGAAATTCAAAGTAGAACTGCACAGCACCAACACGGGGGTCAGTCTTTTGCCTGGCCAGTTTTGTACAGGAAAAGAGAAAGGGCTCTGTTTCTACCTGGGTCAGCCAAGAGCATGCCATAAATGTGGAGCTAGGACCCACGAAAGCACAGTATATGATAAGTTAAGTTTTCCCAGTCCTCTTCAAGTGATGTCATACCCTCATTACTGTCCACTCTACCACGTCTTGGTATTTGCAAAGAGGCTTATCTTTGAATGAATTCCCTCAACTATAAAAACATTAAAAAGGACTGGCCTAAACCTGATGCCTGGTGAACCCTGCTAGTGACCCCTCTTTCACCTGAGACTCCTCTGTTTAGAATTGCCCTCTTGGCCCAGGGGTGGCCTGATGCCAGAGGTATCACAGCCCTGGTGCCTCTATCAATGGGGAGGCATGGTGTACGCCGGCGCATGCCATGGTGTCATGTGGCATGCCATGCTGGGGGGAGAATGTACACAGAAATATAGCACCTCTCCAGGCACGACATCAGTGCAGGGATCTGATCGTGGGCCCTCCCACTGACAGCAACCAAAATCAGCCTCTAGGACCCTGACAAAGACTTGAATGCAGCAGTCCTCACCCGGGAGATAAGTCGTGGCTCCATGTGTAAGTCCAGAGGCAGGCGAGTATGAGGGTTAGGGGAGTTGGGTACAGTGCTGGAGAGTGACACAGAGGCAAAAATAAATAATAAAAAAAAAAATAGAATTGCCCTCTGAGTTCTTCCACACAGCCAATTTTTAATTCATCAAATAATTTCTTCTTCCACCCCTAGATCATTTAATTTCCTAGCTGATTTCTCATGAGCTACTGAATCAAAAGCCTTACTAAAATCTAGGTCCAAGCTGTAGGTTGTCTACAACACTTTTTGTCCTGGTAATAGCAGTATATCACAAAGCACCTTGGGTGAGTTTTAAAATAAAGTACACCATGCCCAAGACAAACTTTAAGTGCACAACTTCTTCTTTTTTGGAAAAACTGCAAGATGACAGCAGGAGTAAGGTAGGAGACATAGCTCTGTAAATAGAGAGGGGAGAGGGTATCCCCAAAGAGGTGGTGTCCAAGGCATGCAGCACCAGAAGGAAATATGAGAAGGTAGGTTGTAGGGTTCTCATTTATTTATTTTATTTACAATTTTTGACCAGGAAAGGCGCGCTGAGCTGTGATAGCTTGCTTCCAGGTACACTCCAGGGGGAGGGTTACATGGATCTGTTTTATTGATGGGGAAATGTTGGCCATGACACGAGGAAAACTCCCCTACTCTTCAGCAATAAGTGCCATGGGATCTTTTACTTCCACCTGAACAGTGGTTCGTCCATGATGGTATGCAGGAGATGTGGGCGCAGTAACTTAGAGTACAGAAAAAATGTCGCCCATCATGATTGCAGGTGCGCCACCAGAAAGTTGCAGCATCAAAGGACCATCCCCTGAAAGACTTACACTCCCCCCCACACCACCTAAACTACATATAACAACCTTCCGGTCGAGCACGCCATGAAGGGCGGGCAAATTGTGGAGACATCAAACACGATGTGAGTGCAGGACATTCGAAAATCCAGAACGCTCCTGTCACTCACGACCTTGTTGTGGCACCCACGTGACAGCGCCTTAATCACAGTGCCCTAACAACAGCATACCTTAACAGTGACCAAAGATGGATAGACGGAACCTCAGATTAACATCTCATCCGAAGGATGGCACCTCGCCAGTGCAGCACGCCCCTCATACTGTACTACAGGGTCAGTTATGGGTGATACCCCAAGTGCCTGGTGTGGCGCTAGAACCCATGGCCATTTTCTGGCCCCAGAGGCAAGAGTGATACCTACTGAGTCACTGACACTCATGGCAACACACTGAAACACTGTGTGAGTCATGCCCAACAAGCTAAGCTGGCATTCCCTAGTGAAGAAAAGCTGGGGAGTGTGATGAGGGAAGTGCCTTACCCGATGGCCTCCACTGGCAAACAGAAAGCTCATACTACATCATTAGGGCACCCTGTCCGTATACTGCAATATAAGCTAAGTGAAGTACCTATGGCTCAAAGCAATGCGCCACTTAATGATATAAAAGGCCTGAAGCAGAAGTTGAGAAAGGAAGCCAGGAACTAGAATAGAGTGGAATAGGGGACCCTGGGCACACTGCTCGAGAATTACAGAGAGACCTTCCATAGGCATCTTGTTACGCTAAAGGAGAAGAACAGAGTGTCTGTGAGCCACAGTGAAAATGAAAACTGCTGGGAGCATGATAGGATTAACATACACTGCAGCAGAAGGCTGCTCATAACTGAGATGCTGTGTGGCCTAGACATTTGGGGTGGAGATTGTAACCTAGGAAAACTCAAAAGGCATTTGGGGTGGAGATAGTTACCCGTGAAAGCCTGTGTACAGAAATGAACAGCTTGTGAATGAATGAATTGGGGTCCTCGGCCCCCAACTTATTTGTGCAAATCACCTTTGATGTAACCCATGAATGAACAGTCAAGTACTTGAAGTCTAGTGACTGTGTGTTTTATTCAACAAGCTAAGGTGCCCAAGTCCTGCCGTCTCAAATACCAGCTATCATTTCAGTCAGTCAGTTATAGCAGATATGCTGTCGAAGGGGTTTGCAGGTAACGATTTTTTTCAGTCCCATGTTACGCCTTTAAGATCGCTATGCGTAGCAGAAGACTACTGCTCCCAGTCCATGTCAGTGGGGAGGAAAAGCTCATGAAACACTGGGCAGACTGGAGGGACCATGAGGCTCTTCCAGTCCATAAACATCTATCAGTGGAACTAACTGCTTGGCTGAATGATCATTGTCTAGATTTCTAGTTTTTTTATATATATATATATTTAAGAGTTTTGTTGACGTTTTTCAATAAATGTACAATGAGCAGAGTTATGCATGAATTATGCTGAGTAGACAGTACACTTCAGACTGACAAACCACAGACTCTGCAGCTATCCAGACTGAACCGTGCAGAGCATATAGACTCAGATGCCCACCCCGGGGGACCTAATACATAAAATCCTAAGTGGCCTAGCCATCTTGACCAATATTAGGGAAAGGGGAAGGAATCTTCCCTTCTACACTGCCAAGATTCACAGTGCAGATTTCTGAGAATTCAACACTATTGTTCAAAGAGTAGTTTAAAATACATGCATAATCAAGATATTATGAAACAGGCAGTCAATCAGTTTGCATGTAACATGATACCCAGGGTTGCCACATCTCCTGAAAAAATATTCACTTATTCTGTAGGAGAGAGGTGACTTTTTCAAGGGTATCTATAGAAGAGACTATACCCTGTCAAAGCGATATCATTGGTGGAGCAGCTTGCAGCCGTAGTTTAATCATAGCTTTTTTAACTGCTGTTAATAAAATGGGGGTCAATGATCGGGCGCCTTTCTTGTTCACTATGGAGGTATTGACAGCAAGATCATGGAGGGGCCATTGTATATATTTCTGGGACTTTACACTCCAATCATTGGAGCAAATAAGGGGACTGCCAGTGCTTGAACTCGAGGAAGGAACTGTAACTTCTTTTCTCCCCTAATGTGATTATTTACTATTGTCTTCTGCCTTGTGGATATTTATCATTGACTGTTCAACTTAAGGAACAAAAAAAACCAAAACATCTTTTCCCTTTGGAGTTTGACTTAGGGAAATAATCGGTTTTAAATTGCATTAATTAAGACAGTCCTTGGCATCTAGTGATGCCACCCTTCCTCACCCCTTCATATGCCAATAAGTTCCTGTCATTTTGTCACCTCCCCACCCCATACTGTGCCAATACTGCAGCAAGTGGAAGAATACAAATATTTAGGATTATGGATGGATGTACATTGTAAATGGACAATACATATCGATAAAATGGTAAAAAGGCTAGGTCAACAACTGGGTATGCTATACAAGATAAAAATGAACTTACTAGACAGACCAGGTTACATGATATCAATACTATGTTATTAACAGTAATAGATTACGCGAACATGGTATATGCGGGGGCATCAAATACTGAGCTGAAAAAAAACTGAAATAAACCGGATAGAATGATACGTCCTGGATGCACATAGACACACTCATCATTGTCAGCTGTGTAGAGCGCTGAAATGGTTACATTTATTTATTTACTGTATGTATTTTATTTTTTTGAAATTTTTGTTTATTGTTTACATTAAAACAATATAATACATATTCGCATGTAAGAAAGATCATAACTGTCACTGATTTAACTGACATCACATACATACTGTATATATATATATATATATATATCCTTACATTCTTGTACAGTAGGACACAGGAGTAAATAAAATAAATGATTACATTTAGATCTCAAAAGAAACTTGCATGTATCGAAAATGTTGTACAACACTGTTAATAATAAACTGCCAGATTACATTACTTTAGATTTAAAAATTAAGCATCCAAGGCAAAGTCTAAGATCATCACATTATGTAGAATTTGATGTGCCAAAAAAAAAGGACAAGGGCTGGATGTTCCATCCTTTCACGTTTAGAACCAAAGGTATGGAACAGCTTACCTAATTATTTAAGACAATATGAGGCTAAAATAGCCTGGTATAAAATAATAATAAAAATGGTTCATGACCCAGCCCGAAAGACTGAGAGAATGCCGTCCACCAATAGATTTGGGTAAATTTCACCCTGGGGTTTTTATACTTGTTGATGAATAGGCATGGTCTCTATTTTTGTACCTAATTGTATTGTGTGTATTTTAATCTTTGTATACTTGTTTTCTCCTTTTATGTCTGTAAGTAGGATGATTCTAGCTATGGTGTGCATTGTAAATGAGTTTTTATACTCAGTGGCAATTTTTACCATGCTCACTTTATGATGAATAAAATCATTACCACTACTACTACTATATCCTTGGCATCCACTGGCACTCCCTCCCTCACCTCATCCCAACTCATGAAAATGAGTCCCTGGTGTTTAGCTGGTCCGCTCCATCCCTGCACCCCATGCTTAATTTTGCAGTGTCAGTGGCTCAGTAGGTAGCACACTCGCCTCTGAGGCCGGGAGATCAGAGGGCTGTGGGTTCAGTTCCCACATCTGGCATTTGGGTTAATATCCCAGTACTGACACTGTAGTGCAGCCTGAGAGGGGTGCTGCACTTCTGAGGTGCCGTCTTTTGGATGAGACATTAAACCGAGGTCCCATCTGCCTAGATTGGTGATAGTTTAGGTGAATGTTAAAGATCCCATGGCACTTATCGAAAAGAGTAGGGGAATTTTTTATTAGAAAACTACATAAACATACATAACAGTATACAGTTCACAGGACAATCAGGATACCATACAAAAGGTATAATAGAAACAGAAGTTTCAAAAAAAACAAAGCAGAGAATGCACAGCCTAAAATGAAAACATAAGGAAATATAACAGAAAGAAAAGAAAATCCCAGGAACCCCACAGAGATCAGACTTCAAGTGACCCCTTCAAACAAAATCAAAGGCAACGCTCCACCAGAATGCCACTAAAGGGCAGGTAGATTTTTCTCTGAGTAATAAATATTATGAACTTCCTTCCAATATGTTCCTGCAGTTCAGCCAAAGAAACTCTCTTGTGTTGTAGGACAAACATACATCGGTTGTGCCAGATACACCATTTGCAAACTGCAAACAAAACTCGAGACAGTGCCCGAAAAAAATTTTCCAACTTGATCCAAAATTCTATATACTAATTCTGAATAAGTTAAAGCAGAAAACATGGCAAATTCCACGACTGACCCAACTGAGACCATAATGGTGCTATATATGCACAGTCAAAAAACAGGTGAGACATGGATTCTATCATTCCTGTACACGTGTCTCTAACACAGTACCTTTCAGAAACCTGCTTATGGGCTTGATTACCCTTGACATTTAGCCTGTCATGACAACACAGCCATAGGGTATCCCACATTTTTTCAGGTATTCTATTTTCCAACAATTGTTTTATCACAAATTGAGAGTCGACTGGCACAGTTAAGCAGGGAGACACCAAGAACATAGATTTCAAAACTGAAGAATATAATAATTTCCTATTCCGTAATAAGTTCAAATCACAAGGTATTCCCCAGTGTTTAATCTTCCTGAATACTTCAATGAGATAACCAGATGTCCCAAAAGGAATTTTAGTGAATGGTTTCCACACAGGGGCTCTCCACTTGTCTAAAAAATACAAAGGCCGAGAATGGAAACTACAGGCCCAACTAACTGTAGAGTCGGATAAACAAGGGAAAAATATTAGCATGAACAAAAATAGAGAAGTAAAACAATACTGGATTTATCATCTGGAGACCTCCCTGCTTAATAGGCCAGTACGTAACAGATTTTTTAACCGGGTTCAGTCTACTACCCCATAGCAACTGAAAAAACAAATTATAAAGACGAGCTTCAAGATGCAGAGGAAGGGGAAAAACATAACCAAGTAATAAAAAAATAGGTAGAATACAAGTTTTAAGCAAAAAAATCCGTTTTTTACGGGACATAGGAAACTTTTTCCAGCGTGCAATCTTGTCCTCGGCTACCACCATAGTCGAAATCCAGTTTTGCTCCGCTGCATCCGATGCACCAAAAGAAATAACCAAAATACTAATATTCCAATTTTGAATACAAATACCCCCAATGTCCTGAGTCATCTCCTGAGGAGAAATATGGACAGCAATCCCCTTACTCTTCTGAGCATTCAACCGGGATCCAGAAATAACAGTAAAAGAACGAACAAGCTGAATTGCTTTCTCACCAGATGCATGGTCTTTAACCAAGATGCACAGGTCATCAGCATATGCAATAGCACAGGGAAAAACCAGCTCCGGTGTCACAGAAATATGTCGGATGGTCCTCTCCTCATTCAATTTCCTAAGCAGAGGATCAATAGAAAATATGTAAAGTAGTGGGCTCAGGGGACATCCCTGGCGTACCCCTCTCTTAATAGGGATACGAGACCCATGTAAGCCATTTACCAAAGGTATGGCAAACCGGTACAGGCATTGAATCCACCCCAGTAACTCAGCCGGTACACCATACTTTTTTAAAACCGCAAATAAATAGCCATGGGGAACTAAATCAAAAGCTTTAGTTTGATCCAAGCTAAGGATATAACCTTGTGTCGCATTCCCATCAAAAACTTCTCGAAGAAGTTTCAAATTGGAAAGCGTGGATCGATTTGGGACTGCGCAAGTCTGTGTGGCAGAAATTACTTGAGTAGCAATCGAGGATAGTCTATTAGTCACAGTCTTACACAAAATCTTCCAATCCGAGTTTAACAAACTGATGGGATGCCAATTTTCTAAATATTCTTTATCATTTTTCTGCTTATATAAAAAAATCAAAAAACTTTCAGCTAATCCAAGGGGAAAGGGTAGGAAACCTTGCAAGATAACATTAAAAACCTTTGTCAAATACGGTACCAATAAAGACTTAGCTTTTTTATAAACCTCGTTAGGAATACCATCAGGACCTGGGTAAACATAGTCTTTAACTGAGTAATCACAGCCTCAACTTCCGATTAGTGATGGGACAGCAGGAAGCAGCAACTACCTCAGGAGACAAAGAAGGAACAGTAACAGAATCCAAAAAACCATCCAAGCCTCAGTCTCATAAGGTGTCCCATAGAAAGATTGGACCTGAACGACACTTCCTTCAAAATATCATCATTATCTTCAAGCCGAGTGCCAGAATGTGCAATCAAAGAGGGCATATATTTAGACTCTACCTGTTGGTGGCTGCTATCATATGGGTTCACTACTTTTTAGCCGAGCCTTTCGCCCATATTTCTGCTCCAAGAACAGTGATGTCAGCCTCTCATACTGAGAAGCACGATCTCAAGCTTAAGCTGTCTAATCTGAGCAGAATAATCCAGACCCCATTCTGTTTGCCAGGATAAAACTTTTTGCAATTGCTGCCGACACTTAAGATATCGGAGGTAACGCTCTGAGGATCGTTGTCTGGAAAGGATCTTACAAAATTGTTTAATTGCAACCTTAGTATCTTGCCACCAAAAGGTAGGGTTATCATAAAGTTCAAGTACAGAAACTTTGTCCTGAAGACAGCCAAATAATTCCTGCCACCCATCTTCATCTCCTAAAATAGAAATATTCATTTTCCAAAACGTATGCGACACAGGTTTGTTCCTGGGACAACCGATGGTGAGCAACAACACACAGTGATCAGAGAATTCGCAAGGCAGAACAGAATATTGAACCCTCGACAGCCAGGGAGATAAGAAAAAATAATCAATTCTTGTAGTAAGTCTACCTCTGTGAAAAGTGTGTTCTGGTGGGTGTACGCCAAAAAGGGCCCCGTCCTGTAGATTAGCTGTTTTATGTAATGTATTAAGAAAATTAGAATCAGGATACAATTTTGGGGTAAGTCCAGTTTTATCAGTTAAGGCCAATATACAATTGAAATCCCCACCGAAAATAACAGATTTGGTTGTATGCAAAAAGGGCTGAACAGATTTCAACGTCTGAATACACTGTGTCTTAATCTGGGGTTATAAAGATTAATTAACCTCCATTCTTGATAGTCAATAATAACATCCAGAATAAGAACACGCCCGGTATCAGCTCAATTAATCTAGTGACCTGAAAGTCTACCCCTAACCAAAATCCCTACTCCAGAACACACTTCCTCAAGTGATCAGAAAGACAAACCTCCTCCAATCCCTGGAAGCTTGAGCAATCTCCGTAATGAATGGAGCCTAGTATCCTGTAAGAATATAATGTGAATAGGTAAGGACAAAAGAAAGGCAAAAATAGCTCGTCTCCGTTTAACATTTTTTAAACTGTTAGCATTTAAGCTACCAAATGACACAACATCCCTCTTATCAGCCATTCACACATTCAAGATTTCTTTTTCCCCCTACCTTTACCAGGAGATTTCAATTTACACCTTTTTTTCTTACTAAGTTGAATATCACCAGACACCTGTTCAGAGTCAGACATCTCAACCTGTGAGGATGCAATAGAAGAGACATCAGAATCATCGTCATTCTCACCCATCTGTTTCCGTTTATGTAAAACAGCAAACCGATTTTTTACTACCTCATCAGAGGATGGGGAAGGGAGAGATAGAGGGACCCCCTTTAATAAAGAGCTTCTGGTTTGCCTCTTGTTCCCAACAGAGACCCAATCTGTATCCTCGGGTGGTGGTATATTCTTTTATTACAGGAAACACCCGACGTGCTAGGGACTGGAGGTTTTTCTTTAACTAAGATAGGGTCAGAAGCCTTTTTAGAAGGTAACCTGGCCATATCCTGAGAACCTAAAACGGTGTCAGACAGGGGACCTGATAAGGGTGACATACTCAAACCCGGTTCAACCTGAACAGAAGAATGCCCAGAGGGAGGAGGGACCGACATAGGAGCAAATGGCCGAAAATGTGGCCTAGCCTGAGCAAATTCTTGAGCTTGTGAAACAGTCACATTTTGGGAGTCAGCAGGTATTGATGGAGAATTGTGTGATGCCCAAGGGCAATCTTTAAAAGAGTGAGACGTTGCATCACACAAGTTGCAAAGGTTCGGGTGAGGACAATCAATGCTCACATGTCCAGAACCCAGACAGGAAGAGCATTTGAGTTGATCACAAGCACTGCTCAGATGAGTATGAGCACCACATCTAAAACAAAATTTAGGCCGCCCAGGGTAAAACACAAAACCCCTGTCTCTACCTAAATAAAAACAGCTTGGCAAATGCTGTAGATTCCCATTCACAATAGGCAATTTAACTTGAATTTTCCACCCTCCAGTCCAAAAAAACTCAGAATCTATAATAGGGTCAGGTGGACCCAGTGCAGTGCATCTCGTAGCCAACCATCTTAGAATATCATTAATTGCAACCCCCTCATTCTTAAACAAGACAGTGATATTTTTAATAGCAGGCTTAGTAAGAGGAATGGCAACAAAAGGGGACCATAAGGGAGTATGCCAAACCTCTAAATAACGTTGCCAAAAGGCATCTAAACTTGTGGCAGTCTTGAAATTAATGTCAAAATAACTATCCCCAGATGTATGAATCAAAGCATAGATTTCTGAGGGAGAAAAATTCAAACTGGTTTTAATTAATGTCTTCCCCACATACAGACGATCCAGAAAAGTGTCCAATCCTCCTCGATATCTAAGCCGAACAGCATTACGGCGTTTGGCTTGTTCAGGGGTTGATGAAACAAACCTGCAAAAGTCTTAGGGCCGAGCAGGCCTAGCAGAAGACTTCAATGAATCAACAGCAGGTCACCCTCAAACTCTGGCCCAAAGGACCTACAGGAAGGCCTAGTAATTTCTAGGTGTAGCCAACTGTAGCTAGCCAGCACCGACCCCCACCTCATCCCCTGAGGGCCAGAAACTGGAGGAAAACAGAAATTGATTGAGCTAAAGGTGTAAGCACAGGCCCGTTTCCAGCACCAGGTCCTGAAGTAACAGCAGGAACCAGGGTAACACCGACTGGAACAGAACAAATCTCCTCTCCTGCCCGCCAGGTTGGGGGTTGAGACATACTGAAACTTGAAGGTACTTCCACAGAGTCAGAAATGTCCAATAAGTCACCTTGAATGGTGGGACCAGGTCGTGCAGGAGAGGTCCAGGAATCATCCAAGGGGGACTTCTCCCACCCAGCACCCCTTAGAGCCTCAGCAATAGTAAGACCAGAGGCAGAAACATGAGAGTCAAACCCTTGCCCAGGGGAGCTATAAACAGCAAAATTCCCCATATTTTGCTTCGAGGTTCCAGTACACCAGAGTTCTCCCTCTGCAATGCTACAGTACCTGTTGGTAATTTAACCAGATTTTCCAAAGAGGTTGAAAGCAACGGGCCAGGAAACAGTTCTCCAGCGGTAGACATCTGAGACCGCGAGTCATGCATCAAAGTACTCGACGTGGAGGGGCCGAGGGGAGACTCTAGGTACTTCTGAGAGAAAGAAACACTGCCAGTCTCCCCTGCCCCTAACAGCTCAGAACCTCTCTGTACCGACCCTCCGTCGGCTTCCGTAGCTGGGATCCATCCCAGGATACACTGCTGCACCTCTTTGTGACGTATCGCGGAAACATCGACCTGAACCAAGGCAGCCTTAGTAGGCAAAGCTCTAAACACACTGGACTCCGCATCACTCTTCTGAGCAGAACGAAAGTCAGAATCACCAACCTGCAAAACGCCAGCATGCTGCAAGCCCGAGAAAGCCGAGGCAACCGTAGGAAAAACGGTAGGTGGAGATAAAATCTCAGACCCAGCAGCTTTCTGGCAGGCAGAACCTTCCGGTACTCCTCCAAAGTACGCAATACTGTCACACAGTGGAACCGACTCTTCGGTCTCCTTGTAAGCAGAGATAGGGAGGGAGACCAACTCCCCTATCCCCAGAGCATCCTCCTGCTCCGTGTCCGATCCCCAAGTGGCCCTCCTGACAGCCGGGCCCCCTACAGGTCACAGCGAGACAGCAACCGAGTAGGGGAATTTCCCTGGTGTCCTGGCCAAATTTTCCTCATTCACTAAAAATACCACCAACAGCTTAATCTGGTTCAAGGTCAGTTGGCATTCATCTGTATCCCCCTTCCCCGGGTCGTGCTTGAAAATAGGCAGGATTTGTCTAGTGCACTTACCCAGTCAACAAAAACTAAATAAAAATAAATAAATAAATAAATAAAATGTCGTTAGTAGTCAATGGCACCCCTGCCTCCCTCCCATGACAGCTGGCACTTTTCATTTCCTCAGCCATCCTTTGGCTGAGCCCTTTATCACAAACAGAGATGTATTTATGTATTTATTAATTTTTTATTTATTTATTGAGATCTTGGATTAACACCTTTGAGCAGAAAGCTCTTTCATAGGTTCCACGTCAAGTATGACACAAATAAGAATACAGATATGTTCCACAGATACAGATACAGCAAGAAACAATGGAAAACTGTCTCCAGGCATAAATTCAAACAATAGTTACACAGTCTAAGCACATGCAGGGCGCAGAGTCAAAACAAAGGCTAACATTTCACTTGGTAACGGTAACGTAACATGAGGATGCTTGTTTAAAAAGGAGACTTGTACAACTAACAACATTGGCAGATAATTGGATTGTGCCTGATTCAAAGAAAGAAGGAAGGTCTCGTAACAGTAGAAAGGGACAGGGGATGGAGGATGAAAGTGAGGGGAGGGAGAAGGCAAGCAGAGGTGGGGGGTAGGATGGGGATAGATAGGAGGGAAAGGAAAGAATAGCTATGTAGTCAAAGTGGAATAAGGGGGAGGAGGGTGGGGGAAAGGAGGGATGGAGGAGAGTAGGGAGGAAGTGGTGGTGTAAGTAGTGGGGTGATGATGAAGATGTATTAAGGTGGTAGTGAGGAAAGAGGTGTGGAATGATGGAAGGGCAAAAAAGGGAAGAGAAGGTGGAGGGAGGCAGGAGGGAAAACAAATAATTTAGGCGGGGTAGAAATGTATGAAATGCATATGGTGAGCTAATGTTTCATAAATACCTGGTTCTGATAAAAGGTTCAGACAGAGGTTGACTGGTGAGCTGAGAGGAGGTTGTCATTTTCGGGGTGGGGCTGCCACTGGCTTCCAGAGACTTTTTGGCATGGAATGGGATTAGGAAAAGGGGCAACTAGACACCAGGGATGGATCTGCATGGGATGGCATAGAACTGAACACAAGGGGTGAGATTTTCAGCGCACTGTGTCCATTTTTCAGACGCGAGTGCGGAAATCTGCCTGGAAAATTAGACTACAAAACATTGGACTAACTTTCTGGATGGAATTCTGCACTTGCATTGGAAAAATGGACGTGAGTCCCACAGTTGTGGCAGAATTTACTGTAAACTGTGGGAAATGTTTCAGATACATCCAGATGTTTGTGACTAGCATAGAGACATCTGGATGCATCTGCATTGAATGACACAGCATGTGTCTGAAATACAGACACAAGTGCTGTGTCCGCACTTTTAAAAATCCTGCCTTAGGGATTTATCAGCTTGGAGTGGGTTGAGAGACAGGGTAGCACTGCATGCCAGGATTTATTTGCCTGGGATGCAGTGAGAAAGCGAAGTGCCACTAGATGCATGGGACAGATTGGCATATGATGGGGTAAGGTAGAGGGGTGCCACTAGATGCCAGTGATTTATTTGCATCAAATGGGGTGAGTAAGGGGGTCCCACTGGATACCAGAGACTGTCATGGCATCAGGTGGGGCGAGAGAACAACTGGATGACTAGGCCTTATTGGCATGGATGGGCTGAGGCAAGGGGTACCACTGGATGCCACAGACTGTCATGGTTTTAGAGCAAGAGAGGGAGCAACTAGACAACTGGGCCTTATTGGCATGAATGCGCTGAGGGAAGGGGGCACTGCTGGATGCTAGGGACATACTGGCATAGGACAGGGTGGGGTGAGTGGGTTGCCACTGAATGCCAGCGATGTATTGGTATTGGATGACGTAAAAGAGGTGAGTACCTGGGCTTAAGTGGACCACTGTTACGAATGTAAGAGTGGTCCCACTTACATTCTTCTAGTATCGGAACCACTGACCTTGGTTCGTGGTTCTCATACCCTAAGAATGTGCATGAGATCACTGTAATTTATACATTTTCATTGAGTGTACCATCAGTTTGAGATACTGGACTGGGTCTTATAATGACTAGAGAATGTATTTGTCATACAAGTGTATATAAATTACTCAAGATGCACCATAGGACACATAAGACTCTATTGCTTCTGGGCCCCCCCCCCCAACACTGATTTATAGATTTTCATCTACTGCTCTGTCACTTTTTGCGTCACCCTGTGGCCCTTGCCTGGATCAACATAATTAACACCCCAAAGTGTCTCATTGTGCTTATAAAGTAGGTTAAATGACAACATTTAATAAACAGAAAAATGCCTACCTTGTTTTCTTGGTATTTTCTCTTGTGTTTTTTTTTTTTTTTTTTAAATTGGTGATGTTTCTCTCCTTGGCCCCTGGTTGGCCAAATCTACCCGGCAACCTTTGTCTCTGGCTGCCGTCCATCCCCCACACCTCCAGATTATTGGTCATTGCCGTTTTACCCTCACGGCTTCCCCCCATGGCAGGGTGGCAGGGAGTCCCTCATCTTCCCTGCCAGTACCATATCCAGTATCTACGGCAATGCCTACTGGAGGTGCATGATCGGATGAACGGCCGTCAAGTTGCGGAACCAGGGCCTTTTTCCTGCTTTTCTCCCCTTTTTGCCAAGAGGGGGCATTCAGGGTGCCAGCGGAGGGAGCATTCACGTGTCCGCACGTGTTCTCCAGGTGTCTGCCCTTCTCCGCACCCTCTCTCATTGCAGTTTCTGCACACTGCCCCCAGCTGCCACCAGGGCCAGTCTATGCCCAACACTGGCAGCTCCCCAGAGGAGAAGAAGAGCTGTCCCTTGGATGCTTGATCCTTCTCCTCCCTGGCTGATCCCTGGCAACCCACGCTCGTTCCCAAACACAGGTCGCCGGCATGGTGCAAGGTAAGGCGTCCAGCACCTCAGCCCTCAGCGCCATCGGGCCAGCTGCATTTTCTCTTGTTAAAAGTAAGTAGTAGAAAGTAGTCCCTCCCCAGCTGTCAAGCATCATTTTTTCAAATATATATTTTATACATTTTCTAAAAAAAACAAAAAATCACAATTAATACTCAATAAAATGGGGAAAACAGAACTGATGCTAGTATCAAAGATGCTAACATTCACCTCTTCGCTTGACGATACTGTGCTTTATGTCAGCAGACCTACTCTTGGATCAGCCTGCAGTGATCTACAGCAGGAATTCAATCAATTGCAGTTACGGCTCCTAAATCAGAAATTACTTTTAAATGCCAAAAAGACTAAGGCAATGCTTTTCTCACCCCTTTCTCATGCAATAAATCCATCTTCTAATGGAACGCTTCGTCAGATTACCACCCCACTTGGTGAACATTTGGAATTCATAGACAGATTTAAATATCTAGGAGTCTGGATCGACCACAAACTTTCATTCATTGATCACATTGAGGAGCTGTCAAAAAAAAAATCAGAAAGAAACTTGGTCTCTTTTACAGGATTAAGCACTTTCTCACCAAGGATGCAAAGAAGAGATTGGTGCAAACCACGTTCCTCTCCCTGATTGACTACGCAGACTTTCTATATAGTCAAGGTCCTACTACCACGCTAACTAAACTGGACACACTCTATCACCCAGCCCTGAGGTTTATCATGGATCTCCCTTACTCAACTCACCACAGCGCTCTATATACAGCTGTGGGTTGGCCTTCCCTAAGCTTTAGACGACCGAGAAACGCTGCCGTGTGGACCAATAGTGCCATCATTCAGAGGTTACCCTCTTATATCTCAGACTGCCTACCACTGAGTCATATCTAAGTACGGGCTGAGAAGTGCTCAGTATATTTTTCTGGCTGTTCCCAAGGTCAGATCACAGTTTGGCTGGTCTGCCATCAGCTGTATGCTACCACTGCTGTGGAATAAGTTCCAAGAAACTCTGAAACTGTTCCGCCCGATCAGTCTAGCAGCATTCAAATCAAGTTACAATTGCTCCTTCAAGGAAGCCTGTAACTGCTTCCATTGACAGCTGCCATTTCTCCAGTTGTTGATCTCCTCCCTCGTACCATGTGTCATAACTGTGCCATTATTGTCCCCTCACCATTCTGCCCTGTCCAATTCTGCCCTCTCTGTCCTTTGTTCTTTAACTCGTACCTTCCGAGGGTAATTGCTGACCACTTACTTTCCTTCCTCCCCCCTTACCCTTCCTGCCCTTCTCAGTACACTGCCCTAGCTTATTATAATAGTGTTGGCATGTGAGTGTTGCCGTCCTTTAGGATGACTCATCCCCAACTAGCATGTATCCTTCCATGATTACCCCTGCTCAGTGACAGGGTCTATATGTAAATATATATAGGCAGCTGTTATGTGGTGGTGCTATTGCTAGGTTCCCAGATTCTTTATTTCTTGATTGTCATTATAATGTTAATTGTCCTGACCCCAGTTCAACTCTCGTTGACTGGTACTGCTGTAACCATGATGTTCTTTACTACCTTATTATTCTATGTCCAGGTCCGTCTTGAAAATGAGCTTGCTCAATGATGTTCGCCTGGTTAAATAAAGATTTTGATTGATTGAC
The DNA here is from genome assembly GCA_016271365.2 of Neoceratodus forsteri. NCBI lineage: Eukaryota > Metazoa > Chordata > Ceratodontiformes > Ceratodontidae > Neoceratodus > Neoceratodus forsteri. The sequence goes on along the minus strand of JADMNL010000031.1, from coordinate 68,633,476 downwards.
TGATTTTTTTGATTGAACATACTTAAGAAACAATGAATAAGTTAAGTGCAGTACATTTGAAGTTAACAGGCATTCTAAATATTAGTTATGGTCAGTGCACAAGAAAATATTTCAGTCTTGAGAATCTTAAGACGAGTGGCTTAGTCTAATGAATTACATTTCTCCGCTTTTGAGGTCATATCATTCTTATCATATATCAAATGAGAACTTCACTGTTGAAACTAGGAGATTCTATCCATCATGCTTGTTCTCAGCTTACTTCAAATTTCTCTTTGTAAAATCCTAGTTACCTTGCCCCATTTTTTGTTACTGATTTTTTTTGATTAAGACTACTGTGTAGAATTTTTTCATATTCCGGAGCTTGCAGTATATTTTTACATCATTTGTTATATGGAAGTTTATGGCTGCATTTTGTAATGATAGATCAACGGAGCAGCTCCTGACCAATCAGAGCGCTCCTTTCCTCCATGCGTGAGGCACTCTTATTCTGTGAAGAGTGCCTCATGTGCAGCTGCCCTGGAAACAGGCCTGTTCAGGTAAGGTTTTAAAAAAAGAATATATTATTGATTGAGCTTGATTGATAATATATTAATATCTCACCAATGTGACTACTCCTGTGGCTGTAAGAGTGGTCTCACGTGTATTCTTAGAGTATCAGAACCGCTCAGCTCAGGTTGCAGTTCTCATACCCTAGGAATGTGCATGAGACCACTCTTACAACCCTAAGAGTGCTCTCGGCAGTGGTATTAACATACATAAGAGGTCATAAATAATTGGTATTTCTGATCATTTGTTAGATTGTCAGGCAATACTCCTACAATGCATGACTCAGGAATGAAACTATCTAGGCCAAATGCATTAATCAATATAGGTACAAAAGTACGTTCTAAAGTAATTATTACCCACCTAGAAACTGTAATGCCAGATCTCACTTCTTCTAATCAACTGTTAAGCATTTTTCTATCCACACATTCAGTAGATGGAATGTAAGCAATAATGCAGTCCAGAGTGTGGGTGTCTTTTCTTCTTGAACCACATGCCCAGATGTTTTGTGAGGCATGAGGCATTTGCCCTAAGTGCCTTCAACCATCTGGAAGTGTGATCCAGTAAAATAAATCCACACCCTGGGAGTGTCTGATTGCACACATAAAATGGCTTCCACATAAAAAAAAAAAATGCAAGAAAATGAAAAAAACAATGCATTTAAAATGCTTTTTCTATTTTAGAAATAAAATAAAATAGTTCAGTTCTCTGAATTTACAGCTGCAGTGTATGAGTAGGTGCAGTTCAGCATTTGTGCCAATAGATGTCGCTGTGATGCCTTATTTCTTGGGGGGGGGTTAAAATTGAGCCTCCAATGTTTTGCTGCGTCCTGTGCGACAATGTTTTTTTAAACAGAAAATATGAGATCAGTAGTCCAGCTTTGGTGGTACTGTATCTGTTTTCATAGAAGTTATTGCATTTGGGAGTGCAGAGGCTGGGGAACTGCAGTGAGTCAGAGCACAGCAACGAGGATCAGATAGTGTAATTGGGGGTTGGGGTGCCATTACGGTTACTGACTCACTCAAGTCAGCAGGGCTTAGGCCTGTATAAAACAAAGTAAAACAGGCATTTGTCTCAATGCCAAATGTTTGCTTGCATGCTGTTGTCCCGGGTCCTGCTTGTGTACATTTTTGCTATATATTTACCCAAGACAGACCAGATGACATGTAATATGTCATTTGCAATGGTGTCCTGATTTTACACAACTGTATACTGCATTTACACAGGATAGTAGAGGTGAGATGTGATATCTCATTTTTAGTGTGGTCCTGAGTTTATAATGTATTTTTCTAGTGCAACCCCTAGGTGGTGCTATTCTAAGGGTACTACCCCTGTCTGTATGGCAATACACAGGTTGAGGGGCCTGAGTTCTATGATCGGGTGCCACCACCCGGAGGAATGGTATTAGGGTAGCTCAGCTGCTCTGGTATAGCCCTCCGGGATGCCAATACCACCCACTAATCCTTCTAGTGGCCTAAGTAATATCACAATAGAACATTCACAGCAATAAGCAGTAGTAATAACGTGCTCACACCCTTTTCACTTACCACCAGGGCTGGATCTGCTGTAGCTGCCCTGAAGACCCCCTGGAAAATAAGGTTAGCAACACAGCAGGATAACCTTAGCACTGTAACCCAACTAATAATATGCACACTGGCCAGGTTAAACATAAACAAAGGCAATCAGATTTATTTAGGGGCAGTGATCAAGGGAGGGGCGTGGATCTAGCAGAATGATTAGTGATCTGATTCAAATCAGGATTATCTGGTGTGCACTATAAATCCCAATTAGACAGTCTAACAACCTGGGTACCCAGTATGTCATGCAGGCTAGCCTGAAACATTGCCCAGGGTTGCCGGCATTGCAGCTGTTGTTGGGGCCCTTAAAGGAAGAAACAGTTAAGCATGCACACACTCAATTATTTGTAATCCAAGCTGGATGACTCTGTCCGTTGCAATAACCCTGTAACCGAAACAATTAGTACCACAATGATTTTTGCTTTTGTTGCAGGGAGTTACCCTGGTTTGTACTCATGCTACCAGAACCTGGATGCAGGACAGGCAAGGTGTAGACCTCATGGTGATGATCAGGAATGGCAGCAGAAGCAGGGCCAACACGGCTCACCTTCAGGTGGTCGCTGCCTGCTCGCTGGTGTTGGGGAGGGGGCCTGAATCCCCATGCCCGTCTTTTGCCGAGAAGGTCTCTGATGCACCAGTAGCAGCCTAGGCCGAGATGGCAGGGCCCACGCAGGGTGAACAGTTCTGCAAAAGTTTGTGACCTTCTGCTGGTGAAGCCTCCAGTTGGTGTAATGGATCCGATCATGGGGAACCAAATCGCGACCCACAAAACACATTCAGCACATTTACTGCACTAACTTCTGTGAACAACAGTTCGGATAATGTCCGGTTGCAAATTAACAGCTTAACTGCGCAAACCTTCCAATCTGAGGGTAACTCTCTCACAAGCTGGGCCAATCGCTTCTGGAGCAAGTCTTCGGTCCAAATCACAAGTCACAATGACACTTCTTCTCATTTCTGCTGCAGATTCAAGCCGGCAATCAGAAAGATCTGACTTCTGCAATAGGCAGTTCAGGTTACTGAGGATGGAGCAGGAAGGCTAGCAAAGCCTCTTCCCATTGATTCCCCTACACTCCTTCAGAGAGAAGCTGCTCGAAGGCTCGAGCTGTTCACTCTTCAACCTCCAACTCTAAACTGATCTCCTGCCTCAGGCAGTTCTGCCTATTTCCTCTGTGATCCAAATGGTTCAGTTGGCTGAGGGAACTGTCAGTCACAACAAGGGTTCCCCCCTTCAGGTCCATTTGGGTGCAAACACTTAAAACTACAAAAACTACAGAATTCCTTCCCACAAGACCCCTGGGGACAGTCTCCATTTTAGGTCCCTAATGGTTCGATTGGTCCCAATGCTGGAAGTCCAGAACCTAACATGGTGGCTCCCATTCAAATCTTCGAGCTGCAATAAAAACAGGTTAGACAATCTTCTCTAGCTTTACTATGACAGCAATTAAGCAATAAACAATTACATTTCCTACAAGAGCTCCCTCTGTGCAAGTAGCAACTGCAGAATGGAGCAATAGAACAGACTGGCTGGTTGCAAGCCTTTAATACTCGGACCTAGCCCAGACCAATTTCTTAACACAGATTAGCTATGCTCTTAAAGAGACAGGTGTGGAGGCTCACTAGGACACTCTCACACAAATAGATAGTGCTGCTTAAGACAGGACACCAGCCTGACAGTGGGCATTAGGGAGCCCAGGAAGACATTATAGTAAACCCCAGTTTGTAGGGGGTTAACACTAGGAAAGATCATCTTAGATGCAACATCTCCTTTACAGTGGTTTTCTGCTTTAGGGTCCTGGTTTTACAATTTTGCAATATATGTACCAAGGATAAATCAGCTGAGATGAATATCTCATTTTCAGTGGGATCCTGCTTTGACATTTTTGTACAGTGTTTACCCAGGATAGCACAGTTCAGATGCCATCATGTTTTCAATCGGATCCTGCTTTTCCCAGTTTTTACTCTGTATTTACTCGGGATAGCACAGCCAAGACACAATATCTTGTTTTTGATGGGACCCTGTTTTTACCCATTTTTATAATGTATTTACCCAGGATAGCCCAGCTGAAAGGCGCAAGTCCGAAAATGCGCCATTCCGCGATATTCAGCAGAAGGCAGTTGCGCCACTGAAAACATACTGAGCAACAGCGCAATGCAAATGAAGGCATGCACAACCGAAGGGGGTGGATCCATGCATAAAGAGTGCAATCACGATATTCAAAGGCTGCTTAATGCGCAACAGTGGAGTGAGATGAAGTTCAGCCACCAGCGGAAATGAGCCAAAATAAAAAGGCTCAAGGAAGAGGCGCAAGAACCCGACAGGGAATGCTCATGAGGCAGCAACAGAGAGCAGGCCACAGCAGCAACCAGTGCAGGCCAGGGAGTAGGCAGGACAGAATAGGGGCAGCCGAAGGCGTGTGGGGCCACAGAGTTCGTAGGCCAGTAGGTGTACCCGGTGCAGTGGAGGTAGCAGTCAGGACAGCGGGGGAACAGAACAACAACAGCTGGGGGGGACGCAAGCCAGGGAGATGGACAGTGCCACCTTCCACATGGAAGCTGTAGTGAGGGGTGAGAAGGCATGCTGCAGGGGATGTGGCCATGGAAGGCCCGTGCTGCGTACGCCCTAACAGGCAGTACGTGCCGCATCAGCTTTGAGCTGTATTCAGATGTCAAGATTGTGGGCGGTACCGCCTGAACAGGCAATACTGAGCGGCTCTGTGAGCTGTGCAGTGATGTGATGCAGGCACCCTCACGACGAGTCACGCTCTGTCAGTGGAGACAAAGGTAACAGCCTGCATGTGCTTGCTCACCACGGGTACCTTCCAGAGGCCAACAGGGGATACCACAGGCATAACACAGTCGCGCCCATCCGCATCCTCACCCATTCCTCCAGCGAACTGCTGCCACATGTTCGCGGGAGTACATCCATTTCCCTAGCACGCGTGGCAGAGAGTACAGCAAACATACAGGAGTTCCACAGGGTAGCACGTATGCCTGGCGTGCTAGGGGTGATAGACTGCACCCATGTGGCTATTCGCACGCCACCTGGCCCCGATGGGACCGCATATCACAACCGGAAGGGGTACTCCAGTGTCAACTGCCAGGTGGTGTGTGATGCCAATGGGCGCATCATCAATGTCTGTGCCACACAGCCTGGCAGAGCACATGATTCATTCATATGGTACCAGTCTGTACTGTGCCATCAATTTGAGAGTGGGGACATCCCCACAGGACACCTAGTGGGTGAGTATGCATGTAGGAGCGGCAAAGTTGGGGGACGGGTGGGCAAGCCACAGGTGCCATGGGAGTGGCACACAGGGCTAGGGACAATATGGACCTGAACATGATACTAACCTCCACTATCTCCACACAGGTGACAGTGGATACCCACTCCATCCCTGGCTGCTCACACCCTACCAGCGCCCCATGACCCCATCGCAGCAACGCTTCAATGAGGCACATGCCGCCACACGCAACATCATCGAGCGGGTGTTTGGGATGCTGAAGGCACGCTTCCAATGCCTAGACACCTCCGGCGGTGCCCTACAGTACAGCCCCTCAAAGGCCTGTGGGATATTCCTGGCCTGTTGTATCCTGCACAACATGGCCAAAGACTGTGGGATAGCCGTACAGGTCAAGGAGGGGGACAGCGATGGGGACGCCGGTGATGATGGGGATGAGAAGCCCCCCCTTGGACGGCGTGACTCCTGACTGATCCGGTTGGACCAGCTGCACCGGGACACCATCACAGTGGAGCACTTCACACAACACAGGTAAGTCATGGGGCCATGTGCAACCAACACTGTCTAGGCGCAACCCACATACACACAGGGTAACACACCAGGGGTGCATGATGGCAAGGGGAGTGGAAGGGTACAGGCACACAAACACACCACCAAGGAGGGGTGAATAGTTACACGCTACATGGACACACACACACACACACACACACACACCAGGCACACAGTGCACAGGGGCAGTTGCACAGCAGAGCAGGAACAGACATGTCAAACACACAGATCCACAGACCACCCCCACCACCTGTACTGTCCATGTACATGTATCAGATGCTGGGCACCCTTGCACCCTGGTGTACAGTACAATGCAGGCATCGTCATGCACACGCACCTGTGGACAGCAGTCAGGTGGGTGTGCAGGTGGTCCGTGTGTCGGCGTGTTGGGCAGGGCACCCACCGGTGCACTGCCCACCAAGACGCACATTGCACACAGGGCAGCACCAGACAGGGCCCACACTGGGAGACAGGTCAGTCAGGTGGCACTGAGCCACGGCCACCACGGATGCGTGGGCAGCCCTACCGAGACCCAGCCGCACTGGCAGGCTGAGCATGGGCCACATGGGGTGGCACCGATGGACCACCAGGGGTCCCACTCTTGGGCGCGACCTGTCCGCACAGGGTCTGCAGCATGCCGAACATACCTGCACCAGGTGTGCTCGGGATGCCCACAGCAGAACCCGCATCGACAGAGCTGGGTATCGCATGACACCGGGAACGTGGAGTGGAGAGCGTACTGCGTGGGGTGCGTGGTACAGGGGCACCTGACTGTGTGCCCAATGCGGCCATGACAGCGACCAATGCCTGGGTCAGCCTGTCAATGGCTGCGGTCACATCCATCCGCATTTGGACCATCTCTGCCAGGATCATTGCATTGTCCCTGCTGTGCCACTCCACAACCACACACAGTGCCTCCACAGACGTTGCAACCCGCATCTGCTGCTGTACTGATGCCCGCAGCAGGCGGGTGTGCTCGTCAAGTGGGTCGTCTGCCAAATCGGCAACCTGTCCCCCAGGGTATGGAAGAGCCTGATGCTCAACACCCCTTGAGGGTGGGCGCTGTTCACCAGGACCAGGTATGGGCAAGTCAGCAGGCGGTGTGCATACGCCACTGCTGAACTCTGTACCCCCAGACCCGGTGGGTGACTGCCGCTGCTGTCCCTCCGCCTGCTGTGCCCAAGGGACCAGTCGTTCCAATGCTGTGTCCACAACAGTGCCAGGGACCTGCACAGCCACCAGTGCTGCCCCAACGGTGCTGACAGGCACAGCCTGGGACTGTGCTGACACACACGTTGGAACCCTCTAGGTCCATGGGCACGGGCTGTCCTGCTGTGTGTCCATTATGTGACACACACGTGTCACTACCCATAGCGGCCGTTGCATCATCAATGGTGCAGGTTCGTGCCACAGCCTCAGCCACAGCATGCTGGCATGCTTGCATGCCAGACTGCTGGGACACATGAAGGGCTCCCCCCACACCTGACTCACCAACATCGGAGATGGCGGCCAGGCGTGCACACTGGTGAAATGCACGCCAGCTACCAGCAGAGGTGGATGGACCCTCCTCCAACTCTGGCTGCACGTCCACAGTGCACGGGCCCACCACCACTGTCCCCTGCAGGTGCACAGGATCTGTAACAGAAAGTGAGAACATGTTAGTGCATGGGATCAACCTTCCCCCACCCCCACCATGTCATACCGTGCAGTGATGGGCTTCCACCTGTCTGGAAGCCACCTCCTGGAATGCCCTCAATGGCACTGCACTGCATGGATGCAGCAAGACAGTCCTCCGCCGGGGTCAGCTGCACCACCTCTGGCTGGCCCCCGCCTGTGGCAGCGCATGCCGCCCTGAGGGCTGCCACCTTCTCCTTCACCCGTCTCCTGTCGGTCCCCACCTTCTTCTTACATTCCTGCATGGAGCGCTGGTAGCTTCTGTGCAGGTTTACGGCGCGAGCCAACCCCTCCCATGCAGCAGCATGGGCCTGAGGGGTGCCCCGCCGTCCACTGAGTAGTGGCTTCTCATCCAGGTAGGCCTCGTAGAGTGCCTCAGTTTCAGCCTTTGTGAAGTTGGGCCTCCTTTTCCGCCTACCATCATCCTCCTCACCCAGTCCTTCCTCGGCCATGTCACGGTCTGTATGGGTGGAAGTGGACACCTGTGACTGTGCAGTTTACAGCATTATCCCATGGCCATAGTCCATCACATCACACAGGCATGCAACCCACCTATCACCTGCAGTAACCGAATATGGCCACTGCAGATCACTGTCGCACATTTATAGTGCAATGCATGCAAATTAGGAGTGGAGCAACTTTAATGGGATGCAAATCGCGCCGCTGCGCTTTGAATGGCTAATCTGCTGATTTGCATATGACGGCTGAATATCACGCTATTGCACTTTGTGCAATACGGTTGAGCCGGCTGAGCCCATGGCGCAGTTCTGTGACTGCGTAGTACACCGCACCGCGCATGCCCAGGTACCTAACGCAGGCATCTGCTGCGCTGATTACGTGCTGTGCGCGGTCAGCTATTCAGGACACGGCCACCATTGTGCCAGTGGCGCTACAGCGCTGGTCACCACATGAAGCTGTGGCACAACTGCGCAATAGTCCACTGTGGCACTGGCACGCAGGCGACCGCTCGCGCTAGACGTGTAGTTGTCCGATGGCGCTGTGCGTGGGCTTGCGCCAGTGACATGACCTTGTGCCTGACCTTTGCCCCCTTGGCGCTGTATGTCTGGCATGTGTGCAGCTCTATCACGCTGTTCGGTAACAGCACAATAGGGACCGATGGCGCTGCTTGAACAGCATGATAGGGACAGACGGGGTTGTATTGCGCAACATTTCCACGTGGGGTTGCCGCGCTGCGGAGCGCCATATTGCCTACTATCAAGTTGTTGACATGGCACGCAGGAGAGCTCCCCAGTGGAGTGGCTTGGAGGTGGCCAACCTAGTGGCCGTGGTGGAGCCTCACTATGGGCCACTGTTTGGGGGGGAACCCCTAGATGTGGCCCGCACCCAAGTGTGGCAGCAGGTGGCCACTGCGCTGGAGCAGGTCAGAGGGCAGCGCAGGACAGCGGAGCAGTGCAGGCACCACTACAGTGACCTGTGCAGGAGGGAGCAGGCACTGCTGGCACGCCTCAGGTCCTGTGCCAGGAGGGGCATTGTGCCTAGGCCAGGTGGGTGAGCCATCTATGCACCTGTATTGTCCGCAGGGGTATAACTGTGTATTGAGGCAGGAGCATGGGGGAGGGTTGTTCCATGGTTGGCTGTGTCAGTGTTTGCAGGTGTGTGATGCATGGGTCTGGCTGTGTGGGCAGGCACACTCATTGGGGCAGGGGGCTGTCTGCGTTTGGATCTCACTAATGTGTTTCTCAACATTTGTTTCCCACAGGCGTGGAGGAGTGGAGGAGGGCCCGGGCTGAGGCGCACAGGGGTGCTGCAGAGGTGGCCGTCAGAGGAGGCGGCGGTATGGGCCTACAACAGCAGCAGCAGCGGCTGGATGAGGGTAAGTGTCGTTACGTCATGGATGCTATTGCGTGCAATGGGGGGGGATAGGGCATGGCCACCATCCAAGGACAACACTGCCATGCACACGACGTGTGACAGTCAGCACTGTCCAGTGGCACTGCATGTCTGTGAGTGCATCACAGGTGGTCCATGCATGCACAGGGCACATGGCTGTGGCACTACCTTCCCACCATGTAGCCACGTTACTGTACAGCCTTGGTTGTGCTGTGCTCGGCATGGGTGGGGTGTGTGTGCAGTGGCACACATGGCTGTTGCTGCCTGGTTGTGCTTGGCCCGTGCACGGTCACTGTGAGTGCCTGCAGTCCATCACAGGGGCGGGGCACTTGGCTGTATGCCATGCATACTGGGTGGGCTTCAGGGTTGTGTACAGTCATAGCCATTGATTCTGTTCCCTTGCCCTAGGTGTCCGGGTCCTTCGCAGGATAGAGCAGGCCATCCACCGCCTGATGGAGATGTCTGAGGAATCGCTCAGCATCCTCAGGAGATAAACCAGAGGGGTGTCGACGGAGGAGGACAGGGGTCCAAGCCGGCCTGCAGATCTGCAGCCTGGGGCGTGCTGCCCACACCACACCTTTACCCTTCCTCACACCCTGCCTTCCTCACCAAGTTCTTCACTCCTTACCCCACACCCACCCCTACCTTGTACCCATACCCCACCCCTGTATTGTATATATTTGTAAATAATGTTATTGTTGTTCCTGTTGTTGTTGTTGTTCTGTTATTCATTTAATATATATATCTATTTTGTTATGAATACTGTGGTGGTCTCTGATTTGCAGCTGGCTATAGGTGCTCAGTTGTACTGGTGTGCATGGCATCTGGTGTGGTGTGGTCCTGGGATTGTGTGTGTGTCTGCGTGGGGGGGTGTCCCTGGTGTGGTGGTGGCTGTCAGCCGGTCTGGCCGTGTGCTGCCACACACCACTGTGAGCTCCTGGTGGGTCTGGCTTGTATGGTTCTGTGGTACACACGGTTGCATTGTGCCAGGTGGGGAGGGCATGGTGGTTCCGGCAGTGCCAGTCACAGTCACTGCTCATGGGTGGTGTCTTGGGGTTCCAGAGCAGGGTGTGCTGTGCACAGTGGGGGCTGTGGTACACCTGGGTTGTCCGGCCCCTTTGTGTGGCAGTATTTGCTTGCCAGTGGGTGTGCTGGGGCGCCGTGGCCCAGCTGTGCTTTGTAGGCTTGTCCCCATGGGCCAGTGGATAGTCCATCCCTCCACCGGTGATGCTGTGCTTCAGGTGTGGGGGTGTGTTGTTAGTTCTACAGGTGTTCCTGTGCCCGTCTGTGGCATGGGTGGTGGGCCCCTGCCTACCTCCCTGGTTGTGCAGTTCCATTGCTCTGCTGCTGGGGGCTCCCTGCTTGCACTATGGTGCATCTCGACTGCTCAGCTGGGCTGGCCTTGTTGCGCTATGGTGCGACATATGTGCTCAGCTTCCCCTACCTGGTTGCACTATGGGCGCAGGTTGTGCAATATTCAGGCAGTGGCTGGTTGCTAATTTGACTTGCTCCACATTTGAATATATCGGCCTGTTGCCATGCGCACTGACTTGTGCTTGTCTCCTGCTATTAGCCATTTTGGGCGCAGTTTGAATATCTGGGCCTATATATTTATCCAGGATAGACCAGATGAGATACAGTATATCTCATTTTCAGTGATGTCCTGCTTTTACACATTTTTAAACTGTATTTACCCAGGATAGGCCAGCTGAGGGGAAATAACTAATTTTCTGTGGACTCTCACATTTTGACCCCAAATATCCAACGTAGTCCTTGTATGACCTGATGTTATGATCAAGAAAGGAGGAATTTTTTTATTTTATTTTTTTATAGTAAAACTTTTCATTAGGCAAATAGGCTCTTCATATACATTCACATTGTTAATACAAATGTAAATTGATCTGCACATATCTTCAGATGTCACAAACATTCGAAGTACATTTCCATATAAAATCAAGTAACTGCTTTAGTGCAGGGGACGTTCAAGTGACAGTAAACAATTCCTCTCTCACTATCTATAAGGCATTTCATGGACCAAAGTCAGGATATGTATTTAATTAAATATAATCCATTTTCTCCATTTATTATCAAAAGCCTCTACTCTGTCTCTTAATATGGCTATCATTCTTTCCAATCCACAAATCTCTATCACCAGGTCCTATCAAGCTTCCTTAGTGGGGGGGGGGGGTCTAGTGATAACCTTTTTTGCTGACAAAATCAACAGAGTGATCTGTAAGTATGTTGGCCTGTCCACCTTTATTCCATATGAAATTGTGGCAGTTAATATATAACCAGGTGTGAGTAAGTCAGGGGTTTCATGTATAACTACAAGTTCTTGTATTACAGCTTGCCAATAAGGGCCTAGCAAGCTGCACTCCCATAATATGTGGACCTGGTCTGCTTGAGTAGCCCCGTAGCTCCTCCAGCATCTACCCTTGGGTTCCCCCGAAAACCTAGCCACCACTACTGGTGGGCGGAAGTACCTATATCTTAACTTCCAAGCATATTCCTTCCAATAAGGAGATCCAGACGCTTTTAACATTACTGCAGAGGCAGCCTGCCAGTTTGTCTCCGATATATCTGTTCCCAGCTCCTCAGACCACCTAACCGGGATAGCATCAGCGGTGTCACCAGGTCTGTCCTGTAGGGCTTCATATGTACTGCTGTTGCAATGTTCCATTATAGTTCCCCGCATGTGGGAGTGGAGCAGTTTTATAATTAATGGGGGGCTCTCAGCTAATGCCACCAAAGCCTCCTCTGAGGGTTGTAGATACAATTTTAATTGTAAATATTTATGAAATAAGCTGGTGGGTAACTTATATTGTGACTGAAGTTGTACGAATGATTGTATGCCACTAGGTCCTATCAACTGATAGATGTATTTAATATTGTATCTCCACCAATAGGACATAGCTTTATCCATTGCATCAGAGGGAAAGAACAATTGGAAGCCAGGTATCTAAGAAATAGTGACTCCACCGGAGCAAGTTTTTTATGTAGTAAGTGTAACCACTGCTTAAAAACCTCAGCAGTACAATGAGGGAATTTTGAAAGGGGTAGGCATCCAGGAGGGTGGCCAAACAGACAGTCTGTGGGATCCAAAATATCATTCTAAATCACCTCAAAATGCTTCCAGGGCATATCATAATTTGGATTAAGCCATGAGAGTAGTACTTTTATCTGAGAGGCTCTCGCATATTCCAGGAGATTAGGTAAATTTAAACCTCCCTTTTCCTTTGGCAATTGCAGGAGGGTATACCAGAGCCTAGGTGCTTTTCCTTGCCATATAAACCAGGAGATAAGCCGATTCCAGGACTGAAAAAAAACCTGAGTTGGCATTAGGGTAGTGTTTGCACAAAAAATAAAATCCGTGGGAAAATATTTTGTTTAATGGTTTCTAATCGGGCCAAGCAACTTAAAGGGATATGTGGCCATTTAGCTAAGTTATCTGATAGATTTTGTGTTAGTGGTTCATAATTTGCTATATCTGCATGGATTAGGTTTTTAGTTAGTCGAATCCCCAGGTAACGCATCAACTGTTTATACCATTTAAAGGGATAAATTATTTTTAGGGAGGGCGGAGGGGTGTAGTCACATAACAATACTTCTGTCTTTTGTTGGTTAATTTTATAGCCTGACACCTTTCCAAAACTTTCTAGTAGTTCCCATACCTCAGGGATGGATGTTTCTGGGGAGGTCAAGGAAAGAAGAATGTTGTCAGCAAATAATGAAATTGTATACATTCTGCCTCCCATCATGGGATTCTAAGAAATAATTTAATATGTGGGTTGGTAGAAAAGTTAGAAAAACCTAAACATGGTTGTAATTTGAGAAAAAAAATGGCTAGAGAGTTAGTAAAATTACTAAGTATAAAAATAAATTTACCTTTATGACTTTTCAGTATAAAGCAGCTGCTTGCTGGAATCAACTCCCTTTGTACCTTAAAGACCCATATATGAAATCAGATGTTTTTAAAATAGCTGTTTATAGGGAATCTGAGTATTGTTGTACGTGTAATAGATAGTCTAAATTGTACTAGAATTTGAGTACTGTTGTGCATGTAATAGATAGTTTAAATTGTACTAGAATTTGAGTACTGTCATGCATGTAATAGTCTAAATTGTACTAGAATTTGAGTATTGTCGTGCATGTAATAGATAGTCTAAATTGTACTAGAATTTGAGTACTGTTGTGCATCTAATAGATAGTCTAAATTGTACTAGAATTTGAGTACTGTCGTGCATGTAACTGATAGTCTAAATTGTACTAGAATTTGAGTACTGTCGTGCATGTGATAGTTAAAATTGTACTAGAATTTGAGTACTGTTGTGCATGTGATTGTCTAAATTGTACTAGAATTTGAGTACTGTCGTGCATGTGATAGTCTAAATTGTACTAGAATTTGAGTACTGTCGTGCATGTGATAGTTTAAATTGTACTAGAATTTGAGTACTGTCGTGCATGTACTAGATAGTCTAAATGTACTAGAATTTGAGTACTGTCGTGCATGTGATAGTCTAAATTGTACTAGAATTTGAGTACTGTCGTGCATGTGATAGTCTAAATTGTACTAGAATTTGAGTACTGTCGTGCATGTAATAGTCTAAATTGTACTAGAATTTGAGTACTGTTGTGCATGTAATAGATAGTTTAAATTGTACTAGAATTTGAGTACTGTCATGCATGTAATAGTCTAAATTGTACTAGAATTTGAGTATTGTCGTGCATGTAATAGATAGTCTAAATTGTACTAGAATTTGAGTACTGTTGTGCATCTAATAGATAGTCTAAATTGTACTAGAATTTGAGTACTGTCGTGCATGTAACTGATAGTCTAAATTGTACTAGAATTTGAGTACTGTCGTGCATGTGATAGTTAAAATTGTACTAGAATTTGAGTACTGTTGTGCATGTGATTGTCTAAATTGTACTAGAATTTGAGTACTGTCGTGCATGTGATAGTCTAAATTGTACTAGAATTTGAGTACTGTCGTGCATGTGATAGTTTAAATTGTACTAGAATTTGAGTACTGTCGTGCATGTACTAGATAGTCTAAATGTACTAGAATTTGAGTACTGTCGTGCATGTGATAGTCTAAATTGTACTAGAATTTGAGTACTGTCGTGCATGTGATAGTCTAAATTGTACTAGAATTTGAGTACTGTCGTGCATGTAATAGTCTAAATTGTACTAGAATTTGAGTACTGTCGAGCATGTACTAGATAGTCTAAATTGTTCTAGAATTTGAGTACTGTCATGCAGGTAATAGTCTAAATTATACTAGAATTTGAGTACTGTCATGTAGGTAATAGTCTAAATTGTACTAGAATTTGAGTACTGTCGTGCATGTAATAGTCTAAATTGTACTAGAATTTGAGTACTGTCGTGCATGTAATAGATAGTCTAAATTGTACTAGAATTTGAGTACTGTCATGCATGTTATAGATAGTTTAAATTGCATTAGGAGTATATGAGGTGATTTGTTGGGCAGAATGTATGATATTGTAATAATGTGTATTTGCTCTTGTATTTGTCAAATTTCCCTTGAATATCATTTGTTTGATTTGAGTATGTTTGTTAATGTACTTTTTGTATTTTATGTTTGTGTATTTATGCTATTGTAACATAATACTTTAAACAGGTGCACCTTGAGAAAAGGGTATGGCATTCCTGTATAAATACATTTTATCTGTTACTATTACTACTACCATTGGCATCCCCTCAATTTCTGGGTGTGATCTAATTGCCTTAGCCAGGGGTTCCAGATATAATGCAAATAATAGGGGTAAAAGGGGGTAGCCCTGATGGTACCTCTTTGCAAAGGGAAAGGGTTGGAGAGGGAACCATTTAATTTAAGATATGCCTTGAGGGTTTTATATATATTCTGCAGTTGTTGTATGACTTCTTTTGGGAATCCAAACCGGGACAGGGTAGCCCACAGATAGGACCAGGCAACCCTGTCAAAGGCCTTTTCGGCATCTAGTCCCAAAAGTACCAGGGGATTGACTGTTTAACTGCATTTTCTTTGAGAAGGTAGGTTTGACGTACCGCATCATGTGCTTGGGGACTTTTAATAAAGCCTACCTGATCAGAGTTTATTAACGGGAAGGATATTCTCAAGTCGATGGGACAAGATCAACATATAAATTTTGTAATCAAAATTTAACATTGAAATCGGCCTATATGATGTAGGACACTTTGGGTTCTTGTCCGGTTTGGGAATGGCAGATATTACCGCATATTGCCGGGGGGATTCTCTGGTCTGAACTTTGGGAGCGGCTTTTAGGAAGGATGGCCATAGATCTTCATGAAATGATTTATAAAACTCCAATAGGTATCCATCCAGTCACGGGGCTTTCTGTGTTTTGGCTTTCCATAATACTCCTTCCACTTCATCTAATGTTATTGGGGCTTTTAAGATTTCTATATGGGAAGCAGTCATTTTTGGGAGTTGTATTTCATTTAAAAATTCTCTATCTTCTGGTTAAGGTTTACAAGGTCTGCCTGGTATAAGCTTCTATAATACTCAGCCATGATTTGCCTAATTGCTGTGGGATGGGTTTCCAATTTCCCAGACTTGGAATCTTGCATGACTGTAACACATGGTCTAGCCTTGTGCATTCTAAGCTTATGAGCTAGGTTTCTTGCTCCTTTAGGGCCTCCCTCATGGGCATTCAGCTTTAAATAAAAGAGCTGTTGTTCTATTTTTTGGTCCATGATCTTTTGGAGTCTTTGTTTAGTAAGCTGCATTTGTATCCTAACTGTTTTGTCCCCTCGAATATATAAAGATTGCAACTCTTTTAATTCCCCTTGAAGCTGGGTCATCTGCTTCTCCCTCACTTGCTCTCTGTTTTTTTTTTTTTTATATGTATAGGCAATTACCTACTCCCGAAGCACTGTCTTGAGGGTATCCCACAAAATTCCCGCAGGCATATCCATGCTGTCATTTTCCCTAAGAATGCATGGGACTCCCTCTTTGACCAACTGACAGAACTCCGGGTCCCTGAGTTGGATAAAATTGAAACGCCAAAATGAATTATTTTGCCCACCTCCCAGATTAAATTTAGTGTATACTGGGGCATGGTCTGACAATAAAATCACTCCATGCCACACATATTGGAGTGTTTTGAGGTGCTCTACAGTGGTGAATACATAGTTGAGCCTCTATGCCACTCCTGAGCCCGAGGTCATATAAGCGTAGGCTCTCTGCGAGGGGAAGCAGTGGTGCCACACATCGACCAGCCCCAGGGTTGAAATCATGCCCTTCAAGTATTTTTGAAGAGGGTTAGTTCTGTGGGGGAGATAAACTGAGGCATCCTTTGCCAGGTTTAGGGTTGTATTAAGGTCTCCACCCACAGAAGTTGCCCTTGAAGAACCCCTAGTAGATGTGTAAAAAATTGCTGTGCCACTCCCTTTGATGCCCCGGGGGGAAACAGACTGAAGCCAAAGTTACTGGGCGGGCATAAAGTTTGTCTGTGGCAATGGCACAACACCCCTCCAGGTCTATTATTTCCTGTTGCAAGTTGAATGGCACTCCCCTCTTGATTAAAATAGCTACCCCTCTCCTCCTGCCAGAACTGTGAGAGGATGCTATAACCATTGGGAAACCCCACTTAGTAAATTTTTCATGTTCAGGCACGAACAAGTGGGTTTCCTGTAAAAAAATAGCTCCGGGATTAATAGAAACATAGAAACATAGAATTTCATGGCAGATAAGGACCGCTTGGCCCACCCAGTCTGCCCATTTCCCTACTTAACGGATAAGCTGCAGATCCTAGTTAACCAGCAGCCTACTTCTTTCTACCCCCAACCCCTAGAATTGCCTTATGACTGTCCCATGCATGCTTGAATTCAACCACTGTTTTTGACCCTACACCTCTCCTCTGAAGGCTGCTCCATGCATCCACAACCCTCTCTGTGAAAAATACTTCCTTACATTACCTCTGAGCCGCCTCCCCATCTTCAAATTGTGCCCCCTTGTTCTTGCACACCTCTTTTTTTGAAAGATGCTACCCTCTTGGACTTTGTTGATTCCCTTGAGGTACTTGAAAGTTTCTATCATGTCCCCTCTCTCCTTCCTTTCCTCGGGGCTGTACATATTAAGCTCCTTTAGTGTCTCTCCATATGTCTTCTGGTGCAGACCCTGCACCATTTTGGTTGCCCTCCTCTGGACAGCTTCCATCTTGTCTATGTCCTTGCAGAGACTGGGTCTCCAGAACTGCACACAGTACTCCAGATTGGGTCTCACCAGCTGTCTGTACAGAGGGATAACAACTTCCTGTTTTCTACTGGTGATGCCTCTCCCTATGCATCCCAGTATCCCCCTAGCCCTCCTTACTGCCCTCTCACATTGCTTGCCCACCTTTAAGTCATCTGATATGACTACCCCAGGTTCCTTTTCATTTTTGTTGTTGTTAGTATCTCACCCCCCATTGTGTACTCTTCCCCTAAGTTTTTGTTTCCCAGGTGCATTACCTTGCACTTCTTAGCATTGAATCTAAGCTGCCATACATTTGACCATTTCTCTAACCTTGCCAAGTCCTTTCTCATCCTTTCCACCCCACCTTGTGCATCAACTCTGTTGCAGATCTTGTGTCATCTGCAAAGAGACATACTTTTCCTTCCAGTCCCTCTGCAATGTCGCTTATAAAGACATTGAAGAGGACCGGTTCTAATACTGAACCCTGCGGTACCCCACTAGTAAACCCCCTTTCTTCAAAGTGGACTCCATTTACTATTACTCTCTGTGTCCTGTTCTCCAGCCAATTCTTTACCCAGGCTATCATCTTGGGACCCACTCCCAGGCTGGCTAACTTGTATATTAATCTTTTGTGTGGGACTGAGTCAAATGCTTTGCTAAAGTCTAGGTAGGCCATGTCCACAGCCCCTCCCTGATCTACTACTTTGGTCACCCAGTCAAAGAAATCTATTAGAGTCGTCTGGCATGACCTTCCTGCTGTGAATCCATGCTGCCTTGGGTCCTGTGCCCCTCTGGCCTCTAGGTACTTGACAGTTCTTTCCTTCAGAAGTGATTCTGCGTGTGACTCCTGCTGGGTGGCCGCTGAGGGCAGAGCACATTTTCCCCTATCCCAGGGGTAATGAAGTAGTTGTCTCTTTTTAGGAATTGCAATAAACCGGACCACTTGACAGGACTATGTATCCCATTAATATTTAGAGATAAAATTAATGAAGATCTATCCATTGTATAGATTGGTGTTATCTTTATGAATGCCCATTTCCTTCCTTCTCAGTTTCCCCATCTTTCCCTCATTACTATCCTGCCTTCTTTCCAAACCCCACTGCCACTTTGAAATGGTCACTATTCGCTTCTGTACTAACTGTATAACCTTAATTTTCTGTGCATCTGAACCCCAAGTGCCTATATATGTTGCCATGTCACTATGATCTTAAGTAACAAAATATGCCCATAAGATAGGGTGAGTAAACATGGAACTTCTAATAACATCCAGATTCCAATGGTTAGCATATAGTAACATATATTACCCTCTAGTGGTGGCAGAGTGGTACTTCCCGCCACACACTGAAGGAAGTCATACAAGATAAACAGCCTAAAGCATGAGGGTGATCTCCTTACACCAAAACAGAAATACTGTACAGGGAATCTTAATGGACTCTGCAAAATATCTGGTGTCCAACAATACAAACATAACATTGAACTATGTACATTGCACAAGGGCACATGTACTGTATTAATGACTCCCAAGGTAGGGAGGGATCTCTACACCCTCCTATAGGGGAAAAAATGTTGTTTCCCTGTGGGGGTAACTCATGAATCCAGCGTGGGCCCCCTGTGCCATGAAAACTCAGGAACATCATGACACTAGTGATCAGCACACGCAGCCTTATGGACAACAAAGAAACTGACCTAGGTCATTGGTCATGACTTTGCTGCGTGTGACTGCTGCTGGGTGGCCGCCGAGGGCAGAGCATATTTTCCCCTATCCCGGGGTAATGAAGTATACACTGTGATTTAAGTATACACTCTGATTTTGTCTCCCGGGGGCCTATAGCATTTGAACAGGCTACATATAGAAATGGGAGCCTAATGTCAAACTGCACAAGCTGCCTGGGGAGACAGGCGGGAAGGGGGGGGGTGAATTCCCAGTGACCTAGGCCTACATACCTCTCAGTGGGTTATTCTCTTTGAATCTCATGCATATGAGAGATATCTTGGCCCAACTCTTTTTTTCTTTCCTTAACCCATCCCCTATCCGTCAGTCCAAGCAAACAAGTCCATACACTGTCACCTTTAGTTAAGTCCTTATTATATACATATTAGACTTGTTTATGTCCACCCTTTCTCTCAGGCAGAATCTGCATTATTGCTCAGTTGCGACTTCTTAGCAAAGAGCAAGCCACGACTCTCCTTGTGAGTAAAATTAGTTACCAGTGTCCCCAGTCCGAGAATTCAGTCAGAAACAGTTCTTTGGAATTTGTGAAGCAATTTTTTAACATCCTGAAGTGTGGAATATCCTTGTCGCTTCCTGGATTGTGCTGATTGCACTTTCTTCCAAAGCCTTCCTTGTTGCTGGATTTTCTGGTCTGATGTTTCTGGTTGGGGGGGGTTGAATCACCACAATATTCCTGGCCTGTAAAGCTTTTGCTGCTTCCACTGGGGTTTAATAGGTCTGTGGGCCATTCGAAAACATTATTGTGAGCTTGGCTGGTTACGGGGTAAATAATTTTAGCTGCTGCTGTTTCAGGACTCTGAGTATGGGTGCATAAGCTCTTCATTTGGCTGAAATTTGTGGTGAGTAATCATTATCGAAATACAGGCATAGACCTTTATACTGGATATCTCTCATTCGCCATGCCCATATCAAGAGCTGCTGTTTTACCGAATAGTTGATCAGTCTGAGCACAATAGAGCATGGTCTCTGGTCAGCCTGTTGGGGTTTTGGGGTAAGTGCCCAGTGGGCTCTTTCGATATCTAGTTTAGTGGTCGGGTCAAGTTGTAGGACTTCACTTAGCAACATGTCCACAAACTTAATCATGTCCCTGCCTTCCTTGTCCTCCGGGACCCCATGTATGCGTAGATTGTTTTGCCTTGAGTGATTCTCAAGATCTTCACATTTCTCATGCAGCAACTTCTGTTCATTCAATAAGTGCACCACCACTCTCTCTCTCTCTAAGCTATCGGTTCTAGAGTCTGTTTCCATATGTGCTGTCTCTAATTCAGTTACTTTTTGGCTAATTTTGTTTAGTTCCAAGGATAGCTCTGTGCGAAAGGATCGAACTTCATCTCTAAATCCCCGTAGCTCAGCCAGGATCGCGGCATTGCTGGGTTGCCCACTAGGTGTTGGTGGGGCTTCCGCCATGTCTTCCAGGCCTTTAGTGCCACTCGGAGAATTGACTAGCTGTTTTACTTGCTGCCCAGCCATGGAGGTAGATTTTTTTCTTTTTTCTGGCTCCCATTCAGTTCCGCGACTCCCCTGTTGCATTTAATTTAATTTTTAATCTGTTTTGCTCTGGTTTGAGGAGTCTGATTATCGGGCCCCCTGGGAGAGGTCTCTTCAGTGTTGCATTCCTCGAGGTGGCTCAACCGGAAGTCCCAGGAATTTTTTTATTTTAGCTGTGGAAAATTGGGATTGGTCACTGTATGTACAGTACCAGTATGGCTACCAGAAATTTTTTTAAAATATTTTTTGAGAGGCGTAGATACCTAAGCGCACTGTGTCATGGTGCTGAAAGTGGTTCAAAGCCATGGGGTTCTTTTCCTGAAACACAGAGCTTCGGAATCTTCTCAACCAATCTGTATGCAAGATTTTCCCTACCCATTTTATGAGTGTGTGTATCACAGAATGCAGGAAATCAAACTTCTGTAGAATTCTACTGGCTGAATGCCCCCCCCCCCTCCACACACATACAAAAGAAGGCCTCAATAAAAATCCAGGGATTTAATTTTATTTTGGGCAAGACAAGGAGCAAAGAGTTCCCTGGTAGACAGGCAGGGATAGAAGGGGGTATTTGGTCAGAAAAGAAGCTCCCAAAAATAAAACTGTGAGTAGTATGCCATTTTAATTTGTGTATGTGTGTAAAGGGAAAGGAAAGGGGAAATTTTTTAACCAGGAAAGGCACACTAAGCCAAAGCTTGTTTCCAGGTGCAACCTGGGAGTACAAGGGAATTTAAGTGACTTGCTCAGGGTCACACAGTATGCAAGTAGGGCTGTGGGATTTAAACCTAGGTCTCCAGGTTTGCAGCTCAGTGCCCTAAATCACAGCGCCATACTACCTCCTAAGATGTGGAATATAAAGAAAAAGAACATTTAATCAGTTTTCTTGTCCTTTTTATTTTGAGGGAGTTTAATTTTTAGGGTCTGTGTGATTTTTTTTACTGAGTAAAGGTGGCAGCCATGTTTGTAATGGCAATCACAAATTTAGAAACAGACACTGATATGGTTAGTGTGCTGTGTCCTGATTGCCAGCACTTTATTTTACCTGTGAATTGTGCTCCCTCAACGCATAGGTTCTAGTCAGTCCGGATGAGGTATTTTCTCTGTCTATCTATATAGCTATCTATCTATCTGTCTGTCTGTCTACAGACAGTATCTGTCTGTCTCCCTATCTATCTATAAGTCTGTGTGTGTGTGTGTGTGTGTGTGTCTGTCTGTTTGTCTGTCTACCTAGTAGCTGTCTGTCTGTCTGCCTATCTATCATCTGTAAGTCTGTGTGTGTGTGTCTGTCTGTCTGTCTACCTAGTAGCTGTCTGTCTGTCTGCCTATCTATCATCTATAAGTCTGTGTGTGTGTCTGTCTACCTAGTAGCTGTCTGTCTGTCTGCCTATCTATCATCGATAAGTCTGTGTGTGTGTGTGTGTGTGTGTGTCTGTCTACCTAGTAGCTGTATGTCTGTCTGCCTATCTATCATCTATAAGTCTGTGTGTGTGTGTGTGTGTGTGTGTGTGTGTGTGTGTCTATCTACCTAGTATCTGTCTGTCTATCTATTGTTCTGTCTGTTGAGCATTCTGTACAATTCCTTTCATGGAACCAGGGAGTTGGAGCTTTCAGTACTGTTACTGCATGGATCCTGGACTCTAAGCATTAGCTGATGATCTCTAAGAATCAGAATGATGCTCAAAGTTCTGGAGTAATACAATTAAATGGTCAAAACTCCAGCTGTTTCCCTGAAAGGAACTGTACAGAAATTGTCCAAACAAAGAAAAAAACATAGAAACATAGACAATGACGGCAGAAAAAGACCAGAGGTCAATCCAGTCTGCCCGAGTTCCCTATAATCCCTGGAACCTACTGTTCCTCCAGGGTACTAGCCCTCCCTGTCCTCTCTCTGTTCTCCTCCTTGGTCCCGTCGCCCCCAGTAGCCACTATTCCCTATATTATGTCCCAGCCCTGCTTGAATCCCCTGATTGTTTTCACACCCACAGCCTCAGCCAACAGACTGTTTCCAAGGTTCCACCACCCTTCCATAAAGTAGTACTTCCTCACATCTCTCCTGAACCTACCTCCTGTTAATTTCCATTCATGTCCACGTGACCGCGAATTGGTACTCAGGCTAAATAGTTGCCTGCAGTTCACTTTGTTAATTCTTTTAAAGAACTTGAAGGTCTCTATCATATCTCCCCTCTCCCTTCTGCTCTCTAATGAGTACATATTTAGTGCCTTGAGGTGCTCCTTATAGGCTGTGCCTGCTGGCCCCGAATCATTTTTGTTACTCTGTGCTGCACTCTAACCTATCCTTATCCTTTCTGAGATGAGGACTCCAGAACTGGGTGCAGTACCCTAGGTGAGGCCTCACCAGGGATCTGTAGAGGGGAAGTATTACCTCTTTTCTTCTATCGATACCCCTCCCGATACATCCCAGCATCCCATTAGCCTTGCTGTACACCTTGTTGCACTGACTCAATTACTTAAGTGAGTTGCTAATGATAACTCCCAGATACTGTTCCTCAGCTGTAGTGCTAAGTCTCTCTCCTCCCATCCAGTATGCTACCTTGGGGTTCTTTTTCCCTAGGTGCATTACCTTGCACTTTCTAACACTGAATTTTAACTGCCAGACCTTTGACCACCCCTCTAGAATTTCCCTTATTCCCTCACTATCCACCCTCCTACATAGTTTAGTGTCATCTGCGAAGAGACACAACCTGCCCTGGATTTCTTCTTCAATGTCAGTAATCAACATGTTAAAGAGGACCGGACCCAGGATGGATCCCTGTGGAACCCGGCTCATAACCTTCCTCTCCTCTGATTTAACCCCATTGACCACCAAACTCTGCTGCCTTCCCTCTAGCCAGTTACCCACCCCGTTCACTATGAGTTTAGCTGCACCCAGGTCTTCCATCTTCTTGAGCAATCATTTGTGAAGTACCGAGTCAAAAGCCTTGCTGAAGTCACAGTAGAGCAGATCCACAGCATGGCCCTTGTCTATTTCCTGTGTCACCCAGTCAAAGAAAACTGTCAGGCTCGTCTGACAAGATCTTCCTGCCACAAAACCGTGCTGTTTACTATCCTGGGGCCTGCTGCGCTCCAGGTAGTCTATAAGGTCCTCTTTGATCAGTGACTCCATCAGCTTCCCTACTATAGAGGTTAGACAGACAGGCCTGACGTTCCCTGGTTGCTCCTTATCCCCCCCTTTATGAAGTGGTACAACGCCTACCACCTTCCGTTCCCCTGAAACTTCCCCAGACCTAAGTGAGCTGTTGAACAGACATACCAGTGGTTCAGCCAACTCCGCGGCTAATTCCTTGAGTATCCTCAGATGCAACCCATCTGGTCCTGGTGCCTTTTCTATCTTAAGGGCAGCCCTTCAGAACCCTTTCACTAGTGAACAATGGCTGTCTCATTTCCGTGATTCCCTTAGTGGCCACTTGGATGCCACTCTCTGGCATGGACCCGCTGTCTTCAGTGAAAACTGAGCAAAAGTAGTCATTTAGGATGGTGGCCTTTTGCCCCTCCTCCTCTATCATCCTACCCCTCTCAACTAGCCTTATGATTCCCCCACCCTTTTTCCTTTTTTCACTAATACAGTATATCTGAAAAACTGTTTTTCTCCGTTCCTGACTCCCTCCATGATATGCAGCTCTGTGTTTGCTTTGGCCTCCCTAACAGCCCTCTTTGCCTCCCTATTTTTCTGTAGATAATCCTCCCATTATACCTCCCCCTGCTTTTTCTTGTATTTATAGAAGGCCTCCTTTTTTGCCCTTATCACTTCCCTGACCCTTGCTGAGAACCGCAGTGGTCTCTTAAACCTGTTTTCTTTGTTACTGTTCTTATGCATACTTTAGATGCCTTGATGATGGTCCCGTTAATTAACCCCCATCTCTCCTCCACCCCACCTATGTCCTCCACCCCTACTAACTTATTTCTGACCAGTTCCCTCAACCTATTGAAGTCAGCCCTTCTAAAGTGAATGACTTCAGTTCTTATTTGTGGCTTGCCAGCCCTGAGAGCCTAGTCAAACCAAGCAGAGTTATGGTCGCTGTTCCCTGGAGGCTCCCCTACTCCCACCGCTCCCACCATCTCTGAGTTGATGAGCACTGTATTAAGGACTGTGGTCTATCTGGTGGGTTCCTTAACTAGCTGCACCAGTAGACAGTGTTGGAAGGCATCCAGCAAGGCCTGACTCCTTGCGCTCTTGGCCACTGGGACCTCCCAATCAATGTCTGGCAGGTTCAGGTCTCCTAACACCACACTTCCCCCTTTGCTACCCCCTCTTTCAGGTTCCTCTGAGTTCTCTGTCCCTTTCCTCCCCTTGCCCTGGAGGCCTATATATCACCCCTAGGCGTACTTTCCTGCCTGAGACTGCTGTGAGTTGCACCCATACTGACTCAGCCTCTCCACTGCTACCCCTAATGCACCCATCTTCTACCACCTCAATGCCTTCCTTGACAAAAAGAGCAACTCCTCCCCCTCTACCAGTTCCTTTACCCCTGCTGGACAGTGAATACCCAGGAACCATCATCTCCCAGTCATTATTATTTGTGGCTCACATTTCCGTGATGGCCACAAGGTCCACCTCAGTGTCTGCTATCAGAGCCTGGAACTTGCTTGAGTTTGTTACCTAGGCTCCTGGCATTAAGGCATACCCCTTCCATCTGACCCCCTGCTCTTACTTTGCTACTGTGCTTCTGTTTTCCATGTTTTCTCCCACCCTTGATGGGGCTTTTGCCCTTTGTTTTAATTGTCACTACTACCCATTCCCTTTGTCCTGTAAACACTACTGCTGTCTTTGTACCCTCTTTGCTGCTACAGTCCCCTGGATGTGGGGGAGTACTGTCTAGGATCCCCTTCTGCTCACCATCCACCATGGCTGCCCTAGACCCAGACTCCCCCACAGTCAGCTTAACTGTCTGATATAGATATCAAACATCTGCCCTAATGCACTGGCCCCCCCTCTCTTATCAGGTGAAGACCATTACCCTTGAAGAGTCTTCTGTCACAGAAGTCCCCCCAGCCCCCTACAAAATGGCACCCCATGTCACGACACCAACCCTTAAGCCAAATATTAAAATCCTCTGTTTCAGCACTCCTTATCTTGTCCTGCCTCCCTTCCCTGCCCCACACAGGGAGGACTTTGGAAAAAGCCAGGGAGGCTAAGCGTGCCACCATTCTGTCCCCCAGTCTACAGAAGTTCTGCTTCACCATCTCCACCGACTGGTTTGCCAGATCTTTGATACCCAGGTGTACCAGCACCCCCAGCTCCCTGGCTCCCTCTCCACCACAAAATAGTTTCAGTTTACAGCTTTAAAGGGAAACTCCTGAACCCCCAGACAGTAGAGCTGCTGCTGCAAAAATGACCGATTAGAACTTTTATAATGAAACTGACTTTTTTTTTCCAATTGTTTAACCAGGAGTAGCACACTAAGCTGAAAGCTTGTTTACAGGTGCAACCTGGAAGCACAAGGAAGTTAAGTGACTTGCTCAGGGTCACACGGTATGCAAGTGAGGGCTGTGGGATTCAAACCCAGGTCTCCAGATTTGCAGCTAAGAGCCTTAAACCACTGCACTATACTGCTTCATTGATTTTCTTTAACTGCTGCATGGGGATTTTACTTTCAAACAACCGTGTCATCCATAACATCTGCAGAGCTGCCCGCTGCCATCTTGCGCATCCTGAGTGGCTTTCGGCATGCTGGTTATGTTAATCAGGGCTACCAACTCTACCATTTGTTGATAGCCCTCATTATGCCACATGGGGTGCTCAAGATGGCCGCAGACAGCTCTGCAGACATTGTGGATGGAGCAGTTGTTTAAAAGTAAAATCCGGGGGCTAATGAGTAGCTAACCGAGAGGACGTGGTTCTGCCATCTGCCCAGGTCAAATTGTTTTTAAAAATTAAATTAGAGTTTTCCCCGGAGTAATTGAAAGGCAGCAATTGTATCGGAAGCCAATATGGATGAATATCTGACTCCTATGCCCTCTAAGAGCCAGCGTTCGACCGGTAAAGCAAGCAAAAAGATGATGGCGGGAGCTGGAGTGGAAAACTCGGGTCTAGTCTCGCTTTCTGCAGCAGAAGTGATATCGTTAGGCAAGGAGCTGACTGGGCAGGTAATTGCGGCCCTTGAGCCGAGGCTCATCAAGTTGGAAGACAAACTGGAAGGAAAACTCCAAGAGGTGTTGGAACAGCAGTCCCACCAGAGCTCTCGGCTAGCGGAGGCGGAGGAAAGGATTTCGAGGTTGGAGGACGAGGTGTTAACAGTACCTGAGCAAGTACGCAGGCTACAGAGGGAGCTGGAGGAGTTTAAAGAGGCCTATGACTATCAGGAAAACTATCATGGTAGGCTGAATCTGCGCCTGAGAGGGCTTCCTGAGGGCTGGAGGGGAGTAATGCCCTAGAATTCTGCAGTAAGGTGCTACCTGAGCTACTGGGGCTGAAAATGAAGAATGGCAGGGTCAAACTGGAACAAGCTCATCAGGCAGTGGTGCCACAGCCTCCTGCGGATCAGCCTCCACGCCAGATCATTATGAGGTTTCACAATTATCAGGATCAAGAAGCGGTTTTGAAGGCATATAGGTCCAGGGGTTCCTTGTCCTATGAAGATCATAGGCTGTTCTTATCGCAAGATTATTCATCTCGACTGCTGAAGAAGCGGAAAGCTTTTAATGGGGTCATGATTCAATTGAGAAACCTGCAGATCGAAAGCTTTTTGACCTACCCTGCCACACTGCGCATCAAGCATGGGGGTGCGACCTATTCATTTTGGGAACTTGAAAAGGCGGAAGAGTTTGTTAAGGGCCTGAAAAGGAGAGTGAGCTGAGTGACCATGGAGAGGACCCATGGTTGAAGACAAAACAGAAGAAACCCTCATGAACTTTTGTAATTTGTTGGTGGTTTGAATTATCTGGTTCCTACTCATTTCATTAGAGCTGCAAGCTGTTTGGAATGGCGCCGTTGCGCTTTGTTAATTAGAAGAGGACATTCGAAAAGGCGTCTTGAGAGCCGTGGAATCTGGTATAGGAAGGGGCGACTAATCGAGAGAAGGAACTGAGATGTGTGCCCACGTCCTTCCTGCTTGCTGTGCTGTGGCAGGATTGCTGGTAACCTGGTGGACTAGAGACTGTAAAGCTGCCGAGGTGGGATATGGCCTGTAAGGTAGGAGCGGGGGAGGGCTCTGCGCGTGTTTATGATGGTGCGGCCTAGCCCCCCGCGCCTTTCTTTCTTCCTGGATGCGGGCTACTGGACTCTGAGTTCATGGTACATGATGCTGATTGCTGCTGAAATATGACTTGCGGGGGGGGGTGCGACAGGAGAGGGAGGAGAAGGGTAAAGGCTAGCGGGAGGGGTGCGAGTGGGGGGGGATGTGCCAGTGTTGAGAATAAGAGACATAGGGGACCTTTCTAAGAGGAAGGGAGTGGATATTCTACTTGGCCTAGTTGGGGTCAGTCAGTTGAGCCTCGGAGGTGTCAGCGGAGGGGCCCGATGAGATCTAGGAGAAGGGGAGGAATGAGTGAATCTGAAAGGAGGTGTCGGGGTGATCCTGCCCTAGGGTTGCTGATAGATGGGGTTAGTAAACTTGGTGTATCCCCGCTCGATGGTTTTGGGAAGGGGTCGGGGGTAATGAGGGGTTTGTTATGTGCAGGAAAAGTTGGTGGTGCTGGTGGAAGGAGGAGGGTGGGCTGGAAAGAAATAGGATGTGTAGAAAGGGGGTTATTGGCGGTGACAGGGGATGGGTGGGACTTTGGGAAGGGTAGGGGAAATTTTGGAGGTCAGGTCAACGAGAGGGAGAGGTTTCAACCTGAAAAGAGAACACTCAGGGATCTTTGGATTAGAGGAGCTCCTCAAGGTGAGACTGGGCCTGGGGCGACACGATCTCAGCTGTGGAAGAGAAGGGTGGATATATATTGTTGTTTGTTATACTTTAATATACACTTGTGATATGTTAGCAATTAGTGTAATTGGGGGGGTGGGATAAAGAAAGCTAATCAACAGGATGGGGAGGAGAGGGAGGGGAAAGGGGGGATAGCTCTGCATGTTAAAATTGTTGTATGTTTTATAGTGTGCGTTTGTAGGACAGTTTCCTGGTTATATTTAAGGGAGGATGGCCGAGTGTGTGGAATACAAGGAGAAAGCCATGTGGGTGCTGGTGAGAGTTGGGGGGCCCTTGGTGCATACAAAACAGGGTTAAAAAAGGAATGCTCATACAAATGAAAGTTTTTCTGAGGTGAAATGGGGGATCTAATTGTTATATCCTGGAATGTAAAAGGCATAGCAAGCCCAGTAAAGAGGACTGCGCTTTTGATGGCGTTGAGGCGTAGGGGGGGGCGCAAGTGGCTATGTTACAGGAGACCCATCTGACAGATCTGGAGCACACCAAGTTGGTGCGGAACTGGGTGGGAAAGTGTGTTGCAGCGTCCTTTTCATCTCACAAAAGGGGGGTGGCAATATTATTGCATAAAAATCTGGGGTTTGAGCTAAAGAGGGTTGTGAGAGATCCTAGGGAAGGGAGATATGTTTTTGTCATGGGGGTCTGGCAAGGTGAAACGCTCACGTTTGGGTGCATATATGCGCCGGCTGTATATGACCTGGGTTTTTTTAATTTATTTTATTTTTATTTATTTTAGCTTTTGTTGACCGGTAAGTGCACTAGACAAATCCTGCCTATTTTCAGGCACGACCGGGGAGGGATACAGATGAATGCCAACTGACCTTGAACCAGATTAAGCTGTTGGTGGTATTTATAGTGAATGAGGGAAATTTGCTAGGACACCGGGAAATTCCCCTACTTTCGATAAGTGCCATGGGATCTTTAACATCCACCTGAACTACTACCAATCCAGGCAGATGGGACCTCGGTTTAACGTCTCATCCGAAAGGCGGCACCTCAGAAGTGCAGCATCCCTCTCATGCTGCACTACAGTGTCAGTACTGGGATATTAACCCAAGTGCCAGATGTGGGAACTGAACCCACAGCCCTCTGATCTCCCGGCCTCAGAGGCGAGTGTGCTACCTACTGAGCCACTGACACTGACAGTTTTATTCCCCTTTGCTTGGCTTGCTTGTTAAAGAACAATTTCCTGGGCTGATCTTGGGGGGGGGATTTTAATTGGGTGATGGATGCGAGGATGGATCATTCTGAAGGGAAAGGGAAGGTTACAGAAGCCATGAGCCAGTGGCAAGTGGGTATAGCGGACCTCGACATGGTGGATTGCTGGAGGGCCGCCAATCCTATTCAGCGAGAGTATACATTCTATTCCAGCCCTCACAAAACGTGGTCCCGATTGGATTATATATTTGTACCCAGGAGCTGGATGGGGAGAATAAAAGAGGTTGGCCACAGTCCCATTATTATCTCAGATCATGCCATGGTGGTACTGAGAATCTCGGGGGAGGTCCTCCAGTCTGGAAGTTCCCGTTGTACCTGGTCAAGGACAGAGCTTTTAAAGAACATCTGGCAGAACAATGGAAGTACTATATAGAGACGAATGATACAGGACAAGTGTCCAAGAGTACCCTCTGGGAAGCAGGTAAGGCCTACATGAGAGGGGCCATCATGGCATATGTAGGCAAAATCAAGAAACAGAAAAGAAATAAGAGGATAGAACTGGAGAGGCAAGTTAAGGAGTTGGAAAAGAGGGTAGGAGGAGGAGAACAGGGGGAAGCCCGGAAGTTGCTGACAGCAGCTAGGGAAGCCCTAAATTCCCTTTTGAAAGAGGAAGCAGGGAAGGCGTGGTTTGGATGTCAGAGAAGGATCTTTGAGTGGGGCAATAAGCCCGGCCCCATGCTGGTAAGATTGATGAAAGGGGGAAGGTGTCCAACTAGGATTCTGCAGATTAAAGGGGAAGGGGGGCATGTTATAACCAGGCCAAAGGAAATAGCAGGGCGTTTTGCGAATTTTTAGAAAAAATTATATAGGGCAGAGCAAGTGGGAATAGAAAAGGAAACACGGGAATTTCTGGACGGGGTGCCTATACCGAGGATGTCAGAAGAACAGAAGGAGTTCTTGAACCGGCCTATATCACGGGAGGAAATCTTAAGGGCCATGCAGAAACTTCAGGAAGGGAAAGCTCATGGTCCAGATGGATTCTGCTGAGTACTACAGGATTTTGGGGGTCCGTAGCAGACGTGTTGAAGGATTTATTTGGGGGGGTGGAGGAGGGACAGGCTCTAACATTGCCTGACTTGTGCTACGAGGCCAATATTTGTCTGATCCGTAAAAGTGGGCAGCAGGGTTCAGAGTGTTCGGCCTATCGGCCAATATCTCTTCTAAAT
The DNA here is from genome assembly GCA_016271365.2 of Neoceratodus forsteri. Classification (NCBI taxonomy): domain Eukaryota; kingdom Metazoa; phylum Chordata; order Ceratodontiformes; family Ceratodontidae; genus Neoceratodus; species Neoceratodus forsteri. The sequence continues at coordinate 68,602,355 of JADMNL010000031.1, read as the reverse complement.
GTGGATACGAAGATTCTGGCTAAAGTACTGGCCCTGAGGTTGGAGAGCTTTCTACCGGACGTGATCCACCCAGACCAGACCGGTTTTATTAAGGGGCGGCAGTCTTATCATAATGTGTGGAGATTATTAAATGTTTTCTGGAGGGCGGGACAAGCTGGAACCCAGAGGGGTGCTCGGTGGATGCGGAAAAAGCATTCGATAGAGTGGAATGGGATTACCTCTTCGAGGTAATGAATCGGTTTGGTCTGGGGGATTCGTTCATAGGGTGGGTCAAAGCTATGTATTTGAAACCCTGTGCACGAGTGATAGTGAACGGGTGTCTATCTGAAAAGTCTGAATTAGGGAGAGGAACTAGACAGGGTGCCCGCTTTCGCCCCTATTGTTCGCTCTAGCGATTGAACCCCTGGCGTCAGCGATACGTCAACATGAGGGTATGGTGGGAGTAAGGGATGGAGAGGGGAAAGAACATAAGGTGGCGCTTTACCCTGACGATATGCTTCTGTTTTTAGGGGATAAGGGGGTATCCTTACGGCACCTGATGGATATTATAGTAAAATTTTCTGACTTTTCTGGGTACAAGATCAATATCAAGAAGTCTGAAATAATGGGATTTCCTGAAATCAGTCTGGAGGCGCAGCAGAGAGGTTTTAGGGTGGTTAAGTCTGATTTTAAGTATTTAGGGCTACATATTGGGCGAAGGTGGGAAGAATTATACAGTCTGAACTATCACCCACTAATTAAGGGATATTATGGATTTGAAAAGGTGGGACACCTGCCCATATCTTGATTGGGAGGATTAATCTCATCAAAATGAATATTATGCCTCGGATATTATACCCGATGCAAATGCTGCAGGTGAGATTAATACAGAAGGATGTCAAAAGGTTGGAGAAAGGGTTCGTGGAATTCATATGGCAGGGTAAGAAACCCAGAATAAGTCTGGCAAGACTTAAGATGGACAGGTCTAGGGGAGGGCTTAATTTTCCAGACATGGGTGCATACTATAGGTCGGTACAATTTAGGAGTGTAGGGGATTGGATTCATAGGTCGGAGGTTGCTAGTTGGGTGGGGTTGGAACAAGAGGGAGTCCCTGAGAGATTATCGGCATACTTGCATAGCAAGGGGCTGTGGGCGTATAGAAGAATAGGGAAGGTTAACCCTTGGTGCGGGAAACACTGGAGGCCTGGGGCCACACATGGAGACGAGAAGGACTCGCTTGGAGGGAAACAATCCTGCTCCCAATTGCAGGGAATCCTTTTTTCGTCCCCGGAGTGGAGGATGGAGGGTTCCTGGAATGGGAGAAAGGAGGTGTGGTGTGTGTGTGGGAACCCTGTTGGAAAAAGGGGAGTTGAGAGAGTTCAACAAGATTAGGGGAGAGATAAAAGTGGGGGATTCACACTTATATAGGTACTTCCAGATGAGGGCGTATATCAGGGAGTTGAGTAAGGGGGGGAGTGTGGGATTACACCCGAATAGAATAGAGCAAATGCTCTGCCAGGCCAGGAAGGACGTAAAAGGGTTCATTGGGAAGGTTACCAAGCTAGGCAAGTTAAATTTGCCAGATATGACTGGCCCCACAAAAGTTTTATGGGAGAGGGATTTGGGCCTGCTCATATCTGAAAGTAATTGGGAGTTGGTACTGGGATTGCCTGAGGGAATTATGATATGTAATAAATTCAAGGAGGCTTTCTTTAAATTCTTGCACAGAGCGTATTGGCCACCAGCTGCGGTACACCGGGTACGTCCTGAGGTATCGCCGATCTGTAAGAGGTGTGGTGGGGGCCTAGGCACCTTCTACCATTGCTTTTGGTCATGTCCAGTCCTTGTCAAGTTTTGGGGCAAGATAGTGCAGGAGGTGAATAGGGGGATGGGGGGCCGTCTGTCCCGTGATCCCTTGATCTGCTTGTTTGGGGTGGAAAGGAAAGCAGGAGAGGAAGAATGGCAGGAGCTGCCTAGATGGGCCAGAGTGGTGCTTGTGCTAGCTAGGCACTGCATTCAGAATACTTGGGTGTCCGGAAATGGGCCTAAAATGGCAGACTGGAGGAGATTGGTCTTACGGTCACTGGCCCTGGAGAGGCTCACTTGGGTAGTAAGGGGGGGAGGAGAGGTTCCTGAGGGAATGGGCCCCGTTCTTGGTGGCTCTGAGCATCTCTGAAAATATAATGCTCCGTGCGGGCTGGGATGCCTCGGGGCATTGAGACTATGCGGACAGCATATAGGTTCCTCCCATCTAAACTGGAGGGGACATCTCGCTGGCACAATTGTCTGCTGGGGCCTCCTTTTGATGGGTCTCGGGGCCCTCTTGGCTTATTAAGCACAATGCAGAATTGGAGGTTCTTGACCCCCTGTGGAAGGGTATGAAGTGGCAGAGAGGAACAATGGGGGGGGGGGGACAATGTGCTAGGGCCTAAGTATGGATCCACACACTCGGTCACATTTACTAATACTGTATCAACCCATTAGTCTTATATTTTGATTATGTTATTATAATGTGAACCTTTTGGGGATAATGTAACAATGAAATAACCAGGGATTAGTGTTTTCTTGTGTCGTCCTATCTGTATGTCTAATAGTGGTGATGTTTTTTTTTTTTTTCCTGCTTTTTGTGTGCTGTCTAATGTAGTGAGTAGTATATGTTTCTTTTTGTCTTTCTTTGATGTAATGTGGTGAGAAAACCTTAATAAATAGACATGTAAAAAAAAAAAAAGTAAAATCCCAATGCTGTAGGTAAGTAAAAAAAAATCAATTTCATGCTAAATGCCCTAATTTGGTGTTTGTGTAGCAGTTGCTGCACTGTCAGGGGTTTCAGGAGTTTCCCTCTAAAGAACTAGTGTATAGCCTGAAATTAATATTAACTTTCAAAAGTAGTTAACTGTAACTTCCTATATCCAAAATATATCATTTTTCTTTTCCCTTTTGCTAATGAGAAGATTCTCTACCTGACAGTATTAGATGTGATGTGTGGAACATCACTCTACCTGGAGGCTGACATATCTGGTTGTTTTCCTCCTCATACATCATCAGCCCTGTGACCTCACTGTCTGTGACATCACAACGGGCCAAGAAAGACCAATGAAAGTGCCAGCCCATGGGCGCAGTGGTAGTGCTACTGTTCGCAATGCTGGTGACTGAGGTTTGGAAGCCAGCTCTGGCCATCAGGGACCGGCAGGGGGGGTGAGGGAGGATTAAGCTTCCCAGTGGATGCTTTCTGCCTCATTTGGGGGAAGGACAGTAACACTCGGCTGCAATACCACCAGCTGGGTGACCACAGGTGGCAGTGCAAACCAGAGGTTCCAGCGTATGCAGGAGTGTGTGTCTGTGGCTGGAGCCCAGTTCTGGCAGCACGCGCGCTTGCATGCAGTGCTCCATGGCAACCACTCAGGGCTCCAGCCAGTGGGCGGGGAGTAACTAAGGAGTAAAACCCTTTCAGTTGCTGCAGCATGAGGCTCTGACTTTCACAGGCTTCGCCCTTGCCAAGGCCGACCAGATGGGCATCTCGCGGTCCCTCCTTCCTCCTGGGATTCCCCTGGTCTCGAGGGGGGGGCATAATGGGGGCTAAGTCATTGTCTCCTGGTTGGGCAGGATGGCGGGGTGACAGGCCTGGAAGGACCAGGCAGACAGCAGGAATGGGATATATCCCTGAGGTGCCAGCCAGACGAGCATAAATAGAACAGAACAAAAAATTAAAAAGAAAGATCTATGACCTGCCTCAAAACCAGTCACGTGTGATACATAGATACATGGACAGTGTCGGCAGATAAGGGCCTATGGCCCACCCACTCTGCCCATTTGAGCTTGTAAGTTCAGTTTATGTTTTCCTAGAAGTCTGTTGCCCCTTAACCCTGACCTCCAGAATTCCTTTATGTCTATCCCATGCATTCTTAAATCCCGTGATTGTTTCAGCCCCCACCACTTCCTCTGGCAGGGTGTTCCACTTGTCCACCACCCGCTCTGTGAAGAAATTCTTCCTCATGTTTCCTCTGAATCGTCCTCCTCCAACTTCATCCCATGCCCCTAGTCCTGGAACATCTTTTTCACTTTAAAATAGTGTATTCCTGCACCCTGTTCCTCCCTGTAAGATACTTGTATGTCTCTATCATCTCTCCCTCCCTCTCCTCCAGGGAGTACATGTTCAGTTCCTTCAACCTGTCTTCATAGGACTTGTGATGCAATCCATGCACCATCTTTGTTGCCCTCCTCTGAACCTTCTCTACCCTGTCTATGTCCTTACGTAGGTATGGTCTCCAGAACTGTACACTGTACTCCAGGTGGGGCCTCACTAGTGTCTTGTATAGCGGAATTATGACCTCCCTTTTCCTGCTGGTGATGCCCCTGCCTATACATGATGTCACAATAAGTGATTTCACAACACTGGTGAGATAGGAAGAGGAACAGAACTAGATATGTCAGTCTCCAGGTAATGTACTACTCGCTACAGCATACCTAATACTATCAGGGAGAAAACCGTCTAATGAGCATGCAAGTGGAAAAAGAAAAGACTTCAGAAGTAAAGAGTAACAACTGACTAATTTTAAAAATTATTAACAGTTTTCTGCCAGCTATTTTTTGTGCCACTATCCCTTAAATACTTACTCAAATGTTTGATAATAGTTACATCACAACCAGCTGCACACTGACATACAGTACGTGTCCTGTCCTCTTTAAGAATGCAGCTTAGAATTGGCAGCCTAACTACCAGGAGAGATCATTTTGAGGCTGCAAACAGCTTCACAGAGGGAATCATTATCACATCACACAAGCATGGGAAGTGAATCAGTACTGAATATCTATGTATAGCACAGAGGGCTCAAGTGCTTCAGGCAGGCAGCCTCCCTCAATTAAGTGATGATGGACAAAAGGGGGTTGGTTACTGCTCAATAATCATACCACCTGCACTCACTGGGAGAACTGTGGGAGTTGGGAGTACCAGAAGCAACCCACCGCCTTTTGAGGATCAGAACTCTGCTATTGACCAAGTAGCTGGCTGTTTAATTTTTTCATCGATTTTTTGTAATACAGTACATTATATGGTAAAGGAATGCCATTGACCAATAGGAGTGAGGATCAGCTGTACCTCTTATCCTGTGTTCAGCTGTCTCCACACACTAGCTGCCTCAGCCTGTATGCCCCCTTTCTCATGGCTTCAGTGAGAGTGTGAGCCGTTCACTTTCAGTCTGCCTGAGGAACCAGTAAAGCATGTGGTTCTAGTACTGTCTGTTCCATTCAGCCTGGCAAAGCCTGACTTGTATTGCTCTAAAAGAAATACCAAGACATTTTATCGTCAAGACTTGAAACAAACCTACTCTTCTTTTTTTTTTTTGTTTCCTATTGTTGCAAAACAGCTACCCGCTACACCACTGCAAGGAAGCCATGCCACCGAGCATGGAACACTGTTTGGGTTCACTGCAACAAATGCATGCTGGACTGTAACAAAGCAAGGGAGGGCAACAACACTAAAAATAAAAACTAGCCTTTTTTACTGCACTAAACTGCCATATATGTATTTTTTGGCATTCCATTACCATAAACAGTGCATATCAGGCTAGACTGTAAGAATGATGTAAGAAGGGTCTCTCACTCTGGTTGGATGAACAGAACCGCTCAGCTTTGTGGTCCTCTCACCCAACCAGTGCGAGAGGGCCTTCTTGCTGTAAAAGACAGCCCCTACTAGCCAGTACATATAACAATGCTTTACACCGTTTACCGTACCAACGTACAATGTGCAGTACTGCTGGCTCCTTGTATGTGCTACACAAACTGCTGGAGGCCCCCCCATTGCACCTTGGGACCCTCTCAGCTGTGTCTCCCTACTTACCTTTGCTCAGATCATGGGGATTTGGTAGGGGTGCGGGGTCTCTGCGCACCAGTGGCTTCATCCGGGTCACCGATGTTTTCCTGCTGCATTGTATCCCTGTGTTTGTTTCCAGACTGCCCAATGCACCCCCAACTTCTGGCACCCCCTACCAGCCCTGTCACCCACTTTCCTTGGGACCTACATCCCTAACTTGTTCTGGACCAGTATTTGGTGGGTAGGCACCATGGGCGGTGGTGCAGGGCATGCAAGGATGCAGGTTATCCTGCCAGCTGGGTTTTTATCCATCTATTTTCTGCTCCAAGAGTGACTGACATGCAATAATGTACTTGCCAGTGCATGGGCACAGTGGCCAGTGGCTTCCCCTCCACCTGTTGCCCGCACATTGACACAACCTATGTTTCTATGTAATGAAAGAGGTGAGGCCAAATGCAGACAATAATATGAAAATTAAGCTGAACTGTGTTTGCATGTGCAAATTACATTATTTTCACTGTTTCCCTTGAGATGTCAAAGATGTTTTAATAAAGTAATTACTAGCATGTTTTTATTCATGAAATATATAAATATGTTTAAAGGATTTTGGGGCAGCATTTTTAAACGTGTGTCGGGATTTTTGGTGCAATGTTCCTGCATCCCCAGGCCAGATTCTCGAAGGGCTGCAAAGGCCGCAACTCCAGGTACACCGAACCTATTGTACACGGGGCTTGAGGCATTCTCCCAGCCCGCGATCAGAAATCTTGATCCCGGTCACCGACTGCCACAAGTTAGACCAGCTTTTTCTGGTGTAGCTTGTGGCAATCTTAGGTACCCTTTTTATGGGGCATGTACCAATATTTGGTGCAAGCTGCCGTAAAATGGGAAAAGTGTTGTAAATGCACCCGATCTACCTGAATTGGATGCAGTATGTGGCAAAGTTGTTGGCGCAGCTGTACCAACAAATGGGTCTGATGTAGGGCTTCACACACGCTCTGCATCACCCTTTGTGAATCTGACCCCTCTACTTTAGATCACCTAAAAGGCAGTCTAACTTATTTTGTGCAAGTGGAACGAGTTATGACAATTTTGGGTGATGCCTGAATCAAAACGTGACGCATGCATCTCTTTTGACACAAGCTGCCGTAAAGTAGGTAACCGGTCGCAGGTGTGTCACAGTGTTCAAAAATAGCATCCATGCGTTTTGCTGCATTTATTTTCATGCAGTCACAACTCTGAATCAGAAGTTGTGATGGCGGCATGACTTTTGAAAATATCGGCCTTGTTATGATCAACAGATTAATATGATGTAAACTGTTGTTGACCAAAATCAATAATAATAATGTAACCCCTAGGTGGCGCTATCCTAATGGCTACTGACCCTGCCTGCTTGGCTAGTAGCAGGTTAAGTGGCCTGAGTTCTGAAACAGGTGCCTCCACCCAGAGGTCAGGGTTGGTAGTGAGCAAGCTAACCTGGGCACAGCCCTCCAGGACACTGAAGCGCCCCTCTTTCCTTACTAGTGACCGGAACAATACACAATAATCACTTTCACAATACCCCTGATACACCACCCAAGTACCCACACTGTTTGCACTTACCACCAGGGCCTTCCTCTGGCCCAGCCCTGGGGACCCCCTGTAAAACAAGGTTATACACAGCAAATAGCAGCAGTACAGTACTCTTGCACAAACTGGAACCACAGTCAGGGTAAATGCAAAAAAGAGTTTGATCTGATTTATTTAAGGGTCTTGAACAAGGGAAGGGCGTAATCAGGTTAATTTGCTTAAAGGCTCTATCAGTCAAACAGCTAGGCATGCACTTCAGGGTCCATAAAAAGTCACACACTCTGGGTACCCAGATGGAGAATGATGGGCTAGCCAGGAACGTTGCAGCTGGTTGGGGCCCTGTGATGGGTGAAAACAACATGCACAACACACACTATTTGTAATCCGGAGCCGGAGGACTCAGTTTGTGAAAAGAAAACAAGAAGACAATCAGATGCCACACTTTTAGGTTAGGCTGTTGTTGCAGAGAGCTACCCTGATGATTACTCACGATACCCAAGACTGGACACAGGCTGGACGAAAATCGAGACAGCAGGTGGTTAACCTGGAGTGCCAGGAGAAGCAGGGCCCACATGATTCACCAAGGCATCATTCCTGCTCAAGCATAGAGCAGGGGGCTGATCCTCATGCAGGTCTCTCGTCAGTGGCTTTCTCTGTGCAGTGGGGTAGTCTGGCAGGGCCAGCATGGCATGGCCCAGGTTGAAAGGAGATGAACGTCGATTCAGTCCGATTAGGCTGGATAAAGCCTCCAGCAAGCAGAACACAGTTCACACAGTGGGGAACCAAATCACAACCCACTTTCAATACACAGCACATTTACATGTAAAGGATTCTATGGTACCAGCAAGCAGAACACAGTTCACACAGTGGGGAACCAAATCACGACTCACTTTCAATACGCAGTACATTTAGATGTAAAGGATTCTATGGTACCAGCAAGCAGAACACAATTCACACAGTGGGGAACCAAATCATGACCCACTTTCAATACACAGCACATTTACATGTAAGGAAATTCTACTGTACCAGGCAAACCGCTCTCTGGTCACGATCGCAAAGTCTCTGCACAAACCGGGGATTCAAAAGTTGTTGGAAATCCTGACAGGCCTATCGCATTCAGCAAATCTTCAGGTTAAAGCCTGATCACAGTCCAGTGGCTCAAATAGTCATCACAACTTGGATTCAGTACAAATAAACTCTCTTTTCCCTCTCAGAGACAGCAGGCAGACGGGCAGGCCAAAACTCAGCCCTTTCATAGTTCTCCCATGCAAAACTACACAGAACTGCTGTTCAAAATTACTTGAGCTGTTACTTCACTTCTCAGTTCAAAACTGAAACTAACTGCAGCAGCCTGGGAAATTCCCCAAGATCCAAAAGGTTCGGTTGGCTGATCCTCCTGTCAGTCACAACAAAGGCTCCCCCTTCAGGTGCAAAAAGGCGCAAAAAAAACAAAACTACAATTCCTACAGATTTTGACTCCAGACAGCTCCTGTAGTCTGGCTTCATTTTAGGTCCCACCAGAACTGATTGGTCCAATCCGCAGTCCTGGGCCAAATGGTGGGGATAAGCAAAACAGTCCTTGCTGCAAAGAAGGCAGGTTAGACAAACTACATTATCATTGTCACTCTAAATGATTTTCAGCAAATAGTTACATCTTTCAACAGAGCTCCCTCTCAGATTACTTGTGACTGCAATCCAGGCAGCTCTTAAAGAGACAGTGCACAGAGGCTATACAAACACTCTCTGGCAATCACATTTAAACTGCTAAAACGCAGGACACCAGCCTAGCAGTGAGCATTTAGGCAAGCTCGAGAAAGACTTTTTGGGAACCCCCATCTGTAGGGGGGTTACAGTAATAATAATAATATTTATTTATTATGCGCCTTTCAGATTGTCCCGGCACATTACCTAAAGTTAATAAAACAAGACAGTAAAACAGCATTATATAAAATATACAGTAAAAATCCAATAATCAGTATTAATACTCAGAATATGCCTGGCTCTATAAGTAAGTCTTTAGGGCTGTTTGAAACCCTCGCCCCATGGTCATGCACTCCTGAAGTTGACGAGGTAGAGAATTCTAAAGGGCTGGGGCCGTGTACATAAATGCACGGGCCCCAGAAGATTTTAAAGATACCCTTGGAATCTCTAGCAGCCCCTCATCAGCCAAGTGGAGCAATCGCTTGGGGCAGTAAGGGGACAGAAGCTCTTTCAGGTAGTCTGGGCCAAGTCCATGTAGAGCTTTTTAAGTCAGTAATCCAACTTTGAAGGTGATCTGCCACTGAACCGGTAGCCAGTGCAGTTCACGCAGCACTGGTGTGATGTGGCATGTCCGGGGAGTCCCCATCAACAACCAGGCTGCAGCGTTATGCACCAGCTGCAGGTGGCGGATATCAACCCTCGGAAGCCCAAAGTAAAGGGAGTTGCAGTAATCAAGGTGCGAGGTCACAAAGGCGTGGATCAATGTAGGCAGGTCACTGGATGGAACAAGGTGCTTGATCCTAGTGATGTTCCTCAGAGGGTAAAAGGATGACTTAATGACTGCCGACACCTGAGAACATAGTGTCAGCTCATCGTCAAGCATCACCACTAGGTCCCGCACCAGTTCAGAAGTAAGGAGCTGGGAGCCCCCCAGGCAAAGCCCCGTGGGCTGACCAGCCCTTGATCCCCCTATCCAGCGATCCGGATCCACAACCATCACCTCAGTCTTCCCCAAGTTCAACTTCAGCCAGCTGGAATTCATCCAATCCTGGATTTCAGCAAGGCAGTTATTAAATACTGAGAGTGCACTATCCTGGTCGGGTGCGAAAGACAGGTGTAACCCCCCCTACAAATGGGGGTTCCCAAAAAGTCTTCCTTGAGCTTGCCTAAATGCTCACTGCCAGGCTGGTGTCCTGCATTTTAGCAGTTTAAATGTGAATACCAGAGCCTGTATAGCCTCTGTGTACTGTCTCTTTAAGAGCTGCCTATTGCAGCATAAGTAATCTGATGAAAGATGTAACTATTTGCTGAAAATCATTTAGAGTGATAATGATAATATAGTTTGTCTAACCTGCTTTCTTTGTAGTAAGGACTGTTTTGTTTGTCTCTATCTTGGTTCTGGACTGCAAATTGGACCAATCAGTTCTGGTGGGACCTAAAATGTAGCCGGACTACAGGAGCTGTCTGAATTAAAAATCTGTAGGAACTGTAGTTTGGGGTTTTTTGGTCCTTTTTTGCAACTGAAGAGGGAGCTCTTGCTTTGACTGACAGCCAAATCAGCCAACCAAACCCTTTGGATCTTGGGGAAGTCCCGGGCTGCTTGCAGTTTTCAGTTAGTTCTGAGCTGGGAAGTGAAATGAGAAGAGCTCAACTGTATTTTGGGCGGCAATCCTGAGTGGATTCGCATGGGAAAACTGTGAAAGGGCTGAGTTTTTGGCTTGCATGTCTGCTGCTGCTCCAGAGAGGGAGAGAAGAGAATTATTTTGTATTAAATCGAAGTTTGTGTGACTAAGGTAAGCTACTGAAGCGGGCCAGGCTCAACCTGAAGAAGACTGAAGATTTTGCTGAATGCTATCGGCCTGTCAGGAGTTTCAGCTACCCCTAAGCTCCTGCTGTGTGCAGAGACTTTGCGATTGGGATCGGGGAGCGCTTTGCCTGGTACAGTAGAATTCCTGTACATGTAAATGTGCTATGAGCTGCTAGTGGGATGTGAGTTAGTTCCCCACTGTGTGAACTGTGCTCTGCTTGCTGGAAGCCGTATCCAGCCCAAAATGGACTGCATCCGAATTTGTCTCCATGCGGTCTGGGCCTTGCCAGACTGGTCCAGCCAGACTACCCACAGCACAGAGAAGCCATCAAAGAGAGACCTGCCTGGGGATCGGCCCCCTGCTCCGTACTTGAACAGGAATGACACCTCTGTGACTCATGTGGGCCCTGCTTCTCCTGGCATTCCAGATCAACCACCTGCAGTCTCGATTTTCGTCCAGCCTGTGTCCAGTCTTGGGTATTGTGAATAAATACCAGGGTAGCTCCCTGCAACAACAGCTTAATCTGAGTGTGTCATCTGATTGTCTTGTTTCGTTTCCTTTACAAACTGAGCCCTCTGGCTCCATATTACAAATATTGTGTACTGTGCATGTTGTGTTTTCCATCACAGGGCCCCAACCAGTTTCAACCCCGGGCAATAGTCCTGGTTAGCCCATCTCTTCTCCAGTTGGGTACCCAGAGGTGTGACTGTGAGGGGGGACTCAAAGCGCATGCATAACTGTTTGATTGATATAACCTTTAAGCTAATTAAACTGATTTTGCCCCTTCCTTGTTCAAGTCCCCTGAATAAATCAGATCTAACTTTTTCTGCATGTAATCTGACTGTGATTCCAGTCTGTGCTCAAAAGTACTGTACTGTCGCTATTTGCTGTGCATAACCTTGTTTTACAGTGGGTCCACAGGGTCGAGCCAGAGGAACCAGCCCTGGTGGTAAGTGCAAACAGTGTGGATACTTGTGTGGTGTACCAGGGGTATTGTGAAAGTGATTATTGTACAGTGTTCAGGCCACTAGAGGGGAAAGAGGGGTGTTGCAGTGTTTCGGAGGGCTGTGCCCAGGCTAGCTTGACCGCTATCAACCCTGACCTCCGGGTGAAGGCACCCATTTCAGAACTCAGGCTCCTTAACCTGCTACTAGCCAAGCAGGCAGGAGGAGTAGCCCTTAGCCACCTAGGGGTTACACAGGTAGAGCTGGGTATCATCAGCATAGCAGTGAAACCTCAGCCCATACCATCTTGCAGTGTCTCTGAGGGGCAGCATATACACTGCGAACAGCACGAGGGAGAGCACTGAGCCCTGATGGACCCCACATGACAGAGAGAGAGGGTCGGAGGAATAAATCCCCGACACCACCCTCCGAGTTCTGCCTGTGAGGAAGGACTTAAACCACCTGAGGACAGTACTAGTCTGGCCACAGATGAACCTCAGGCGCTCGAGCAGTACCCCATGGTCCATGGTGTCAAAGGCCAAAGAGAGATCAAGGAGCACCAAGATGGACTGGCTTTTCCGATCCCTCGCTATCAGGAGATCATTGAGCACCCGAACCAGTGCAGTCTCGGTACTGTGCCTCTTTCGAAAACCGGATTGGAGAGGTTCATGGATGTTATGGATGGTCAAATGGTTCTCCAGCTGTACAGCCACTACCTTCTCAATCACCTTCCTCACAAAGGGGAGGTTAGAGATAGGTCTGTAGTTGGCAAGGCAGTCTGGGTCCAGAGAAGCTTTCTTCAAGAAGGGTGTCACCACTGCATCCTTTAGGGAGCTAGGAAACTCACCTGACTCAAGGGAGCACCAGACTATCTGTGCCAGGACCAGGCCAATAATGTCACAACAACCCATAATCAGGGAAGTTGGGCTCGGATCCAAACTCCAGCCTGTAGGGCGCATACCCTGGATAATCTGCATGACATCCATGAACTCCAGCCAGTCGAAGGTACTCCAGGAGAAGTGAGGGACAGTGGACGGGCATCGATCACTAGCATCCTCCACAGAGTGTGTCGATTGGATCTCTGCCCTAGTGTAAACATGCTGACTAAAATGTAAATATATCATCATTAAAAAAACATGTGGACATGTTTTTGCTGCTAATGTTTTTAAAGAAGTGAAAATTAAAATTGTATATATATATATATATTTTTTTTTTTTTACTTAATAAGCTTTTTCTTCTGGCGGTATTTGTCCCCTCAGCTGCCCACCCCTACTAACAGACCTGGTGTCATCCCTAACCCAGTGCCTCCTGGATTTCTTCTCTGGGCCGGAGCCTTTGGGGCCTCCCCGGCACAGCTTCATCGGTGCTCGGTAACAGATGTGCCGGGGGACCTGAGGTCCACTACTGGGGCGGGAGGTGTCATTGGTGTGCCAGAGGTACTTCTTCTTGTTGGGGGGGCATGTCATGGCGGACACCACGATGCAACCACATCATGCGTCTGACATGTCCACTGAGCAGCAACGCTCACAAGTGCGCCGGTCTTGGTGCGTCCCATGGTCACCTGGAGGCACCGGACTGGAGTCACTCTACCACTCCCCCTCGGAGGTGGGGAGCATGCGATGGCTACTCAATCCACCCTGCCCCTGGCCGGCCCTCGGTGTCCTGAATCTGTTCCCAAATCTGCTGTGCTGGCGGCCCGGCAAAATTGCATAGATATTTTAAGTATTCATGCTCTATTATGGTTCAAATTCTGGCATAATAAATGTTTTGTTATGAAGTATTGCAGGTATTGACACCGTACATTTTTTATTTGCATTATAAATATGGGCCCCGATATTTATTTAGTTTTTGTTGACCGGGTAAGTGCACTAGACAAACCTGCCTATTTTCAGGCATGACCCGGGGGAAGGGGATACAAATGAATGCCAACTGACCACGAACCAGATTAAGCTGTTGGTGATATTCTCAGTGAGTGAGGGAAATTTGGCCAGGACACCAGGGAAATTCCTCTACTCTGCTGGCACTCTGTGGCCAGTAGAGGGCTACCAACATGGCTTGCTGGGTCAGTTGAGGTCTGCATCGGGAGAGGATGGACGTTGGAGCGGAGGACGGACGGAATACTAATTTGATGGAGGAACAGACGAAAAAGGAAGAACGGGTGCCGACTGCACCGTTCCCGATATCAATGGATGGAAAGGTTTTTGGTTTTGATGAAGCAATATGTGACCAAGGGCTGTTGCAAGAAAATAAAGATATTGTGAGTCCTCACTTGACTTGGACGGCAACAGAGAAACTAGCAGCCTTACGAAAGGAACAGGCGAGAGTCCGAGAAGAGATTTCGGCGATGGAGTCAATTACAGCATCTGCTTCTCCCAGCAGTGTGACGTGTGTTGTGGAGATGCCGGAGAGTTACATTTCCATGGTGGAGGAGAACGGAGGACAGGTCGGGTTGGGAACCTGTAAGGAACAGGGTGAGACGGAGCTTTGGATGGAAAAAGAAATTGTACAAGCAGCGGTTCCCTGTATGGGGAAAGAGCAGTGTATGATGCGGTTTGAGAGCGACGGAGCAGTAGGAAACACTAGCCTGGTTGCTACGGTGACAGAGAGTGACCCGGATGTACTTCGTACGGAACGAGAATACAGTGAGTCTGGAAGGATATCTACAGCGCTGTCGAAAGATGCAGGATTTGTTTTTCGGGGGTCGGAACCACAGCTTTCAAACTCTATCCCTTGCATTTATCAAACCGACCCACATCGACAGGAGGGAGTGTCGGAATTTACTTTCACCAAATGGCTGACGTCTGGTAAGGAGAAAATAGGGGAAGAAGGGAAAGAGAAAAGAGTGGTCGTGGTGTTTGCCAAACGAAATCTAGAAGTACCTGTTAATAACAAAGGGCATGAGACAGTATGGGGTAAGCATGCTGAAAAGACTCTGGAACAAACTGACTTTATACAGTCCCCAGAACTTGAGAATTGGTCTCCAGAAAAAGCCCTGCAGGAGGCTGGTTTGACACTTAATAAAGGGTCATGGCATCCCACACAAGACTGGGATCCTAAATTAAATTTCTCACAGAATGTACCTGGGTGGAAACCAAATTTACCTGTGGTTAAGGATATGTCTGTAGGAAATGTGGGGAAGGGAGCATTAGAGAAGGTGGTTGTTCAGCAAGAACACGGGACTCCTGGGAGTAGTTCTGGGCCTAATCCTTTGATAGGGGTGGAACAGCCTGGGGTAAGCAAGGAGCAAATTAACACTAAAGAACGACCTCTTATGTCTGACTTATTTACCACATCAAAAAAGGAGGCAGCCCCTCGTAGGAATGCTGTTCGAATAAGATATAAAGGTGGAATGGAAGTTGGACCTGATAGAGTGTATGTAGGGAAACGTTTATTAAAGGATTCTTTACACTTCTCACCCCAAGAGGTGTTTGCATTCATTAACATATCAGGAGAGGATAATTTTGACGTCAGTTTTCGTTCTGCATATGCACTTGATTTGTTTTGGGAAAGATATAGCCAGGTTAAATTTTTACCCATTTGGACACCTTTTTTTGTTATCCCCTTGACAAAACCTTTAATTAAGTTCGTAATGGTTATGTTTCGGAATGAAGGTGTCCATGTGGATGATATTTCATACTGGCTAGCCCAAAAATGTGAAGTTTTGAGTTCACCAGAGGCTATTCTGGATTCAGAGCAGTTTTGGACCGGGGGATGGAAATTTAAGGTTAAACTACGGCAAACGGATAAGGGGATTGAACACATCCCTAATTCCTTCCTTTTAGGGAGGGATAGAGGGGTATGTTTTTATGCAGGTCAGCCTAGAGCTTGCTATAGGTGTGGGGTGCAGACGCATTTGTCGAGCTTGTGCGATAAACCCCGATGTGATAATTGTGGGGAGGTTGGCCATGGGGTGTTTCAATGTGCAAATCTCACAAAGTGTGACTTATGTGAAGGGATTGGGCATGTTTTTTCTGACTGTGAGTGGGCAGCAAAGAATAAAGCTTCCACTGGTAGTCCAGAATTACTGATTCAGGAAGCCCAGGATAAAGTTGTCAATTTGGAGGTATCTGAGAGTGTCACCATAGTGGGACAAGGAATCTTAGACACCCAAGGTACTAATAGCAAAAGACAAGACACGGTACCAGAGGAGTTACTTCAGAAAGTTTCAGAGGAAGGATTGGATGGTTCAACTACCCAGACAGATACAGGGGGAGCGGATGTTATAAAACCTGTGATTTTGATCCCAGTAAGGCGTTCTTCCAGGAATACTAAAGCTAGTTCTGGAGCAAGTCAGATGGAGATAGAATCCAATAACCCTTTTGCAGTATTGGCTACATCTTGTGGTGAGTCAGAAATGGATGGACAAGAGTTAGATTCCCAGTCAGTACAAGATAGCCCTCCTTCCCCATTACGGACACAAGAGGGATATAAAGGGAAGAAAAAAAAAGGAGAAAAAAGATGGATGATTGGGTTTGGGCCTAAATAAATGGTAATAAAATTGGGTTCTATAAATGTCCACAGTCTTTTGAACTTTAAGAGACGTAGGATGATATATGATTATATTCATTTTCAAGCTTTTGACATCTGCTTATTACAGGAAACACAAATGTACTCACTTGATCAAGCAAGACTTTTCCAAAGAGAATGGTGTTGGGGACCATCCTACTGGTCTTTTGGTCAGCAAATGGCTGATGGGATTGGTTTTTTGTTTAATTCCTTTAATTTTTCTTTGATTAAATTAATGGACATAATTCCGGGTAGATTTATGATTGTGGATGGGGTTTGGGACACAGTACCATGTAGATTTATAAATGTTTATTGTTCCCAAATTAAAGCAGAGAGGGTAGCGCTTTTCAAATTAATCAAGCCTTATTTATGCACTACACATAAAATTTTTTTATGTGGAGATTTTAATTGTGAAATTAAAAATAGACTTAGAAAAGAGGTTACTGGAGTGAGTAAAAAAGTTTATTGTGATTGAAATGCGTTGGAAGAGTTAATTAACTCATCTGGCCTTGTAAATGCTAATAATCAGCAGCAAGGGGGGATAAAATTTACTTATAAAAAGAATCAATATACATCTACTATATATACTATATACTATATGTTCCTATCAGAATTTTTGTCATTCACATTTTCTTCATTTCCAGTTTCATTTTCCGATCATCTGATGCTACAATGTATAATAGGAACAGATCAAATACCATCTAAAAAGGGATCCAGGTGGAAATTAAATGCATTATTATTGAACTGTCCTAAAGTGGTAGCTAAATTCAAAGTTTTACTAAATGCAAGATTGTCTGTGGCCTTTCTATATGACAATTTGGGGGAATGGTGGGCAGATTCAAAACAAGACTTTGGTAAATTTTTCAAAAATATTGGACGTACAAAGGGGAATGAGAAATTCCTCAAATATTTAACATTACGACAACACCTGTATAATTTAATTTCATCAGCAAATACCTCTACAAAAGATAATTCACTTCATATAGAGCAAGCTAAACAACAACTTAAGGCATGGCAATATGATAGGGCAAATACCCTCCAGGCTTTGTTTTTGTATGGGGAAAAAAAGTGTCCAGCTGGGGACCCTTATGAAGCCTTTAAGACTTATAAAAAGAAGACTACAATTGTAGCGTTAAAAAGTGCGGATGGGAAAATTGTTACAGATACAAATAATTTACAAACACTAATCAAACAGTTTGTCATTACTCATGAACCAGAGACTTCTCCAAATATTCATGAGATACAGTACTTTTTGACAATTCAAAATTCCTGATCAGTGTGGGAAGGGTGGGTCCTTGGTTGCACCCATTTCAAAATTGGAAATTATTGAATCTATAAAAAAAATGAAATCTGGCACTTCACCGGGGGCAGATGGCTTAACGGTTGAATTATATAAAATGTTTCCAGAAGATTTTGCAGTAGGTTTAGAATTAGTTTTTAATTTCCTTTTAGACTCGGAAGATTTTCCACAATGGTTCACTGAAGGGATATTGATTTTTTTGTTTAAAACTGGAGATAGACTTTCATTGGGAAATTGGAGACCTATTACATTATTAAATTCCAATTACAAATTATTGGTAGGAATTTTAAATAATAGGTTAAAGGAAATGGCAAGGATGGTTATATCTCCCAACCAGTTTTGTGCAATACAAGGGAAAAATATATTTCAAGCACATAGGATTATTCGAGATTGGATAGAATATATTAATAAACAAAAATTATCGGGTTGTATTGTGTCGGTAGACCAAAAGAAAGCATTTGATAGAGTATATCATCCTTTTTTATTTTTGGTGTTGCAACATTATGGGGTACCGGAAAGGTTTATAAAATGGATTAAAGCAAGGTATGATAGAAATATTACCTATCCTATTATCCAATCAACGGTAGGATAAGGATTTCATATTCCAATGGGGGTACACCAAGGATGCACACTTAGTCCATTATTATATGTTTATACGATTGACGTGTTGATTCAGTATTTAACACAAATACCATTCTGGAAAGGGATTACGGCCCCTCCCTTATCACAGGAAGTTAGGGTACAGGCATATGCGGATGATTTATGTTTATTTTTTACTCACAACAATGAAGTGCCATTATTTTTAGATTGCATGGAGAAGTTTGCAAGAATTTCTAATGCACAATTAAATACCGTTAAAAGTCAGGGTTTGTTTATTGGGGTTAATGTCCCGGAGTCATTAACAGTACAGGGTTTGAAAATTTCTTCGGACCCTATTAAGATTTTGGGTTTGTGGTATGGACCCCAAAATTTATCTGGTCTAAATTGGGAGAACGGTTTAAAAACGGTGGAAAATAAAATCAACATCTGGAAACATTGGAAGTTAACTAAAATAAAGAGAGTTACAGTGCTGAAAAAATTTATTATACCGATTTTATTATTTATTGCATGTGTTTTTCCAATTCCCACAACTCTGGGAACCAGATTGTATAGTTTGTTTTTCCAGATGGTGTGGGGAAATAGACTTAATCCCATTAAGCGACATTACACATATTTATCAAAAGAACAAGGAGGTTTAGGGATGATTGACCCAGTCATTTTTTTTTCGAACTTATTCATTTCATTTAATTTTAAGGAAGGATGGGCAGTGGCATCTACAAATGAAAGACTTTTGCTACAAAATGTGTTATCTAGGTACTTTTTGGTTTGGTTAACCGATTCTCCAAAACCCATCCCCACTTTATTTATACCTAGTTTATTTTTACCTATTGTTAAAAGACTATTTAGGTGGAAACTATCGGCACAAACAGTAAGGGAAGGTAAAGGGAGAAGTTTATATACTAAAGTAATGTTGGAACTATATCCAACTGAACCTGCTTTTAAAAACTGTCCAGCAGGAGATACAAAATTAGTCTTGCAATGGCTAAACAATCCAAGACTACCAATCTATATGTGGGAAGTTATATGGTTGGCAGTATATGGTAGATTGGGGGTAAGAGGTAATGCTAAATACAAAGCTAAAACCGAAAGGAATTGTCCTTATTTATGTTGTATTGATAAAGAAGAAACAATGGAACATTTTTTCTTTGATTGTATTTATGCCATTTCTCTTTGGAAGTTCTTAGCGGCAAAATGGAAAATACAGTGGTTAAGTACCCTTGACTATGATATTTTGGTTTTGGGGACATTTGCTCAGTTGAAAACAAGATATTGTGTTGATGCTTTACAGATATTATGTTGTGCATTAATATATTATTTATGGCAGGCCTGATGTCAATGGGTCTTATATCAGAAACAAATGCCTTATGAGACTGTGAGTCTGTTAGTTAAAGGGGCTATGGAAAGAGTATATCTTACAGATATAGGGTTTGCATCTACCAAACAGGTTAGGACTTGGTGGCAAGGACTGACTTATTTTATTAAATATAAATAAATTTAGGAGGTATATGTGGATTTCTTTATGGACAAGGATGGACTTCCATACTTTTGTTATGTGTAGTAGGTTAGAATATTGTTAAATATTTTGTTGAATTTATTTTAAGGCTTTCACGCTGTTAGGTAGCCTATTTTCTAAAAATTCATTAGGAGGTTTGTTAGAAAAGTATAACTAAAAACTTATTTAGTTTCTGTTCCATTTATTAATTTTTGTGTGACTTAAACACTGTTTCATATTTATTTTGAATTTTGTTTGGCTTACTTTCTTTGATGTGTGTGATTTAACACTGTTTATATTATTTGTTTTTGATGTTATTATAATAAAAAATTCCCCTACTCTTTTCGATAAGTGCCATGGCATCTTTAACATCCACCTGAACTACCACCAATCCAGGCAGATGAGACCTCGGTTTAATGTCTCATCTGAAAGACAGCACCTCAGAAGTGCAGCACCCCTCTCATGCTGCACTACAGTGTCAGTCCTGGGATATTAACCCAAGTGCCAGATGTGGGAACTGAACCCACAATCCTCTGATCTCCCAGCCTCAGAGGCGAGTGTGCTACCTACTGAGCCACTGACACTGCCATTACTGATATTCAGAATTGTGCCCGACAATGGTGCTAGTTGTTGCGCTGTACAGCTGAGTTGCACTGGAGCAACAAAGGGACATATTCAAAAGAGATGTGCCATGGCGCATCTCTTCTGAATATATCAAAGAATGCACGCGGTGCAAATACAATGCACTAGCACATCCCTCAGACAGGCCTGCATACCTGGAATGGGAATGTGCCAGTGCAACTGGAGCTGCACCTGGTGCAATTTCTGGATATTCAGACCTGGATATGCAAATGGGGCCATTATGCATGCAAGGTGCAAATGGGGCCATTCGCTTGTCATTATGGCCTCATGTGCATGTGTTGTGCAGGGCTGGCCAGCGAAATGCACCTGACACCCTGCACAGCATGAGGTCCCCATACCAGGGACCGCAGTAGTACCCCTCTCCCCATCCCGTACCACTGATCACACGATTTGACAATATATACAGTCCTGGTGGTCCAGTGGCTCCCCCCTCCTGCCCGTATCCCCGATCACCGTATAAATCTACTTTTCCCTTCCCTGGTGGTCCAGTAGTTCCCCTCCCCCATCCCATACCACCAATTGCCATATTAATATTATCGTAAGATCCCTGGAAGTCTCGTTGTACCTCCTCCTCTCCTGTACCTCTGATCGCCCGTAAATTCGAATAATATTTCCCTGGTAGTCTAGTGGTATCCCCCCACCCCGCCAGTAACCCTGATTGCGCATAATGTTGAATAAAACATTTCTCTGGTGGTCCAATGGCACCCCCACCCACCCACATAGGACCCCCAGCTCCCCATCATCAGTGGGCAGCAAACCCACCCACATACCTCCGCTGCCCGCCGAATGACAGCTTATAGTATCAGCTGCAAGTCCATTGGTCCACACTGTGGACCAATGGGCTTGTAGTGCATACTGTAATAGTCATTCACAAATTTGTGAATGAATAACTTCATTCACAAATTTGTGAATTTATTTATTTAGATTTTGGTAACCGGGTAAACCCACTGAGAGCAGAGATCCCTTTTTCAGGGGCGACCCGGGATTAATTACAGTGAATACATACATAGGTATAAAATACAGTAATTTGTAGTGAATACATATTTAGTTACAGTGAGTACATACATAGACATTAGGGTACAGTAGATAAGCTGATACATTTTGGGGAGTAGGTATCAAACGTTGGGCATGGAGAACAGCAGGTATCACAGGCTAGACAGGTATTGAGACAGATACATAGTGCATTTAGCATTTTTCCATATGATATTCATGAGGTGGGATGACTATTACAGTATGCACTGCAAGCCCACTGGTCCACAATGTGGACCAGTGGGCTTGCAACTGATACTGTAAGCTGTCATTCAGAGGGTGGCCGTGAAGGTATTTGGGTGGATTTGCTGCCGACGACGGGGAGAGCTGGTGGGCTGGGGTCCTGTGTGGGTGGGAGTGCCACTGGACCACCAAGGAAATGTTTTATTCAACATTACGGGTGATCGGGGTTACCAGCGGGGTGGGGGGGTACCACTAGACCACCAGGGAAATATTATTTCAATTTACGGGTGATCAGAGGTACAGGAGGGGAAGGGATACCACTAGACTACCAGGGATCTTATGATAATATCAATAGGGCGATCAGTGCTACGGGATGGGGAAGGGGGAACCACTGGACCACCAGGGATGGGAAAGTGAAAGTTGTATGGTGATCGGGGTTATGGGCAGAGAGAGGGGACCCACTAGACTACCAGGGACATATGTGGGTACTTGTCAACGGTGTTCTGGGGGGGTAGACACCCATGGCTGGTGGCTGCTGTGTTGCACATTGCAATACAGCAACACGCCTATGGGTGGCTAGTAGTTGAGACATTTTTTACAGACTTAACTTTGTGCCCAGGTATGCGGTACATCTCTGGGTTGTGCTGGCAGATGCATCGCACATCCTGGGCTGAATATCGGGATGTGCTGCATATGCATGGGCACGCCCCCTGGAGATGTGCCACATACATTATCTTTGTGACCTGCACATCGGGATTGGCGCTTGCACACTTCTTTGAATATTGCCCGAAACGCATTTTTTGGGGTTGCGCTGGCATAACCTCTTTGAATATCTCGGCCATGATGTATGTTATTCAGTTCTTGTATTAACATTCTAAATTTAGCAAACTTTACTGGTGTTTGAATTTGTTACAGGCTTCAAAAATCCAAATGCATCACAGGCCTATAGCAAGTCAGCTAGGATGCCGGGGTGTATAGGGAGGGGCGAGTTGCTACTGCCCCTGTATAGATCGTTGGTGAGGCCTCACCAGGAGTCTGTGTCCCTTTTTTGAGTCCTTACCTGAGAAAACACATTGATAGGTTTGAGTCAGTGCAGCGAAGGGTAACAAAAATTATTCAGAGCCAGCAGGGCAGATCTTATGAGGAACGTCTGAAGGCCCTGAACATGAACTCACTGGAGGCCAGACAGGAAATGAGGGGGATCCATAGTGATATAAGTTCCTGACAGGTATAAATATGGTATATCAAGAGGACCTGTTTGTTAGAAACACAGATGCAGTCATGAGGGGGCTCGATCAGAGATTAGTGAGAAGGAAATTTAGGAAAGATGCAAGGAAGTTTTTATTCATGGAAAGGGCAGTGGAGCCTTGGAACAGATTATCGGCAGAGGTTGTTGGGCAAGGACCAATAATAGGTGTCACTGAGACTTGGGTCAGGAAACATAAGCAGACCAGAATAAATTGTAAAATCCTCAAATAGTGTTTTATTATTAGTAGTAACAAGAGAATAAAAACAAAAAGAAATGTAAAGACTGGTTTTCAGCATAGGCAGTCCAAAAAACAAAGTTCAATTTCTGAGCTCAGAACTGAGGTCTACAATCAACCAGCTCTCTGTTGCATGTGGTCTCCATGTCCCCTGAAGACATGTGCTTACCTCCGGGCTCTCCTCTTTTTATACACAAAAGCTGTGTGACCCAGAACTTCAGAACCTTGTCAGCTTCTAGCTTCCATCAGAGCATTGCGACCCAGAACTTCAGAACGTTGTCAGATTCTAGCTTCCAGAGAATTGTGACCCAGCTACTAGCAGGCCTCTTTTGCTGACAGATTCTGCCAGCCTGAGGTGAAAAGGTCACACTGATACACTTTGTTAATGTAACCCCCCCTACAAATGGGGGTTCCCAAAAAGTCTTCCTTGGGCTTGGTAAATGCTCACTGCCAGGCTGGTGTCCTGCATTTTAGCAGTTTAAATGTGATTACCAGAGCCTATATAGCCTCTGTGTGCTGTCTCTTTAAGAGCTGCCTGATTGCAGCCTAAGTAATCTGAGAGGGAGCTCTGTTGAAAGATGTAACTATTTGCTGAAAATTATTTAGAGTGATAATGATAATGAAGTTTGTCTAACCTGCTTTCTTTGTAGCAAGGACTGTTTTGTCTGTCTCCACTATCTTGGTCCTGGACTGCAAATTGGACCAATCAGTTCTGGTGGGACCTAAAATGTAGCCGGACTACAGGAGCTGTCTGAAGCCAAAATTTGTAGGAATTGTAGTTTTGAACTTTTTGCGCCTTTTTTGCAACTGAAGGGGGAGCTCTTGCTTTGACTGACAGCCAAATCGTCCAACCAAATCTTTAAGATCTTGGGGAAGTCCCAGGCTACTGGCAGTTTTCAGTTAGTTCTGAGCTGGGAAGTGGAATGAGAAGTGCTCAAGTGTATTTTGGGCAGCAATCCTGAGTTGATTCGGATGGGAAAACTGTGAAAGGGCTAAGTTTTTGGCTTGCATGTCTGCCAACTGCTCCTGAGAGGGAGAGAAGAGAATTATTTTGGACTAAATCCAAGTTTGTGTGACTAAAGTAAGCTACTGAAGTGGGCCAGACTCAACCTGAAGAAGACCAAAGATTTTTGCTGAATGTGATCAGCCTGTCAGGAGTTCCAGCTACCCCTAAGCTCCCGCTGTGTGCAGAGACTTTGCGATTGTGACCGGGGAGCACTTTGCCTGCTACAGTAGAATTCCCGTACGTGAAAATGTCCTATGAGCTGCTAGTAGGTTGTGAGTTAGTTCCCCACTGTGTGAACTGTGTTCTGCTTGCTGGAAGCTGTATCCAGCCCAAAATGGACCGCATCCTAATTTGTCTCCATGCGGTCTGGGCCTTGCCAAACTGGCCTAGCCAGACTACCCACTGCACAGAGAAGCCATCGACGAGAGACTTGCCTGGGGATCAGCCCCCTGCTCCACGCTTGAACAGGAATGACGCCTCTGAGACTCGTGTGGGCCCTGCTTCTCCTGGCATTCCAGATCAACCATCTGCAGTCTCGATTTTCAACCAGCCTGTGTCCCATCTTGGGTATCGTGAGTAAATACCAGGGTAGCTCCCTGCAACAACAGCTTAATCTGAGTGTCTCATCTGATTGTCTTGTTGTTTCGTTTCCTTTACGAACTGAGCCCTCTGGCTCCGGATTACAAATATTGTGTACTGTGCATGTTGTGTTTTCCATCACAGGGCCCCAACCAGCTGCAACCCCAGGTAACAGTCCTGGTTAGCCCATCTCTTCTCCACCTCGGTACCCAGAGGTGTGACTGTGTGGGGGGACTCAAAGCACATGCATAACTGCTTGATTGATATAACCTTTAAGCTAATTAACCTGATTTTGCCCCTTCCTTGTTCAGGCCCCCTGAATAAATCAGATCTAACTTTTTCTGCATGTAATCTGACTGTGGTTCCAGTTTGTGCTCAAAGAACTGTACTGTTGCCATTTGCTGTGCATAACCTTGTTTCACAGGAGGTCCCCAGGGTCGAGCCAGAGGAACCAGCCCTGGTGGTAAGTGTAAACAATGTGGGTACTTGTGTGGTGAACCAGGGGTATTGTGAAAGTGATTATTGTACAGTGTTCAGGCCACTAGAGGAGAAAGAGGGGGGTTACAGTGTCCCGGAGGGCTGTGCCCAGGTTAGCTTGACCACTGCCAACCCTGACCTCCGGGTGGAGGCATCCGTTTCAGAACTCAGGCCCCTTAACCTGCTACTAGCCAAGCAGGCAGGGGTAGTAGCCCTTGGAATAGCGCCACCTAGGGGTTACATTAATAAACTCAAAGTGCTGTTTCTGTAATAATTTTAACAGTAATAACTACATCTTGCTTACAAATCAGGGAACCCAGTTTCATACATATTTTTTGTAACTATATATAAGCGAGGTAGAAAGATAGAGGCAGCAAAAAGGGAAAAGGAAAGAACAGCAAGCAAAGGCAAGAAGTGACTGCACAGTCCAAATAGAAAAGACAGATAGTGGGCAGAATCCTTGCTTCAAACTCTCTCTCTACACAACACAAATGGGACAGGGCCCAACCAACTCTGTCACAGTGGGTTCCAACATGGGTGGCACAGGGCCAGGGGACTTATAATCCTATTTGGGGGAACCAGGAAGGGGAAGAGGTGGAAGGAGGTGAATAACCCCCCATGGCACTAGGCCAGAGAGATAAGGTAGTTCTAGCTATGGACAGACTTGATGGCCATCAGTTTCCTTCTGCCGTCAGAGTCTATGATTCTAGGACAATTTCATTTGCTGTGCTCTTACATGCACTTATAATGCTGACCGCCACTGCCCTCAGCACAGCTCTATAGTAAATCTGCTGTAAATGCTGGTGTGAGGCACACACGCCACAAACTGCAATGAGGAATCTCTGAATGTGACAGAAATGGTGGGGGAAAGAACCTCACCCGAACCAGCCCATCTCCAAGGTGGCTACAGATGAGACACACTTCACAGAATATGAGTATCTCATGCGCAGATGAAAGGAACGCTCTGATTGGTTGGGAGTGCTCCTCAGTCTATAATGAAAAAAGTAGGTCTGTGCTTCAGGGGTATTGTGATTAGCAAAACTAAAAAAGAATGAGTTATAAACTGGTCTGTCTGGCAGGGCTGCCATTCAGGATGTTGGTGACCCAGGCTCAGAAACAAAACCTGGGGGGCAGCTGAGTGGAGAAGGATCACACTTTCCACAGGAGGCTCTCCTCCAGTGAGGGAGGGTAGCAGACTCCACCGCTCTACTTCCACCTAGGTTACCATAGGTGGCTGTGCAGTAGGAGTCACTTGTGAAAGGGCGAACGCTGGCTGGTGCTGGAATGTCAGCAGGCTTTGTGTGTATCCGTGTGATTGGCACCCTAGCCACCACATCCAAGGGGCATGGAGAAATGCTAGGAGGAAAAGCCCTAGAAGTGTCACAGCATGAGGCTGGCAATTTCAGGCCCCACCAACCTGACTTGCTACCACTCTCCAACACTTACGGACCCACGGGGGACAACCGCCAACCCTCCTCCATGGGATCTCCCTTTCCAGAAGCCTCTGGGACACCTGAAGAAGGGATAGGATGTTGCTGGAAGCAGATTGAGCTGAGACAAATAGAGCTCCAGTGAGGGGAGATAAAAAGAATAAAAAAACAAAATGAGTTTTGCCCAAACAGGACACCAAACATGAACACCTCTCAGCTGTCACTAATTTTGACTCCAACATTTCCAATGTTCCTCCCAATTTTGCAATTTTTAAGAAGGAAAATTATATCAGGCCTTTGTGTTAAAATTAAGTTCTTTAAAAATGTTTTCACAACTAAGCCACATATTGTAACAGCTTCATGAGCTAATATAACCATTGTTTTATGAAGTGTCCCTGATTTTGGTCCTTTGTCCAATTTACGTAAGCGTTGCCCCCGACTTGCGCAGCCCAGGGTTGAGAGGTATACATCCTCTGTGTCACAGAAGGCTATAGGAAATCAGGTGGAGAGGCCCTGAGAATTGAAAAGATGAGCAAAAAAGCACGATTCCTCTTTAAGGCATGACCAGAGATTCAGTTAGAGTGGGTTAACCTAGCTCCACGGGGGTTGCTCGCTGACTGCCTTACTTCACTTGTGTTTTTTGGTGTTCAGAACCTCTCAGCTTTGGTTTGCAGTTCTGTCACCCAAAAAATGTGCATGGAACTACTGATCACATCATAAGAATGTCAGGGTGGTAACATTTACACAGTGCAGGTTAGAGTCAAACCTTTCAGATAAATGACTTATTTTAGCCACTGAAGCATTCTAGACCATAATAAATAATTTACCTCATCTTAGTCATTTATCTCCACTTTAGACAGATCACTAAGGAACCTTAAACCAACACTGGGTAAAACACTGGCTGGACAACAGGACACAGCGGGTAATAGTAAATGGAGTCCACAGTGAAGAAAGGAGGGTTACTAGTGGGGTACCGCAAGGTTCAGTACTGGGGCCGGTCCTTTTTAATGTCTTTATAAGTGACATTGCAGAGGGACAGGAAGGGAAAGTATGTCTCTTTGCAGATGACACAAAGATCCGCAACAGAGTTGATACGTAAGGTGGGGTGGAAAAGATGAAAAGGGACTTGGCAAGATTGGAGGAATGGTCAAATGTATGGCAGCTTAGATTCAGCACAAAGAAGTGCAAAGTAGTGCACCTGGGAAACAAAAACCCAGGGAAAGAGTACACAATGGGGGGGTGAGGTACTGACAACAACAAAAATGGAAAGGGACCTGGGGGTAGTCATATCAGACGACCTAAAGGTGGTCCAGCAATGTGAGAAGGCAGTAAGGAGGGCTGCGAGGATACTGGGATGCATAGGGAGAGGCATCACCAGTAGAAAACAGGAAGTTGTTGGCCCTCTGTACAGACAGTTGGTAAGGCCACATCTGGAGTATTGTGTACAGTTCTGGAGACCCCATCTTCGCAAAGACATAGACAGGGTGGAGGCTGTCCAGAGGAGGGCAACCAAAATGATGCAGGGTCTGCACCAGAAGACATATAAAGAAAGACTAAAAGAGCTTAAGATGTATAGCCTCGAGGAAAGGAGGGAGAGGGGGGACATGATAGGAACTTTCAAATACCTCAAGGGAATCAACAAAGTCCAAGAGGGTAGCATCTTTCAGAAAAAGAGATGTGCAAGAACAAGGGGACACAACCTGAAGATAGAGGGGGGACGGCTCAGAGGTAACGTGAGGAAGTATTTCTTCTCAGAGGGGGTTGTAGATGCATGGAACAGCCTTCCTGAGGAGGTCGTAGAGTCAAAAACAGTGGGGGAATTCAAGAATGCATGGGACAGACATAAGGCAGTTGTAGTGGGGGGTAGGAGGAAGTAGGCTGTTGGTTAACTAGGATCTGCAGCTTATCAGTTAGGTAGGGAAATGGGCAGACTAGGTTGGCCATGTGGTCCTTATCTGCCATCAAATTCTATGTTTCTATGTTTCTAACTTGAGCAATACCCGATGACATTACAATGGCCTCAGCTGCACTCAAAGCAAAGCAGTGAAATCAAACAGAAACAGTTAAATATTCATACAGAGAACTAAGTTAAAATCTTTACAATTTAAAATACATTTTATAAATTGGACACACAATGGCCTGTCTCAGAATATGCCACTGTCATCACTCCTGAGAGGGCAGGACTTACATAACTGTCTCGTGGTTGTGTAACTCGTGACTTACGGTCCTGCCTCTCACTCATGAAGATAAATGGCATAATCTGAGTCAGGCCATTACATATCCCATATATGTCTTCATTTATTCTAGCAGAATTCCATGATCTTTCCAACCTTGAACCTGCACAGCAGGCATATAGTAGTAAAATAATAAAAGTATTGTGTGTATTGTACTAAGGCACCTTACAGCATTTGTGACACTTTTTTTTTTTTTATAATTTTATTTTTTTTCTGTCTCTCTCAGCAGGTCACCTTAACATCCAGGACAGCAGAATATACTACTGATTGAGAAATGCTATTTATTTAAAATTTGGTAACCGGGAAAGGCACACTGAGCCAAGGCTCGTTTTCAGATGCAAACCGGGGACATGGGTGACAATTACATACAGAGGAAATATATACATTAATATACAAGTGACTATATACAATCATATACAGGTGCCAACAATAGTTTAGGCAGTACATGGTGCAAGGAATTTACATTTAATAGATTGCCAAGTCATACATATTATACAGAATGCAATGCATTAAGATAGGATAATAACTTTTCAAAAGAGAAAAAATGGTGTAAAATATTAAAAGAGAGTCGACTTATAAGGTGGATATTTCGTGGGGAGTTGGGGCGTAGGGAGGGGTTAGGAAAAGAGGGAGGGGCAGGGGAAGCAGGAAAGGGGGAGGTGACAGGTGCAGGGTTAGGGAGATAAGCTTAAACTGGCATTTAAAAGCATGGTGGGATGGGGAGTACTAACTCATTAGAAGAGTATAGGCAGCTTATAGAGGCGAGTTATGTATAATCGCCAGCTGTGGCCGATTCCCCTCCATCACCCGACTACCAATAGCACAAAGACAGGCAGTGTGACAATAGCCATCTGCTTGTTATTATCTGTATTATTGCTGGCCTGGTGGCGCTGAGGGTTGAGGCACTGGACACCACACCTCATGCTACACTGGCAACCTGGGTTCGGGTGCGGACTCGGACTGTCAGGTGTCGGCTGGGGGGAGGAGGATTGAGCATCCCTAGGACTGCTCACCTTCTCCGGGGAGGGACTTCCATGATGGTGCTGGCTCCTGGCGGTGGCTAGGGGGTAGTGCAACTCATGGGGTAGTGGTGGGGTTGGCGCAGGCAGACGTCTGGCGTACGGCATGTGGGAGCGCATGCTGTAATGTCCTTGGCATCACTGCACAACCATGCTGGGGAGGGAGTGATATCAAGGGGTAAAAAGTGCCCAATCCTCCGGCGCTCATGAAAGGCTGTCTGCAGCGCTGCACCAGACACTCCCAGGTGCTCCCTCCATCTTGACCCCTCTGTCTTCTGTGCTGTGGGGGGCGTGATGTGATCTAAGAAAGGGTGAATGAGGAGGTTGGAGCTTGGGCACCAGGTTGACGTCGAAGGTCTGGATAGGGGAACCATAGGGAACAACCCTGCTGAAAAGGTAAGCCATAAATAAAGAAACTAAAAAAAATGTGTATTATAATTTTGTTATAAATATATGTTTTGTATGGAAGTCCTGCTTAGGAAACAGGCCAAGCAGCAGAGCCTCATGGGACACTAGATTTTAAAAGAGAAGAAAAAATGGTCTGCCCTCTCACTGACCTAGAGGATAAACTAGTTAGAACTTCCTTTTTAGACACCTACCTGTCAGAGCCTGTGTAACTGCTATACAACCAAGTTGTGAAAAGACAACTGCTTTGAACTTAGGAAGACTGCCATAAAAGGTTACATTTTATAGGATAACGAGAGGAAGATGGTTTTTGGAAAGCATATGTGAATTAACCTTACAGGATATTTCTGCAACATCAAAGGGTGTTGTAAACCATACTCTGAGGCAGACAGTCTTGTTATAATATAAAACAAATATTGCTATATTTACATATTCCAATCCAGTGGTAATCTGACCTGTTCACCTATGTAACTGCATGTTGCAAATTAAGTATGCAGGACTGTGTGTGACCTCACACTAGCAGCTCATAGCTGTGACATCACAAAGAAGGAGGGGGGGAATTCTGCTCTCTGATATTGGTGAAGCCTGCTGAAAGGACTGACACTCTTTTCTGGACTTCTAAGGGACACTTTTGTTCCTGGACTCAAAGAGAGGCACTTCTGCCAAAATAGGTAATTTCAGCACCACTATTTACCAGCTGAAACTGGGGTAGGATTAGTTATTCAGTACAAGGTGATTTGTTTATAATTGTCCATTTATTTTCTGACTGTACCCTCAGGCCTGGATATTCAGACTGCGCCAGGCTGTGGCACAAGCCTGGGCGCAGCGCAACTTGGTTGCGCAGGGGCATTGACTGGGCGATATTCAACGGAGCTGCTCCATGGCACAGCATCGTTGAATATTGCACTCTGGCTTACCGCAGTGCAAGTGGCCAGAGTGGAGTAGGGGGATGCGCTAGCACAAGTTCCCTTGCGTTATGCGCAACAACTGCGATATTCAAAAGTGCACATGCAAATGGGGCCATAATGTATGCTAGGAGCAAATGGGGCCATTTGCATGTCATTGTGGCTTCCATTTGCATGCAGGTGCGCCAATCCCTGATGACTTGCACCTGGTGCCCTGCTAGGCAGCAGCCGTTGGAGACCATCCCCGGCACAGCATGGCAATGCGCCCCTCTGCCCGATCGTGGGCATATGTAGAGTTAAATAACGTCTCATATCCCTGGTGGTCCAGTGGACTGCTACATGCCCGATCACGGGCTTAGGTATATAATAAAGCATGTCCTATATCCCTGGTGGTCCAGTGGACCGCTGTCAGCCTGATCACGGGCTTAGGTATAAAATATTTCATGTCCTATATCCCTGGTGGTCCAGTGGACTGCTCGCAGCCCAATCATGGGCTTAGGTATAAAAAATTCCACGTCCTATATCCCTGCTGGTCCAGTGGACCGCTTGCAGCCTGATCACGGGCATTTGTATTAAAAAAACTTCACGTCCTATATCCCTGGTGGTCCAGTGGACTGCTCGCAGCCCGATCACGGGCTTAGGTATAAAAAATTCCATGTCCTATATCCCTGGTGGTCCAGTGGACCGCTCGCAGCCCGATCGCGGGCTTAGGTATAAAAAATTCCACGTCCTATATCCCTGGTGGTCCAGTGGATCGCTCGCAGCCTGATCGCAGGCATTTGTATTAAAAATTAAGTCCATACCCTGGTGGTCCAGCGGTACCCCTCCCCCACCTGCCCACTGGAGCCCCACTGTCCCACCCCCCGGTCCGCCGGCAGCAGCAGCACCCCACCCGCCTGCCGCCCACCACACCTGCTGACTGACACCGTAGGTAGGGCTGTACGCCCATTGGTCCACAGCGTGAGCCAATGGGCATGCAGCCCGTACCGTACTACACATTCCAAATATGTGAATGGATCCAATATACCAGGATACACAATCTACAGGAGGGACAGGGAGGGTAAAAGAGAAGGAGGAGTAGCTCTCTATGTAAAGGAAGGGATCAAAGCAATAGAACTAAAGAGTAAACAGGGAGTAGATGAGGCACTTTGGGTCACCCTGGAGACAGGAAATGGCACCACAATCCGCATGGGGGTTGTATACAGACCTCCATCTCAGGGGGAAGGAATGGACAAGGAAATGACAGAAGGCTTTCTTAGAATGGCAGAAAAAGTGGAGATATTGTTGATGGGGGACCTGAATATGCCAGATTTTAACTGGAGCACCTTTGCTGCAGGCACATCCAAGAGCAGGGTCATTCTTGATGCCCTACAGGGGGCATGCCTCAGACAGCTAGTATTGGAACCCACTCAGGAGGGAGCAATCTTAGACCTGGTACTCTCAAATGGGGATGGAGAAAGAATCTCAGATTTAGAAGTGGGTAGCCATCTGGGAACAAGCGACCACCAAACAGTGTGGTTCACGATAAACACAGCTCATACAATCAAGCCATACAAAAGCAAGAGTACTGGACTTTAGGAGGGCTGACTTTGGGAAATGAGAGAGTGCCTCAGAAAAGCACTAGCAAACAGGCAAGAAGGAGGGTGAAGGAACAATGGGGAGTGATCAAACAGCCATCACAGAGGCAACAAACCTTTGTGTAAAGCAAATCAATAAACACAATGAAGGAAAAAACGCTATGGTTCTCAAAAGAGGTGGCAGGAAGGTTAAGGAGAAAGGACAGCATTCAGGAAATATAAGGAAACACAGAACAAGCAAGACAGAGAACTTTATCAGTTAAAGCAGAAAGAGGCTGGAAGGCAGTCAGAATAGCAAAGGCCCAAATCGAGGAAAGGATTGCCAATTCTGTTAAGAAGGATAAGACCTTTATAGGTAACATTAGGGAGCAAGAAAGACCAAAGGAGGGATACTGAAGCTTAATAAAGGGAGGGAATGTGGGTAGAGGGTGACAGTGAAAAGCAGGGATACTGAACAAATATTTCTGCTCAGTATTCACAAAGGAAGAGGAGGGGAGTTACCTAAACCAAACAAGAGAAACACTCCGAAGACGGGGGTCGATACCAGTCCATTTACAGAAGAAAGGGTTCTGAAAGAACTAATAAAATTGAAGGTGGACAAAGCAACGGGACCTGATGGGATTCACCTAAGAATTCTAAAAGAACTAAGGGTAGAACTAGTGACACCACTGACTACTCTCTTTAACAAATCATGGGAGGATGGGGTGGTACCCGAGGACTGGAAGAGGGCAGATGTGATTCCTCTTCACAAAAGTGGGAGCAGGACAGAGGCAGGAAACTACAGACCAGTTAGTTTGACCTCAGTGGTAGGGAAAATGATGGAATCACTCCTGAAGGAAAGAATTGTTGAGTACCTAGAGGCCAGTGGGGCACAGGACCCAAGACAGCATGGATTCACGATGGGAAGGTCATGTCAGACTAATCTATAGATTTCTTGGACTGGGTGACCAAAGTAGTAGACCAGGGAGCGGCCAGGACATGGCCTACCTAGATTTTAGCAAGGCATTTGATACAGTCCCACACAAAAGATTAATACACAAGATAACCAGCCTTGGAGTGGTCCCAAGGTGGTAGCCTGATAAAAAATTGGCTAGACAACAGGACGCAAGGGTAGTAGTAAATGGAGACACAATGAAGAAAGGAGGGTTACTAGCGGGGTACCGTAGGGTTCAGTACTGGGACCGGTCCTTTAATGTCTTTATAAGTGACATTGCAGAGGAACTGAAGGAAAAGTATGTCTCTTTGCAGATGACACAAAGATCTGCAACAGGGTTGATACACAAGATGGAGTGAAAGGATGAGAAGGGACTTGGCAAGGCTGGAGGAATGGTCAAATGTATGGCAGCTCATATTAAATGCAAAGAAGTGCAAGGTAATGCACATGGGAAACAAAAACCCAGGGGAAGCGTACAAAATGGGGGGTGAGATACTGACAACAGTAAAAATAGAAAGAGACCTGGGGGTAATTATATCAGATGACCTAAAGGTGGGCAAGCAATGTGAGAAGGCAGTAAGGAAGGCTGGGGGATACTGGGATGCATAGGAAGAGGCATCAATAGTAGAAAACCAGAAGTTGTTATCCCTCTGACAGTTGGTGAGACCCCATCTGGAGTACTGTGTGCAGTTCTGGAGACCCCATCTCCGCAAAGACATAGACAGAGTGGAGGCTGTCCAGAGGAGGGCAACCAAAATGGTGCAGAGTCTGCACCAGAAGACATATGAAGAAAGACTAAAGGAGCTTAGTATGTATACCCTTGAGGAAAGAAGAGAGAGAGGGGACATGATAGAAACTTTCAAGTACCTCAAGGGAATTAACAAAGTCCAAGAGGGTAGCATCTTCCAGAAAAGAGATGTGCAAGAACAAGGGGGCCCAATTTGAAGATAGAGGGGGGATGGCTCAGAGGTAATGTGAGGAAGTATTTTTTCACTGAGAGGGTTGTGGATGCATGGAACAGCCTCCCTGAGGAGGTCGTGGAGTCGAGAACAGTGGGAGACTTCAAGAATGCATGGGACAGGCATAAGGCAGTCCTAGTGGGGGGTAGGAGGAAGTAAGCTGTTGGTTAACTAGGATCTGCAGCTTATCTGATAGGTAGGAAAATGGGCAGACTGGGTGGGCCAAGCGGTCCTTATCTGCCATCAAATTCTATGTTTCTATGAGCACCCATCAGAAACCTTCCAATGTTCCCGCCCAAATTTTGGTCAGTCCAAGATCAGGTCGAAATGGGATTTCCAAGGACACAAAATAAAGTCGAGGCTTGGCATCGACGACTAGGGGCTTTGATAGGGTCTGCTCATGTTGGGACATACTGTTTTATAGGACAGCTACAAAAAGAGGCAATGGTCACAGAAACAACCTGTGAGAAAATACTTTGCGGTCTACCTAGGTCTCCGACAAAAAAGAGGTACTGCAAAAGGGAGGAAAAAATTCAAAATGTGGTGACAGTGAAAGAACAAAGAACAACTTTAGATTTTCTTCAAGGGATAGCTCACAATCTCAGCATTTAAGTGTACCTGCACAGATATTTGGGAGTAAAGACAAACCGTATGCATATTTTTGTACAGCTAAATGCTACTGCCCATGTATTTTCACTGCTGCCGTTGCCCCCAAGGATTTGATGCTGCTGCTGATGTCCTATTCAAAAGAGATTCGGGAGTAAACAGTAACCGTCTTTTTAATCTTAAATAAAAGGTTAACTTTTAATGGAATAAATAAAATGAACAGAGGGATGGTGCTGAGGTCCCTTCGCTGTCCCGAGTGATTGATTTTGCTGCCGAGGGCTCTACGATGCTGCTGCTGCCTCAAGGATTTGATGTTGCTACTGCCTGGAGTTTACTGCAGAGTCTGGTGAGTCATTATTACTGGTTTACATGTAATGATGTGGGATTTGGTTATTCAGTATTTTTTTCGTTCTTTATTTTGATTAGTCGAGATACTGTATTTTTTTCAGGATTTCGTCACTCGGTATTTTACACTGCGGGAATTAGGATGGATCCCGTCGCCCTACCCTCACTGAGGGCAAACAAAGTGGCAGATGCTTTGTAGGGATTTTCTCCTCTGTCGGATTCCCGCAGGAGGTTATCACAGATCAAGGGGGTTTCTTCATGTTGGACCTGATGAAGTGTTTGTAGGAGAAATGTGGGGTGGTGCAGAGATGCACGACACCGTATCACCCACAAGCCAATGGGCTTGTGGAAAGGTTTAATGGTACCCTAATTTTGATGCTCTAAGTGTTTGCTGAACAGCATGGGAGGGACTGGGAGAAATACCTTCCCCACCTGTTGTTCGCATTCAGGGAGGTGCCCCAAGAATCAACAGGGTTTTCCCCCTTCGAGCTCTTATATGGATGTTGGGTGCATGGGCCCCTAGACTTGATCCAGGAGGACTGGGAAGGCAAGCATGCCACTTAGGGAACTCCCATGGTGGATTATGTCCTTAAGTTTAGGGAAAAGCTGAAGGAGCTTATAGGAACAGCCCAGAGCAACCTGGCAGCGGCCCAGCAGAAGCAAAAGATACAGTACAACTGCAGAGCCAGAGCTCGCTCATACACTGTAGGTCAGGAGATCATGGTTCTAATCCCAGTCTGGAAAGATAAGCTGCAGGCCAAGTGGGCAGGACCATACAAAGTAGTCAGACAAGTGAATGATGTAAATTACATTGTGGAACTGCCTGACAGGAGATATACCCAAAGGATGTACCATGTCAACATGATGAAGCCATATGCAAATACGGCTGACATGGTCTTTGCAGTGTGTGGTCCTGGGGAGGGGACGTATGAGGAAGCCCCCCTTCTGGACTTGCTGGAGGAAAGCAAATGGGAATCCTCTGTGCGGGCAATCAAACTGTCACCCCAGTTGACCCCAGAACAGATCCAGGAAGTAAGGGAGCTTTTAGCAGACTTTGCCCCATTGTTTAATGTCAAGCCTGGACTAACCCCTTTAGTGACACATGATGTAGATATGGGGATGCAAGCACCCATACAGCGGACAGCATATCAGGTGTCAGAGGCTGTCCAAAAAGACATTAGGAGGGAGGTGGAAGAAATGCTGGATTTAGGGATAATCCAGAAATCCCACAGCCCCTGGGCCTCACCCATAGTCCTTGTTCTCAAGCTGGATGTCTGTACTCATTTTTGTGTGGACTATTGTGGACCCAACGCAGTCATGAAGTCAGACGCCCACCCAATGCCACAGACGGACGAACTACTGGACAAGTTGGAAGAGGCGACATACCTTACCACTATTGACCTGATGAAAGCGTATTGGCAGGTGGAGTTAACTGCCAGAGCTAGGGAGAGGTTGGCCTTCATCACTCCAATCGGGTTATATGAGTTCAAGGTAATGCCTTTCGGAATGAAGAATGCCCCTGCCACTTTCCAAAGGTTGGTGAACCAGGTGTTACTTGGTACTGAAGAGTATGCCGTGGTGTACCTGGACGATATTGCCATCTTCAGTGCCAGCTGGAAGGAACACCTGTGCCACCTTAAGGGAGTGTTGGGCAGGATTCAGAGGGCCAGGTTCACTGTGAAAGCTGAAAAGTGCCAGGTGGCCATGGCTGAGGTTGCATACCTATGGCATGTAGCAGGGTGGGGACAGCTCTGTCCTAATCAAGCAAAGACTGAGGCAATAGAGGTGTGGCCCAGACCTGAAACACAGAAGCAGGCCCAGAGTTTTCTAGGGACTGCAGGGTACTATTGAAAATTTGTATCAAACTATAGTGCCCTGGCAGCTCCCCTATCTGGCCTGCTAAAGAAAAGAATGCCTAAAAAGGTAAAATGGGAGTCAGCCTGTGAACAAGTCTTTACACAGCTAAAGGAGGCACTGTGCAATGCTCCTGTGTTAGCCAGTCCAGACTACAGTAAACCATTTGTAGTCCAGACAGATGCCTCAGACTTGGGTATGAGGGCAGTACTTAGCCAGACTGCTAACCAAGGGAAAGATCACCCAATAGTGTACCTCAGTAAGAAATTACTTCCCAGGGAGAAGACTTATTCTACAGCGGAGAAGGCATGCCTAGCACTGGTATGGGCACTGAAGAAATTAGAGCCATACCTATATGGGCGGCACTTTGAGGTACAGACGGATCATAACCTCCTGGTTTGGCTGTCACAAATGGGTAAGACAAATGGTAATCTTCTAAGATGGAGCCTTGTCTTACAGGGATACAATATGATTGTCACTCACAGGGCAGGGGCAGCAAATGCCAGTGCAGATATCACATCAGTTAGAACAGTGAACTGAATTTCGGAAACTCATCCCATGCCTAGGAATAGATTCCCCCAAATTCAGTCTAGGAGGGAGGGGTGTGGCAATAGCCATCTGCTTGTTATTACTTGTATTATAATTTTGTTATAAATATGTTTTGTGTGGCAGTCCTGCTTATTAAACAGGCCAAGCAGCAGAGCCTCATGGTGCATTGGATTTTAAAAGAGAAAAAAAAATGTTCTGCCCTCTCACTGACCTAGAGGATAAACTAGTTAGAACTTCCTTTTTTGACACCTACCTGTCAGAGCCTGTGTAGCTGCTTATTGTCTTGTTATAATTAAAAACAAATATTGCTGTATTTGCAGAGTCCAATCCAGTGGTAATCTGACCTGTTCGCCTATGTAACTGCATGTTGCAAATTAAGTATGCAGGACTGTGTGTGACCTCACACTAGCAGCTCAGAGCTGTGACATCACAAAGAGGGAGGGGCATTCTGCTCTCTGACATTGGTGAAGCCTGCTGAAAGGACTGACACTCTTTTCTGGACTTCTAAGAGAGACACTCTTGTTCTGAACTTGGAAGGGACACTTTTGTTCCTGGACTCAAAGAGAGGCACTTCTGCCAAAATAGGTAATTTCAGCACCACCATTTACCAACTGAAACTGGGGTAGGATTAGTTATTCAGTACACAGTGATTTGTTTATAATTGTCCATTTATCTTCTGACTGTACCCTTAATGTATATATGTTCTGTGTTTTGTATTTTATTTACTATTTTTAATTTTAGTAAACTTCATTTTTCCTTAAAACGCTGCCTGAGACATGCTTATTTTGTGTGTGAATGGTAGAACAATCTTAATATTCTAACACCGCTGTTAAATGCTTATTGTGTCACCTTATGCAGCCACACTAACAGGGATCTGTGTAAAGATCCAGCAAGGTAAGAAAAATACCGTCTCAATTGAGTTGGAAGAGGGTGTGAACCAGGTTGGTTGTACGTCTGCTGGGTCAGATATTGCACTGCATTTCCCCTAAGAAAGTGTGATATTTGGACCTGTTACCTGGGTGTGCTAGCTACAAAGGATTCATAACTGACCCCAGGACTTGAGACTGGTAGTTTGCTCAGACCCAAAACAAACAGGAGGGTGTCCCTCTTTGTCCTCTGTTCATGAATTGCACTTAAAGGTTAGGCAGTGTGGTAGCAGAGGGCCTGACCCCTGGAGTGGGTTTGTGGCAGGCAGCACTTGACATATGTAGACAACATTACTGTAATGTTGTGTGTCATTAGGCTACTGGTACGCAGATGATGGATCATAATCAGCAACAGCCAACAGTGATTTAAGTGATAGCGTGCTAGGTGGCTCACTATATGAGGTAATAATGTGCTTGTTTATTTATTTATTTAGTTTTTGTTGACCGGGTAAGTGCACTAGACAAATTCTGCCTATTTTCAGGCATGACCCGGGGGAAGGGGATACAGATGAATTCCAACTGACCTTGAACCAGATTAAGCTGTTGGTGGTATTTTTGTGAATGGGGGAAATTTGGCCAGGACACCGGGGAAATTCCCCATCTCTTTTCGATAAGTGCCATGGGATCTTTAACATCCACCTGAACTACCACCAGAACAGGCAGATGGGACCTCAGTTTAACGTCCGAAAGATGGCACCTCAGGAGTGCAGCACCCCTCTCATGCTGCACTACAGTGTCAGTATTGGGATAGTAACCCAAGTGCCTGGTGTGGGGATGGAACACAGAACCTTCTGATCTCCCGGCCTAAGAGGTGAATGTGCTACCTGCTGAGCCACTGACACTGACGACTTGTTGAGTGAATAAAGTACAAGGCCAAAGGCCAAGAGCTTTATCCTCATGAGACAATTATATGAACATACAGACATGCAAAGAAGACAGTAGGAGAAGACCATTTGGTCTATCTAGTCTGCTCATACTGCAGGATCCACAGCTGAAGCTACTGACCCTGCCCCTTCCTACTCCTCCCATCCTTTCCTTCAAACCCTCCCATGACTGTTACTTTCCCTTTATGTCTGTCCCAACCTCTCTTAAAGCTGCCCACTGTTTTAAATGTGACCACCACTTCTGGCAGTACATTCCAACTGGATACCACCCTCTCTGTGAAGAAGTGCTTCTTAACCTCCCTTCTAAATCTCCCTCTCCCAACTTAAGACTGTGCCCAATCACATTATTGCAGAGGATAGTGACCCAACTAGTACGTTATTACTATTATGCTTCATGTGTTTGAAAAAGATAGTGGATGTGTCTTTTCCCCTAAGTATCTTTGTGGTAACTCCACCCCTCCCCCTCCTAGCACTGCACTTGTTTATATTTGCTGCTGTGTGTGCAGACAAATCAGAATGTAAGGTAGGATGATGATGTCACTAAAGTCATTTCATTGACAACAAAATGACTGTTCTGAGCTCTCAGCAGTCATGTTATTGAGAAGAAAATGACAGCTGTGAGTTTGTTGCAGAATAAACTGCTTGTAACTCTGGCTTGTGATTGGAGGAAAGGCTCCACATGTAGTATAACTGTAAATAACCTCATCGTTACCCTTTTTGTTATATTGTGTTGTATTCTGTGATCACTCTGGTTGCATGCAAAATTGCAGTTACAGAGTTTGTGTGGATGGTAACATACGTAATGACCCACAACCCACTGCCACTATCTTGCCAAGACTCTCTTGCAAATGAGGTATATAGTAAAGGTCTTTGATCTTTGTTAAATAATAAAAAATAATAATTTCAAAATATGTGATTTGAGCAGGAGAAACAAACTGGTTGGAAGAATCCTAATGGTGAATATCAGTTTTAGAACAATTTGTTGATCAGAAACGTCTTTCAGAAGGAACATATTTGGGCCACCAGCTATGATGTCTTAATAGCCAACACAATAGTTGGGTATTCTTTTGATACTGAGGCACAGAAAGATTTCAACCTTTACGAGCACTAAGAGACCCAGTGCTGAAGAAATCACAAAGATGATATAGCAGGATGCATGCTTCAGTTGGGTTTGAACCTATGGAGAGAGCTTTAACAGATTTATTTATATTTTAACCAATCAGGGAAAGTCTGCCATTTAAAGTGATGCTGTGTTTCTCCCACCCCCATCATTAGCTGTCTTTTGGGGGGGCATACCTACCAGGTCTGTGTGTAGGAAATAAATGCTTTGAAGGGCTTAACCAACAATGGCAGGGAAGGCAGCAGCAGCCGAACCAGAACCAGAGAAAGCAATGGATTAATCTGTAGTGCGACACCACCCCACAACAGGAAAAATTCTTGCAAAAGGAGCGCTTCACCATGCAGGGATGAGCTACTGTGTTTTTTCTTTTCATTAAGCATCGTTTTAACCAGGGCTTTTTAGACTGAGGAATGCATTGCTGACACACAAAAGGACTGCTCTTTGTTCTCACCACACGTCACTGAGCAGCAATTACTCAGAATGTAAGTACTCCATCTTTTGTGTCTGTTGTGTTTATAATCATAATAATAAGTACAAGATGACTCTCTCGCTCTTCATCTGTAGCTACGTCTGTCTGTCTGTCTGCCTGCCAGTCTCTCTATCTATTTATTAGGAACTATGTAGCTCTCTACAGCTGTACTGTAAGTAGCTCTCTTTGCTAACATCTACTAAAAGATAGCCAAAACAGACAGAATTGTTTCATACTGGATTTTATTTTAAAAGGATGAGCACAGAATATAAATCCATCTGCAGGATCGTGCAAATAGGCTATTGGCCGATACCACTGGTGGGTTTATGTTTTACAAATGAAGGTTTGTGGATTACAGGATCCCCTTCCTGTGCAAATCCTTTTTGCATGTGGCAGAACCATATCGTCAAACCTTTGGTTATTTATGAAGCCCACAGGAACGCCATCACGCTGAAAAGAAAATCCCCAGTCTTATTTCCTTAAAATGTTTGTTAAATGTCTTCCTTAAAATGTCTTTCTGAAAATTCTTTAAAATGTTCTACATTATTTATGAAGCCCACAGGAAAGCCATCAAACTGAAAAGAAAATACCAGCCTCATTTCCTTAATATGTTTATCCATTTGTCTATTTCTTTCTCTCTGTTTCTCTCTATATATACTGTACAGATGCATGTCACTGTACAGTAATATACATAATAAAGAGATTTTAGAGGTCTTTATATATACAGTACATGTTTTGTGCATCTATCTGTCTATCTAAACTATCTTATCTATCTATCTATCTATCTATCTATCTATCTATCTATCTTTCCACTTATCTATCCACCTATCTCTTTCCACCTATCTATCCACCTATCTATAATTCTATCTATCTATCTATCCATCTGAACATATGAAATTGCAGCAGAAACAGGCCTCACGGTCTATTGAGTCTGCAGCTAGCACCTCATCTCGCAGCAGCCCCTCCCGCCATCTATCTACCTTTCTATCTATCTAATGTTTTCATCTGTCTGTCTGCCTGCCTGCCTATCTATCTATCTATCTATCTATCTATCTATCTATCTATCTATCTATCTATCTATCTATCTATCTATCTATCTATCTGTCTGTCGGTCTACCTATCTAACTATATTAACAGTGTCTATCTATCTATCTATCTATCTATCTATCTATCTATCTATCTCAGGCCATTTATCTGTCTGTCTATCTATCTATCTATATATCTAG
This sequence comes from Neoceratodus forsteri, assembly GCA_016271365.2. Taxonomy (NCBI): domain Eukaryota; kingdom Metazoa; phylum Chordata; order Ceratodontiformes; family Ceratodontidae; genus Neoceratodus; species Neoceratodus forsteri. The sequence continues at coordinate 68,559,808 of JADMNL010000031.1, read as the reverse complement.
CTAGCCATTTATCTGTCTGTATCTATCTATCTATCTATCTATCTATCTATCTATCTATCTATCCATCCATCCATCCATCTATCTATCTATCTAACAACAGGCTGTAAAGCCTCCTTGAAGACTTTCCTATTTCAACAGGCATTCACCGATTATTGACTGTTTCTGCCTCTGCTTATTTTAATGCATATTATTATATATTGTCTGATTTTATGTTTATCCCTGTACTCTGCTCAGAGCCTCTTTGGGATTGGGCACTTTATAAATAAATTTTGCCTTGACAGTACAAAGGGGGATTATGTGATTGGATAAGTAGCCATACCAAAAGGGGGGATAAACCCTTGTTCAGATATGTGAGGGAGAAGAGAAGGGCAAGGCAGAGGATTACTAGGCTGCGGAGGGAGGGAGAAATAAAATTGGAAAAGGGCTGTGAAAAAGCAGAGTTATTAAATAAGTACTTTTGCTCAGTATTCACAGGAGCGGAGGACGGTAGGGGACCTGTGCTAAATTTGAATGGGAAGGAGGGCAAATGGGTGGAGCCCATTCACTGTGTATAGGGTTAGGGCAGAGCTAGATAGATTGAGGGTGGACAAGGCAATGGGGCCTGATGGGTTACACCCCAGGGTGATCCGGGAATTGAAGGTGGAGTTGGCCGCACCCTTGACAAGGCTCCTCAATTTGTCCCTGGATATGAGGAGAGTGCTGGAGGACTGGAAGAGGGAGGATGTAGTGCCTTTACACAAGGGAGGTAGTAAGGAGGTGAAGGAGAACTACTGACCTGTCAGCCACACATCAGTGGTGGGGAAGGTAATGGAGGCATTAATCAAGGAGAGAGTGGTGGATTACCTGGAGGAGAGTGGCTTTCAGGACAGCAGACAGCATGGCTTCATGAAGGGGAAGTCTTGCCAGACAAACCTAATTCAGTTCTTTGACTGGGTGACTCAGGGGACTGACCGGGGGGGGCGGCAGTGGATGTGGCCTATCTGGACTTCAGTAGGGCCTTTGACACTGTTCCCCATAGGAGGCTGGTGAGCAAGATGGAAAGCCTGGAGTTGGATTGTAAAATAATGAGTTGGGTGGAGGCCTGGCTGTCAGGAAGAACTCAGAGGGTGGTGCTAAACGGGGTGCACTCTGGGACAGTGAGGGTGAAGAGTGGAGTGCCACAGGGGTCAGTTTTGGGTCCGCTTCTTTTCAGTATCTACATCAGTGATATTGCTGAGGGTTTGAGGGGGAGGGTGTGCCTATTTGCTGATGATACAAAAATATGCAATAGGGTGGACACCCCAGGGGGGTGGAGGACTTAGAGATGCTTGAAAAATGGTCTGGGATGTGGCAGCTGAAATTTAATGCCAAGAAGTGCACTGTGATACACTTGGGGAGTAGGAACAGAAGCGTAGGGTACCCCCTAGGTGGGGAAGAAATTAAAGTAATGGAACAGAAGAGGGATCTGGGGATCATAGTCTCCTCGAACCTTAAAGTAGGAATCCAGTGTAGCAGGGCGACAGGAAAGGCCAATGGAATGTTGGCATAAATAGGCAGGAGTATTACTAGCAGAAAGAGGGAGGTAATAATGCCCCTTTACAAAGCCATGGTGAGACCGCACCTGGAGTATGGGGTTCAGTTCTGGAGGCCACACCTCCACAAGGATGTAGATGCATTGGAGAGGGTTCAGAGAAGGGCAACCAAGATGGTGCAGGGTATGCAGGGAAAGTCATACGAGTAGAGGTGTAAGGAGCTGGATCTGTACACGCTGGAGACAGGAAGGGAGAGGGGAGACATGATTGAAACTTTTAAATATGTAAAGGGGCTCAATAGAGTGTGAAAAGCGGGTTTACTTAAGAGGTGGGGGCTAAATTGGTGGAGGAATTCAAGATGGCATGGGACAAGCATATGGGGCTGAATATTGGGGGAGGCGGGGCTGGCAGGGAGGGAGATGCAGGGGAAAAAAGGGCCGACTAGATGGGCCAGTATGGTCCTTTTCTGCTGTCAAAGCTTCTATGATTCTATGATATGATACCAGGATACACACTTTTTAGGAAGGATAGGGAAGGGAGAAGGGGAGGGGGGTTGTTATGTATGTGAAGGAGGGGATTAAAACAACAGAGGCTCATGGGTCACAAGAAGGAGCAGAAGCACTGTGGGTCACCCTGGAGATGGAAAAAAGGACAGCTACTTGCACTGGGGTGATTTACAGGCCTCCGGCACACGGGGGGGGAATCAGATGCAGCTCTTGTGGAAACTATCCACAAAATGGCAGCCAAAGGGAACTGCTACTAACGGGTGACTTTAACTTGCCTGAGGTAGATTGGAACACTCAGACTCACTACAACAAGGGGCAGGGACTTCATGACTGCTCTGAATGGGGCAAATTTAAGACAGCTTGTAGCAGAACCAACCCGTGAGGAGGCTAAACTGGATTTGGTCCTGACCAATGGGGACAGGATCATAGATGTGGAGGTGGGCAGTCCCCTTGGTACCAGCGACCACTACCACAGGACAGTGTGGTTTAAGGTAACCATAGTGGAGAAGGCAAGCCATACAAGGATAAAGGTCCTAGATTTCAGGAAGGCTAACTTTAAGGAGATGGGTAGAAATCTCAAAAGAGCCCTAGTAGCCAAAGGTACAGGTTGAGATGTGGAAAAACAGTATTCTAGACTCAAGCAAGTCGTAACAGAAGTAACAGGTCACTGTGTCAAAATGCATAGCAAGAGTAAAAGAAAGAAAAGGCCATTATGGTTCTCGAAGGTAGTGGCTGAGAAAGTAAGGGAAAAGAAAAGAGCCTTCAGAAGATACAAGGAAACACAAAAGGATGAGGACAGAGAACAATATCTGGAGAAGCAGAGGGAATCTGAGAAAATAATTTGAAGGGCCAAAGCACAGACAGAGGAAGGTATAGCCCAGGCTATTAAGAAAGGCGACAAGACCTTCTTCAGATACATTAGCGAGAGGAAAAAGACCAGAAATGGGATCATTGGGCTAAAGAAGGAAGGAGGAGAAAGGGTGGAGGATGACCTAGAAAAGGCTGAGATACTGAACAAGTATTTTGATCAATATTCTCCAAGGAAGGGGAGGGTGAGGGACTGAGACTCAGTAAGAGAGGTTATCAGGGGAAGGAGGTAGACACCAGCCCATTCATGGTGGAGAGAGTCCTAGAAGAACTCGGGAAAACAAAAGCAGAAAAGGCAATGGGGCCAGATGGGATCCACCCCAGAGTACAAAAGGAACTCAGGGAAGTGCTGGGGGAACCACTGACTGCCCTTTTCAATGCATCACTAGAGACAGAGGAGGTACCTGAGGACTGGAGGAGGGCAGATGTGGTCCCTCTCCACAAGAGTGGAAGCAGAGAGGAGGCAGGCAATTACAGGTATGTAAGCCTGACCTCAGTAGTGGGGAGACTAATGGAGTCCTTATTTAAAGAGAGGATTGTGAAGTTTCTGGAAGCTAGCGGGGCACAGGACCAAGGCAGCATGGATTCTCAGCGGGAAGGTCCTGTCAGACGAATCTTATAGATTTCTTTAATTGCATAACCAGGGTGGTAGATCAGGGAGGGGCAGTGGATATAGCCTTCCTGGATTTCAGCAAGGCCTTCGACACTGTCCTGTATAGCAGCTTCCTAAATAAACTGGGTAGTCTGGGAGTGGGTCCTCTGGTAGTAAAGTGGATTGGGAACTGGCTAAGGGACAAGACTCAGAGGGTGGTGGTAAATGGCATGAAATCTGAGGAGAGGGAGACGACCAGTGGGGCGCCACAGGAGTTGGTGCTGGGGCCAGTCCTATCAATGTCTTCATTAGCAATATTGCAGAGTATCTGGAGGGAAAAGTGTGCCTCTTCGCAGATGACCCTAAGATCTGCAACAGACTGGACCCACCAGAGGGGGTGGAAAGAATGAGAAAGGACCTAAACCTATGAGAGGAGTGGTCAGGGGTCTGGCAGTTGAGTTTCAGTACTAAAAAGTACAAGATCATGCACCTGGGTCACAGGAATCCAAGGGAGGAGTACAGGATGGATGGGGAAATTCTGGCCACTACATGCCAGGAGAGAGACCTGGGGGTTATATTTGATGACCTGAAGGTGATCAAACAGTGCGACAAAGCAGTGGGGAGAGCAAACAGAATGTTGGGGTGCATAGGGAAGGGCATAACAAGCAGGAGGAAAGAGGTGGTGATGCCACTGTACAGATCACTGGGGGGGCCTCAGCTGGAGTACTGTGTCCAGTTCTGGAGACCACTTCTCCTGAAGGACATTGACAAAACAGAGGCAGTCCAGAGAAGGGAAACGAAGATGGCACATGGACTGTACCAGATGCCCTACGAGGAAATACTTAAGGACCTTAATATCTATTCACTGAAGGAAAGAAGGGAGAGGGGAGATATGATACAGACTTTCAGGTACCTTAGGGGAATAAACAGGGTACAGGTGGAAAGCATATTTCAGAGAAAACTCTGCACAAGAAGAAGAGTCATGATATGAGACTGATAGGTGGAAGGCTCAGGGGTAAAGTTAGGAATTACTTTTTCACTGAAAGAGTGGTGGAGCCATGGAACAGCCTTCCAGCAGAAGTGGTGGGTGCGAAAACAATATGGGGGTTAAAGAGTGCATGGGATAGACATAAGGATACCCTGGAGATGTGTAGAGCAGGACAGTCGCAGATCAAATAGGATCTGGGGCTGCAGCAGTGAGTAGGGAAATGGGCAGACTAGGTGGGCCGTATGGTCCTTATCTGCCGACAGATTCTATGTTTCTATGTTTCAGTATCTATCTATCTATCTGATCTATCAATTCTATCAGTCTGTCTGTCTCTCTTTTGACAGTACCTACCCACAGGGCCTACATACACACCTGTATACATGATGCTGTGCAGATCACATAATACCTAGCGAGTGGAATAAAGTAGACCGTGACATTTTATTTGCTGTAACAAATCATGTGTCTTTCTTATTTCCTTGATGGTAATAATTTTATGTTTCTTTATAGTTCAGTCTACAATAAATGGACCTTTAACTGGCGTACCCACATTTAGCATAGAATTGAGTTCTGCACCTGTCGTACTTTTGTCCACCCACTGATTTTAATGAGGCTGTTTGTTTTCACTTCCACTAATCCCTGGCATGCTCACAGAATCAGCAGACTTCTATGGCTAAAACAGGACCAGTCTTTTTTTAAATCCAGATTTTTTTTTTCATCCCTGGTTCTGTTGACAGCATCACCCTAGCCATGTCACATACCTTTGCATGGACTTACCAGTTAACCACTGCTTACCCAGGCCATATTGTGCTGGTTGACCTGCCCTGTTACTTGTATGAGCGCCCATGAAGAGGTAATGGCATAGCCAGACCAGGCTTTTTCCTTTGCCCTCTGAATTTTCTCTACAGGGGTGCCTGTGTGCAATGCTCCTCACATGTATGCATACAATGGCACGTATGCGTACCCAGCATCCAGTGGCAACTCCTCCCCTTTCTGTGCTCATGTCTGTGCTCATTCCTGGTCTCCACTAGGCGACAGGCAAGCAGCAGTAGCCATGATCCTGCTTCCCTAGGAGGGAGAGCAGTCCTTGGGATGTACAGTCCTTCCTCCCCGGCCAGCCTCCAATGTTATGTGCTCATTTTGGAATGTGGGTCACCGGCATTGCGAGCAGTAGCACTACCACAGGGCAGACAGGCCAGCCAATATGACCATTCATTCAAGAAGCAAAAGTCAGGGGGCAGTTTCTTCTGTGCTGAACAAGATCAGCATTTTCAACCTCCTAGTATTAGGAGCTCTGACATCACATCCTGATGTTTATAGCCTGCTTGGCATTTTGGAATGATGACACTGCTACGGGTGCCTAGAGCTAAGTCAGTGGGCTGGCTGGTCCAGTACAAAGTGGTTGCACTATAGAGAGGAGTTGTTCCGGGGCTGTCAAAAACCACAGTGGTTCATGCCAGTATAAAGGTCATTGCTGACGCTGGCGCAGGGCACTTTTGAGGGGAAGCTGGCAGTAATGTGGCAAACCCATGTTAATAATAGTGATGCGCAGAAAGGGCTTTTGACTATTCTAAGGGGATGCCATGGATAGTCAGTCTGTCTGAGCCTGGATCCAGACCCTATCCAACCCCATTCAGATAGATCCAAGGTAGCACAGTGCGATCTGAGGTTAGATAGTGAGATCTGAGGAAAAACATCTGCATTGGATCACTTGTATCCAAGATAGTCGCATCAGATAGTTGGTATCCAATTGTACTTCAGGTGATGGGCTCAGGTAGTCTTATTTACTGCCAACTGGATTTTATTGGACTCCATTTAGTGCTGAGGTTCACATTATGCATTGCAGTCGGTAGTTATTGTTTTTATCAGGGTGGGTTGGGGTTGTATGAGTGGATAGTGTAGGCTGTGTGTGTGGAGTGTTGCTATTTTACCTGTAATTGTGATTGGCTGAGTGTGTTTATAGGATTAGGGTGAGTGAGGGAGAGGGTAAGGTGGTTTCTTAAGTTATATTACTTTTGTTTGTTGGGTGGTGGTTACGGCCATTGTCCTCATGTGCGGACCCCTCAGCAATGAATTAGTTAGCTTTTTTTGGGGGGACGGTAAGTTTGTTAGTTTTGTAACACAGTGATAATGTGTTTCCCTGAGCTACTACGTAGGATCAGCTACTCCCCATCTCTGCTGTGTGAACTGCGTCCCTGCTGGGATTTCCCCGTGCCTGCAGAAATTTATCACCAATGCAGGGGATAGGGATTACTAGAAGGCGTTGCAGGAGGGTTAAAGTATGGGAGGAGAGGAGGGCTGCTGGAGGGGTGATTGGGATAGTGAGAAGTAGGAGACACCATGGTGTTAGACAGGGATTGGAGAGGAGTGGTAGGAGTTTAGACTCCATCCCCGGGTGTCCACTGGACCGAGTGGACAGGCAGCTGATGGGCGGTTGCCATTACTTGTCCTCTTTGGGGGATGCTTTGTAATGCCAGGGCAATGAGGAGCAAGACCACTGTTATTGCGGATTTTGTTTTTTGTACCTCAGTCAACCTGAAATGTTTTATGGAGACCTGTCTAGGTGACAATACTGGTCCAAATTTGGAGGCAGTGGTGCCTGCTGGCTTCTCTATGGTGCACTGCCCAAGAAAGGATTGCGGGGGGGGGGGGGAGAGGTAGCCATCTTTTTTAGAACTGAGATGGGTATGGTGGTGCACCCTTTGGGGGACACCTTGTCCTTTGAGTGTGTGTCCATGCGTGGGGATCCTGGTACCAGGTGCAGGTCCTCCTCATATATCGTCCACCTGGGTGAGAGGGGGACTTTCTGTGGGAGATTGTGGAGTTCGTTGCCGACCGGGTGTTTGCGTCACCGAGGGGGATTATCCCCGATGATTTCAGTGCCTGGGTTGACAACGAACTCTCACATTTTGGGTAGGAGTTCCTTCAGAACATCTCAGCTCTGGGCCTGGCACAAGCAGTTGCTGCTGAAACTCACCAAAATGGACATGCATTGGACTTGGTCTTTCATATGGGGCTTGAGGTGGAGAACCTCAAGATTGATCCAGTCAGTTGGTTGGATCACTGTGCCATCAGTTTTGAGTTCAGGGCACCCCTCTGTAGTCCACCCCTGTGGAGGTGGTCAGGTACTGCCCTTTGAGATGGCTGAGCACTGAGGGTCTCTTGGCAGTACTGGACACCTCGTGCATGTGGGTAGCTTTTTTTTTTATGTTCCTTCCTTAGGTTTCACGGCCCACCTCTCCTCCTGGCCAGCTAATGACCCCACCGACACCCTCGCTCCATCCCCCTCTACCTACCTCATATTGCAGCTGTCCCAGGGGGTAGCCCGGTGTATCCCTTCACTGGATGGGTCCCTCTCAGATGAGGGGGAAGGCGCCAGGAGAACAACCAGCGCACTAAGTGTTCGGTCCCTGTGAGCTGCTGAGGTGGCTTTGGGGGCACAGGGCACTCGCGGCAGCCAGACCAGCGGCCATCATCTGGCCAACTGAGAAGCAGTTTTCCGGTTTGCTTCCTGGGGGCATGGTGTGCCACAGATACCAAGGCACATGCCGACATCCACCACGCCTCTTGCGTTCAGAGGGCTCGTGGAACTCTCATGCTCCCGGCCTGCGCCAGGAGACGGCACACAGCAAGTTGCATCCCCCCTCCCCCCCAGGAGAAGGTGAGCAGTCATCGGATGCTTGAACCTTCTCCTCCCAGCCGGCCCTCCAGCGACCGGGTCTGCTCCCGATCACAGGTTGCTGGCATCACAAGTGACAATCTAGCTGCTGGACCAATGAGCTGGCATGTGGGTAGCTTGTGCTGAGGGTTCAGAGGAAGCAGTGATGGCTAATAACAGGGCCGTCAGGGAAGCCTTTGACCTGATAACTCCGGTCTGTATTCATCCTCTGCTTTCATGCCTTGGCTCGCTGTGGTTTGACAGTGAGCTGAGGGTGATGAAGGCTATGGGACAGAGATTAGGACGACATTGGAGAAAGTCCAGGGCCCAGGAGGACAAACTGGTTTTGAATAGTCACTATAATAAGTATCAAAGGGCAATCTCATAAGAAAGCAGAATTCATGTCCAGAGAGATTGCAGCCAGGAAGAACTGACCAGCTCAGCTTTTCTGGGGGTGAATAGGCTTTTACATTCGGCCTGTCTAAAACCTGTGAAAGTTACATTATCTGTGAAATGTGAGGAGTTCGCTTGTTTTTTTTCAAACAGGGTGTTCCTTAGTAGGGCCGGGATCTCCTCTTCTGGACAGCAGTGTTGGGACTGGATTTCTGGATTTTACAATGGCGGTCAGTGGTCATGGAGTGAGTTTCAGCCAGTGACGATGGAAGAGTTTGTTAGGTTGATCTCAGGGCTCTGATCAACTTATTGTGAACTGAACTCCAGCCCAATGCGACTTGAATAAAATATACTACTACTGTACTACACTTAGTGGGCTGTGCTAAGCAGTTGTGCCCAGTGTTCGCTGGGACCATTCGATGTTCCTTGTCGGAAGGGGTCTTCCCTGCTGAATTGAAAAGTGTGCTGGTGAGGCCCCTTTTGAAAAAAATGACTTTGGATCCCGATGTACTAGCGAACTACAGGCCTGTCTCTAACCTGCCTTTTTTAGGCAAGGTTATTGAAAAGGTTGTTGCATTGCAGCCAGAGACTCACCTGGAAATTTTGGACATATATGAGCCTCCAAGTCGGGGTTTTGGCTGAAGTTCAGCACTGAGACTGCTCTAGTCAGGGTGCACAGTGGTTTGTTCATGGGGAGAGACAGAGAAGAGTGGTAAATTCTCTTTCTCCTGGATCTCTCCATAGCATTCAGCACTGTTGACCATGTACTGTTATTGGACCATCTCAGGGAATACATGGGACTTAGTGGTAAAGTTTTTAGATGGTTTGAGTCCTTCTTTAGGGGCAGGTCTCAGTGGGTTGTGATGGGTAATTTCTCATTGCACCCAAAGGCCTGCACTGTGGGGTACCCTAGGGATTGGTCCTTTCGCCCATGCTGTTTTCGATGCATATGCTACCCTGGGCATGATCATTAGGCAGTATGGAGTTGGGTTTCACTGTTACGCAGATGACACCCAGCTCTATCTGTCCTTTGCACCCCAGGACCGGGCAGCGGTAGATGCGCTGAACAAGTCTTTGGTCGAGATCCAAAGCTGGATGATCTCGAGCTGACTGAGACTCAACCTGGACAAAACTGAAGTACTGGTGTTTGAGCCAGGTAAGGGGGGGAGGATTAGCAATGCCTGAGAGGGTGTCAGACCTCCGCCTTGGTACCTCCAGCCTTGATATTGCCCAAAAGGTGAAGAATCTGGGTGTCATTCTGGATGAAGGGCTGACACTTGAGGCTCAGGAGTTGGCAGTCGTCTGGAATGGTTTCTACCACATTAGAAATATTAGCTGGATTTGTTCCCTTATTCCCCCTGAAGACTTGCCATTGCTGGTGCACGCCTTTGTGACATCTCGTCTCGATTACTGCAATGCCTTCTACCTTGGGGTCAGTGGAGGTGTGCTATGACACTTGCAGCTAGTGCAGAATGCAGCTACAAGACTGCCGACAGGCCTTTCTAGGTTGAGTCACATTACGCCTGCGCTGCGGGAACTGCACTGGTTGCTGGTTAAGTGGTGTATCTCCTATAAGATCGGTTTGTTAAACTATAAGGCCCTGCATGGGCTGGGTCCGGGCTACCAGTGTGAACATCTACATCTGTATCTTACCGCTCGGTCCCTCTATTCTTCTGATGAGGGCTTCCTGATGGTCCCCAGGACTAGACTTAAAGCATCAGGGGACAGAGCCTTTGGAGAGGCAGGTCTGATACAGTAGAACTCACTACCGGGGGCTCTGATGGAGGCCCCATCAGCAGAAGCCTTTAAAAAAGGCCTTAAAACTTACCTGTTTGCTCAGATGTTTGGTGCTTAAGTGGGTTGTTAGCTGGTATTTAACTATATTTTATGGTTTGTAAACACGTTTATTGTTTGTTATGATGTTATTGTTAACTATTATTGGTTGGATGTGTTTTTTTATTTTATTGTAATGGCACCCTGGGCCTCTGAGGAAGGGCATCAAAAACAAATAAAACTACTACTACTATTACTACTACTGTATCCATTGTAATCCGATATCCCACGTATACCAGAAAATCATTGGCATCTGATGGTATTCAGTCTAAGTAACACTGGTTAATAAAGTAGGGTCACACTGGATGGCTTAGTACAAGAGAAGGAGCCACACATGGGAGAATTCAGGGGAATTTTAAATGGAGGAAAAGCAGAGTTAAAGGTAAATAGTCAGCACTAAGAGCACCACACCCAAGTGTGGGGCTAGTCCCAATTTGCCCTCTGTGTACAAAGTCATTTTCTTTTACTTACTGTTTACTGCAGGATAGTGGCTTGTATCAGACTGATTCTGCTAACTTCCAGTCCGGCATTTGCTGTAACCAGAAATCCCAGAATCCCCTGCAGCTGACATCAGAGGAGGGCTGCAGAAGTGGGAGATGCAATAGCCTGCAGTGCATGTTAGAATTTTTATAAGTTTTGATCCTTCGTTTGCTGGTCCCACTATCCTTCTGGGGCTAAGTACAGCCACAGAGGATCAGATGACTGGTTACAGCAAATGCCAGCTTTGAAGTTGGCAGGAAGTCAACAGAATCAACCTGATACAATCTACTATACTGCAGTAAATGAAAAAAGGTTTTGCTCACAAAATGAAAATCAGGACCAGCCCCACACTTGGGCAGGGTGTGCTGTTAGGGCACGGGGTCATAAAGTCGCAAGTCATTATGCCGCAGCAATATACCACGCTGCCAGTACGGTACGATATATTGCAAACGGCATAAGTCTTGCAGCTCCTTGCACCCCCGCGTTATGGGGGGCTGTGCCACCCCAACTAAATTATCTAACTCGGGGGTTATCAGTAAAATCGCACAAAGTCGCGAAAAAGTAAAATTCCGTGCATCTGTGACCAGGAATGAAAACCGGGTCCCAAACGCACTGCCTGCCTCCCTCCCTTGCTGCCAGTGGCTCATCCTGTTGAGCCACGGCAGCTGCTCGGCGGACCCCTGTCCCAGCAGGATTCTTATACTGTACTGGGAAGAATGAGAGGGTGCACTACCGCATGTACTTCCTTTCATGGTTTTGAACCTTCTTGCTCTTCCCTACCTCGCTGCTCCTACCTCGTGGTCATGTCATGCTCTGCAGAGCGTATGACATATTGACCCAGTAGGTACTGTTAGTGTTCACTTTTCCCCTTTAAAGGCAGACAGGATACCGGGATGGCTACTCAAAGAGTGCACATATGCAGCACAAGCTTTTTGTAGGGAAAAATGCCTGAAGCTTGAAAACAGGCAGAAATGATCCCCATACTCCAAGCAAGAATCTGTTAAGAACTTAGGGTGGGATATTCAGAAATGCACCAGGCATGGGCACAAACCTGGGCGCAGCGCAACTGGGATGCGCCAATGCATGGCCCGGGCGATATTCAACGGTGCTGTGCCATAGCTCAGCACTGTTGAATATGGCATTAGTCCCACCCACACTGCGCACGGCGAGTGGCACTATGCCAGCGCGGGTAGCAAGTGAGGAGCAGGGGATGCGCCCAGCGCCAAGTGCGGAGTCGCGTGAGGTGCAGCAACCATGATATTGCGCTGGGTATGCAAATGAGGCCATTATGCATGCAAGGCGCAAATGGGGCCATTGCATGTCATTGTAGCTCCATTTACATGCAAATGCGCCCGATCGGCCGACACCCTGGCCCTGCCAAGCTGCGGCTGTCGGGATCGATGCCACCTGCCCTTGGCAAAAACGTGCCCCAATGCCCAATCGGGGGCTGTGGTTAAATATAAAGTCCCTGGTGGTCCAGTGCACCTACCCCATCACCCGATCATGGGCGTATAATACAGAAACCTTGGTGGTCCTGTGGATCTGCTCCCCTGCCCGATCGCGGTCAAATAAAGAAATGTAATCCCTGGTGGTCCAGTGGACCTGATCCCTAGCCCGATCACAGGCAAATGAATAATCTAATTTCCCTGGTGGTCCAGTGAACCCAATCCCCAGCCCGATCTTGGGCTTCAGTTGTAAATAAATGCCCAGGTGGGCCATCGGTATCCCCCTCCACACCCGCCCACTCAGACCCGCCACCCTGCTCCCCCCCCGGTCAGCGGCGGGTGGCAGCTCCCCACCTGCAAGCCACCTGGCGCCCGCCAACTGACAGTGTACAGTACAGCTGTACACCATTAGTCACTCGTGGACCAATGAGCATGAACCATACTGTACTACACAGTTCGAAATGTGATCACATTTCAGGACTGTATAGTACAATCTCGATCTCCATTGACCCATGCAGTGGACCAATGGGTGTACAGCTGTACTGTACACTGTCGGTTGGCGGGCGGCGGGTGGCTTGCAGAAATGTTTCCCGCCGCCCGGAAACGGCGTCTGACAAACGGCTGCCTGGCAACACTCGCGATGAGCTGGAGATCATCACTGGACCACCAGAAAATCAGTATTCATTTCCTGATGGGCTGGGATCGGTCCACTAGTTCAAAGACGACTAAGTATTCATTTGCCGCAACTGGGCTCAGGATCAGGTCCACTGGATCACCAGGGACATTAAATTATTCATTTGCCCGCGATTGGGCTCGGGATCAGGTCCACTGGACCACCAAGGTATTTACACATATTTATGCTCGCGATCGGGCGAGGGGGTAAGGTCCACTGGACCATCAGGGATATAGATTCATTACGCCCGTGTTAGGGCGGGGGGCACGATGCCCGGCCTGTGTCTGGGGTGGTCGGGTGGCCACCCACAGCTGGCGGCTGCCGTGTTGCGCCCTGCAATATGGCAGCTTACCAGTGGGTGACCAGGATTTGCTCCTGCTTTTCAGGGGCGGATCTTCGCTCCCCGCTGCGGCGCAAAGCGGGTATGTGCCTGCATATGTGCGCATCGAGCTGAATATCGGGATGTGCGCATATCATGGACACACCCTGCACTTGCGTACGCATACATACTAGTGCGCCCGCTCATCAGAAATTGCGCAGCACAAAATCCCCTTTGAATATCGCTACATCAGCAAGGTTGTGCATGGTGCAGCACTGCCAAGATTTAGTAAACCTGAATTTCCACCCTTAGAGTAAAATTCAAGACCAGTTTCTCTAACCCCACTGGTAAATAAAAAAAAAAAAAGGTTTGTATTTATTTTTATTTCATTTATTTCAGTTTTGGTAACTGGGAGTGGCACACTGAGCCAAGGCTTGTTTCCTGGTGCGACCCTGAGAAATATCTTGCTTATGACTGGATTATGGACCGTATAAAAACAGAGACTGATGTAAAGCAGTATGGAAATATCAGAGTGTACTCAGCCCCTCATTTGTTAATTAAGCCACTTCATGCCCTCATCAAGGCAGTAGAGTAAGGTTTAGTAATCTGATGTGGCCATTGACAGATTACACTGAATTATGTAGCCTCACTGATACGTAAGCAAGTAAGTAAGTAAACTTTAATTTCTTGAGTGCCCAATCCCAGAGGCTCTGGGCACTTTACAAAAGAGGTGTAAAAACATACAATCACAACATTTCCAACAAGAGTCAAAACAAAATAAATAAATACAATTCAATAAATAATATAAACCATAAACACTAAGCTGAGCAGTAACTACATTCCAAATGCTTCTTTATTTTTTTTGTTTTATACATATTTATTAATTTTTGCAGGTCAAGTAACTTACATCACAGTACACGTGGTGAGGGAGTAACTTCCATAATATACAGCGTTAGTTACATGTGTTACACAAGCAAGACAGAGTACCCCTTCTTATTTGTTACATCAAGGGGGATATCTCAAAATCAGTATACATAATACAGATCCACAAGCATACAGCCTAACAGGAACACGTACGAGAGCACCATCCTGTCAGACCCTGCTAAGGATCCAACGGTGCTCGTGATATAGTCCAAAACATAATTAGAGCCCCATTATACACAAGCCCCATGCAGTTTCATAATATATGATACAAGCATCAACATTGTCCCAAATAAAGAAGCCCCCACGAAGATATGCAAAACACATTAGGTAAGAGCCCCAGAGTGAGTTATCAGTCCCAAAATATCTAGTTTAATTTTTTCCTATCAAAAAAACAGAAAAGATACCATCATTGCAAACATTTAGCCCCAGGACAGGATAAAGTTCACAGAGTCAGTCCGGTAAGAGTATTGTCCATATGGTCCCCATGAAGCCTTAGGCCAACTATTGCCACTGAGCCCACCTTAAACACAGTTTAAGAAAAGAAAAGGCTTCAGTCCTTCTCCGATGAGGGATCCACATCTTCAGCTGGTTCCTCCGGGTTCGTCTCCATTAGGTGCATTATTTTTTCAACATCCCCAGGATTATTAAAGGAGTATGTTTGTTCCTTCCATGACAGCTGCAGTTGCACTGGATATAACAACTGGTGCTCCACCTTCAAAAGTCGCAGCTTACCCCAAACATCATCAAATGCCTTACGTTTTTGCCTGGTACTGTATGCAAGGTTGGGGTAAAGGCTAATCTTAGCCTGGCCACATCTAAGCGCTCTCCTTCTTCGGACGATCTGTAAGGCCCTATCCTGATCTCCCACACCTCGGCATACCACCATTACAGTTCTCAAGGTTGAGGTGTCAGACGATGGCCTTCTGGGGTTGATACGGTACGCCCTCTCGATTGCTACTGGGGGAAGGTCCTCCTCTTCAAGTTCCAAAATCACTGGCAAGAAAGTTTTAATAAACTCCAAGCAGTCCTCCCCCACAGCTTTTTCAGGTAGCCCCAACAGATGCAAGTTCTTCTCCCAGACCTGATTTTCGAGGAGCTCCGGTCACAACGTAGTAAACCATTTTCTTTCAGGAGCTGGGTAGATGAATCACAGGCCCGCAGCACTGCACCTTCATTCCGCTGCACTGTCCCTTCACAGGCATCCATTCTGGATTCCAGGGCCCAGTGTGTGAGCACATCTAACTTCTTATCGATGTCTTGCACTGATTTAACCAGCTGATTGAGAGTGAGCTGGATAGTAATTAACGAGGCTCCTTCCTGAAAGGCAGCACCTTGAAGCATGGTCTCATCAGTTCCAGTAGGCCTCTCACCATGTTGGGGCTGCGTTTTTTTGGGAGCAAAAATTTGCAGAGGCAATATTTTCCTTAGATTTGTCCATATTCCAGTTATGGACCACTTCAAGGATCACTTGTCATGTGTACAGAGTAAATCCCCTGGAGAAAAGTTATAAAATGAAGTAGTTATGGTGATAAATTCCAGGAGCTCTAAAATCTGGTTGTTTCCTGCAAGCTGCTCAGCAGTGCCCCCCCCAATGCTTCTTTATAAAGGTGTGCTTTCAGACCCCGCTTAAAAGCCTCCACCAACAGAGTCTCCCTCAAGGACTTTGGGAGCGAGTTCCAAAGGACAGGGCTGGCCACCTCAAATGCATGGTCTCCCAAGGTTTTCAGCCTGGCCTTCAGAACCATCAGGAGGCCGTTGGTGGAGGAGTGGAGCAAGGGCACTGAGCAGACACGTGGCAGGAGGTCACTCATATGCTTGCTATGGATGTACATCTGGCCCTTATTAGACGAGAATGTCATTTTTTAGAGAATTGAAATGGACTGAGGCCATCACAGTGATATAGTGGTAGTCCTTCGCTTGTCATCCTGGTGACCCAGATTCGAGAATGGACCAGGGTTGCTCGGGGGCTGGCTGGGGGAAGGAGGACTGAGTGTTCACAGACAGCCCTCCTTTGGGAAGAGGGGACAGCTTCTACTTGGTTGCCACTTAGCAGTCATCTATCTTGTTGGCCAGGCGTGGCCGTTGAGGCATGCTGCATTTTTACACAGTACATGCACGCTACATGTGCTGGCCTGTGGTCAGGGGGGAAATAGAAGGAAAACACCTTAACTGACAGAATGATGACAGTGGCTCCACATGTTCCACACCACTGACTGAGGTACATCCAGGAGCTTTTGTTGCATTTTACAGACGTAGTGCCGTTTAAAACTGTAAATGATCCCTTGGTTGAGTGGGTGCTGTGAATTTGGTTAAATTTGATATTGTGCCTGTGTTTCCCCCAGGTCAGTCATCATCTGATGGCTTGAACTCTCATTTACCAAGGGCAACTGCAAGCTGCTGAGCCTTTTCAATGGCAGGGGACCACTGATTAATGCCTCTCTCCCTCTTGTATTAGCAAACCACCTAAACAAGGCATTGTACACCTCACTATCCTTGCCTTCCCTCTTTCCTTTTCATTCAGATTTTTATTTGAATTCCATTCATCCAAAAGACACTGCTTGTCATGTAAGATGTCACTCACAGTTAATTTAGGGATAGCAAAATGCACCGAAACAGCATTTAGATTAAGCTTTGGCAGACGTTCGATCTCTGAAAGGATTTCAACTTTTCGAGCCAGGGTAATCCCGCTCCTCTCGAAACATGATGTCTGCACTAAGAAGGCAAAACTAAATGAATCTAGGGCTGTCAGCAGCAGTGAATAAATAATAAAGCCTATTAGCACATTATCAAGCACTTTGTAGGTAATTTATGGTTCAACAACTACTGGGCATAGTACATGATAACGAGCTGTTGTGAGCCACCGGCAGCCACTATAAGCAGCACTCAAGGTATGGTATATTGCAAAGATACACAATAGCACCCAATGAGAAACAGCAGTTGGTTCTTGGATTTTGTCTTTATTAGTGACTGTCTGGCTTATCCGTGGACAGTATAAGTGGCACATACTCTACCTACTCCCCCATCAAGTTAAAAGAAGCTGGGGTAAGTTCTGGGTGCAGTGGATGACAGGGTTGTGGGTTGCTGTTAGAAGAGGGCTGGTTGACAGGAACTGGAGGATGAAGAAATGATAAAAAATGGGAAAGACTAAATCTGATTGGTTGCAAATTTCTGAAGGGGTGCTGCAGGGTATAAAATTAGGTCTACTTTTATTTTTCATTATGAAGAATGACACCAACACTGTATATGTAGATGACACTGTAGTTCACTCTTGTCACAGAAAGGAGGAATAAGCTTGTTACAGATTATAAAACGAGTAAAAAAAAATCCTACTCTTCCACTGGTGCAAACACATTAAATGATGATGCATTATTCCCCAGTGATCACAATCCTACATGTATTTTTCAGCAGTTTTTCCCCTATATATAATTTACACTCATTTTATAAGTGTGGAAAGATATTGTAGAAGTAGTGGTCATTGTCAGACACATTCCTTTGCTTTTTTCATTTCTAGATAATTCCTGAAGAAGACCTATGGTTGAAAATGTCGACGCTAACCCTATTTTCAGCATGCATTTAATATTACCATTTTGTTTTGTTTTCAGATCACACACAGATGCAACACCTTGTTTTCTCATTGTCTGATATATGCACTCTTCTTGTGGTTGCATGCACTAGGCTTTGCCTCAATCCCCACAGCACCCCCAAGACATGTATATAGTAGAGTGAGACCACACATATTATTGTTATCGGGCCATTGATTTGGTTCATGAAGGTCATATACTGTAATTGATAACACACAACCTTCATGAACCAAATCAGTGGCCCGATAACAATAATATGAGATGAAATGGATCTAAAGCACAGCTCCATGACAGCGGCCAACATTCACAAACATTACCTCCAACGTTAACACCCCTTTAGTTGCCCTTACACACCCAATTCAGCAATGTGTCATTTGAGCAATAAAGCACAACAGGGGTGGGGGTGAGGTTGTGCTAGTATAATGGCATGCCTCGGGTGGGTTGAAGCACGGGGCTGCAGGCAGAGGGCTGCCATCACCTGTAACATACCATTATTCCAGCACAACGCGCGCCCTGGTGTGCCTTATTGTGATATGAAATGTTTCCCAACAGTATAAACAAATATATTTTTTCCATAATAGATTTTTATTAATTTTCAAATACAATATAACAGGATAATGAATTAAATGCAGAAATTATACAATTAGAAGGAGAAATACAAGTAATAAGAACATTCAAACCCACAAGAAATAGTACACTATAACATGCTTGAGAATATTACCCAAAGAGCTACTAAACTGAAATTAACTTAAAATCAAGGTTTTATAGCAAATAGTAACAATCTAACATAATCAAACTTATGGAACTATTTGGTTTCCAGAAAAAAGTACCAGATCTTCTGAAAGATTTCTGATATATCAATGATGAGATAGCTGATTCTTTCATTGTTAGGCAATGCAGTCATTTGGTTAAACCATTCTCTTAAAGAGGGTAAGTGTTTGGATTGCCAGTTCCTTAAGAGAATCCGTTTGAGACTTAGTGATGCAAGACAGACCCAGGTACATTTATAACAGTTTATAAAATGGCAGAGTAAAATCCAGTAATCTGATTGGCTCTTATTTATGTGTAAAATAGAGGATAATGGCTGGGGTTATGAAGTTTACCACGTTGTAAACTCCTTGAGTGGTTGCCAGGCTGACCTTGTAAACCTCGAGAGCAAAGCTTGAGATGTTTACCGTTAGCATGGCAGCTGCAAGAGGGGTTTTCAACGTGGTAAACTTCATAACCCCAGCCATTATCTTTTATAGTGTACGGGGTTGCAACGGTAAATACTTTCAGGACAGAACGGGAAAGGCTATTACTTGTTGCTTGTGGGCTTCTGTTGAACAGCTTAAACTGATCGCGGTTGCGCAACCAACATTTGGGTGCTAGAATTCAACACACCTGACTGGATTTGATCCTGTAATCTCACCGATGTGATGAAGGCAAGCAAGGTTTATAGCGCTGATGTCAGATCGGTGAAATTACAAGACTGTTAGACAGCAGTATGCCATACATAACAAGGGCTCCCCACACATTATATATGGCTTACACATGGCTAAAAAAAGGACTGCTCAGCAGTAAAGAGTCTGGAACCCAGATCAATGGGCATTTGGAACACAGGCATTTCAGTTAGCCCCCTACAACCAGAACTGACCTTCCACCACAAGCATGGCTGCTACCTGTACACTGTAAAAAAACTTCCACTGGGCCCTTAAAATAAAACTACCTTAAATAAAAAATAAAACAAATTAATTAAATGTTGTTTCCTGATTATCACACTCTCCTTACATACATAAACAAATTAGAAACAATAAATATTGTTTATACTTTTTGCTGCAACTATTTCTTTGCTGACAGTGAAAAATTCCCCTTCTGTCTTTACCTGCTTATCAGAGAACTCTCTTCTTCTTGTCCTGACAATGAGATAATTGAGTCTCTGGCTGTAACAAAGGCCTTTGTTGTCTGTGTGAACAGAGTGTTAGGAGAGAAACATTCTGCCAGTGGAACTGAGCAGAATGTTGAATCCATGTATTCTGTGGTAAATATTCCATGATAAAAATTCTGTATCTTGAATGTGAAGGATTTTTTTTCCCTTAATAATATTTTTATTTTCAAAATTAGATTTACAAACATAGGGAAAGACAGAACATTTATGAGTAAACAATATATGTAAACAACATCACCTATAGTTCTGACTAGTTAAGATAAGAGTAGTAATACAAAACTAAAACAAAACCTTATCATATTTCTGTCTTTAGAATAGAAAGAATAATCTTTATACTCACTATATATATTAAGAGGTCAACAAAAATCATGCATAATATATACTCATAAATATATTTCTTACCTTATTTCCATATAACAATGATTCCCCTTAAAAACAGAGTTATTAAGGAGGTTAGTTTCTATAAGAATGAAAAGAAGAGACGGCAATAGTATAAGGTTTTGTTTAGATAGCGATAGAAACCAAAGAAAAAGAACAGAGTGCAGATGAGATGAAAATTGTCCATTATTATTCATTTTAAATAGTAATGAGTGTAATTAGAGCATCCCAATATTTCCAAGTATGTTTTTTTCCATTTTTCATGCCACTGGCAAGTTTTTCACATGTTATATTCTCGATTAAAGAGTTTTTCCATTCTATAATAGATGGGGTTTCTTGCACTATCCAGTATTTTAAAATACCGTTTTTAATAACTATGGAGATCATAGCAATCATTTATTTGAGCTCTGTATTTATTGATGAACTGTCCCCAAACTGACCAATAATACACATCTTGACATTCATATTTTAAATTAGTTTGGGGTTTTTGTGTAGACATTGTTTTACTTGTGACCACAAACATGCTATATGAGGGCATTCCCAAAACATGTGTAAATTATTTGCATTCGGACTATTGCATTTAGGACAATTATCATTATCCTTAAGATTCATTTGAAATATTTTTTTTAGGAGAGTAAAATAAATTATGTAAACATTTATATTGTGTTATCCTATTATTAACAATTGAAAAAGCTTTAAAAGGGAAACCCCAGATTTAATTCCCAATCCCACTGACACACTTCTTCGTCTATCAGCTTAGTCCATTTGGAGGTCGATTCTGCTGCATGACCTAACAACAGAGCTCAAATAACTATAAATCGATGAAATCGTGGGTTTTAGATTCATAATAGCCAGAAAGCTTGGGTATTTTTGTTCATAAGTGGTTTTATGACCCCTTTAAGCATGTGATATTTGTAATATCTAACATTAACTGCAAACTTTTAATTAAGTTCTCTGGCAAACCAAAGTCATGTGTGACTTTATCTACTTCTTTAAAACTAGTGTCTTCAAATATATCTTTGATTCTCCATATGCCTGCCTCTCTCAAGTTGTCCTCTTGTGTAACACATTTTTCAAATTTTAGGTTTGGATTTTCCCAGAGTGGCTGCTGAAAAGAAGATGAGAGTTCCAGTTTAAGTAATTGAGACACTTGAGAGTTTAGTCTGACAGAATCCATAATTATGGCATTATTTATTGTTGTAATTTTGTAGGCAAAAGCATTGAATGTATACTGATGTTTTTGGTTTTAAGAATATCCTCTTCTATCCACAGCCACTCTGGTGAGTATGTGTTATTATTCATAGGTTTGAGCCAATGAGCTAGCTGTAGTATTCTGGTGGCTAGATAATATAATTTGAAATCTGGTGCTCTCAAACCTCCTTGTTCTTGTAATCTGGTTAGTTTACCATATGTTTGCCTGGGTTATTTATTAGCCTATAGAAATGTATTTACTTTTTTGTGAATTATATTGAACGATGTGTTGGAGATAGTCCAAGGTGACATGGAAAACAAATGTATTGCTGTGGGTAGTAGAAACATCTTAATTGAATCTCACCTACCCCATAATCCTAATGGAAGTTTATTCCATTTCTCCAAATCTTTTTTGGTTTTCAATCTAAAGTCAGATAAATTATTAGATACAGTTTTTTTAGTGGTTTTATATATTTTGATCCTTAAATACTCTATAAACTCTGATGCCCATGAGATGCCTAATTCTCTAATTTCATTAGCTGGGATTCCACCGTTTATGGAGAGAAATTTAGTTTTTCCTTTATTTAGTTTGTAGCCTGATATCGAACCATAATAATCAATTAGTTCCAGTAGTGCTTTTGTAGACTCACTGGGGTCTGAGAGTCAAAAGAATGTTGTCCGCGTAGAGGGAGCATTATATTGAAGAGATACTGATTTGAATTCCTTTTATTAGCTGAGAGGCATTGATCTGAAGGACCAAGGGATTGAGCGCAATATTGAATAGGAGTGGAGAGAGAGGACAACCCTGCTTAGTATCTCTCTCTCTAGTTTAAAGAAATTGGATATTCTTCCATTAATCATCAAAGCCGCTGAGGGTTTGTCATAGAGAAATTTAACCCATGTTATGAATTCAGTAGTTAAGTTATGTGCTGCCATGGTTTTAAATAAGAATTTCCAGTCTATGTAATCAAATAATTTTTCTGTATCTAGTGCCAATAATGCAGAGGGTTTTTTGTTCTTATTTGTGAAAGATATTATACGGAAAATCTTTCTAGAGTTGTCAGCAGTACGTCTTCTTTTAATAAAGCCAGTTTGTGTTGGACCTATGATTTTGTCCATTACCAACATTAGTCTGGAGGCTAAAATTTTTGCTAAAATTTTATTATCAGTATTTATAAGACTGATGGGTCTATAATTTTTATGATCTGTTTCGTCTGTACCCTGGTTAGGGATCAAAGTGATAATGCTTTGTTGCAAGGATGCAGGGAAATATCCTATTTCTTTTGCTTCTTGATATACATTAAGTAATATGAGAGAGATAATATCAGAAAAAGTTTTATAAAAATTTCAGGGAAAACCATCATTACCAGGGGCTTTGTTAGGTTTTAGCTCTTTAATAGCCTGCTTAATGTCTTCAATCTTTCAATCTTTATTTCTTGGGTAAGTATATTTGTAGATTCTTTGGATAGTTGTGGAATATTGGTTTTTTTAAGAAAGCTATCAATATTTTGATCCATATTACTGGGCATATTATTCTTGTATATATTAGTATAATATTTGCAAAACTGATTATTAATTTCTGAGAGGTCTGTAGTAATTTCATTTGTTTGTTCATTTTTAAGGGTTAGAATAAGTTTCTTGTTACTATTCTGCTTGAGACACATGGCTAATAATTTTTGAGCCTTGTGGCCAGAAGCAACATAGTTAATTTTAATTTTTCTTATGTGAAAATCTGCTTCCCTTTGTAAATTCTCTTCATACTCTAGTTTATGCTGAGCCCATTTTTGCCATAATTTTTCAGAATAAGAGGTATCTAACATATTTTGTAAGCTCTTGAGAGTGTTTAATTGTTCTAAAATTTTAATTTTGTTCTGCTTTTTAACTCTGGATGCTAGGTTAATAAGTAGTTCTCTTGTAAAACATTTAAAAGCTTCCCATGTTGTAGCCCATGAAGTATCCTTCGGGTTGTTGAATTGTATAGATTCTTTGAATTCTTTTTTAAAAGAGTTTCTACATACTGCTCATTTTGGAGAAGAAAGTTGTTCAACATCCACCTTCCCTGTTTATTCTGTACCGTACCGCATTTAGGGATGGCAGCAACCAACAAGTGATATGAAATCACTATTGGATGTATTTGAGATTGAATTATATCTTGTACATAATTTCTAGGGATAAAAAATAATCAATTCTGGAGCCTGTTTTATACACCGGAGATAAGAAAGTATATTCTTTCAGTGTAGGATTAAACATCCTCCAAGAGTCCACCAAACCTAAAATATCTATGGTTTCTGCCAAACCTTTATCTGACTTTGTTAATTTGTATTTTTTTATTGGTTCTGTCCAACAGTGGATTAATAATACAATTTAAATATCCACCTAAGAAAATTTCACTTTTTGAGAAAGAAGAGGGTTTTTTTTTTATTTAGTTGTTTAACCAGGTATAGCACACTAAGCTGAAAGCTTTTTCACAGGAGCAACCTGGGAGCACAAGGAGGTTAAGTGACTTGCTCAGGGTCGCACAGTATGCAAGTGGAAGCTGTGGGATTCAAACCCAGGTCTGGTCTGCTGGATGTCACCAAATTTGCAGCTCAGAGCCTTAGACCACTGCGCTATACTGCCTCCAATCCAAGTTTTATCTCGACATTCAGAGAAAAGTTTGTGTGAGATGCTTGAGGGTCCATAAATATTAATTAGTGTAACCTCAATACCAGTTAGTATTCCATGAACTATAATAAAATAACCATTGGGGTCTTGAATTTCATCTAATAAAGTGAATGTTAGCTTTGTGGAGATTAATATCATCACTCCTACTTTCTTGTTGCTGTTGCCTGCACTGAAAACCATACCCTACCATTCTTTCCTCATGAGATCTTTATCTATACTTTTAATATGTGTTTCTTGCAAAAACGTAATATCCCCTTCCAGTTTTTTTAACCGCCTAAGAACTTGGTGTCTTTTACATTTTTCATTCATCCCACTTACATTCCAAGTAATAAATGAAATGTGCCTAGCCAATCACAATGATAAGTATGTTTATCCTTAAAAAATAATACATACCATTCTGCAAGTCACTGGATATTATAAATAGGGATACCTTAGAAACGGCTGTGGAACATGTCACTGTTCTCTCATCATCTGGATCCTCCATCTTCATGTTCAAGGACAATTTCTCTCTCCACACTCCAAGAAGAAAGAAAATTAGTAAGAAAGAGACAGTAAAAAGTAAAGAAATATCAGAGATAGTGAGAGTAAAACAGAAAAGACCATATATTTTAAATTCGCAACTCACAATTGTACAGCCCACCCCTCTATCTATTGCCTCAATGATTGAAGAGGCCAGTCTCTGGTGACACACCTATAAATAATTATGAAATTTACTAAGATTACAATGACACTAACTATTAAAAGTATAACTAACAATATTTCCATAAAGTGTTGTTAAGTTCAACTTGTCTTAAAAGATGACAGCTTAACTTTCTTTTAATTTTCACAACTATATATGAGAGGAATGCTACGCTTGCAAAACACATTTCCTAATAATTAAAGGAAAAGAAGAAATCAAAAATTTAGAGGTAAAGAACCAAATTGAATAAGGCTTAATTTGATGTAAAAAAAAAAAAAGTTATTTAGTAGTATTCCAGGATCCCCTGGGGTGAATCTATGACCTACCTGTGTACCTCTATCAGATGAATCCAACTCTGAATCTACATATTCACTACCATATGAATACCATAGTGTATCTCTCAAAAATAAGGTCACAAACTTATATCGTATCTATACATATATAGTTCTCATGCTCAGTAACCATGACAACTGCTCTGAATTACGATGTATAATATTGAAAGTTTTATATATCTATAGTGTTACACTCAAGATTCTGGTGTTGTAATAATGTAAAATGGACTCAGGCCTATCATACTAATAATTGATAAAAAGCCTGCAGAACATCCTGGGAAGAAACCTAGCTGGCGGGTCTGTGGTCCCTTCACTATTTATATATGCCTTTGACATTAGTCAGCCAAAATAAAGTGACTGAGCTTTCAGATGCACCCGGTGAGACTGACTGGTGAGCACTGTGTCAGCATAAGTCAAAATTAATAATAAGAGACACCACAGATATACAAAAAGCAATACAGTGGTCCATAGTAAAAGGCCAGAAGCATAGATGTCTCATTTCTTTTCATACTTAAACATAGAAAAACATATGATAGGCACTAATTGGTAATGAGAGACACTATTAGATAATTTTTATATAGAACTATCACCAATGGCGTACAACTAGTATTGGAGCCCCTTGAGAGGGAGCAATCTTAGACCTGGTTCTCTCAAATGGAGATGAAGAGAGGATCACAGATGTAGGAAGTGGGTAACCATTTGGGAACTAGTGACCATCGAACAGTATGGTTCACAATAAACACAGCAATAGAGTCAAGCCATACAAAGACAAAGGTACTGGATTTTAGGAGGGCTGACTTTGCCAAAATGGGTGAGTGCCTAAGGAATGCACCAGCAAATGGGCAGGAAGGAGGGTGGAAGAACAATGGGGAATAATAAAACTGCCATCACAGAGGTAACAAGCCTTTGTGTAAAGCAAATAAACAAACGAAGCGATGAGAAACCACTATGGTTCTCAAAGGAAGTGGCAGTGAAGGTTCAAGAGAAAAGAAAGCATTCAGGAAGTACAAGGAATCACAGAAGGAACAGGACAGAGAACTGTATCAGTTAAAGCAAAAAGGAAGCTGGGAAGGCAGTCAGAACAGCAAAGGCCCAAACTGAGGAAAGATAGCCAACTCAGTTAAGAAGGGGATAAAACCTTATATAGGTACATCAGGGGCGAAGGAAGACCAAGGGAGGATAGTGAGGCTCAATAAAGGGAGGGAGGGTGGGCAGAGGGTGACTGTGAAAAGGCAGAATACTAAACAAATAATTTTGCTCAGTATTTACAAAGGAAGAGGGGGAGGTACATAAAACAAACAGTAGAAACACTCTGTATACAGAAGTTGATACCAGCCCATTTACAGAAGAAAGGGTTCTGAAAGAGCTCTTAAAACTGAAGGTGGACAAAGCAATGGGGCCTGATGGGATTCATCCCAGAATTCTAAATGAACTAAGGGTAGAACTAGTGACACCACTGACTACCCTCTTTAACAAATCATGGGAGGATGGGGTGGTACCCGAGGACTGGAGGAGGGCAGATGTGATTCCCCTTCACAAAAGCGGGAGCAAGGCAGAAGCAGGAAACTACAGACCTGTTAGTTTAACCTCAGTGGTAGGGAAAATGATGGAATCACTTCTGAAGGAAAGAATTGTTGAGTATCTAGAGGCCAGAGGGGTACAGGACCCAAGGCAGCGTGGATTCACAGTAGATTCAATGCTAAGAAGTGCAAGGTAATGCACCTGGGAAACAAAAACCCAGGGGAAGAGTACACAATGGGGGGTGAGATACTAACAACAACAAAAATGGAAAGGGACCTGGGGGTAGTCATATCAGATGACCTAAAGGTGGGCAAGCAATGTGAGAGGGCAGCAAGGAGGGCTGGGGGGATACTGGGATGCATAGGGAGAGGCATCACCAGTAGAAAACAAAGTTGTTATCCCTCTGTACAGACAGCTGGTGAGACCCCATCTGAGTACTGCATGCAGTTCTGGAGACCCAGTCTTCGTAAAGACATAGACAGGATGGAAGCTGTCCAGAGGAGGGCAACTAAAATGGTGCAGAGTCTGCACCAGAGACATATATGAAGAGAGACTTAAGGAGCTATATGTATAGCCTCGAGGAAAGGAGGAGAGGGGGACATGATAGAAACTTTCAAGTACCTCAAGGAATCAACAAAGTCCAAGAGGGTAGCATCTTTCAAAAAAAGATGTGCAAGAACAAGGGGGCACAATTTGAAGATAGAAGGGGTGGCTCAGAGGTAATTTAAGGAAGTATGTTTTCACAGAGAGGGTTGTGGATGTATGGAACGGCCTTCCAGAGGAGGCTGTGGAGTCAAAAACAGTGGTGGAATTCAAGCATGCATGGGACAGTCATAAGGCAATTCTAGGGGGTGGGGGTAGGAAGAAGTAGGCTGCTGGTTAACTAGGATCTGCAGCTTATCCAGTAGGTAGGGAAATGGGCAGACTGGGTGGGCCAAGCGGTCCTTATCTGCCGTCAAATTCTATGTTTCTATGTAAGGCAGTGGAAAGAAACCAGACCAGAGATTAATTCAAAATATACGGTGGCACTTGTGGCAGTACCTAGATACCGTCACCCCCCCAAAAAAACACACCTTATCTCTTTAATGTTTGATCCTTAATTCCACTTATTTTATTTTTTTTTTCTCATTGTCTAAGATAATCATTTTGATGAGAAATGATAATCAATTCCCAATCTAGAAAGTGTGTTTCCACTAATCCAAAAAACCAAACAATGATAAGGAAGACAGGAAAGCATAACATCTATATTTTCTTACATAAATATTCATTGCTGTAAGCTCGTAAAATATTATTGTTAATAACAGTATCAATTTAAGAGGAGATCTCATATGAATTACAGCAGACCCCTCACTCTTCCCCTCCCACTCATTTCTAGCTTGGGTATTTCTGTGCATTTATGTAGAATAGTATTATCAGGTGATCACAATGAGGGGTAACTGGTAAATTCTTATATTAGGTTGGTTAGAAAAATCCAAGTACATTTCAATAGTTCCCTAAGAAAGGTCAGCTCTCAGATTCACCCTCTAGAAGAAACTCTCCTCTAGTCTTTTTAAAGCCAAACAGTAGAAAGTCCTCACCCCATTTAAAAACAAAAGGCATGTCCCTCAGTACACAGCATCTGCTCATAGAACATGCATGACCCATCTGCAAATACTGACAATTATCTTTACACTTAACTAAATAGTGGGATAAAGTGACTAGAAGGATATTAAGTGAAAGGGAGGAGGAAAAAAACAAATGGCTTCCATCATTCAAATAAACAATCTTAACCTCCTTGAAGCTCCAGCGCGCTGCTGCATTCTTGAGATGCCACTGCGCGGTAAGCCCGCTACAAGCGACATTCTGAGTGTTCGAGATGAAATCAAGTGTGGCATTCTCAACTGTAAGCAGCACGACCGGTGAAAACAAGATGGCGTCAATTGACAAAAAATAGTGCACATCAGACTAACCACACCATTTCTGCCACCTCCTTCCAATTAAGCAGAAAATATTGCAATCATTCTCCCTGTATTTCCTTAGCTTAGATCACCATTTCACAACATCTAATGAGCATTCAAATGATTTCGATAATCCACACAGCAAAGCCAAACAAAACAAAAAAAACTACGAAAGCAGTACAGCATACAAAAGAAAACATCAGCCTCCAAACACGTAGCACAACACTGTAAAAATCACAGCTGGACCCATCATTTATAAAACACCACACCTATCAATTTGGGAAATATAAAAATCGGAAACAGAGCCCACCTCATAAAATCTTACCTGATGAATAATCCCTCCATAAAGAAATGTCCCATAAGGCCACAGGGTACAAAGACAATTCATCGAGAGTTCACTTCCAGAGGGCACACCTAGGGGTGATCTTAACCCTTTAAGTCCCACCCAGGCAGATCAGATTCATCCACTCCCAGCTCAGCAAACAAATAAAAAACTAGAGAAGAATGCGGGGTCAATTGCAATTACTTCTGGTTCCTGCAAAAGAAAAGACTAGTGTTATTATACAAGACAGAGTGTAACTATTTCTTTTCAACAAGCAGCATTCTAAGGTCATTCAGTAGATTATCTCAGCATTGTTAGTTCATCGTGAGAAGTCAAAATTGCTGAACAACTCTGGTAGGTCTTTTTTCAGTCCTTGTTTAGTCGCCTCATAGCTGGGATAAGTGAGAGTTTTCCCCTCAGAAAGCCATATTTGAAAAATAGTGGGATGTAGCAAATCATATTTAATGTGAGCCTCTCTCGGAACCCTTTTGATGGGTTTAAAAGCATTTCTCTTTTGAATTAATTCCTGTGTAAGATCATTGAAAAACATCAGCATATGTCCCTCAGAGAAAATTCCTGGTTTGTCTCGAAGCACACGTTGCACATAAACTTTTTGTTGAAAATTCAGAAATCTGACAATAACTGGTCTGGGTTTTTCTTGCGGAGATGGACGTGGTCTTAGAGATCTATGTGCCCTTTCCAGAACTTAGTTTTTAGTATCATTAGGAGGGCCAGCAACAGTGATTAGAACTTTATTAATGAAATCAATTGTATTAGATGCCTCCAAACCTTCAGGAATTCCTACTATTCTGATGTTATTCCTCCTACTTCTTGCTTCCTGATCTCCTAATTTACTAGTTAACTTTGCTATTGCTTGAGAACAAATAATTCTCTCCCTTTGTTCTTTCATTGTACTGCCCTCCAGACTACTGATTCTGGTTTCTGAATCCATAATCTTTTTTGTATTAGTCTGTACTTCTAGCGAAAGGTTAGCTAGCCCAGCTGTCAAGTCAGAAATAACAGTTTTAGTAGC
This sequence comes from Neoceratodus forsteri, assembly GCA_016271365.2. Classification (NCBI taxonomy): domain Eukaryota; kingdom Metazoa; phylum Chordata; order Ceratodontiformes; family Ceratodontidae; genus Neoceratodus; species Neoceratodus forsteri. The sequence continues at coordinate 68,530,057 of JADMNL010000031.1, read as the reverse complement.
CAAAAACCTCTCCCATAAAGATTTCTAAATGCTGAGTTGTCAACGGATGATAAATTATTTCTACTGCCTCCTCATATTCATCCGGTTCCATTAATGGTCTTTTATTATACTTTTTTTTCTATTGTAGGTAGAGGTACATTATAATCGTGTGCCTCTTGTTGTGTTATCTCCATTTCAGACATTGTCCCTAAATTTGGATTTTTAATAATTATCTGTTTCTTGTGAGAAATTCACTTTTATTATTTTCGGTTAAGGAATACAGGTCTTTTCTGTTCAGATATGAATAAAAGAAGAAATAATTCCCTTTGAAATTTGATTCCAAAATTGGCAGTTAGGTGCCACCAGAGACCTTGCAGAGCTTAACGCGCTGTGACCACCCTCCTCAGCATCATCGATCGAATCTCTTGAATGTGGAGAAAAACAGAGAAAAAAAACAGGAAGAAGAAAGTAGGCAACAATACAATGACATCACTTGCAGTGGGCGGAAGGACTATTGTATCACAAATGCACACAAGTAAATCTATTGTTTCTACATATAAACATGCTTTTCCCAGCAGTAAAAATTAAAAAAAAAAGGAGACAATTTTATAAATGCAGTAAGGCACTCAGGGATGTGTGTAAACCATATTTTACAGCACTCCAGTGGCCGAAGTCACTTGGCCTTCGGCCTCATGCCTTACTACGCCCCTGGCTGTGCTGTAAAATATGTTTTACACACACTCCTTCATGCCTTATTGCTTATTTAACCTATAATAATCAGGAAAAATACCCAATGAGAATACCACCGGAGTGAAAGGAATGTTTACTTTGCTGATCTTGAAGCATACTCCATGAATCTTCCTCCAAATTGTTTGAACTAAGGGGCAGTCCTGTAGAATATGTGGTAGACTTGCATCCTTTTGATTGCATCACCAACAGGCTGAATCTTTGGAGTAATCCATGTTGAACAATTTGAGTGGGGAAACATAGAAGCCAAGCAGGATCCTGAACTGAATGAACCTACCTTGTACCTCCCTGAAGCTGATACAAGCCTGCTTCCAGGTGGTTTCCCACTCAGATGTGGAAATGTTTATGCGCAGTTCTGCTTCCATGTATTTGTTGGCCCTTGTGGTTGGGGCTATAGTTGAGATAGAATCTGTTTGCAACTTATATAGCACACCTGCATTCTTCTTTTTTTTTTTTTAACTTTGTTTCCCTCCAGTCAAGGCCCGTGGAACCTTCTCTTGGGCATTCTGTCTGTTTTCTGCCTGCCTGAGGCCCCCCGATCTGTGCCTCCTCTTCCCCCCTCCCTGCAGCCAGCACCCCTCAGTTTAACCCGCCCAGGGTGGGTCGCCCCTCCTCATGGGCTCTCTTCTAAGTCAGACGCTGGCTGCAGGTGAAGACCCGGGTGTAAGATCTGAAAGACCAGTCAGGGAGAGCCCAGCAGAGGGCATGAGGGACAGGTGCTGTTGCCTGTCCCATGAGCTGGTGTTTCCCCTGTTCTGCACACGATCTCTCTCCCCCCAAGCATGGCGCATGCCCTGACGTACTGGCATATGGCAACCCTGCCTTGTGTCTGCCATGCTAATTATGTGCTGCCCGGCTTGCTGCAGTGCCCCTGGTCTCCATCGGGGGCCACTGGCATGACAGGCCATCCCACCTCTACTTCCCTGGGGAGAAGAGCACCACAAGAGCACTCAGTCCTCAATCCTCCCCTGCTGACCCTCGACACCCAAGTTCGCTCCCGAACCTGGGTCACCGGCATAGCACGAGGTGTGGCATCCAGCGCCTCAACCCTCAGCGCCACCGGGCCGGCCACCTGCATTCTTCTTGTGGGTACCAGTTTTGACTATTTGGTCCCATTTACTACAATTAGACAGGTGATAATCTGGAGTCAGAACTTGTTTGATAAGTAAATCTCTTAACTGCAGGTGTAGATTAAAGTGTGACCTATATATATTGAACTTATGTTGAATTTTGCACCAATGAATGCAGCAGGCCAGTATTGGGGTCAGTTATGTCCTTAACTCTTAGTATACCTGCTTTAGCTCAAGTAGGATTGGACAACATTTTCTTATCAAATGCTAGGAGTGGGTTGGCCCATAGGGGCATAAAATCTAATGGAGCCTTATTCGGATTAACAGTAGTATTAACATTTTTGAGGATTTTAATGGAGGATAACGCCATGGATTGTCTTTTGAAAAAGGGTCACTATGTGAGAATAGAAAATCTGTTTATATTATGAGGTTTAGTTAGATGTTTTTCAAGCTCTTGCCACAGGGATTGATGAGAAGGACTAGACAGCACATCTGTTAGGTGAGCTAAAGTTTGTTTCAGAATAAAAGCATACTGATATCTTTCCCGCCAGGGAAGTGCAAACCCACCAACTTCTTTCAGAGACCTTAATTTAGCAATGCTGAGTCTTAGAGGTTTATTCTTCCAGAGAAATTGTCTAATAAGTTTCTCGAGTTTTTAAAAAAATCTGTTCTCCAACAGGACTGGTAGATTTTAAAAGAAGTAGAACATTTTAGGGGCCGCTATCATCTTACATTGATCTTTCTCCATAGAGATACACTGAGTTTAGATTATCTTGTTAAGTCTAGTTCTAGGTCCTTCAAAAAAGGCGTGTAATTTAGTTGTGTAATGGATTCAAGGCTTACCGTGATTTTTAGTCCTAGGTAAGTGACAGAATCCATAAACCATCCTTTGTCCAGAACAGTTTACAGGGTGTTTCATGAAAGGTGATTATGCAGCACTTGTGTTTTGCCCCAGTTCACTACTAAACCAGAGATCTGTGCAAATCTATCAAGGAGCTGACAAACCACCCCACACAAATCCACAGGTTTCATGAGTGTTAGAAGTACATCATCAGTGAAAGCAAGGGTCTTATGGTTATGTTTCCCTACTATTATTCCCTGTATCTCCAGGTGGTTGTTAATGGTTTGAATCAGAGGTTCAAAAGGAAAAGTAAAGAGGTAGGGAGATAAAGGGCAACCCTGTCTCATACCACAGTATAGATTAATGGGGGCTGACAGGATTCCATTAGTTATTATTTGCACCGAAGGCTTCTCATAAGTCATGGCTATCCAGGACAAGAAACCCTCACCAAATCCAAATTCTTTGAGTGTTCTGAGTAAGTAGTTCCATTGCAAGGAATCAAATGCCTTAAAGATATTGAGTGAGAGTATAGTGTAGGGCTCTTTTTTTTTGTTGGACTACCAGATGAGATTGAGTAAATGACATGAGCAATCTGTCCCTGATCTGTTTTGAACAAAGCTTACTTGTTCCTTACCAATTAATTTAGTAATAACAGATTGGATTCTTTGCTAACATTTTGGTTAGAATTTTATAATCTGAATTTAAAAGGAAAATAGGTCTATAACTTGAACAGTCTAGTGGGTCCTTATTTTTCTTCAGCATAAGAGTGATAAATGCCTCCCGCATTGTATGGGGGAGTGAATTAGCTCTTCATAGGTCACAAATAGTAGAATGAAATTTAGGAGAAAGGGAGGTTGCCAATGTTTTATAAAATTCCTCTGGAAGACCATCAGGCCCAGGTGTCTTGATGGATGGTAATGCTTTAAAAGCACAATCAGTTTCAGATAGGGAAATATCTTTATCTAAATTTAATTGATCTTGAGGGGGACAAAGCAGGCATCTTTAGATTCTTAAAAAGGATATCCATACTCTCAGATGGATTGTTATCTATTTTAGCATAAATATTTTTATTAAATTTAAAGAATTCCTCATTAATCTCTTGATTGCAGATGACGACTCGGCCAGACCTGTTTTGTATACATGATGTTAGATTCTGTTGCTGCACATTCTTCAGTCTTAGTGCTAATAAACTACTTGGCGTTTCCTCTGCTTCCCAACATCTTTGTTTAGTTCTGAAAAGAGCATACTCTGCTCTTGCTGACAGCATCTTGTTGATTTCATATTTAAAGTGATTTTGTGAGCTTTCGCAGATGCCTTTTTCAGATAGTTTGCCATTCCCGCCCATGCTTCAGATGTTGAAGCTGTAATTTGTTTTGTTAAAAAAAATCTGTCATAGTCATTTTTATTTATATTTTATCAGCACTGTGTCCTCCAGTTTTCTGTATGCGGCCACAACCCCAAAATGATGTCATGCAAGGGAATTGCCAATGTTTTACATACAGCACCAAAGAATTATGGGTAAATTATAATGTTGATGCAAATGTTAGTTACTCAGAGAAGCAGGCCTTTATTTTGGTGGTGGTGACTGCACCTATTATGTAGAAGTACTGTACATATCAAGGTATTGTAGGCACAATAAGAAGTTGTTTTCCAATTCCCTTACTGTGAGATGCAGGCTCATATTTCTGTAGTGACTTCGACAATAAAAGCTCTCATATGTTTATTTGTAAAACAAGGCATTGTGCATATAGTATCTAGCTGACACGATTTCTTTACTGAGAGATGCAGTCTCTTATGTTGGTAGTGTAGATGTCTGCAATATCAAGACTGATGAACAGAGGTCTCTGTTTCAAAATAGTGCTTAAAAACTTTGTTTTCTTTGCATGATGTCATGCTTGGGGGTTGCAGCACTGAGAAAAAAAGGGCGTGTTATGCAAATGAAGCACAGCACAGAAATAAAAGCATTTATTTCATGGAAAACAGCACTTTTTGGCAGTTTGAATGATAGGAGATTGAATCACAACTCCTACAGGTTACTAATCCCATTTGCTATGGCAAAGCTCACAAAACCACGTTATGGGAAGATATTCTTTGCAATAAATCATTTGGTGTCTTATATGCTTTAGACAGGCCCTCTAATTTTTTAAGTTCTTCTTTTTTGTTAAGGACCTTCTCCCTTTCTTTTTTCCTTCTAGATGCAATGGTGATAATGTGACCCCTTATAAAGGTCTTGTATGCTTCCCAGACAGTGGTTTGAGAGACTTCTCCATATTTAATTTAGTTTAAAGAAATCCTCTGTCTGAACCGCAAGTAATTTTACAAAGTCTTTGTCTTTCAGTAACCTGATGTTAAGTTGTCACCTATGCATCTCCCCACCACGCCCCATTCCAAATTAGTGATACTGTGTTATATTCAGTTTACTTTATACTTTAACTTGTTTTTAGTTACATATTCTCCACTTACCCTATATTTAATACCCTTAGGAGCAGACATGGTTAACTACATTATTGTATCATGGAATGTGAAGGGTTTGGGTTTCCCCATTAAAAGAAAGAAAGTCATAACTTTTCTGAATACATCTAGAGCAGATATCGCCTTCATTCGGGAAACCCATTTAACTCATAATGAGGCTGTTAAGTTGCAAACAGGCTGGGTCCGGAAGAAAATAGCTGCTTCTCCACAAAATAAAGAGGCACTTCCATTTTGATAAGAAAAGGAATTAACTTTATCAAACATGCTCATGTATCAGATCAAGAAGGTAGATACCAAATCCGTTCCAAAGCAGAGGTTGTTTGCGAACAAGGAGCTATCAGGTTGGTGCATGCTTGGAGTACGGTTCCCTGCCCCAGTAAGCAAATCCAGGAAAGAAGAGTCAAGCAGCACACAGGATCTAATGCTGAATCAATAAATTTTAATGCCTCCTGCAGTATAAATGGCATATAAGATCCTACACAGCAGTTCTGCCCCATCGCTTCGACTCAGATACGGGTCTTCATCAGGAGGTGACACTGAGAATGCAGAGCACTAATAAAATGGAGAATACACACAGAGCGACCTGACTGTAGGTATGAATCCATACTCAGGGTGACAGAGACAGAGAGAGAGAGTGAGAGAGAGAGAGAGAGATACAGGGAGCACAATGTGGTGCGGCAGTGTCCAGCAGAAACTGCATCCTCGGAGCACAGTATCGCTGTGAGCAGCTGCTACTGTTAATAGGAGACTTCAAATTAGTTGCATGATCAGGGATGTAAAACGATGGCCATGGTTTCTCTCTGTGTCTGTCCTGGTCAGTCATGCAGGGTCCTGTGCGGTTTCTGTTCTGCACTGCAGAGCGAGACACAGTTGGCGCAAGAGTCACTGTGACAATCAGTATCAGCCAGAGAGAGAGAGAGAGAGTGCAACATGGGCGGCAGTGACTTGATTCATACCTACACTCAAGGCGTTCTCTGTCTCTTCTCCTTTTTATTAGAGCTCGAGATTCCTGGTGCCTTTACATTACTGACAAGGAGGGACCGCATCTGTTGTTCAGTGCCTTTGACAACACTTGCAGCCAGGACTCAAGAAATGTGATTAGCACAGGGTGAGAGAGGGAGAGCGATACAGCAAAATGCACAGAGTGAGAGACAGAACTGCCACTCTTTATGTCCTCCCTCCTGTCCCATCATAAAGTGGCATCTCTGTCTGTGCAGCTCTTTCTCCATGGGTCTTGGTCTCTCTTGCTCGCGCTCTCTCTCTCTCTCTCCATGTAGTGCACTACATGTGCGGCTACTGTGTTGCCCAGTAAGCAGAGATCTGCAAGGCAGTGGGTGGGCAGGAGCAATGTACCAATGCAGGGAAAGGGTCTGGGGTGGGCACAAATACAGTACCGGGCACACAGTGCTGTCACTCACACACTGCTGTTCACATAAAATATAGGGGACACATTTCATCTGTGCTGCACTTTGCTGTGCACTCTGTCTGGCACTACTCTTGGTCCGCTAATGGCTACCATTCCATTTTGGAATCTGAACAATATAATGAGATTTGCTCTGCCTACTGATACTACTGGCTGCCCCTTCACACTAACTGTACTGATATTGGGGATTAATCAATGCAGAGGGAATCGACCAACGGGATCAGACATTTTAGTGCCTTTCAGCAATCCATGTTATAACTGGTGTTATAGTCTACTCAGACCTCATGCAGTCAATTCACACACACTAAACATAACAACAGTACTCTAAAATCCTCACAAAAGAGTATGAATGATGATAACATGCAGAAACTATCACTTGCATTATAAACATCACTAACAACTTAACCTGGTATCAGTCAGTTTGCATCTGTATCCCCCTCCTCCCAGGATGAGACTGAAAACAGGAAGTATTTTCTAGCCATCTTTTTCCTGTCAGAGATTACCTACTAATCAGCCCAAAGTATTTTTTTTCTAGTTATTCTTTTTACCCTCCACTAGTTGGCTCACATCGGTCTTGCCCACACACCCAGCTCCCTCACCCACCTTCTGTCGGACTTACCTCCATCTCTGACAGACACTGTGGTTTGCCCCCCAGGGCAGGGCCATAAGAAGGGGGCTGTACCTTCGATGGAGACTCGGTCAATGCTCCCAGGAGAGGAGTGCCTCAGTTGGTGGTGGGAGGCCTGCAGTAAGAGGTGGACATCCGCATGTAGTAACTGGTGGTGTTTTTTCCCCTTTTTCTGGCCCCTGCACTCCTGGGTCACCAAGAACCCCACGACTTGAGGCATACATGAACGTGGGTTGCACATTGTTGGCATCTCCCTTATGTTCCATAGCTCTGCTTGCACAGCCACCTGTGGTCACCCAGGTGGCAGTAGCAGAGTGGAGTCCATCAACCCTCCCTTCTCGGGGTGGAAAGTGTCATCTAGGACGCTCATCGCACCTCCCCCAGCTGACCCTTCAACAACTCGGGCTCGTTCCTGAACCTGGGTCATCAACGTTCTGAGCAGTGGCACTACTGCTGTGCCAGCAGGCCAACCCTAGCCCAAGGTTTTTCAACGAGGGCAGTTTGGATTTGGATTTGCTGTACTCCAAGCCACCCTGAACATCCATCAGCTTGGCAAATCCAAGCAGAAACAAACTGGCCACAAATGGCTCGGTTCAGCTCAGAGTACAGGAAATACCATGAGAAACAATGACGGCACCATATTTCCTGCTCTCTCACTGTCACACACAGCCAGTTTCTTCACTTGGCATGCTGTAGTGAGACAGGGTGAATGTACTACTGGCTGCTCCTGCAAAATAAACCAACAGAGCAGAAAGATCTGAAAAATAATACAGAAAAAGAGAAAGAGACATAATTTACAAAGGGCTGGGAAGGAGAACTAGAAGAAAAAGCTTTCTGAACTGGGGGGGGGCGCAGAAATCAAGAGGGGGAGGAACCAAAGGGGAAAACTACATTAAAAAATACTTTACAAAATAAAGAAAAATACATTTTACAAGAACAGCAATACTACTTTAGGCAGGGGAGGAGGAACTAGAAAAGAGGAAAAGCTTCTGGAACTGTGGTAGGGAGGAGTGCAAAACAGATAGTGGAGGAGATTTTGGAAAAGTAATAGTAAAGACATGCACTATTAACAAAAAAATTACTTTTAAAAGAAGTTAAGGGCCTGACAGGGAAGCTGGAGAAAAATGAAAAGCTGCTGCAACTAGGTTGAAAAGAGTAAGGACTGGAGGTGGAAGAAAAGTAAAAGTACAGAAGGACAAGGCTAAAAAAAGATTACTTAAAGTGATTTTGTGAGGTTTTGCAGATGCCTTTTTCGCATAGTATGCTATTGCCGCCCATGCTTCGGATGGTGAAGCTGCAATTTGTTTTGTAAAAAAGCTGTCATAGTCATTTTGTTTTATGTTTTATTAGCACTCTGTCCTTCAGTTTTCTGTGTGTGGCCACACCCCCAGAATGATGTCATGCAAGGGAACTGTCAATGTTTTACATATAGCACCAATGCATTCTGGGTAAATTATACGGTTGCTTTAAATGTTAATTATTCAGAGGTACAGTCATTTATTTTGGTGGTGGTGACTGCAAGAGGTATTATACTGACATATGCTCTTGTCTGAGTAGACTTGGGTCTTGAACAATTATGTCTGTAACAATTTTGATCTGCTGCTGATTTAAAATAAAGTTTACCAAAAAAATGTAGACATATGAAGCAAGGCATTGTGGATACAATAAGAAGTTGTTTTCCAGTTCCCTTACTGTGAGGTGTAGTCTCATATTTCTGCAGTGGTGGCAACAATAAAAGCTCTCCTATATTTATTTTCAAAACAAGGCATTGTGCATTCAGTATCTAGCTGACAAGATTTCTTTACTAAGAGATATAGTTTCCTATATCGGTAGTGTGGATGTCTGCAATACCAAGACTGACCAACAGAAGTCTTTGTTTCAAACCAGTGCTTAAAGTGATTTTGTGAGGTTTCACATTTCATCCAAAGAACTCCCTATTGTATTTTTGTTCTGTTCTCATGTGTAATACTATTCTGATTGTTGTATTTACCTGCTATATTGTGCCTACTGTCTCTGCTTACTGCCATCTACCTGATATGTAAATTGCCCTTGTGTTCTGCATAACTGTTGTATTACTGTCTCCTCAGTTGTACCCATGTACTATATACTTATATAACTCCACTTCTCAGAACCCCCAGACGCATCTGGAAATGAACAGTTATTGCTGAGTATGCCTTCTTGGTGAAACAAGCACAATGTGCAAAACCTCTTAGCACAAGAGGGTGGGGGGCTCAAAATAGAATGATTTTCTTCCAACAGGGAAGTGCACATATACTATAGCCCACAGCTGAAAATTCATAAAAGTAAATGACAACAAACAACGTCTGTTGATATTGAGGTCAGCACTCTCATAGACGTAAACCAACAGGTCTTAGGTTGTTTTCTTACAAATATTTTCTTTATTGATAAACACCACACTTAGAGAAAAGACCAACAACCACAAAATAAAACACACAGAATGCAGCTCACCGCCTCAATTGCATGGTCGGTAATTGTCCAGTCCGATAAATTATACCCTTGCAGCTGCCACCCGTTAATAACCCCGTGGTGCTTGTAATATTACCTTGGTGCACAACAAAAACTCCAAACCAAGTAATCAGAAAAAGGCGCTAACTATGTAAAACGGCACATCACAATAAGGCTTATAACAAAAGCTGAAAATGCTGGTGTGCGGCTAAGCCGACCAACATGCTCAGAATGGCTTGTGACGATCTGCTTATGTATTGACCTACATCCTAGGTCATCATCAGAACGCATCAACAATCCAAACCTTCTCCTATTTAAAGTGCAAATTTAAAGGGATACATGTCAAAAACTCAGTGCTTATGTATAAAAATGAAAAGGTGGGCCTATTGGCTATTGCACCTGTAAGTTAAAAAGATCAGACTGAATAAATGAGTCTACATATAAATAATACATAAATCACGTGTACATCATATTACTGTAGACAATGCACATCATATGAACTACTCCTCACAGGCACACGATCAAACAAGGAGAACATTAATAATGACGCCAGAAATACCGCACTCCAGATCCTCCCCAGCACCCAGGTCCCCCTCGAACAAGTAACTACGTACAAATACCTGGGTATTACCTTTGACCCTGCCTTCACCTTTCACCCCCACATCACTACCCTCTCTTCCACCACAAACATTCGGATCAGCCTCCTCTACTGCCACAAGGACTGCCTGCCCCCCTCGATGTGCTTCGTATTGCAGTCACCTCATCAGTTCTGTCCCTAGTAGACTATGGCCTCCCAATCTATGCTGCTGCTGAAAAAACTGCCCTCAACAAAGTGCAACTGTCCATTAACAAGGCCTGCAGGCTCCTGTTGGGTGTGGACAGACACACTCACATCTGCTCTCTCTACTAGCTTACCAACATTCTCAACTTTGAAGAGAAGCTGCTCTACCAGTCCTGCCTGTTGACAAAGAAAATACCCTGGGGTCTCTCCCCCTTGGGGTGGCCTCCTCCCTCAGCATCTCCTAACCTGTCGTATCTACCCACAGTGCCTGCAAACCCACCCTCATGGTACCCAGAGTCAAGACCTTGCTCGCACAGCGGTCCTTCCCCTATAGAGCACCATCATGGTACAACTCCTTCCCGGCCACAATTACCAATCTCTCTAGAATAAGCCCCATCAAGATTGCCCTCAGAAACCACCTCTTTGCCACGCACTGCTGCAACTGCTGATAGCTTCCAGGCCCCCCCCTACTTGTTTCACCTGCCGCCCACTGCCCTCTCTGACAGTGTCCCTTGGACAGCTAACCTGCACCTCCTGCAGAGCGTCTTATTCAGCAGTACCGCTCTAGTTCTTCTCCCAGCAAATATCCCACCTGTTTACCAATTTACTTCTCTGTTTCCCAGTCTCTTGCTTCCCCTCTGGACTGTACCTTAGTCACTCAGTAATGTAAATGTCACACTCCTTCTATACATTGCCTGCTCATGTACCTATGTAGCCGGATGAAACTATGTTATTATATACCTCTGTAACTATATGGTGTTTAGGTTTGTATGTAACTGTGCTTTGACGAGGAGCCTTTGGAAACGAGTCCATGACTCAAAGGATTGTAATTCTGATTTGTAGAAATAAATAAAAAATAAAAAGAAGGGGAGGGAAGGATAAGTGAGCAACACATGGCAGGGTGTGGGTTATGCGCTGATAAATGCACGCCTAGGGATGTAGTGAGGAACGCTTCTGCAGGCTGAGTGCCTTACTGCCCCTAGAATTGCATTTATCAGAGTATAACTAACACCCTGGAGTGTGTTATTGCGCTTATAAAATGGGTATATGTTGAGAAACAGTGGTGTTTATTAAAAAAATGGTAACACTTAAAAAAAATACTGTTATTTTATTTAAAAGAGTCTTTCCACTGTCCCTTGGGGTGCTGTTTCATTTGCTGGTGTCACTAGGGGCACTGCGGTGTGCTTCAGGTCACTGATGTGGGCCCCTGGCAAGACCACAGTTTCCTGAATGTCTTACCAACAGCACACAACCATCTGCATTAGCACTGTTCAGTCAGACACATGAAGTGTGCACAAGGAAAGTGGTGCTTACAAGCCTTTGATAAAGGATGTGTCCGATCCGAAAACGCATCAGGCAGTCCCTTGTTCTTGTTTTTGCTGGTGTGAAGCATACACCACTGCTGCTATCCACAATGCAACAAAATAATTTTTATGTTGCCTTAGCTGCTGGAATCGTTTTTAATTTGGTTGTGAGTGCCCAAGTGTTTTAGTCTCCAGTAGCGCTGTTCACAAAAGTCCCGCTGGTCTCCCTCTACCTGCGGGTCAGGAGAGAGTTTATAAACTCTGTGATACCTGGCACAGAACAGTGGATGGGAACAACTTGGGAGGGACAGTGGGAGGATCCCTGGCCTGGAATCAACACTTTTTAAGTGTTTGAGTGTTATTATTTACCTGTGTGGCTTCCGATTTTGCTTGCTAACAGGAAAATTGTGTTTGCGGTGGCATCAGAGGGATCTGTACAGGACTCCAGCAAAAACGCAATTGAAGCTCCACTCACCTGAGGTGCGGTACTAAAACATATGTTAAAAATACTGAACAAAAGGACCGCACTCTCACTGTGTAGCAAAGAAATATAAATTTATTGATTAAAAGGTACTGCCAGATGCCACAAACCACTGCAGTCACGGACAAAACCCTGACCAGTTTCGTGCTTAACACGTCATCAGGGGGTGTTACACATAAAGGGTGGGATATTCAAAAGGGTTGCACCATGCGCAATAGGGTTGCGCCTGCGCAAGACCAAAAGTGCGCCATTCTCGATATTCAGCAGGAGCAGTTGCATACGAAAACATGCTGGCAACAGCGCAGTGCAGCGAAGGCATGCGCAACCGGCGGGGTGGATCCACATGCATAAAGAGCGCAATGCGAGCACTCAAAGACTTGCGAGCTGGCGCAAGGAGCGAACTGCCGGAAATTGCGCATTTTAGCGGAAATGAGCCAAAATAAAAGGCTCAAGGAAGCGGCGCAAGAGCGTTCAAGGATGCCAAGTGGGGTAGAGAGAGAGACAGACAGACAGACAGTGACAGGCTAGGGCAGGCAAGGCAAGCATTGTGGGCCATAGGCTGCAGAGGCCAGCGGGGTGCCCGTGCAGTGGAAGTAGCAGTCAGGACAGCGGGGTAACACAGCAACACCAGCCGGGGAAGAAGCCAGGGAGATGGACAGTGCCACCTTCCACATGGAAGCTGTAATGAGGGGTGAGAATGCAAGCTGCAGGGGACGAGGCTGTGGAAGGGCCCGGTGAGTGAGTACGCCCAACAGGCAGTACCATGCCGCATCAGCTATGAGCTGTATACAGATGTGAGATCGTGGGCGGTACCGCCTGAACAGGGCAATACTGAGGCTGCTGTGAGCTGTGCAGTGATGTGATGCAGGCACCCTCACAGCGGAGTCATGCTCTGTCAGTGGAGACCAGGTGACAGCCTGCATATGCCTGCTCACCATGGGCACCTTCCAGAGGCCGACAGGGGACACCACAGGCATCACACAGTCGGCCACGTCACACATCTCACCCAATTCCTCAAGCCTGCTGCCACATGCTGTGGAGCACATCCATTTCCCCAGCACCGCAGCAGGCGTACAGCAAACATGCGGAGTTCCACAGGGTAGCACATTATGCCTGGTGTGCTAGGAGCCATGACTGCACCCATGTGGCCATTCACTGCGCCACCTGGCCCCGATGGGGCAGTGTGTAGGAACCGAAGGGCTACTCCAGTGTCAGCTGCCGGGTGGTGTGTGATGCACTGGGCGACTAATCAATGTCTGTGCCACACACCTGCGGAGCACATGATGCCTTCATATGGCATCAGTCCGCACTGTGCCATCGATTCAAGAGTGGGGACATCCCCACAGGACATCTAGTGGGTGAGTACGCATGTATGGAATGCAAACTTGGGGCAAGGGTGGGAATGCCACAGGTGCCATGGTAGTGGCACACAGGGATATGGGCAAAATGGACCTGAACATGACACTGATCTCCACTATCTCCACACAGGTGACAGCAGGTACCCACTCCGTCCCTGGCTGCTCACACCGTACCGGCACCCCATGACCCCATCGCAGCAACGCTATAATGAGGCACATGCCGCCACACGCAACATCATAGAGCGGGTGTTTGGGATGCTCAAGGCACGCTTCCGATGCCTAGACACCTCCGGTGGTGCCCTACAGTACAGCCCCCCAAAGGCCCGTGGGATATTCCTGGCCTGTTGCATCCTGCACAACATGGCCAAGGACTGTGGGATAGCCCTACAGGTTGAAGAGGGGGACAGCGATGGGGATGCCAGTGGCGTCGGTGTTGATGGTGATGAGCAGCCCCCCCTTGGACGGCGGGACCCCCGACTGATCCGGCAGCCCAGCTGCACGGGACACCATCACAGAGGAGCACTATCCACGACACAGGTAAGTCAAGGGGCCATGTGCAACCAACACTGTCCAGGTGCAAACCACAGGCACACAGGGTAACACACCAGGGGTGCATGGCCAGGGGAGTGGAAGGTCCAGGCATACAAACACACCATCAGGGAGGGTGAACACTCATATGGACACACACACACAGGCACAAAGCATACATGGGCAGATGCACAGCACAGCAGGACATGCATTGCTAACACACAGCACCACCGACCACCCCCACCACCTGTACTGTCCAAGTACATGTGTCAGATGCTGGCACCCTTGCACCTTGGTGTACAGTACAATGCAGGCATCATCATGCACGCACCTGTGGACAGCAGTTGGGAGGGTGTGCAGCTGGTCCGTGTCGGCGTGTTGAGCAGAGCACCCAGCAGTGCACTGCCCACATGCACACATTGCACACAGGGCAGCACCAGACAGGGCCCACACTGGGAGACAGGTCAGTCATGTAGCACTGTCCACGGCCACAGCGGATGCATGGGTGGCCCCACCGCCCAACAGCACTGGCAGGCTGAGCAGGGGCCACATGGGGTGGCACTGTTGGACCACCAGGGGTCCCACTGCGTGAACGCGACCTTGCCTGCACAGGGGTCTGCAGCATGCTGAACATACCTGCACCAGGGGTGTTCGGGATGCCCACAGCAGAACCCGGCGTCGACAGGCCTGGTGTCGCACGACGCCAGGAATGGGGAGTGGAGCGTGAACTGTGTGGGGTGTGCGGTACTGGGGCACCTGACTGTGTGCCCAATGCGTCCACTACAGAGACCACTGCCTGAGTCAGCCTGTCAATGGCGGCGGTCACATCCATCCGCATGTGGACCATCTCTGCATGGTCCAGAGCACACTCCCTGCTGTGCCACTCCACAGCCACAGACAGTGCCTCCACGGACACTGCAACCCGCCTCTGCTGCTGTACTGATTCCCACAGCAGTCGGGTGTGCTCATCCAATGGGTACTGTGCCACAACGGCATCCTGTCCCCCAGGGTGTTGAAGGTCCTGATGCACAACACCCCTTGAGGGTGGGCGCTGTTCGCCAGGACCAGGAATGGGCGTATCAAAGGGTGGCGGGCATGTGCCACCGCTGGACACTGTACCCCCAGACCTGGTGGGTGACTGCTGCTGCTGCCCCTCCAACCGCTGTGCCCCAGGGTCCACTCGTTCCACCGCTGTGGCTGCAACACAGCCACCGGTGCTGCCCCACTGGTGCTGACAGGCACAGCCTGGGACTGTGCCGACATGCTGGCACACAAGTTGGAACCAGCAAGGCCCAGGGGCATGTGCTGGCCTGCTGTGTGTCCGTCATGGGACACACACATGTCACTGCCCATTGCAGTCCTCGCATCATCAATGGTGCGATGGTACTACAGCCACGAGTCACAGTGTGCTGGCATGCTTGCATGCCAGACTGCTGAACACAGGCTGTGCACCCCCACAACTGAATCACCGACACCAGAGCTGGCAGCACGGTGCATGCTGGTGCAGTGCATGCTGGCTGGTGACAGAGGTGGATGGACCCTCCTCCATGTCCAGCAGGTCATCCTCACTGCCTGGTCCCACCACCACCATCTCCTGAAGAGAACAGGATCTGTAACAGAAAGAAGGACATGTGAGTGCATGTGAACAACCTTCCCCCCCAACACCACCAACATGTCATACCGTGCAGTGATGGGCTTCCACCTGTCTGGAATCCACCTCCTAGTGCGCCCTCAGCCTAGCACTGCGCTGCATAGTTGCAGCCAGTCGGTCCTCAGCGGGGTCAGCTCCACCACCGCTGGCTGGCCCCGCCAGTGCCAGCTGCGTGCTGCCCTGAGGGCTGCCACCTTCTCCTTCACCCTCCTGCGGTCTGTCCCAATCTTCTTCTTGCATTCCTGCACGGCGCGCTGGTGGCTTCCGTGCAGGTTCACTGCCCGACTGCACCCTCCATGCAGCCGCATGGGCCTGAAGGGTGCCCGGCTCCACTCAGTAGTGCCTCATCCTCCAGGTAGGCCTGGAAGAGGGCCTCAGTCTCTGCGTGGTGAAGTTGGGCCTCCTCCTTCGCCCACCATCCTCACCCCTCACCTCGTCTCTGCTCGGTCATGGCGATCTGTATGGGTGGAAGTGGACACCTGTCACTGTGCAGTCTACAGCATTATCCCATGCCCATTGTCCAGAACATCCCACAGCTGCAACTCACCTCTCACCTGCAGTAACTCGAATCTGTCCAAGCGCAGCCCACTGCCACGCAGTTTATAGAGCAATGCATGCAAATTAGGAGAGGAGCAACTGTAATGAGATGCCGTCGTGCCACCTGCGCCTTTGAATGGCTGATCAGATGATTTGCATGTAGCCGACTGAATATCTAGCCATTGCGCTTTTACATAAGACGGTTGAGCCAGCTGAGCCAACAGCGCAGATCTGTGACTGTGTGGTACACTGCGTGCGCATGCCCAGGTAGCTTACACGGCGTCTGCCGGCGGCGGCGTGCTGTGCGCGATCAGCAATTCAGGCCATGGCCACCATTGTGCCAGTGGTGCTACAGCACTGGGCACTATATGGCGCTGTGGCACTACTGCGCGTGTAGTCCACTGTGGCACTGTCACGCGGGTGGTCGATCGTGCAGGATGCGTAGACGTCAGATGGCGCTGTGCGTGGCCTTGCGTCATAGACCCCTGACCTGGTGTCCGACCTTTGCCCCCTGGCACTGTTCGGCTACCATGTGTACGGCCCTATTGCACTGTCTGGTGACAACACTATGTGGAATAACGGCGCTGTCACGAACTGGCCGATTAGGTTTCTGGTGGTCTATTACGCAACCTGTTCCGCGATGGGGTTGCCGGCGCAGCTGGCGCCATATTGCCTGCTGTAAACTTGGATAGCATGGCGCGGGAGGGCAGTGCAATGGGCCCGTGGGGTGGCCAACCTGGTGGCCTGGTAGAGCCCACTGGGGCACTGTATGAGTGAGTGCCCTCACCATGGCTGGGACACAGGTCTGGCTGCAAGTGGCCAATGACCTGGTGGGGGTCACTGGGCAGCGCCGGTCTGCTGAGCAGTGCCAGCACAGATACAGTGACCTCCACAGGAGGGAACCTGATCTGCATGAGCGGCTACGGTCACGTGCCAGGAGGGGCGTGGTGCCTAGGCCAGGTGGGTGTACCATCTATGCACCTGTATTCTCTGTAGGGGTGTGAGTGTGTTTTGGTGGCTGTGCATAGGTGATGGCTCTGACATGGTTGGCTGTGTCAGTGTGTGCAGGTGTGAGATGCATGGGGCTGGCTGTGTGGGCAGGCACTCTCACTGGGGCAGGGGGCAGTCTGCTTTGGAGTCACACTGATGTTTTTCTCAACATTTGTCTCCCACAGGCCGGGCTGAGAGGATGCAGGCATCGGGGGAGGAGGGCCGTGACAGGGCCCCGGTGCCAGTCGGTGGTGCAGCAAGGGTGGGCCACAACAGCAGCAGCAGCAGCAGCAGAGCACAGCTTCTTGCGGAATGTGAGTATCATTACATCATGGATGCTGTTGCATGCTGGAGGGGGTGGGCATGACCACCAGCCATGCACAACACAACCATGCACGACACAGGCGACATTCATCACTGTCCAGTGTCACTGCACGTCTGTGTGTGTGTCACTGGTGGTCCATGCATGCACTGGGCACATGGCTGTGTAACTGGCATCGCACCACGTTGCCACGTCACTTGACAGCCTTGTTTGTGCTGTGATGGACATGGGCAGTGTGTGTGTGCAGTGGTGCACATAGCTGGTGCCGCCTGTTTGGGATGGCCATGTGCATGTTCACTGTGGGTGGGTGCATACCATCACAGATGCGGGACATTGGGCTATATGGCTTGCAGGTTGGGTGGTGTTCAAGGTTGTGGTCAGTCACAGCCATTGACTGTGTTCCCATTTTCCTAGGCCTCAGTGTTCTCCGGAGGATAGAGCGGGCACTGCAGCAGCTCACACAGGTGTCCTTGGACAACAGAACCATTCTCACCAGCATCCAGCGCCATGGCCTCTGGAGGAGGCACGGCCAGACATGGCGGCACCAGGCGGAAGAGGACCAGCCTGCTGGGCCTTGAGGCGGATTCCCTTCCCACTTTACCCATCCCTCCCACCCTGCCTTCCCTCTCCAAGTTGTTCATCCCTACCCCTTGCCCACCCCTACCTTGTACCCCTACCCCCCCTTGTAAATAGTTATGTTGTTGTTGGTTTTGTAATTTACAGTTTTATAATACATTTATATTTTGATATGAATACTGTGTTGGTCTCTGATTTGCAGCTGGCTATGGTTGCTCAGTTGCAGTGGTGTGCATGCCATCTGGGGTGGTATGGTCCTGGGTGTGTGTGTGTGTGTGTGTGTGTGTGTGTGCACGTGTGTGTGCATGGGGAGGTGTCTCCAGCATGGCAGTGACTTTCTGTTGGTCTTGCCATCTGCTGCCACCCACTGCTGGGTGCACAGGGTGGGTCTGGCTTGTATGCTTCTCTGCTACACGGGGTTGACGTGTGCCGGGGGGGATGCATGGTGTTTCCTGCAGTGCCAGTCACTGCACATGGGTGGTGTCTTGGGGTCACGGTGCAGGGTGTGCTGTGTGTGACGGGGGCTGATGTGTACTGTGGTTGTCAACCCCTGTGTGTGGCAGTCTCAGCCTGCCAGTGGTTGTGCTGGGGTGTCATGGCCCTGCTGTGCTTTGTTGGCTTGTCCCCATGGGCCAGTAGATCCAGTCCCACCCCAGTGATGCTGTGCTTGGGGTGTGCAGGTGTCTTGTTGGTTCTGCAGTGTGTTCCTGTGCCCATGTGTGGCATGGCTGGCGGTGGGCCCCAGCCTGCCTCCCTGGTTGTGCAGTTCCATTGCTCTGCTGGGGGAGCTCTGCTTGCGCTATTGCACCTCTGGACTGCTCAGCTGGGCTGCCCTTGTTGCGCTATGGCGCAACCTTACTGTTCAGCTTCCCCTTCCTGGTTGCGCTATGGTGCAACCTTTCTGCTCAGCTTCCCCTTCCTAGTTGCGCTATGGCGCAGTTTGTGCGATATTCAGACGTTGGCTGCTTGCGCAATTTGTTCTGCTCCATGTTTGAATATCGCGTCTGTTGTGCATATGCGCAATTGATTTGTGCTTGCTCCTGCTGTTGCGCACATTTTGGGCGCAGTTTGAATATGTGGGCCAATGTTTCTAATAGGTGCGTAAATAACAAAAGCCCTTAAAGGGGCCATACATCTCAAACAAAGTGCAATAGGACTCCAGGCACAGGTATGGGCACTTATTATTTTGTGTGGTATAAGCAAGAAAATAAGCATAGCTGGCAAGGGATGCCAGCCAATCAGATTAAGAGACTCTCTCTACCCATTTTATAAGTGAAAGTAAGTCAAACTGAAAAGGAGTGACTTAAAAATGTAAAAAAGAAAGTACTTCAACAGACATTGAGGGGAGTGGTAGCAAGCAACTTAAGTGTCCTGGTGTGGGCAGTAGTCTCAGCCGGTCAGTGATGACTGAAGCCTGCCTCTTTGGAGTGACTTGTTTATGTCCAAAAAGTGCCAAGTTAAAGAAACATAAGTGAGAGTACCCTAGTCTGGGGGCAATAGGGCTGGCTTTGTACCAGTGAGGGGACAAGAGAGGCATTTTTCATTTAATTACTGCCAGCAGCACTCAATAATGTCTTCTCAGAATATATACAGTAGGTGCTCTGGTGTGGGCATTAGGCACAGTAGACTCTGCTATTCAGTGATGACTGGAGCCTCCATATTTAGGGCAACATGTTTTCAGCTCAAAAAGTGACAATTTAATGAGACACAAGTGAGAGTGCCCCTGTCTAGGTGGAAACAACCTACCATGGGGGAATCAGAGAAAGGGTAAAGGGAAAAAAGAGGCAGGGGAGATGAGAAAGAGAACCCTCGAATAGATGTCACAGTTAAAAAAAAAAACTTCAACCTCAGAGAAAGGGTAAAGAGAAGAAAAGAGGCAGGGAAGATGAGGAAGAGAACCCTTGAATAAATGTCACAGTAAAAAAAAAACCTTCAACAAGAAGTTGCTCTACACTGGCAGACATGTTGCACCAATCACAGAATCCACCATCTCCACCTCTGAACTTTGAGTCCTCCTTACAATCACGAAGCACTTCCCAAAATGAGGGAATAAAATCTACCAACACAAACAGCACAATAAAAAAGCCTGTACAAGATTGGAGGAATAGGTGGCACTTGCCCCCAAGAGAAGCAAGGGTCATACTAGAGCAGGTACTTATTGCATTAAAAAAAATGAACAGGTTGCAGGTACCAGTCACGGTGGGTTTGAAAGAATGGCCGTTCATGTTAAAGACTATCTTCATGCTAATGATGATTCAACAAGCACTGCAGGCCAGTGATGCTGATTCTGATGCTGATAAGGGTGACAGAGGGCTGAAAATAGTCCTACTATAATTACTGAAATGAAAAAAATTGCTGTTAGTGAAAGTGAACTAGATACAGTAATTTCAAACAAATCCAAGTTAATACCAATCCAAAGAGATGCCGCAGGAACAAGATGTTCAACCTCTTATGCTTGGCACAAAATCTAAGAAGGCTAAATCTGTGGTGTGGAAATATTTTCAACTTGACAGCAATAATGTGCGTCATACTTCATATGTGCTGTGTAAAAAGGTTGTCAGCAGAGCAATGAAAGTTGGCAGTCTTGACACATCAGCTATGATAAGGCACTTAGTCCAATCACATCCTAACCTGAGGGCTACGTTCAAGGTAACAGGGGGAGGGGTAGAAGGTGAGACAGAAGAGCGGCCTGCCTGTATGAGTGGTGACACAGTCAGAGATCCCCCATCTCACAGAACTGGCTTATATAGATATTTTGTAAATTCTCAGAACCAGAAGGTGAAGCATCCAGCTCACAGTCTAGTACCTTCTCTTTCTCTGGTCTTGAGGCTCCTTCCAGTTCATTAGGTAGGACTGGATCAGTCAAAATACAGTGTTTACCCCATTCAGCTTCAAGAACCCCAGTAGGCCAAAAACCGTTATCCATGAGAGAATCCATTCGAAACTTTTTCCAAATATGACGCAAGTCATCCAGTGGCACAAACATTAACCAATGCAATTGCAATGATGGTGGCAGTGGACTTGGTGTCCCTTCTCATGTGTAGAGTCTGCTGATGTTCAGCATCTGACATGCACTGCAATGCTCAGCTACCCGGTGCAACCTTGAGTCTTTTTTCCCCTAAAGCAATACCAAATAAATACCATGAAATGCATTGACAACTTAATTATGCTTTAGTCATGCTCCTCCAATTAACCAAACTGCAGTTTGCTTTTCAAATAGCTCCCACCTCCCGCCTTCTGAATGGGGAGTGAGGGTGCAAAACTGTTGCATGCTTAATGTTTCCATTTCTGTTTTCCCTGCTCTGTCAATGCTCCTTGCCATGACAGTGTGAGCCACATATTCTTGTATTCCCACTTTATGTTATCAGGCAACGTGATCTAGGGCATGCTGCATTTCTCACGCAGCCACCCACCGACACTTTCTTTTCTTCCTTGCATTTAGTCAGTGCACATGAAAACCACCTTCTCCATACTACCCAGAGCTACATCTCACTCTGCTGCCATTTCCCTTTTTTGTTTTCATTTGTGTCATTCAGCTGTGTTCCATTTTAAGTTGGAATGTTACCTCTGTTTCCAAGTGAAGAAACCAGGGGCCTGGTGTTTTTCAGAGCAGCCACCTGCTGACTCTCCCACATCCTTAGCAAGCGCTTCTGTGGCAGCATACCTTAGTGAAGACATCCACACTTCCCAGGTGGTTGAGGGCACTCAGCTGTGCCTTGTACTTCAGAACCCACCTCCTAACTCACCTGGGGTGCATGGTAATTTAGCAATCCCGCACACCCTGTTGTGTATTATTGCTTGCTTACAATTTACAGTGTGAGCCTATGGAAATTTTATATTGTACTTCCCAGGTGGTTGAAGGCACTCGGCTACACCTTGTACCTCACAACCCACATGGGGCATACAGTGATTTAGCCTTGCCACACACCATGCTGTGTGTTATTGCTTACATGCAATTTACAATGTGATCCTATGGGAATCATATACCACACTTCTCAGGTGGTTGAAGGCACTTGGCTGTGCCTCATGCCTCACAATCCACCTGAGGTGTGCGGTAATTTAGCATTGCCATACAGCCTGTCATGTGCTATTCCTTACTTACAATTTACAATGTGATCCTATGGGAATTTTTTACCACACTTCTCAGGTGGTGTGCAAGTGTGCATGTGTATCCATGACTACGGAAGTGCTGGACCATGATGATTGATGTCTCTTGCGTCATGTAGAAAGAGTTGTATGTTGCTTGTCTTACCTGATATGGATGCCTGTGGTTGCTTGTGTTGTCTTGCCCCCTTTGACTGCTTGGGGGGAATGCTCAATTAGTGTTGAAAACTCTAGCATCGCATGTACATACTTTTGTCACTTTAATAGCAACACAGCCTGATGCATTAACTGAGTTTTTTTGCAAAGAATATATAAGGGATATGCTACCTCCTATTGGAAATATTGTTGCTATTTTTTGTTTGAGTGTCGATTGACCCAGTGCTTGTTCAGGTCAATCGTCATGAGAACAAAAAATAGCAACAATATTTCCAGTAGGGAGTAGCATATTCCATTTATGCCATACCTCCCAAAAGTATAAAAACATGTAATTTCCTGCCATTTTTTGCTGATTATAAAAAAAATCTAAATGGTACATATAAATGAAACACCACACATCTGGTAGATATTTTTGTGCTGAACAACTTTTGTGCTCAAAGTACCATGCTATCATTTTTTGTTTTAAGGTTATTTGCATTTGTTTGTTACAAAAAGTGAAAAAGATTGAATGTTCTGCTGTTTTTCTGCTAATTATAAAATAAACTAAAAGGTATCTATAAATGAAACACAGCTCATTTTATAGATATTTTTGTGCTGAACAACATTCATGCTCACAGTACCATGCTATTATTTTTCGTTTTAAAGTTATTCACATTTGAAATGGTTAGTAAGTTTTCCTGTGTGTGTCTGTCTCTTTCTCTCTCTCTCTCAGACATCATTAGCCATGTTTACACAGCCATGGTATTTTCTTTTCTTTGCTACTCCTTTCCCGCTGCACTGTGTGCTGCACCAGTGTTTTCGGTTTACACTGCTGGCTCTTACAGCGGTGCAGATCACATTGCAGAGGGGGGATGGACATTCTATAGGGTGGGTTTGGATGGCAGGGAGACAGCTTTGAAGTGGATTGAGCACAGAAGAGCATTTACAGTGCAGCTTAATGCGCTCGATCTGCTACATGTACCCACTCCTGAGTTGGAGCCAAAAATGGATCCACTCTTAACATCGTCTCTTAAGTGTCCAAACCATTGTGTTTGCAGTGCATCAACCGGTGCACATGGGTTGTTGTGTTGCAAACACAATGATGTAAACAAGCTAATGTGTTGTCTGTGTTACAGCTGGCATCCCGAACAGCACACAGCTCTTCGTGGATTTTTGAAATTCCTAGCCTGATTATTTATTTTTTTTGTTATCTCTTTCTCTCCTTCCCTGGTCCTGGTCGGCTCTTCATCTAGCCACCAGCCCTCATGCTTCTTCTCCTTCAGGCCCTCACCTTCTGCACCTCTCACAGCTTACCCCCATAGTGGGGCTGCGGGGAGTCCCCTACTCATCCACCAGGACGGAGTTAGGTCGGGGTGTTACCTCCAGAGGATCAGCATCGGGGGGACAGCTATTATGATAGATCAACTCTGCTTACATCAAAGGAAAGAACTGACCCATGATTGGGTCAGCTTTTCCTTTTGAAGTACATGCCATCTCCACCGAGCAAGCAAAAACTTGGTCATAATCAACCTGCCTGATGATTGGTGTGGCACTGACTTGCACCTTAAACACTGCTCTGCATTGGATGGACAGTGTCATAACCCTCAAAAGGCAGTATCATAGCAAACTGTTTGCTGCACGCACATGTACATGGCGAACATAAACAAGCATTTGTCAATGCCGAATGTTGCTTGCTTCTATGTGCTGTTTAGGTATTTGGAAGTCATTGGAGTGCAAATATTGAAAATTTGCGAACTTACGAGCCGTGTGTGAGGAACTGCACAACGGACGTCAGAAACAGTCATTTTAGAATTTTTCACCAAATTTTCAACATAGCCATTTTAAGACCTCTGCTCATGAACAGTGTCACTGTGATTTTGTTAATGTGTCCCATACATTGAGTTTGCACACGACTGCGCCATTATGCGCTGCATGAAAGCGAAACATGTTTTGGGCAGGATGTGAAAAATGACAGCTGTACTGCTCATAAGGAGGTGTGGTAAAATGGCAATGTTGAAAATCTGTAGTGGAAATATTGAAAATTCGCAAACCTACGAGCTGCGCTTGGAACTGTGCAACGCACACTCGAAAAACAGTCATTTTTAGGAATTTTTTCACCAAATTTTCAACATAGCCATTTTAAGACCTCTGCTAGTGAACAGTGACACTGTGATTTTCTTAATGTGTCCCATACATTGATTTCGCATACCGACTGCGCCATTGTGTGCTACATGGGCTGAAACACGGTTTGGGCAGGATGTGAAAAATGACAGCTGTACTGCTCATAAGGAGATGTGGTAAAATGGCAATGTTGAAAATCTGAGTGAAAATAAAAAAATTTGCGAACTTACGACGTGCGTAGGAACTGCATAGCATGCGTCGTAAAACAGTCATTTTTAGGAATTTTTTCACCAAATTTTCAACATAGCCATTTTAAGACCTCTGCTCATGAACAGTGTCACTGTGATTTTCTTAATTTGTCCCGTACATTGATTTCGCACACCGACTGCGCCATTCTGTGCTACATGGGCGGAAACACATTTTGGGTGAGATGTGAAAAATTACAGCTGTACTACTCATAAGAAGGTGTGATAAAATGGCAATGTTGAAAATCTGGAGTGAAAATATTGAAATTCAGAACTTACGAGCCTGCGTAGGAACTGCGCAACGCACGCTCGTAAAACAGTCATTTTTTGGAATTTTGGCACCAAATTTTCAACATGGGGTTTTTGGGACCCCTTCTCATGAAAGATGTCACTGTCATGGCGGTATTCAGGCCCGAGGGTGATTTCGCAGTCACTGCGCGAAATCACCCTTCGGGCCCGGATAACGCCATGACAGTGACATCATTCATAAGAAGGGGGTCCCAAAACCCCATGTTGAAAATTTGGTGCAAAAATTCCCAAGAATGCCTGAGATATGCAACAAAGTTGAAACCTCCTATCTAGCCCATTATACAGCTTACCGGCATTTCCTCAGTTTGCGGTCGGCTTTGAAGAGTGCAGACGTGTTCGGTCCACGAAGATCGTCGTGCGAGTCGGAGGTAAGTATGGGGTGTGTGGGGAGGCTGGGTGCGCAGTGGGTGGGTGCGGGTTGTGGGAGAGGGGTCGGGAGGCAGCGCGGGACCGTTTTCATTTTCAGGAAAAAAAAAAGGCGTTGTGGGACCGTTTGCCACGCTGGGTGGGCTCCCAGTGTGGCACAAGGATGTTGAGGCGCGTTCAGCCGCGAGGATGAGGCACCCCGTCGGCAAAGGACTGTTTGCCACGCTGGGGTGGGCTCCCAGCATGGCACCTGCTACTGGGGGCAGGGGCGCAGCTCAGCCGGCGGGGATTGGGCATGGGCGCAGCTCAGCCGGCGGGGTGCACCGGCAGCGTGTGGGGAGCTGTGCGTGAGCAGCCGATATCTTATTGGTGCTCACTCAGTGTAACTCCCCTTTCAACTGTATGCCACTGCATTTTGGAGCGTGTCATAGACAGCTCCAAAATGCACTAGCTTACAGGGGCCGCGCCTGCCAGCACACTGACTGAATTGGAGGAGGAGGTGACACACCTCCGAAATCTCCGATGATGGCACTATGTTTCTTGCACATGCGTGCAAGCAACATAAAAAGGAGGATTAGTAAACTGAACACTAAATCCAGATCTACCCCAGGATCCACTCAGCCCTGATTTCAACAAGAAATTGTAGAGTTATTGTGTCAGCATGGCTCAGTTGGTAGCACATCTGCCTCTGGGCTAGAAGTTCATCGGTTCTTGTCCCTCGCTGGCATTGGGCTCATACCATAAGCATTGGCACCCATTTGCAGTACTAGAGGGGTGCTGTGCTGTCACCTGGATGAGATGCTAAACCAAGCTTCCTTCTATCTGTCTCTGGTGGGTGTCCAGGTGGAAGTAAAAGAACCTAACGCACTTTTCCCAAGAGTAGGGGAATTTTTTATTGGAAAAAAAATACATTAGACAATATAACCTTATAAAAACAAAAGCAAAAACAAAGCAACTCAAGAACCAAGAATGATAGTAGATATGCAAAAACTGTTTGGAAAAAAAATTTATTATTCTAATGACTAACTAAAGAGTTCTAAGCAAAAACACGAGATATACTTAAGACAGAGAGGAGAAATGAAGAAGAAAAACCTCATTAAGTCACAAGCTTGCTGGCCTTGTAATCCAAGCCATGTTGTGCCATCTGTCTGCTAATAAAGCTAAAGAACACTGAATTCAGTGCAATAAAAAATATGCAGTTCAAAAACAATCTTGTTAAAAAACTTCAAGTTCCCAAGAGTAGGGGATTTCCTCCAGTGTCCCAGCCAACATTTCCCTTCTCATAGAAAACGGTTCCAAGGCTGTGTGTGGGTGCTGATGTGTGAAATGGCTGCCGCTACACATTCAGTCACTTCACTACCAGTATATCATTGCTTGTAAAGCATTTTGAGATACAAGGGGCTAGACTGTTAAAAGACACAGGAACTAAGTCCCACACTGCAGCCTCGACTGCAGGATGAAATCTCTGTGCCTGCAGAGTTCTGTAGTTTTTGCTGGTGCAGCTGTGGGAGAAGTTGCACCTGGTGACTAGGCATAACTTTTTCATGCAGCTGTATTCAAAAAACAGCTGCAATCTACCGTAAATCGTGGAGGCGGTCGCAAACTGGTTCCACTTTTGAAAATACTGCAGCTGTGGGAAAAACTGCAACTCTGCAAGGGAAAACCCACTTGCACCAGTTTTTTCCCACAGCTGCGGGATTTTTGACGGCTTTGAAAATCTAGCCCACTGTGTTTGAAAAGCATTATATAAATGCTGATTCTTCTTCTTCTTCTGCTACTTCTTCAAACCGCCCCTTTTATATGTTTGCATGCCAATGTTGTTGTTTATCTTAGTTGTTAGGTAAAAAAGTTGTTATTGGGGCTGCCCCGATAGCCCAGCTGCAGGGTGTTGTGGTGCCATTTAGATGACCCAAGTACGAGAGCAGACTCTGGTCACCATGTTGCTAGGTAGGGACATCAGTTACCATCATTCTGGTCTGATTTCAGATTGTTTCAGTTGGCAGAGACCTCTGACCAAAGATCCAGTCTCCTGGGACCCATAGTAAGTATCTGAGGTATGTGTGGATCTGACCACGATTCAGTGAATCCAGTCATCAGATCCAGGTATGCGACCATCAGAGCTAGCTAGCTGAGGTTGGATCCGGTGGTGCCGACCTCGGATACCTGGATCCCACTTTGGTCAGATTATGGTTGGAAAACTCACAGATGATCAAAAATCTTACTATTCTCCCCATTATGGGACCTTACCATGATGCTAGCTATTGTCATTCTGGAGTTACTGCCTTCCTACAGTTATCAATTGAAGCTTGCAGTTACGACATTCAGTTAGCACAAAATTATCTCTTTTTTAACTTATATTTTATTAAAGTTATGTAAAAGTTACGTTACATGAACTTGCCCACAGGAAGGCATAACTGATGTTGATAGCCTAGAGCAAGCCAAATGTATCATTTTGACAGCAGTGGATACAAATTCAGAGCACCCCTGTATTTCGGTACATTATACGTGGGAAACCGTATGATCCCAAACATTAATACTACTTGAAGTGCAGTAAAATATACATTATTCAACACGTCTCCAAAAGCCACCACTATAGCCATGAGCAGGGATACCCAGAATGAAAATATTAACATTGTTCCCTCCTAAGGGAGGGTTAATTATTCCCAAAGTTTAGCTTCCGCAGTAAAGGCTATACAACAGTACTGCCCGTCTGTACTTTCTCTGCAAAACACACAGATTATATCAAAATTGATATAGCTGACAACAATAAAAACAGGCCCCACTTGTTGTAAACCCAAGACTGAAACTTTCTCAGGTACTATAAACTGTATGGATTGTGCCAAAATTATTATCTCTACCTGTCTATAATTGTTAGTACCTCTGTACCCCCCTTCCCAAGGTTGTGCCTGAAAACAGGTCCTGGTTCAATGCACCTTTCCCAGTTACCAATTTTTAAATACATACAAATAAAATAAATAAATCACATATTTATATAGAATCTGCAAAATACTTTATTTCTTGTTAAAAACTAAAAAAAAAAAGTGCAGCTTTTCTATACACTGCCTGCCCTGCCAGTAAAGACACTGTTATATCACATTTCAGTGATTCCATTGGAAGGGCTGTGCCCAGAGGTGGTGCGTCTCACTTCTGTGCAGGTGATCCAAGTTCAGGGAGATGTGATGGGAGGCAGGCCTGGCCACCTTAGCTGCTGTTCGGCAGTGGCTCCAGGACAGCATGGGTTGGCTCCAGGGCCACGGCTTGGGAGTGGAGTGGTGGTGGGCTCCAGGGCTGCAGCTTGGGAGCTTGGCCCCTCTACAGGGAGTACTCTGCAGGCAACTAAAATCAGCAAGTGTCCGCCCATGCCAGGAGAGGTCCCAAGGAAGAAAACTGGGTACAAATTCCACTCTTACCATAAATGACACTTGTGGCACATTCAGACCCCAGGCCATGCAGCCAACCACTCGTTACCAGATCCTGTGCTGGGCCGGAAGGAGGGACAACCCACCCTCAGTCCATCTTGCCACAGAGAGGGAGCCATCAGGGACAGATGCAGTGGTGAGATTAGTGGATAAATGGGCTGGAGGGGTTGCTGTAATGGCCTGAAGGCAAGGATGAGGCCGCTGGGGAGAAAAAAACTGTACAGGAGAAAGAAAGGATTCCATTAGAGTCAGTCTTACTAGCAGTTGATAAAATACATGAAAACAAATGAATATGGTGAGGCAAGAAAGAAAGAAAGAAAGAAAGAAAGAAAGAAAGAAAGAAAGAAAGAAAGAGAGTCTGTTTTTATTTCTACTTCTTTTCAGCTCGTCATCTGTTCCCTGCTCTGTTTTTCTATCACTCAGCATGCCACTTCCTCCCTTCTGTGTGACACAATAATATGGAGCTGTTAGTGACTAACTCAATACATTTAAAGGCACAGACCCTTCATCATTAAAAGTTTATCCTGACTAGGCATATGTCCTTTAAAGTGCCAGGATAACATATATGTGTATGTGTGAGTGAACCCAGGCTCACATGGCAGCTGCCATGTGGGCCTGATATCTCAGTGGTGGAGCACTAAGGATGGTATTCTGGGGGCCAGGGTTCAATTCTCAGTTAGGGCACATTATTTTATCGCATTACAATTTGTGTTCCAATTTGCTAGTAGTGGCTGATACTGCACCACTAACTAATTACCCTCTCTATTGTTCCTAGTTGCAAGATATCAATAGGAAAAAGAAATGTGACTGTGGGAGCCTCAGGCTGCACCCAGGTGAGCCTGATAGTTCAGCGGTAGAGCACTTGGATGGTATTTTGGGGACCTGGGTTCAGTTCCCATTAGGTCACATTATACCTTTCTCGTTAGAGTCTGTGTTCCAGTGGCTAATCCTTCATTATGAAATGGGGAGCAAGAATCTTGGCTCCCGATTGGTCAAGAGCTGCTTTAAACCAGGCTGTTATCCCAACACAACAACCCGGGTGAAAGTAGCTCCCAGTAAAACGGACTCTGGACCTGCCAAATACCCCTACACTCAACTGTACCTCAAAGAGCAAAGCCGATCTCCCCTCTCATGCACATCCTCCTATCCTGCTCTCAAGAACATCTCTCCAGTATGTCTGTTTGTTTGTTTGTTTTACTCTGTTGACCGAAAGTGCTACTTCCTCTCTCTTCAGTCAGCTCCATCGCACAGACCTCACATGAGATGGACTGCAGAAGAAATGTTTTTCTTTTTTAATTTAAACAAAACTAAAATAAAACCAGGCTGGCTGTAGACCGCGAGGCCCCATCTTCATCAAGTACCCGCTGCTCCCTTCAGTCCGACCAGCAGCCTTGGTACTGAACAGCGGTATGGTGGCCTTGTCTACCTCAGTACCAAACAGTAAATTTAAGAGCTAATCCAAGATGCAGTCCCTCTCATGATGCCCCGCTAGCGTGAAGCACCTGCCCACCCTAATCCAAGATGCAGTCCCTCTCATGATGCCCCGCTAGCGTGAAGCACCTGCCTGCCCTAATCCAAGATGCAGTCCCTCTCGTGATGCCCCGCTAGCATGAAGCACCTGCCTGCCCTAATCCAAAATGCAGTCCCTCTTGTGATGCCCCACTAGCGTGAAGCACCTGCCTGCCCTAATCCAAGATGCAGTCCCTCTCATGATGCCCTGTTAGCGTGAAGCACCTGCCTGCCCAAATCCAAAATGCAGTCCCTCTCGTGATGCCCCACTAGCGTGAAGCACCTGCCTGCCCTAATCCAAGATGCAGTCCCTCTCGTGATGCTCCGCTAGTGTGAAGCCACTGCCTGCCCTAATCCAAGATGCAGTCCCTCTCCTGACACCCTGCTAGCATGAAATCACTGCCTGCCCTTCCTTAGCCCTTACTAGACAGCTGCTTATATGAAGCATTAGCGCCACCTATTGAGCAGCAAGTTGATACTATTTTATCTGTGAAACCTCACTTGAGAGAAAAAAAGAGTTTTAAATAATATGAATAGCAAACGTTTAAAAAAATAAATTCAGTTTACTAATAAGGACCCATTTCATAATCGTAATAAGGCACTCCAAGGGGAGTGTTATGGTGGGATAACGACCCTTCTCGGGTGGTGAAAGCCCTCGGCTACCTCATAGCTTCAACCCCACCGGTGGCCATTATCCACCATAACACCCCCCCATTGTACCTTATTGCTTAATTAACACCCAATTACAATCTCAGTTATTTCTGTAAATAGGAGTATTACAAATGACTAGGGCTGTGCACCATGCTGGGTTTTGGTATTTCTACATGTGTCACTGGTGTTTGCATTTGTGTAACTAGTATAAGTATTTGTGTCTCTGGTATCTGTATTGGTGTCTCTGGTATCTGTGTTTGTGTCTCTGGTTTTTGTGTCTCTGCTGTGTGTATTTGTATTTGTGTCTCTGGTTTGTGTGTCTCTGCTGTGTGTATTTGTATTTGTGTCTCTAGTATTTGTAGCTGTGTCTCTGATATTTGTGTCTGGTATTTGTATCCATATCTGTATTTCTCTGTATTTGTAGCTGTGTCTCTGGTATCTATATTTGTGTCTCTGTTTTTTGTGTCTCTGCTGTGTGTTTTTGTATTTGTGTCTCTAGTATTTGTAGTTGTGTCTCTGATATTTGTGTCTGGTATTTGTATCCACATCTGTATTTCTCTGCATTTGCAGCTGTGTCTCTGGTATATGTATTTGTGTCTCTAGTATTTATACTTGCATCTTTGGTATTTGTGTCTTTTGTGTTTTTGATTGTGGTATTTCTGTTTGTGTCTCAGTCTGGAATTTGCATTTGTGTCTCTGACATTTGTATTTGTGTCTGTGGTATTTGTATCTGTGTCTGTATCTCTGGTATTCATATTTGTGTTTGTGAAGGGTGGAAGGCTCACGGGTAATGTTATGAAGTACTTTTTCACTGAGAGGGTGGTGGAGCTGTGGAACACCCTTCCAGCAGAAGTGGTGGGTGTGAAAACAATATGGGGGTTCAAGAGTGCATGGTCTAGACATAAGGGTACCCTGGAGATGTGCAGAACAGGACAGCTGCAGATCAAATAGGATCTGGGGCTGCAGCAGTGAGTAGGGAAATGAGCAGACTAGGTGAGGTGATGGTCCTTATCTGCCGACAGATTCTATGTTTCTGTGTTTCTATGGCCCTGTCCACACTACACTGCTTGCAGGCCGCGGAGCGGTGCAGTGCGTCCAAACCTTGGGTGGTGTCTGTTATGGGACCGGCACCGCCGGTCCACACATTGGGATCTGGGCGACCATTACAGCGCGCCGATCCATGCAAATGCGGCTAAGGCGCTGTGCTGCTCTGCAGGGGACCGTTACGGCAGTCCACACTACCGCTGGTAGCGTTACCAGGGCAGGATCAGTTTCATAACTGTTGTTGAAACCACCTCATATGTGGTTTCAACAACGGTTACGCAAACGCCTCCTGTAACGTTACAGGTGTAAACGCGACCTGTTACGGTAACGTTTTATACCCTCTGTAACATTACAGAGGCGTAGTGTGGACAGGGCCGAAGTTTCTATGTCTCAGGCATTTGTGTCTCTGGTTCAGTATAAGCCACTTAAAGGGAACCCGCTTAAACAGGATATGCGCTTAATTGGATCATTTCCCAGAGAACCGATTTTTTTGGGCAATGGATTTCTATGGCAACCACAACCTCTTAATCAGGATGGCCTGGACTCTTTTGGGGACGATCAAGTCCCACTGCCACCTGCTTGATGTGCAATCAGCTGCTATATATGCAGCACTCCCCAGCACTCACTGTCAGTCAAAATCCATTATGGCTAACAGCAAGCGCACAGACCTCCCGCTGTCGGAGACTTGCAACTGCCCAGCACCTCATTCTCCTCAGTCGCCAAGCAAGTCAAGATCTCTAAAAGCCAAGCTGGTAGGATTAGTCTCAGCAGAGACAAAATTCTCTCTGAATGACAAGTTAACTCCAGTTCTAATCACAAATGGAAGAAGAAGGGTAAGGACTCCCGGGCTGAGAATGGTTTCAGCATGCAGTACGTAGGGGTGTGAAACTGTTGGGACCTGTTTAAAAAAAAAAAAGGCTAACGAGCTTGCTGTACACGTGAGCCATGATGCCTTCAATGCCACTGACGGGTGGCTTTCCCACTGGAAATCACAGCACAAGATTGTGTGCAAGAGGCAGCATGGAGAGAGGGTTGGTGCTGATCAGTCATGCAGCTCCGATTTGCGGCAGAATGTGCCCCCCATGCTAGTGTTGGAGCATGCTCTTACCAACACTTTTAGCACATATGAACGGGTTTGTTTTACCGCGGGTATCCAGACTGCAGCCACACACACCACGATTCAGAACTGTTTGTTACAGTCATCTCATGATCGCTCACTGAAAGTCAGCCAGTGGACAGCCGAGGAGGTGAGTGGAGGGCTGTGCCTGTCACTGCCGGGATCGGTAATGACTGCTGTCCGGGGTGACAGGGGCTCAGAAGAGTGGGTCTGGAGCAGGCGGGTCAGGTGGGGGCTTTGTCAGCCATTAGGAGTGAGGGGTCAACTAGACTGTCAGGGATCTTACAATACAATACAACACAGAACAGGTGATTGGGAGGATGTCCACTAAACTACCAGGGATCCTACAGTGAAACACTGAAAAGGCAATTGTGGGGTGTGTGGTTCACTAGACTACCAGGGATCTTACAATGAAGCACTGAATAGGTGATCGGGGGGTCCAGTAGACTACCAGGTACCTTAAAGGGAGATGTTCATTTGCAAATGCCCCACATAATAGTGTGTGGCAGTACCCAATTAGGCTTTCTGCCTAAAATAAAAATGGTACTTTCTGGCATGTTGTAGTATTTTAAATTTATCTCGTTGATCTTGTTTTCCCTACCACTGGCATTTTGTAACAAGGCAATATTGTGCAGTGGTTTAAGGTTCTCAGCTGCAAACATGGAGACCTGGGTTTGAATCCCACAGCTCTCACTTGCATACTGTGTGACCCTGAGCAAGTCACTTAACTTCCCTGTGCTCCCAGGTTACACCTGTAAACAAGCTTTCAG
Source organism: Neoceratodus forsteri (assembly GCA_016271365.2). Lineage (NCBI taxonomy): Eukaryota > Metazoa > Chordata > Ceratodontiformes > Ceratodontidae > Neoceratodus > Neoceratodus forsteri. Next base: position 68,496,113 of record JADMNL010000031.1, on the reverse strand, counting down.
CTTAGTGTGTCTCTCCTGATTAAAACAAAAAAAGCACAGCTTGGGGCACATCCCAGAACCTCCTACAGCTGACAGAGATTAGTCACAGGAGAGTGTATAATTTTTATTAACACAGGAGATATTATTAGCTCTGGTTTGATCATTCACTTTCTCCACGTCGCACCAAAACCACATATAGACTGTCCAACTGGACGGTGTGACATGGAGAATACAAATGGCCAAACCAGAGCTAATATTAGCTCCGTATATTGATAAAAACTATATACTCGGCTGGCTCAGCGGCATGGAGGACTGAGGCACCATGCCTTACCTGCCACCATGCCAGTGACCTGGAATCGGGCGCAATCTCAAGGTGTTGGGAATCGGCCAGGGGGAGGAGGATTGAGCATCTGACAGACTGTTCTCCTCTGGGGAGAGGGTGGGGTAGCACTTGGCGCTTGACTGACCCTGGTGGAAGCCGGGGGTGTCACGGCCGATACTTGCAGGCTTCCGGGAGGTGTGCCAGACATCAGTGTGTATGTGCCTCACATAGAAATTGTCGTCAGATAAGGACCGCCAGGCCCGTCCAGTCTGCCCAAAAGCCCTACACTATTTGTGGCCTCTGACCTTACCTGGTAAATGGCTTTTCACCCCTCCATCCCACCTCTAAGGTACCCTTATGCCTGTCTCATGCATGTTTAAAACCCTCCACTGGGCTTGCCCCTACCACCTCCTGTGGCAGTCTGTTCCATGAGTCCACCACCCTCTCTGTGAAGAAAAACGTACTCACATTTCCCCTCAGCCTGCCACCTTCCAATTTCATATCATGCCGCCTCGCATCATTGCATGCCACACCTCCCACCAACAAGGGTAAAAATTGGCTGAGGCACGGAGGACATCCACCTCCCGCACCAAGCCCCATGCAGCTGTGTGAGACACTCTGCCACCAGATTATCACTGCGGCATCATAAGGGGAGTAACAGGGGTGGCTTCCTGAGTGGCCCCGCCCTGGGGGGCAATCCAGGGTGCACTCTGATGAGCCATAGTAAGTCCTGGGGGATGGGGTGAGGTGGTAGGGATTGCGGACTGAGGGGGAGCCAGCTGGAGAGAAAAAAAAAAAACAACTATACGCTCTCCCATGGCTGATCCTTGGCTCTGACATTGGCCATCGGAGGTTCTGGAATGTGAACTGAGCACAAGCGGCATTTGTCATAAAATACTGGTGGGAGGGATGGCAGGATCAACCAGTTAAACTTTGAAAAACTACTACATGCCAGAAGGTAAAATTTTTATTTTTTGGCAGAAAGCTTAATCAGGGGCTGCCCCACACTATGGTGTGTAGGGCATTTGCAAGTGGACATTTCCCTTTAGTGTAATTGATAGGCAGGACGGGCGCTCCAGGCGCTATGCAGGCATGCTAATAAGAAGCATGCAAGGGTCCCTTTAATGCCTTGCACTCCCAATGGGCTCATTAGCATGCTAGGGCTGAACATGGCCCACAGGAGCCCTGGCACTGTTCCGCTGGGCAGCATTATCTCCAGTGGGCTCCCCTGTGGGCCATATTCAGCCATGGGCTGTGTCAGTGCAGAGCATAGTTACTATGTACTGTGCTGGAATGGCCCCATATTCGGTCAATTAGCACGCTCTGGTGAATGCATGCTAACAGTCTGACTATTTTCCCACACCAGCCATGCACTAACTGCCAGATAGTGCTCCTGTCTGTGTGGCGCCCACCGCCCGATTTCAGTATGGGGCCCTATATCCCTAATTATTTCTAATCATCTGTACTTTATCTAACCATTTACTATGCATCGTGACTCCTCTTTTACCAGTACTGTTTCTGTAACTGCCGAAATATAATGTATCTCTACCTGTTTTGTATTCTATAACAGCCTGTTATGTATGTTTATATCTCATTGTAACCTGCGAGCTCATGCATGAAAATAGCAAATTCTTTGTCTAGTGCACTTAATCTGGTGAACAAAAACTACAATAAAATGTGCATCTGTATTGTTATTTGTGTCTCTGGCATTTTTATTTGTGTCTCTAATATTTGTATTTGGAGGCAGTATAGCACAGTGATTTAAGGCTCTGAGCTGTAAACCTGAAGACTTGAGTTTGAATCCCACAGCCCCCACTTGCATACTGTTGACTCTGAGCAAGTCACTTAACTTCCTTGTGCTCTCAGATCGCACCTGTAAACAAGCTTTTAGCTTAGTGTGTCTGTCCTGATAAAAAAAAAAAAATTGTGTCTCTGATATTTATATTCTTCTCTTTGGTAATTGTTTTTCTATCTGTATGTCATGTATGTGTATTTGTGTCTCTGGTATTTGTATGTGTATCTGTATTTTTGTCTGGTATTTTTGGTATTTGTGTTATTTGTGTTTGTTTCTCTGGTATTTGCATTTGTGTCTCCAGTATTTGTATCTGTATTTGTGTCTGGTATTTGTGTTTGTTTCTCTGGTATTTGTATTTGTGTCTCCAGTATTTGTATCTGTATTTGTGTCTGGTATTTGTGTTTGTTTCTCTGGTATTTGTATTTGTGTCTCCAGTATTTGTATCTGTATTTGTGTCTGGTATTTGTGTTTGTTTCTCTGGTATTTTTATTTGTGTCTCCAGTATTTGTATCTATATTTGTGTCTGGTATTTGTGTTTGTTTCTCTGGCATTTGTATTTGTGTCTCCAGTATTTGTATCTGGTATTTGTGTTTGTTTCTCTGGCATTTGTATTTGTGTCTCCAGTATTTGTATCTGTATTGTCTTTGTGTCTCTGCCATTTTTATGTTGCTTGCACGCATGTGCAAGAAACATAGTGCCATCATCGGAGATTTCAGAGGTGTGTCACCTCCTCCTCCAATTCAGTCAGTGTGCTGGCAGGCGCGGCCCCTGTAAGCCAATGCATTTTGGAGCTGTCTATGACACGCTCAAAAATGCAGTAACACTCTGATTGAAAGGAGCTACACTTGAGTGAGCACCGAGCAGATATCGACTGCTCTACGCCGCAGCTCCCCACGCTGCTGCAAGTGCACTCCTTGCGACGCACTGTATAGCCAATGGGTGCCCAATCCTGCCGGCTGGAGCTGTGTCCCTGCCTCCCCAGTAAGTAGGTGCCACGCTGGGAGCCCACCCCAGCTTAGCAAACAGTCCTTGACAACGGGGTGCCTATCCTCGTCGGCTGAACGCCCCCCCGTCCTTGTGCCACACTGGGAGCCCACCCCAGCGTGGCAATAACTTCCATGACCGATGGGGGTGCCCAGTCCCCGTCAGCTGAACACCCCCCCAACGTACTTGTGCCACGCTGGGAGCCCACCCCAGCATGGCAAATGGTCCCATAACGTCTTTTTTTTCCCTGAAAAATGAAAACGGTCCCGCGGCGCGTCTCCCGACCCCCCTCCCACAACCCGCACCCACCCACCCACTGCGCACCCAGCCTCCCCACACCCCCCACCCCATACTTACCTCCGGACTCCGGCGCGACGATCTTCGGTGGACCGGGAACACGTCTGCACTCTTCAAAGCCGACCGCGAACTGAGGAAATGCCGGTAAGCTGTATAATGGGCTAGATGGGGGGTTTCAACTTTGTTACATATCTCAGGCATTTTTGGGAATTTTTGCACCAAATTTTCAACATGGGGTTTTTGGGACCCCTTCTCATGAATGATGTCACTGTCATGGCGTTATTCAGGCCCAAAGGGTGATTTCGGCAGTGACTGCTTGAAATCACCCTGGGCCTGAATACCGCCATGACAGTGACATCATTCATGAGAAGGTCCAAAAACCCCATGTTGGAAATTTGGTGCAAAAATTCCAAAAATGACTGTTTTACTGGCGTGCGTTCGCGCGGTTCTGGCACAGGCTCGTAAGTTCGCGAAATTTCAATATTTTCACTCCAGATTTTCAACATTGCCATTTTATCACACCTTCTTATAGAGTAGTACAGCTGTCATTTTTCATCTCACCCAAAATGTGTTTCTGCCCATGTAGGCGCAGAATGGCGCGATCGGTGTCTTGAAATCAATGTATGGGACAAATTAAGAAAATCACAGTGACACTGTTCATGAGCAGAGGTCTTAAAATGGCTATGACGAAAATTTGGTGAAAAATTTCTAAAAATGACTGTTTCTGGCGTGCGTTAACGCAGTTCCTCGTACGCTCGTAAGTTCGCAAATTTTCAGTATTTGCACTCCAATGACTTCCAAATACCTAAACAGCACATAGAAGCAAGCAACATTCGGCACTGACAAATGCTTGTTATCTGTATTTTTTTCTCTAGTATTTGAATCTGTATTTGTGTCTTTGCTACTTTACCCCATAATCACATAGCGGCCAAGGAACTTAATGCCCCAGCAGCAAAAATGGTCACAATTGATCTCTTGCCATTCTGTTTTTGGAGAATGCAGACTTCAGGAAACTGATGGGCAAAGGCTTGTTCCAAAAGGAAAGTTCATTTGCGTACATATGTCTTGAACAAAGCTGTACCCAGGCTCAGGGATACTGTTGCGCACTACCTTTGTCACACTCAACAGTTAACACACTACACTTGACCACTGATGTGGAAATCAATGGGTTCTCTTCTGCTATATCTTTCATGTGAATAACAGCTCGCTGGGCACAACTGCAGGGTTTGCCTGTGGCCCCATGTAGGTCTGGCAATTGCATCCACCCTCTCCTCACCCCAGAAAGTTTCCAGCAAGCCACTTTATCAATGATTTTCATGCCACAACACACACTCCAGCAAACACCTTGTTCGTGCTGCAGGACAAAATTGACATGGGTGCACCCATATCTTTAAAAGGTGGCTCCATGGCTAGTAGTAATGGATGGAATGTGATTAAAGAGACAGGCGATGGTGGTTTCTACAGAGTTTTATGCATCACACGTAATATTAACCTGGTAGTGCAGGACTTTCTTGGTCAAGCAGACATCCAAGAGTTGCTGAGTGTGTCAGTGCTTTTGTACGAACATATGAAATTTGCCAGCAGATAAAGGCCTAGAGGTCTATCAAGTCTGCTCAAATGCGCAGCTAGCACCCCTTATTCTGCAGCTGCCCCTTCCTTCCACCCTTCCTCTTCATTAACCCTCCCCCTTGTCCTGTCCCATCCCCTTTTGAAGCAGTCCACTGTTCTACTGGATACCACTTCTGCAGGTAACGCATTCCACCCAGCCACCACCCTCTCTGTAAAAAAGTGTCTCCTCATCTCCCTCCTGAACCTTCCTCCCTCCAGTCTCATATCATGGCCCCTGGTGTCCCTCCCCTTCCTTACTTTGAACAGCCCCTCTGTACCCGTCTTGTTTATTCCTTTCATGTACTTAAAGGTTTCAATCATGTCCCCGTCCCTCCTCTCCTCCAGCGAGTACATGTTCAATTCTCTCAGCCTCCTCTCGTATGATAAGTCCCCCAGCCCCTTGATCATCTTTGTCACCCTGTGCCACCCCCTCCAGTAACAATGTCCCTCTTCGAATCACAGGCGCCAGTACTGCCGCAGTACTCAGGTGCGGTCTAACCAATGACCTATACAGTGGCAGAATCACCTCCTCCCTCCTCGAGGATATGCCCTTGCAATGCAACCCAGCATTTTGCTGGCCTTTGCAGCTGCCTTCCTACATTGTGCCGAGTTGTTCATTGACCCTGTAATGAGCACCCCCAGATCCTTCTTCTCCTCTGTCTGGGCTAGCTGCACCCTCCACCAGCTGGTAACTCCTCCTTGAGTTCTTCATCTCAAAACGCAGCAATTTGCACTTTTTGGCATTAAACCCCAGTTGCCAGGTGTCTGACCAGGTTTCAAGCTTTGCCAGATCATCCTGCAACCCCTGCCACCCCCTAGGTTGTCCACCACTGCTCCTAACTTGGTATCATCAGCAAACAGACTGTTCTTGCTCTTGATGTCCAGTGATATGTCTGCAATGAATATCCTAAACAACACTGGTCCCAACACCGAGCCCTGTGGAACACCGCTCATCACTACCGTTGGGTGTGAACGCTCCCCACCCACCACCACCCTCTGTGGCCTTCCCTCAAGCCAGTTTCCTACCCATCTCACTAGCTTTGCACCTACCCCTGTGCCTTCTAACTTACTTCCCAGCCTTCCATGCGGCACTGGGCGATGCCTTACTGAAGTCCAGATACAGGACATCCACTGCATGGCCCTGTCCAGTTGCCTAGTTGCAGTCATGTAGAAGTCCACCAGGTTGGTTTGGCAGGATCTGCCATGTATGAAGCCATGCTGTCTGCTGTCCTGTAGTCCTTTGGCCTCTAGAAGGGCCACCAGCCTCTCCTTCAGGATAGTCTCCATTAGCTTACCCATGATGGATGTGAGTCTCACCGGTCTGTAGTTCTCCGGTTCATTCTTGGGCCCACTCTTATGGAGGGGCACCACATGAGCCATCCTCCAGTCCTGAGGTACACACCCCGAGTGTAGTGAGACATTAAATAGGACCTCTGCCTGCTTTTTCAGTATCCTGGGGTGGATGCCATCTGGGCCTGGTGCCTTGTCTACCCTCAGTGCCTTCAAACCCTCCCGAACTCTGCCCTCCATGATTTCCCCATCTGTCACCCCCTCCCCCCCGTTTCTGCCGTTCCTCCCCCTTAGGTGTCACCCCCCTCTTCTCCTTAGTAAATACCGAGCAGAAGTAATCATTTAGTGCTTCTACCATATCGCACCCTGCTTCCACCCAACCCCCCTCCTTCCTAATCTTACTATGTGGTCCTTACAGCTTCTTTTCTTCCTGATGTACCTAAAGAAGTCATTCTCCGCCTTGTTAATGCCTTGTGCCAGCCTGAGCTCCGTAGATGCTTTGGCTCCCCTTACTGCCCGAGTCACCTCCTTCAATTCCGTTAAGTACTCCTCCCTGTCCTCTCCCCTCCCTGATTTCTTGTACATTCTAAAGGCAGCTCTTTTCCTCCTTACCTTTTCCATGACCTCCTTGCTCAACTAGCTCTGTTTCATAGCCCTAGCCTTCTTGCTCTGGGCCTTGCAGCAGGTTTTGGTTGCCTCCACTATCCCCAGCTTTATGAGCTCCCACCTCAGGTTAGTGTCCACACTAGGTTGAATTCGGCCAGGTACCCTTTTACTACTTCCCCTATCCTCCCAAAGTCGGCCTTCCTGAAGTCCAGCACTCTTGTGCCAGATTCCACTCCTTCCTCGCCCATATCCAATGTGAGCCATACTGAGTGGTGGTCACTCCTTAACAGTGGTTCTTCCACCGTAACTTCTCTCACAAAGTCCCCATTTGCCAGCACAAGGTCAAGGGTATTCCCTAACCTGGTTGGTTCACTGACCATTTGTAGCAGGAAGCTGTCCTGGAAGGCATCCAGCAGTACCTGCTCCCTTCTGTTCCTGGTTGTTGGGGTACTCTAGTCCACTCCTGGCATGTTGAAGTCCTCCACAATCAACCACACTACCCTTCTCACAGGTCCTCCTGATCTGTCCTGCTTGTTCCCTGTCTAGCTCCTCCGTCTGAGATGGTGGCCTGTACACCACTCCCATTCTGAGAATCCTATTCTTGGAATCCTGGATTTGCATCCAAAGTGACTCTGTACTACCCTCCTCCCCTTCCTCCCTTACACACTTCAGTCCTTCCTTCACATATAGTGCCACCCCCCTCCTTTCCCAATCACCCTGTCCCTAGGAAATAACCTGTAACCTGGTACAGACAGGTCCCAGTCATTGTATTCGTGGCCCATGTTTCTGTGATGGCTGCAATGTCCACCTCTCCTCTGCCATGAGCACCTGTAACTCTGCAGTTTTCCTCCCAAGGCTCCTAGCATTAAGGTAACCACCTTCCCCTCCCCCCATCCTGCCCCTTTCCTAGCATCACCAATAGTACTTGCCATTTGTCCTTTGTCACTGTTATGGGGGGTAAGCTCATATGGTTTCCCAACCTGTGGTCTCTGCATATCTCTTCCCCAACTGCCACCCCCCACTCCTAGTTTAAATTCCCAACTTCCTCTATGTACTCCTCCATCCTCTGTTTCAACACTTTCTTTTCCTCCTCACTCAAGTGTAGTCTGTCCTTGGCCAATTTGCCCTCTAATTGAAGGCAAGCCAGCATTTTTTATTTTATTTAGTTTTTGTTGACCAGGTAAGTGCACTAGACAAATCCTGCCTATTTTCAGGCACGACCCGGGGGAGGGGGATACAGATGAATGCCAACTGACCTTGAACCAGATTAAGCTGTCGGTGGTATTTTTAGTGAATGAGGGAAATTTGGCCAGGACACCGGGGAAAATTCCCCTACTCTTTCTTCGTCGAGTGCCATGGGATCTTTAACATCCACCTAAACTACCACCAATCCAGGCAGATGGGACCTCGGTTTAACGTCTCATCCGAAAGACGGCACCTCAGAAGTGCAGCACCCCTCTCATGCTGCACTACAGTGTCAGTATTGGGATATTAACCCAAGTGCCAGATGTGGGAACTGAATCCACAGCCCTCTGATCTCCCGGCCTCAGAGGCGAGTGTGCTACCTACTAAGCCACTGACACTGACAATGATGATGAGAGTATATACATTATACAGTAGCTCACAAACATCAGTGAACATACGAACATACGAAATTGCCGGCAGAAAAAGGCCCACAGGTCTAGCAAGTCTGCCCGATTGTGCAGCTCTTAGTTTCATATTACAACAGCTGCCCCAGCCCCACCCAAACTCCTTCCTTCCTTCCCTTTCCTGGTCTTTCCCCCTCTTTGTGTTCTTGTCTGTACTAATCCTGCCCTTGACTCTATCCCAACCCCACTTAAAGCTATCCACTGTCCTCAGTTCGATTAATTCCTCTGACAGTGCGTTCCATCTCACCACCACTCTCTCTGTAAAGTAGTGCCTCCTTATCTCCGTCCTGAACCTTCCCCCTTCCAACTTCAGACTGTGCCCCCAGTGACCCTTCCCCCCTTTAAGTGGAACAATCCTCCCTCTCTGACTTTGTTTATGCATTTCAAGTACTTAAAGGTCTCTATCATGTCCTCTCTTTCCCTTCTGTCTTCCAGCGAATACATGTTGAGCTCCCTCAATCTTTCCTCAAACGACAACTCCCCCAGTCCCATGATCATTTTCGTAGCCCTGCGCTACACCCCTCCTCCAGTAATCGCACATCCTTTTTGAGGTATGGAAACCAGTACTGCACACAGTGCTGCAAGTGTGGCCTCGCCAGTGATCTATACATGGGCAGGATGACCTCTTCCTTTCTAGAGGTGATCCCTCTGGCAGTGCACCCCCGTCGTTAAATGCTCTTTGAAACCCATCTCACGTCTATCTCACGTCCAATCAAGTCACACCTGGGGGAACTCTAAACACAAACTATCAGAAAAAGCTGCTCAAAATCAAGCAATATTTCAATTTTTGTCTGATGTTTTTCACAGCACAGTGGAGGTACAGTCTACTCATTCCCCTTGCACTGTAAGCCTGCACACTGTTAGGGAGGAGGGTTTACATGGGCGCATTCCTGTACTTCCTGCAGCAATGTAACCATGGCGATCAGCGACCTGCCTAGCCCTTTACCTTTTGAGAAGTACTTGCAGAGCTGATTTCACCTGCAAAACACCTGGCATGGTTTTGTGAAATGAACTATGCCCCAGATTTTGCAGTGTGGGGTCTTATCCTGATCTTTAGGAAGCGAAGTTTGACTTCCCACATGTTCTCAGTGAAGGAAAACTTCACAGCATTCACGTGTTTATTTATTTAAAAAGTCTCATCAGGTAGACATACACAGATATATAGTCTCGTTTACTGATGTGACCTGGAAAAGAGGGAGGGAACAAGCAGAAAAACAAAGTAACAAAAATAAAAACAGTATATAAGTACATAATAATACAATATCCGGAGGTTAAACAATCATCAGTCATCAGTAAGTTCTGAACTAGCGACTGAACATAGGCAACATAAGTAACCGAGCAACAAAATCAAGTGCAATCACAGTAGGACACAGACATGCCCTTCAGAAACTGTTTAGTGGAGGCTATACTGGCAGGAGAGCTGTTAGTCAAGGTAAGATTGTTCCAGACCTGAGGGAGTCAGAAACTGAAGGAAAGCTGTCTGAAACTCAAGTTTCGCCATGGGACAATGAACCTATTGCCACTATGGGCACGAAGACAATGTGCAGGCAGTGAAGCAGGAGGTGAGGAGGAAGCACAGATAATTTTGTTGCTTCTTGAGCAATAATTTAATTCCAAAGAGAATCAGGTGTTGTACACGTCTATCAGATAGAGCTGTCCACCGTAATTGTAATCTTATGAAGTGTACTGTATTGTATTAATGCCCAGGACCACCTTGAAAATGAGCTTGCTCAATGGTGTTTATGCCTGGTTAAATAAAGTGATTGATTGATTGATATAAGGTGCAATGATGTGTCTAGGCAGGGGCACGTAGAATAGATCTGCAGAGGGCATGCAATAAAGTGTCCAGGTTTGTTAAATGACATTTAGAGGCAACGTCGTATACATCTCAAGTGTATGTAGTTTGTTTGAAGTGTAGAATATTTTCTAGCCAATTTAATGGTGTCCCGGGAGAGCATTCCAGCTAGGGAAGCAAAGATGAAGGCTTTTTTAGTTTTCACCAAAACTGTCTTAGAAACATAGAAACATAGAATTTGATGGCAGATAAGGACTTGTTGGCCCACCTAGTCTGCACATTTGTCTCTATCTACAGTGTCACTGCAGAGCCTGCTTGACCTCTCGCTCTTTGCCCCCCCTTTCCATTAAGGTTCCCTTATGCCTATCCCATGCATTCTTGATCCCCACCACTGTTTTTGCCATGACCACCTCCACTAGAAGACTGCCCCTGGCATCCACCACTCTTCCTGTGAAGAAGTACTTTCTTACATCTCTGCTGAAGTTAACCCCCTTCCAGCTTCATTGCATGTCCCCTTGTTTTTGAGAATCTTTGTTTCTGAAAAATGTTTCCCTCCTGTACCTCATTTATCCCCATGAGGTACTTAAAGATCTCTATCATATCCCCCCTCTCCCCGCCTCACTTCCAGGCTAACATATTGAGGTCCTTTCATCTCTCCTCACAAGGCTTTTGATGCAGTACCTGCATCATTTTAGTTACTCTCTTCTGGACAGCCTCCACTCTGGCTGTGTCTTTCCAGAGATGAGGTCTCCAGAACTGGACACCGTACTCTAGGTGGGGTCTTACCAGCGATCTATACAGAGGCAACACCATCTCCCACTTTCTGCTGATGATACCCCTCCCTATGCACCTCAGCATCCCAGCAGCCTACCCAACTGCCTTGTTACACTACCTGGCCATCTTTAGGTTATCAGATATGATTACTCCAGGTCTCTTACCTGTTTGGTGGTTGTCGCTACCTCTCCACTTATTCTGTACACTGCTTCTGGGTTTCTGTGCCCAAAATGTATGATTTTGCACTTTTTTGCATTGAAACCCAGCTGTCATACCCTTGACCACTCCTCAAGTTTTCTCAGGTCTCTGCTAATTTTTATTACCTCCTCTGGGGTGTCCACCGGTTGCAGATTTTAATGTCATCTGCAAAAAGGCAAACCTTCTCTTTCAGCTCCTCTGCAATGTCACTTATAAAGAGATTAAAGAGGACTGTCTCCAGTACTGATCCCTGAGGCACCCTGCTGGTCACCCTCCCTTTTCTGGAGTGAACTTCATTTACCATCACCCTCTGTTGCCTAGTCCCTAACCAATTTCTTAACCAGTTTACCACCTTTGCACCCACCCCTAAGCTGCTCAGATTCCTTACAAATCTCCTATGTGGAATGGTGTTGAAAGCCTTACTGTAATCTAGGCAGGCCACGTCCATCGCTCCACCCTGATCTAATTCCCTGGTTACTCAGTCAAAGAAATCTATCAGATTCATTTGACATGACCTACCCTTGTGAAACCATGCTGCCTGGGGTGTTGTAAACCATTAGATTTGAGATATTCCACAATCCTTTCCTCCAGCAGAGATTCTATTAACTTTCCCACCTGCGTTGTCAGGCTGACTAGCCTATAGTTGCCAGCCTCTTCCCTGCTACCACTTTTGTGAAGTGGGACTACGTCTGCCCTCTTCCAGTCCTTCGAGACCACTCCTGTTTCTAGTAAGTTGTGGTTGTAAGTTGTGGCAGTGGCTCAGTAGGTAGCACACTCGCCTCTGAGGCCAGGCAATCAGAGGGCTGTGGGTTCAGTTCCCACATCTGGCACTTGGGTTAATATCCTAATACTGATACTGTAGTGCAGCATGAGAGGGGTGCTGCACTTCTGAGGTGCCGCCTTTCGGATGAGACGTTAAACTGAGGTCCCATCTGCCTGGATTGGTGGTAGTTCAGGTGGATGTTAAAGATCCCATGGCACTTATCGAAAAGAGTAGGGGAATTTTTTATTAATATCACATCAAAAAAATATCAATAACAAGAAGTGTTTAAAGCACACAAAGAATTATACAAATCATATAATAAACAAAATAAAGTGAGTATTACAATCGTACAGTATCAAAATCAGTGTATAAAGGATTTTAGATTAATTTGAACCCCCCATTTTTCCCATTAAAGAGTAGGAATGTATTATGTTAGCACAGTCATATTTAGAATCTGTGACCGCAGTGTTTTCAGACTATTTATATTTAAGAAACACAGGAAATCCTTTCCACCACATCATTACTTTTTGAGAAGAAGCAATGTCATAATCAGATAAAATCACCTTATACATAGCTGAATGTATCACATTTTCTGCTGTTTCTAAAGGCCATTTTTTTGGTTCAGTACCCACTGACATCTAGCTTGCAAGAGATAAAACTTCAAGCAACAACAGAAAATGACCAGTGTATCTGTATGATAATGATTTCCTAGATTGCCAAATTGTCCTAATACCAAATTATCATGTCATAGTTTTCAACCAAATCATCTTCCATTTAACAGCAAGATAGCTCCAAAGGGACTTATCGTAGGAACACTGAAACAAAACATGCTCCATTGTCTCCTCTAAATTAATACACTCCTCATAAGGACAATTCCTTTCTGTTTTAGCTTTATATTTTGCATTTCCTCTTATGTTTATTCTATCATATACTGCTAACCAAAGAAATTGCCACATTTGATTAGGGATCCTCTTATTGGTCAGTTGTGACAAAACTCCTGGTATTTGGGAGGAAGGACAATTCTTGAAACAAGGTGTAGTTGGATAGATTGACTCTATTACTGTTTTATACAGGTTAGATCCACAAGTTCCTATAATTTGTTGTACTGTTAGACCCCATTTATATAATTGTTGGGCTGCAGGAATAAACCAATGTGGAAGCTGAAGGTGAATATAATATTTAGGAGGAATGGTATGCCATTTGGAAAAATATAGAGCCACGTTTATTTTAATCCAATAAGTGTATGGTGTATCTCCTGGAATCAAGCCAAATGTCAGTGTTTGTGAATAAAACAAAGTGTGGAAAAAGACCACTGGGTCAATCATACCCAAACCTCCTGTATCTTTAGACAAAGAAGTATATTGTCGTTTGATGGGATTCAACCTATTGCCTCCATAACATTTGAAAGAAAATACTATATATTCTTATAGTTTCTAAATTTGTGAGGAGTGGGAATATCATTGCAGTATAAAGAATCATGGGGATTATAAATTGTTTAATAATTTGGATACGTTTAAATTTTGTCAATCTCTAGTGCCTCCATCTTTGTACATTTTGTTCTGCTCTAGCTAAAGTAATATTCCAATTTAACACGGGAATATTCTGTGCTGCAAAAAAAAAGTCTCAAAAGCTTTAAGGATTCCGTAGAGATCAAAATCCCATCTATAGTTTCAGGGGTGGGATGAATAGAACCAAGAAACAGTCCTTTACTCTTAAATTTATTTAGCTGTGCATTAGAAACCTGTGAGTAAACCTCCATTTGTTCTAAAAATAAAGGTATTTGTGTAAATTGAGAAAAAAATAAACAAATATCATCTGCATAAGCATGCACATGAAATTGAGTAATATCATCTGGTCCAGATATCCCCGACCATTTGGGTTTATCTGTCAATAATTGTAGCAGGGGGTCTAGAGTAAATATATAAAGGAGTGGACTGAGGGGACAGCCTTGCCTAACTCCTGTTTTAACAACAAATCCCTTAGTGACTTGTTGCCCAATTACTGGATAAACAATGGCATTATGATATAATGCTTTAAGCCAATTGATTACTAATAATGGAACTCCGTATTTTTCTAATGTTAAAAAAAGAATGGGTGATACACCCTATCAAATGCCTTATATTGGTCAACAGAGACAATACATCCCGTGCTCTTTGATTGTGAAACGTAATCAATAATATCCCTAATAATTATTAAGACATGTTGAATTTTTCTATTAGGCAAGCCACAAAACTGTAAAGGAGACAGAACCAAATTTGCATATTGCTTTAGTCTATTGTTGATGACAAGAGCCAATATTTTATAGTCAGAATTTAAGATTGTAATAGGTCTCCAGTTTTTGATAGAAGTTTTCTCTCCTGACTTATAAAGAAAAATCAAAAGACCTTCTGTAAACCAAATAAGGGTTGTAAATGTGGACATAAAGAAACAAAAAACTGACTCCAAACAGAGTGACAAGGGTTCTGAGAAGGATTTATAAAATTCATTTGTTAAACCATCAGAACCAGGTGAAGTGCCATTCCTTAAAAATGTAATCGCTTGTTCTATTTCTAGAGCTGTGATAGGTTTTATTAGATTAGAAGTGTTAAGTAAGAGATCTAGACCATGATTTTTTTTTAAGAATTGTTTAATAATGTCCTCAGAAGGAGGTAATGAAATCCTTGATTACTTCATTTAATAATTCAATAGAGGAAACTAAAGTACCATCTGTATGGTATAATGAGTTTAAATAAGTAACAGCTCTAAATTTTTTAAAAGCTTCGAAAGGGTCTCTGTGAGGGGATTTCTTGGTTTCATTCTGAAGCAAGGCTTTCATAGTGTGTGCTCTATTATATTGAAATGTGGCCATTTCCATTTTAAGCACATTAATTTGATTTGTATAATTTAATTTAGAGGTATTTGCAATAGAACATAAATTCTGTAATCGTTGTCTTAATTTGAAATACTGCAGGAATTTAGTATTTTTCCTATTTTTCCCAAATTGCACAAATAATGTTTTAAAGTCAGCTTTAGAATCAGCCCACCACTGTCCCTGGTCATCATAAAAAATTTGACAGATAAGCGAGCTTGTATCAGTTTTGTTATGTGAGTGATCACCCCAGGATCAGTTAAAAGGGAGGAATTTAATTTCCATCTCAGCCTTCCTTTTGGAGAGTCAAGAATATCGGATGCAGTACAAATCAACAGTAAATGATCAGAAAAATTAGTGATTAGAGTTTTAAACTGAAAATTAGAGAAGTGTTTAGAAATAAACATGTGGTCTATAACAGAAGTAAATTTGTTTCTCCTGAATGTATACCTAGGTCCAGAAGTCTTAAAATAATTACAATGCATTAGCTCTGCTACATCAGCTAGGTTCCTTAAAGTATTGGAGTCACAGTACACCTTTTTCCCTTGGGGTGTTGTACCACCACAAGAGGTTTATAAACTACAATTAAAATCACCACAAAACAAAACTATAGAAGAATTTAATAAGAAAGGCCTTATACTATCGAATAATGCCACTCTTTCAGATTTTATTTGTGATTTGTGAATGTTAATAAATCTATAATGTATGTCTTTCCATAACCCATCAAGTATTAATACCTGACCTGGTACCAAATCAACTAATTTAATTAGAGTAAAGTTACATGAATTAAATAAGAACCCCACACCATCAGCTGTTGCTGTGCCAAATGACCAATAAGAGGGTCCCCAAACCCATTCCCTTTGGAAAAACCTTGCCTGATCGCTATTACACATCCATGTTTCCTGTAAAAAACATAAATCAATAGCCTGTTCTTGAAGATAATGATAAACCACAGATCTCCATCTAGAATTAAGAAGGCTATGTACATTCAATGATCCTATGCATATAGAGGCCATCAAGCATTCTGGCTAGGACTTAATTAAGACTCCTTTTTCCATCTCTTCTTTTTCTTTCCCTTGTATTCATTTGAACGCTGAGTCAGAGCTCTAGTTTCAGTTGCATTGATTGGGAGTCTGAATCTCCTAAATCCATTTCTGAGTCCCCCCATTGAGGTGCCAAGACTGAAAATGGATTTTTAGAGTCCTTGTCTATGCGTGTTGGGATAGGGTCTGATTTCAGATTTCTGGTCGGTCTCCTTACTGGTACTTGAGTAAAGGGTATTTTATTTAAGGGAAGGGATGTATCTTTTGTGGAGTCCATATAACAGACTGGTATCATAGGGTCAGGAGGTATAGGCAAGGGTGGGGGAAGGGAGACCACCACTTCCTGATTTTCAACAGGAGTGTGAGGTGGGGAAGATGATACAAAGACAGATTTGTCAAGGGGCTCTGAGGATGTCCAGTCAGGGACTAAAGGAGAAGCAGACTGAGAAGATGCAGAATCCTGAGCTTCTTGTATAAGGAGGTCTGGAATAAAACAGGTAGCTTTATTTTTGGCCGCCCAAGAACACTCTGAAAAAACATGTCCTGTTTCCTCACATAAGTCACATTTAGTAAGGTTTGCACATTGAAAAGCAATATGTCCAATCTCTCCGCAGTTATCACATCTTGGCTTATCGCAAGAACTAGAAAGATGTGTTCTAGAACCGCATTTATAGCAAGCCCTGGGCTGACCAGCATAAAAACAAACTCCCCTATCATGCCCTAGTAAGAAAGAATTCAGGATATGTTCAATGCCAGCTTCAGCTTGTCGCAATTTAACTTTATATCACTAACCTCCTGTCCAGAACAGTTCTGTATCTAATATAGCTTCAGGGGGCTCATAATATCACATTTCTGACTCAGCCAGTAAGTTATATCCTCCACATGTACCCCCTCATTTCTGAACATTACAGTGCATATTTAATGAGTGGTTTAGTCAAAGGAATGACTAAAAAGGGGTCCATGTGGGGGAAAACTTCACTTGATTATATTGTTCCCAAAGTAAATCAAGAGCATATGCAGATCTAAAACTAATATCGAAATTGTCTTCTCCCGAAACGTTAATAAATGCAAAAACATCTCTCTGGGAGAAGTGTAATGAATCTTTCAATAATAGTTTGCCCACATGATGTCTGTCCGGTCTGGTCTCTAAACCTCCTTTATATGTAATACGCACTTCATTCCGTTGTGGAGCAGCCTCTTTTTTAATCTTAGTAAAAAGTTCTGAAAGTAGTAGTTTTTGGTTATCTATTGATGCTGCTGAAGTATCTTCAGGAATTTGGGATTTATCAGACTGTTTGATATTCGTGGCACATTTCTCAGGAGCCTGTTGTGAGGTAATTTTAAGATCAGTTAACTCAGGCCCTTCACCCTTAGAAGGAATTGCTGGAGAAGTTGAAATTATAGCAGGGTGTTGAACATCAGAGTGCCACTCGGGTGAGGCCTGTGAAAAATTTAATGTTGGATCCCAGTCAGGAGTAGGGATCCATATACCTTTGGTATTTTGGGTCCAGCTAGCTTCACTTAAAGCCTTTTGTGGAGACCAAGGCTCCCCTGTAGAACTGGACAATGATGTTTGAATCTCCTGGATTTTCTCAGAGGGGAGAGTAATGTCAGTGTTTTCCAAATGAGTTTGCCGTGCTTCAGCAAGCAAAGACACCGCGTTCATATGTATTTTTGCTGTTGTAACAGCAAGACGTTTTTCTTTAATATCTTCTTTTAAACCCTTTCAGGTGGAAAAGGTCTTTTGAAAAGTAAACTCTGTTACCCCATGTTGTTGAGAACTGGATATTTGATAAACTATGTCCGATTTATCCAAGAGGTTTGAAAAAGGCTGAGTAGTTCCCCAAAACACAAATCCAGCTGTCTTAGGAAGCGGCGAATTGCGAACTACCGTTGTGCCGTCTAAGCACTCCTGCGCTTTCAGACCCACAGGCCCAGTTTCATCTAGAGAGTCAATATTTTTTTCTAGGTTTACTGGTGGATTCACTTTTCCCTGAAACATATTAGAAGTGGGAGATGTCGGCTTTAGGCACGAGTAATCTTGTACTCCTAGGCTGCCAGCCATAGAATCATGAGCACTGTCAGAAGTTTTGTGAAAAATCGTAGAATCTGACTCACCCGGCCCAGCTGGGCTCCCTGGAATTACCACGTCACAGCAGAGTGTAGGCCCGATGACAGGTGAGCCGGGAGTCTTGACATTCACATCAGTGGACTGAAATCGGGCGAGTTGCTCTAGTAAACACCCTTTCTCTGCTGAATGCCTTTCATTCTCTCATGCAATTAATTCTTGCAGGTTGTTTTGTAAGCGCTCATCCACTGTAATATCAGTAGAAGTGTCGACTGTAGGTTCTCTCGTCTGTACGTTCTCCTTTAGAATTTCACATTCTGGTGACTGAAGATCATTAAGATCTGTAGCAACATCCATGAACACATCTGAATCTTCTTGCAAATCGTCCTCCAAATGGGTGTCCTGCCCTGCACACCGGGCATCCTGCTCCTCCAGAGCTCAACCTGAAGTGGCCATGGCTCACATACAGCGAGTCCCCCTACTGCAGAGTAGGGGAATTTCCCTGGTGTCCTAGCCAAATTTCCCTCATTCACTAAAAAAAAAAATACCACCAACAGTTGGTTCAATTTCAGTTGCTTACCACCTGTATCCCCCCTCCCCCCGGTTGCCCCTGAAAAAGGGACTTCTAGGCCCAGTGGGCTTACCGGGTCAACAAAAACAAAACAAGTTGTTAAATTGGACAGTTAGAGGTGCAGCCAGTACCTCCATGAGCTCCTTCAATGCCCTTTGATGCACCCTGTCTGGCCCCATCACTTTGTTGACTTTTTGATTTGTGAGTCCCTTCCGGACTCTTTCCTCCGAAAAAAATAAGTGTCCACCGCTCTCCTTCCAATGGTCCTGTTACTGTTTTGTGGCCCCTCCTCTTTTCCTTCCTTTGCGAACATGGAACAAAAGTATTTGTTCAGGATGTCTGCCTTTTCTGGTACCCCCTCTGCACAGTCCACCCTTCCCTTTTTAACCTTACAATCCCTCCCTTGGTCTTCCCCTTTTCACTTGCATACCTAAAAAATGTCTTGTGCCCTTCTGTTACCTCCTGGGCTATTCTCTCCTCAAGTTTTGTGAAAGAAAAGTAAGGAGCCACTCCATAACTGCATGGTGGCTCTACTGTAACAGAATAAACAAAGAGTAACACAGCAGTGCTCTCTCCTGTTGGTCAATGTGCCAGATACTGCAGTAGGTTCCATAAAAGGTTTGCCCATTCATAAACGTGTTATTACCTTTACATTTATTTTGTAAATAAGTAAACAGAGAAACACACAACTGGTAAACACAAAATAAAAGTGCAAACCATGTAAAACAGCTGAGATGTGCAGGACTGATGTTTCACACCCTGGTAGAGTGTGTTTTGTCGGAGGAAGTGCCATCTTGTAGCTGTAAAACATTACTCTGCATGCTTGTTTGGTGTGTGGGGTTGTATGATGTGGGGGATTCTGTGGGAGTGAGGTTTGTGGAACTCTCGAAAGCTTTTACTTTAATGAATTATAATATTCTTTTAAGTAAAATGGAGGAGACAGGGGTATCAGTGGAGGTAAATACTTGGTGCATGTCCCTCTGAACTAGAAGGACTTAACAAGCTGCTGTGGAAGGGAGTTTATCAGACAGAGGCCCCCTTTGTGTTCCCCAATAGTCGATTTTAGGCCCCCTGCTTTTTCTACTCTATGTTAACAACTTATCAAATGGCATACGATTTTCTGAGATTAAAGTGTATGCAGATAATACAGTTCTTGTAACAAAGGCAGAAAAAAGTTAGAAGCGGAAATTAATCTGCAGGATTTTGATTATTTACAAAAAATGATTTTTTATCAGTCAATATGGTCCTTAGTGCAAAAAAAAACCCACCAAAGCTATGGACTTTGGACAACATAAAAAGGGTGGTCAAAGTGTTGTCTTTTCACATCAACATGATTAAATGACTCAAGCTTGAAAGTGTGGAAGAGTATTTGGGAATACTAGTTGACAGCAACCTAAAGTTTGGAAATCACATAGAACAAATAGTTAAAAAGGCCAATTCTAGAACTGGTGTGTTAAGATGGAAGGCTTATGACCGGCCCGGTGGTGCTGAGGGCTGAGGCGCTGGATGTCACACCTCGCGCCACACCAGCGACCCGGGTTCAGGAATGAGCCCGGGTTGTCAGGGGTCAGCGGGGGGGGGAGTAGGATTAAGCACCTGGAGGACAGCTCTCCTCTTCTCTCCTCTCCTGGGGTGGGAGGGATCTTCCTTGCACTGCATTAGCAGCATCTGGAGGGGAAAGGAGCACTCGCAGTCAGTGTGGGGATGCAGAAGGGGATTGGACTGAGGCGGGTATCCTTCACTCAGGCACGGGAGTGTGCCTCATGTGAGCTGGACGCCATTGCATATCTGCGCCCAGAGCAATACCAACAAGAGGAGAAAAAATTCCCACCATTGGGGATAGGTGAAGGCACCTCCACTGGACCACACTCCCAACACCGGGTGCCCTCCTCTCTGTCCCCCAGCTCACCAGACCCAGCACTCTGTACTTCAGATAGAGCACCCTGGGCAGATATGGAGGCCCCTCCCTGGGGGGGTTCAGAGATGGGGATCTGCCAGGTTGAAGCGAGGGAGAGCAAGGATTGTCTCAGATGGGAGGTAGAGACCAGCCGGAGGATGCTGGAGAGAGTTCCCTCAGACGTGGAGTAAAAATAGAGTAACAAAAAAAAAAAAAGATGGAAGGCTTATGTAATCCCCCAAAAGGCTAGGGAGACTATTGCAGTTCAAATGATCCACCCAGTCTTAGAATACCGAAGGACAGTGAATTCGAATGCTACAGGATCTCTACTTGGACAAACTAGATGCTGCCTTTAATAATTTGGCTAGATTAGTACTTAGATGATCCGATGATACCCAACACTACTTAATGTTTGGGTGCCTGAAATGGGACCTCCTTAAAACAAGAAGACAATAACGGAGCAATAATGACTTTTAAGAGACTTTTTTTTTTCCTATTCTATTTCTCCTCCTCCTCCTGCGGTGGCTTTCCTTCCTGGTCGGCCCCCCAGCCCTGTCACCCAGCTCCCCAGGTGGTCTTACCTTCTGCTGTCCCTGGCTTGTGGGATCAGCTCCCTGCCACCGGTGTGGAGCCTGCGAGGGGCCGACCATTCATCCTGCCACTGCTGGGCATTTTCCATTTTTCTCCCCTTCCTCCCCTTTGCCAGGGTGTGTATGTTGCTATGCAAATGTAGAGGTGCTCACACATACGTGGTCCCGTGACACCCTCCCTTACACTGGAGTCCTCACCGCACCACCCCTTGGCCTCCACCTAGGGGTGGTCATTCGGCCGGACTTCGAGCTGTCCTCCAGACATTCAACCCTCTCCCACCCAGCTGGCCCCTGACAACCTGCTCGCAACGCAAACATGGGCCACCGGTGTGGCAGGAGGTAAGGCATTGCTACCTCAGCCCTCCACGCCTCTGGGCCGGCTTGACTTTTAAGAGACTTTTTTTTTTGTTAACTTTATTTGTCACCCCCTACTCACTGAAACTCTCTTCAGTGACCCTCTTTCACCATCATCCTTCTACTGTCCTGTCTGAAGTTCTCTTCTCCGAGAAATCGGGAACAGACACTCCCCCTTTCAACCCGATCTGTCGACCTGGAAACGCAACCATTGATGGATCAAGGCAGTGGAGGGATCAGGAGAGCTGGAGGATTGAGCCCGACAATGGGTGGGTGGGTGGGTGGGTGGCCCTGGAGGGTGCTGTCACCTATCCAGGAAGCTGGGGGGTTTCTATCTTTTTTCCCAGAGCGTGGTCATACAAAGGCATCTGTACACCTTGCATGCAGATGCCCGATGCCGCTCCACCCCTACTGTGGTGTCACTAACTGCAGTGCCCCTGATCTCCACCGGGGGCCACTGGTGAGCGGCGCTACTCCCACAACCCACCCTGGGAGAGGAGAGCCATTCTCCGGATACTCAATTCCCCCCTCCCCATCCAACCCTCAGCGACCCAAGTCCGTTTCCGAACCCAGGTCACCAGGGTGGCGTGAGGTGTGGCATCCAGCACCTCAACCCTCAGCACCACCGGGCCGGTCTACTTTTAAGAGACTTAAGGGGAGCATTCCCTGGATCGGGGTGAGCACTTTGGATTACCCTGACCACCTGTGTAAACTAAAAGAAATTAAAAACAGTTGTTTTAACATTCCTAAAGGTACATAACCACCATGGAACTATGATTACAAATTACTATATGCCCAAAATATGGAATGCTGTTTCACCAAAATTAAGAAATGCGTACAGTTGCTCTGTCTTTAAAAATGCCATAAGCCATGGATTTATATGGTTACTGGGAGATTAACTCGGGTGGAACTCAGACAGGAAGCTGCAGTTTGGCCTGCTGAGAGGGGGAAGGGACATATACAGACATATACAGCAGGCAGGTTGCAGTGCTTGGAGGTGCAGTGAAGGGCAGACACAGGGCTGATGCACTCATGTGAGAAGTCAGGTGTGCCCTAATCCCACCCCCCCTCCCTCCCAGAGCTCGGCTCCTTTGTAGGGAACACCTGCCCTACAATTGGAGGAAAAGACTTTAGGTGTGGCTCATGTAGTTCTAGCCACTGGGGGTTGGGTTTAAAGGCTGGGTGAGAGGAGTTTAGGGAGTTGTACACTTCCCTTATAAGTTTACTGTGTAGTACTGCACCTAGTAATAGGGGTACCTGTTTACTGTGGGACTGTATCTAGGATTAGTGGGTGTCCTGATTAGTGGGTAGGGGTATATCTTGGACTAGTGGGAAGCTTGGTGGTTCACCCAAGGAAATCTACTTGGAGGGGGATGGGACCACACATCATTAGGGCCGGCATCTTTGGGAGGGTGGTGGGGAGCACAGGGCGTGGGGAAGCCATGATACTGGACTGGGCTTGGAAGTTCAGTGGTTGCCCAGTGTGCTACCAGCTAGCACAGCTTAGGGAGTAGGTTGAGGGGATTAGGAGACAGCTGGAGGGAGGGGGGAGGTATGGTTGGGGAATAGGGCAGGGGCTCTCCCACGAGGTTGCACCAAGCACTAGTGGCAGGGGCATAGGGAAAGGAGTGCAGGACAGTACTCTGGGGTCACATAGGGACTCTGACAGAGGGGGCCAAAAAGGAGGACACTACCAAGGAAGCAGGCATGTATCTGGGGACCCTCACAGAGGGGGGGCCAAAAGGAGGACATTTTCAGGGTAGTAGGCAGATGGCTGAGGCTGGACAGAAGGAAGCAAGGGGGGGCAGGTGGATCGGACCTTAAGCTCAGTAACCGCTTCAGTTCTCTTCTTCTTCTGCTTGGGGATGAGGGGGTGATGTAGCCATGACAAGGGCGGTTAGAGATGGAAAGGGAATGGGGACAGGAGGTGGGGGCTGGATAGCAGGAAGAACAGGGGGGAATCTGGAATGCGGGAAATCAGGGGGGAGTGGGGGATCAGAGCAGGAGGAGGAGGGGTAGAGGGAGGAAAGTGCAAGAAGAAGGACCAGTTGGGAGGAAAGGGCAAGGAGATGGACCAGAAGTACAAGGAGGATACAATAAAGGGAGCTGAGGGTTTAGGCCAAGGGAGCACAACAGGCAAGGAGGGGCTGAACAGAGACGGGAAGGAAGGGAGGATGAGCCAGGCTAGTTTAGCAGATGGGGAGAACCAGTCATGAGCAGTGACGGGGTATGGGTTACAGAAGGATACTTGGGAGGAGGAGAGGAATAGGATCAGACGGGAGGGGGTGGCCAGGGTAAATAAGAAGGGGGTGTCAGGTGGCACCCAGATAGGGGGAGGAGCAAGGAGCCAGCTGGGGGGAGGGGCCAGTAGAAAGGATGAGGGACATGGAAGGGGAGGAAATGGAGGAAAAGGGGCAGTCAGAGTGCTCCTGTTGGGTGATTCCATGATCAGGGGTATCAAATGGGATAGGGAGGAGGAAGCCTGCCCAGTTAGAACTAAATGCTTCCCTGGAATAATGGTACACAGGGCCAAACATGAGGTATATCAGCTGGCAAAGGATTGCGGAGGTTCCCTGGACATACTGGTCCACCTGGGTACAAATGACATTGAGGGAAATAGTGAGCTAGAGATACAGGCAAGGTTCAGGGAGCTTGCCAGGGTCTGTTAGGACATAGGATGCGTGATTTCCTTCTCGGAAATCCTGCTGGTGCCTAGAGCTAGTGGGGAACACAAGAGGAAGATTAAGGAGATAAACCAGTGGCTCAGGGAGTGGTGTGGGGCTAGAGGGTATGGGTTGATGGGGGACTGGGGGAGACCTGGGAGGATAAAGGGCTGTATGCTAGAGATAGACTCCATATCGATTTGGAGGGGAAGAAAATCCTTAAGTTGAAAATAGAGGGGTTCATTGGTGAAAGGTGGGGTTTAAACTTGTGAAGGGGGAGGGATGGGAGAAAAGGCTGTCAAGGGGGTGCCGATAAAGGAGGGACTCTGTCTCCACCCTTCTGGGGAGCTGGAGGAATGCGGGAAAAGGCGACTGGTAAGGTGCAGACCGGGGGAAGACGGAATACCCATGTGAAGGCAAGCAGGGGAAATGGAAGTATAGGGAAAGGGTGGAAGGTAGTCCTGCTAAATGCCAGGAGCTTGGGCAGTAAAATGCCTGAGCTCCTGGCGATGCTAACTGAGGGAGAGGTGGATGTGGCAGCGGTCACTGAGACCTGGGCCACTGCAGGGCACGACTGGGACCTGAACCTGGAGGGTTACACCATGTTCAGGAAGGACAGGGGGAAGGAAGGGGAGGAGAGGTAGCAATAATAGTCAAAAATGGCATTGGCATAGGAGGAGTGGAGGTGGCGGAGGGAACTGTGGAGGTGATTTGGGTCACCTTGATAACAAGGGGGGGGGCAAGAGGGTAAAAATATGAGTGGTGTATAGACCCCCTGCGCTGGCGGAACAGCTGAAGGAGAGACTGGTGGCAGATGTTGGGAGACACTGCAGATTGGGCAGGGGAATGGTGGTGGTGTTGGGGGACTTAAACATGCCAGGAATGGGCTGGGGGACTATGACATCCTCGGTGGCCAGGGAACAGAGGTTGTTGGATGTCTTTCAGGATGCGTTCCTAACTCAGCAGGTGGGGGAATCAACCAGGGAGACGCGGATACTGGATGTGGTCCTGGCAGACAGTGACCAGATTGGGGGCCTGGAGGTAAGGGACCCATTGGCGGGGAGCGACCATGCCACAGTCTGGTTCTGCCTGACACCTAGGAGGGGTACAAGGCTGCACAAAGATGGAGGTAACTGACTTCAGGGGGGCAGATTTCAAGGAAATGGGAAGGATCCTTAAGGAGCATTTGGATGGGATTGGGTCGGACATGGACGCTAACAGTATGTCGGAAATCATCAGGAGGGGGGTGCAGGATGCTACCAGCACCTGTGCAAGAGTAAGACGAAAATGCAGTAGGGCCCAAAAGCCCTGCTGGTGGACCAGGGAGGTTCAGGAGGTGGTGAGGGGAGAGAAGGTGGTCTATAGGCATTTCAAGTGCTCGAGGAGTGAAAGGGATCAAGGGGAGTACGAGCTGATGGCCAGAAGGGCCACTAGGGTGGTGAGAGCAGCTAAGGCAAGGAAGGAGCAGAACCTGGCCAGAGAAATTAGGAGAGGGAATAAGGGGTTCTTTAGGTACATTGGGGAAGAACAAAGAGTGAAGGGGCAGATTAGCAGGATTAAAACAGGGGAAGGATGGGCACAAGACCCGGAGGAGCAGGCTGAGGTACTAAATTAGTACTTCGCCTCAGTTTTCACCAAAGAAAATGGGGGGGGCTGCATCATACATGGGAGAAGATTGTAAAACTGAGGAGGGGGGACCCTTACCGATCAGCGGGTCTGGAGAGGGGGCCATCACTGGCAGGGGGAAGGGAGGCAAAGCAGGGGGATGAGGTAGCGGAGGTGGAAATCACGGCAGAGAGAGTTAGGGAAGCCCCCAGGTCCCTTAAGATGGAGAAAGCACCAGGGCCGGATAAATTACATCCCAGAGTGCTGAAGGAACTGGCGGATGTCCTGGCAAAACCCCTGGCGGAGCTTTTCAGAATCTCTCTGGGGACAGGGTGGGTGCCCCAGGACTGGAAGGTGGTGCATATAGTGCCTGTCCACAAGGGGGGATCAAGGGAGGTGACAGGGAACTACAGGCTCATCAGCCTGACATTGATGGTGGGCAAGGTGATGGAGGGCATTGTCAAAGAGAGGTTGGGGGGGACCTGGAAAAGTCAGGGTGCCTGGACAATAGACAGCATGGATTCATCCCGGGGAAATCGTTTCAGACAAACCTTGTGGAGTTCTATGACTGGGTGATGAGTGCCTTGGACCTGGGTAGACCAGTGGACGTCCTCTTTCTTGACTTCAGCAAGGAATTTGACTCTGTTCCTCACGAGGGCCTGTTGGATAAGCTGGGAGAAATGGGGGTGGGGAACCAGATGATCAGATGGGTAGGCAATTGGCTCCAGGACCGCCCAGAGGGTCGTGGTTGGTGGGATAGTCTCATCCCCAAGGAGGGTCACTAGTGGGGTCCCTCAGGGATCGGTCCTTGGGCTCCTCCTGTTCAATGCCTACGTCTCTGACATAAGGTAGGGTATCAGGAGTGAGATGAGTCTCTCTGGGGATGACTCAAAACATGGGGAGCGGTGGAGGATGGGGAAGAGGGGAGGGTGGCCCTACAGCGGGACCTGGAGGCTCTGGAAATGTGGTCTAGAAAGTGGAGGTTCAATGCAGGGAAATGCACCTGGGAGCCAGAAACCTGGGCCAAGTGTACACCCGGGGGGGGGTGATGCTACAAGTCTTGATGGCTGAGAGGGTCCTGGGGGTGGTGGTGGATGTCAAGATGAACAACTCGGAGACTTGTAGGAGGGCAACAGGATGCTGGGATGCATCGCTAGGGGGATCGCCACCAGAAGGAGGGAAGTGATACTCCCTCTGTATAACTGTTTTGTGAGGCCACACCTAGAGTACTGCATGCAGTTTTGGAGGCCACACTTAAAGAGGGACATTGAACTCCTGGAGAGGGTCCAGAAGAGGGCAACTAAGATGATCTGGGGCTTGGGGGACAGGACCTATGAGGAGAGGCTCGAAGAGTTAAATATGTACACATTGGAAGAGAGAAGGGAACCGGGGGACATGATAGAGGTCTTCAGGTACATGAAGTGGGTAAAAAGGGAAGGAGCAGTCAGGGTGCTCCGAGGGGGGGGGCAACTAGAGGGCATGGGTGGAAGCTGGAGGGGAAGATTCAGGGGAGAAAGGAGGAGGTGCTACTTCACTGAGAGGGTGGTGGAGCCATGAAATGTGCTGCCCAGGGTCTGGTGGAGGCAGAGACGGTAGAGGGGTTCAAGAGGGGGTGGGACAGGTACAGGGGAAGGGTTCTGGAAGCAAAGTCCAGTGCAGTGAGAATATCCAGGACTGGGAAGGAGAAGCCAGAGAGGGTGAGGGGGGCAGCAAGGTCAGCTCCCAGGGTAGGGGCTGACCAAATGAGCAGACATGAAAGACCGTTAGGCCTATTCTGCTGGCATTTTAGTATGTTAGTCATGTGTTAGTATACACAGCTGTGATTGTCATTGAAACTTGAGGAGTGTGGTCATTTACATTAGATGACTGTATGTACTAATGTTATTTGTGTGTTATGTGGTATAATTTAGGAAGTTGAGCATGTTGTTTCTCTGTGCTTGTATTTATTTGAGGTAACTGGATTTGTGTGAATTACGTTAATATAATAACTGGGTTCCACGTTTTACCATAGGGAAACCGTGGCACAATTTGCCATTATAAAGGAGTGTTTATAATGGCAAACACATGCACGGTTTCCCTCGCTCTGCACATGCGCATGCCACAACTCGACCACTCCTGACCGCTCACTTCCTCCTTCTCACCTGAAACAGCACCGCCAGAAGAACTCGGAGGTAAGTTACTTTTTAAGCATGTTGAACAGTAGAAATGTCGGAACTGTGTTAAAAAACCCCAAACATTTTGAAGCATTTTTAAAATGTGACTAATTCAGATGTAGACACTGGACTAAAACCAAGCCAGATTGTAGCTGCACCGGAATGTCTTTATTTTATATAATTGCTGAAGCGAAAATGGGAAAGCCAACAATTATATAAAATAAAATGTGGGGTAGTGTGTTTAAACTCGAAGTTTACACACATAACCTCGGTGTTAGATGCTCTCGGGGTTTATGTAGTATCTAACACCTCAGGTGTGTATAAACTTTTCGTTACACACAACACCCCATACTTTATCCAATATTTTATTTTGTAACCAATTTTTGTTCTGTAACCAGACACCAGTAACAGGATGCCACTGTAAATAGAACTTTTGTCCTAACAGCATTTATCCTGTATAAAAGTACAGATGTTTATGTCTGTCTGTCTGTGTCTATATATGTAGCATCTGAGCTGTTTAACACTTTTTGCAGGTTTGTTTTGCTTTTGCGCTTGTATGTTTGTCTGTTAATTTCTTTACAAACTAAACATAAATGGTAATAAACTTTTATGACTGGGCAAGCATTTTATGGTAAATATTACCTGGCTCCTTGACCGAGAGGTGGGGGCACTGCTGTCTTACTCTCTGCCAACTGTTTTATGCATTCTAGGCACTTGTACTAACTCCTGTTCTTGAAATCCTAGTTGGTAGGGTTGAGGAGGTTGGGCAAGTAGAGTGCACTGGTGGAAGGATACAAGACATATACACAAATTCTCTGCTCATTAGCTGTCTTCTTCTTTTATTGCAGCTCACCCATACCTGGTCCGATGGGGACGACGGAGGCCACGCTACGGATGGAGAATGTGGAGGTTAAGGACGAATGGCAGGATGAGGATTTCCCCAGGTTGGATTCTTGATCTATTCTTACATTCTGGTGAGGTGGGGAACTCTGGAGGGTGATAGCCAGCTGATAGGGAACCTGTGGAGCAGTGGCACTGTTCTGTACGGTATTTAGACCATATGTAAGGAATAAGCCATGATAGGCTGAGGTTTAAAGGATTTCAAAGAATGCCCAAAGGGCATAAGGGCATGAGGACAAAGATCGAGTGGCTTAATGGCCTTTTCTAAAATGACAAGAAAAGTTTAGGAACTTCATTGGCCAAGAGACATCACTAGACCATGCTTTAAATTCCTTGTACTCCACGGTCAGGTGCCAGTTCTCATTACCAGGGCAAGAAAGCCTCATTACCTACAAAATTTGGGACTATTTCACGTATATATTTTATCTGAAATGTATTTAAACAAATAATTTATGTTAAAAATCATGTTAAAAAATGTTTAAATTTACATATAATACAAAATAGTAGTGAGCCCTTTTATAAGTACAATAAATAAGCCACTCCAGGGGAGCATTAAGGGATTTGAATGTACTTCCCAGGGGAGTAAGGACTTCTCAGAAGGTACAAGGACACTCTGCCTTCGGCCTTGTGCCTCACACCCCTGAGGTGTGCATTAAAATTCTTTAATGCATACCCTGTTGTGGCTTATTGTGTTACTTAAACCACAGCCTGGAGTGGTTTATCATGCATCTAAAAGGGCCTTTTATGGTAGTATTTTAATGAAATAAACAGAAATCCAGTCTCATTTTTATGTGACTAGGAGGGTTTGCTTGACAAAAGGGGGCTGTGGAGAATGAACAAAATAACTTGTTGAATGATCCACTGTTTAGAGAAAAAATAGATACTGCTATCTGTGACTTTATCAGTCACAATAAAATGGATGAAAAATTATTATCCAGATATGGAATGCCTTAAAAGCTATCCTGCAGGGAACTATTATATCTGAAGCCTCTTGGCGAACTAAAAAAAGAAAGACAATGAAGTCAGACATGGAACATACACAGTTGGAATTGGAGACTCAAATGAGGGAAGGGAATATTACAAAAAGGACGGACTATGAAAACTTAAAAATGTTAATACTGATGTATATAATATCAAAAATAATTGGCTTAAACAAAAAATAGCACTTGTCTAGCAAGATGTCAGGGAGATTTCTGGCAAGCCAGCTCAGGCCACAGAACAGAAATCAGAAATAGTTTCAGTTCTAGGCGAAGATGGAATACTACAAACTAATTATCTGAAAACAGAAATATAAAACACCAGACTCATTTAAATCAGTTTTTATTTCTTTAATACCAAAACAAGGGAAAGAGCATAGAAAAGTTGAAAATTACAGGCCAGTTGCCATCTTATATAATGATTATAAAATATTTTCCAAAATAAATAACAGAATATTACCACATTTACAAAAAAAATCATCATAACCAAAGAGGATTTATTGCCACTAGGCAAACACATATAGGAATTCATGAGGTTCAGTATGTTATTGAACTCTTACAAAAACAAGAAACTAAGGCAGTTCTAATCCATAGATCATTTGACATAGAATGGCAACATAATAACATAGTATTTGACAGCAGATAAGGACCGCTAGGCCCACCCAGTCTGCCCATATTCCCTGCCTGCATCAGTGGTCACTGACCCTACTTGGTCATTGGCTTTAGCCTTTCCTACCCACCTCTAGGGTTCCCTTGTGCCTATCCTATGCATGTTTGAATTCCCCTCTCCCACTGTGCTAGCTCCCACTACTTCCTGGGGTAGGCTATTCCATGTATCTACCACCCTTTCTGTGAAGAAAAACTTCCTCACATTCCCCTTTATCCTGCCTCCCTCCGATCTCATATCATGCCCCATTGTCCATGTATACCTCCTGTACTGAAAGATGTCACCCACTGGCACTTTGTTTATGCCCTTAAGATACTTGAAGGTTTCTATCATATCTCCCCGTTCCTGCCTCTCTTCCAGTGTATACTTATTGAGGTCTTTTAATCTCTCCTCATATGTCTCCTGGCACAAGCCCTGCACCTTCTTTGTTGCCCTTCTCTGAATTGCCTCCACCCTGTCTATGTCCTTACAAAGCTGTGGCCTCCAGAACTGTACACCATACTCCAAATGAGGCCTCACCAGCGTTTTGTACAATGGCATCCCCACCTCCCTTCTTCTGCTAGTGATACCCCTTCCTATGTACCCCAACGTGCTACTGGCCCTCACCACAGTCTTAATACACTGTTTGGACACCTTTAGGTCATCTGAGATGATTAGCCCTAAATCTCTGTCTTCACTGGTAACTGTCACCAACTTCCCCCTCATCCTGTAACTCTCCACAGGAACAAGGAAATATGCCAAGGCTCCCACAAGCTCATCCTGGCACAACTCACCTTCCCTGCTACACTCCCAATATTTATAGGGGTACTGTATGCCTCACCCTGACTAGCCCAGGACTCTCTCATTTCTACTCTAGCCATCTTACCCCCACTAACTGCTAAAGGGGAATTGATACTACTGGGTGACTTCAATTTGGACTGGCTTGCCCCCACCACCAAGGCCCACATCTCAAAAGTTGAATCCCTCAATCTTACCCAGTTGATCACAGAACCCACCGTTACAACCCCCACTCCCAAAACCATTCACTAATTGACTGGATGCTCTCCTCTCACCCACATGGAATGACCTCATCTGGTGTACTCACAAATGCTCTAAGTGACCACTGTGTCACATACTGTACTGGAAAAACCCACCTGCCCAAATCAGCCCCGAAGTACATAAAAATTCGCCTTCTAAACACACTGGATATCGACTCACTCCTAGATGACCTTAGACATGCCGAATGGCAGCAGGTATATTCTGCATCAGATGTAAACACTGCCCTGTCCTGCTTCCTGCACATATTTACAAAAGTTTGGGACTCCAATGCTCCACTGAAAAAATTGAGGATAAAGAAGTGCCACCACCCCTGGATCTTGGCACCTATCCTTGCCCAATGCAAAGCCTGGGACAAGGTCTGGACCCTTTTCAAATCCCAGCTTACCCCGCAAGCCAGGCAAGTCTATAACTCCCTCCACAATGCCTGCACCAAGGCCATAAGGCTAGCAAAAGCTGACTATTTCAGATCTCAACTACTCCATGCACAGCTCTCCAACTTCTGGAAAGTAGTGCACTCCCTTATTGATCCCCTGGCCCAACTCAATACTCCAGCTTTTAAGCAAAATGGCCAACCTATCACCGACCCTATCAGCACTGCCGACACCCTAAATAAAATTTTCACGTCCTGTGCCATACCGGCTGACCACCCTCCACCCACCTCAGAAACCCCCCCTTACGTCTGCAAAAATTCCTTCCAATTCACGCCTATCTCTGAACAAGAGGTCCTCGTCGCCCTCTGCTCACTAATTACAGTCAGACCTGGTTAATCTGTAAGCATTTGTTTTTGCCCATTTTGTTACATAATAAAAATATATGTAGTAACCAGACAATGTCCAGAGGATTTTTTTTTTTTTAACATGGCAAAAAAAATCTGTTTCAGAGGTTCCTTGTTCAGATTATCAGGTTTACATAATAATAAGGCGCAGATTAACCAGGTCTGATTGTACCTCCAAATCCAGCCCAGACTGGATCCACCCGAAGCTCCTGCTTATATCGGCACCTGCTATTGCCAAGCCACTTACCCACCTCCTAAACCTCTCATTCACTTCAGGCACAGTTCCACAGGCCTGGAAATTGGCTTGCGTAATTCCCCTTCACAAAGACGGCGATCCCTCAGTGCCTGATAATTATAGGCCAATCTCCCTCCTCCCAGCCCCTGCCAAATTACAAGAATCCTTGGCCCACACTAGGCTTACAGAGTATCTCACAGCTATCAATCTCCTCTCCCCAACCAATCAGGATTCAGAAAACAATGCTTCAATATCTCCTCACTGCTGTGTATCACCAATCACATCCACACTGCATCTGACCAAGGTAATCTAATAGCCGCTGTGTTTGTCGACCTGGCTAAGGCCTTCGACTCTGTCTCCTACCAACTCCTCCTGGCAAAACTAGTGTCAGCAGGGCTAGCCCCCATCACAGTCCAGTGGTTCCAATCCTATCTTACCAAGAGGGTCCAATCAGTCAGAATAGCTGACTCCACATCCCCCCACTCCTTATTCTTTCAGGTGTGCCCCAAGGATCAGTTCTCGGCCCCATCCTATTTTTGCTATTCATAAACAACCTTCCTTCTTCCTGTACTAACTCCCACAGACACATGTATGTGGACAACACTATTCTTTTTACCTCTGGTCCTGCCCTACATGATGTCCAAGACACCCTCCAGAAAAACTTCTATAACATTCAGTGCTGGTTCAGGAAAAAACAACTGAAAGTAAACACCTCCAAAACAGTGTCTATGACTTTCAGAACAGTACAAAAGCTAAACAGAGTTCCCCTCCCCCCAAATCACCTCACTGGATGGGACACCACTGGACGTGGTCACAAAATATAAGTACCTTGGTCTCTGGCTGGACCCCCATTTGACTTTCTCAAACCACATTGAAGAAATTACCTAAAAATTACAGCCAAAACTAGATATGTTATACCAGAATAGGGATTCTCTCCCACTGCCTGCCAGATGTGAAACTGTATCCAAAATGATCATTCTCATCTTTGATTACGCAGATGTGGTTTACAGTACTGCCCCTGCATCAACCCTATCAAGACTGGACACCCTCCTGAATGCATTCTGCCACTTCGCCACAAAATCACCCCCTCAGAACTCACCACTGCTCCCTCTATTCCCCCCTCAGAACTCACCACTGCTCCCTCTACAAACTCACCACTGCTCCCTTTACTCCCCTGTAGGCTTAACTCCACTTTCCCACCGACGCTACATCCACTCTCTTAATCTCATATCCAAATACTGGTTCAACCTGCTTCCTTCCTACCTATTGGAGTATCTCTCCACTGTCTCTCGCTGCCTGTGGAATAACCTCTCCCCCTCCATCAGGAACCCCCCCCCACTATTCCTGTAAACAGCAGCTTTGCCCCCTACCACTCCTCATGCTCCTATCAAGAAAGGGCTGTACTTACGCCTCAAAGCTGAGGTCCTGGTGTATTGCTGCAGAAAGCATGTATTGTAGATGTACTCACTGATGTGCTAATTGTGTAAATACAGATGTAATTACTATTGTATAATCATGTTGAATGTCTCTTGCTATTGTAAACACCCTTTACTACTGTATCTTTCTGATGTATACCTAATTAATCTGTAAAATGTCATTCAAAAGCTGTCTATCGCTTCATAATGTATGTATTCCTGTTTGCCTTTCCCCCGGGTCGCACCTAGAAATGAGCCTCAGCTCAGTGTGTTTTTTCTTGGTAACCAAATGTTTAAACAAATGCATAAATAAAATAAATTCTGCTCCTCAGGTGCATGATTTTGTACTTTTTTGCATTAAATTTTAATTGCCACACATTGGACCAATTTTTCAGCTTGCCTAGGTCACTCCTCATTTTCTCTCCCTCCACCCCACCGGAGTGTCTACCCTGTTATAGATGTTGGTGTTATCTGCAAATAGGCAAACCTTCCCCTCCAGCCCTTCAGCAATGTCACTAGTGTAGACATTAAATGGGACTGGCCCCAGGACCGAGCCTTGAGGCACCCCACTGGTCACGTCCCCTTTCCTCGGATTGAATACCATTAACCACTACCCACTGCTTTCTGTCCCCCAAACAATTTCTAACCCAATTCTCCACTGTATGGCCCACCCAGGCTACCCAACTTGTTAACCAGTTTTCTGTGTGGAATGGTAATTTTTTTTTTTGGTCTTGAGAAAATGGGAGTCTTCCAGATCTATTTATCGAGTGGATTAAAGCCCTGTATAACTCCTGTAAGTCAAGCACAAAGATAAGTGGTTGACTTATAGATAAGTTTGTCTTATCTAGAGGAGTCAGACAAGGCAGCCCTCTCTCAACAGCACTGTTTGTCATTGCATTAAAAAATTATATTGCTAGAAATAGGATCGAATGATCCTAGTAAAGGGATTAGTATTGGTTCAGAGGTTCTCAAACTACACGCATACACGGATGATGTTCTGCTAATGCTGGAAGAACCATATAATAGTTTGAAGGAACTAAAAGAAATAATAACATGATTTGTAGAATATCTCTGGCTATACTATCAATGAAAATAAATCTGAGATGCAGTGCTCCCCTTTAAATTGCACGCAGTAGATGTTTAAACTCTGTTTTATGCCACTGTAGAAACTAATTACATGTTACATTTGAGAGTAAAGCTTACTGACAATATAGTGAATTTATATAAATACAATCATTTACTTTTGTTAGAAGATATAACACTGAGGATACAGGGCTGGCAAAAACTTCCTTTGTCTCTCTCTAGGGAAAGACTGAAGTATTGAAATCCATGTCACCTCCATGAAGAACAATGCAGTGCAGTAGAAAACAGTGTGGCTAAAACCACAGACGTCAAAACCATGCCTGTCAGTAACAGCGAAGCGAAAAAATAGCGAATATAGATTTACTATAATTAACACCATGCCGCCATGAATCACCACTCCAGTAAATGTTTGAGATTTACTATTACAACACTACGTCACCATGGATCATTACTCCAGTGAAAATTTCACTTACGCTGTTTTCACTTCACTTCACTGTTATTGACAGGTGCGGTTTTGACTTCTGTGATTTTGTCTACACTGTTTTCAACTGCACTGCATTGTTTTTCATGGAGTTGGCGTGCTACCCATTTCATATACTCTTCAACCTATTCTTACAGATTGTTTCTGAAAATTGGTTTTGAAAAATGATCAAGGTCTTCAGGGACTTCATTTGGAATTCCAAGAAGGCCAGACTAGCCTGTCAGAAATTGTGCTGCCCCAGAGACCCGGGGGTCCGCCACTTCAGATCGCCAGTGGCAGTTCATCTGGTCATTATGGCGCCAAGTGGGAAAGTTGATGTTCTTTTTTTTTTGTGGTGGGCTGTGCCCCCCACACCCTCACCCCCTTCTAAGGATGTTAACTCTGGGGGGACCTCGGGGAGAGGGCGTCAAATCAGACATTTGGCGCCGTAATGACCCAGTGCTATAATGCCGGTGCCCTAATGGCTAGAAAGGGAGACGGGGGGAAGGAAATTTGTCTGTCTTGACCCTAGGAATTATTACTTGTTCTACATAACTGAGTATGCAATCTCATTACGTATAGTAAACCAGAAGAATTAATAACAGAAAACGCACTGATCAATTTGAACAATAATACAGATTTAACAATTGCTAATATTGGGCTTCCCCATCACAATATAGATACAATGAAAGTTACACAATTCAGAATATAAGTGCAATTATGAGGGTATATTTAAATAAAATAAAATCTGAAACTAAAATATGCTTGACCAACAGATTATGGAATAATCCAAACATCAAGCTAAATGAAAACTCCATTAATGTTGGAATATGGAGAAGACAGGGCATCTCTAGATGGAGGGACATTGTGGAAAATAAGAAACTCCTAAAGTGGGACATCTGTAGGAATTGATATAGACTCCCTCACTAAGACTGTTTCTGATATCTCCAGTTTAGTACTATATATGTAGGTGAGAAAGAACACCAAACTGGGTTCATATCACTATATTGGAAAAAGAAATAATATGCAAATTAACAGAAAATAATTTTAAAGGATTGTTTGCTTGGCTATTGTCAAATTTACAAAGTAAAAGGGAAAAGTTATTAAAAGACGCAAAAGATAAATGGTCAAAAGAAATTAGTAGACATTTAATAGAAATACAATGGAATATTTTGTTGCAGTCAATCAGTGTGTATTCAGCCACCACAGATCTATCTATTCAATGTAAAATCATTAACAGAGCTTCCTTTACTGCTTATTAACTTTTTTTAAAATTAGTATTTTACTGGTTTTTGTACATCCATTTTTTGCCCATTCCCATCTCAGCATGAATGTGCGCGTGTGGAGGCACACACATGTCGCGCTATGAGATGCCCTCCCTTCATTGTCACCCCCTCCCACCTACGCTGTCACCCAGCGGGGGCGGAACTACAGGGGGGTGACAACCTCCCCGGGAGAGGAAAGCTGCTGTTAGGCAACTCATTCCTGCTCCCTCCCCACCCCCGTGCCAGCTCCCTGACGACCTAAGGTTGTTCCCGAATATTAACTTTCTAAATCTAAATGAAAAGATAATTATAACTGTTGGCTTTGCCATAGTCCAAAAGCAGACTTATTACATGTTTGTTGGTCATGTAAAATGATTCTTTTTTTGGTCATCTAAAATAATTCACAATTGGTGGAAAAGAGCATTTAGTGTAATTAATAAAATCAGTTAGATAAGGTTGGAAATTAATCCATTATGAATCATAGCAGAAGGCTTTAATACACATAAGTTATCAATGCAGGATTTTCACATTTTTAAAGCTGGTACTATGGCCGTTCAAAGACTGATTCTGAAGTGTTGGAAGGCGGAGATCAGAATGGAGCCTTTTCCGTCTTGGGAATGAAAGCCGTTATTTCTGACCTCACTGTGTTATAATGGTTTGTTCTCATCAGACAACCAAATTGGACATTGTATAGGATACCAGTACAAGAATGGACACAGAACCTTTTTTCCATCAAGATTTATAATTTGGCATAATTTATACTGTACAAAATTTCAACCCCTTACAGAAAAGCACTACATTGTAATCTTATTTAATATTTCCCTACTATAATACATACATATATCATTTATATTGATACAAGGATTATTATTTTTGAATCTTTCTTAACATGTAAACATTTTTATTATTTTTATTTATTTAATTTTGTTAGCCAGCTTCGGTAGTACAGGCAGAAAGTACCTTTTACTTACCCGCTGACAGATTGATGATGACTCGGGTCACGGGAGGCTGGCCGAGAGAGGAGGACTGAGTGTCTGGTGGATGGCTCTCCTCCTTTGGGGGGGGTTGTGGGTTCTGGCACCTGTCTGGCCAGGGCGGAGGCGTGGGGATCAGCAGCCAGTGGTGGTATACTGGGGCTTGGAGGGTCAGCGGTCATCGACATCCCACTTACAGTAGCATGCTTGGGGTGTCTGGATGACACTGCTCATCTGCCACTCCATTAGTATGGATGTAAAAAAATCAATCCCGTCAAAGCCTGGATGATGCTGACCCTCCACAGGCCTTGCACTGGACTGCAGGACCCCTTCCCTGCGCTGGATCCATAAAAGTTGGTGGGTAGCCTCCTGTTGTCATTGGTCCCCATCACAGAAAGTAAGCCATGGGGGATGTGTTCCAGATTGGTTTTGCTGTCGGCGGTGAGGAGCCCCTGTTGACACCCCACCATTGGGGGGTAAACTGTGGAGGAAGACTGGGGTGAGATGAGTGCCTGGATGCTGGAGACAGTTCTGGGGGGGGGATCAGTGGAGGGCTAGGTCTATGCCAGACCCTATAAAGAGATTAACTGCAATTGAATTTTGTTAACCAGGTAGACTTGCTGGAACAAAGAATTCCCTTTTAAATGGCAACCTGGCTTGGCATTAATTACATAGACTACATACATATAAGAAAATTATACAGAGTAAGTGAATGCATAGTTACAATGCCTAAATTTTCAGAGCAAAGTACTTATAAGATGTGCATATAGTATTCACAGGGGTATGGGAGATTAGTACACAAGCAAAGTCAATTGAAAGACAAAGCAAGAACAGAAGATAATACTTACAAGACGGGTACCACAGTTGTTAGCTGTGGGTCAAGATACAGATAGTACAGTACAGAGGCATAGCCTCATCAAGTGCAGAGCAGGGGCACTGAGAAAAGACAGCGACTACGAGTCAGCAATTGCAGGAGCACAGGCTGCACTCAAGTAGCTACACCTTGAGCCATTTTTTAAAACCTCCAAGGGAGGAGCAATTTGGGAGGGAAGCAGGAAGAGCATTCCATAGGGATGGAACTGAGCTGGCAAAGGATCTCTTGCTCGCTCTGGACCTAACCCTGGGTATTTCTAAATGTGAGCAGCCAAAGGACCTGAGCACTCTCTGTAATGGTTTAGGAGTCAAGATACCTTGGAGGCAGGGAGGGGTAGGACCCTTTACAAGTTTGTAAGTAAGACAGAGGAGAGAATATTCAAGCTACCTTCCAAGAATGGCCAGTTCAGGGAGAAGAAGAAGACAAGGGGCTGAATTTTCAGAGCTCCGGGGATGCTGCAGGCCTTGGTGTCCCAAACAAATGACGCACGGAGCTTTTGGCAGTCCCCTGTCAATGATCAGGATTTTCAATCCCTTGTGCCGAGTGCCCTTCCTTAGACCACGGTTTTGTGGTCTAGTGTGCGCCACCCCAGGAGGCTACTACGCGGTGCTTGTGCCAGAGCATTGGCGCAAGCTGCCATAAACCATGTAAAACGTTGCCATTGCACCCGAGCTTTGAAAATCAGGTGCAGTTGCGGCAAAGAGGGTTGGCGCACTGTGAAAGTTAAAGTCCTGTGGTGCAGGGCCGGATACAAGCCCTGCGCCAGCATTTGAAAATCCGGCTCAAGATATCAGTGGTGCATCCTAGGTGAGGCAGCCAAAGCAATGCGGCCAATCTTACTGTAAAGCACATTAAGCTTAATGTACTTCCATGGTACTATATTATGTAATGGCTGTAGTTATTTATTTATTTAGTGATTCGGAAAATATCTTTGAGCGCAAGATGGTTTACAAAGGTTCCACGTCATAGTCTGCAAAACAAAGTACAATAGGAGAGGCAGAGGTACATCATAATGAGTGATACAGCTTGGGTTCAGGACTAAATAGAAAAACACAAACACATAGGTACTTGTTAACATAACAAGAGAAAACTTGTGAGGGGGGAGGGAGGAATCAGCAGCCACAAAGACCTCGTCAGTAGGTCCGAGGGTCGGGGAATAGGTGGCAGCGGGGTGGTGAGAGGACGTATGAGAGAGAAGTTGGAACTGGGTGGAAGTGAAGGATAGGGGGTCGAGTAAGGTATGGGGAATAGTGGGGTGGGGCGGAGGCAGGGTGGTGAGGATGTGCTAGAGTAAAGGCGGGGGTGCGAGGAGGCAATGCCTGGCAGCATGCAGTTGGAATGACTGTTAGAGAACTCATGGGCCTGGGAGATGGGAGGGGGTGATGGGTGGGGGGGTAGGTAGGTGCCGAACCGAGTACGAAGCGAACTGATTGCTGAGGCAGGCCATGTGAAGGGACAGAGGGAGGAGGTACCTGAGGCCTGCTTAGTGCTTGCTGGGGCAGAGCGAGTGGGTGAGGCTGGGCTTAGAGGCAGGTGCACTTAGAGAGTGTTATTATGTGCTGTATAATGCTGCACTGACCCAAATAAAAATGTAATTTGACATAATATATAAAAAAAAAAAAAAAAAGAAAGAAACAGAAACATGGTTGTTTGGATAAAATTAAGGAAGAAACTTTATTTCAGAAGCACAGAATGCATTAAATAGTCCCCTTTAATAGAACTGCAGTAGATTCTTGTTGTTGAGGGCTGCTGATTACAAGCTAAAACCCAGCTGTGTGATGTCAGTTTCATATAAAAGGCTTGAATTGAGAGAGAGAAATAGCAGGAGGCTCTTACCTAGGTGCTGGTTAAAGAGCTAAAACGCAGCTGTGTCAGCTGCAGTTCTATGCAAAGGGTTTCAATGAAGGGGTAAAGAGGTGTATGGATCTGTAATTAGGCTGCAAATGCCAGCATGTGTTTGGATTGAACTTAGAAAGAAGATCTGACATCCAACCATGCAACAATAGTGTTTCAAATCTGGTCAAGTGGTAGCTTTTAATCAATAAGGTTTCTAGATTCTCTCTTGTCATTTTACAACTGATCACACGTGAAAATGGGCAGATATGCCTGTCAGTATAAAATAAAATGGAATGAAATGACAGGATGTGAGTTAGGCTGACAGAGCCACATGCTCAAGTATGTAGAGAGGCTCAGTGTCACCGGCCAAGGGCCATGCCAACCTTGGAAGTGTAATTATCTTAGCCTAACTCACACACTAGAGTGTCTTATTATATATACAAAATGGATTTTATGGTGAAGGATGTACACAGACTACTGAACAACAGTTAATTCAATTGATATTACTTTTTATGGGTAGAAATAGTCCCCAGACTTGCAAATGTAAAAGTAAAACTACACAAATGTGTCCAATAATGTGCGGTAAATGGACAGGCAGGCAGGCAGTGGCACTTTTTTCTCCCTATGAGTTGGGCTGAGATAAAAGCACGGGTGCCAGCCTGTGTCAGCCAATCAGCAGTCAGTATTCTTTGTACCTATTTTATAACAGACATTGACAAATTACAGTCAAGACTTTCCTTACCTGTTTGTAACTACTGTTTCAGATGAACTGCTCAGGTTGGTCAGCTGAAGTTTTTCTCTCATGGAGACAGTGTAGCCTAGTCGTTAGAGCGCTGAGCTGTGAACCTGGAGATCCATTTTTTTCCTTTTATCTGCCGATGCAGCAGCCTGCGAATGCATGGAAAGATGTTGGACTTGGCTGAGGGGAAAATTATTATTTTTCTTGATGTGATAGAGCACTTTGGAAAAGGGGTTGCTTTATAAGAACCATACTAATATTGTATGTTTTTGTTCAATCAGAATAAAGTCTTATTGTTGATATAGTGAAAGTGATTTTTAAAGGGACACTGTGAACATTTTTTGCATCATATTATTTGTAGTTGAAACCTCACATTTTATGACTGCTTATCTTCTTTGAAATTCATTGATGTTGCTGGTTGTTTTATCTGCTTCCTTCATAGCTGAACCAAAATGCATGCTAATTAATAATAATAATATTAATTTTATTTATAGAGCGCAATCTCTAAAGTCAAAGCGCTGTACAATTCATAAGAACAGTTAAAAATCAAAACATAGGTATCAAAAACAGTTAAAATCTGGCAGTAAAAAATACAGAAACAGGCTGGTGCATATTTCATGACTAGTCACCGAATGCCTGGCAGAATAAAAATGTTTTTAAAGCTGTTTTAAAGCTCCCCACGGTCCGGCAGCCTTGAATCTGATGAGGCAGAGAATTCCACAGGGTCGGGACTGCAACATAAAAGCACGCGAGCCAGAGGTTTTCAACCATACCCTGGGAATCTCTAATCTCTAATTGTGTATTTATAACTAACCTTGTTTTGTTTCAAATCCTTAATTTACTCTTCTTGCATAATTCCTGAACATTAGGAACACCCCCAAAACAGTGCAGCCACTCATGAAGCAATAATCTCCCCTCTTACTACAGCATCATGAATGGCTAGACTGTACGGGGTTGCTTTCAAGTCCAGAAAAGATGCAGTGAGAGCTGATCAAGGACTGCAAACAAACACATTTTTGTGTGGTAACACCAGTATGGTGGGCAGTTTGTTTTTCACTTTTAATAAGAAACGAGGAATTAGAATCAAGCTACCAGCTACATCAGTAGTCTCTATAGACTGTGACCAATCATAACGTGTTTTTTTTTAAACTAGAGACAGTTTCAGGCCTAAGGGGGTTGACAGCAGCCCTTTTGATTTGTCGATATATGGAAACTGAGTTTTGATGTTGATGCATCAAAACTAACAGCTAGTGCTTTGTTACTTGAAAAGAGTCATATTAACATGGCCCATTGTTACATATAGAATTATGCTGTTACTACAGTCATAATTTATTAATATGTTGTGTAGTTGATAAATTACTTGTAACTGTGTTACTAAAAATCAATTTACAAATTTGTATTGATGTCAATAGCTTTAAAC
This sequence comes from Neoceratodus forsteri, assembly GCA_016271365.2. NCBI lineage: Eukaryota > Metazoa > Chordata > Ceratodontiformes > Ceratodontidae > Neoceratodus > Neoceratodus forsteri. Next base: position 68,453,603 of record JADMNL010000031.1, on the reverse strand, counting down.
GGATTTTTATTATGTCGATGTATCGAAAAATTAGCTTCAGGATGTTGATGTACCAATTCTGGCAAGTACTGTTCCGTTATTTGAAAATGTCATATAATCAATTCAGTATTGCTACAAATGTGTAACAGCCCCCTTGACTCACCTTGGCTGTTTCCAGGGCCCTCGGGCCTCAGCTGAACACACCTCCAAGGGGCCTGGCCTGGGTTCAGGAGTAAAAAAAGGAAATGGCATGGTGCCTCCACCTGGGGCAATGGCAGGAAATATCTATGGACAGAGTGTAGGTTACCACCCCCCAGGAAATACACGATAGCTGCCCCCCAAAACCCTTCCCCACGTAATAAAAACTCTCCCTTCTTACAATGATTCACAGCACCAGAATATAACATCAGCAAATAATGGTATTTATTTTGGGGAGGGGAAAAAGGGGGAAAGATAGCACAACACCATTAACAACTAACTGGCACAATTCTCACCCCCACCACACAGTTCCCAGCACTAATCTTCAGGTGCACCCGGCTTCCCACTGGCAGCTGCCCAAAATGTCTCTAAAGTCCTTTTGCTGTGTGCCACACCACGGTGAATATGTCACCGGGGATCTTTCATTGGGGCCCCAATAACTGTGAACAGTAAAAACAATGAAACTACAGGGCTGGGCACAATTTTCTGTCAGAGTCTAGCCCGGGACCTAACCCCCAAGTTTCACCCTAGCTAGCTAGCTAATAAAGGCTCCCAAAAGCCGCAGCTAGGGATATTTATAATTCAGCAGTTCAATGGGGGCCAGCAAGCTGGATTTGGTATGGTACCGTGGAGGTATCTTGGTGGTGGTGCACCAAAAACTGCAGCGCTGGCTGATTTGAAGAGGTAGAAGAATGTTGGTCTTCACCTGCCTGGCCTTGTTATCTTCGCCTCTGAGGCCTTTGTAGATGGTGTTCACCAGGCAGGCCTTTCGCCGTCTTCCTCGCTGGACTCCCTCTTCTTTGGTCTAGGGACAGGGCAAGCGTGGTCCTCTAGACCCTTCCGTTGCACACCCTTTCTAAACACACTCAGCAGCTGGGCTTTGGCTCAGTCTCTGGCCTCAGCACTCACCATCTCTCAGGTTTGCAGCAAAATGCAGTCACCAACAGCACTTACTCCATCGAGGGATGGGTGGGGGGACACAGTACATCAGTCTTTGCTCAGTGTTACAGCAGTTTCTTTCACAGGCTGCATACTTACAGTCTGTACTGCCACACTGCAGCCCAGTCACTTTCACTCTCTCCTCTGCACAACTTCCAGTTTCCCTTTCAGCAGCAAACTTCCAAATGCCCACTGCTACAGGAACTCTCTTGATGTCTTTCCCTTGCAGACTCCTCTTTCAGGTGCTCTGCTTATTCTTTTGTTCAGGGGTCAAACAGGCCAAGGATTGCTGAGTGCAGGCCTCAGGCTAGATAGCCCAAACAGCAGTCTCTCCTGCACTCTCGACTTTCTGAAATCCCTGGCTCATCTCTCCTTTTGGCAGGCATGCAGTCCTATTTATAGTGTTCTCTAAGTCCTCTCCTCATTGGCTGCATAACTTCCTGGACTTTTCAGTGCCCCTTGAACTTTCCCAGCAGCCTCCTGTGTTTAGTAGTCCTGTGGGGCTGCCATCTTTAGCATTTATTTTTAACTCTTTACCAGGGCACAGAGTTGTTCCACCAACATTAGGGGCATTCTGACCTCGATCCTCATCTCCACTGCTTGCTCTGGAGTCGGGGATAACATTTAATTGGGTCACAGCTTGAATACTCTATTGGGGCCATGGCTTCTTTAATTTTAGTACTTGGGTGGATGCGCATACGCAGAATGGCGTGGGCCACCGTCTTTATTGTTCAGAATTGTGATTCCAAATGCCAGCAGCTCCTGGGACTGAAAGCGACATCCCATAAAGCCCAGAAGTGCAGAACCAACAATTGCGACCTTGGCCTCCTTTTGCAGGGCTCCCATGGGGCCGAGGGGTGGATGGGTGTGGGTGGCCATAGCCATGGTGCACAACAGGACCAACAGGCTCAAGTCCTACCAGCGACCACTGCAGGTGCCGGTGGGGGAGTGGAGGGCCATAGCCCACCACATGTAAGCCCAATTTGGGGGGGGGCTTACAAATGCAGTTCTGTTATACCAAAACACTCCAAGTGTACTGATAAATAGCTTTAAAAATAAATGTCTTTCAATTGATTCTTATTTTTTAGAAGAAGGCCATTATGTGGAAATCAATTATTTTAAGTACGTTGAAGCAACCAAACTGAGTTCTTCTGTGTCGATACACCAACAACGACAAAGTCAAATTTTCAAATAGGCACGTCAATACAGTGAAATTTAACTATATTATGCTGATGTAGTGTTACCGTCAATAGTATTTAGTTTAAAACATAAAACTTTTTTTTGTTGTTAGTTTCTTTTGTCCTTTTTTTCCGTCCGACAGTTAGCCCCATCATGCCAGCCTCTCTAGGCCTGTTACCCAGCCTCTCCCAACTTACCCTATGACCTCCTTCTTCTAGGGCTTACTCCACCACCAGTGGGGGAGGCATGGCTACCCATTTCCTGCCACGTTCCAGATCCAGTCAGAGGAGGTACTGTGATCACTGGTGAAGGGCCTACGGGAGGTTGGATTTCATTCTGCTAGGTTGGGGTGTTTCCCCCTTTACTGTACCACACCTACAGGATGCTGGCAACAAGGGTGCATAACCACATGCATGCGAGCATGTGTAGCATGGCACCAACCGGCGTTCTCCCTCCCACAAAGCCACTTCCAACTACACTGCCCCTTGTGGTTACCTGGTGATAGTAGCCCAGTGGAGCAGGCAGTCCTTCCTCCCTTGAGGAGGAGAGTATCTTCTGGGCCAGTTGCCAATGACCCAGGTTTGTTAAAAAACCTGGGTCACTGGCGTCATGAACTGTACCCCAACCACTGTGCAGATGAGCAGACCAAAATCTTTTTTTGTCTTCAAGCTTTCTCTTGTGCAGGTGGCTACCATCAGGCTCATTCTGCCGTGTTCCTGCCTCCCCCATCTGGTGCCCACCACCCTGACTCACTTCACCCGAGCATTCCCCCATGGATTGACACCCCCCCCGGAAGGCCCAGGAAGGGGAGGGACATGCTCAGCAGTCAGGTGGTGATGCACGAATGGGGGCAGGCAGGCAGGGCTTCAGTAAGCCAGTACCCACCCTTTCCTGTTTTCTCCCTTGTCCCCAGTCATGGCAGCATGCAAGGGGTGTGTGCGTGGAGGTGCACACACACACTATGGAACCACGGCCCCTCGATATTACATCACTTGTACTCTGGCGCTGCCACCTAGCCTCCACCAGGTGGCAGCCGAGAAGTGAGACAGCATCCCTCCCCACCCCGGGAGAGGTGAGCAGTTCATCGGATGCTCAATCCTCGTCCCCCCCGGCCAATCTCCAGCACCCCCGAGCTCGCTCCCATACTCAGGTCTCTGGCATGGGAACAGGTACGACAAACTAGGCACCTCAGCCCTCTTCACCACTAGGCTGGTGGCTAAAACTTTTTAAAGATTTATATATATATATATACACACAGTCTTTGCAAACAATTCCATGAGTGCACCGTTTAGGGATAAGACTACAGCGACAAAAGTAGGGAAATGTGAGACAAAGAGAAGACTGTGTATATATATATATATATATATATATATATATATAGAGAGAGAGAGAGAGAGAGAGAGAGATACATACAGATTATGCAGATTATACAATATTTTAATTAAATATATTCCTATTTATGTTTCTGTTCTATATGTTGAGTCATTGAATGATTTTTAATGGTATTCTGTCAAGGAGAACTATGTTTATTTTTCTAGTTCTTATTCTGTCTTCCCTGAATTTCTCTTTGGATCAGTCTGCTCCCCCTATACACAATGTTAGGTCCTCCAGCCACCCTGACTGCAGACTTCCTCCAACTGGTAGAGCAGACAAGTGATTGTCTCAGGGGGAGGAAATGGACAAGGAAATGACAGAAGGCATCCTTAGAATGGCAGAAAAAGGGGAGATATTGTTGATGGGGGACCTGAATATGCCAGATGTTAACTGGAGCACATTTGCTGCAGCCACATCCAAGAGTGGGGTCATTCTTGATACCCTGAAGGGGCATGCCTCAGACAGCTAGTGTTGGAACCCACTCAGGAAGGAGCAATCTTAGACCTGGTACTGTCAAATGTGGATGGAGAGGATATCACAGATTTAGACGTGGGTAGCCATCTGGGAACAAACGACCACCGAACAGAGTGGTTCATAATAAACACAGCCATAGAGTCAAGCCATACAAAAGCGAAGGTACTGGACTTTAGAAGGGCTGACTTTGGCAAAATGGGTGTGTGGCTAAGGAATGCACTAGCAAATGGGCAGGAAGGAGGAGTGGAAGAACAATGGGGAAAAATCAAAACTGCCACCACAAATGCAACAAGCCTTTGTGTGAAGCAAATAAACCAAACAAATCAAAGTAAAAAAACACTATGGTTCTCAGAAGTGGCGAGGAAGGTTAGGGAGAAAAAGACAGCATTCAGGAAGTATAAGAAATTACAAAAGGAACAGGACAGAGAATTGTATCAGTTAAAGCAGAAGGAAGCAGGGAAGGCAGTCAGAATAGTGAAGGCCTAAACTGAGGAAAAGATAGCCAACTCAGTTAAGAAGGGGGATAAAACCTTTTATAGGTACATCAGTGAGCGAAGAAAGACCAAGGGAGGGATAGTGAGGATTAATAAAAGGGAGGGGAGGCAGACAGAGGGTGACAGTGAAAAGGCAGAGATACTGAATGAAAACTTTTGCTCAGTATTCACAAAAGAAGAAGAGGGGGAGGTACCTAAACCAAACAATAGAAGCACTCTGGACAGAAGGGTTGATACCAGTCTATTCACAGAAGAAAGGGTCCTGATGGGATTCACACCAGAATTCTTAAAGAACTAAGGGGAGACCTAGTGACACCACTGACTACCCTTTTTAACAAACCATGGGAGGATGGTGTGGTACCTGAGGACTGGAGGACGGTGGATGTGATTCCCCTTCACAAAAGTGGGAGCAAGGCAGAGATAGGAAAGTAGGGAAAATGATGGAATCACTTCTGAAAGTGATTCCATCATTCTAAAAGTGATTCCTTGCAAATGAGCCTTGCTCAATGGTGCCCGCCTGGATAAATGAAGAAAGAAAGAATTGTTGAGTACCTAGAGGCCAACGGGGCACAGGACCCAAGGCAGCATGGATTCACAGTGAGAAGATCATGTCAGATAAATCTAATAGATTTCTTTGACTGGGTGACCAAAGTAGTAGACCAGGAAGGGGCTGTGGATATGGTCTACTTAGACTTTAGCAAGGCATTTGACACAGTCCCACACAAAAGATTAATAAAAAAGTTAGCCAGCCTGGGAGTGGGTCCCAGGGTGGTAGCCTGGGTAACAAATTGGCTGGACAACAGGACGCAGAGGGTAATAGTAAACAGAGTACACTCTGAAGAAAGGGTGGTTACTAATGGGGTACTGCAGGGTTCAGTACTGGGACTGGTCCTCTTTAATGTCTTTATAGGAGACGTTGCAGAGGGTCTGGAAGGAAAAGTATGCCTCTTTGCAGATGACACAAAGATCTGCAACAGGGTTAATACACAAGGGGGGTGGAAAGGATGAGAAGGGACTTGGCAAGGTTGGAGGAATGGTCAAAAGTATGGCAGCTTCGATTCAATGCAAAGCAGTGTAAAGTAATGCACATGGGAAACAAAAACCAGGTGAATAGTACGCAATGGGGGGAGAGGTACTAACAAGAACAAAAATGGAAAGGGACCTCGGAGTAGTCATATCAAATGACCTTAAGGTAGGCAAGCAATGTGAGAAGGCAGTAAGGAGGGCTGGGGGGATACTGGGATGCATAGGGAGAGGCACCATGAGTAGAAAATAGGAAGTTGCCATCTCTCTGTACAGACAGTTGTTGAGACCTCATCTGAGGTACTGCATTCAGTTCTGGAGACCCCATCTCCACAAGGACATAGACAGGATGGAGGCACTCCAGAGGAGGGCAACTAAAATGGTGCAGGTTCTGTAACAGAAGCTATATGAAGAGAGACTAAAAGAGCTTAATATGTATACCCTTGAGGAAAGGAGGGAGTGGGGGGAGACATGATGGAAACGTGCAAGTACCTCAAGGGAATCAACAAAGTCCAAGAGGGTAGCATCTTTCAGAAAAAGAGATGTGCAAAAACAAGGGGGCACAATTTGAAGATAGAGAGGGGATGGCTCAGGGGCAACGTGAGGAAGTATTTTTTCACGAAGAAGGTGGTGGACACATGAAACTGTCATCCTGAGGAGGTTGTGGGGTCAACAACAGTGGGTGAATTCAAGAATGCAAGGGACAAACATAAGGCAATTCTAGTGGGGGGGAGGAAGTAGGCTGCTGGTTGACTAGGATCTGCAGCTTATCCAATAAGTAGGGGAAATCGGCAGACTAGGTGGGTCAAGCGGTCCTTATCTGCCATCAAAGTCTATGTTTCTATGTTTCAAAGTCTATGTCTGAACAGCTGATGCTGTTCCCTGTTTGACCATTGGGGGCAGCTTCAGCATACGATTCTGGTGCTTAAAAGTAAGACTGAAAAAAAGGAAAAACAGAACCCGGATCTCCCAGGATCAAATACAAACATGGGAATATAGAAAGTATGGCAAGAAGAAGACTTTAAGTCCTTCCAGTGTGCCCTGAGGCCCTACCTCACCCTAATGATCAGCGATACCCTCATCTCCTCTGGTACCTCCTTCGCTCTAGTGTTTACCCAGTGCTAACCCTTACTGATGATCCATTGAAACTGTCCCACCATGCTTTGAAACAATTTATGGCTTCTGCATTAAACACAATGCTGGGCAGACTGTTCCGTTCATCTGCCACTCTCTATGTAACAAATATTTGTCCTTCTTAAGCATCTGCCCCCTGCTAGCCTACTGTCACCCCTGGTGGTTGAACTGTTCTTCATTTTGAGCAGTTCTGTGTAGTACACACTATGGTACCCCTAGATGTATTTGTACATCTCTACCATGTCCCCCTCTCCCTCCTGGCCTCCAGTAGCTACAAGCTGATGTCCTACTTTCTCCCCTCGTAGGTCTTACCCTGCTGGCCTTGCAGCATTTTTGTTCCCCTTTCTCTCGAGTGTCTGTAGTTTGTACCAGTCCTTCGTTAGTGAAAAACAGAATTCATCACAGATGTGAACCTTATGGAGCATTTTCTCCTCTTCCTAACAGAGGGCATCTTAAAACCAATATACGTTTTGATATCTTACCCCTCAAACACATTGGGATGAGACAACTGAAAAAGCATTCTCCACTATTATCCTTGGAATGTTTTTGCAGCAGTGGACACATACCTCTTAACTGTCCCTGATCTTTAGGGATGTCTCTGATTTTTTATTTTTTTTTAAATTACACTTTATTCTCCCCCCTCCGCTGGAGCCCCACTCCGTCTGGAGATGCACACACACACAACCCCTCTTCGTTGCCTTACCTCTAGCCCAGTGGACCCCCATGGAGCCATGGCTGTACCCCCCAAGCGGGTATGAGGTGGGGCCCGTACACCCTGAGAATTCAACTTTTTTCATCAGGTCCCTCCGGTGGTCAGGCAGGCAGGAGCCACTAGAGTCTGCTTAGGTGCTCCTTCCTCTTGGTGCTCCAGCGTATTTTTCTCCTGTTCTAGAGGAGTGGCACGCACCCTGATGTCATGGCGTCACCGCTGACGTCACCACCCCCCAACCCTCTCTGTATGCATCAATGCTTGCTGTGCCTCTGGCCTCCACCAGAGGCCAATCAAATGCCGAGCTTGGATCCCCCCTACCTCCCGGAAGAGGAGAGCTGTCCTCCAGATGCTCAATCCTCTCCCTTCTCGATGACCCCCGACGGCCCGGGCTCATTCCCGGACCCGGGTCGCCGGCGTGGTGCGAGGTGTGGTGTCCAGCGCCTCAACCCTCAGTGCCACCAGGCCGACCTGATGTCCCTGATTTTGCCTCAAAAATGTCCACTGTCTCTCCTAAATTTTTGATTTATGTTGCAGAAGAGTAGTGATTCAAAGCATAACATGATGACAGACTTCAATGTTACAGTCTAGTTCTCCTTCAGAAAAATGCCTTCTACACTTAGCCAAACATTATGCAGAATAATTGAGCTAATAATACCATTTCTTAAAATGTGTCTCTGATTTTGGCCACTTGTCCCTGATTTTGTTAAGCTTTGTCCCTGATTTGCAGTTAAGGAGGTTTATTTATTTATTTCGATTTTGATAACCAGCTAAGCTCACTGAGACCAGAGGTCCCTTTTTCAGGAGCGACCCAGATTAGTTACAGACAATAATTAAATATATTGGCAGGAGTACACAGTAGTACATACTTTGGTAGGAGTACACACTAGCTGGAACATACATTGGATAGGATATAGAGTACATTACAGAGCATGTCAGTCACATACACGTAATAACATAACAAATTAAATCAGACATATGACATCTTGACCAACAATGCTTTAGGGGAGAGGTGGTAACAGCAATATGTAGGATATATTGCCACCCCGTAGGCTGACTGCCGTGGGACAAGCAAGTTTCAGCCACCAAGACTAAGTTCCGGGCTAGCGGTTACAGCCACAGAGACTAAGCTCTAGCAGGTATACTTTCAGGCCTGACTTAAAACCCTGACTAGTACAACAATTAGCCAAGTCACCAGGGAGAAGGTTCCATAAATGTGGGTCAGCGTACCTAAAGGAGCGCTTGCCATAGTTAGTTCGGACACGAGGGATGTCTAGGGGATGGCCAGTGGAGGATCTTAGGCCCCTGCCCCGGACTTTGAGATTTAGCAGCCCACACAGGTGAGGAGGAGGGCCAACAGCGGTAAATCTGAAGGTCAGGCTCAAAGAGGAGTAGGCTAGTTTTGGTCACATAGAAGGCCAGTGGAGATCAGTGAGGACCTCGCAGTGGTGCCTTCTTGGGGGGGAGTTGGTGGCGAAATGAGCCACCCTGTGGTAGAGCGTAGTAAGCTTTCTTTGTTCACCCTCCCCTAGGGAATGCAGCAGGGGAGCCCCATAGAGGAGGGAGGGGAGTAGGGTGCAGTTAGATATGGCACAACGAGCCTCGAGAGAAAAAGAGTCACCCAGCCTATAGAGAAGTCCTAACTTCTGGTGGGAGGACTTAACAACAGAGTCAATATGAGCCTGGAAGGTCATCGCCTGATCAAGCAGGACTCCGAGGTACTTGATCTTGTCTGTGACCTCTATTCTCTTTCCTTGGGCAGCATGAAGCTGAAAGATGCCACGATGGTCTGAGCCAAGGCATCTGGACCCGAACAGGACTGCCTTCATTTTTTCTTCATTCATTACAAGTGAGTTTGAGGAGAACCAGGCTTCCAGTGCAGCTAGACTGGCCTGGAGGTTGGCACTGATTATGCTAAGAAGCAGATCACTGCAGTAAACGACAGTGCCATCTGCATAGAGGATAAGGTTGTTCCTCCCGCCAACCCCCTCTACATCATTGACAAAAAGAGTAAATAAGGATTGAGCCTTGGGGTATCCTGGAGATTACTGGTTTAGCACTAGACTGGGTTCCTCTCCATAGAACTTTCTGGATTTGGTTGAGCAGATAGCTCTCGAACCGTAGCAGAAAGCCCGTCCAGTCCAAGTAGGTGAAGTTTGGTGAGGAGAAGTTCATGGCTGACCAAGTCAAATGCCTTGGATAAATTAATGAATAGAATCCCCATTGGGGAACCTTGGTCCATTGCGTCAAGGATGTCCGATGTGAGCCGGATAAAGGCTGTATCAGTGCCATAGCCTTTCCTAAAGCTGTGTTGAATGTCAGCTAGGGGTAGGTGCCTTTTGAGGTAGTCCTGTATTTGATTGTAGACCAGTCTTTCCTACACCTTTGCTAGTGGGCAGAGAATGGAGATTGGCCTATAGTTCCCCACATTGTCCTGGGGGCCCTTTTTTGTGAATGGGGAGAAAGGTTGCCACCTTCCATTTATCCGGGACCTTTCCTTCAAGGAAGGACCTGTTGATAAGCAGGGCAAATGGGCGGGAGATAGCTGGAGCTGTAGCCCGCAGAAGTCTAGGATCAAGCAGGTCATGTCCCAGAGAGGAGTCCGGGTTTATACATTGCAGAATGGGAAGTACCTCAGTGGGTTTGACCAGCTTCAAGTGAAACTGGGTTTGGGAGTGCTCCTAGGCAGTGTCTCTGTTGCTGGGGCTCCAGAGAGCAGGTGGGGTTTGGTTCCTCCAGGATTGAAGAAAGCGGCACTAAACACCTCAGCAATTAAGGTGGGGTCATTGGTTAGGGTATCACCGACCAGGAGCGCACCCTCTTGGGCACTTGGGGCACTCTTTATCAGCAGGTTAATTTGGCCCTAGAATCTCTTGGGATCCCGTAGGTGCCTAGACTGGAGAACTCATAGGTATTTAGATTTAGCTGACTTGGAGGCTTTCTTGCACTGATTCCTCAGTTCTCTATACCTCTCCCAGTCGGTTTTCTGGCCTCTGGATTTGTATTGACTCCAGGCCCGATCCCGAAGCAACATGCTCCGTTTGAGGTTAGGGTTAAGCCATTTGTGGCATTTACCCTGTACCCCCAGTTCCTTGCGGGGGACGTGTATATTGGCCACTGACGAAAAAGTGTTTGTAAAGAAGTCAAGTGCCTCATCTAGGGTAGGAAGGGAGATAAGGGGATCCCAGTTTACTGATTTCCAGAGTTGGGTCGAGGTGGGCCATTCCTGGGGGCGCGGGGGGGGGGGCTGATCTGACACAGAGTCAGCCTGCCCATACCTAACAGGAATGCCTGTGTAACCCCCCTGCAAATGGGGGTTCCCAAAAGACTTCCAGGAGCTTGCTTGAATGCTCCAAGCCTGAATGGTGTTTGGCATTTAAGCCATTTATCAGTGAGTGTTTTTAGAACCTCTGGTACTGTCTCTTTAAGAGCTGTCTGCTTGCAGACATAATTAGTTTGTATGGGGGACTGTGTGTTTCTTTGATTGAGTACCACTCAAGCTGCTGCCAATTCACTTCATTTTTGCCGTCACTAGAGGTGCAAAGGAACCTATCTGAAAGATGTAACTGTTTGCCAGAAATTATTTAGAGTAATAATGAAATTACAGTTTGTCTAACCTGCTTTCTTTGCAGTCAGAACTGTGTCTGCTAGTTCCCCATTCTAGTTTTGAACTGCTGAACTGGACCAATCAGTGTGGGTAAGCTAGCTCTAAAATGGTGCCTTGGACAAATCAGAACTTGGACTCATAATCTGAGCCAGCCACAAGAGGATTGTATGGGCAGTGACTCTGGGAGATGTAGTTTAGACTTCAGTGCCTTTTGGACCAACAGCAGCAGTCTATTGTGAGTGACAGCCAATCCAGTCAAGAACTGGGAGGAACTCAAAGGAAGTGCCCGGTTTTGTCAGTTGGAGTGTCAGTTGAGCTTTGGCAGTGAAGAAGGAAGGAGCCCTGTGCTTTTTCAGTGTGCAGTTTTAGTCAAAAACGTGTGTAAGGCCCAAGTTCGGTCTGCAGCTTGTGTAACAGCTTGTTAGGACTGAATCTGTCCTGTGAAAAGAATCAAAGGATCTCTGAAGAGTAGAAAGCAGGCTCACCCTGTAGAAGACTGGAAGAATTGCTGAAAATTGCTTCGGTCTGTCAGGAACTGAATCTGCTGTGTGTTCTCCGGGTATTGTGCAATAATGCGATCGGGATACAGATGCAGCCTGCCTGGTATATGCTTTCTTTTATATGGATGTGTGAAGAGTTTGTGTACCTCAAGTGAGCCCTACTGACATTGAAGGACCCTATCTTATTTGGAGGTCGTGAGTACTAATTCAGGGTCGCTCCCTGTTGAATTGCCACATTAAATCCAAATGGAATTACTGTACTGCTGACTGTTTAATTCTCCTTTTCTCTGTGTGAAAGGCCCTACCAGCTGCCATGGTTTGGACTAGCCACTGGGCTTGGTGCCCAGGGACAGTAACTGATAGGGATAGGCCTGTGCACAGAGCCATTAATGAATTATTAGAGTGATAAGCTAATTAACCTGATTTCCCTGCCCTTGTTATATCCCCTAAATAAATCAGAGCTGCTTGTTTCAAGCAAAGTTATACTGCCTGAGGTATTTGTCTATGTTAAAGTACTGTACTGTGATTGTTGCACTGTATCTCATTTCACAGGAGGTCCCAGTGCGGAACCAGACCTGGGGGTAAGTGTATACTGTGAAGTAATTCTGATATATTGTGTGGGCCACTAGTGGGAAGAAAGGGGTTGCAGTGTCCCAGAGGCTGTGACCAAGTTAGTTTAACTATTGCAAACCCTGACCTCTGGGTGGAGGCACCCGCCATTGGATCCAGGCCCCTCAACCTGTTAGTGGCAAATCAGGCAGAGGTAGTAGCCTGGGATAGCGCCATCTAGGGGTTACATCTTGGAGGCTCACCGCTGGGATTGTGTGTCCTCTAGTGGCCATATTACGAACCACTGTTAAGAAAAAATGGGTACCCGACAGAAGTGGCTGTGCACCGCTGGTGGAGTGGTGTACTGTGGGAGGAGATCGAACCCCAAATGCTATGCTTATCCTGGACATCCCCTGGGTATCAATACGGACACTGTACAGGAGTACTTTCCAAGGTGGAAGGTTTACAAAACCCTGTGGTGGTGGGTCGGCATGCTAATCTGCTCACCCACACTTTCCTGGCCCTAGTAGAGTTTAAGGATCCCATAGATAGCTCCAAAGTGCCACAGACCATTACCCCAGAGGAGCCCTCACTGCTTGGAGAGTGATAACTAAGGACAGTAAAGACCTGGGGAATCAGCCCCACCACTATCTGAAACTTTTGAGGAGAAATTTGCTGAATGGTTGCTGGGAGGGAAACTGTGGAGGACTTGAAGAAACTATTCTTGCCACCTGGGGGTGTTCCTCCCCCAACACCCTCTCCTGCTCCAGTGCCTGTAATGGTGGCTGAACCAATGCAGACCCCTATTTCTGCACCTGCCATTAGTCACGACTCTTACCGAAGGTTGAGGATCTTCTCTGGCACCCTCCCCAACCCCCAAGAGGAGGATGACTGGGAGACCTGGATAGACTATGTTGCCCCAAGTGCTAGAATGGCAATGCTCGGAAGGCTGGCGAAGAGAGGGTTAGTAGAGACCTCCGAGGTCCTGCCCTGGCTACCATCTGTGCTAAACGGGCCAGTAACCCTGGAAGCGACTGCACAGGCCTATCTTGAGGCCTTGGAGAATGTGTATGGAGCCCAGATTCTGATGAGGACCTATGGTGGAGAGTAAGAAATGCACAACAGTACCAAGGGGAGTTGTTGTCTGTGTATGTCTCTCGGCTGGAAAAATTGTTGCAAGAATGCCTCAGAAAGGGTAGTTTGCCAGCGATTGAACTGGACCGAACCAGACTGGACAGAATCCTTAAGTCTGCCCTTCTCAGAACTGCTGTTGCTTCAGTTACGCCTGGCAAATCGACTGGAATCCCCACCCTCCTATGATGAGTTAATGAGAGAAATTCGAGGAGTTGAGAAAAGGCGACCTCGGGAGGTACCTGCACCAACAGCTGTGGCTACGACCCGAGTGACTGAGGGTGACCCATCAAGTGAAGTTCAGGGACAGAGGTTGACAGTCAATGAGTGCTCTGACAAGGAAAAAGATATGCCACAATGAGGCGAACTGTTGAGAGAGATCCGGGAATTCAAAAACAGTCCTTTATGAAGGCCACGCCTGCAAGTACGGGCCCTGACCTATATCCGACTGCATCTACTATGGGGTGGGGTACCACCATGTATCTCCTGCTGATAACAGCTCCAAACTCAATTCCTTGACCATGGAAGTGGAGAAACTGACGAGATGTCTCCAAATGCTTATCACACTCAGAACAGAGATGGCACCCAGGTTTCCAGTTAGTAATACCCCGCCCTGGCTCCCAGTGTGGCCTCGCCAGCTCAAACTCCAGAAAGTATGTTTTGCTATAATTGTGGGAAAGATGGGCACATGAAAGAGAATGCCAGTCCCAAAAGACACTGACAAAGTTGCATATAGGCTACAAGGAGGCTTGGAGAAGAAATCAGTGGTTAAGAGGTGCACATGCATGATCCCAGTGAGGGCACCAAAATGCTAATTCACGTCCTTTTGTGGCAGGTCAGTTGCCCAGGCCCCCTACCACCGCCTCTCCAGACTGGTCCAGAATAGTGGGTCCTCCATGGAGACCACTGTAAAGGTGAATGGGTGTCTACAAGAGCTGTATTAGACAGTGGCTCCCAAGTGACAATTATGTTCAGGATTGGTATCAGAAGCATTTGTCAGACGTACCCTTACAACCATTAGAAGGACTGCATGTATGGGGTTATGAGAAGGCCTACCCTATTCGGGTATATCCGAATTTGGCTGTCTTTCCCCACCTCCGTGGCTGGAGTGGCGAACAAGTAGAGACCCTAGCCTTAGTGTGTCCCCATTGGACTGTATGATGGTGTCCCTTTGTTGATTGGAACAAATGCTCATATGTTCGAAGGCTGGCACAGTTGTGTTATGAAAACAGGGGTCAAAGACTAGTAGAGCTTTAAGAGTTCCAGCTTTAATTAAGAAGGCCTATGAGGCAGAGAGATGCTGAAAAACAGAGCCAGAGGAACCGTCGGAATTGTATGGAAGTAGGATCCTGAGTCTCTGATCCTGCGCCAAATGCCCAGTGTACCTTACAGGGAGAGGTCCGTATCAGAAAGGATGTTAAGAATAAAATATTAATGTTGGATGCACCAGGCGATGGAAAATTGCCAGAGGGACTGCTGGTCAAGCCTAGTATTTTGCCCTAGAGCCCATGCTTATGCCAGAAGGGTAATGGTCCAAGTTCATAATGTGTCTGAAAGAGACATTCGAGATAAACAGAGGTTGCATCCTGGCTAATGTGCATTGTGCAGACACTGCAGTGCTACCCAGCAGCAAGAGTTCAAGGAAGAATGACAGAGTAACGCCTGACTTGTTTGATTTGCACTCCCTTGCCAGCTGAATGGAAAGTAAGGATCAGTGAGAAGCTTGCCCAGAGAGACCAGTGTTTCTTTAAAGGAATGGGATGTAGGATGCATGCAAGGAGCTGAGCACAATATCCGGCTGCATGACGAAGACCATTTCGTGAGAGGTCTCGACGCAGGCACCTGCTGACATAGATGATGTGAGACGGCATCTGCAAGAGATGTTAGCTGCTGGTGTAATACAAGAATCCAGAAGCCCTTATGCTTCCCCATTGTGGTAGTGAGGAAAAAGAATGGAACAGTAAGGATGTGTGTGGATTATCGCACCTAAACGGCGGACTATCCTGATCAGTACACAATGCCCCATTCAGGATGCTTTGGACTGCCTAAGCGGGAGCAAGTGGTTCTCTGTGCTGGATCTCCGCAGTGGGTACTACCAGATCCCGATGGCCCCAGAGGACCGTGAGAAGACAGCCTTTATCTGTCCGCTTGGCTTATGAATTCATGAGGATGCCTCAAGGGTTTCAGGTGCCCCAGCCACTTTTCAACGATTGATGGAGCGTGCAGTGGGGACATGAACTTACTAGAGTGCCTGGTATACCTAGATGATGTTATTGTGTTTGGCAGCTCACTGGAGGAACATGAGAGCAGATTATTTAAGGTATTGGACCGACTGGAGGACTTTGGCCTTAAACTGTCCATTGATAAGTGTCAATTCTTTCAAACATCAGTAAAGTATGTGGGACACATAGTATCCACCGAGGGAATAGAGACCGACCCAAGTAAAGTTGAGGCCTTGACCACCTGGCCACAGCCAAAATCTAAAAGAACTGCAAAGATTCCTGGGATTCTGTGGTTATTATGGCGCTTCATCAAGGACTATTCAGAGTGATCCGCCCTTTACTTAACCTTACTCAAGGGTATCCCCAACCCACAAAAATACCAAAAGTCAGCGTCCCTCAAGACTGAAAGAGTGTATTTTCATCGAGTGAAGTATTTGGGGCCGCTGGACTCTGATTGTGAGACTGCTTTTCATGAGATCATATATCCAACTACCCATGCTCCAGTGCTGGCCTATGCCGATCCAAGAAAACCTTCGTCCTGCACACTGATGCTAGCTTGCAAGGGTTGGGGGCTGTGTTGTACCAAGAGCACGAGAATGGCCTGAGACCAGTGGCCTTGCCAGTAGAAGCCTGACCCCATCCGAAAAGAACTATCCTGTACATAAGTTAGAGTTCCTAGCTTTGAAGTGGGCTATTGTTGACCAATTCCATGAGTACTGTATGGGGCTAAAATACTAGTAAAAACTGACAATAATCCTTTGACCTATGTGCAGACCTCAGCTAAGTTGGATGCCACTGGCCATAGGTGGCTTTCTGCATTATCTACATATGACTATGCTCTGAATACCGAGCAGGTCTGAACCACATAGATGCTGATGCTCTCTCCGGAGGCCTGCTCCCAGAATGATTGGGTCCGATTGGCAGAACCTGACATTCGGGCACTCTGCGGAAGTTTGACAGGGAGGAACAAATGTCCACGGACTCAGTGGACTGCATGGTGGATTGCTTGGGAGCCTCTGAGAATTGCATACCTGCTGCTTATGCCACTTTTCTGCAATAGACATTGGTGCACTGCCTCAGCTGGACAATGACAGTATCGGTGGGCTCCACCCGATCCCATGATCAAAGCAGCTTTAGAAGCCCCTCTATGCAGAAAGATGTGTCCAAATTACGCTCCACTGATTTGAGAACTGCACTGTTATACAAAGAAGGTCCTAGTTGAAACTGATCAATAAACTGTTATACAGAGAAACAGTAGACAGAGGGGACAAGTAGACAAACGACAACTAGTGCTGCCCACTGCCTTCGAGACTCAGTACTGAGGTCCTTGCACAACCACATGGGGCACCTTGGTATAGACAGAACACTTGACTTGGTGAGATCCAGATTCTATGGCTAAGATGGGGCTGATGTGGAGCAACACATTCTGAACTTGTAGTCGCTGCTTACAGAGGAAAGCTTTGCCCCAGAGGGCTGCCCCTTGTTAACATCACCACCAGTGCACCCACTGGAGCTGGTCTGTATTGATTTTCTGAGTTTGAGTCAGATCAAAGAAATATCAGTAATGTGCTGGTGGTCACTGACCATTTCACGAGATATGCCCAACTTTCCCCACCAAAGACCAGAAAGCATCCACTGTGGCCAAAGTACTTGTAGAAAACTTTTTGTTCACTATGGGCTCACAAAGAATCCATTCTGATCAAGGGAGAGACTTTGAGAGTCGTCTGATCAAAGAGATGCTTTCTCTGTGGGAGTGCAGAGTCAGAACCACTCCTTACCACCCCAGGGGACCCACAGCCTGAACGTTTCAACCGCACTTTGCTAGATATGCTAGGCACCCTGCACCCAAAGGACAAGCCTAGATGGAGCCAACAAATTAGCACCCTGGTACATGCTTATAACTGCACCAAAGTGATGCCACTGGATTCTCCCCACCGCCTGATGTTTGGAAGAAGCTCGACTACCAGTAGATGTGTGTTTTGGGGTCTCTCCTGATGGGGTTCAAGCTGACAACTATTTACAGTATGTGCAAAGTTAAAGGCCCAGCTAACTCATGCGTACCAACTGGCTCAAACCATGGCTGCCAAAGAAATCTGGCCAACAAAGAAAGGTATGATAAAAGGTGAAAGCACAGGAACTCCAGGAGGAGATCGGGTATTGCTAAGAAATCTGGGACTGCATGGCAAGCACAAGATTGCTGACAGATGGCACCATCTCCCTCACATTGTAGTGGGCAAACTAGATGATCTGCCAGTGTACAAAGTAAGGCCTGAGAATAATTCAAAAGATGTAAAACAATGCATAGAAATCATTTACGCCCATTGGACAAATCTAATTGAGTCTGAGCCCTAGAAGATGCCCCTCTGGACCAGTGACTAGAGCTGCTGCTAAGAAAAGATCAAGAAAGTCTGCACCTACAGAAGCAAAGTTAAAGTGTTCCCTCCACAAGTCCCAGTTGAGCATGACTGTCAGTCCATATCGGAAGAAAGTGAGAGTGACTTTGAATACTATCCTTCTTACGAACTGAGTCAATTGTTTGGGGCAATCCCTAGTCAATAGTGGAGACAAAGCTGGGCCTTCTGGACTGTCTAAGCCCCCAAGCTTCATCCCTGGAGCCAATGCTCCCAGAAAGTGAAGTGCAAAGCATCAGATCAGATGAAATGGAATCATTGTGCATGGTTGAACTGTTTGAGCTTTCAGGAGAAAATGATAGATTGGGGCAGACTGGTGATACACCCGAACAAGAAGAGTATTTTGAGTGCCCTGACAGTCCACTGCCAGTGTCAAAAGCTC
Organism: Neoceratodus forsteri; assembly: GCA_016271365.2. Classification (NCBI taxonomy): domain Eukaryota; kingdom Metazoa; phylum Chordata; order Ceratodontiformes; family Ceratodontidae; genus Neoceratodus; species Neoceratodus forsteri. Next base: position 68,435,298 of record JADMNL010000031.1, on the reverse strand, counting down.
TCCATGCAGCCAAATGTTGTGGACTCAGAAACTGTAACTCCTGGAGCTGAAAGTGCCCCAAGTTCTAGCCTCTCTACCCCATGGAGACTCCCTGACAAGTGAGGACAATGCTGAAAATGAGGCTCAGAGTGCAGAGACTATAACAGTTCCCCCTAGAAAGACTGGTCGAGCTGTAAAGCCTGTGGTGCACCTCAGTTATGATTCACTTGGGAGGCCTGTGGACTTGCTCTCAATGTTGTCCATAAGGAGTGTATGTGTCCCCGAGCTCATTGCCCAAACTGAGCATCAGTGCTAACTCCAAGTTACTTGTGTTGCCCTCTAAGTATGGTGCCTTGCCCCATCCAGCCCCAAGGTAACTGATAGGAAGGGCCCCTCTCTTCAGGTTTCATGTACAGAGGTAATAACTTGAGTTATGGTACAATGTGTATGTAATACTGTAAGAGTGACGTACTGCAATGTTTCAGAAATGTGTTCTTGGTAAAATGATATATTGACTGATGATTACATGCGAGCCTAATGCAAATGTATATGGTTGCAGTTGAAACTTATGGGGTACTTGCTTGACGCGGACGCCAAGCTTTCCCAGGCTAGGAAGGGTGTAACCCCTGCAAATGGGGGTTCCCAAAGACTCCAGGAGCTTGCTTGAATGCTCCAAGCCTGAATGGTGTTTGGCATTTAAGCCATTTATCAGTGAGTGTTTTAGAACCTCTGGTACTGTCTCTTTAAGAGCTGTCTGCTTGCAGACATAATTAGTTGTATGGGGGACTGTGTGTTTCTTTGATTGAGTACCACTCAAGCTGCCAATTCACTTCATTTTGCCGTCACTAGAGTGCAAAGGAACCTATCTGAAAGATGTAACTGTTTGCCAGAAATTATTTAGAGTAATAATGAAATTACAGTTTGTCTAACCTGCTTTCTTTGCAGTCAGAACTGTGTCTGCTAGTTCCCCATTCTAGTTTTGAACTGCTGAACTGGACAATCAGTGTGGGGTAGCTAGCTCAAAATGGTGCCTTGGACAAATCAGAACTTGGACTCATAATCTGAGCCAGCCACAAGAGGATTGTATGGGCAGTGACTCTGGGAGATGTAGTTTAGACTTCAGTGCCTTTTTGGACCAACAGCAGCAGTCTATTGTGGTGACAGCCAATCCAGTCAAGAACTGGGAGGAACTCAAAGGAAGTGCCAGTTTTGTCAGTTGGAGTGTCAGTTGAGCTTTGGCAGTGAAGAAGGAAGGAGCCCTGTGCTTTTTCAGTGTGCAGTTTTAGTCAAAAACGTGTGTAAGGCCCAGAGTTCCGGTCTGCAGCTTGTGTAACAGCTTGTTAGGACTGAATCGTCCTGTGAAAAGAATCAAAGGATCTCTGAAGAGTAGAAAGCAGGCTCACCCTGTAGAAGACTGGAAGAATTGCTGAAAATTGCACTTCGGTCTGTCAGGAACTGAATCTGCTGTGTGTTCTCCGGGTATTGTGCAGTAATTGAATCGGGATACAGATGCAGCCTGCCTGGTATAGTGCTCTTTTATATGGATGTGTGAAGAGGTTTGTATACCTCAAGTGAGCCCTGCTGACATTGAAGGACCCTATCTTATTTGGAGGTCGTGAGTACTAATTCAGGATTCGCTCCCTGTTGAATTGCCACATTAAATCCAAATGGAATTACTGTACTGCTGACTGTTTAATTCTCCTTTTCTCTGTGTGAAAGGGCCCTACCAGCTGCCACGGTTTGGACTAGCCACTGGGGCTTGGGTACCCAGGGACAGTAACTGATAGGGATAGGCCTGTGCACAGAGCCATAAATAGATTATTAGAGTGATAAGCTAAGTAACCTGATTTCCCCTGCCCTTGATATATCCCCCTAAATAAATCAGAGCTGCTTGTTTCAGCAAAGTTATACTGCCTGAGGTATTTGTCTATGTTAAAGTACTGTACTGTGATTGTTGCACTGTATCTCATTTCACAGGAGGTCCCAGTGCCGAACCAGACCTGGGGGTAAGTGTATACTGTGAAGGTAATTCTGATATATTGTGTGGGCCACTAGTGGGAAGAAAGGGGGGTTGCAGTGTCCCAGAGGGCTGTGACCAAGTTAGTTTAACTATTGCAAACCCTGACCTCTGGGTGGAGGCACCCGCCATTGGATCCAGGCCCCTCAACCTGTTAGTGGCAAATCAGGCAGGGGTAGTAGCCCCTGGGATAGCGCCATCTAGGGGTTACACCTGCATTTTGTAACACAAACAGAAACTATTTTACAGTAGGGATGATACATGTAATAGGGTAAGAGACAGTTTATGTATACACACTAGGTTTTCTGGCTCTCTGTAATGTCTCCTTGTCAGGTGCCTGCCCCCACACAGCTGGTATACTTTCACTCCTGCACAAACCTTTCTCAGGACATGAAGTGCTGAGATTCTGAATAATGGTGAGCATGTGACCTTGTGCATCCTCCCGGCCCCTCCCCATCTCCGAACTTCACACCTGATTCTCAGTTGATCACACACAGGCCTCTGTGTGCAGAGCTACATATTCAGAGATTGCGTTCCTGTTTCTAAATGGCCTCAGCATTCACGGCATGATGATCAGCTTCAACAGTGCTGACAAGAGCCCCAGCTGCTGGGTGATGGAAAGACTTCCACATAGAAGCCTATGATCTCTCGGACTCCTAATTAATAGTATCCACCTCACTCAGTCATTCTGACACAGTGTCCTTGATTCATTTCAAGCCTGCTTACTGAGCCAAGAAAACTCTGCTACAGATTGCCAGATCACATCATGAATGAAAATCCCTTCTTCTTCCTTCCCTTTGCTGTTGTTAAGTTTTTTTTGGGTTGGGGTGTAGTGGATTCTCTTTTAAATTTAAAAGGACAGAGTGCAAGCCTGTTTACCTGCCTGTTTAGAAAATTCTAACATGTGTGCCTTTTATTTTGACTCCTCAGTACTGAAATGACATCATCTCCAGGATAAATTGACAGAATACGCACTAAGGCTAAGAAGTGCTTTCATATCATTTGTCCTTTATTTTGTTTAACATTTATCTGTTGCCCTAATAAGTGAAGGCTTTACAAGTTTGTGCAGCCCCAGTGGGAACAGTCCCCCTTACCCATTCTGCCCCCTTTACCTCTGTTTGGTTGGGCAGCACCTTGGTGAATATATCCTTATGGCCATTTGATGCCATGCTGGATATTCCCGCGCCACCCAGTTATGCCCTTTGCGTACTGTTTCAATATTCCACAGTGAATGAAATCAACACATGAACAAGACAAGAGGCAGTGTGATGTAGTGGTTAGAGCACTGACTTGGGAACCAGAAGACTGCAGGTTGAAACCCTGCTGGAGCCAAAGACTCACTGCGTGACCTTGGATAAGTTATGTAACCTCTTGCTGTATTCCAGCCAGCAGTGGAAATGGGTAGAATAAGGACCCCACTGCAAATATGACATTGCATCTCAGCTGGGCTATCCTGGGTAAAGGAATTAAAAAAAAAATAACTCACATTTGTATTCTCTATTTATGCCCCCTACTCTCTGTTGCCACCTCCATCTGCCCCTTGTCAACCACCCTCCTCCGTCACCCCAACCTGTGGTCCCCTGTCAACCTCATGGCTTACTCCTTATAGCAGAGCTGGAGGGTTAGTGACCCTTTCTAATGGTGGGGGCACTGAGAGGTTGTGCAGTGCTCATATGTGGGGAGCATCATCCTGTAACAGCAGGGTTTTTCCTTGTTCTATCCCTCTCCCCCATGGGCTTGGCACAAGAATATTTACACAGAGCGTGACGCAAGATACCTGTCTACATCCTCCCTACCAGCAAGCTGCTTGCACTATCACCTTTGCTCACCCAGGTGGCAGTATTTTGGTAGCATTGGCAACCTTCCCTTACTGGAGGAGGAGGAGAGCATCCTCTGGGAGGCTCGATCCTCCTCCCCCCACCTGGGTCTCGGATGATAAGGGCTCAGAAACCAATCCCGGGTTCCCATCGCCACTTGTGGCAATGCTGTTGCTGCAGTGACAAGCTGACGAGTGTTTCCATTTCCAAAACTGATCGGCTGCAAGGCAAAGAGTGAATAAATACAAGGAGCCTGGGAAATACAATGGGGGAGCGCCAGACGGTAGCAGCAGAGGCAAAATTAGATGTGTTGGTAATAAAAGAAACATGAGGGACACAGTACCACTGTGGGGATCTAGCTATTCCTGGGTACCCTCTTTACAGTAGAGACAGAATCCAGTGTAGAGAAGGGGGTGGGTTGCACTATATGTAAGCCCCCTCTCATTTGAGAGGGGATTATTGCTCAGCCTTAGGACCCCCCCTCCCTATTTTCCCCCAGTTAATAAAGGTAGAGAGTAGGCACTGGGGGAAACATTTGGGTTGTTCTGTTTGGCTGCCATTTGGGGTAGCATAGGGCAGCCCTATATAAGGGAAAGGTTTTGGCGGTTCTGGGCTGGTTGGAGGGAGATGGCAGGCTAGACAGAAGGCTAGGAGCTTGGCGGTCCGGGTTTGAGCCTGAAAGGGGGGGCCCCCCTTAAATGAGCAGCCAGGTTTGGTGGGCGCAGCAACGTGGTGCCGGTGCAGTGGTTAGGGTGTTCCAATAGGAGGCGGGTTAGACTAGACTGGATGTGTTGTTGGGAAGTTTGGGTTTCCCTGGGTGGAGTGGAGGAGAGGCCTAGTTAGTTAGGGAGTTCAGAGGGTCCTAGGGAGATCCCAGCCCCAGGATTGTGGTTTCCTGGGCCTCCAGGGCTGGTGAGGTTGTGACAGAGCTCCATCAGGGGAAAGGGCAGTGGCAGAGCCCCTCCCATACCAGGTGTGGCAGGGTGGCCAGGGGAAGGTTGAAGGGGGTGCAAGGGATCTTCCACCCAGTTTAGAGGCATGCTTGGAGGGGCAGGTCTTGGGGCGCCATCATGTTTGGTGGGTGGGCTGTGGGTTGTGGTTCGACAGGCCTTGAAAATGTCCCCTGGCCCAAGGCTTAAATCAAGCTCCAGAGAATGGAGCCAGGGACATGTTGGTCAGGGGTAGCCCTCCTTTCTAAAATATCTTTAAGGGGTGCCCAGGTAGTAAAGGAGTGGCCTGTGTGATCTAAGGGCTGTGGAAACTGCAAGGAGGAACCAGAGAGGAATGGAGAGAGGCTGCTTATCGGGGTGGAAATTTGAAGGTGTGTGAAGCTCTGGGATAAGAGGAACATCTGGTCAGGAGACAAATTCCTGGGTCCCTGAGTGTGTCGTGTCCAGGGCCCAGGCTGAGGGGAAGCTTCCCACTTCCAAATAAGGGGGTTGACCAGGGAGAAATATGTGGAGGCAGTAGACTGGTAGGGACTTACCAGTGCCAGTGGGTTCGGGAGCACCTTGCCTCTGGTAACAGTTTGGGAACATCTTCCGAGTTTCCTGAAGTGGAGATCTGTGAGCCTTGTTTTATGCCATGTAGAGCCCCATCTTCCATTTGTAACCTCCAGTATGTATTATAGTTAGTAGCCCCATGGAGCTGAAGAGATGTTAAAAGAAATGGGAACCCCTGGGCATCCTCTAATCATTGGGGGCCCAGGAGAATAAAATTGGAGTTTCATTTGAAATAGATTGAGTAAGGGAGTTTTTATCTACTTATAGTTGTTGGATGAATTTGCAAAGATCTGAATCAGATTTTTCGCTAGGACATTTGAGTTCCAGCCTTAACATGTTTCAACATTCCCGGAGGCTCGGGGAGGCAGTCAAATGACAGCAGAATAGAAGTCTCCATCCCGAATGAAATTGTGCTCCTGTCTGCAGCTTGGGGGGGGGGGGACTTTTCTAGAGATTCTCATGCCATGGTAAGGTGAAACTTTATTATCATTTTGGTTTCGCTGTGATATTCTGCCTTGAAAGTCTTGTATGAGGTTTCTGTAGGGGTAGCCCCCCCTTCTCGGTAAGATCGGCCCCTAGACAGAGAGGGGGAAGTGGGCTATATGTATATAAAAGACAGCATAGAAGCTATATATGACAACACCCTAAAAGGGGAGAGTGGGGTGGAATTGGTATGGGTGGAGTTAGTGACAGTTAAAGGGACACCATAGGCAATATAGCCTAGAGGGTAGAGTAACGAGCTGTGAATAAGCTTGATACATCCAGCAGACTGGGGTTTGATTCCCACAACCTCCACTTGCAAACTGTGTGACTCTGAATAAGTCACTTAACCTCCCCAGTGCTCACAGGTTGCCCCTGAAAACAGGCATTTGTGCCTAGTGGGCCTTACCCGGTTACCAAAGACTAAATAAAATAAATTATTTCTATTTAAAAAACAACATTTTATGATTGCTTTCCTTCTCTATAACTCATTGAAGTTGTTGGTTGTTTGATCTGCTTCATTTCTTAGTAGAACTGAAATGCATTGGAACGGTGCAATTATACCCAATCTTGTTTTGCTTAAATCCTTGATCTACTCGTATTATTGCATGCATCCTGAACATTAGCGACATCCCCAAACAGTGCAGCCACTCATGATGCAATAGTCTCCTCTCCCCCTACAGCATCACAAGTGGCTAGTTTGTGTAAGGGGCATTCCCAAGTCCAGGAAAGATGCTGTGGCAGTTTATCAAAGAATGTAAACAAACACGTTTTTGTGTGGTAACACCAGTATGGTAGGCAGCCTGTTTTTTTTTTTTTACTTCTAAGAGAAAGGAATCGGAATCAAATTACTGTACCAGCTACATCAGCAGTCTCTACAGAATGTGACTGATCATAACCTTTTTTTTTATTATTATGTTGGTGCGGCTTAGCAACCGGCATCTTCTTGATAGTGTGCAGATATGGAGGCGCGGTCACTGTTGGGCGAATGTAGGGCACACATCAGTAGGTGCGTTCCTCGTTCCCCAGTCAGCCTGCATGCTGGCACCACACCACCAGGGCGTGCACATCTAAGGAAAGGTCCACTGCAATGTGAGCAAAGCTCGTCACATGCAGCGGACCTCCCGATGTGCCTTCCTGGAAACATAAACATGGCGGCACACTGCCCAAACTGCTGACTGGGTGCCTAACTTCTGTCGGCTACCCTGCCCCTCAATTTATGTGCCGATGGGGAGCCCACCCCTGTCAGCATAAAGAACTCCCCATTTGTTATATGCTGGGGGGGTGCCCAATCCCTCTTGGCTCTTGCCCCCCCACTTTCCTTTTGTGCTGACGGAGGTGCCCAATCCCCGTCGGCATAAAGTAACCTCCCCTTTTGTTGTGTGCCGATGGGGGTGCCTAATCCCTTGTTGGTTACAGCTGTCCCCCAAAAAACAAGGCTCTGTTGGCACACTGGGAGCCCACCCCAGCGTGCCACATGCCCTGTAAACAGAAAAATGGTCCCGCAATGTTTTTTCTTTTGTACCTTTGGAAAAAGGAACCAGTCCCTTGGCGGTCTCCCTGCCCCCCACCCACAACCCGCATCCACCCACTGCGCACCCTGCTTCCCCACACCCCCCTCACCTCATACTTACCGCGAGTCCTGCGGACGATCTTCTGTGGACCGGGAACACGTCTGCACTCTTCAAAGCCGACCGCAAACTGAGAAAATGGCGGTAAACTGTATAATGCAATAAATTGTTTTTTTTCAACTTTGATGCATATCTTAGGCATTCTTTGGAATTTTGGCACCAAATTTTCAACATGGGGTTTTTGTGATCCCTCCTCATAAATTCTGACACTGTCATGGCGTTATTCGGTCCCGGAAGGTGATTTTGCAGTTACTGTGTGGAATCACCTTTTGGGACCGAGTAAGGAAATGACAGTGCCACTGTTTCTGAGGAGCTCTCAAAAGCATATGTTACAAATTTGTTGACACAACTCCCAAATGTTGTTTTACAAGCGCAGCGCTATGCTGTTTCACGACGTCAGAATGTCATGAATTTGTAATATTTTCATTCCAGATTTTCAAACTTGCCATTTTTCCACACCTCCTGATGAACAGTACAGCTGTCATTTTACATATCCTGCCCAAAATTTGTTTTCGCTGGTCCGGCGCAGAATAGTGCATTTGCTGTGCGAAATCACTTTTCAGGACAGTTTGAGGAAATGACGGTGACACTGTCATGAGCAGAGGTCCTAAAATGCCGATGTTGAAAATTTGGTGCCGAAAGTCCATAAAATGACTGTGTTGCACGCGTGCGTTGTGCAGTTTTCACTCACCCTTGTAACTTCGCAAATTTGCAGTATTTCCATGCCAGATTTTCAACACTGACATTTTTTTTACACCTCCTTATGAACAGTACAGCTGTCATTTTTCACATCCTGCCCAAAATGTGTTTCTGCACCTGTGGCACACAATGGCGTGGTCGCTGTGGGAAATCAACTTTTGGGACAGATTAACAAAATCGCACCGCCACTGTTCATAAGGGGAGGTCCCAAAATGCCTATGTTACAAATGTGGCTACCAAACTCCCAAAAATAATTGGGTTATGGACGTGTGTTGCACAGTTTGTATGCATGCTCATTGCTTCACCAATATTTCATATTGTCACTCCAGATTTTCAACGTTGCCATTTTTTTACGCCTCCTCATGAACAATACAGTTGTCATTCTCCACATCCTGCCCAAAAAATGTGCATAGCCGCTGTGCAAAACCACCTTTCAGCTAACAAAGTGATTGTGCTGCTTTTCATGAGGTGGCCTGACCAGCAGCCCCCATGTCGAAAATGTGGCGTGAAACTACCACCACATGCCTACGGTGTTAGAGTTTCCAACTGTAGCACCCCACCCGGTACAGACTGACAGGAGTCAGGGGTGTGACTTGGGATCATCAGATGTAATGCTCATGCCATTCAACCCCCCCACACCCATCCTGCAGCCACTGACAGGCATTGTGTGGTGTGCCTTGCACTCTTTGGCCACAAAGTTCACCCCATGCTCCTATACTGCACCCACGTCAGTGTATTTCCTTATGGATTGGGGTACGTATAACGCCCAAAGACCCCAAAGCACACCTGACACTTGTCAGTGTCAACAGGTTAGGGTGAGGTACAATGGCATGAACGTTATAGCTGATGACCCAAAGGCACACCCCAATGCCTGTCGCTCTCTACAGGGTGGGGGAAGGGTTGGCATCATTTCAATACTTCACTGCCATTCCTATTATGCGTCTCTATCTCCGGCACTACCAATGCCAATGCCAGCATGACAACATTCGGCATTGACAAATGCTTGTTTAATTTAGGGACAATTTGGGGCCTAAGGGGGTTGAACTTGACAGTGTCCCTTTAAGGGGAGGGTCATTAGTGTGGGAGTGGTGTACAAGTCATTAAACCAGACAGACTTTATGGACATAGTGCTGGGAGATGTAATGAAGAAGGTAGTCAAGAAGGGGGAGGTTGTACTAATGGGGGGCTTCAACTTACCAGATATGGACTGCGATATCCCCTTGGCTAAAAGTGAACCGAGCCAGACACTAGCAGAGGTAATGCTACAGTGCCTACTAAACCAGTGGGTTATGGCGCTTACCAGGGAAGGGGCTATCCAGGACTTAGTGCTTTCCAGTGGGGACAGTATAGGTGAGGTCACAGTAGAGGAGTCCCTCAGGACCAGCAACCACATCTCAACATGGTTTAGCAGCATGCTGGAAACTCTGTGTTCAAATTCAAGGACAATGGTCCTGGATCTCAGAAGATTTAGAAAAGATTTAGAAAAGGTGCAGCAGTTGATTCAGAAAAGCCTTGTAGGGGAGAGGGAAGCGGAGTGGGTTGAGGACAAGTGGAAGATTGTAAAACAGGGAACTGTGAAAAGCAACAAGTTCTTGTTTGTGGCAGGTAGGAAAGAAAAACACAAAAGACCACTTTGGTTCTCAAGAGAGGTGGGAAACAATGAGGATAAAGAGTGTAGCTTCTGTGATATGCGGGGGGGGGGGGCAAATAGGAAATAGGGAACTCTATGTGGAGTAAGCTAGGGAGACTAACAGAATCGTAAGAAAAGCAAAAATGGCGGTTGAGCTGAGAATAGCAGAGGGTCAGTAGGTAAGCTGAAGGAGACCCTAGTGAAGGCACAGTCTGGTGATTTACCTGGAGAAAAAAAACATTGCAAGGTAGCAAGCAGCAGGGTTTTTTAGCAGGGAGGTCATGTCAGATCAACCTGATAGTGCTCTTTGACTGGCTTACTAGTGTGGGGGACAGAGGGCAGGCGATAAATTAACTTTACTTCAGTTTCAGCAAAGTCTTTAATTTGGTGCCACACAAGAGGCTGCTGAAAAGTTACGTAACAGCTCTTTGGCTCACCTTGGCTGCTCTGGGGCCCACACTGCACACACCTCCGAAGGGAGAGGCCTGGGTTAACAGATATGTAGGAAAGGATATGGTGTGGTGCCTCCACCTGGGGTAGTGATACAGGATACCTGTGGACAGATTGTAGGTTACCATCCCCCAGGAAATACACAGTAGCTGCCCCCAGTGACACTTCCCCACACAATAGCCATCCCCCCTTGCAATTACTCCAAGTACCAGAATATGATGCGCACAATCAACAGTATTTATTTTGGGGAAGGGGGAGAAAAGGGAAGAAGACAGAACAACATTTATAACTGTCTCCACAATGTGACCCCATGCAATATCCCACCTCCCACCTGCGGGTGCACCAGGCTTCCCACTGGCAGCTGCATAGTCACTATAGTACCAATGGTGGGTACCACACCGCGATGCAGGCATCGACGCTGGGGATCTTTTGTTGGGGCCCAAATTACCTTTTAACAGTTGTAACCTTTAGGTTTACTGCCTGGGCACAGCTTTAAACCGGAAGCAGTCCAACCCAAGAATTACCCTCTGAAATCTAACTAGCTAATAAAGACTCCCCAAAGTCACATCTCAGGGGTGCATACAGTTTTTTTGGATGGGTTTTACATTCTGGATTTTAGGTTTACATGATACCTTGGAGGTATCTCTTGTAGGGTGCACCGAAGTAGCAGCAGATCTAGCTGAAGAAAGTTGAAGAATGATGGTCTTCACCCGCTTGGCCTAGCCAACTTCATCTCAGAGGCCTTTGTGGACAGTTTTCACCAGGCAGGCCTCTTGTCATCTTCCTCACTGGTCTTCTTTCGTCTTCTGTCTAGGGACTAGGCAGGCTTAGTCCCCTAGATCCCTCTGTTGCACACCCTTTCCAAACACATGGAGTGGCTGAGCTTTGACTCTGTCTCTGACCCCAGCACTCTCACTCCGGTTTTTCCTTTACACAGCAGTGGCTGGGCTCTGGCACAATCTCTAGCCTCAGCCCACTCAGTCTCCCAGTCCTTCCACAGATTACAGTCTATCACTTACGCCTCTGCTGGGGGAAAACACAGTGGCTTCATCTGGTTCTACCCTGCAGCCTTTTCACTTAAGATACCACTCACAGTCATTTCACCCCCATCCCCCGCTTCAGGCTGTTTTACTTGCTCAATGAAAACAAGACACCTGCACTCCTGAGCAGTCTCCTGCAGTGGTCGTTCCCCCGAGCAGGGATGACACAAAGTTCCAAGTTTTCAATGCTTTATTAGCAGACGATCCAAAGTTTCAACACCACTGGTGAACAGCACAATTCAGCAGTAGACTGCACAAAGGTCACTCCTGCACTTCACTCTTTCGAGCTTCCTCAGGGAGTGGAATTGCACTTACACTATTCATTTATTTATTTGAATTTTGTTAACCGGCGAGGCCAGCTCAGACAGAATGTCCCTTTTTCAGAGGCAACCCGGGGGAGGGTAAAAGGGGAGGTACAGAGAAACAATACATAACAGCAACAGATAAGTGCACAACAGCACTTTCTGTACAACACAAAAAATATACAAAATACAAGATGCATGTACAGTATTTACAAAATTATACAGAATAAGCAAGTACAGAGGTAGCGATTTACACTAAATAATCAAGGTGCAAGGGCCGAGATTTTTATAGTTCATACAGTCGGTTTTACAGATAAAACAGTAGATGCTGGTACAGAGGCAGAGAATTCAATGACACTGGATCACAGTTGAAGTGGGAGTGAAACAGTTCAGAGTCAGAACACAACAGAGCAGGAATGGCACAACAGGGTAGCGCAAGAGAGAGACAGGAAGGGACGAGGGAATAAGCTGGCAGTCAAGGTGGGATAACATAGGCATGGGAGCACTATGCTCTTATACACAACATTAGCCTGGACGTCATCAGTGACATTATAAATTGAATTTATACATCAATTAACATTTTAATTGAATTAAATGATAATCAGAAAAAGACCAACGATAAGTGCAATTACTACAAACAATATCTAGTACAAAAAAAGTACTCTTGTTAACATCAGAAACACTACAGAATGAATGTTATCAAAAAACATTGAATTTTTTATGTGAATTTTATTATTTCCAATTTAAGTCCATATTTTCCGAAAATCCAAATTTATATATGTACACTGATCTCAGCAGACCATCATTCTGGATCCCAATTTTATAAAGAAATAAAAAATAAAAAGTTTAGTATTTAAATAAACGGTAGATGGCCCGGTGGTGTAGAGGGCTGAGATGCTGGCGCCTTACCTCAACCCACGCCAGCGACCCGGGTTTGGGAACAGACTCGGAATGCTGGGGGCTGGCAGGGGAAGGAGAGGATTGAGTGTCCGGAGGACTGCTCTCCTCCTCTCCTCTCCTGGGGTGGTAGTGGGGTTGATGTCGCACTGTGGTAGCCCCTGGTGGAGACCAGGAGCACAACAGATGCATGTCAGGGACGCACCAGAAAAGCGGAAATACCGCCCCACTTTAAGCCAGATGATGGCTGCCCGGTTCTCTGGTGCCGTTCATGTCCCTGCTGAGTCCTCCATCCCAGCAGCACCCTGGGGCCAAGTGTAGCACTGGCTTGCCCCCCTGGGCTGACGCATTCCCCCTCGGAGGAGGGGGACCCATCCGGAGAAGGGTTACTCTGGGTTACCCTGGGTCCGGCTGCTATATGGAACTGGAGGATCAGAGGGCAGAAGGACCAGAGCCAGCAATGGTAAGCCTGAAGGAGAGGCTGAAGTGGTGCAAGTAGGAGGAGGAGGTAAAAAGATAGTACAAAAAATAAATAAATAAAAAGGAGAAAAAACAAGCATTTGTCAGTGCCGAATATTGTTTCGCTGGCATTGGCATCGGTAATACCAGAGTTAGAGATGCATAATAGGAATGGCAGTGAAGTACTGAAGTGACGCCAACCCCTCCCCCACCCTGTGGAGACCGACAGGCATTGGGGTGTGCCTTTGGGTCATCAGCTATAATAACGCTCATGCCATTGTACCTTACCCTACCCTGTAGACAAAGTGTCGTGGTGTGCTTTGGGGTCTTTGGGCGTTATACTTATCCCATTCCATAAGGAAATACGCTGAGGTGGGTGCAGTATAGGAGAATGAGGTGAACTTTGTGGCCGAATAGTGCAAGGCACACCACAATGCCTGACACTGGCTGCAGGGTGGGGGTTGGGGTGGAATGGCATGAACATTACAGCTGATGATCCCAAGTCACACTCCTGATGCCTGTCAGTCTCTACAGGGTGGGGTGCTACAGTTGGAAACCCTAACACCGTAGGCGTGTGTTGGTATTTTCACTCCAAATTTTCAACATGGGCTTTTTGTGAGCACACCTCATGAAAAACGGCACAATAAGTTTGTTAGCTGAAAGGTGGTTTTGCACAGCAGCTATGCCATTTGGCGACACAGGGACGAAAACACATTTTGGGCCGGATGTGGAAAATGACGATTGTATTGTTCAGGAAGAGGTGTCAAAAATGGCAATGTTGAAAATCTGGAGTGAAAATATGAAAAATTGGTGAAGTCATGAGCATGCATAGAAACTGCGAAACACACGTCTGTACCCCAATTATTTTTGGGAGTTTGTTAACCACATTTTTAACATAGGCATTTTGGGGCCTCCCCTCATGAACAGTGGCGCTGTGATTTTGTTAATCTGTCCCAAAAGTTGATTTCCCACAGTGACCACACCATTGTGCGCCACAGGTGTGGAAACAGATTTTGGGCAGGATGTGAAAAATGACAGCTGTACTGTTCATAAGAAAGTGTGAAAAAATGCCAGTGTTGAAAATCTGGCATGGAAATATTGCAAATTTGCGAAGTTACAAGGGTGAGTGGAAACTGCGCAATGCACGCTTGTAACACAGTCATTTTACGGAATTTTGGCACCAAATTTTCAACATAGGCATTTTAGGACCTCTGCTCATGAACAGTGTTACCGTCATTTCCTCAGACTGTCCCAAAACTGATTTCACACAGCGACCGCGTTATTCTGCGCTGGACGTGCGAAAACACATTTCGGGCAGGATATGTAAAATGACAGCTATACTGTTCATCAGGAGGTGTGGAAAAGTGCCAATTTTGAAAATCTAGAGTGAAAATATTACAAATTCACGAAGTTATGAGCGTGCATGGAAACATCGCAACACATACTCGTAAAACAGCCATTTTGGGACGTTTTTTAACTAAATTTGCAACATAGGCTTTTTGAGAGCCCCCCCCCATGAACAGTGGCTCTGTTGTTTTGTTACTTAGTCTCAAAAGGTGATTACGCGCAGTGACCATGAAATTACCTTTTGGGACTGAATAACGCCATGACAGTGACTGAATTCATGAGGAGGGGTCCCAATAACCCCATGTTAAAAATTTGGTGCTAAAATTCAAAAAAATGCCCAAAATATGCACCAAAGTTGAAAAAACCCTATTTATGCCATTATACAGCTTACCGGCATTTCTTCAGTTCGCGGTCAGCTTTAAAGAGTGCAGACGTGTTCCCGGTTCAAGATTGTCGCGCTGACTTCCAGAGGTAAGTATGGGGTGAGGGGGTGGGGAGGTAGGGTGCACAGAGGGTGGGTGCAGGTTGTGGGAGGGGCAGGAGACTGCGAGGGACCGTTTCTTTTTGACAGGTTACAAAAAACCATCACGGGATGTTTTTATTTTTCAGGATTGGCACGCCGGGTGGTCTCGCAGCGCTACCCAAGTGTTTTGGGGGTGCTGTAGCTGAGGGGATTGGGCACTCGTCCGCACACAATGAAAGCGGGGGGCAAGAGCCGAGGGGATTGGGCACCCCTCGGCACATAAGAAATAGGGTATTATGCCGACAGGGGTGAGCCGCCACACATACATCGGGCAGGGCATGCTGACAGGGGATTGGGCACCCCCGGAGTCGGCATTATGGCAGGCAGTGTGCCGCCATGTTAAATTTTTTTCTCAACAGGGAAAGCACGTCGGGAGGTTTGTTGCATATGACGAGCTTTGGTTGCATTGCAGTGGACCTTTCCTTAGATGCGCTCACCACATTATGTATTCATGGTGTGGCGCCAGCATGCAGGCTTATTGGGGAATGAGGGACGTACCTTCTGATGCGTGCCCTGCATTCGCCCAACAGTGACCGTGCCTCCAAATATGCTACTACCGCAATATGTTGGCTGCACAACATAAAAATGCAGACATCTAGAGGCAACGTGATTCAATACGTGTCAGTCACTGTCCAGGTTCTTGCCTATGTTCTCCCCGGCTCACGTAGATCATTTGCTGTAAACAAAAAGATATAAAAGAGAGAGAGAGAGATAGAGAGAGAGAGGGTTAATATACACAATGAACTAATGCACAAAAAACGTAGAAACATTTTTACTTTTTTACCTTAAAGGTAATACGGATAAGATCATTTGGTACTGGAGCTATTAGTTTCTACAAAATATATTTATTTTATTTTAGGTGACAGGAATATTCCTGAGCTCACAGTTCATAAATGATATAAAAAGCTTTATAAATTTCTGGGGTGGGGTGGGGTGGTAAGTGAGCTGTTAATTCTTAAAAAAATTATTTATTTTAGGTGACAGGAATATCCCTGTGCTCACAATCCATGAATGTTTTAAAATCCATGAATGTTTTAAGACAAGGGGTTTGTGAATTTCATGGGGGGGGGGGGCGTGGCCAGTAGGTAGGATATACATCAATCAAAAACATTTCCCAAACATGTTTGCAAATTTCTGCAGATTTCTGAGAGGCTCAGCTTGAATTTAAGGCAAAAAAATTCATTCTAGATACTGTTTCAGATCCCAGTGGGAATCCATGCCATCAGACTGTAACAATCTTAGATTAACAATCCAAAAACTCTCCGTCTGTAGGAGTCTATTTGGACGATTGCCCCCTCTTTTTCCAACTCTAACTTGCTCCAGTCCCATAAATTTGAAACCCCTTGGGTCACTCCCGTGACCCTTGAGAAAATGCTCAGGCACCGGATTGTCACATCTGAGATTCCTTATGTCTCAGATGTGTTCCTGCACCCTTTCCTTAAGTTTTCCAATCGTGTTCCCAACATAAGGTTTTTTTACATTCACACCAGAGCACATATACTATGAAAGTTGAGGTACAAGAAATGAATTATGTAATGTAGACTTTTCTATTATTTTCATTAAGTTGAAATGTGGCACCTTGCACACAAGTGCAGACACTACAATTTCCACATTTAAACATTCCACATGGTTGGTCAGTAACCAGGTGCTCGTTGTGTGGCTGGTGGGATGGAAGTGACTAAATGCTAGTTTGTCTCCGTAAGTTCTTCCCGCTACTGAAAGAGACTCTTGGTTTCAAGCCTATGTGTGGTGCTAGAGTTTCGTCACTCAAGAGAATTGGCCAGTATTTTGTCACGATATATCCAATACTTCCTGCAATGTGATTATATTCAGTGACAAATGAGACTACATATTTCACTTCCCCTATTTTTCTGCCATTTTTTGGGTACCAGCAAGTCTTTTCTGTCTATTTGTTCAGCTCGATTTAAAGCTTCACCCACAATACTCTGATTGTAACCCCTTTCCAAAAATCTGACCTTCATTTTAGCTGCCTGTTGTCTGAAAGTTTCCATTTCAGAATAGTTACGTTTTAATCTAAGAAACTGTCTTGTTTTCATTGTTCTATGGCTGGGGTTAGCCGCCCCTCACCAGCACCCCCTCCACTCCACTGAGCACAGTACCCCCCTTTTGTCTGTGTCTTTCACTTGCTCACATAGCTCCAAAGTCAGCATGACCTCCGCCCCTCTCTCTCTCCTGGTAGCAGCAATTGACTCTCCCAGATACTCTGCCTTTCTGGACCAAACTGTGGCCGAACAGGCTGTTGAGGTCAAAATTCAATAGTCGGGCTAGGTAGCCCACAGCAGTCTCTCCTGCATTCCACACGCTGGCTGATCTCTCCTTTTGGCAGGCTGGCAGCAGTATTTATAGATATATCAAAGTCCCACTATGATTGGCCACAGTAGTCCTGGGAAAATCTGCTGCCCTAGAACCCTATCCCAGCAGCCCCCCTTGCTACTCAGTCCATGGGGGCTACCATGTTTATTTATTTTGCACTTCCAAAACAGTTTGCCCTTTTTATTTTAATTATAAGCCCTACGAGAGCAAACAGTCTTCCTCCCATGCCTGGAGGCATCATTATGCTCTGCTACCTGCCCAACAGCCGGGGGACATTAATAAAATACTGCTATAGTCAAAAACACTCCTTTGATAGCTAGATAGATAAAAATCTTTATTTTTGATCAGGAAATAACTTTTAGGACTATAAAGCCCTGTTTTACAAAGTTGTTCTGAGTATAAGCATATGGTTACATAAGGTACAACCTTTAGTTACAACAGACTCATGACACACATTTAAAGATCAATGGCAACCATTTTACACATTGTACAAAAAAAGCCTGAATTGTGGTCACAGTGTTATAAGCAGTGTTTCCTGAAAGTTACATGCTATTTGGTTTTGTGGTTTGCTTTAAAGCAGCATTTGTTAACTTGTTCTGCCCTAACTGAAAACAGGCTGCTTCTGTCCCTCTGACTGAGCCTGGGAGAGTGATAACATCATATGGGACTAGGCTACAGCTTCAGCAGTGTAAGTACCTGCTTGACGGAGGAGCTGTTAACTTCCCAATTAGAGCAATCTGGGAGGTAATTGTTTGCTGTCCAGGGTTTTTACAACTCAGTCTCTGGTGTTTGTTCAGATGAATTGGCAGAAAATCCACATTTTGTTCTTCTAAACAGCTGATCATTTGAGAGACAAAAAACCTTGGTGCGCAAGCACTGAGGCAAGGGTTACCCCAAAGGCCACTGGCCGGGAAGCCAAGTTTCAAAGAAATACAAAATCACACATACCCCTGTAACCCCTAGGTGGCGCTATCCTAAGGGCTACTACCCCTGCCTGCTTGGCTAGTTGCAGGTTAAGTGGCCTGGGTACTGAAACGGGTGCCTCCACCCGGAGGTCAGGGTTGTTAGTGGTCAAGCTAACCTGGGCACAGCCCTCCGGGACACTGTAACCCCCCCGTCCCTTCTAGTGGCCAGAACAATATACAGTAACCACTTTTGCAATGACCCTCATTCACCATGCAAGTACCCACACTGTTTGCACTTACCACCAGGGCTGGTCCCACCAGTTCGACCCTGGAGACCCCCTGTAAAACAAGGTTAGGCACAGCAAACAACAACAGTACAGTGCGTTCAATACAAACTGGAACCACAGTCAGGTTAAATGCAAAAAGAGTTAGATCTGATTTATTCAGGGGGCTTGAACAAGGAGGGGGCATAATCAGGTTGATTGGCTTAAAGGCTAAATCAATCAAACAGTCATGCATGCGCTTCAGAGTCCCTACACAGTCACACACTCTGGGTACCCAGGTAGGAGAATGGTGGGCTTGCCAGGAACGTTGCTCGGGGTAGGCCGGCATCGCAGCTGGTTGGGGCCCTGTGATGGAAGAAAGCAACCTGCACAACACACACTATTTGTAATCCGGAGCTGGGGGGCTCAGTTCGTGAAAGAAAAGACAGCAAGGCAATCAGATGACAACACTTTAGAATTAGCTGTTGTTGCAGGGAGCTACCCTGATGTTTACTCACGATACCCAATACAGGACACAGGCAGGATGAAATCGAGACTGCAGGTTGTTGAGCTGGAGTGCCAGGAGAAGCAGGACCCACACGAATCACCCAGGTGTCATTCCTGTTCAAAGTGTTGAGCAGGGGTCTGATCCCCAGGCAGGTCTCTCGTCGATGACTTTCTCTGTGTAGTGGGTAGTCTGGCTGGGCCAGTGTGGCAAGGCCCAGGCCAAATGAAGATGAATATGGATTCAGTAAGTCAGAGCTGGATGCAGCCTCCAGCAAGCAGGACACAGTTCAGCACACAGTGGGGAACCAAATCACGACCCACTAACAGCGCACAGCACATTTACATGTAACGAAATTCCACTGTACCAGGCAAATGGCTCTCCAGGCACAATTATAGAGTCTCTGCACAATCCAGGAGTTCAGAGGTGGCTGGAGGTCCTGACAGGCCGATCGCATTCAGCAAATCTTTGGTCTTCTTCAGGTTGACAGCCTGGTCACAGTTCAGTGGCTTATCTTGCTCTCACAATCCAGATTTAGTCCGAATAAATTCTAATTTCCCTCTCAGGGACAGCAGGCAGACAGGCAGGCCAAAATCCAGCCCTTCCACAGTTCTCCCGTGCAAATCTACGCAGGACTGCTGCTTGACTATCTCGAGCTGTGCACTCTTTCACTTCCCAACTCAGACTGAACTGTAGCTGCAAGCAGCCTGGGACTTTCCCTAGGATCCAAAAGGTTCGGTTGGCTGATCTGTCTGTCAGTCAGTCAGTCACAACAAGGGCTCCCCCTCCAGGTCCATTTGGGCGCCAAAGTTCCAAAACTACAATTCTTACAGAATTTTGCTCCCACAAGACCCCTGGGGACAAGCTCCATTTTAGAGTCCCCCAAAGGTGCTGATTGGCCCATTTTAGCAGTCCAGGACCAAGATGGTGGTGACAAACAAAACTGTTCATGCTGCAAAGAAGGCAGGTTAGAACAAACTGCAATGTTATTACTATTCTAACAAATGATCAGCAAATAAGTACATCTTCTAGCAGAGCTCCCTCTGCGCAAATAGCGATGGCAGAACGGAGCGATTATCTGGCAGCCTGGGCGGGACTCGAGCATAGGAACGCTCAGCGCTCTCCCAGATCAATTGTAACTGTGATATAGGCAGCTCTTAAAGAGACAATACACAGAGGCTATACAGGCACTCTCTGGCAATAACGTTTAAACTGCTATAACACAGGACACCAGCCTTGCAGTGAGCATTTAGGCAAGCCCAAGGAAGACTTTTTGGGAACCCCCATTTGTAGGGAGGTTACACCCCCATAATGCAAAGCATCATGGGCTGTATCATTTGAGTTTCAGTGCTGAATTGAAGTGGTATGCATTTGAGAAATCAGCTCATCTGTATTACAACTGCTGCCAGTTCTTTCTGATCAAATGTGTTTTTTCTCTAGCTATAACACTGGGTTGTTTGTTTAATGGATATAAAATAAGTCTAAAGTTTCTTAGTTCATACAAGTAGTTTGTCTTTTTAATGTAGTCTTAATAAACAAGTTCATGTAAGAACATTATTTTCCTCTCAGATTGACAGACAGGTGCCTGCCACACTCTACTATTTCAGGCACATGTACTATATGAGCTCGTAAATTTCAGTTCTTTGATGGTCTATGAGTTAAAATACATCATGCATATGTATAACTAGAAACTCTTCATGGCATCCTGATGCCCTCATCTCCTGCTTACAGTTGAGGCTGCAGCACTCTGCTGCCCCATGTCACCTGCCCCACATGCACTCTGTCTCCTGCCCCAAATTCGAGGATGCTGCACCCTGCTGCACCCTCTCTTGTCCCATAGAGTCAGGGTTGCTGCACCCTGTTGCCCCATGTCCTGCCTGAATAATCAGGGTCTCAGCACCCTGCTGCCCCTTGCCTGAAAAGTTGAGGTTACTGCACCCTACTGTGGCCCTTTGTCCCCCAACCCCTCAATCAGAGTCACTGCACCCTGCTCCCCCTGTTCCTGTCACCATAGTTGGGGCTGCTGTGCACTTCTATACCCTAGAATCCCATGCCCCCTGCTTCCACATTTAGGGCTGCTGCACCATGATGCCCATGCCATCAGAGGTGGGGCTTTTACTGCACTCTGTGACCTACATCAATTTTCCCAAATGGGCAGGGCTGCTGCACCATGCACATCCCATCCCACAGTCAGGGCTGCAGTGCCCTGCTGCCCCCCCACCATGTTCTGCCCCACAATCAAGGCTTCTTCACCATGCTGTAGTCTGTCTCCTGCCACCACAGCCAGAGTTGCTGCACCCTGTTCCCGTCTACACAGCCAGGGCTGATGCACCCTCTTGCACCCTACAACCCAATTCCTCTACAGCCCCATGAGTCAGATTTGTTTGCTGCACTGCCCAAAAAAATAGCAGAAAAATGCTTTCATCGTGTATTATGGAGTTGAAGGACAGAGTGTATTAGGGTGCAGAAGTTCCAACTGTTTGGTCAGGAGACAAAGGTGGCATTAGGGTACAGCAGCCCAAGCTGTGGGACAGGATGCAGCAGCCACACCTGGGTGGAACTTACACAAATATGGGGCAGAGGACAGGGGGCAGCAAATGCCCTAACCCTTGTGGCAAGTGGCAACATGGTGCACCAGTCCTAACTGTAGAGGCAAGGGGCTCTAGGGCACAGCAGGTTACAGCAGCCCTGTCTGAGTAGTCCGGAGCAGGGTGCAACAGCCCTGGCTATGGTAGTATGGGACTGTGGACAGCATGGTGCAGAATCCTTGACTGTGGGGCAGGACACAGGGGGGCATCAGGGTACAGCAGCCCTGACTGTGGGATGGGGTGCTCATGGTGCAGCAGCCCTACTCATTTGGGACACTGGATGTGGATAGCAGGGTGAATCAAAAGTCCCACCTCAGGTGGCATGGGGGAGCCCCAACTGTAGAGGCAAGATACAATGGACCCAAGGGTGTAGCAGAGCTCAGCAGCTCTGACTGTGGAGACAGGAACAGGGGGAAACAGGGTGCGATGTCCCCAACTGTGGGTTTGGGGGACAGTGGATAGTAGGTTGCAACAACCCCAACTGTTCTGGCATGGGGAAGCATGGTGAAGCAGCCCTGACTGTTTAGGCTGATGGCGGGCAACAGGCAGCAGCAACCCCAGCTGTGTGGGAGGAGACAGTGGACAGCAGGGTGCAGTGGCCTCGAATGTGAGGCAAGAGATAGCGGGCTTGTGGGGGCAGAGAACAGGGCATCAGAGTGCAGCTGCCTCAACTACGGTGCAGGAGACAAGGGGCATCAGGATGCGATACACTGTTTCTAGTTATACATTATGCATTTTCACACAGAAACCATCCAAGAACTGAAATTTGTGAGTTCATACTGTACATGTGCCTGAAACAGCAGAGTGTGGAAAGCACCTGTTTGTCAATCTGAGAGGAAGAAAATTTGTTCTTACATGTACTGTACCTATTTATTGAGGCTACATCAAGCTACTTGTGTAACTTAAACTTTAGATTTATTTTGTATCCATTAAATAAACAACCCAGTGTTATATAGCTAGAAAAAAAAACAGTTTTAATGAGAAAGGCTCACATTCAGTTCTTTGTCTTATACTGATGTGGAACCTTTGAAAAAGAGCTGTGCTCAAAGGTGCTATCTGAATAACAAATAAACAAATATTATTATTCAGCTTATTGTAACCTCCCCCTCCACAGGCTTCATTCTTGAACCATTGTTACCCCTTGTTGCAGTACCTTCATGGATCAGACTACTTGCTGTGTTCCCTCTCTATATGAAATAACCTTCCGACATACTTTGCCTCTCCCCCTCCTTCCCTGCTCCTAAGCAACTTACTTCTCTGGGATTATTTTGCTCCTTCCTGCTGTTGTTCTTAGCACTTCTATACTCAACCCTTGAATTTGGGCTGTTCTGCCATCAGCCTACAAATTGATCAATTACCACCACTCATTATTAGTTTATTGTTCATATCTGTTTGCACTGTTGTACATTGTGTATTTCCTGATTGTTTTGCAGTCACCTTTTGAAATGTATTCACTCCCTACCCTTCCCCGCGTACACCTGAAATGAACCTTGGCTCATTCATCTTCCCTTGTCACCTATTAGTAAATAAATACATACAATTCACCTACTATTATCCTCTTTCAGTTTGCTTCATCTCTTCACACAAAATATAGAAAACTCAAAACAGTACTTTTTCAGACTTGCTTGAGCCTCCCCTGGAACAGGTTGGGGCCTCCCCAAGGAGGCTGGCCTCACCATTTGAGAACCCCTGATCTAAACAAACACCAGAGACGGAGTTTGTAAAAACCCTGGACAGTAAACAATTACCTCACAGATTGTTCTAATTGGGAAGTTAACAGCTCGTCAGTCAAGCAGGTATGTACACTGCTGAAGCTGTAGCCTGGTCCCATATGATGTCATCCCTCTCCCAGATTCAGTCAGGGGGACAGAAACAGCCTGACTGTTTTCAGTTAGTGCAGAATAGGTTATTAAATGTTGATTTAAAAGAAAACCACAAAACCAAATAGCATGAATTTTTCAGGAAACACTACTCATAACACAGGGACTTGAATTCGAATGTTTTTAGGCTTTTTTTTAAACAATGTGTAAAATGGTCACCCTTGATCTTTAAGTAAAACCAATTGTGCAATAGGAGCATGAGATACACTTTGGAGCCATGGCACCTTTAAATTTTTGTCCCCAGGTGGCCACACATGTGCAGATGTCACTGTGCGGCCATGTTTATTATTTGCCATCTGCTGAATGTTCCAGTTCCCCCTTTTCTTGATCCTGGGACCATCGGCACCCTCCTTCATGCGTCCAGTGGTACGGGAATGTAATCGGACCTCGGCCCCCTCACAACATGGGCCGAGGACCCTAACATCACTGGCAGCAACAGTTGTGGAGGAATGGGATGCCATGGGGTTCAGATCCCACCTGGAGCCATTAGGGGACATCAGCAGTGGAGCAGGGGCCATAGCCCTCACAGATAAGCCCAAAGGAGGGGCTTACAGTTAGAAGACTTAGGCATAGAGAAGAGGTTTGCCAGATGGACAGGGAAATGGCTGGGTTGGAGGTAGCACAGTGTGATAGTAAATGGGGTCAAATCAGGTGACAGGTAGGTCATGAGCGTGGTACCACAGGAATCAGTCCTGGTACCTGCCCTATTCAATGTGTTCACTAGTGACAAAGGGGGAAGGTATTCAGGGCAAGCTGTGTTTCTTTGCAGATGATAAAACTATGCAGCAGGGTGGACAGGAAGGAGGTGGTGAGGAACTACAGAGGGATCTCAAAAGGATAGAGAGGTGGTCAAAGAAAACCTCTATTCTAGTAATGAGCTGTGAATGAACTTGGTACATCCAGCAGAACTGAGTTTGATTTCCACAACTTCCGCTTGCATATTGTGAGACCCTGAGCAAGTCACTTAACCAACCCAGTGCCTCCTGGGTTGCTCCTGAAAACCAGCACTTGTGCCTAGTTAGCCCTACCTGGCTACCAAAGACTAAAAAAAAAAAAATATGGCAGTTGAGATTCAACATCTAGACGTGCAAGACAATGAACATAAGGAAAAATAACCCTACTGAGGATATACTATGAGGGACTGAAACTCAGTATCCCGATGCTTACGATACCAAGTTTACGGTCCCAAAAGCAGAAATCCTGCATGACTCGGATGCCCGACAATACAATGTCGGGCATCCCAATCCCACAAACACACCTCACGTACTCCCCACACCCCCCGTAACTAATATAACAAACTCTGGGAAGTGGACCTCAGAGTAAAAATGTATCAGTTATGGGGGCAAAATCCCTAAAGATCCATAGCTCAGACCAGATCCTGAGCCTCCCAGGGTACGCTGGCCAAGCTGCCAGTGGTTTAGCCCTCCACACCATTGGGGCAGCTCGGCCAGCTTCCGGATCTGACGCTGCTTTCTGCATCATCACCAGGGGTAAGGTAGCAACCCATCACATCTGCTACCTTACCTCCTCCCGCAACACCATCGGGCATGAAGCCACTGGGATTGACAGTGTCGGGATACTACACCTGTCAGGCAATACTGCCTGGGCAGGTGAGTGTTGGGATAATGAGCTCCAGGATCTTATAAGGGTACCCTGCAGACAGAGTACTGGATGAGATGTTTGACTGGCCACTACACCTGAATAGAGGGCTCTGGAAACCATTATCCATGACTCTCTTGAGCAAACCAGTCAGAGCAATAAGGCCCACAGCAAGACAACACAGATGCTGGGGTATATTAGTAGGGGTTTCATCAGTGGGAGAAGGCAAGTGATATTGCCCCAGTACAGGTCACCAGTGAGGCCTCACCTAAAATACTGTGTCCTGTTCTGGAGTGCACACCTGCATAAGGTCAGAGATAGGCTGGAGTCAGCGCAGCGAAAGGACACCAAAATAATCCAGGGCCCGAAAGGCGGTTCCTATGAGGAACGGCTGTAGGCCCTAAACATGTGCTCACTGGAAGTCAGAAAGGAGAGGTGTGACATGACAGAGACCTATAAGTTCCTAAGGGGAATAAACAAAGAGAGCAGTGAGGACCTGTTTATTAAGCATAGGAATACAGTCACAAGGGGATACAATTGGAGGTTGGTAGGTGGTAAATTCAGTAGGGATGTGAGGAAATGCTTCTTCACTGAGAGAGTGGTGGTGCTGGGGAACAAACTGTGGGTGGAACTGGTGGGTGCGGGTCTATAAATGGGTTGAAAAACACAGCTGGGACAGGGCGGCAGGGCTCATAGTTCCAATAGGAGGAACCAGTGAGATTGGGGATTTGGGGGGAAGGAGGGATAAATTTCCATGGCGCTAGGTTGGGGGGGTAGTAATATCTATATGGGTAGACTGGTGAACCTTTGGTTTTTACCTGCTGGGGCTGTTTATATTTCCATGTCTAAAGGAAGGGGACTAAACTTTCTTCCACTGTATCAAAGAAAAGTGGAGAACGGTGGGGGGGGGGAGTTGGAGAGTCAGATTGAAAAAAGTTGGGGAAACGGAGGATGATGATAAGAAAAAGGCAGAAAATCTAAACAAATAGTTCTGTCCGCTTTTCACAGAAGAAATTGAGGAACCACTCCCTGAGTGTGGGCTTCTAGCCAGAGGGGGAAGGAGATGGATCAGAGATGGGACAGACAGTAGAGGTTAGGGTACTCAAGGGGCTTGGAACCTTGAAGGTGGGCAAGTCACCAGGCCCAGATCGTCTGCACCCTAGGGTGATAAGGGAGATTGCCCAATTCCTGGTGTTCCCACCAACTGGCCTCTTTAACTGCTCCACAGAAACAAGAATGGTTCCACTGGATTGGAAGGCAGCCAGTGCAACTCCATTCCACAATAGTGGGAGTACAGAGGACACAGGGAACTACAGACCAGTCAGCCTGACCTCCATTCTGGGGAAACAGTTAGAAACCAGTATAAAACAGCACATTGTGGAATGGCTTGAAGTGTGGCCCTGCAAATAAAAAACTGGATGGCTTGAAAACTTTGGTGAAGTGGGTGCATTTTTTGACTCTACGAACTTTTGAGTGTATTTTTTTGTGGTTTTCTTCACAGTGCATAGTTCTGACTGCCCCCGCTCCATTTTCCCTGTAAGCATGGTTTTGTTTGTGTACCAAACTACAGACCAGCCAGCCTGCCCTCCATCCTGGGGAAATGGTTAGAAACCAGTAAAAAAGAGCACATTGTTGAATGGCTGGAGGCCAACAAGCTCCAGGACAAGAGGCAGTATGCTCTTTCTAATATATGTCCTACTCCCACTCCTCATCCTCCCTTCTCCCTCCGTCCCGAGTCAAACCCCCCGTCTTGTTCCCTTGGGGTTCCAGCTAGTTCACCTTTTTATTTGTCCCTTAATCCCACTAAGATTTGCTGAACTCTTCTGCACTATTGTAGTCTGTACCTTTTCACTCTGTATCTTTTGATGCATTTAACCTGTACTTCCTTATTTTGGTTGTTGCCTGTTGCTGATTTTCCAGTGAATTATACCTTGATACCACTGTGTACTTTCTTGTTATCTTGTATTTGTTGCACCCAGGTCCACCTCGAAAATTAGCTTGCTCAGTGGTGATTGCCTGGTTAAACAAAGATTTTTGATTGATTGATGGGTTCATGTCAGGCAGATCATGCCAGACAAACTTAACAGACTTTTTCAGCTGGGTCATAAAGGCAGTCGATAAGGGCTAAGCAGTAGACATGCTATAGCTGTACGTTATCGAGGTCTTTGACTCTGCGTTATAGGAGACACAGAAAAAAACAAAACTGAGGGATCTGGTGATGGAAGACAAATGAAACAGCCAGTGCCAATAAACAGCAGGCAGAAAATGTTAGTAATTTTTAAATGTAGTCCCTTTTTCTTTTTCTATGTACTCATTACACGGTTTTCTACCTAATAGTACTGGGTATAATGTGAAAAGCAGTGCTTTATCTGGAGGCAGACATATCTAGTTCTGTTCTTCCCACATCATCAGCATGCAACCTCACTCACTGTTGCATCATAAGCCCTGCTGCCTGATTGGTAACATGTGTCACAAGCTACCAATCAAGCAGCAGGAGACTGGCTCTCCTTGGTTACTAGTGATGTCAGTGAGTGAGGTCACAATGCTGATGATGTACAGGGAGGAACAGAACTGACTGTGTCAGCCTCCTGGATCGTTCACCCATATTGGTGCAACAGTCATTTTGTCGACACCGATATGGGCGCAAGCAATATGCCACCTAACATGTCTGCACCAGGTATTGCAGCTTCCAGGACAGAGAGCGCCGAAACCCCGTCCCTGGAATTAGTCATGTTTTGCTGGGGGTTGCCCCCCCACCCCTCACAACTAACTATAATCTCCTCCAGGAAGGGCATGCCCTGGAAGGGCAGAAATTGTGTGGGCGCAAAGGGCAGCATGACAGAGGGGCAAACCAAAAATCAAGATTGTCCCTGTCATCGTCACCATTATTGTGGAGCCCTAATTGCAACAACAAAATTCAGTCACCATTCTGACGGTATACCCTCCAGGATTAGCCAAACAGAAAAGAAAAATACTTGAGAAATAAGAAGTGAGAGCTGACTACTTCAGAAAGTTACTATTAATTCCAGGTAGTACACTAGCTATTTAACTGGGTGGATTAGTAACTGTCTAGGGGTAAGAACTCAAAGGGCATTTGAACTTGTCAACAGGGAATATGCAGGGGTTAAAGAGGCCACTAATGGGGGAACACAGAGGTCAGTCCTGAGGACAAGTTCATTTCAATATATTCATCTGCGATATAGAGGAGGAACTCTGAGTTTTTTTTACAGATGATACCAAGATTGGTCTCGGTGAATATAAATGAGAGAATATGAGGAGTGAAAATGGACTTGAACAGATCAGAAAAGTAGTCCAAGATACAGTAACTTAAATTTAACACCACAAAGTGAGTTTACTAGCAGAAGGAAGGAGGTGATTCTGTCCCGGTACAGATCCGTGGTGAGACCGCACCTACAGTACTGTGGGCAGTTCTGGAGCCCACACCTGAAAAAGGACAGGAACCTGTTGGAAGCTGCTCAGAAGAGCATCTCAGTGTGTATATACACTAGAGGCCAGGAGGAAGAGGGGGACACGACAGAGACCTTTAACTACAGAAGGGTCCTGTTCACTAGTAGCAAGGTGACAAGGGACCATGGAGGGAAACTGGTGGGGGTAAGCTACAGGAGGGATGTAAGGAAGTTCTTTACAGATAGGGTGGTGAAAAGTGGAATGCGTTGCCAACGTGAGTGAACAGCACAGAGTACTTTGCTGGCTTCAAGCACAGGTGGGATAGGCACAAGGGAACGGTCCAAGCCAGAGGAGGTAGGGAAGGTGGGCAGTCAAGGGAAGGGGATGAGTGGTCTAGGGAGAGGGTGTCAAAATATAGTCAGAGCTATCAGTAGATTAGCTCCTGGCCAGCATTAGGCTGGATGTGGATGCTGATAGGTACTGGACAGAATCAATGGACCACTGGGCCTTGTTTCTACCATCAACATCTGCTTTTTTTGCTTTTGTGCACTACCTTTGACTGGGTCCCCTATGAAGTGGGGTGGAGTGGGGGTCCACAATCATAAGGACTGAATATTCCTATAGCCAACAATGGACACAGCCACAGCTGTTTTCACAGTGCACAAATCCATCCACCGAAAGTCCTCTCCCATTCTCCAGTAAACAAACGCTCCATATGGGGGCTGTAGGCAAAGTCTACTTGATAGTGTAACTACACGAAAAGCTTTTTAAACAAGGTGTAGGGCTTTAGTCTTATGTGACAGAAGTCCAGAGCTCTCCATTACCAAGTCTGCCTAATACTGATTCAAGGCAGCAACTATTTCATGGGTGCTGAAGTAACAAAGGATGTCGTAGCTGGTGAAGCTGGATTTGTTGTAGAGTGGGATACCTTTTCTTGGACTAACAGCGAAACTGTACATACAGGTTATACTGCACAAGCTTTCAGGTCCACATAGGTCTCTTTTTCTTGAGAAGGCCCACAAAGCTTGTGTATTGTAGCATCAATGTACAATTCATTTGTCAAATGAAAGGTATCGCTCACAATCTGCAACCATTCTACTATTCAAAGGACTAATATGGTTGGAAACATTTTCTCCTCATAAAGAGAAACTCAAGAGAGGGGCTACCTAATTTTGGTGGTCATTTTCGACAGAACAGTGTGACAGCATGGTTAGGTACCCAAATGTAAATACCTGACAACAGCAGACTGCACATAGGTATTTTTCTAAACATATATCATTACCCCCACCTTCAATTATTCAAACATATATATAATATATATATATATATATAGAGAGAGAGAGAGAGAAATGCAAAGTAATGGGAATTTTTAATAACTCCCCCAAGCACGCTGATTTCCAGCACACCTATGTGGCAGACACTCTTTATAGAATAAGAGTGTCTTACGCGCAGGAGAAAGGAGCATTTCAATTGGTTGGAAGTGCCCTTTAAATCTTTAATGCCTTCTAAAACTCCTGATGGCCAATGCTATTGGAGTTGCCAGGCATTGCATGCTCAGCTGTTAGGCTACTCTTAAGGAGCCAGTACTTTCAAAAATATCAGGCAGGAAATGTTATTAGTATTTTTTTATCCAGATATTTATGCTTCATGTGTCAGCCAACCTATCAGGCCTTCTTCCCAGATGAGTTCCAGAAGTCCCTGATACTCGAAAACATGAAAGCCCCGGGTAGCTCGGAAATGTGAGGCCCAAGAATACTATGGGTCAGCACCCCTCTGGCTGGGGCCTAGGTTTTTCTTCTCCCTTCCTATCTCCATCACAGTGTTCATCTACACCATGGCATCTTCAAGTGGAATGGAGGTGGTGACATCAGTGGGGACCACAGCATCCTCAAGTGGAACTGGGTGGGGTTGACATTGGGGATGGGTCTCACAAGGTGGGACTTGTCCCATCTTCTAACTAAGGAGGTGCTATGGCAGTGATTGGAATGACACCAGCCAGAGTCCAAGGGCACTGCCTCCATGGCACTCATATGGTTGCCCCGGCTGGGGCTTGGAGTCAAATCCATGCTGAATACCTGGGTCACCTGCAAGATAGCAGATGAGGATGGGTGAAGGGCACACATTTTGGAAGGTGTGGGGAACACACTTTGGGAGGAGGGCTGTTGTAAATGTTGCAAGGGGTATGGAATATAAATTATAGGAGAGGTATGTGATGCAAGTCTCAGGAGGGGCACGGGGTGCAGATTTCTGGATGGGTGCAAGCAAATTTTGGGCAAGGTGCAGGGCATAATTTTCAGGAGGAGTGTTGGGTTTACATTTTAGGACAGGTACAGAGAGAAGATTTTGTGAGGCATGTGGGGCGTACATTTCAGGACTGGTGTGGGGCCCAAATTTGGGGAAGGGAGTGGGGCAACGCTTTTTGTAAGGGATGCAGGGGGCAAATTTCAGGAGAGCTTTATAAATAATCTAGACAGGTATATGGCAGCTGAACCAATAGTCGGAGAGCAGTTAGCATGGGCATTATGATCCTACTAGGGCTGAGGGGGGCAGGGTGCAAACCTTGGGAGCAGTGTGTTATGCAAATTTCAGGAGGGTAGGAGAACACTTTGAGAGGGGTGTAGGAAGAACATTTGGAAAAGGGCGAAGGATGCAAATTATGGGATGGGCATGGACTGCAAACTGTGGGAGGGATGTGGGGATGTAAATTTGGGGAGAGGTCCAGGGCGTAAATTTCAGGAATGGTGTGACCATGAATTGTGGAGCTAGTGGCTGGAAGTCAAAGGAGTACATACGAACAAACGAATTTGCCAGCAGATAAAGGCCTTTTGGTCTATCGAGTCTGCTTGAGTGTGCAGCTAGCAACCCTTATACTGCAGCTGCCCCTCACTCCCCTCCACTGACCCTCCCTCTTACCCTGTCACATCCCCTTTTGAAGCAGTCCACTGTTCTACAGGATACCACTTCTGCAGGCAATGCGTTCCACCCAATCACCACTCTCTCCGCAAAAAAGTGTGTAACCCTCCTACAAATGGGGGTTCCCAAAAAGTCTTCCTTGAGCTTGCCTAAATGCTCACTGCCAGGCTGGTGTCCTGCGTTTTAGCAGTTTAAATGTCATTACCAGAGCTTGTATAGCCTCTGTGTACTGTCTCTTTAAGAGCTGCCTAATTGCAGTTTAAGTAATCTGAGATGGAGCTCTGTTGAAAAATGTAACTATTTGCTGAAAAACATTTAGAATGATAATGATAATGTAGTTTGTCTAACCTGCTTTCTTTGTAGCAAGGACTGTTTTGTTTGTCTCCACTATCTTGGTCATGGACTGCAAATTGGACCAATCAGTTCTGGTGGGACCTAAAATGTAGCCGGACTACAGGAGTCTGAATTCAAAATCTATAGGAACTGTGGTTTGAGTTTTTCCGCCTTTTTTGCAACTAAAGGGGGAGCTCTTGCTTTGACTGACAGCCAAATCAGCCATCCAAAGCATTCAGATCTTGGGGAAGTCCTGGGCTGCTTGCAGTTTTCAGTTAAAACTAAGCTGGAAGCTGACCAAGAAGGAGCTGAAGTGATTCTGAGAGCAATCCTGAGTGGATTTGCATGGGAGAGCTATGAAAAGGCCGAGAGTTTGGCCTCCATGTGTGCCTGCTGCTCCTGAGAGGGAGAGAAGAGAAGAGAATTATTTTGGACTAAATCCAAGTTTGTGTGACTAAAGTAAGCTACTGAAGTGGGCCAGGCTCAACCTGAAGAAGACCGAATATTTTTGCTGAATGCGATTGGCCTGTCAGGAGTAACAGCTACCCCTAAGCTCCCGGTTTGTGCAGAGACTTTGCAATTGTGCCCAGGGAGCTCTTTGCCTGGTACAGTAGAATTCCCGTACATGGTAAATGTGCTATGAGCTGCTAGTGGGTTGTGAGTTAGTTCCCCACTGTGTGAACTGTGTTCTGCTTGCTGGAAGCTGTATCCTGCCCAAAACCGACTGCTTCCGAACTTGTCTCAATGTGATCTGGGCTTTGCAGACTGGCTCAGCAGGCTACTCACTGCACAGAGAAGCCATCGACGAGAGACCTGCCTGGGGATCAGCCCCCTGCTCGATGCTTGAACAGGAACGACGCCTCTGCGACTTGTGTGGGTCCTGCTTCTCCTGGCATTCCAGATCAACCACCTGCAGTCTCGATTTTCGTCTAGCCTGTGTCCAGTCTTGGAAATCGTGAATAAATACCAGGGTAGCTCCCTACAACAACAGCTTAATCTGAGTGTGTCATCTGATTGTCTTGTTGTTTCGTTTCCTTTATGAACTGAGCCCTCTGGCTCCGGATTACAAATATTGTGTACTGTGCATGTTGTGTTTTCCATCACAGGGCTCCAACCAGCTGCAACCACGGGCAACTGTCCAGGCTAGCCCATCTCTTCTCTACCTGGGTACCCAGAGGTGGACTGTGTGGGGTGACTCAAAGCACATGCATAACTGCTTGATTGATATAACCTTTAAGTTAATTAACCTGATTTTGCCCTTCCCTTGTTCAAGTCCCCTGAATAAATCAGATCTAACTTTTTCTGCATGTAATCTGACTGTGGTTCCAGTTTGTGCTCAAAGTACTGTACTGTTGCTATTTGCTGCGCTTAACCTTGTTTTACAGGGGGTCCCCAGGGTAGAGCCAGAGGAACCAGCCCTGGTGGTAAGTGCAAAAAGTGTGGGTACTTGTGTGGTGTACCAGGGGTATTGTGAAAGTGATTATTGTACAATGTTCAGTCCACTAGAGGGGAAGGGGGGGGTTACAGTGTCCCGGAGGCCTGTGCCCAGGTAAGCTTGACCACTACCAACCCTGATGTCTGGGTGGAGGCACCCGTATCAGAACTCAGGCCCCTTAACCTGCTACTAGCCAAGCAGGCTGGAGTAGTAGCCCTTGGGATAGTGCACCTAGGGATTACATTTTGGAGGCTCACTGTTGGGATTTTGTGTCTTCTAGTGGCCAAATTTGCAAATTGCTGTTAAAAATAAATGGCTACCCCAACAGAAGTGGCTGTACACCAGTTGGTGGGGTAATGTACTGGGCAGGAGATCGACCCCCAAAGTGCTATACTTATCCTGGATATTCCCCTGGGTACCAATAAGGACACTATAGAGGGAGTACTTTCCAAGGTTGAATGTTTACAAAACCCTGTGGTGGTGGGTCGACAGGCTAATCTGCTCACCCAAAGTTTCATGGTGTTAGTAGAGTGTAAAGACCCAGTAGACAGTTCCAAAGTGCCACGGACTATCACCCCCGAAGGAGCCCTCACTGCCTGGAGAGTGATAACTAAAGACAGTAAAGACCTCAGGGAGAATGAGCCCCCAACCCCACTATCTGAGTCTTTTGAGGAGAAATTTACTAAGTTATTGCTGGAGGAAGGGAAAACTGTGGAGGACTTAAAGAAACTATTCCTGCCACCCGGGGGTGTTTTTTTCCCCAACACCCCCTCCCGCTCCAGCACTCACTATTGCCCCTCCTTCTGTGCCCATGCCAATTCTGGCTCCTATGTCTGTACCTGCCATTAGTCACGACTCTTACCGAAGGTTGAGAATCTTCTCTGGCACCCTCCCCACCCCCTAAGGGAGGATGATTGGGAGATCTAGATAGATTGTGTTGCCCCTTTGGGACCTGAATGGCAGTGTGCGGGGCTGAGAAATGGAAAAGAATCATAGAAAGTTCGAAGGGTCCCGCCCTAGAGGTCATTACATTTCTGAGGTCCACAAACCCTGATGCATCTGCCCAGAAGTACGTATCTGCACTCGAAGGCAATTTTGGGAGCACTGAGTTAGGGGAGAACTTGATGTGGAAATTTCAAGGTACAAAACAATGGCCAGGGGAAAGTTTGTCTGCATATGTTACTCGTCTGGAAAGAGCGCTGCAGAAGGCTTACCGAAAAGGTGTGGTAGCCGCCAGTGACTTAAACCATGTGAGGTTGGGGCACATACTGCAACATGCAAAGCATTCTAAATTGCAGCTCCTTCAATTAAGGCTCCCAGATAGAAGGGGTAACCCAACGGACTATTGTGACTTGATAAAAGAACTCCCGGAGGTTGAAGATGAAGAGGGGGAGTTGTAATTCTAGGGTGAGTGCAGCCCAAGTGATCACAGCATTGGAAGACCCTTCTGAAGTGGGGACCAATGATGGTGTGCCGCCATGGGATGAACTGCTGAGGGAGTTCAGAGAAACAAAAAAAAAAACTCTTTATGAAGGGTGCTCCTGCAAGTACAGGCACTGACCCTTATCCAACTGCGTCTGCTATGGGGGCGGGCATCTTCTGCTGACAGCAGCTCAAAACTCAATGTCTTGACTATGAAAGTAAGAGAATTGAAGAGATGTCTCCATATGCTCACCACACAGCAGACAGAGATGGCACCAAGGTTCTCGGTTGGTAGTACCACCACCCCAGCTCCCAGTGTAACGCCTCGGCCACCCCAAATCCCAGAAAACATATTTTGCCATAATTGTGGGAAGGATGGGCACATGAAGAGAGAATGCAGGTCCACAAAAGACCTGGATAAAGTCGTATACAGACTGCAAGGCGAGCTTCGGAGAACGAATCAGCGGTCGAGGAGTGCCCAAAATGACCACAGTGAGGGTTCAAGAAGTAGTAACTCAAATCCCTATGTGGCTAAATCATCTGTCCAGGCCTCTGCTGCTGTCCCTCCAGACTGGTCCAAAATAGTGGGCCCTTCAATGGAGACTACCGTGGCTGTGAATGGTATTCCTACTCGGGCTGTGCTGGATAGTGGGTCGCAAGTGATGATTGTATCTAAGGACTGGTATGACAAACACTTATCTGCTGTGTCTTTACAATCCCTGGAAGGCCTACATGTGTGGGGGCTGAGCGATAAGTCTTATCCCTACCTAGGATATGTCCGCCTCTGGTTGTCATTTCCTGCAGCTGTAACTGGTGTAGAGGAGCAAGTCGAGACATTGGCCTTAGTGTGTCCCCCTACTAGACTGTATGATGGGGTTCCCCTGTTAATTGGGACCAATGCCCATATGTTTGGGAGACTGGCAGAACTCTGTCATGAGAAACAAGGGCGACGGACTGGGAGGGCCCTAAGAATTCCTGCTCTGATCAAGAGGGCCTATAATTTGCAACAGAACCCCAAGGGAGAGAACCAGGATGAACTGGTAGGGGTTGTGTGGAAGAAGGATCCCGATTCAATGGTACTGGCCCCTAATGCCCAGTGTACCATTCAAGGGGAGGTCCGCCTCCGCAAAGCTGTCAAGAACAAAATACTGATGTTGGATGTGCCAGGCGATGGAAAATTGCTGGAAGGATTATTGATTTATGTATTTGCTTTTGTTAACCGGGTAAGCATACTAGACAGCCAAGTGCTTATTTTCAGGTGCGACCCGGCTTACTGGTTAAGCCCAGCATCTTGCCAGCTTATGCTCATGCCTATGCACGATGAGCGATGGTCCAGATTCATAATGTGTCAGATCTGGAGATCCGGGTGAACAGAGGATGCCCCCTAGCTATGGTACTCTGCACAGACACTGCAGTGTTGCCCAGCAACAAGCACTCTGGCAAGACAGAGTGACTCCCGACTTGTTTGATTTTGGTGACTTCCCATTGCCAGCTGAATGGAAGACTAGAATTAGCCAGAAACTTGCCCAGAGAGATCAAGTGTTTTCGTTGAAGGAATGGGACGTGGGATGTGTCCAGGGTGCGGAGCATCACATATGCCTGCACGATGAACAGCCATTTCGAGAGAGGTCTCGACGCCTAGCCCCAGCAGACATAGACGATGTGTGAAGACACTTGCAGGAAATGCTCGCAGCTGGTGTGATACAAGAATCCAGGATCCCATATGCTTCTCCCATTGTGGTTGTGCATAAGAAGAATGGAACAATACAAATGTGTGTAGATTATCAGACCCTCAACAGGCGAACCATCCCTAATCAATACACCATGCCCCATATACAAGATGCTCTGGATTGTTTGAATGGGAGCAAATGGATGTCGGTGTTGGATCTTCGCAGTGGATATTACCAAATTCCGATGACTCTGGAGGACTGTGAGAAGACAGCCTTCATCTTTCCTTTGGGGGTTCTACGAATTCCTGAGAATGCCACAGGGGATATCGGGCGCCCCAGCCACCTTCCAGCGACTGATGGAATGAGCGGTGGGAGACATGAATTTGCTGGAATGCCTGGTGTACTTTGATGATGTCACTGTGTTTGGGAGCTCCCTAGAGGAACATGAGAGTCGACTGTTCAAGGTACTAGACCGACTGGAAGATTTCAGTCTCAAGCTGTCCATCGGCAAGTGCCAGTTTTTCCAAACCTCTGTGAAGTATGTGGGGCACATAGTGTCTACAGAGGGGATATAGACTGATCCTAGTAAAGTTGAAGCCTTGACTACTTGGCCCCAACCCCACAATTTGAAAGAACTACAATGTTTCCTGGGATTCTGTGGCTACTACCGCCGGTTCATAAAGGGCTATTCTAAAGTGATTCGGCCACTCTTGAGTCTTACCCAGGGTTACTCTCCTACCAATCGAAAATGCAAAAAAGGGGCCGTCAAAGAACCAGACAAAGCATATTTCCACCCAGGTGAACTTTTCGGGTCCCGTTGGATGACTGACTGTGAAGCAGCTTTCCACGAAGTCATCTACCAGCTCACCCATGCCCCCATCCTCGCTTATGCTGATCCCACCAAACCATGTGTGCTGCATACTGATGCCAGTCTGCAGGGTCTAGGACCTGTACTGTATCAAGACCATGAGGATAGTTTGAGACCAGTGGCATTCGCCAGTAGAAGCTTGATCCCGTCAGAGCAAAACTACCCTGTGCACAAGTTGGAGTTCCTTGTGTTAAAATGGGCCATTGTCGACCAGTTTCATGATTACCTCTATGGGGCAAAAATATTGGTGAGGACTGACAATAACCTGTTGACCTATGTACAGACTTCAGCTAAGTTAGATGCCATGGGGCACCAGTGGCTTTCTGCATTGTCAACATATGATTATGCTGTCGAATACAGACGGGGTCTGAATCATATTGATGCTGACGCCCTATCCCGGAGTCCCATTTCCAAGTGTGGCTGGGTCAGGCTGTCTGAACCTGACATCCGAGCATTGTGCCAAAAGTTTGATAGAAATGAACAGATGTCTATGGACACAGTGGACTGCTTAGCAGATTGCTTGGGCCCCTCTGACACCTGCATACTGGCTGCGTATTGCCACTTTCTGCTCTAGATTTATTTATTTAGTTTTTGTTTACCGGGTAGGTGTGCTAGCCAGCAGGTGATTATTTTCAGGCACGACCTGGGAGAGTACAAAACAGGATAACACAAGGAAGCAACATTACAAATTGAGGCAAAAACCATACAGAGTACATTCCAAACATATACAGAGGCAGTTCCAGCTAGTCTAACATGAAATAGGCTATACTGAGCAATGAGCAGCAGGCCAAGAGCAAGGAGGTGTTACAGGGGAGTGTTGGTACAGGTAACGGGTAAAGAAAGGGAGTTTAGAGCCACTAGGAAACTACGGCTTTACCAGGAAAGCATATGGAGTTAGCGGGTTTGTGGTTCCCCAACCGGGCAGGATGATGTGGAGTGGCAGGGAAGGATGTAGGCAACATAAATCGTGGCGGAGGTAGTCGGCCAGTGCGTGTCAGGAGGGAGGGGGTGGGCCATATTGGGGAGACAGTTAAAGCTCCCAGCAGCGAAAAATAGATGGCAGGAAGGGTAGGAAGGAGCCGTAACCTGGCGTCCGGCAGCAGCCAGCCCGAGCAGCAGCAGGCTGCCCAAGGAAAGTGAGGGAAGATGCCAGAGACATCTCGGCGGCAGGACTGGGGACCCAGGTTCATGCCCCACTGTCAGGGATAAGGAAACTGGGAGGTGGACGGAGGAAAGCGGGCTTGAAATATGGCTTTAGCGGTATGAGGAGGGTAGGTGCAGCCGAGCTCGTGGTTCTGAGGCTGGGCATAAAAAGCCGGTGGCAGTCCCTGGCCGTGGACATTCTGTGGTAAAGGTAGGCAAGAGGGGGAGAGGGAGGAGGTGAGGCCTAACTGTACCAACATCCATCTGTAGTTAGTTTAGGCAGTGCCCAGGTAGCGCAGAGGATAGAATCAATAAATAATAAGGAAAAATAACGCAAGTAGCAGTAAGTAATGCAAACATTCACAATAACATATTCATACATTAAAATTAAATTTGAAGATAAAGATAGGTGTGCTTGGAGAGGGGTAGGAATATGGGGGAGAGAAAACAAAAGGGGGGGGGAGTATGGAGACCAGTAGCAGGGGAGTAGGGAGTAGAGACTGGGGAGATTCAGGGATCAGGTAGGGTCAAAGCAAGTGCATTGATCTAAGGTGGCCAGGTGTAGTCTCAGCCCACGCTTGAAAGAAGGATGCGAGGGTGCATGTCTGAGGTCCAGAGGGAGCTGGTTCCACAACTTAGGGGCTGCATATTGGAAGGAGCCGGTACCTTTGTTGGTGCGGCAGTGGGGAACATCCAGCAGGTCTTTGTCAGCAGATCTAAGCGTGCGGTTTGGAATTGAAGGAAGAAGGAGCTTCGCAAGTGCAGCAGGCTGATTTTGTCTAAGGATAGAGTCATTTAGACAGGTCAAGAAGTAGCTCCTGACGGCCGAGGGGGAGATCCACCCAAGGTCAGTATATAGCTGGCAGTGATGTTGAATCAGTGGGGATTGTGCGATATCGACATATGTTGTTGTATGTAACATCCCATTTGTGCAGCGCAGATTTGTGGAGCAGAGGTGAGTATGGCGCACAGTAGGTAACTGCCGGTAGTAGGATCCCCTGGCTAGGCAAGCTTTGCAGAGGAGGTAAGCATACAGCTCATTCTGTAGGCTGCTCCCAACTTGCAGTTAACATTTTTGCATGTGGATTGGATGTGAAGGTTTAAATCAAGCGATTGATGTAGTAGGATGCCCAGGTAACGAAAGAAGGTAACCACCTGCAGAGGATTTCCATTTATATCAAGGATGTTCAGGTGAGTGGTACACATTCGGAGCTTTTGAGTGGTGCCAAGTAACATGGCATTAGTTTTGGAGGAATTTAGGATAAGGCGGTGGGAGTTTAACCATTTCTGGATGCTGGAGTAGGCTCTATTTAGTGATGTGTTAATGTGCTCTACATTGTGTGAGCTGGCATAGATAACCAAGTCATCTGCATAGAGGAGCGAGGAACAGGCAGGTATTTCATCTGGGAGGTTATTGATAAATAGAGTGAATAGAAGAGGACCCAGAATAGAGCCTTGGGGCACTCCGATGTTCGTTACCACTGTGGAGGAGATGGCTGAGTTGAACTTAACAGCCTGGGACCTGTTTGTCAGGTAGCTCCTAAACCAGTCAAGTACAGGGGAGGAGCAGCCAATTTTCCATAGGGAGGATAGAAGCAGGGGGTGGTCCACAAGGTCAAATGCCTTGGTTAGGTCTAAAAGACAGCCCTGTGAGCTTTCCCTTGATCCATGCCAGTGAGGATGTCGGTGGTGAACCTAGATAGAGCCGCCGTCAGATTGTGTTTTTTTTTCTGAACCCATGCTGTACATCATTGAGCTGCTTAGTAGTATCGAGGAATTCCTGGTTCTGTGTGGCAACCAGTTTTTCAAGGATTTTGCTGAGAGGGGATAGTATAGCAATAGGCCTGTAATTAGAGATGTCATTTTTGTTCCCTTTTTTGAAGATTAGTGAGATCCTGGCCATTTTCCATAGTTCTGGGACTATGCCACTGGTAAGGGACAAGGTGAAAATTCTTGCTAGTGGTTTGGAGATAAAAGGCAGCTAGTTTTAGCAGGCAAGGTTCAAGTTGGTCAGAGCCAGGACTGGTGTATTCCGATAATTTTTTTAGAAGGTTCAGAACCTGAGAGCTAGTAATGGCTTTGAAATAGAGGGGGTAAGGTTTAGGTTTAGGGTCACTGGCGAAGGAGGCAGAGTCAGTGAGAGGCACATTGTTGGCAGTGGGGACTGCTGGTGGCAGTATGCTGGTATAGGAAGAGAGGTCAGAGAACATATTATTGAAGGCATTTGCTATGGTGATGGGGTTATTGCAATGGGAGCTGCTTATAACCATGTCAGAGGGAGTAACTGTTTGAGGTGTCCCCAGGAAGGTTTTTATGTGCCCCCAAAATTTACGGGGATCATGGACTGAGTTTTTTTAGCAGGTTCTGATAGTACGCACTTTTTGCCAGCCTTGTGTTCTTTCTACAAGAATTTCTTTCTTGCCTGTAATTTGAGTAGTCCCTAGGCAACTCAGAGCTTTTGAAGGTTTTCCAGAGCTTGTCTCTGCGTCTAAGTTGTTGTAGGAGATCTTTATGGAGCCATCTGGTTTGTTTTCCCCTGACTCTTCGCATGGCTTTTGGAGCATGCTTGATTTGTACTGGGAGAAAATGCTGTAGAAATGTGTTTAGGGCAGCTTGTACATTCACCGCATGGTATATATCCGACCAGTCAATGCTTGAGATATCCAGGAGGAAGGAGTTTACATCCATGTTTGCAAAGTTCGTAAAGGTGACCAGCCCAGGTGGGGGGGGTGGCTGACCGGCGCACCACTGGCAGTAGATAGGGGAGTGGTCAGTGATGGTATCTGCCATGATCCCAGAGCAAGTCATATGTTCAGGTCTGTTTGTCAGGATCCAGTCAATAAGTGTACCAGACTGCGGCCCTGAATTTTGTTGATGAAAATTTAGGCCTTGCACTAGTGAAGCCAGGGTATTGTGAGAAGGACCTAGCCAGTTCAAATTAACATCACCAAGGACGACAGCTTCATTTTTATTGATGTGTTTTAGGGTAAGCTGGAGTGCTTCTTGGAGCCCGTTCACTCCCCCCTGAGGGAAGGTTATAAATACAGATTATATGTAGTTTTTTAGAGCCAAGAGACAGGAGCGCATGCATTGATTCACTCATAGTTGGGGGGTTTGAGTCAGTGATGATACTGATGTCCAGGTAAGATTTATGGTAGAGGGCGACTCCTCCACCCCTCTTTGACCCTGGTCTGTCCCGCCGAATAAATGAGTAGCCTGGTATGATGCACAAGGAATCAGGGGTTCCAGGTTTCAGCCAGCTCTCCGACAGGCACAGTATGTCTGGATCCTGTACGTTGAGCCATGCTTCCACTTCAGGCAGGTGATTTAGAAGACTTCTGATGTTCATATGCGATATGAGTAACCCCTTAGATTGCTTGGTTAATCCTTTCAGGGGAGCCCCACTGCTGGGCGGGCCTGGATTCAGTTCAATATCCCCAGAAAGTTTAATCAGGAGTGATACTAGGTACAAAAGCGGTGTGCTGAGGAGGTCTGGGGCATTCTTGCTTATCCTCCATTTATTTCTGAGGGAAGACAGAGCTTGATAGGTGCAGCCTTTGTGGAGGAGAAGGTGTTCCCAGGAGGGTTTAGGTCGTAGGTCTGCAATCATGAGGTTTGAGAAACTGAAATCAGTGGCTGGGGGGGGGTTGTGAGAATCTCGCAGCGCATTGACAGAGAGACTTCGTTAATGCCCCAGAGGAGAGAGAGGAAGATCAGAAAAATAATCCCATTAGGTCTGCCGTGGGTACACGGTGCAAGTGTAGGCGAGGAAGACATGTTTCACACTTAGGTGCCAACAACCTTTGATTGGGCAGCTGAGAAGCTTTTTAGGGGTGAGCTGGAGGAGTGGTAGAGTTGGAGCTGGGTTCCGGGAAATAGTTCCCTAATGAGGGGGGAAGAGTTTAGGAGTGGGTATATATAGGAGAAGCCGTATGGTGTACACGGGAGGAGTATAGATAGGGGGAGGACGATTTGGCACGAGGGAGGTTACGAACTTTTGGCGCGAGGAGGATTATGAAATTTGGACAGACGTTAAGGGTAGATCACCCCCAGCGGTGAGAGAGTAAAGGGACCAATGGGAAAGTGGGCACTTAGTCATATGATGCTCAGAGAGCTATAAATCGAAAAGGGTTGACCAGGTGGGTGAGGTGGGGGTGGGGGCAGTGGCCAAGCTTGGTCGGGACAAACTGCCACCGAAGGGGCTGTAACACTAAGTCTTGTGACCGCTCAGAGTTAACTTGAGGCGGGTAGGGAGGCACTTTAGAGCGGCGCTTTTAGTCCCAGTCCAAGAAGGTTCCCCAAGGCCAGCGAGTTTGGGTGAAAACAACCGCTTTTCCTGAGGGAGTACAGCCAGGCAGCACTACAGACTGAGCTGGAGGCAACCGGCAGCTGGAAAGCGGTGAAAAAACGTACCTGGCGGCTTTTACGGCTTTAGCGGGTCTAAGGACCAGGGTGCGGCCGAGCTCGTGGTTCTTCTTCTGGGCGTGAGTTTCAGCAGGCGGCCACTAGCAACAGGCTTTCTGGAAGGGCAGGGCGCAAAACGTAGGTGGCTGCGGCAGGGCTGGCGGCTCTTCGGAGCTTCCTGGGCAGGCAGCGGAGGGTCCTCGGTAGCACTGGGGGTCGAGATGGAGGGTTCCTAAGCCCCAGCGGGCTAGGAGAGGACCTCAGGAGAACAGCAAGGGAGAGACTTAAGTAGGAGAAGCTGAGGGACAGGGCGCGGTCAGAGGACAAAGAAAAAGGGCGGGAGTGTGAAGTTGAGGAGGAGATCCAAGGAAACAGTGAGAGAAAGGTGAGCTAACACGCTTTTAGACAGGTTAATCAAGCTCTAAGTTAATTTCTACATTGCTCTGCAGGTTGTGACTTAGACTCTATGTAATACAAACACTATGCTGTATATGTGGACTTTAGCACAGATATAACTTAAGTATACGCTCTAAGCACAAAAAACAAGGCAAAAGGCCAGATTTGCTTAAATTCCAGGGAGAATTAGTCCAACAAACTGCCACCGAAGGGGCTGTAACACTTAAGTCTTGTGACCGCTCGGAGTTAACCTGAGGCGGGCAGGGGGGCGCTTTCGAGCGGCGCTCTTAGTCCCAGTCCAAGAAGTTTCCCCAAGGCCAGCGAGTTCAGGTGAAAACAGC
Organism: Neoceratodus forsteri; assembly: GCA_016271365.2. Taxonomy (NCBI): domain Eukaryota; kingdom Metazoa; phylum Chordata; order Ceratodontiformes; family Ceratodontidae; genus Neoceratodus; species Neoceratodus forsteri. The sequence goes on along the minus strand of JADMNL010000031.1, from coordinate 68,392,118 downwards.
TGCTTTTCCTGAGGGAGTACAGCCAGTCAGCGCTACAGACTGAGCTGGAGGCAACCGGCAGCTGGAAGGCGGTGAAAAAACATACCTGGCGGCTTTTACGGCTTTAGCGGGTCTAAGGACCAGGGTGCGGCCAAGCTCATGGTTCTCCTTCTGGGCGTGAGTTTCAGTGGGCGGTCCCTAGCAACAGGCTTTCTGGAAGGGCAGGGAGCAAAACGTAGGCGGCTGCGGCAGGGCTGGTGGCTCTTCGGAGGTTCATGGGCAGGCAGCGGAGGGTCCTCGGCAGCACTGGTGGTCGAGATGGAGGGTTCCTAAGCCCTAGTGGGCTAGGAGAGGACCTGGCGGCTTTTATGGCTTTAGCGGGTCTACGGACCAGGGTGCGGCCGAGCTCGTGGTTCTCCTTCTGGGCGTGAGTTTCAGCAGGCGGCCCCTAGCAACAGGCTTTCTGGAAGGGCAGGGCGCAAAACGTAGGCGGCTGCAGCAGGGCTGGCGGCTCTTCGGAGGTTCCTGGGCAGGCAGCGGAGGGTCCTCGGCAGCACTGGGGGTCGAGATGGAGGGTTCCTAAGCCCCAGCGGGCTAGGAGATATTAGTGCACTGCCTCAGTTTGACAATGACAGCATTCAATGGTCTCAATCCCAAGATCCTATGATTCAGCCAGCACTTGACGCCCTTCGTGCAGGAAAGGATGTGTCCAAGTTGCGTTCCTCTGATCTGCAAACCGCTTTGTTGTTTAAAGAAGGCCCCAGGTTGAAGCTGCTTAATCAATTGTTGTATAGAGAGACTGTAGATCGAGGTGGCCAAATAGACAAGCAACAATTGGTCCTGCCCACAGCCTTCAAAGATTTGGTAGCCAGTGGTGCGCTTCAGTTACGATTCCCCCAGGAGGCCAGTGGATTTGCCTCTCAATGTAGTCCACAAAGGTGTTTATGTCTCTCAGAGCTCATTGCCCAAATTGAGCTTGACGGCCCATTCCAGGTTACTTGTTCTGCCCTCTCACCATGGTGCCCCTGCCCCATCCAGCCCCAAGTTAGCTGATAGGGAAGGGCCCCCTCTTGCATTGTTTATAGTAAAAGAAGTTATTACATGATTCTGTATAGTAATGTTCAATTTACCTGTGTGAAATATGCACAACATATTGTCAGAATGGAAATTATATAGTGGAGTACATTGAAACGTATAGTAAAGTGACAAGTTATGCCAATTGATGAATCAGATAGTACTTGCATAGCATGCTAATGGTATAAAAATCTTGTATATGTTGCATTTTCAATGTTATGATGGTACAGACTTGATGCAGATGCCAAGTTTTCCCGGGGGTTCCCAGAAAGTCTTCCTTGAGCTTGCCTGAATGCTCACTGCCAGGCTGGTGCCCTGTGTTCTAGCAGTTTAAATGTAATTACCAGAGCTTGTATGGCCTCTGTGTACTGTCTCTTTAAGAGCTGCCTAATTGCAGTTTAAGTAATCTGAGATGGAGCTCTGTTGAAAGATGTAACTATCTGCTGAAAAACATTTAGAATGATAATGTAGTTTGTCTAACCTGCTTTCTTTGTAGCAAGGACTGTTTTATTTGTCTCCACTATCTTGGTCCTGGACTGCAAATTGGACCAATCAGTTCTGGTGGGACCTAAAATGTAGCCGGACTACAGGAACTGTCTGAATTCAAAATCTATAGGAACTGTGGTTTGAGTTTTTGTGCCTTTTTTGCAACTGAAGGGGGAGCTCTTGCTTTGACTGACAGCCAAATCAGCCATCCAAAGCTTTTGGATCTTGGGGAAGTCCCGGGCTACTTGCAGTTTTCAGTTAAAACTAAGCTGGAAGCTGACCAAGAAGGAGCTGAAGTGATTCTGAGAGCAATCCTGAGTGGATTTGCATGGGAGAACTATGAAAAGGCTGAGAGTTTGGCCTCCATGTCTGCCTGCTGCTCCTGAGGGAGAGAAGGGAATTATTTTGGACTAAATCCAAGTTTGTGTGACTAAAGTAAGCTACTAAAGTGAGCCAGGCTCAACCTGAAGAAGACAGACTATTTTTGCTGAATGCGATCGGCCTGTCAGGAGTTCCAGCTACCCCTAAGCTCCCGGTGTGTGCAGAGACTTTGCAATTGTGCCCAGGGAGCACGTTGCCTGGTACAGTAGAATTCCTGTACATGTAAATGTGCTATGAGCTGCTAGTGGGTTGTGAGTTAGTTCCCCACTATGTGAACTGTGTTCTGCTTGCTGGAAGCTGTATCCAGCCCAAAATGGACTGCTTCCGAACTTGTCTCCATGTGATCTGGCCTTTGCCAGACTGGCCCAGCAGGCTACCCACTGCACAGAGAAGCCATCGACGAGAGACCTGCCTGGGGATCAGCCCCCTGCTCCATGTTTGAACAGGAACAATGCCTCTGCGACTTGTGTGGGCCCTGCTTCTCCTGGCATTTCAGATCAACCACCTGCAGTCTCGATTTTCATCCAGCCTGTGTCCAGTCTTGGGTATCGTGAATAAATACCAGGGTAGCTCCCTACAACAACAGCTTATTCTGAGTGTGTCATCTGATTGTCTTGTTGTTTCATTTCCTTTACGAACTGAGCCCTCTGGCTCCGGATGACAAATATTGTGTACTGTGCATGTTGTGTTTTCCATCACAGGGCTCCAACCAGCTGCAACCATGGACAACTGTCCAGGCTAGCCCATCTCTTCTCTACCTGGGTACCCAGAGGTGGACTGTGTGGGGGGACTCAAAGTGCATGCATAACTGCTTGGTTGATATAACCTTTAAGCTAATTAACCTGATTTTGCCCCTCCCTTGTTCAAGTCCCCTGAATAAATCAGATTTAACTTTTTCTGCATGTAATCTGACTGTGGTTCCAGTTTGTGCTCAAAGTACTGTACTGTTGCTATTTTTGCTGTGCTTAACCTTGTTTTATAGGGGGTCCCCAGGGTTGAGCCAGGGGAACCAGCCCTGATGGTAAGTGCAAACAGTGTGGGTACTTGTGTGGTGTACCGGGGTATTGTGAAAGTGATTATTGTACAGTGTTCAGGCCACTAGAGGGGAAAGAGGGAGGTTACAGTGTTCTGGAGGGCTGTGCACAGGTTAGCTTGACCACTACCAAACCTGACCTCCGGGTGGAGGCACCCATTTCAGAACTCAGGTCCCTTAACCTGCTACTTGCCAAGCAGGCAGGGGTAGTAGCCCTTGGGTTAGCACCACCTAGGGGTTACAAGTTTCTTCTCATTTCCCCCCCTGAACCTTCCCCACTCCAGTCTGAGATCGTGACCTTGAGTGTCCCTACCCCCTTAACTTGAATAGTCCCTCCGTGCCTGTCTTGTTTATTCCCTTCATGTACTTGAAGGCTTCAATCATATTCCCCCGTCTGTCCTCTCCTCCAGTGAGTACATGTTCAACTCCCTCAGCCTGCTCACGTAGGGTATGTCCCCTAGTCCCTGGGTCATCTTTCTTGCCCTGCGCTGCACCCCCTCCAGTAACTTAATGTTCCTCTTCAGGTATGGGCTCCAGTACTGCACGCAGTACTCCAGGTGTGGCCTAACCAGTGACCTATACAATGACAGGATCACCTCCCCTCTCCTTGAGGATATACCCCTGGCAATACAACCCAGCATTTTGTTGGCCTTTGCAGCTGCTTCCTGCATTGTGCTAGGTTGTTCATTGAGCCTGTTATAGCCACCAGATCCTTCTCCTCTTCTGTCATGGCTAGCTTGAACACCCCCTCCCCTAGCTGATAGCTCCTTCTTAGTTTTTTTTTGCCCCGAAATGTAGCACCTTGCACTTTTTTGGCATTGTACCTCAACTGCCAGGTGTCTGACCAGGTTTCCAATTTTGACAGATCATCCTGCAACCCATGCCACCCTCCTAGGTCATCCACTGCTGCTCCCATCTTGGTGTCATCTGCAAACAAACTGATCTTGCTCTTGATGCCCATTGAGATGTCTGATATGAACAATCCAAACAACACCGATCCCAGCACTGAGCCTTGCAGTACTCCACTTGTCATTGCCCTCGGAGATGAAAGCTCCCCTCCCACCACCACCCTATGCTACCTTCCCTGTAACCAGTTTACTACCCATCCCACCATTTTTGCCTCTGCACCTGCAAGCTTACTACCCAGCCTCCCATGAGGCACCAAGTTGAATGCCTTGCTGAAGTCCAGAAACAGGACATCCACTGCATGGCCCTTGTCCAACTGTCTAGTTACCCAGTTGTAGTAATCCACCAGGTTGATCTGACAGGATCTGCCCATGACAAATCCATGCTGCCTAATGTCCTGCAGCCCATTGATCTTCAGAAGGGACACCAGCCTCTCCTTCAGGATTGTCTCCATCAGTTTTCCCACAATGGATGTGAGGCTTACCAGCATGTAGTTTCCCAGTTTGTCTTTGGGACTGCTCTTATGGAGGGGTACCACGTGAGCCATCCTCCAGTCCTGAGGTACACTTCCTGAGACCAAGGAGGCATTGAACAGGTCTGCCAAGGGCCCCGCTAGGATTCTCTCAGTACCCTGGGGTGAATGCCATCCAGCCCTGGTGCCTTGTCTACCCTCAATGCCCTCAGGCCCTCCAGTACCTTGCTCTCTGTGATTCCCCCATCTGTCACCTCCCCCCCCATGAGCCTGACCTCGCACCCCCCCTTGGTAGCACCCTCCTTTCTCCTTAGTAAACACTGAGCAGAAGTATTGATTAAGTGCTTCTGCCTGCTCTGCCCCTGTTTCCACCCACCCCATCCCTCTTAATCCTTACTATTTTGTCCCTACAACTCCCTTTCTCCCTGCTGTACCTGAAGAATTCCTTCTTCCCCTTCTTGATGCCTTGCACCAGCCTGAGCTCCTTCGACACCTCAGCTGCCCTTACTGCCTTCGTCACCTCCTTCAGTTCCTTCAGGTAATCCTCTCTGTCCTCCCCTCACCCTGGTTTTTTTAACGTCTTAAAGGTGGCTCTTTTATTTCTTACTTTCTCAATGACACCCCTTGCTCAACCAGCTGGGTTTCTTGGCCCTAGCTCTCTTACTCTGGACCCTGATGCAGGTTTTGGTTGCCTCCTCAATCCCGAGTTTTATGACCTCCCACCTCTGGTTAGTGTCCATATTAGTTTGGATTCTGGCTAGATATCCTTTTATTACCTCCCCCATCCTCCCAAAGTTGGCTCTCCTGAGTGGTAGTGATTGACAAAGCAAATCAAAGTGTTCAAAACCACCACCCAAGCTCCAACTCACTGGAGACATATTTTTTATGACCTTCAGCATGGAGAAGAAGAAAAAACACTCTGATGAGACCTCTGGGGAACAAAGACCTTAGGTTAGCTTTACTCCAGGCCTACTAAGTTTTTTTGATTCTTATTTAGAACATGCAGACAATGACAATTTGGAATACCTGCCTGAAATCTAGTATGAAATTGCACTGGTGGAGTAGCAATTTGAAGATGAGCTGCTGAGCTTACACCATCTGCGTAACTGGATACAACCTCGAGGGTGTCACAGAACCTCAATCAGTATGAATGAAGGAGCTGCCAACTCGGTGAGAACCCCATCCCTAGAGGTGCCCTGTTGGCTGAAGCACAGCAGGAATTCAAAGGCCCTTGAGGAGAGTCAAAACAGCTGCTGCATGGCTGAGATGTCCAACTTCTGGTCTGTAGGGATGCCTAGCCTATGAAGGGTACCACGGAGCTCAGTCTTATGATTAAAGGAACCCCAGCTCAGGAGGGTTCCACTCCTGATGATGAACAAGAGAGAAAGGAGATAATGAGTCAAGACTGGGCATGACCATGGGAAGACTAGCTGGACTTTATAGATCTCATGTCACAAGATTTGAACAGCAAGCTGACAACTCAGCCAGGATGACAGAGTTGAATGCACTGATACAAACCTATGAACATATGAAAGAAACCAGCAGATAAAGGTCTTGTCGGTCTATCATGTCTGTTCTATTGTTCAGCTTGTGGTTTATACCACAGCTTACTCTCCCCCTCCCCCCACTTCCTCTCCTAGATGGGTCTCCTCTTGTACTTATTTTACCCCGACTATCCCATCCTCTTGAAGGCGTTCACTGTCTTTTGTGAGATCAGCGTTTCTAGTAGCCTATTCTACTCCACCACCACCCTCTCCATGAAACAGTTTCTCCTTAGTTCTCTCTTGAATTTATCTCCCCAGCTTCATGCTGTGTCCCATAGTGACCTCCTTCCTTTTTAGCCTGAACATGTGGTCTGTATCTCCCCTATTTATGCCTCTTAAATATTTAAAGGCCTCTATAATGTCTCCCCTGTTCCTTTTGTCCTCCAGGGAGTACATGTTGAGCTCCCCCAACTTATCGTCATAGGGTCTCCCTCCCATCCCATTTATCATTTTGGTTGCCCGTCTCTGGACCCTTTCCAGAGCTTGATGTCTTTCTTTAAGTAGGGGCGCCAGCATTGAACACAGTACTCCAGGTGCAGCCTTACTAGCAATCTATATAATGGCAGGATAACTTCTGCACATCTGGAGGTGATCCCTCTGGCTATACACCCCAACATCTGGTTGGCCTTGGCTGCTGCCCTTCTGCACTGCTCTGAGTGATTTAACCTCCCTGTTACTATCACTCCCAGATCATTTTCCTCTTCTGAGACCTTTAGGCTTTCCTCCCTCCCAATATGGTAGCTGTACCTAAGGTTTCTGGACCCAAAGTGCATAACCTTGCACTTCTTGGCATTAAATTCCAATTGCCAAGTCTTTGACCATTCCCCTAGTGTATACAAATCTCTTTGCAGAACCCCCCTTCTTCGTCCACTGTTGCACCAATTTTGGCATCATCAGCGAATAGGCTCATTTTACTCTCAACTCCCCTTGTTATGTCAGCAATGAAGACATTAAAGAACACAAGCCCCAAAACGGATCCCTGTGGGACCCCATTGATGACTGCCCGGGGCTATGTAAGCTCCCCCAACACCACCCTCTGCTATCTATTGCTCAGCCAGCTTTCTATCCATGTAGCCAATTTTTCCCCTACACCCAGGGTCCTCAGTTTGACCCCAGCCTACCATGCGTCACCAAATCAAAAGCTTTGTTAAAGTCCAAGTATAGGACATCAGCTGCCTTCCCCCATCCAGTGCTCTAGTGACCTAACTGAAGAAGTCCACCAGATTTGTCTGGCATGACCTCCCTTGGACGAACCCACGCCGATGTTCATCTTGCTGACCATTCTCCTGCATGAATGCCACCAGCCTCTCCTTCATGATGGACTCTATTAGTTTAGACTCTATGGATGTGAAGCTAACTGGCATATAGTTCCCTGGGTCGTCCCTTGGGTCACTCTTAAGGATGGGCACCACATGTGCTGTCCTCCAGTCCAGTGGCACACAATGAGTGTGCAGGGAGGTATTAAACACATTCACCAAGGGTGCCACCAGCACCTCTGCCAACCCTTTTAGAACTCCTGGATGTATCCCATCTGGCCCGGGTGCCTTATCTGTCCACAAGGAATTAAGGCTAGACAGTACCTTCTCCACCAGGATATCACAGTCTGTTAATGTAACCCCTCCCACCCTCCTCTCCTCCCCTCCCCTCCACTGGGATAGGCCCATCTCCTTCTCTCATAAAGACTGGGCAGAAATACTCATTAAGTACCTCTGCTTGTTCTGCCCCCTGCTCTGCCCACCCATCATTCTTTTTAATTTTGGCTATCTGTTCCCTGGTTTTCCTCTTTTCCCTAATATATCAAAAGAAGTATTTCTCTCCTTTCTTGATCCCCTGCGATAGTTTCCTCTCTTTCGAGGCCTTGACTCCCCTCACAACTCTGATCACCTCCCTTGATCTCTTTGAGTGTTCCTCCCTGTCCTCTTCCTTTCCTGTTCTCTTAAATTTCCTGAAGGCTGCCCTTTTTCCCCTTTACACTCTCCTGAACCTCCCTTGTCCACCAACTAGGTTTCTTGGACCTCTTATTCTTTTTGGCACACCTTGTGCACAGGTTTGTTGTCTCAATCAGTCCCTTCTTTATAATGTCCCACTTTTTTTATTTACTCTTTATTTATCCTCCTACTGCCCCAGACACTCTATCTCTCAGATTCCCCCAGGTCTCCACCTGTCCGTCCATCGAGGAGTCTGCACGCTACTCCTTAGCAACTCAAATCATCTGATTTGTGTGTGCTATACCTGGTTAAACAACTAAATAAAAAAAAAAAAAAATCCCCCGGTTAACCCCCCCCGGGGCGGGGCAATGCAGGTTCCTGGGGCCTGGCAACTGGGAAGGGGGTCTGGAAAATGTAGCAGGCAGGGATTTCATTTTGGGCTGGGGTTCTTACCCTGTGGCATCATTTCTGGAGCACCTTACCTGGGGCACCTATCTCCTACCGAAGCCCTGGAGCACCTGGACGCCCATTTCTGGAGGGCACCAGGAACTCTGGGGCACTACACAAGGGTGTGGCCCAACTAAAGAATAGGGTTTATGACTAGGCCTGGCTGACGCTGATTTGGAGTATGGCTGGAGGATTTGCATGGCAAGTGTGGGTACTATTACTATGCAATATCTAGCACTTTACCATGGCTAGTAAATTATCACTAAATTCTAGAAATAAATTGCCAGTAGAGCATATTGTAACACCTTTCCAGGGCACTTGTCCACATTAACAAATGTATAACTTCAGTGCGTTAGATGACTGATACCTTATACCTTATAAGCATTGAAACTCAAGAAACTCAATAATTCATCTATACCTTTAAATCAAACAAAGAAATTTATTGAAGAAAAATGAAATATAAGTCATAAACATAGAGATAATAAAAACAGTTATAACATGGGTAGGAATGAAGTAGCAATCCAAGCGGTGGAACAGCACCACATGACCGTGCATTAAATGCCTGTATAGGCACAGTTGATGTGATGCTCCCTGATGTAGTATCCTGGGGCAGTGCGGCACTCGTTATGTGCTGGCAAAGTCAGATCTGAAAGGCAGCCATTTAGAATAGCAGTCAAGCAAGAGAGCGCTGCACTGCGGTCTCTGGGGCTTGTATTTCATCAATTGCATGTATTTTTTGTGTCAGAACCCCTGGTGGGATGTCTGTGAGTGCCAGTCAGACTGTCTCCCTGTCTCTGTGACCAATCAGTGGCCCCTTCCAAGGCATTTCCCATTGCGCTGCAGAGAGTGAAAGCGCGGCCCCCCCGCCATACAATGAGGCAACAAGACAGCGAGACAGTTGCATCACAAGTTCCTGGACCTCGGACAGCACAGTTCCGTTACTTTCCTCTGTGTGTGTGTGTGTGTGTGTGTGTGCACGTGTGTGTGTGTGTGCACGTGTGTGAGTGTGTGTGTCTCTCTCTCTCAGTGTATTCATGGTGAAGGATTTTGCCTCTTTTGCTGTGCTCCCCCCACTGCTGCAGTCTGTGTCTGCCAGTACATTTGGGGGGGGGGGCAAAGAGAGTAACAGTGATAGCGAGTCTTTGGGAAATCAGTGAGTGACCGGAACAGCAGCATTGAAGTGACACAATGATATTATCACCACCTGTGCTCGGCAGTAGTGCCAGCAGCCGTCCTTTCTTGTGTGGTTGTTTGGGGGGAAGGGGGCACGCAAGTAATTGTAGGATGGCATGTGCACAGCAGAATTCCGCCATCAGAAGTGCCACTAGCTGTCCTTCCTTGTGTTTTTTTTTTTTTTTTTTTTTGGGTGGTTGCTATGCAAGTGAAAGACCGGACAGAGGTTACACAGAGACGCGCTGTTTGACATTGTTGTACTTACTTCTGTCTGTCTTTGTTTGGGGGCAGCAGACAGGTCAAACAGGAAAGCAGTGATCAGCACCAAATGTACTGGCCTGGAATAGCAGCAAAGTGTACTTTTGTGTGTGTGTGTGTGTGTATGTGGTGTGTGTGCATTTAAAGACCATTACTAACCCACACATGGGTGTTCAACATTCCTCTACCCAACTGCACAGTACCTAGTAAGTGTGACCAGGCGGAGGTTACACAGGGAGGCACAGTGTGACAGTGCTGGACTTACTTCTGTCTGTCTTTGTTGTAGGGCGTGGGGGTGGAGAGCAGCACACAGGTCAGACAGGTAATGCAGTCAGCAGCACAGAACGTAGTGCCTGGGAATAGTGGCTGCAAGTGTCCTTTCTTGTGTATGTGTGCGACTGCCGTGCAAGTGACATAAGGACAGAGGATCCAGAAGCAGCTGCAGCCTCCTAATGTCTTGCTTGAGTCTCTGTGTGTGGTCCAACAAGAGAGAGCGAGGGAGAGACACAGTGTGAGCAAACGTTGCTGCAATCTTCTCGGTGTCTCTCTCACTGTCCCTGAAGCACAAAGTGATTTTCAAGAGGCAGGACAATAGAACGTGCTGCCAGGATAAAATCGTAAATGAAAAAAATGTCCTGATGTTGGCATTGTGTCCTCAGCTGAATGTCTATTTCTGTCTGTGTGTGACCGGCAGCGGTAGGAGCAGGTACAGTTCTTGGTGAGAGACTGGGAATCCTCACCAGGACATGTCCTCGCTCTCTGTGTCATATGGTGCACTTTGTTGTATAAAGCATATTATGCACGACAAATGTCAGAAATCATGCCAGTACTGTTTTTCTGACATTTGTATGTGTGTAAAACCACTGAGATATGGATTATTGGTTGGGGACTCTTTGTCCAGGAGGCAGGATACAGTCACTTTTGTGTTTTTTAAACAGGTAGAAAACACCTTTATGTTGTTTTCTCCTTCTTTTAAACATAATCCATCTTATAAGTGCAATAACGCACTTCAAGGAATGGGATTATAGGCATTTAATGCATGCCTGGGGTGCTGTGAGGAGCACCCCAGGCATGCATTAAATGCCTATAACCCCATACTCTGTCGTGGGTTATTACTAACGTAAACATTATGCTTGGATCAGTCTATGAAATTCCTGACATGGCCAGCTGGAGCTCTTTCCGAGAATATTCCTCACTTGCAGCTTGGCTGGTCCTGCGTGATGGGCTAACAGTTCTTTGCACAAAATCAGTTTACAGCACAGTTCTTTTTGGAGAACTCCCCAACACTGCCAGTTGCCAGTTGCTTAGCTAACCTTGTTCCTAACCCTTTGCAACAAATCAGATAACTCGTTTGGGTCTGGGTTTCTGTCACACTCAGATAAAGTTAGACACTAACAGGGTCACCTTCATAGGAATGGTTACCTGGCAATGTCTGGATTGATTTCCAAATGGCTTGTAGATTCCGTGATGCTCCTTCCAAGATGTGCAGACAGTCGAGTTGGAAAATGTTCATAGACCGTTCTCTCTTCTGACATTTAATAATGCCAAGGAACAAGAATAGAAAGACAGTTTGTTATTTCTTCGAAGATGTTTGAACTATGTAGGGCTACTTCACCTTTTGTAACCCGGGTGCCACCTCCCAACGGGCTACTACCCCTGCCTGCTTCCTGATCTGCAGGTTGAGGGGCCTGGGTTCTAACAATAATGCTACTGACATGATGCCTCCACTCAGAGAAAGTTTCAAATGGGTTAGATGTTACAGGAGCACAACCCTCTGGGAAGTTGTACTTACTCACAGCCCCAACCAGAGGACTCACACATGGAGTTATACCAGTCACCTTGCTTAACATTCAAGTTACAATTAACGATGAGTGCTAATAATATGCTCACGGTTATCACCCTTACCATGGGATCTGAGCCTCCTGAGTATACCCTGTGCACCTGTAAAGGAAAGATTGGCAGTGACAGCAACACTCCTTTGTACCGTTTTCCAATAACCAGCACTCAGAAATAATATGCTCAGACTACAGTTTAACATTCAGACAATTAAACTGATTTATTGGGGGGATGTTAACAGGGGAGGGGCGTAGAGATCAATAACGGCTGTAAAGAAATGATTAAACTTTGCTATTATACTGACAATTAAAAACATTCATACCCCTGAGTCTACTCAGTCACTGAGATCTGGGTACCCAGGATCTTTAGTGTTGCAGGCCTGAGCGTTGCCACGGGGTGGCTGGCGTTGCAGCTGGTTGAGGCCCTTAGATAAACAATTGGTTATTGAGTCTTTTACTTTTTTTTTTGGCATCGTTTATTGAGTTTTTATTTTTTTTTTCAATATACATGACAAACACAACACACAAGACATACATAAAAGTAGATCCACAACTTATATACACCAAGATCCATTTCCATCGTTTGATTACAGACTAAAACAAAAGGCCAATCATAAAAATCCAACATAAAATTGCACTCTTCTTCATCCAAGTAATCTGGGGAATGGGGTCACTCCCATTCTTATACAAATAACAATGTGCCAGCAAAGAGAGACTTATATAGTCTCAGAGCCATCCTTCACTCAACGTTACGGTGTCTGCCCCCAACAAGGATGCCAGGTATGGCTGCCAGGTCTTATGAAAGAGCTCATCTTTATCTTTAATAGCATAAGTCAGGCGTTTGAGAGTGAGTGCCTGCAGTAATAATACTTTCCACTGGAATGTAGTAGGTGGTGCGGCAGACACCCATGTATTCAAAATACAATGTCTAGCCATAAATAGTACCACCCTAAGCCACCTCTGAACAGGGATCCATTCCTCCTCCCCAGCATCTTCCACCCCAAAAAAGAGCAGCAGGGGGGACATTGGCAGCTGCCACCCAACAATGCCCTGCAACTCATTTATTACATCCCTCCAGAATTTTTGCAAGACAGGGCAAGTCCAAAAGTAATGATAATATGTGGCTGGATTATTATTACATCTAGGATATATAGGGGATACTGCATGGTTATACTTATGAACCACAACTGGTGGATAATACATTCTATTACAAAATTTATAATGAGATTCCTTATATTTATTGCACAGCAGTATACCCTGATGAAGTTGGGATATTAGTCTCCAATTCTCCTCTGATATACAGAACCCAAGGTCTCTTTCCCATAACTGTCTGGTTTTCCCTGTTTTGTCTGGGAGCAGCGCTTTCCCCTCTCTGGCCATTCTACGAATTGTACTCTTAGGGTTTTTCTGTCCCACTAATATAGAATGTTCTAGTTGATCCCATGTGGAATCCCCCCCCCCCCCACGGAGTCTACCAAGAGATTTACAATATGCCCTAACTTAGAGGTATTGAAAATGATGTTGGTGCCCCAAACCCGTTCTAGCCTGCAAATTCTCAACAGTCCAGCTCTGACTGGGTAAAAAGATGTTTTAGACACAGGATACCTCGCTCCCCCCATTCCCGATATCCCACATCCTTTAAGCCCGGCAGGAAAAAAGGGTTTCCCCCCAAGGGCAGAAGCAGTGTATCATCCCGGCCCATACCTATTTGTCTACTCAGCCCTTTCCAGCTTTCTTTTACCATTCTGATCAAGGGGTTTGGATCAGGTAAGTTAAGGTATGCCTGCCAACCTCTAGTAGATAGATATGCAGAAACCTTACCCGGGCATCCCCTCTCTTCTAAATCAAGCCACCTTGCTTTGCTGGGTCTACCAATCCAATCTTGTATATAACGACACTGTATAGCCATGTGGTAAACCCCCAAATCTGGAAATTGGAGCCCTCCCTTTTCCGTAGATGCTTTTAACCGAGCTAGGCCCACCCATGGGTGCTTACCCTGCCAAATAAAATCAGAGAAAGCTTTCTCCAGTCTCTTAATATCAGCCTGATGTAACCCTACAGGTAGCATCTGAAGGGCATAAAGTATTCTGGGAAGGACGCTCATTTTAATTAAATTTATTCTCCCCAACCATGAGATAGGAAGTTTGTGCCACCTAATCAAATCTGCTATTATAGTTTGCAAGAGTGGGGTGTAATTAAGATCATATAAACTTCCAATCCTGCTTCCCACTTTTATGCCCAGATAAGTAAATGCCCCTTGGACTGTTTTAAACCCCCACTCTGACCCCTGTCCCTTCTCAGGGTGTTCGGATTCACCAATTCTCATCTCCTCGGATTTCTCTAAATTTAATTTATAGCCAGAGAATTTAGAAAAGGTAGCAATCAGTGTTAGTAGATGAGGAATGGATTGGGATGGCTTAATTATATATAACAACATATCGTGACCATATAACGATAATTTGCGCTCCCCTCTTACCTATAACTCCTGAAATGTCTGGTCTGTTTCGAATGGCAATAGCTAAAGGTTCAAGCACCAGGACGAATAGGAGGGGCGAGAGCGGGCAGCCCTGCCGAGTACCCCTACTTAATTCAAAGCTATCAGAGAAGGTTCCATTAATTAAAACCCTGGCCCTAGGGCCCCTATACATTTGTCGTACCAGGCCAATAAATTCTCCACCCAGACCAAACCGGGCCTGGACTTCCATCGAGTATATCCATTCCACTCTATCAAATGCTTTTTCTGCATCCATTGATAGAATATTCACTGGCTCCCGCCCATTTCCAGCCCCCATATTACATTAGGAGAGTTCTCCTATTGTGATAGGAATGTCTGTCTCGAATAAACCTGGTTTGATCTGGGTGGATTACTCCCCGTAGCAATTTTTCCAACCCAGTAGCCATAATCTTGGCCATGATTTTAGAATCACAGTTTAAAAGAGATATTGGTTTAAATGAAGCACACTCATATAGATTCTTCCCCGGCTTCAGAATTAAACAGATAGTTGCCTCCCCCCAGGAGTGAGGCAATTCTCCCAACTCCTCTCTGGCCTCCCTAAGCACTACTTCCAAATGCTCGACCAGGTGCTCTTGCATGACCTTATAATATTCGGCCAGAAAGCCATCTGGCCCACTAGTCTTCCCTCTCTTAAGTGCTGCAATAGCTTTGGTTATTTCTTCTCTGGTTATTCTGGAGCCTAGCCAAGTTCTCTGGGCCTCCGAGTTCTGAGGCAAAGTGAGCCTTTCCAAAAACTCAGCCATTCTATGTTCCTCTGTCCCAGTTTGAGAACAGTATAATTCTTGGTAAAATCTCTTGAGTCTCTCTCCAATAGATTTTTTATCTTGTTGGAGTGTGCCATCTTCTCCCCTAATAGTATGTATTAAACATGCTCCACGCTTTCCCCTTATTAAATTAGCCAGCATAGTTCCGGGCCTATTTCCCCATTCATAAAAATGTTTCCGCACAAAAAGACAGTAGTTATTCGCCTCTCCCATCAATAAATTATTTAATGCCTCCCGGGTTCCCGCCAACAGCAGGTACACATCGTCCCCCCCTTCCCTCTAGCTACCCTTCTTTCTAAGACTCTAAGTCTCTGCTCCAAGTTCATTCTACGTTCCTTAACTTTTCTTTTGTAATGCACTACATAACTAATTATGGCCCCTCTCATAAACGCTTTTCCAGTGTCCCAAAACATAGCCCTCGAAGGGGCTGTCTCTAAGTTAGCCTGTACATATATCTTCCATTGTTCCTGCAGATGCTCTTTAAATTCTTTTTTTGCTAACAAGTAATTAGGAAATTTCCATTCTATATTTGGTCGTTCTTCCTTCCCCCATTGCAAGGTCATTATGACCATAGCATGATCGAAAATGTAGATTGGGCTATGTTTAATACAGGCAAGATGAAAATACCATTCCTGCGGTAGGAAAAGATAGTCCAAGCAGGATCAGGTATGGTGGGGATGCGAAAAAAAGGTATATTCCCTAGCAGTGGGATTGGCTGAACACCACCCATCGATAATATCTAAATCAATCATACCTTCTAACCAGCCCTGAATGGTCCTTTTAGGGGTTCCCTTACCCTCCCAGTGATCCAACGTAGGATTGAGTAGACAATTCACATCTCCTCCCATTATTAAATTCGGAAATTGCTCTTCAGTTAACAAATCCAAGACTGCCTTGTAATAAAGCGGGTCGTGGACAGCAGGTGCATATATGCTCCCAAACGTGACCTTCTCCCCTTGTATATTCCCCACAACAAATATATAGCGCCCCTCAGATGGATCTTTTACCACCCGTTCCATCCGAAAGGGAAATTTCTTGTGTAAGAGAACAGCCACCCCTCTTTTATGAGAATTAAAGGAAGCCGTGTAGCATTCCCCAACCCAATTCCTCTTCAATTTAACATGCTCCTTCTCTGTAAGATGGGACTCCTGCAAGAGAGCCACCTGAGTGTTTTGTCACTTTAAGGCCGTCAGCAACATTGTGCGCTTCACTGGGGTGGCTATTCCCCTAATGTTCCATGAAACTACTGTCAGGTCCTGCAACCTAGCCATAATTCAGGCCCTGTAATTTCCCCAACCAGTATCCATTGCAAACATTCCCCGATTCCCCATCCCTGCTCTCCAATAATACTTTTAGACTGGCTGTACATTTGGCTCTTAGAACTAGTAACAAACTACAAAATAACACACAAACATTAACTATATAAAAATCCCCTCCCCCCGTCTCCCCTCTCCACCCCCTCCACCCATTGTAACAGTAACTGCAAAAGCAGGAATTTTACACCCTTTCCCACTGTAAGACTAAGACACCCTCTACTCCCTCCTGCATATACTTGTAAGATATAGTTTCATAACTGCATAAACATTCCCCTTCCTCTCAGCCAACTCGGCCATACTTAAACAAAGCAAGTTGAAACATAACAAGAGAAAGGGGAGAGTCAAAAAATATAGTTCAGCTCAACAGTCCTTTTCAGCATGCGCTAAGTATCCAAGCTTGTTTAGCAAGGCAGCCAGCAAGAGGGCAAATCATGTCCAAAAGCACAGATCAGGGCAGAGGATGCCCGAGAGGAGAGAGCACGGCGCAAATTATTAAAAGGTGCTACAGCCCCCTTCCACCGCCCCATCACATAGCAGTCTAGGCCCATCTTCAGCCGTCAGTCATCCAAAAAAAAAGAAAGAAAGAAAAGAGAAAAAAAAAAAAAAACAGTCTGTGCCACAAATAAGCCCCTCATCTCTGGACCATCCAATAGATAAAAGTACCTTAGGTATAATGCACCCAGTTCCAACAAGGCCCATGGGATTGAGCCAGATCCACGAAAAAGAATACTCCGCATAGATCAGGATGAGACAACATCACCCCATTATTTTTCAGAGGTTGTGGACAAACACTTCCGCCTTCTGTATCTCCCAGAATGAAAAGACAGCCCTTTCATGTTTGATTTTGAGGGTTGCAGGATACAGCATATAGCATTCCACCTTAGCCTCTCGTAACTGCGCCATCACAGGGTTGAAGGCCCGACGGCATTTCAACAGCCAAGCAGAGTAGTCCTGCGATATGAACAACTTATGCCCCTTGTACTGCAGCCCAGGATTCTCCATATAAGCTTTCAGCAGAAGCTCCCTGTCAGGATAATTATGAAATCTCATAATTATTTGCCTTGGAGGCTGATTCAATATAGGTTTAGGCATGACTGCCCTATGAGCCCTCTCGATTTTGAAACGGCTATTTTTAGGTGAGAGTCCAAGGAGCTCAGGCAGGGTTTTTGCACAGAACTCGATCACGTTTGGTCCTACCATTCCCTCTGGTAGCCCCCGGAGTCACAAATTCAAACGGCAGTGGTAATTCTCCTGGTAACTGAAAAGTTCTTTCAATTCCTCCAGTTCCCTTTGTAGAGCTATAATTTGTTCTGGCATAGGACATGTGGCATCCTCTATACTGGAGACACGCTGCTCGACCTCATTCAATCTGGTAGCTTGGGTGGCATGTAAATCCACAAGTTCCTGCAGTTTACGGTCGAAATTGGTGGCCAAACTAGTAAACCTGGGCTCCAATGCAGCCAGAACTTGCTGAGTGACCTTGCGCCCTAAGGCGCTAACTTATGCGGCTGAGAGAGAGAGACGTGGCCTGTATTTTCCACCTGCGAGGCTGGAGGTTGCTTTTTTGGGTTTTTCTCGGTGGTTTGTGAGCTTTTCGCCGCAGAGGACACCACAAAGTCATCCATCCTCAGTTCCTCCACAAATTTCTTATCTCTTATTTAGATTAAGTTTCCGTAAAAAAGCAGTTTAAATTGTATATTTAGCAGCGGTATTAGAAGCGAGGGAAAAGTGCGTCTTCAGTCTAGTTGGCTCATTAGCGCCCCCCGATTCTTTTACTTTTAACAGCAGCCACATTCACCAGTGCTTTAAACCCAAAAGACATTGTAATCCCCAGGCCTGATGGCCTGCAATCACAGTTCAACCACAACAAAAACTTTGGGAAACAGATCAGATGGCAATTACTTTGTATTAGATGCTGCAGGACCAGTACCCTATTATACTCACTACACCAAGACCTTGGATGCCAGCTGATCTCCAGGCTGATTCCTCTCGAGGGCTGACTGTATGGCTGATGGCTGTAGGCTACAGCTCTTTGTTCTCTTTTTTATATGTAATTTTTAATGTTTTTTTCCCTGTTTGCGCTCCCTGACCCAGGACCCCAGCAGACATGTACGTGCGCATGCATGGAGGCGCACACCGGGTAATGGCTCGACCCCTTCCACCCCACCCCTGGTATTCGCCACCGCCCCTCCTCGCCTATGCTTCCCACCAGACTTCCACCCGGTGGGAGCGGAATTATGAGGGGAGTGGAGAACCACCCTCAATCCCACTCTGACCCCCCCCACCCGTACTGGCTCCCCGGCAGCCTGAGGTTGTTCCCGAACCTGGGTCGCTGGCATAGCGCAAGGTAAGACATCCAGCACCTCAGCCCTCAGCACCACTGGGCTGGACCCGGTCTTTGTTCTCTGAACCGTGACCAGGATATAGGGACCTGGGCTTACACGCCTCACCCCCACATCAAAGCATTGCTCCTCAGGATGGCCGCAACCCACGATGAACTTCACCACAGCAGCTGACTCCCCCACACTGGTTCTATACCAGCTTGCATTTTAGGACCAGTGCCAGTCTTTTAGTAGAGTTATTTAGCATCACCAGCAGTTTCCCTGACACAGTCTCAGGCCACTCAGTTTACCTGCTAGTGAACAGTAGTCTTTGGAGTGGTAAGCTGGCAGTACTGAAACTCTGATCTCCCCTTTTAGTAAGCAGGCTGGAGACAATTGCAGTGGCCCCAGTATTAGTTTTAAGCCAGAATCTCTGGTACAACCAGGCTTCTCTCTGGCACACAATTTGGGAGCCTCGCAAACACTCTGACCCCTTCTCAGTCTGGATATTTCATTCTGGGAAATTTCTTCTTTTCTCCAAACTTAGAGACTTTTAATTCCAGTCTGCTACTTGGCAGTCCCAACAGTGCAGCAAAGTTCCGGCCTAGAAAAGGCAAAGCAGGCCTCTCCCCTCAATCCCTAAGCTGAAGACAAGCTTCCTCACAACACAGAAGCTCATGCCAGGCAGACAGTTCAGCCGTTTCTCTCGGCCGAAGGGAAAACGGAATACTGCAATCCGGCTGGCTGCCCAGGCTGTCAGTCACAGTCTCAGCATCCTAACTGGGAAAAATGGGCACCAAGCAGAAATTTCACAGCTTTTCCCAGCAGTCACAGTTTTTGTTTCTTTCCTATTGATACTTTATCTGCCTCCTTGGGGAGACTCCCCGACCGGGTGCTTCGGCCCTCCTACTGGAGGGACACTCTCTCCGGATCCATCGCATCTGCTTCTGCCGGCTCCGGGGTTAACTTTTTTTTTTTAATTTTAATTATATCTTGGAGAACACCTGTGAGCGGATGCTTATTTGTAGGTTCCATGTCAGTTACAAGACAAAAATTGAACAGGTACATAGCATTGCATTACAAGCAAGTACAGAATTTCACTGGTACAAAACAATAAATTACAAGCTAGGTAGACAATAAATTGGTGTGAATTACAAGACTGGGATAGCATTTAGCTTAAGGTATGACATTTAGACACTGCTACGACATTGGTGAGAATGTGCCTGCATTGGAGAGTTTAGCATACCTGTGGGGGAAGAAACAGAGTGGAAAACAGGCACAGCTGTGGCATAGCGAAGTGTATGACTGCGTAAGGAGTTAAGAACAGACTTAAGGAATGTTGGAGACATGGAAACATAGAAACATAGAATTTGACGGCAGATAAGGACCGCTTGGCCCACCTAGTCTGCCCATTTCCCTACCTAACGGATAAGCTGCAGATCCTAGTTAACCAACAGCCTACTTCCTCCTACCCCCCACTAGAATTGCCTTATGTCTGTCCCATGCATTCTTGAATTCCCCCACTGTTTTTGACTCTATGATCTCCTTAGGAAGGCTGTTCCATGCATCTACAACCCTCTCTATGTGAAGAAATACTTCCTCACATTATCTCTGAGCCATCCCCCCCATTTTCAAATTATGCCCCCTTGTTCTTGCACATCTCTTTTTTTGAAAGATGCTACCCTCTTGGACTTTGTTGATTCCCTTGAGGTATTTGAAAGTTTCTAGCATGTTCCCCCTTTCCCTCCTTTCATAATGGGGCTAGAAGAGCAGTAGATGGGGGGAATGAGGGCAGGGACAGAGAGGGGAATGGGTGCCCAGTTGGGAGGGGAAGGGAGGGGGTAGACGGGGGGGGTGGGACAATGAAGTGCTATGAAGGTAGGCGCCCCTAGAATTAGGTGGAACACTAAGTGCTACTGCTTTACGGTGGTCCAAATGTAGGAAAGTTGTTTTGGTCATCATGAATGGCCAATGCAGTCACAGTTGCCATCTGTGGCAAGGTGCTGCCTGAGCTTACGCTTGAAAGCACCAATGGTTGTGGTATCAGAGATGGCTGAAGGAAGGGCATTGGTCCAGTGTGGTGCACGGTAGTAGAATGCACGTTGACCCTGTGCAGTGTGGCATCTAGGTTCACTGAAAATTTGGCTGTGGGTGCTTTTGGTCAGCTTGGCACTTACATGGCATGTGAGCAGATTCTGAACTCCTGGTGGCATCAGATTTAGTGTGATTTTTTTGGCCAGTAGACAGGCATGGTACTTAACTCTGCTCTTTAGCTGGAGCCACCCTGCCCTTGAATAGAGCTCAGGGGTGTGTGTGTGTGTAAGCCTTGCAGCACCTGTGAGGAGTCGGCAGGCTTTATTAAGTGCCACAGAGATGCGATGGAGCACTGAGTCTGGTGCAGAACCATAAACTGCCAGGCCATAGTCAACTAGGGTAGCAATTGAGCTGGTGATGGCCATGTTAAGAGCTTCATATGTAAAGCTGTGCGTGTGGTGGTGGAGTGTCCTGATCCTGGAACTGATGGCCTTGGCTGTGTTGTCTATATGCTGTACATAGGACAGGGTGGAGTCAAGGGTGATACCCAGGTACTTAAAGTGCTGCATGAAGTCCAACATGTTGCCACTGTTGTTCAGGATGGATAGTGGGAAGGTCTTGTGTTTGTTGTGGGTGCTGGAGTAGATCATAGTCTTGGTTTTCTTGCAGTTAAGGATTAGTCTATGCTCCTTAAACCATGTTTTGGCAGCAGTAAATCCTAGTTGGAGGTCGTTTTGAAGTAGTTTGTGGTTGGGGTTGCAGGTGAAAATCACGACGTCATCAGCATACAATAGCATGTGACTGGTGCGAGAGCCTGGAAGTTTATTTAAGATACTGAAGAGAAGGGGCCCCAGTATTGATCCCTGGAGGATCCCCAAGCAGACAGGTTTGCTATCTGAGACAATGTCCCCAATCTTGACCCACTGTAAGCGAATGCTGAGATAGCTGTTAAACCATAGAATCGTATTAGAAGAGAGACCGGTGTTGGCTAGCTGTTCAAGGAGGAGTGTGTGGTGAACCGTATCAAAAGCTTTTGATAGGTCGATGAAGGTAGCCCACACTAGCTGCCCTTGATCCAGGGCTTGGTGGATATAACCAGTGAATTCCAACAGGGCTGTGATAGTGCTATGTCCCACTCGGAACCCATGTTGTTCCAGGCATAGGAGTTGTTGCATGTTCAGGTACTCCACAAGCTGATCCGCCGCTATCCGTTCAAGTGCTATGGAGAGTGGCGGGAGTATGGAGATCAGTCAGTAGTTGTTCTGTAGTGCCTCATCTCCACTTTTGTGAACTGGTGTTACAGAAGCCGACTTACAGAGCTGGGGGAACTGAGAGAGGCAGAGGGATAGGTTGATGATGGTGGTCAGGGGGCTTAGTACTTCTGCAAGTGCCATAGTGATGAACTTAAGGTCCAGGGTGTCTTCACTGTGCCTCGATTTGCCCAGCACCTTCTCAAGGTACTTTCTAGCCTCAGTAGTGCTGACTTCTTTAAAGTAAAAAAGCAGACAGTTCCCCATAGGGGATTGATCACCTACTGGGTGCTTCCGGACTGGAGGGTCAAAGTAGTCCACTGGGAGCACTCGACTTAGGTCCATGAAGGCAGTATTTAGGGCATTTGCTATTTGGAGTGGATCCACTGTGGGTACATCATTGACCAGGAGCATGAAGGGGGCTGTTTTGGGATCCTTGTCAGTAATATCAGTGAGGTTGGCACAGAAGGATTTGCTGCAGTTCCAGGAGTTGGAGAGAGCTTCCTTATAGTAGGAACATTTTGCTAGGTGGATATTCTTTGTGCAGTCATTTCTAGCTTTTTTATATAGTTGGATATTGGCAACTGTACCATGTGTGTGTGCCTTTATCCAGAGTTGGTCCCAAGCACTGAGTTGTAGCAGGAGTTCTGGCATTATCCAGGGGTTGCAGGGAGCTTTAGATTTTCTTGTTTTCAGGGGGGCATGTTTATCACAAGTGGCATTAAATTTTGTGATGAAGCATCCGAGTGCGATGTCTGCATCATTTGTTTCATGTAGGTCAGACCAGTCTAGACCTTGAAGGTCTGCTTTGAGTTGTGGTAGGTGCCCTTTGAGGAGTACACAGCTGGTTATGGTTCTGGGCGGGGGCTTGCTGAAGTTGTTTTGCCAGGTGCAGGTAACGAGTGAATGATCACTCAGTGAGTCAGGGAGGACAGTGGTGTTGGTGATGTGGGCTGGTCAGTTTGAGAGGATCCAGTCCAGCAGTGTGATAGTACCAGTTTTGTAGTTGACCCTTGTTGGGGTTGCCACCATCTGGCAAAAGTGGATAGTCGCTAGAGCATCTCTCACCATACCAGCTGCAGGAGAGGGCCAATTGATGTTGAAATCCTCGAGAAGAATGATCTCGGAGTTAAGGTGCAGGGTGGCAATAAAGTCCATGAGGTCGTTAACAAAGGGAATTGTTGTTTTGTGTGGGATATAGATGGTGAGGATCGTAAGCGCCTTGTTGTGAACGCCCAGTAGGATTTTGATGGGTAGGATTTGCAGATTGGTGCTTCTGTTGGGGAGGGGAAGGATATGCCCCTGAAGTGTGTACTTTACATAGACTATGCAACCCCCTCCTTTCTTCGAGGTACAGTCCTGCCTAAAAAGGGTGTATCCAGGCAGCATGATGGCAGAGTCTGGTACCTTGGGCAATAGCCATGTTTCCACGATTGAGAGGATATCAGGGTTGTGTTTGGTAACTCATACCTTTAGATTGTACAGTGCAAGGATGAGTCCTGCAGATTTTTGTTGTGGGCTATTCTGAGAGTGAGGAGGGCCAGGGGTGGGGTGTATGTTACCCGATAGCAATAGTAGTAGCAGTAGTAGGTGGGTAATGTGGTTCAGAAGGAGTTTGTAGCTTCTTGAGCATTGCCTTTTCCCTGATTTCAGCATTTTAGAGGGGCTGTAGCAGACAAGGAATCCATGAATGTGCCAGACTAAGGAGAGATATTTAGGCCTGTGGTCCTGGGGACAATGCATGGGGTGCCCTTTCGTAGAGTATGAGCTTGTCCAGGAGTTGGGAGAAGTGGTCATGCCATATGCATTGAGTACAGTTACCTGGGGGTGAGTTAGGGCGGCTGGCGGCAGGTTGCAGCTCGGGGGCTCTGTGGGGGATATCAGTACATGTGAGACAAGGCACAATAAAATTCTAGGTTTCCTGGACTTGATAGTTCCTTTTTTAGGGTGGTTGTGTGTGGATGCATGTCCAGCAGGGCCAGGGTTAGGGTGAACGTTACCTGACATAAGCAGTAAAAGTAGGATGATTCTGAGCAAGCTTCCATTAAGTTGTTTGTAAAAAAAGTTTATTGGATCTTCTGGGACTGAGGCACCTTCTGTGTTCCAAGCGCAGTACCGTGAGCTTAAGTGGAGTAATTAGGGTGGGGTATGAGGCAGGGACCCCAGTGGTAAGCCACCCCTGTGGAGGCAGCAGGAGCCAGTGGCAGGACCAGTGACCCTTGGTTAACAGTTTAAAATTAGCTGTGATAAAGTCAGGGTCATAATGGACATTATGCTCGATAATGGTACGGGACAGGGGAACCGGCATATCACTTTGTTAAGTGCCATTGCTTAGAATCAACAGCAGTATGAAAGAGAGAGATTGGAGGAAGTGGACATAGCCCATGTTCATAGGAGGAAGAGCTTGCATGTAGCCCTGGTTTCATAGGAGGCACAGGAAGCCGGCACATGTACACAGAGCTGTGATGACAACAGCTGGGGAACAGAGTGTGTGATGTGCCAGACAGGATAGGAGCCCCTAGTGGTAGCTGCATATAACATGCTAATGGTGGCGCGGACACAGTAAATTTCACTGCTACCAGAGATATAGCCCTCCAGTGGCTAGAATAAATAATCTGCTAATGGAAAAAAAAGGCTGGGCAGTGGCTCCAAAGGCCAGGCTATTTGGCAACTTATATCACAGTAGAGTAGACATTAAGCATTATTAAAAAAAAATAGAATGCTGAATTCAATAACTTATACAGAGCAGTAAATACAACCAGCAAAATAAACGTTTGTGCAAACTAAGCAGCTTAGGGAGGTGAAAGCAGTAGCTAATAAGAGGGCAGGAGAAAGGTGAAGTGTCCAATCAAGGCTGAGGAAGTGAGATACAGAACCAAATCAGCCAGCGGAGACAAAAAGCACCAAGATTCAAGTCCGGTAGCTCCAAAGGCCAGGCTGTGTCTCTGTGTCTCTGTGTCCGTACCTGTGGGTCTCAGGGCTGGCTGTCAGTCAGGTAGTTTGCCGTGGAAAAGCCCCTGGAGAAGGCGCAGCTCCCAAGGGAGTGGTTGGAGGCAGATGCCCATTTAAAGCTGGTGGCCTGTGGGACTTCGGGCTGGCTGGCAGTCAGGCAGTTCACCGTAGAAGAGCCCCTGGAGAAGGCGCAGCTCCCACAGGAGAAGTTGGAGGCAGACACCCATTTAGGGCTAGTGGCCTGTGGGTCTCAGGGCTGGCTAGCAATCAGGCAGTTCACTGTGGAAGAGCCACCGGAGAAGGCGCAGCTCCCACGGGAGAGGTTGGAGGCAGATGCCCATTTAGAGCTAGTGACCTGTGTGTCTCAGGGCTGGCTGGCAATCAGGCAGTTCACCGTGGACTAGCTCCCAGGGAAGGTGCAGCTCCCATGGGAGAGGTTGGAGGCAGATGCCTGTTTAGGGCTAGTGGTCTGTGGGTCTCAGGGCTGGCTGGCAGTCAGGCAGTTCGCTGTGGAAGAGCCCCCAGAGAAGGTGTAGCTCCCACGGGAGAGGTTGGAGGCAGACATCCATGCGGATTACCCCCCGCGGTGGGGCCAGGAAGGAGGTGGCGCACTACAACTCCCCCTGGAGACCTAATCCAGACCCAGTCCAGAACTGGAGCCAGCCCTCGGGTGTGGCGGCCATCATTGAGTGCTGGCCAAGGCTGTCTACCCCTTTTCCACTTTTTCTTCCTCCCCCCCACCAATGCAGGCGCACCAGGAATGTGCCTCCCAACCCATACTGTCCTCCAGCCATTGCCAGGGGGCAGTCAGCGAGTGGGACAACACAGCACCCTCCCCCCAAGGGAGGAGAGCAGTCCCCCGGATGCTCAAACCTCTCTCCCCCCACCGACCCCTGGTGACCCGAGCACATTCCCGAACCTGGGTCGCCGGTGTGGCGTGAGGTGTGACATCCAGCACCTCAATCCTCAGTGCCACCAGGCCGGCCAGCAGTCACAGTTTAAGGACCCATTAGGACTCCTGATGTTTCGATTGGCTCATAACGGGCTCAAAGTATCATCGTGGCGGCTGGCTGCTTGTAATGTAAAACAGTTCCAACATCAAAGTTCATTTTAAACATAACAGTTTGGGTTTAGCAATAAACAATCACAGCATTCAGTAAGGCTCCATATACACTGGTAAACGACTGTACAGTGAAACACATTGGGGTACTGCCTGGCCGGTCACAGGCTTTGACTTTTCCGATCCCAGCACAGGCTATTCACTGTGACGGCAGGGCTGAGCCTCTTAAAAGTGGCAGCGTGGTGGCATCCGTTCACACACTCACACAGGAACCAGGATTACAGCAGTACTTCACTCTGGGCCATATTTACAGTACTGGATGTACCAGGCTCTCAAAGACAGAGCACCAGCTGGGACCCTCTTCTGGCAGAAGAACACTGCAAGGTCCAGGGAGGCAATTAAAGTAAGCTCGCCATTTGGGGGAGTGGGTTACATTTTCATTCAGCAAGCAAGCTGCATGTCTAAGGTTGACAAATACACCAGAAAGACTGTTTATTTCCTACTGTGTTTATCATATATAGTTTAGCAATTAGCAATTTGTTTATTATTCAGGCCCTCAATGATTGGTCCTGTGCTTACATAGAACCATATTTGGACATACACTTCGGCCTTCATCCATTTTCTTAGAATTGATGAAAAAAAATTACTTCTGCATTCTTTAGTCATAAAATGGTTATTAAAAACAAAACGTCTAGCTACTTAGCCTAATTTTAGCCTACATTCATCACAACTTTAGAATCAAGTGTTAATACGTGTTCTGCTTACCTTTGGTGCAGCATTGATTAAGTCTCTGTTCTTGGCATGAAAAATATATGGCTTCCAACAGTTTGGTTTCATTTGTGATACTGAGGGGCTATGCCTCACAGGAGGACTGTAGTTTGCGGGAAGTGGATCCCTGACTCTGCAGGAAGAGATAGAAAATAGGTGGACGGGCGTGAGCCCGTGTTAGTAGGGGGTGTGGAGCTCTGCATTTGTAGGGGCATGAAACAGTTGGTGAGGGGTGAGGCGCCCGTATTTGTAGGGCAACTTGCTGTGCAACGGGCATAGAGCCCTTGTTGTGCATAAGGTACTGGGCTGAGGGTTAAAAAGCAGTCTGTGGACACAGGACTCTGTTATTTAAGGGGTCAGAGCACTAATCATTTTGGTGGCCAAAGCCCCACTGATCGTAGGGCTAAGAACCCTCACTGTGTGTAAAACCCCAGTGGTTGGAACCCAGGAAGTGCCCCCCCCAAACAAAAGTCCAAAGGTTAAGTATTAATGGAAATAATGGAACCAGCGAGCAGCCGAAGCAAAGAGCAGAGAAGGGAGACAAAGAGGCTGCAGAAGCAGGAGCCCAGCCTGCAGGGCAGGATTCAGTAATAGGAAACCCAGGCATGAGGATGAGACAAGTGACAGGGGGGAGAAGAAGGCAGGGAGCCAGGAACAGGGGATGCAGGAGTCACAGCATGGCATCATGCTGTGAAGCAGTGGTTACATGAAGCATCAACCAGACTTGCCCACCCACCCACCTACCCACCCTCGCTTACCTTCAGGCTTTATCCATTTATTTTTTATTTTTTTTAAGGCATGTTGTGAAATATAAAATAATGCATTACATCGTTTCAATACCATCAGAGCTATACAGTGCAATTATATACATTGACAGTTCAGATTGTTATGCTAATCAGCAAAAAGGTAAAAATGCTAGCGAAAAGAAGGGAGAAAACACGAGTTCCTGTTGTTACACTAATCTTTCAGTTACTAAAATTATCACATCCTGTTGTGTCATCATTATGTTTTAGGAGTCTATTGCCAAAAATATATTTTCGTCAATATTAAATCAGGGCACAAAAGCCTCGTCTTCTGGGGAAATATAAAAAAAACATGGCCTCCAATTTGATTTGAAGTGTTTCTCTTGGCCTTGAAAGTGTGCTATTGTTCTTTCTATATGTAACCCCCCCTACAAATGAGGGTTCCTAAAAGTTCCTTTGGAGCTCGTGTGTGCTCCCTGCCTGGTTGGTAATCGGCATAAAGCCGCTGGTATGGGGGTCCGTGGAGTGCTTTATAAGGCCTCTGTGTGTTGTCCCTTTAAGGGCTGCCTGTTGCAGTCGGAATGGGTTAAAATGGGGGGGGGTTGAGTGTTGTCATGCTTGGCTCCCGCCCGGGCCGTAGAGTAAGTGCCCCCTTCTGCCGCCGGTAGTAGTGCAGGGGGAGCCCTGATAAGGGGATGTGAATGATTGCATGAAATGACATGTAAAAATAATGATAATGTAACTGTGCTAACCTGCCTTCCTTTGCAGCCAGGACTGTTTCGACTGTTTCCTCCATTTTGGTCCCGAACTGTGAAATTGGACCAATCAGTACCTTGGAATCCCACAGAGTTGACTGACCAATAGAGGGACTGCTTGTATTTGGGAAAGGCATTATGGGCTATGGCGCTTTTTCGCACCACTGAGAGGCAGAGGAAATGACTGGCATGTGCAGCCAGCCAATGAAAGTGGGTAGCGCCCGAACTGAAGGAAGAGCCCCTTGCTGTTGGGGGTTAGATGCGTTGTGGCTGAGGTGAGGAGAGGAGCTCTGTGCTTCTGCGCTTGGGGAGTGTTCGTACGGGAAGCGCGTGAAGGCCTAAGGCGGCCGTTTGCCCTTTCAAGTGAGTCGGACTAAATCCGTCGGCGGGGGGTCAGAGGAGGCCGTGTCCTGTACAGCTACCCACCAGGTTCGACCTGTAGGAGGACTGGAGAAAATTGCTGAATCGCGCTGGGTCCGTGGGAGAGGTAAAAAGCTGCCTTTACAGAGCTGGAGTGACTGTGAAAGCTGAAGAGCCTGGAAACTGCTGCCTGGTGATTGCAATATAACTGTATCTTATTTTACAGGGGGTCTCTGGAGTGAGCTGAATTGTATCAGCCGCAGGGTAAGTGCATTGGTGGAAAGAATTGTGGGCAAGCAGGGTGAGTCACTAGTGGGACAAAAGGGGGGTTGCAGTAGCCCAGAGGGCTGTAACCGAGGTAGTCTTACTGGGGCTAACCCCGACCTCTGGGTGGAGGCACCCGTCCACGGATCTGGGCCCCTTACCCTGCCTCAGAAGGGGCAGACAGGGGTAGTAGCCCTAAGGGTAGCGCCCCCTAGGGGTTACATATGTAATAAATTTCATTTACAGTCGCTCACCATTGAGCAAGTGTAGGAGGTGTCTGGGTATGCCATAAGCAGGTTATCACTTTCTTGGCCGCCGTTATGTACAGATACAGCATACTTCTAGCAGGGGGCACTATTCCATCCTGATCTATGTATAGTTATAGTAATTGGGAGGAAATAGTTAAATCTGGAGTAAATAAATGGGATATTGCTACCTCAAAATCTTACCAGAAGGGTCCCAACCTGGAGCAATCCCAAAATATGTGAGTGAAATTTGCACTAATAATGCCACAACCTCGCCAACATACTCCATATGAAGGAGGTAAATACTTTGTCAGCTTAGCTGGTGTGTTAAAGTATTGGATATGGCATTTCCATATGAATTCTTTCTAGTACGCGGCTTGAGAAATTTGCACTGATGGGACAACTGGTTCTAGCCTATCCAGGGTTTTTGTTATTAGCCTGCCTGTAAGGGGCAGCTGAAGAAGACAGGCTATAGAGTCTCAATATTCACACAGTAGAGGCCAGGGAAGGGCATAATAGAGACCTTTAAGCACCTGAGAGGGGAATAATAAAGTGGACTACAGTGCCCTGTTCACAAGAAGAGAGGGCATGGTAATTAGAGGCTAATATTTTTCCTGGTCAAACTATCTCTTGTTGGGAGCTGCAATACTGAACATAGGATTTGCAAGAAAGCGAGTTGTGCTCACAACAGAGGGAGGGGAACCTTTCAATTGTCTTTGCTTTGTAGCAGATATACTGCAGGTGGAGGCTGCTTCTAACTGAAAGGTGAAATAAGGAATTTACAATTATCAGGAAAAGACAGTCTTGTTACAGTTCTTAAGATTTTCAGTGCAGGAAGAGTTCAAAGCACAGCTGACTTATTTTGGGGCTGACTGCTTTCAGAGCACAAACCACCAGGCTGTTTTGGGGCTGGGGAGGTTTACCTGTGTCTGACTTGGATGTCTGGATTTTTCTCTGTTTGATTAGCAGGGGATTTTCTCTGTCAAATTGTTGTGTATAGTATCTTGCAGACAGGAAGGCACTCATCACAGCGGTGGGTCAGAGCTCTTAGCTGATTGTTTTGTGAGGGCACAGTTTAGGCCCAACCCTTCCCACCCTCACCCCACCCACCCCTGGAAATAGTTCCTTTATACCTGGGGTTCTGACATCATTTCCTCAAGAGTGCAAGGTGCATATCAATGTCATATCCTCTCTAGCACACAGCACTGAAAATATACGCATACACATTGTATAATATATATATATTTCTATATAACAAACCAATCACTCAGACACAAAAAAAAAAAAAAAGTACATAGTCATGTGGGGAGTGTTGCAATGTAATGGCTGTGGGGCAGCAGTCTTCCGGGAGTCTTTCTGGAGGCTGAGATGCTGCCCTATTTGCAGACAACTCTCTGCCCTGAGGGAGGAAGTTGCCCGTCTTCAGGCCACACTGGACAACAGTAAGAAAACCTTCCCCAGGCCAGACTGGATGGTAGGAAGGAACCCCCATCCAGGAGCACCAGAGCCACCACCACTACCTCAGAGGTTGCAAAGAAAGCACAGCAGTTGGACCACAGTGGGCTCAGGGAGGGTGAGGAGGGTGGAACAGAGGCACACCCAGTCAGTTGTTCCACTCCACAATCCATACACCATTCTGGAGGAGCACAGCTCCCCTATGGATGCACCCACGGAGGAGATTAAGGAGGCTGAGGACACCTGTCACAAGGGAGGCCCACAGGAAGGAGGCAGAGGATGCCACAAGGAAAGGAAGCAGCTCCTGGTGGGGGACTCAATTATTAGGGGGATAGAACTGGGGGGAGCAGGGAAAACTGAAGTAAAGTGCCTGCCTGGTGCCATGGCTTGTAGGGACAGGAAGCGCATCCTCAGGATCATGAGAACAGCTGCACGGGAGTCTGAGCTGGATGTCATTGTCCACCTAGGGACAAATGACTTGGCTCAACATGAGCTTAGAGCAGTGCAGAAGGACTTTGTAGAACTGGGGAGAGGCCTAAGACAAGTAGCACACACAGTATCCTTCTCAGAGGTGCTGCCTGTAAATGGCATGAGTGAGGCAAGGGTACTTTGCACCATGCAGTTTAATGAGTGGTTGAAAAAATGGTGTGGAGCACAGGGTTTGGCTTCATTGGGGACTGGGGTTCCACCTGGAGGACACCAGCCTATACTGGCAGGATGGTCTGCATCTGTCCAGGAAGGAACAAGTCTTTTGAGCAGTCGGTTTAAATGCTTCATTGGCAAGCTTTTAAACTAGTCAAGGGGAGGCACTGATAAGCAGCAGAAAATCCCATCCTCTCCTACAAAACAGGGTACTAAATGGGAAAAGACCGAGGTAGAAAGGTCAGTGGGGATGCTGCAACAGAAAGTAAAGCCATCAAAAATGGAGAGCAATGAGTACCAATGCCTGTAGTCTGAGTAACAAGCTTCCTGAATTAGTGGCCTTGATGGAGGAGGAACATCTGGATATCGTGGCAGTCACAGAAACATGGTACACAAAACCATGCCTGGGATGTAAACATACCAGGATACACATCTACAGGAGGGACAGGAAGGTAAAAGAGGAGGGAGTAGCTCTTACATAAGGGAAAGAATCAAAGCAACAGAACAAAAAGGGTAAACAGGGAGGAGAAGAAGCACTGTGGGTAAATTTGGAGACCCGGCAATGGCACCACAATCCGCACAGGGTTGTATACAGACCCTTTCTCAGGGGCAGGAAATGGACAAGGAAATGATAGAAAGTATACTTAGTATGGCAGAAAAAGGGAGATGTTGCTGATGGGTGATCTGAATATGCCAGATGTTAACTGGAGTGCAGTTGTAGCAGCCACTTCTAAGAGTGAGTTATTCTAGATGCCTACAGGGGCATGCCTTGACAACTAGTATTGGAGCCCACTCGAGAGGGAACAATCTTAGACCTGGTTCTCTCAAATGGAGATGAAGAGAGGATCACAGATGTGAAGTGGGTAGCCATCTGGGAACTAGCGACCATCAAACAGTATGGTTCACAATAAACACAGCAATCAGTCAAGCCATACAAAGACAAAGGTACTGGATTTTAGGAGGGCTGACTTTGTCAAAATGGGTGAGTGCCTAAGGAATGCACTAGCAAATGGGCAGGAAGGAGGTGGAAGAACAATGGGGAATAATAAAACTGCCATCACAGAGGTAACAAGCCTTTGTGTAAAGCAAATAAACAAAACGAACGAGGTAAGAAACCACTATGGTTCTCAAAGGAAGTGGCAGTGAAGGTTCAAGAGAAAAGAAAGCATTCAGGAAGTACAAGGAATCACAGAAGGAACAGGACAGAGAACTGTATCAGGTAAAGCAAAGGAAGCTGGGAAGGCAGTCAGAACAGCAAAGGCCCAAACCGAGGAACAGACAGCCAACTCAAGTTAAGAAGGGGATAAACCTTTATAGGTACACCAGGGAGCGAAGTAAGACCAAGGGAGGATAGTGAGGCTTAATAAAGGGAGGGAGGGTGGGCAGAGGGTGACTGTGAAAGGCAGAGATACTAAACAAATATTTTTGCTCAGTATTTACAAAGGAAGAGGGGAAGGTACCTAACACAAACAGTAGAAACACTCTGGATGCAGAAGTTGATACCAGCCCATTTACAGAAGAAAGGGTTCTGAAAGAACTCTAAAACTGAAGGTGGACAAAGCAATGGGGCCTGATGGGATTCATCCCAGAATTCTAAAAGAACTAAGGGTAGAACTAGTGACACCACTAACTACCCTCTTTAACAAATCATGGGAGGATGGGGTGGTACCGAGGACTGGAGTAGGGCAGATGTGATTCCCTTCACAAAAGTGGGAGCAGGGAAGCAGGAAACTACAGACCTGTTAGTTTAACCTCAGTGGTAGGGAAAATGATGGAATCACTCTGAAGGAAAGAATTGTTGAGTATCTAGAGACCAGAGGGCACAGGACCCAAGGCAGCATGGATTCACAGCGGAAGGTCATGCCAGACAAATCTGATAGATTTCTTTGACTGGGTGACCAAAGTAGTTGATCAGGAGGGGCTGTGGACATGGCCTACCTAGACTTTAGCAAGGCATTTGACACAGTCCCACACAAAGATTAATATACAAGTTAGCCAGCCTGGGAGTGGGTCCCAAGATGACAGCCTGGGTAAAGAATTGGCTGGAGAATAGGACACAGAGAGTAATAGTAAATGGAGTCCACTCTGAAAAAAGGGGGGTTAGTAGTGGGTGCATGAGGGTTCAGTATTAGGACCGGGTCCTCTTCAATGTCTTTATAGCGACATTGCAGAGGGACTGGAAGGAAAGTATGTCTCTTTGCAGATGACACAAAGATCTGCAACAGAGTTGATGCACAAGGTGGAGTGGAAAGGATGAGAAGGACTTGGCAAGGTTAGAGGAATGGTCAAATGTATGGCAGCTTAGATTCAATGCTAAGAGGTGCAAGGTAATGCACCTGGGAAACAAAACCTAGGGAAGAGTACACAATGGGGGGTGAGATACTAACAACAACAAAAATGGAAAGGGACCTGGGGGTAGTCATATCAGATGACCTAAAGGTGGGCAAGCAATGTGACAGGGCAGCAAGGAGGGCTGGGGGGATACTGGGATGCATAGGAAGAGGCATCACCAGTAGAAAACAGGAAGTTATTATCCTCTGTACAGACAGCTAGTGAGACCCCATCTGGAGTACTGCGGCAGTTCTGGAGACCCAATCTCCACAAAGACATAGACAGGATGGAAGCTGTCAGAGGAGGGCAACTAAAATGGTGCAGGGTCTGCACGGAAGACATATGAAGAGAGACTTGGGAGCTTAATATGTATAGCCTCGGGGAAAGGAGGAGGGAGAGGGAGACATGATAGAAACTTTCAAGTACCTCAAGGGAATCAACAAAGTCCAAGAGGTAGCATCTTTCAAAAAAAGAGGTGTGCAAGAACAAGGGGCTGAATTTGAAGAGTGAAGGGGGCGGCTCAGAGGTAATTTAAGGAGTATTTTTCACAGAGAGGGTTGTGGATGTATGGAATGGCCTTCCAGAGGAGGTTGTGGAGTCAAAAACAGTGGTGGAATTCAAGCATGCATGGGGCAGTCATAAGGCAATTCTAGGGGGTGGGGGTAGGAAGAAGTAGGCTGCTGGTTAACTAGGACCTGCAGCTTATCCATCAGGTAGGGAAATGGGCAGACTGGGTGGGCCAAGCGGTCCTTATCTGCCGTCAAATTCTATGTTTCTATGGATGGAATCTGGAGGGGGAAGCATCAGGAGGGATTTAAGGAAGTTCTATACAGAAAGGGTTGTGGAGACGTGGAATGCATGGTTAGAAGAAGTGGTTGATGCAGAAGCTTCAAACACAATGGAGGGATAGGCACAGGGTAATAATATTTACCAGAGGAGGGAACGAAAGTATGAAGTTGAGGGAAGGGGATGAGTGGACTGGGGATGTCGAAAGACAGTCAGGGCCATCGGGAGATTAGCGTCGGTCCCGCATTAAGCCCAGTGTGTGTGTGTGTTTGTGTGTGCAGTCAGGTATTAGGTAGACTCAATAGGTTACTGGTCTTTTTCTGCCTCATCTATGTTCTACGTTTCAGTGCAACAGTCCGACAGGTAGGGGGCGTGGCAAAAGTCTGCAATTGGGTAAGCGGGGTTGCCATGCTTTTAATTGTGACTAGCCCTGTAGATATTGCATAACAACTTCTGCTCCCTTCCCTGCATGGTTGTGTTTAGCAGTCACACAAGTAACGATCATGACCCCCTGTAGCATGATGGAGTCACAAAATCGCCACTGCCACCACATGGTCATTGTGCCCATTTAGTGACGGTCCTTTGCGAGTGCGTAACCGGCCCCCAGATATATAACAAAATATAATTACATTTTTAGAATTTTCTTTTTGGCCTGAAAAGGCACAGTGAGCTGAGATTTGTTTCCAGTTGCATCCCGGAAGACTGGGGAGGTTATGACTTGCCCATGGCCACACATTATTCAAGTGGATGTTGTGAGAATAAAACCTAGGTCTGTGTGTCTCCAGATTCACAGCTCACTGATCAAACATCTAGACTATAATGTTTCAAAGATGTATGTTTACAGCATTTGTATTAAACGCGAATATCGTATAAGGTTACACCTTGTTGTTCAGGGATTTCCATCTTAACTACAAAGCTGTTCCACCACAATTCAAATGTCATAGAATGCTGTTGTACCCTTCTGTGATAAAATAGCTTTTTAAGTAAGAATGAAAACTCATACCACCTGCCATTTTATTCTCATCTCCCTCACATACAGTACATAACTCAGCTCCAGAATCCCCATCTATCTGACATGTATTATAACTATGTTCGTGCTCTTTGTATACTGGGATCCTACTTTGTTAGCTTGCTTTGGTTACTGTTTGGATGTACCTACTTCTACAGTTTTTATTTGCTGTGTATTTTAGCCTGTAAGTAACTATTTCAGCTGGACTATGTTAACCTGTTGACTGCTTATATCCTCCCGGGACCCCCATGAAAATAAGATGCTGCGTCTCATGGGGCTATACTGGTTGGAGTAATTTCAAATAAAAAAAAGAAAGAAATATTAAAACATAATGTACAGCGAGGGTTTGTCCTGCATGGATTTCCATGCCCACTGAAACCTTGTTGTACCACAGTTCAAAGGTCATGGAATGTGGTTGCACCCTTCTGTGGTACAACAACGATTCAGCTGATCAGAAATCCTCAAGGCAGCTGCTGTTTTTCACAGTGCTGTTGCACGCACAGCAGTCAGTTTAAGTTCTGAACTGAAACCAGCGGCACGTTTGCTGCTACTGCAGGAACACCGTGAAAACACTTTTGTTTTTTCTTTTTAAAGGAAAGCTGTCCTAATTGCAAATTCCCTACTCCCCAAAGGCTTATCCCGATTAAACTTTTTTGCACAGAAAAAGCCCTTTTTCAGGAGCTGCCACTTGCTTTATTTTTGTTTGTAGCAATGTGAACTGGGAATATGGCACATGGTGCGGCTCTATTTGCTGTAAAGTGTGGTGCTGCCGGCTCTGTGGCGCCAAGCGAAGGGGTTTACTTGGCACGCTGGTGACCTGGGTTCCTGCCCTGAGCCCAGGTACCAGGAGCAGAGTCCGGCAGGGAGGGGATGCACACTCGTCCATTGGATGCTTCCCTCCCCGAGGGGGGGGGGGTACTGCCTGGGGTCCACTGGGCAGATTGGGTATGTGCTTGGGGGACATGATGCCTTGACACGCCCCACCCCCTGCATGTCCCTGCCCGAGGATGCCACCCACAAGGCCGAGAACTTGGTGGAACAAGGCAGAAAAAACAGAAAAGGGTGTCTCGGATGGCCAGATGATGGTCACTGGACTCTCGCCACCAGGGAGCCCCCGGACAGCTGAGATTGACCCCAGCAGCACCTGGGGCCAAGAAGGTAAGGCCGTGAGGCTCATTCTCCCCAGAAGGACAGGACCCACCTGATGAAGGGATATGTCAGGTTACCCTGGGGGGCTGCAGTATGGGGTGGCAGTTGGCGGCAGGGGTTGCCTGGGCCGAAGTCCTAGGCGGCTTGAAGGAGGGGGCCAGTGGAAATACAGGGGAGGAGCAAAAAAAAAAAAAAAAAAGTGTGGCGCAACATGGCTCGCTTCAATACAAATGTATTGAAGCAAGCTGTGCAGTGCCACACATTTACAAATAAATGGAGCCGTGCACCGTCCGCCATATTCTCGGTTCATGAACTTTAACAAAAATAAAAACAAAGTGGCAGCTCGTGAAAAAGGGGCTTTTCTGTGCAAAAAACTTAATCGGGGGGTTGGGAATTTGCAATTAGAACAGCTTTTCTTTAAACAAAAGCTAAACAAAAGACTATACACCACAAAAATATTGGCTGGGCAACCACATGCCCAACCAGCCTATGCCACCACCTTGGGCTTCTGATCACATCGGACCTCTCGAATTTCTCTCTTGAGGTTTGATGTAATCAGAACCCCTCTGTGGAAACACAGGCTGGTTGTGCATGGTTGCCCAACCAGTATTCTCAATGTATCTGTTCTCCCAGGAATATTACAGTCAAACAATCGTTCCTATATGTTCTTTTTTCTTCTTCTTTCCTTCTCTTTCAAGGTTTCTTTTATTTTCTTCTTCTGTATTGCTTTTTACAACTTGTTGGATATAAAATATTTGATTAATTTATCTCTGTATGATATCATGAACTTATTAGAACGCATAATGAAATTACACATCATATCTTGGCTACTCAAGCTTGCTTTTCAATGCAGGGGAAATTTTATATGCCATTATTTTCAATTTTGGAAAAAAAAGTAATCTTGATTCATTGGGAATAATTTATTTTACTACTTTGTCAGTTTTGTTTATAATATGATTGCTTTACTTATATGAGTTTCAGGAAAATCCAATAAAAATGAATTGAGAGAAAAACAGCCCTGTGCCGCAATATGCCCACAGGAGCAGTGAAGTCAGAAAATCCGACTGAGTGCTCTTTTTTAAAACTATGATGTTAGACAAAACCTGGGAAAAGCAAATGACATTTACAAAAGGTGTTCTGACCACTAGTAACTTGGCGTTAGTTAAATAGCGGGGACAGGAATTTTCCTTAAAGGATCCGCCAAGGATCTGCCTGACGCTAGTTGCAAAAGGTGCATCCATCCAACATGGTCTAAATGTGCCCGAATGTTGCATCCCCCCAAAAAAATATTTGTTTCAGTATTTTGCCACACCTAGTCATGTTTTTTCACAAATTAACACATCTTTCAAAAATACCAGTAGGGCTTCTCTGGTGCAATCAGTCTAGTGCAGACGCAAGTGCAGTGTGTATTTGCATTCTTGTCCAACCTTTTTGACCACCCCCCTGGATGTTTATGACATCATATACTCAAGTAGAGCTCTGCTTTTCAAAGCAGCAGTACTAGTTAACAAAAATTTAAGTCATTTTGTTGTCAGTTAGGACAAACCAAAATATCAATATATATCTGATTTTCTTTTTGCTTTATTTCATTCCAGAGGCAACAGAGAGGATTTTGAAGTTTGTAAAAGTTCTTGCTCCTTTGCCAGGTCCACCATCAAGGATGTAAGCAGTTCAGGGTGGTGCCGTGCTATTGGCCATTAGAATAATTTCTTGGCGCTGAG
Source organism: Neoceratodus forsteri (assembly GCA_016271365.2). Classification (NCBI taxonomy): domain Eukaryota; kingdom Metazoa; phylum Chordata; order Ceratodontiformes; family Ceratodontidae; genus Neoceratodus; species Neoceratodus forsteri. The sequence goes on along the minus strand of JADMNL010000031.1, from coordinate 68,354,162 downwards.
TGATGGTTGTTCGCTCGGGATGCTGGCAACCTGAGTTCGTGCCCCAAGCCCGGAAGTCAGGAGCAGAGTCCAGCAGGGAGAGAGAGAGTTTACAGCATCCATTGTTCACTTCTCTCTGGGGGGGGGTGGTGGACAGGTCCTGGTCTGCTGTTTGATGGCTCCTAGTGGTGGCTAGTAGTTGGCATTCTTGGCAGCGTGTGGCCTAAATGCACTGTTGAACTCTCCTATCCCAGCACACTGTTGCGGCTGGGCCATTTCGTGGGAGGTGGGGGGCTGGGGAGAAAATGGGAAAACTAGCCACTTGGCTAGTCGGATGACGGTTGCCAGTCCCTGCTCGCCACAAAGCCCGAAAGTATCCGTGCTGATCCCTGCCATGCCTGGGATATGGTTGGAATGCCCTCGGGTGACTCTTCTCTCCTGGTTCCCCTGCACGGGGGAGGGGGCCCTCCTGATGAAGGGATGTGTTGGGATACCGAGGTTGTGGCAATAACAGGGTGAAGTATGGTGAAGGAACATGACGGCATGGCGGGGGCCTTGGTGGCCCAAAGGAGTGGCCGGCCAAGGGTTTGGGGGAGCAAAAAAAAAAAAGAATAATTTCTTGGCAACACCCTGACACATCTGCATGATAAATACAGTGGATGCAGTTATAAAGTGTGACCTGCAGGGAGGAGATTTTTTTAAAAGATGGTGGGGGCCGCCATCTTTTATGTAGAGCCACACAAATTAGAAAATTTGTAATTAAATACTGTCTTAAAAATAGCTGAATTAATTTAAAATACCCCAGTGAAAATGTAAGATTATCAGGAATACAGTACTGCTAAAAAAATGATAAGATGACCCTTTTTGCTGAATAACTAGTTCTACTTCTTTAATTATACAATATTTCTAAAGGCATAATTTTTATGTTTGCTTGTGCGCACGTGCAAGAAACATAGTGCCATCATCCGAGTTTTCGGAGGTGTGGCACCTGTCTTCCAATGCAGTCAGTGTGTTTGCAGGCACGGCCGCAGTTCTCCAATGAACTCTGCAGCTGTCTACGACAGCAGTTGAAAATGCAGTGCCCTACAGTTGAAAGGGAGAGCTCCACTTCAGTGAGCAGCACTCCTCCCATCCACACACACACATGCACACATATTGCGTGCTCATGCGCTTCCCTCCCCAAGCACATACTGTATGGCCGACGGGTGCCCAATCCCCGTCGGCTCCACACCCCCCAAAAGTTTCCAGGTGCCACGCTGGGAGCCCACCCCGACGTGACAAAAATTGATATGGCTGACGGGGTGCCCAATCCCCATCGGCTCCAGGCCCCCTCAAATAGTTTCCAGCTGCCACGCTTAGGAGCCTAACCCAGCGTGGCAAATGTCCCGCGTCATCTTCCAGGAAAAAAACAAAACCTGTAAACAAAAAAAGTTCCCTTGGTGGTCTCCCTGTCCACCCGTGCCCACCAACTGCGCACCCTGTCTCCCCACACCCCCTTCCTACTTACCTCCGGAGCTCGGCACGACGATCTTCGGTGGACCGGGAGCACGTCTGCACTCTTCAAAGCCAACTGCGAACTGAGGAAATGCCGGTAAGCTGTATAATGCAATAAATAGGGTTTTTTCAACTTTAATGCATATCTCAGGTATTTTTGGAATTTTGGCACCAAATTTTCAACGGGGTTTTGGGACCCTCCTCATGAATTCTTGAACCATGTCATGTATGTTAACGGTTTGTAAAGGGTGATTTCGCAGCCAGCGTAAATCACCTTTCGGGACCAATTAATGAAACGACAGTGCCAGTGTTCATAAGGTGGGCTCAAAGCCTATGTTGTAAATTTGGTGAAAAAATTCCTAAAATGACTGTTTTACGAGCTTGCGTTGCTAAGTTCCTACCACTTGTAAATTCGCGAATTTTTAATATTTGCACTCCAGATTTTCAACTTTGCCATTTTACAACACCTCCTTATGAGCAGTACAGCTGTCATTTTTCACGCCACCCAGAATGTGCTTCCCCGCATGTAGTGCACAATGGCGAGTCGGTGTGCTAATCAATGTTTGGGACAGATTAAGAAAATCACAGTGACACTGTTCATGAGCAGAGGTCTTAAATGGCTATTCTTGAAAATTTGCGAAAATTCTAAAAATGACTGTTTTAGAGCGCACGCCAGCGCAGTCTTACACACGCCGCAAGTTTGCAAATTTTTAATATTTGCATGATTTTCAACATTACCATTTTATTACACTTCCTTATGAGCAGTACAGCTGCCATTTTTCACATCTCACCCAAAATTTGTTTCCGCACATGTAGCACACAATGGTACAGTCGGTGTGCGCAAGCAATGTTTGGGACAGATTAAGAAAATCATAGTGACACTGTTCATGAGCAGAGGTCTTAAAATGGCTATATTGAAAATTTGGTGACAAAAGTCCATAAAATGACTGTGTTACGAGTGAGCATTGCGCAGTTTCCACGCACCCTCGTAAGTTCATGAATTTGGAATATTTTCGGTCCAGATTTCACCAGTGGCATTTTTCCACACTTCCTTATGAACAGTATAGCTGTCATTTTTCACAACATGGCTGAAATGTGTTTTCACACTTTCAGCGCAGAAATGTGTGGTCGCTGTGGGAAACCATTGTTCGGGACAGATAAAGAAAATCACAGTGACACTGTTCATGATTGGAGGTCCCAAAATGCCTGTATTGATAATCTGCTGTAAAAAATCCCCAAACTAATTACATTACGGGTGTGCGTTGCACAGTTTATACGCACACTCGTGATTTCACCAGCTTTTTTAATATTTTCACTGCAGATTGTCAACATTGCCATTTTTTACACCTCCCCATGAACAGTACAGCTGTCATTTTTCACATCCTGTTCGGAATGTGTTTTTGCACCAAAATGACTGTGTTACGAGTGAGCATTGCGCAGTTTCCACGCACCCTCATAAGTTCATAAGTTCACCAGATTTTTTAACATTTTTTACACCTCCCCATGAACAGTACAGCTGTCATTTTTCACATCCTGTTCGGAATGTGTTTTTGCACCTGTGGTGCTAAATGCCGTAGTCACTGTGCAAAAGCAGCTTCTGGCTAACAAACTGATATTGCCACAGTTCATGCAGTGGGGGTCACAAAAAAACCATGTTGAAAATTTGGAGTGAAAACACCAATGAATGCCTGAGGCGTTAGGGTTTCCGACCATAATGCCCCACCCTGTAAAGAATGACAGGCATCAGGGGTGTGACTTGGGATTGTCACCTGCAATGCTCATACCATTCCACACCCTGCAGCCAGTGAGAGGCATCAAGGTGCGCCTTGGACTCTTCGGCCCCAAAGTTCACCCCATTCTCCTATACCGCACCCATCTCACCGTATTTCCTGATGGAATGGGGTGCGCATAAGGCCAAAAGACCCTAAGGAACACCGTGACACTTGTCGGTGTCTGCAGGATAGGGTGTGGTGAAATGGCGTGGCTGTTATGCCTGACGACCCAAGGGCACACCGCAGTGCCTGTCAGTCTCTGCAGGGTGGTGGTGGGGTTGGCTTCAGTTCAATACTTCACTGCCATTCCTATTATGCAGCTCTGTAACTCCTACACTACCAATGCCAATGCCAGCAAGCAAACATTCGGCATTGACAAATGCTTGTTTTTATTTCCAAAAGGCATAGAAGGCAAGGCAAATTTTATTTTTATGGCACCCATTCCATTTGGCTCAGAGCGCCTTACAAAGAGAGTAAGACAATAAAATATTCAGAATAATTAAGAAACAAAATAACATAGCAATAAACTAAGAACAGCAGACGAGCTGGAAATAATGAGTTTTCAGTGCTCCCTTGAAGGCATCCATGGTGTGGGCTGACTGGACACTCGATGGAAGGGAGTTCCATCAGACAAGAGCAGCAACACTGAAAGTTCCGCACCCTGAGAGCATTAATCAGAAATGGGGTACTGCGAAAAGGCCCACATCAAAGGAACGGAGAGGGTGCACTGGGGAATGAGGCAGCAGGAGCTCTTTCAGGTAGTCAGGACCCATATTGTTTAGGGCCTTGTATGCAATCAAACTTCTCTTGAAGATGATACACCACCGAGTTGTCAGCCAGTGCAAACTGTGCAGAACTGGTGTAATGTGCTCATTGCAAGGTGTTTTTATTTATTTATTTATTTAACAAATCGGAAAGACCTTTGAACCAATGGCTCTTTTACAGAGGTTCCACGTCAGGTCACAAGAATAACAAATTACAATGGTTTCAGTAAGTAGTACAACATAAGGAAAGTAATTACATAAACAAAACAACAATATGGCAAGATAAATATTGTGTCAAGTGCAGCCAGTGGCCTTGTCTGAAGAGAGGTGGAAGGGATTACAAGGAGAGAAGGATAGGGGGAATTGGGGGGTGGGGTGGAAGGAGCAAAATAAAGAGTAAGGAGTGAGCTGCCACAATGTAGCTTATGTAGGAAAAGACTCATGGGGGGATAGAGGGAGAGAACAAGGTGAGGAAACAGAGGGGAGGGAGGGAGTGGGAGTGGGAGTGGAGGGGTAGAGGAAGGGGGGATGAGGTAGGATGAAAAGGGGGCAGGGATGGGGACTGGAAAAGGATGAAGGAAGGAAGTGCTGTATGTGGAATAGTGCAGCAACAGGGTAGAGCTATGCAGGGGTGAATGGTAAAAGAGGGAGGTCCCAGTGCATTTAGCGGTCTGCAAAGATTAGGTATAGCAGTCACAAGATGCTCTGGAAACTAGGAATTGATGCAGCTTCCGCTTAAATGATCCCAAGGTTGCAGTCGTTGCAATCTCAGGAGGAAGGGAATTAAATAAATTAGCTGCTCTAACTGTAATGGGTCGCTGTTGGAGCAAGGTTCGACAGCGAGGGACAGTAAAAGTTTGGCTCACAGAACTTTGAGTGTTATGAGTGCCCCAGAAGGGACTGAAAAGCTGGAGGAAACCTGGTGGTAGAAGACCAAAAGCTGCCTTCTTAGCCAGAAGGCAGGCTTGATATTCAATGCGAGCCTGGAGTTGAAGCCAGTCTGCTTGTCCGAAAAGGTTACAAATGTAGGTACGATACGCTGCACCAGTTAATAGACAGCATGTCTTATTCAGAGTTGTGGCAAGCCGCCGTAGGGTTGTGTCCATGGCAGTACCATAAATGACCAAACCATAGTCAATATTAGACACAACTGAACTTTGGATAGCCACTCTGAGGGCTTCAGTAGTAAGGCAGTGTTTGTGTCTGTGTAGAAGGCCTAGGCGAATGTTAACTACCTTGGCAACATTCTCCACATGGTGGGAGTAGGACAGCGTACTATCCAGAGTAACTCCTATGTATTTAAAAGATTGAGTCTGATCAAGGACTACACCCGCACTGTTTTTAATCACCAATTGTTTGGCTTTGTGCTTGCTGTGGGTACCAAGGAAGAGCATGACCTTTGTATTTTTGCAATTAAGCACCAACTTATGAGAGGTGAACCAGGACTTAACTTCAGTAAAACTTTTCTGAAGTTGGGCCTGAAGGAGGGTAGGGTCCGCAGTCTTTGAGAAAATGACTGCATCATCCACGTAGAGAAGTACTGGTTCGGAACAGGATGCTGGAAGATTATTGAGGAAGGTGCTAAATAGAAGGGGTCCCAGTATCGATCCTTGAGGAAACCCAGACCAGACAGGCAGTTTAGCAGAAAGGGTAGACCCTATTCTTACCTGTTGGGTGTGGTTTGCTAAACAGCTGGAGGTGTTCCAGTTACTAGTCGGACTGCAGAATTCTGGACCAACTGAAAACGACGCATCAACCCTTCAGATAACCCTAAGCATAGAGTGCTGCAGTACTCCAGTTCTGAGGTAGCAAAGGCATGTAAAAAGGCATAAGATTTCACGCAGCTAGAGGCTAAGGGGTTAACTCTGTGGGATAAACAGGGAAAACTGTAATGAGTTCTTCACCATATGCACAACTACAAGCACAAGGCGTAATCCACTGAGGCTGACTGTGGGAAAGTTCGGGGGGGGTCTGAAAATATTTTTTACAGAAAGAGTGGTGCACAGTTGGAGTACTGCAGAGTGAGGTAGTATGTGTTAAAACAGTTTGGGGGGGGGTTGGGCGCTCCAGTGGCCCAGACATCCTGGGTTCGGGACCAATCCCAGGTCCCTTCATCAGGAAGCAGGCCAGGCTGAGGTAGCTCCCACACAGCAGCAGCAGCATTCGTCAGCCAGGGCGGGATGACAGCAAGGTCTGATGCTGTGGCGCCTCCTGCAGCTGGGGAGGGATGACAGCAAGGTCTGACGCCATGGTGCCTCCTGGAACTGGGCCAGGGAGCTTGCTCCTACAACTGGAGATGTGCTGCATGCATGTAAAGCCATCATAGGCTATGCTCACGTCAGGGGAGGGGGGAAGGACAAAGCGGTGGGGAAGAAAAACCCACAGCTGTCTATATGACAGCCTATGCCCTGTGTGTTCCCAGGGTCCTAGTGCCAGGTGGTACTGGAATCTAGGTCACACAGGTGGACTGCCTTGGGGGGAGGGATGGCCCACCTTCCAGAGTCCCTGCCACAGGGGTAAAGCCCCGGTGTAAGCCGTTGGGTGCTGGGTACTGGGGGAGATCAGGGATGCAGGCTTGAACAGGGTATATCCCTGGGATCAGGGTATGCCCTGAACAAGATGGCTAGGAGACAAAGCTCTAAATGAAAGAAAAGAGCAGTAGTGGGATTCAAACAAGGCTGGGACAGGCAAAGGAGACAGATGAGAGCAGGAGAAGGCAAAGTAGGGAAGGAAGTAAAGGGATGGATGGTCAGTATAGGGCCATCACGCACATACTTGGCAGGGTAGCGCAGACTGCATGGACTGCTGGTCCTTTTTCTACCATCATATTTTATTTTATTTAAACATTTGGTAACCGGGAAAGGCACACTGAGCCGAGGCTCGTTTCCAGGTGCGACCCAGAAATTGGGGCAAAAGGGTAATAGCACACAATACAGATTATGCTACATAATGCAAACAAAACTATATACAGTACTACTGAGTAAACAAAAGATAATTGCAGGATATATAGCTACTGGTACATAGGTAATCACGCTATATGATTACGTGGAAGCAGTGGTATGCGTGCAAGGTAAAGTGCGGGATGAAGTGTAGGACAACTTAAGAGCAAAAGAATAGTCCTGTACATACTAAATGAGTAGGAAGAGCATAGAGGAAAGCTACTTGTTGATATGGGGCAAGAGCGGGGAGGGTGGCAGGAGGCATAGTTGAGTTTTGATAGAGTTGCGTGCGGCCGAATTTCTTAGGAGGGGTGATTGATTGTTCCACAGAGATGGAAGCCTGTAGGTGTAGATGGATTTGCCAGCTATTGAAGATGGGTTAGGGAACGAGAAGGAACAGGAACACCTAGAGCATATGGTGGGGTGAAGTGCGTGCAGGAGTTAACTTCTCAGAGAGGTAAGTGGGGAACAGGTTAAACCAGTATTTGCATATGAGGATGATAGAGTGGACGTTGCGTCAGTGGGACAGGGGTGATATGTCGAGTGTGGAGAGGAGAGAGCAACGGTGTGTTCTAAGGGGAGAGTTCGAGGTGAAATGACAGAAAGCATCAGAAAGGGAGTCTAGCCTGGGTAATGACAAGGAGGGCGCAGTGCAATGGGGGTAATCATTTTAACTAGTGATTCGTGTCTCACAGGTAGTGGGAGTGATTCTCTGTTACGGTATAGTATACCCAGCTTAGGGCAAAGTTTCGAGGAGATGGCATTGATGTGAAACATATTGTGTGTTTCTGTGTTTCTCTAAAACATACAGAACAGATAAACTAAAGAACTGATGGCAATGACTGAGAGAGAAGAAGAGAAGAACATGACCCAGGTACAGGATAATGGTCACCAAAGGACCCCTGCCATCTAATGCACAAATAGTGTAAACATTTGTACCCGAGACTCAAACTGAAAGCACTTAGCCTCACTAGATGTGCCCACTGATTCTGCAGGGGTTAATATTTGCATCTTTGCTGTCTCTGCAGCTGTGTCTTCGGTCCTGCAAAGCTGCTTGTGTTCCCCGAGGTGATGCTGTCTGGAGCATGCTCATTCCAGCTCTGGCATCCAGTCGAAGCCCAGCTAGCTTGGTCTGTTCCATTCACAGAGGGAGAGCAGGTGCAGTGGGTACCATATATGGTAAAACTCAGCATCATGTGACCAGCCAGGTCAAAATGGTGACAGCTCAGTCCCAGAAAGCAGCTTCATCTAAGGAATACTAAGGGAGAAGATAAACAAAAATAAAAGAGAGGTGAGGAGAGAGACCAGTGGAAAATCCAGTTCCACCACCCGGGCAGCTTTCATAGGTATTGTAAGGTGAAATTTTTCTGCTTATGAATGGCAAAGATGTATTGAAAGTGGATCTGGGAATAAATCTCATAAATAACACGCCGCTTGCTTTAACTTAATTCCGATGTTTGAAAATGTACTATAAAGCACTGGGACCTGTATATACAGGGAGTTGTACTCAAAATCACTGGGACCTGTATATACAGGGAGTTGTACTCAATATCACTGGGATCTGTATATACAGGGAGTTGTACTCAATATCACTGGGATCTGTATATACAGGGAGTTGTACTCATTATCACTAGGATCTGTATATACAGTGAGTTGTACTCAATATCACTGGGATCTGTATATACAGGGAGTTGTACTGTATATACAGGGAGTTGTACTCAAAATCACTGGGACCTGTATATACAGGGAGTTGTATTCAATATCACTGGGACCTGTATATACAGGGTGTTGTACTCAATATCACTGGGATCTGTATATACAGGGAGTTGTACTCATTATCACTAGGATCTGTATATACAGTGAGTTGTACTCAATATCACTGGGATCTGTATATACAGGGAGTTGTACTGTATATACAGGGAGTTGTACTCAAAATCACTGGGACCTGTATATACAGGGAGTTGCACTCAATATCACTGGGATCTGTATATACAGGGAGTTGTACTCAATATCACTGGGATCTGTATATACAGGGAGTTGTACTCAATATCACTGGGATCTGTATACACAGTGACTTGTACTCGATATCACTGGGACCTGTATATATGTAAAGCTATACACTGTATCACTAGGGCCTGTTTATAGAGGGATCTGTACTCTCTGTCACTACGACCTGTATAAAAAGAGGCTATACTCTAGATCACTGAGACCTGTACATATAAGGGGCAGTTCTGTATATCACTTGGACCTGTATAGAGAACCGTACTCTATATGTAACCCCTAGCTGGCGCTATTCCAAGGGCTACTACCCCTGCCTGCTGGGCTAGTAGCAGGTTAAGGGGCCTGGGTAATGAAACGGGTGCCTCCACCTGGAGATCAGGGTTGTTAGTGGTCAAGCTAACCTAGGCACAGCCCTCCCGGACACTGTAACCCCCCCTCTTTCCCTTCTAGTGGCCTGAACAATATAGAATAATTACTTTCACAATGACCCTTATTCACCAGACAATTACCCACACTGTTTGCACTTACCACCAGGGCTGGGACCCCCTGTAAAACAAGGTTAAATACAGCAAATAACAACAGTACAATACTCTTGGCACAAATCGGAACCACCGTCAGGTTAAATGCAAACAAAGTTAAATCTGATTTATTCAGGAAGAAAGCAACATGCACAACACACACTATTTGTAATCCGGAGCTGGAGGGCTCAGTTTGTGAAAGAAAAGGCAACAAGACAATCAGATGACAACACTTTTAGATTTAGCTGTTGTTGCAGGGAACTACCCCGATATTTACTCACGATACCCAATACTGGACACAGGCAGGATGAAATCGAGACTGCAGGCTGTTGAGCTGGAGTGCCCGGAGAAGCAGGGTCCACACGAATCACAGAGGCATCATTCCTGTTCAAGGCGTTGAGCAGGGGGCTGATCCCCAGGTCGGTCTCTCGTCGATGACTTTCTCTGCGTAGCAGGTATTCTGGCTGGGCCAGTGTAGCAGGCCCAGGCAAATGGAAATGGATACAGATTCAGTCCGTGGAGCTGGATACAGCCTCCAGCAAGCAAAGCACAGTTCAGGCACACAGTGGGGAACCAAATCATAACCCACTATAAGCACATAGTACATTCACGTGTAAGGAAATTCCACTGTACCAGGCAAATGGCTCTTCAGTTGCAATTACAGAGTCTCTGCACAATCCAGGAATTCAAAGGTAGCTGGAAGTCCTGACAGGCTGATTGCATTCAGCAAATCTTCGGTCTTCTTCAGGTTAAAGCCTGGTCACAATTCAGCGGCTTAATTCGCTCTCCAAGTTCGGAATCAGTCTGAAAAAAGCACAAGTTCCCTCTCAGAAAACAGCAGGCAGGCATGTAGGCCAAACTCAGGCCTTTGCGCAGTTCTCCCGAGTGAATCCACTATGGATTGCTGCTCGAACTGTCTTAAGCTGTTACTTCTTCACTTCCCAACTCAGATCTAACTGAAACTGCAAGCAGTGTGGGACTGTCCCCAAGATCCAAAAGGTTCGGTTGGCTAATCTGTCTGTCAGTCATAACAAGGGCTCCCCCTCCAGGTTATTTTAGGCGCCAAAAGCCCAAAACTACAATTCCTACAAGTTTTGTCCCCACCAAGCCCCTGTAGGCCGGCTCCATTTTAGAGTCCCAAATGTACTGATTGGCCCATTCTGCAGTCCAGGACCAAGATGATGGAAACAAACAGAGCTGTCAATGCTGCAAAGAAGGCAGGTTAGAACAAACTGCAATATTATTACTACTCTAACAAATGATCAGCAAACAAGTACATCTTCTAACAGAGCTCCCTCTCAGATTAATTATGACTGCAATCCAGGCAGCTCTTGAAGTACACAGAGGCTATACAGGAACTCTCTGTCAATCACATTTAAACTGCTAAAACGCAGGGACACTAGCCTGGCAGTGAGCATTTAGGCAACCTCAAGGAAGACTTTTTGGGAACCCCCATTTGTAGGGGGAGTTAAATATATTACTAGGACCTCTGTATAAAGGGGCTGTGCTCAATATCACTGGGACCTGTATGTAATGGGACTATATATAACTACATCCATTGAATACAGGGAACTGTACTGTCACTGGTACCTGTATAAAATGGGGCTATACCCTGTATTACTAGGATCTGTATATGCAAGGGGCTGTTTTGAATAACACCTGGACCGGTATATACAGGGTGCTGTATTCTATGTACCAGGACCTGTATTAACAGAGGGCTATATATAGACTATATCACTAGGACCTTTATGTACAGGTGGCTGTACTCTGAATCACATGGGCATGTATGCAGTGGAGCTGTATATCACTGGAACCTGCATGTACAGGGGGTTGTACTGTATATCACTGGAACCTACATGTACCGGGGTTGTACTCTATATCACTGGGACTTGTATATAAAGGGGGCTGTATTCTATATTACTGGGACCTGTGTATACAGGGAGCTGTACTCTATATCACCAGAACCTGTATATATGGGGGTTATACTCTATATTGCTGAGACCTGTATAAAATGGGGCTATACCCCATATTACTGGGATCTGTATATACAGGGGGCTGAACTCTATTTCACTGGGACCTGTGTATAATGGGGCTGTACTCTGTATCACTAGGAAGAAGTAAATAAAAAACAGAACTCCTGGCATATTTGAAAGTAAAAAGGTTTTTACTGATGGAATAAAAATAGCAAATAGTGTTTACTCTCTTAAAGCACAGTGTAGTGCAAAAACCTCAGTGCAGAAAAACATCTTCAGCATTAAAGCAGTGAACAGTGATTTTTTTCCACAGTAAATAGCAACATAGGCAAAACCCACACAGGGGCCTGTATATACAGGGACTTGAACTCTGTATCACTGGGTCCTGTATATACATGGGCTGCACTCTATATCACAGTCTGGGACCTGTATATACAGGGACTGTACTCTACATCACTGGGACCTGCATATACAGGGGGCTGTACTCTATATCATTGGGACCTGCATATACAGAGGGCTGTACTCTATATCACTGGTACCTGCATATATGGGGAGCAGTACTGTATATCACTGGGATCTGTATATACAGGTGCTGTACTGTATATCACTGGGACCTGTATATATAGGGGCTGTGCTCTGTATCACTGGGACCTGCATATACAGATCCTCTATGCAGATGATGCGGTCATATACACTAGCAACACTGACCCTGAACCACTGGAACACCAACTTCAACTCAGCTTTGAGAACGTGGAGGACTGGTTCAAGAAACACAAGCTAATTCTGAACTACAAAAAAATGAGTCATGTTGTTCAGTGGTGCTCGCAGCAAACACAGATCCAGTGCCCTAACCATCAGGAACTCCTCTGGTGTCCCACTTGAACAAATTCAACATTTCAAGTAGCTAGGGGTAACCGTGGATATCTCACTATCATATGCCCAGCATGTTGAGAATGTTGCCAGGTCTGCCAGTATCAAGACAGGGTTACTCCACAGACATAAACACAATCTAATGCCTGAAGCACTTATACTAGCTATCTATAGTCCCATAGTATCCATTGTTGACTATGGTCTGGTTATCTACGGCTCAGCTTCCACCGCTACCCTCCGCAGAATATCAGTGGCACTCAATAAAGCATGTTGACGTCTTACTGGAGTAGCACGCCTTACCCACACATGTGAACTGTATGCACAAACAGGTTGGCTTCAGCTAAATGGGAGGATTCACTATCAAACCTGCTTGCTAACTAAAAAGGCACTTCTTGGGCTTCTGCCTTCTGGTGTTGCAAACTTACTCAACCCATCTTGCAGCTCCCAGCACATGCGTAGCTCAGTCAACCAACTCTTCTCTGTCCCAAGATACCAGACTACACAAGGGCAGTGATCGTTTGCATATAGAGCACCACTATGGTTTAATGCACTGCCCAGAGATATCTCTTCCTTACCAAAATTGGGACCATTTAAAGGCGCTCTTCGACAGCATCTTACAGTTAATAGTTCTTGTGACTGTTTCAATTGACATGGCACTACCTCAGCAGTATTGATACATCCTTGTGTACCTACTTTTCCCCTTTATTCTGAGAATGACCACTTTCATCCTAACGACTCTGCCTTATTTCCTGCCTCCTTCCCCGATCCTTCTTTCACCTCACCCCTCTCACCCCCACCTACTTTCCACTGTTTATCTTCACTTACCTGAACTTTTGTTCACCCAAATCTAACTATACCTACTTGACAAAGCACCTTGGGCTACCTTCTTTCATTAGGTTATTTTTGATTTCCTACCAATTCATAGTTTTAATTTTAGTTGCAATATTAATGTCATATTGTCATTTTAAATACTTTCTTGTCAATATTTTATGTAATACCATCCGGTGTATGTCTGTCACCCTTCTCACTGACATGGAACCTTTGTAAAAGAGCTGTTATGTGCTACAAGGTATTGTAATCCGAGAATGAATAAATAAAATAAATAAATACAGGGGGAAGTACTCTATATCACTGGGACCTGCATATACAGGGGGTAGTACTGTATATCACTGGTACCTGTATATACAGGGGTAGTACTGTATATCACTGGTACCTGTATATACAGGGATAGTACTGTATATCACTGGGATCTGTATATACAGGGGGGAATTCTGTATATCACTGGGATCTGTATATACGGGGGGAATTCTGTATATCACTGGGATCTGTATACACAGGGGGTAGTACTGTATATCACTGGGACCTGCATATACAGGGGGTAGTACTGTATATCACTGGGATCTGTATATACAGGGGGAAGTACTCTATATCACTGGGACCTGCATATACTGGGGTAGTACTGTATATCACTGGGATCTGTATATACAGGGGGCAGTACTGTATATCACTGGGATCTGTATATACAGGGGGCAGTACTGTATATCACTGGGATCTGTATATACAGGGGTAGTACTGTATATCACTGGTACCTGTATATACAGGGGTAGTACTGTATATTACTAGGATCTGTATATACAGGGGGTAGTACTGTATATCACTGGTACCTGTATATACAGGGGTAGTACTGTATATCACTGGGATCTGTATATACAGGGGGTAGTATGTATATCACTGGGACCTGCATATACAAGGGGGCAGTACTGTATATCACTGGGACCTGTATATACAGGGGCTGTACTCTATATCACTGGGACCTGTATATACAGGGGGCTGTACTTTGTATCACTGGGACCAGTATATAAAGGGGGAGTACTCTATATTATGAGGTTCTGTATATAGAGGGGGCTGCACTCTATATCACTGGGACCTGTATGTAATGGGGTATATGCTATATCACCGGAACCTTTATATATAGGGAGCTGTACTCTATATCCCTGGGGCCTGTATATGCAGAGGGCTATACTCTATATCCCTGCGACCTGTATATATAGGGGGCTATATTCTATATCTATGGGACCTGTACATACAGGGGGTGCTCTCTATCACTGGGACCTGCATATACAGGGGCTGTACTCTATGTCACTGGGACCAGCACCTAAAGATAGCTGCACTCCCTATCACCGGGACCTGTTTAGTGTATATACTGTACAGGGGTCTGTACTCAACATCACTGAGACCTGGATATACAGGGGGGCTATATACTATATCACTGGTATGTGCCCATAAAGGGGGCAATACACTATATCACTAGGACCTGTATATACAGGGAGCTGTACTTTATATCAATGGGACCTGTATATACAGGAGCTGTACTCTATATCACTGGGACCTGTATATACAGGGGGCTGTATTCTATATCACTGGGACCTGTTTGTACAGGGGTTTTATTTTATTTACTTTATTTCAAGTTTCAGAAACAGCCTTTGAGCAGGATGCTCTTTTTCAAAGGTTCCATGTCAGCGGGAGCAGATGTACATACGTAAGGAAATAAGACAGTAACATGATACATAATGCAGAGTCAAAATACAAAGTTCAGTATTAAAGATCATGGGCAACGGTTTTTACATATTTTTTATAAAAGCTTGAAAAGCTGACATTCAAGTCCCTGTGTCATGATTAGTGTTTCCTGAAAATGTCATGCTGTTTGATTTTGTGGTTTTCTTTAAATCAGCATGTGTTAACTTGCTCTACAGTGGCTGAAAACAGTGAAGTTATTTTTGTCCTCTCAGTCAAACTTAGAGTGCAATGACATCATTTTGGAGTAGCTTACTGTTTCAGATTCCCAATCAGAGCAGTACTTTGTAGAGTTAATGGTTTGCTGAGCTCTTTAAGTTTCTTACAAATCCAGTCTCTGGTTTGTGATTAGATAGGTCAACTTAAAACATATCATTATCTTCTGATAAAATACTGATCATTTCAGTTTCAACGCTGAATTGAAGTAGTGGAAATCTTTCTCTGTGAGAAATCAGCTTGTCTGTATCACAGTTTCTGGTTCTTTCTAATCAAAAATCTGATTTTTTTCTAGCTACATAGCACAGGGCTGTTTAATGAATATAAAATAAATCCAAATTTTGTTCATTCACAGAAACAGTCTGTCTTTGATGTAGCCTTCATAAATATGTTCATGTAAGAACATTTTTTTATGTCAGATTGACAAACAGTACATGTGCTTGAAATACTGTAGCAGAGTGTGACAGGCACCTGTCTAAACTCACACATTTCAGTTCTTTGGTGGTTTCTGTGTGAAAATATATCATGTACATGTACAACTCGAAACACTGTGTGGCATCCCGATGCACCGTGTCTCTTCCCCACAGTTGAGGCAGCTGCAGTCTACTGCCACCTGTCCCTGCCCCACAAGCCCCCTGCCTTCTGCTCCACATGCGAGACTGCTACATCCTGCTGCCCACTGTCTTCTCCCACACAGTCAGGGATTGTGCACCCTGCTGCCTCCATCCCCTGCCTAAAGAATCAGGGCTGCTGCACCCTGCCACCCCCTGCCCAGACAGTTGGAGATGACGCACCCTGCTGCCCTCTCTCCCTCACCCTCACAGTTAGGGAAGTTGCACCTGTTGACCCCTGTTCCTGTCTCCACAGTCAGGGCTGCTGTGCCATGCTAAGCCCTAGTGTGCCAGGTCCCCTGCCTCCACAGCTGGGTCTGCTGTACCATGCTGCCCTAGCCACCAGAGGTGGGGCTTTTGCTACACCCTGCTACCCACTTCCATTGCCCCAGATGGGCAGGGCTGCTGCACCATCTGTACCCCATCTCATAGTCAGGGCTGCTATACCCTGATGCCCCTGTGTTCTGCACCACAGTTAAGACTTCTGCATCATGCTGTCCTTTACCCCTTGTCACCAGAGTCAGGGCTACTGCACCCTGCTCCTTTCTACACAGTTGGAGTTGCCATGGCCTGCTGTGCTCTAGTTCCCCATGCCGCTGCAGTTTGGGCTGCTGCATCATGCTGCCACTTGCCACAAGATGCAGGGCATTTGCTGTGCCCTGTTGCATGCCTCCACAGTTGAGGCAGTTGCACCCTGCTGTCCCCTGCCACTAGAGTCAGATCCTTTGCTATACCCTGCTGCCCACATCCCTTGTCCCAGACAGGCATGGCTGCTGCACCCTGTCCCACACTTTGGGCTGCTGTATCCTGATGCCACCCCTATCTCCTGCCCGAACATTCAGGGCTGCCACACCCTGCTGTCCTCTGTCCCTATGCTCACAGTCAGGGCCATGGCACCCTGTTGCCCCCTGTCCCTGTCTCCACAGTCAGGGCTGCTGTGCTCTGCTGTGCTACACCCTAGAGTCTCATGCCTACATCCACATTTGGGGCTGCTGAGCCCTGCTACACATTTCCATTGCCTCAAATGGGCTGGGCTGCTGTACAGTTTACTCCCTGTACCACTGCCAGGGCTGCTGTATCCTGATGCCCACCTGTGTCCTGCCCCACAGTCAAGGCTTCTGTACCATGCTGTCCTTTGTCCCCTGTCACCGTTGTGTCCTGTTGCACCACATAGCCCCTTGCCTCCACAGGCAGGGGACAGGGTGCAGCAAATGCCCTTACTCTTGTGCTACACCCTGCTACTCTCTCTCTCTCTCTCTCTCTCTCTCTCTCTCACGCACAGTCAGGGACACTGCACATGTTGCCCCCGTTCCTGTCTCAGCAGAGTGTAGCCAAGGATCTGACTCTGGTGGCAGGGGGACAGCAGGGTGCAACTGCCTCAACTGTGGAGGCATGCAACAGGGTGCAGCAAATGCCCTGAATCTTGTGGCAAGTGGCAGCATGGTGCAGCAGCCCTAACTGTAGAGGCATGGGGCTCTAGGGCACAGCAGGCCACAGCAACCCAACTGTGTAGAAAGGAGCAGGGTGCAGCTGCCCTGTCTGTGGTGATAGGTGATAGAAAACAGCATGGTGCAGAAGCCTCAGCTATGAGGCAGGACACATGGGGCATCAGGGTACAGCAGCCCTGACTGTGAGATGGGGTACACGTGGTGCAGCAGCCCTGCCCATGGAGGCAGGGAACATGGCACTTTAGGGCCTAGCGCAGCACAATAACCTTGACTGTGGAGACAGGAACAGGGGGCAACTGGTACAGCTTCCCTAACTGTGAGGGCGGTAGAGATAGGGCAGCAGGGTGCAGCAACCCCAATTGTTTGGGCAGGGAGCAGCAGGGTGCAGTAGTCCTGATTCTTTAGGCAGGGGATGGAGGCAGCAGGGTGCACAATCCATGACTGTGTGGGAGAAGATAGTGGGCAGCAGGGTGCAGCAGGCTCGAATGTGGAGCAGAAGGCAGGGGGCTTGTGGGGCAGGGGACTGGTGGCAGTAGACTGTAGCTGCCTCAACTGTGGGGCAGAGACACAGTGCATCAGGATGCCACATAGTGGTTCTAGTTGTACACGTACATGATGTATTTTCACACAGAAACCACCAAAGAGCTTAAATGTGTGAGTTCTGACAGTACATGTGCTTAATATGAGCAGAGTGTGACAAGCACATGTTTGTCAATCTGACATGAAAAAAGTTCTTACATGTTTGTATTTATGAAGGCTACATCAAAGACAAACTGTTTCTGTGAATGAACAAAATTTAGATTTATTCTATATTCATTAAACAGCCCTGTGTTATATAGTTAGAAAAAAATTGAGGTTTGATTAGAAAGAACAGAGCTGTAATACAGACAAGCTGATTTCTCACAGAACATATTTCCACTACTTCAGTTCAGCATTGGTACTGAAATTATCAGCTTTGTAAAGGAAGAGAATGATGTATTTTAAGCTGATCTATCTAAACACAAACCAGAAACTGAGTTTGTAAGGAACCTGAGAGCTCAGCAAACCATACACTCTACAGAGTGCTGCTCTGATTGGGAATCTGAAACAGCAAGCTACTCCAAAATGATGTCATCGCACTCCAAGTTTGGCTGAGAGGACAGAAATAAATCCACTGTTTTCAGCCACTGTAGAGCAAGTTAACAAATGCTGATTTAAAGAAATCCACAAAACCAAACAGCATGCAATTTTCAGGAAACACTAATCATGACACAAGGACTTGAATTTCAGCTTTTAAAGCTTTTATTAAAAATATGCAAAAACCGTTGCACATGATCTCTAACAAGAAAATTGACTAAGGTACAGAACACATTCGGTCTAGTCACCAGAGCCCAGTCTACCAGGCAGAATCAGTGGCAGGCACTCATGAACTGAAATTGTGGTAGGCAGCCAAGACAAAAGGCTTTGTCAAGTGGTAGTTGTAGGGAGGGCGGGGGCAGGGGGTTAGGTGTGGCAAAGATGGACATGTGGAGGGGTGGTAGTAGGGTTAGGAGGATGTAGTGGTGACAGAGCAGGGAGAAGGAGATAGTATAGCAAGATGGATGCAGCAGACCATGTAGGGTTGTACTCTATATCACTGGGACCTGTATATACAGGGGGCTGTATTCTATATCACTGGGACCTGTATATACAGGGGGCTGTATTCTATATCACTGGGACCTGTATATACAGGGGGCTATACTCTATATCACTGGGATGTGTATATATAGAGGAGGCTGTATTCTATATCACTGGGACCTGCATATACAGGGGGCAGTACTGTATATCACTGGTTCCTGTATATATTTATATATAGGTGGATGTATTCTATATCCCTGTGACCAGCATATACAGAGAACTGTATTCTATATCACTGGGACCTGTGTATACAGGGGGGCTGTACTCTATATCACTGGGACCTATATATAAGGGGGGCTGTACTCTATATCGCTGAGACCTGTAAAAAAATGGGGCTATACCCTATATTACTAGGATCTGTATATACAGGGGGCTGAACTCTATTTCACTGGGCCCGTGTGTCATGGGGCTGTACTCTGTAGTATCACTGAGAAGAAGTAAATAAAAAAGCACTCCAGGCATATTTGAAAGTAAAAAGTGTTTTACTGATGAAAAAAAATAGCAAATAATGTTTACTTAAAGCACAGTGTAGTACAAAAGTCTTAGTGCAGAAAAAAATCTTCAGCATTAAAGCAGTGAACAGTGATTTTTTTCCACAGTAAATAGCAACATAGGCAAAACCCATACAGGGGCCTGTATATACAGGGACTTGTACTCTGTATCACTGGGTCCTGTATATACATGGGCTGCACTCTATATCACAGTCTGGGACCTGTATATACAGGGATTGTACTCTGTATCACTGGGTCCTGTATATACATGGGCTGCACTCTATATCACAGTCTGGGACCTGTATATACAGGGGTCATTATTTATATCACTGAGACCTGTATATACTGGGGTATACTCTATATCATTAGGACCTGCATATACAGGGGGCAGTACTGCATATTACTGGGACCTGTATGTACAATGGTCTGTACTCTATATCACTGGGACCTGTATATACAGGGGGTGTACTCTTTGTGACTGGGACCGGTATATACAGGGAGTTGTACTCTATATCAGTGGGACCTGTATATACAGGAGGAAGTACTCTATGTCAGTGGGATCTGCATATACAGGGGGCTGTACTCTGTATCATTGGAACCAGTATATAATGGGGGAATGCTCTATAGTATGAGGGTCTGAATATACAGGGAGCTGTACTCTATTTCACTGGGACCAGTATGTAATGGGGTATATTCTATATCACCGGAACCTTTATATGTAGGGAGCTGTACAATTTATCCCTGAGGCCTGTACATACAGGGGGGCTATACTCTATATCCCTGAAACCTGTATATATAGAGGGTTGTACTCTATATCACTGGGACCTGCATATACAGGGGGTTGCAATCTATCACTGGGACCCGTATATACAGGGAGCTGTATTCTATATCCATGGGACCTGAATATACAGTGGGTGCACTGTATATCACTGGGACCTGCATATACAGGGGCTGTACTCTCTATCACTGGGACATCTTTATACAAGAATCTGTACTCCATATCACTGGGACCTGTTTAAACAGGGGGCTGTACTCTGTATCATTGGATCCTGTATATACAGGTGGATGTAGTCTATATCCCTGTGACCTGCATATACAGGGGACTATAATCTCTGTCACTGGGACCTGTATATAATGGGTGAAACTGAATACTCTATATTACAAGGATCTTTATATACAGGGAGCTGTACTCTATATCACTGGGACCTGTATGTGATGGGCATACTCTATATCACTGGAACCTTCATATATAGGAAGCTGTACTTTATATCTCTGGGACCTGTACATACAGGGGCTGTACGCTATATCACTGGGACCAGCACCTAAAGGTAGCTGCACTCCCTATCACCGGGACCAGTTTAGTGTATATACTGTACAGGGGGCTGTACTCAACATCACTGATACCTGGATATATGGGGGGCTATATACTATATCACTGGTACCTGCACATAAAGGAGGCTATACACTATATCACTAGGACCTATATACAGGGAGCTGTACATTATGTCATTGGGACTTGTATATACAGGAGCTGAACTCTATATCACTGGGACCTATGTATACAGAGGCTGTACTCTATATCAATGGGACCTGTATATACAGGTGCTATACTCTGTATCAATGGGGCCTGTTTATACATGAGGCTGTACTCTATATCACTAGGATGTGTATATACAGGGGGCTGTATTCTATATCACTAGGACCTGACTCTATGGGGGCAGTACTGTATATCACTGGGACCTGTATATACAGGGGGAAGTAATGTATATCACTCAGACTCATATATACAGGGGACTGTACTCTATATCACTAGGACCTGCATATACAGGAGGCAGTACTGTATATCACTGGGACCTGTATATACAGGAGGCTGCATTCTATATCACTGGAAGTTGTCTATATAGAATCTGTACTCTATGTCACCAGGACCTGCATATACAGTGGCTGTATACTATATCCCTGGGACCTGTATGTACAGGGGGCTGTACTCTATATCACTGGTGTAACCCCCCTACAAATGGGAGTTCCCGAAAAGTCTTCCTTGAGCTTGCCTAAATGCTCACTGCCAGGCTGGAGTCCTGTGTTTTAGCAGTTTTATTATTTATTTTATTTATTTAGCTTTTGTTAACTGGGTAGGTGCACTAGACAAGTTATATGCCTATTTTCAGGAACGACCCAGGAGAGTACAACAGGTATTACAGGGTATACATACAGTTTAAATGTGATTGCCAGAGAGTGCCTGTATAGCCCCTGTGCACTGTCTCTTTAAGAGCTGCCTGGATTGCAGTCATAAATAATCTGAGAGGGAGCTCTGTTGAAAGATGTAACTATTTGCTGAAAATCATTTAGAGTGATAATGATAATGTAGTTTGTCTAACCTGCCTTCTTTGCAGCAAGGACTGTTTTGTTTATCTCCACTATCTTTGTCCTGGAATGCCAAATTGGACCAATCAGTTCTGGTGGGACCTAAAATGGAGCCAGACTACAGGAGCTGTCTGGAGTCAAAATCTGTAGGAATGATAGTTTGGGGCTTTTGGCACCTTTTTGCACCTGAAGGTGGAGCTTTTGTTGTGACTGACAGACAGATTAGCCAACCAAACCTTTCGGATTCTGGGGAAAGTCCCAGGCTTGCTGGCAGTTGAATCAGATCTCAGTTGGGAGCTGAAGAAGCAACAGCTTGAGACAGTCAAGGAGCCGACTGAGTAGTTTTGTGTGGGAGACCTGTGGAAAGGCCTGAGTTGTGGTCTGCATGTCTGCCTGCTGCCCCTGAGAGGGAGAGAAGAGAATTATTTCGGACTAAATCCAAGTTTGTAAGAACGAAGTAAGCCACTGATTTTTTACCATGCTCATACCTGAAGAAGACCTAAGATTTTGCTGAATGCGATTGGCCTGTCAGGATTTCCAGCTGCTTTTGAATCCTCAGTTTGTGCAGAGACTTTGCGATCATCACCGGAGAGCGGTTTGCCTGGTACAATAGAATTTCCTTACATGTAAATGTGCTGTGTATTGAAAGTGTGTCGTGATTTGGTTCCCCACTGTGTGAACTATGTTCTGCTTGCTGGTACCGTAGAATCCTTTACATGTAAATGTGCTGTGTATTGAAAGTGGCTCGTGATTTGGTTCCCCACTGTGTGAACAGTGTTCTGCTTGCTGGAAACTTTATCCAGCCTAATCAGACTGAATCTGTGTTCATCTCCATTCGGCCTGGGCCATGCCACGTTGGCCCTGCCAGACTACCCCACAGCACAGAGAATGCCACCGATGAGAGACCTACCTGGGATCAGCCCCTGCTCCACGCTTGAACAGGAACAACACCTCAGCGAATCGTGCGGGCCCTGCTTCTCCTGGCACTCCATATAAACCACCTGCTGTCTCGATTTTCGTCCAGCCTGTGTCCAGTCTTGGGTATCGTGAGTAATCATCAGGGTAGCTCCCTGCAACAACAGCCTAATCTAAAAGTGTGTCATCTGATTGTCTTGTTGTTTTCTTTTCATGAACTGAGCCCTCCGGCTCTGGATTACAAATAGTATGTGTTGTGCATGTTGTTTTCTTCCATCACAGGGCCCCAACCAGCTGCAACATTCCTGGCTAGCCCACCATTCTCCATTTGGGTACCCAGAGTGTGTGACCGTTTATTGACCCTGAAGTGCATGCATAACTGTTTGATTTGATAGAATCTTTAAGCAAATTAACCTGATTATGCCCCTCCCTTGTTCAAGTCCCTTAAATAAATCAGATCTAACTCTTTTTTGCATTTACCCTGTGGTTCCAGTTTGTGCAAAAGTACTGTACTGCTGTTATTTGCTGTGTATAACCTTGTTTTACAGGGGGTCCCCAGGGCCGAGCCAGAGGAAAGCCCTGGTGGTAAGTGCAAACAGTGTGGGTATTTGTGTGGTGTATCGGGGTGTTGTGAAAGTGATTATTGTGTATTGTTCCGGCCACTAGTAAAGAAAGAGGGGGTTACAGTGTCTCGGAGGGCTGTGCCCAGGTTAGTTTGACCACTACCAACCCTGACCTCTGGGTGGAGGCACCCGTTTTAGAACTCAGACCCCTTAACCTGCTACTAGCCAAGCAGGCAGGGGTAGTAGCCCTTGGGATAGTGCCACCTATGGGTTACACTGGGACCTGTTAATACAGAGGGCTGTACTCTATATCACTGGGACTTGTATATACAGGGTGCTGTATTCTTTATCCCTGGGACCTTTATATACAGGGGGCTGTACTCTATACCACTAGGACATGCATATACAGGAGGCAGTACTGTATATCACTGGGACCTACAGGAGACTGCATTCTATATCACTGGGAGTTGTCTATACAGAATCTGTACTCTATGTCAATGGGACCTGCATATACAGCGGCTGCATATTACATCCCTTGGACCTGTATGTACAGAGGACTGTACTCCATATCACTGGGACCTGTTAATACAGGGGGCTGTACTCTATATCACTGGGACCTGTATATACAGGGGGCTATATTCTTTATCCCTGGGACCTTTATATACAGGGGGCTGTACTCTATATCACTAGGAACTGCATATACAGGGGAAGTCTGTATATCACTGGAACCTGCATATACAGGAGTTGTGGTCTTTATCACTGGGACCTGTATATATGGGGGGCCTGTATCCTATATCACTGGGACATGCATATATAGGGGGTTGTACTCGTTATCACTGGGGCCTGTATATACAGGGGGCTGCACTCTATATCACTGGGACCTGCATATATAAGGGACTGTATTCTATATCCCTGGGACTCCCCAGAGTGGGACAAATCAGTTTTTATCCTGGTGGTCAGTTTGGCCACTAGTTTTCAAAATCTGGTAGCCAAACCAATATTCGTAATGGGCATCCTTTTTAAGGGCTCAGAAATAACTTTGTAGGCAGATAGCTGAGTTGGGCAATAACTTTCAAAATATGGTAGCCAAACCAGTTTTTAAGTAGTCATTGGCCACCTGGCTACCTGATTTATCCCACCCTAGGACCTATATATACAGGGGGCTATACTCTATATCATTGGGACCTGTATGCACAGGGGGTTGTACTCTATATCCCTGGGACCTGTATATACAGGGGGTATACGCTATATCACTGAGACCTGTATGTAATGGAGGTATACTCTAGATCACTGGAACCTTTATACTGCATATATATGGAGCTGTACTCTATATCCCTGGGACCTGTATATGGAGGGAACTGTACTCTGTGTCACTGGGACCAGTATATAAAAGTAGCTGTACTCCCTATCACTGGGACTTGTTCAGCATATACTGTACAGGGTAAAGCTACCAACTTTCTGAGGTCTAAAACTGGGACAGTTCATCCTGATCATGACCCCCACCCACCCCCACTCCCACAGACACCGCCGCAGTAAACGCTGCGCACAATCAGTTAAATTTTGCTGCTTGCTCTGGCCATGCCACCCCTCAGTAACACCAGTAGCAAACATTCAGATTAAAACAATACATCATTCTGCTGCAGCAAGTTCCAAACCATGATGTACAGAAAGTTCATTAGCAGCAAACCTGCATTAAATTGTGATCAGACATTTGAGCTGCATGTATTGCTCCTCCTGACAGTCCCATCCCAACCTGCTTACACGCCCCTCATTTGCTGAGCAAACTTCACTTCAGTGACTCCCACCACCACACCAGATTGTTTTCACACACTTCCCTACAGCTGATCAGGTTCAGGTACCTTAGTTCACTGCTGCCGGTCTCTTCTCTGTCTGGATTCCCTCTAAGCTGCTGGCAGGCAGACGTCCACATGTGTTTGTTTGCACTACTACCCATTCTAATCTAACAGGAAGGAACATGCTTTACTATGCTCCCACTGACATGCTTGCAGTGCAACACAGGCGCAGAGATTGAAGTTGCAAACTGCTGTCCAGCCCGAGCAGTGCCACAGTAGTGCTGAAATAACTGTCACTCACGGATTAGCAGTCAGCAAAAAAAAAGGGGGACAAAACTGGGACAAGTAAGCAAAAACTGGGACAAAAGTGACATTTTGCAAAACTTGTGGGGACACTGTGACATGTTGCCTAAAATAGGGACTGTCCTGGGAAAATAGGGACAGCTGGTAGCTTTAGTTACGGGGGGCTGTACCTAACATCACTGAGACCTGGATATACAGGGGGCTATCTACTATATCTCTGGTACCTGTCCATAAAGGGGGCTATATTCTATTTCACTGGAACCTGTATATACAGAGAGGTGTATTCTATATCACTGGGACCTGTATATGCAGAGGACTGTACTCTATATCACTGGTACCTATATATACATGGGATTGTATTGTAAATGATAGTTACCTGTATATACATAGGGTTGTACAGTATATCACTGGGACCTGTATATATACACAATGCTTTACTTTACAGTATATCACTGGGACCTGTATGCACAGGGGGCTGTATTCTGTATCACTGAGATCTGTATATAATGGGGCTATACTCTATATTCCTTGGACCTGTATACACATGGTGCTGTACTCTGTATCATGGGGATCTGTATACAATGGGGCTATACTCTGCATTACTAGGACCTGTATACACAGGAGGCTATACTCTGTGTCACTAGGACCTCAATATAAAGGGACTATGTTCTATATTACTTGGTTCTCTATATACAGGGGGCTGTACTCTATATTACTGGGACCTGTATACACAGGGGGCTGTACTCTATATTACTGGGACCTGTATGCACAGGGGGCTGTGTTCTATATCACTGGGACCTGTATACACAGGGGACTGTACTCTATATCACTGGGACCTGTATACACAGGGGGCTGTACTCTATATCACTGGGACCTGTATACACAGGGGGCTGTACTCTATATCACTGGGACCTGTATACACAGGGGGCTGTACTCTATATCACTGGGACCTGTATACTCAGGGGGCTGTACTCTATATCACTGGGACCTGTATACACAGGGGGATGTACTCTATATTACCGGGACTTTATATCACATGATCCCACTCATATTTGCCTGTTCTGTGTATCAGTAAATCCTATACTTACTGTACATGGATTTTTATTCCATTATTTCTTGATATATAGGATCAACAAACATGTTATATATACATGGATGTTCATTTCTTGATTCTGTATGGCTACACTTTGTGTTTTGTTCAGTTCAGTATTTTCTGTTAAAGACTAAGGTCTGGATTCACAAAGATGGCCCAGATATGCACTAGTGGCTTGTATCTGGGCTGCTTTGCTCCACACCCGCGGATGTCCACCCTAGAGGCGGCATCCATAGCCTCAGGTGGTGGTGGTGGTGGTGGTGGGGATATAGGAGCAGGGCTGGACAGGGTTTGTATCCCCTGCTCAGCACGAAGCAATGGATTGTGGTATTGGAATGGAAACACTGGGCACACACAAGCAAAAAATATGCAAATATACTAAAATGATGTTTAAATAGACAGAGGTTATTTTGGCATCAGTGGATGCTCACCCACCACTGGCAAAATAAATGTACATTAAAAGAGATGCTCTGCTTTCCAGCGAAATAGTCACAGGTGGCACCAGCTGTGCTCGGTTACAAAAAAATTCCTCCCAGAATTAAAGGACAGATTAAATTCACAAAAAGTGGCCCATGGAACCAAGGATCTGGCTAAAGGTTCAAGCAAGCTTTCATCAGGCGGGAGTCTGTCCTAAGCCGGCAATATGAAATTGGACGTATTTTGGATACACGGAATATTAAAAGTTTAGCTCACCTAGGGTATTGAGACTGAGCCACTCTAATAAACAATGTCAAAAATACACTGTTTTGACAAGTTTTTACTTTAGGAAAATGTGAATTCTAAATATTTATTTTTTATTGTTGTATGGAAAAGCCTTCCTGAAGAAATAACTAATACAGTTACAAAATGTCGGTTTTATAAGGGTGTTATAAAATAAATAAATAAACAAATATATAACTAAATAAATAAATAACAAATTTGGTGAGTGAGCCTGTCTGAAATCTTTGGTTCTTACTACTGATTAAAGTGAAGCATGATTGACGAGGAGTGACGATACTACGAGTAGGGAGTGTTGCTGTGACTGCGCGTGCACAGCAATACGCTGACGTAGCGGGATAGGTAGCAACACAGTAGACTGGCTGGACTGTGGTCTCGTTTATTTTGCCAGAATATTTCTATGTTTCTAAATAAAATTTTAGGAAATTCAGTTTGTTATAGCCAAAGACATTTTCATTAAAACAAGACTGTCTCCCTTTAGACTTCATTTGTTCACAGTAAGTCTCTGCTTGGGATATCACAACATGTTTCCAAGGACATGATTCTGTTGTCACAAGCAGAGGATTACAGATTTAGAGCAGGTAGCTGGCCCAGTGGCATGAAGGACTGAGGTGCTGGGTGTCTCACCTCCTGCTATGCTGGCGGCCCTGGTTCAGAAGTGGATGCAGGTTGCTTGTGGGCTGGCCAGGGAGGGAGGATTGAGTGTCCCACAAGATGTGTCCCATGGCAGCTGCCACCTAGCGATTGTGGGTGGCAGGGCAGTGCGGCATCAGGGAAGGTGACCCACCCTTAACACCAGGGGCTGCATCCATGGAGGCAGAATATTGACAATGTGTCATTGTACTTGACACAGGCCTAGGGAGAAAAGCAAGATGGAAGATCCTGGACCTTGGCAGGTTGGCAGACAAGTCCCTCACAGACTTCACACCATTGACTGGGTTTTCCCAATGTCCTTTGGCTCAGGATAATGGGCAACACCAGTGGGTAAGCCCTAGAGAAGCCAGCTGAGGGGGCTGGGGGGAGGATCAACCCTGAGTGGGGTCAGGGTGGCAGTGAAAGGAGATGAACTACTAATAACAACAACAAAAATTTTTTTTACAGTAGGAAAGGCACCAGGAACAGGCAATGCCTAAGGGTCACAAAGTTTGTTTTGATGCAGATATCTTCAGTATCAAACAAATGTTAAGAAATCCAACTTTTTTTATCTTATAATTTATTTATTTCAAGAGTTTCACCAGGAAAAACGTACTGAGCTAACAGATCATTTCCAGATGTGTCCTGGGGGGAAGGGGACGTGGAGAGCGCAGTAATAAGTTACAGCAGTAATGTTACAATTATAAAACAATAATTATAATAATTATGTAACCCCCCTACAAATGGGGTTTCCAAAAAGTCTTCCTTGAGCTTTTCTAAATGCTCACTGCCAGGCTGGTGTCCTGTGTTTTAGCAGTTTAAATGTGATTACCAGAGCCTGTATAGCCTCTGTGTACTGTCTCTTTAAGAGCTGCCTAATTGCAGCTTAAGTAATCTGAGAGGGATTTCTGTTGAAAGATGTAACTATTTACTGAAAATCATTTAGAGTGATAATGATAATGTAGTTTGTCTAACCTGCTTTCTTTGTAGCAAGGATTGTTTTGTTTGTCTCCACTATCTTGGTCCTGGAATGCAAATTGGACCAAACAGTACTGGTGGGACCTAAAATGTAGCCGGACTACAGGAGCTGTCTGAATTCAAAATCTGTAGGAACTTTAGTTTGGAGCTTTTTTGCACCTTTTTTGCAACTGGAGGGGGAGCTCTTGCTTTGACCGACAGCCAAATCAGCCAACCAAATCTTTTGGATCTTGGAGAACTCCCGGGCTGCTTGCAGTTTTCAGTTAGTTCTGAGCTGGAAGCTCAAGAAGAAGGAGCTGAAGTAATTCTGAGCAGCAATCCTGAGTGGATTTGCATGAGAGAACTGGGAAAAGGCTGAGTGTTTGGCCTGTATGTCTGCCTGCTGCTCCTGAGAGGGAGAGAAGAGAATTATGTTGGACTAAATCCAAGTTTGTGTGACTAAAGTAAGCTACTGAAGTGGGCCAGGCTCAACCTGAAGAAGACCGAAGATTTTGCTGAATGCGATCGGCCTGTCAGGAGTTCCAGCTACTCCTAAGCTCCCGGTGTGCGCAAAGACTTTGCGATTGTGACCAGTGAGTGCTTTGCCTGTTACAGTAGAATTCTCATACATGTAAACGTGCTATGAGCTGCTAGTGGGTTGTGAGTTAGTTCCCCACTGTGTGAACTGTGTTCTGCTTGCTGGAAGCCGTATCCAGCCCAAAATGGACTGCACCCGAATTTGTCTCCATGCAGTCTGGGCCTTGCCAGACTGGCCCAGCCAGACTACCCACTGCACAGAGAAGCCATCGATGAGAGACCTGCCTGGGGATCAGCTTCCTGCTCCACGCTTGAACAGGAACAGCGCCTCTGTGACTCGTGTGGGCCCTGCTTCCCCTGGCATTCCAGATCAACCACCTGCAGTCTTGATTTTCATCCAGCCTGTGTCCAGTCTTGGGTATTGTGAGTAAATACCAGGGTAGCTCACTGCAACAACAGCTTAATATGAGTGTGTCATCTGATCGTCTTGTTTCGTTTCCTTTACGAACTGAGCCCTCTGGCTCTGGATTACAAATACTATGTACTGTGCATGTTGTGTTTTCCAACCAGCTGCAACCCCGGGCAATGGTCCTCGCTAGCCCATCTCTTCTCCACCTGGATACTCAGAGGTGGACTGTGTGGGGGGACTCAAAACGCATGCAAAACTGCTTGATTGATACAACCTTTAAGCTAATTAACCTGATTTTGCCCCTCCCTTGTTCAAGTCCCCTGAATAAATCAGATCTAACTTTTTTTGCATGTAATCTGACTGTGGTTCCAGTTAGTGCTCAAAGTACTGTACTGTTGCTATTTGCTGTGCATAACCTTGTTTTACAGGGGGTCCCCAGGGTTGAGCCAGAGAAACCAGCCCTGGTGGTAAGTGCAAACAGTGTGGGTACTTGTGTGGTGTAGCAGGGGTATTGTGAAAGTGATTATTGTACAGTGTTCAGGCCACTAGAGGGGAAAGATGAGGGTTACAGTGTCCCGGAGGGCTGTGCCCAGGTTAACTTGACCATTACCAACCCTGACCTCCAGGTGGAGGCACCCGTTTCAGAACTCAGGCCCCTTAACCTGCTACTAGCCAAGCAGGCAGGGGTAGTAGCCCTTGAGATAGTGCCACCTAGGGGTTACAATTATGAAAAGTAAAAATGATGCAATACACAACTGAGAGGAAGCACAATGTAAGTAGTGTAAAATATCACATTATCAATGGCATATCAATGCAACAGTTCTGCAAAGTGCAACTGGCAGCAAAATGAGACAGGGAAGGGAGCCCTGCTGATACCAACAGTAATTGTTTTGCAAATACCCAGAAACTCACTGTAAATGGCATTTTAGCATATTTGCGTATTTTTGTTGTGTGTGCCTACTGCTTCCATTGCTACCCTGCAGTGATGTTGTTTTTGGGCAGCGCCCACAGTTGTCGAGAGCATGGTTCCTTTTAATGTACCTTTTGGTTGTGGGATAGGGCAGTGCTCTAGGTACTGCCATTATCTCTTCCCCAAGGAACCTTTATTTAAAAAAATGTTTTGTGTCCATAGAAACCAACATGTCTTTTAGTGGGGGGGCGCTCATCTGTACAGACGTGCAGGGCTCAGTGTTAACTAAAATAGAGATGGAAATTTCGGGGGGGGTCAGGGCCCCTCAGCCTCCTGACCTTTGCTTCTATGTTTGTGCCCCCCTGTCCTCCATGCCAGCTGTAAGGGGATGGGGGCATGCAGTGCTGGGATACAACAAGGTTAGGAAGGTCCAGGGAGGGCCAGAGGACGCTTGTACGGTGGCAGGTGGCAACCATTACTGTTGCCTCCTACCTCACATAATGCATCTGCATCGCTACCCTGGCATGAAAAACCTTTTGTGGGTGACACAGATGCACGTCCCTGCCCCAGCCATGTGCGTAGCAGTGCCAATCAGGTCACATTGGCAGCTGTGACTGTTCATAGTGGGTCTTTAGCACATCTAGAGCTTCTCAACACACCCCTAAGCAAGTGTAAAAGTCCAAGAGGACATTTGTAGATTGGGTACTGACAACAGGTATCTACTAAAATAAAAGTCTTAAAAGTAATGTAGCAGTTATGTTTAATTTTAATGCTTTCTGTTTTTGTTTTTACTATTTCTTATTAGTAATGTACAAAATATCTCAGATAATGCAATATTTGTTTCACTGCATCTTTCAGAATGCATCTGGCTGTCCCTAATTGATCTCACAGTTACTATGTTTATGACATCACAAGCTGCTGCCATGGTAAGTGCAACGACATGTCAAACAAAGATACTATGAGGTCAATGAGGGACAGTCAGATTATTCGTTCTTATGCTAATGTAACCCCCCTGCAAATGGGGGTTCCCAAAAGTCTTTCAGGAGTTTGCCTGAATGCTCCAAGTTTGGGCGGTGTTCGGCATCTGAGCTGTTTAAATGTGGTTCCATGAGAGTGCTTTTAGAGCCTCTGGTACTGTCTCTTTAAGAGCTGCCTGCTTGTGACCATAATTAATTGAGGAGGGGGGACTGTGTGTTCTAATGCCCGAGTCCCGCCTGGGCTGCTGTCAATTCGCTCCATTTCTGCAGTTGCTAAGAGCGCAGAGGGAGCCCATTGGAAAGATGTAACTGTTTGCCTGTAATCATTTAGCAGCATTTGTGAAATTGCAGTTTATCTAACCTGTTTTATTGCAGCTGGGACTCTGTGTATGTTGCCCCTCCATATTGGACTTGAATGGCTGAACTGGACCAATCAGTGTGGGGGGACCTTTGAAATGGAGCCTGCTGCTGGCAAATCAGAACTTGGACTCTCAATTTTGAGCCAGCCACCTATGTACTGCATGGGCAGTGACTCTGGGAAATGTAGTTTTGACCTTGGCGCCTTTTTCTACCAACAGAGGGAGTCTTATTGTGAGTGACAGCCGAACCAGCCAACAGAATGGTGTGGAGCTAAAGGAAATGCCCTGCTCTGTGACTGGAAAGATTAGATCAGTTGTGACTGTGAAGAGAGAAGGAGCTCTGTGCTTCTACGGTGTATAGTTTTGCACAGGAAGCACGTGTGAGGCCCTGAGTTTCGGTCTGCAGCCTTTGTGAGTGCCAGTTTGGACTGAATCCAAGTTGCTTTTATTTATTACATCTAGGATTACAATACCTTTGAGCCGAGGCTCTTTTACCAAGGTTCAACGTCAGCGTGTGCAACAGTCATCATTTTTAGTTACAAACATATAGTCATTGACTTACAGACATGTAATAACCAGTACAAAGACATGAGCTATGAGCAAGACAAGGGAAGGAGGGGAGTGGGTGGGGGGTGGAAGTGAGGGTAGGAGATCGAGGAGGGGTAGGAGGTGCAGGGGTAAGGGGAGTATGGGAGGTGGTTGGGGGCAGGGGCAGGAGTGAGATATGGGGAGGTGGGTGAGGGTGGGAGACAGTGCAGCTAGGGGGCCTTGTCGAGGGAATATGACAGGTAAGGTGCTAGGGGTGCAAAGACTGATTGTAAGTGCTGGGTGCTGGGGCATGTGCAGCTGGAACAGTGGAAATGTTAAGATTGGCAATCGCAGGATACAAGCAGTGAGAGGCGCAGCTTGGACTTGAAGAGGCCGAGTGTTGGAGCGGTAGCTATGTCGCTGCCAAGAGAGTTGAGCCAGTTGGATGCCCGATAGGCGAATGATCTTTGTCCTTGGGTCGTGTGACATCGTGGGATACGTAGTAGATGGGAGTTGGATCTCCTCCTTGTAGTGACGTTCCTAAGTCTAGGCTTAAGGAGGGCAGAGACACCAGGTGGGGCAAGTCCCATTATAATTTTCTTGGCCATGATGCAGATTTGGTATTTTATGCGTTTGTCCAGTTGAAGCCATCCAGATTGGGAATAAAGGTCACATGTGTGGGTACGGCGATGTGTGCCAGTGATGAGACAACAGGCCTTATTCAGGGAGGTTGCGATACGTTTGAGAGCAGTGGTAGTTGCAGACCCATATATGATAAGACCATAGCCTATGATGCTGATGATGGAGCTTGGGACAGCCACTGACAGTGCTTCTGGGGTTAGGTGTTTCCTGTACCGGAATAATTTGCCTAACCTCGCATTGGCTGACTTTGCAACACTGCTGATATGGACAGCGTATGAGAGGTGTGGATCAAAGGTGATGCCGAGATACTTGAATGATTGTGTTTGCTCTAGGATGGCTCCTTGTTCAGTTGCAATGAAGAGATGGAGTTGTTTGTTTTTGTTGTGGGGGCTGCAGAAGACCATAGACTTGTTTTTTTTCTCATTGAGAAGCAGTTTATGATTTAGGAACCAGGATTCGGTGGAGGAGAAGGCCCGCTGAAGTTTATTTTGTAATTGGATTGGATCAGAGTCTGACGTGAGGATCACAGCATCGTCGGCGTAGAGAATTATTTGTTCTGGGCAGCTGTCTGGTAGTGAGTTTAAGAATAGGCTGAGGAGGAGGGGTCCCAGAATGGAGCCCTGGGGGACTCCCGAGTGGACCGGTCTAGGGTCCGAGAGTGTATCAGCGATTCTTACTGTTTGGGACCATTCTTCAAGGTAGCTCTTAAACCAGCCAGTGGAGTCAGTTGACAGCCCAGTGTTCTGAAGCTGGACAAGCAGGAGGCGGTGATTGACGGTGTCGAAGGCTTTAGTTAAGTCAATGTAGATTGAGCCTAGTAGTCCACCGGAGTCAAGTGCGTTGTGGATTGCGCCGGTGAATTCAAGTAGGGCTGTGGAGGTGCTGTGATCTTTGAGGAACCCATGTTGTTACTTGCACAGGATGTTGTACGTTTCCAGGTATTCTGTGAGCTGGTCCGAGACAATGCTTTCTAGTGTTTTGGAGAGTGGGGGTAGTAGGGAGATAGGTCTGTAGTTATCATGGGCAGTTTTGTCACCACTTTTATGGATTGGGGTGACAGTGGCAGATTTCCATCTGTCCGGGAACTGGCTAAGGCTGAGGGAGAGATTGAAAATTCTGGTCAGAGGACTAAGCACTTCATCAAGTGTGAGAGACAGGATTTTGAGATCGAGGGAGTCATTACTGAATCTTGATTTACCAAGGGCTTTGGTAACATATTTGCATACTTGGTGAGCCTTGACTGCTTTGAAGTAGAAGTGGGGGGAGCTGGTGGGAGTAGTGTTCATTGAGGACAGAGGGGCTTCACCATCTTTGAAGTAGTCCTGGGGTAGGACAGTGCTAAGTTCAGTAAAGCCTTTGTTAAAGGTATCCGCAGTGGTTTTTGGGTTGAGGGTTGTGGTTCTGTTGATGTTGAGTATTGATGGAGGGGTTTTGGGTGGATTCCCGGTGAGTTCCTTTATGTTCTTCCAGAATTCCCGACCATTGTCCCAGGAGTTTGTGAGGGCATGCTCATAGTAGGCGGACTTCATTTGCCGGATGGTTTTGGTGCAGTCATTGCGGGCACGTTTGTAGTTTTGGATGTCGTTTTGCCTTCCAGAGTTTCTTGCCAGCTCCCATAGGTGGTCTCTTGTTTTTAGCATCCTGAGGAGGTCACCTGTGAGCCAAGAGTTACTGAGTGATTTGACTTTGCATTTCTTAATAGGAGCATATGTGTCACAGGCCACAGTGAAGATGTTTATGAAGTGGTCAAGGGCAGTGTTTACGTTGGTTGCATTGAAGATAGGGGACCAGTCTTGATGGAGGAGGTGGGATTTGAGTCGAGGAAGGTGAGTTGTAGAAGAAAGAAGCACTAGAAGTGTGAAAAACAGGCTCACCCTGTAGAAGACTGGAGAAATTGCTGAATCACCCTCGGTCTCTCAGGAACTGAAGCTGCTGTGTGTGCTCCCGGGTATTTTGCAGTAATTGCGATCGGGATCGAGGAGCAGCCTGCCTGGTATAGTACTTTTCTTTTACATATGAATGTGCGTAGTGCTTGTGGGGAATCGCTATTTCCAATCCCCAGTGCTGTGTGCTGTGTGTTGAAGCTGGAAGCAAACCCCAGCTTGTCTCGGACTAAATCCATTTGCTATCAACTGCAGTGGGGTCCAGTCACAAGGACTTTGTCTCCATGCCTTGTTGTTCTGGCAATCCAGAAGAACATCCACCATCCGTTCTCAGCTTGGATTGTGAGTACAAGTCAGGGTATTCCCTGCAGCCTGTTTTCAATCACAAGTGTGTCATCTAATTCTTGTTGTTTCACTGCTTCATGGACTGAGCCATCCAGCTCCGGATTACAATTAGGTGTTGTGCATATATTTTCTTCTACAGGGCCTTATCCATCTGCACCTGCCGGCCAACCCCGGGCAATGGACCTAGCTAGCCCCCCAACCTGGGTACCCAGAGTGTGACTTTTCAGACCCTGTATGTGTGCACAGTACTGTGATTTAATGTCACTAATTAACCTGATTTCCCCCTCCTGTGTTACTGTCCCCTAAATAAATCAGATTTGTTGTTGTTAAACTTTGAACTGTCTGAAGTGTCAGTACCTTCATGCCAAGCACTGTATTGGTTTGTGTATGCTGCTTAACCTTATTTTTCAGGGGGTCCTCAGAGACGAACCTGCGAATCAGTCTCGAGGGTAAGTGGTACCTTATGATTGAACAGTGTGTACATGTGGGGTATTGGTACTGTAACTCCTCTGCATCATGTGGGCCATTAGAGGGATTAGAAGGGGGTCTCAGTGTCCCAGAGGGCTGTGACCAAACTAGATCAACCATTACAAACCCTGACCTCTGGGTGGAGGCACCCGCCATAAAACCTAGGCCCCTCAACCTGTCAGTAGTCAAGCAGGCAGGGGTAGTAGCCCTTGAGATAGCACCACCTGGGGGTTACACTAACTTTCTGGATAGGCTGGTTAACCCTGGAGTTAAAACCTGAAAAATGAAAAAAAAAATGTATTGTCTCATAAACTGTAACAGCTCAAACATAGACTTGTATATCGACAAGCATATACAGCAAGGCTGTGTTTCCATCGAGGAGCTGTAAGAACATTACAGGGATTGTAAGAGCAAAGCTAGAGAAGTCTCTCATGTCCTCTAAGTCCCGGGATGGAAACAAATGGCAAGTTGTGTAGGGTTGTTCATAATCTATTTTTTATAGTATGCGGTCATCCTTACTGAAAAAATGTCCTTATTAGTTATTTATCGCTGCTGCCAGATGAAGTTTATGTGCTGTGCAAATTGATTCTGACTGTCCCTGATGTTGTTTTGGTTTTATTTGGGACATGCATGTTAACACTTTAGAATGTACACAACCAGTTGGAATGAGCAGGGCAAGGATTTTGAACTGGCTGATTTCCATACGGAAAAATGGGTAACTATATACTGGAAATGCTTCTGAATGTTTGAAAGTCATCAGAGTATAATACATGGACTCACGGGTGGATTTTCATAATGCTGGACTCAGGCACAGTTGCAGGCTGCACGTAGGTCTGCATCCAGTGGTTATGCCAAGGCAGCCAAGTTGCTGTTTTCAAAAGGTGCATCCATTTACAATAGAAAGTCATGATTTGGGGTAAAATAAAAAAAATTGATCCAAATACAATTTATGTCTTTTTGTCCTGCACCTGAGTCTTTTTTTGATGGTCTGACTGTCTAGACACAGATCCCATTTGAAAATAGAGATCTGTTAGGATAGATCCTTTTGAAAATGACCCCTCTGCCATAGTCATTTTCTGTCCTTATTCATCTGTGTATCGATGATACAAATTTGCTCTCCTGTAAACACTATGGTCAGTACCCAATATTCCAACGCTAATGAACAGAATGTAAGTCGTTAGGATACTGAGTGGATATGTCAACATGTTACTTGATCCTGTATTTTTGGGGCTGTACTCTGTATCACTGGAACCTGTATATACAAGGCAGTCAGTATCACTGGAACCTATATATACAAGGCAGTCAGTATCACTGGAACCTGTATATACAAGGCAGTCAGTATCACTGGAACCTGTATATACAAGGCAATCACTGTCACTGGACCCTGTATATGCAAGGCAGTCAGTATCACTGGAACCTGTATATACAAGGCAATCACTGTCACTGGACCCTGTATATGCAAGGCAGTCAGTATCACTGGAGTTTGTATATACAGGGCAGTCACTATCACTGGAACCTTTAAATACTGGGCTGTCACTATCACTGGAATTTCTATATACAGTTGGAACATATAGAATAAATAATGGGTAAGTGTGGTATGCAAAGATGTATACTTATCAAGGGGGCTAATTGGGGCTATAAGGCCACAAGCCTGAAGGGCGAGTGACTTATTGCCCTAATTAGACCCTGAGATTGGTATATTTCAGAGTGTACTACACTTACCCATTCTTTATTCAATATAATACATTAGGATGGTCACTGTTTAAAATAGCAACTGTGATTGTTTCCGGGTTTTCCATAGTGTACTTCATTTAGCTGAGGTGTTCAGAGTTGTGGCTCGTTAGTGTTTCCATAGTGTAGTGGACCTCTAAATAAGGGGCCATGGTTGCGCGGTGCCATCCTTTAGTTGGTGTTATGTAGTTTGCAGTCGGATGTCAGGCATGCAGTTGGGTGTTAGGCATGTGGTCGGGATCTGGGCGTATGGTCAGGCATGCTGTGGGGAGTTGGCTGTGTATTGGGGAAGTGAGTGTACAGTTTGTTTGGTAAGAGTGAGGAATTTTAACCATTACTGTGAGGTTTTATGTTAGTTTTTTGATTTGGTTCCGGTAGTTTGTTTTTTTTGGTGGGGGGGGGGAGAGGAGTTGAGTGTGTAGATTTGTTAGGTATGCTAATTGGTTGCTAATTCGTGGGTTAATTGGTTAACGAGATTGGTAATTATTTGCATTTACTGTGGTCCAATAGAACGTAATGTAGTGTGGGTATGTACTTTTAATTGATAGATTAGTCACAGGTATACAGGGAAATAAATGATGGCCTTTTCTATGGGGAAAGGTTCCCATGCATGTATTATATGTATATACAGGGTTGTTACTATCACTGAAATCTGTATATACAAGGTAATCAATATCACTGGAACCTATACATACATGGTTGTCATTGACACTAGAACCAGTATACCCCAGGGAGTCAGTATCACTGGCTCCTGAATAAACAGGGCTGTCATGCAGTGTCACTGGGACCTGTATACTGTATATATGTGTGTGTGTGTGTGTATATAGATATATATATATATATATGACCAACAGTTTCACAGGAACCTGTATATATGGAGCTGTCACTGTCACTGGAACTTGCTTATACAAGGCAGTCAGTATCACTGGAACCTGTATATACAAGGTGGTCAGTATCACTGGGACCTGTATATACTGGGCGGTTTCACTATCACTGGAACCTGTATATGCAGGATGTCAGTATCACTGGAACCTATATATACAGGGATGTCAGTATCACCGGAACCTATACATACAGGGATGTTACCATCATGGGAAACTGCCTAAACGGGGATGTCTGTATCACAAGAACCTGTATATGCAGGCTGTTACTATCAATGAAACCTGTATGTACAGGATATCACTGTCACTAGAACCTGTATATACTGGGCAGTCAGTATCACTAGAACCTGTATACAAGCCAGCCCAGTGGTGCTGAGGGTTGAGGTGCAGGACGCCACACCTTGCATCACGCCAGTGACCTTGGTTCAGGAATGACCTCGGGTCATTGGAGTGCCGGCACCGGGAGGGGTACGGAGCAGGATCGAGCAGCCTAAAGACAGCTGTCCTCTCCTGGAATGGTTAATGACCCCTCCATAGTTCCGCTGCCACCAGGTGGAGGTCTGATGGCAGCGCAGAAGGGATAGGGCGGCAAGTCGGGAGGGTGCCTTGGAACATGGCGCGTGCGTGCCTCCACACGTGTGCGTGCCCGGGGAAGGGGCAGATGAAAATGGGGAAAACTCTAGATAAAAAACATAATAGGAAAAAAGGAAGAACCTGTATACACGGAGATGTCACTATCACTGGAACCTGTATGTACAGGACTGGTACTATCACTACAATCTGTACATACAGGGCTGACACTATCACTGGAACCTATATATATATATATATATATATATATATATATATATATACACAAGTTGTCACTATCACTAGAACCTGCATATACACGGATGTCAGCATCAGTGGAACCTGTATATACTGGGCTTTCACTATCACTAAAACCTATATATAGTGGGCAGTCAGTATCACTAGAACCTGTATATACATGGCTGTCACTATCACTGGAACCTGCACATACAGGGATGTCAGTGTAACTGGAACCTGTATATACTGGACTTTCATTATCACTAGAACCTGTACATGCAGCTGTCACTGTCACTGGGATATGTACATGCAGGGATGTCAGTAGCACTGGAACATGTATATACAGGGAAGTCAGTATCACTGGAACATGTATATACAGGGATGTCACTGTCACTGAACCCTGTGTATACAGGGATGTCACTGTTACTGGAAGCTGTATATACAGGGCTGTCAGTATCACTAGAACCTCTATATACATGGCTGTCTCTGTCACTGGAACCCTGTATATGCAGGCATATCACTATCACTGGAACATGTATATACAGGTATGTCAATATCACTGGAACCTGTAAACATGGGGATATCACTGTTACTGGAACCTGTATATATACAGGGCTATCAGTATCACTAGAACCTCTATATACATGGCTGTCACTATCACTGGAATCTGTATATACTGGGATGTCACTATCACTGGAACATGTGTATATAAAGGGATGTCAGTATCACTGAAACATGTATATACATGGAAGCCAGTATCACTGGAACATGTATATACAGAGATGTCACACTTACTGGAACATGCACAGTATATACAGGGCTATCAGTA
This sequence comes from Neoceratodus forsteri, assembly GCA_016271365.2. NCBI lineage: Eukaryota > Metazoa > Chordata > Ceratodontiformes > Ceratodontidae > Neoceratodus > Neoceratodus forsteri. The sequence goes on along the minus strand of JADMNL010000031.1, from coordinate 68,314,212 downwards.
TCACTAGACCCTCTATATACATGGCAGAAACTATCACTGAAACCTGTATATACAGGGATGTCAGTATCACTGGAACCTGTATATACAGAGCCGTCACTATCACTGGAACCTGTACGTACAGGGTGTCAGTATTACAAGATCCTGTATATATATATAGGTCTGTCACTATCACTGGAACCTGTATATACAGGGATGTCAGTACCACTGGAACCTTTATATGCAGGGCTGTCACTGGAACCTGTATATACAGAGCTGTCACTGTCACGGGAACTTGTATATACAGGGATGTCAGTATTACCGGAACCTGCATATACAGGGCTATCAGTCAGTATCACTGGAACCTGTATATACAGGTTGTCACTATCACTGGAACCTGTATTTACAGGGCTGGTACTATCACTAGAACCTGTATATACTGGGTAGTCAGTGTCACTGGAACCTGTATATATGTGGCTGTCTCTATAACTGGAACTGGTATATACATGGATGTCAGTGTTACTGGAACCTGTACATACTGGGTAGTCAGTATCATTAGAACCTGTATATACAGGGCTGTCACTATCACTGGAACATGTATATGCAGGGATGTCAGCAGTACTGGAATGTGTATACTCAGAGCTGTCAGTCAGTATCACTAGAACCTGTACATACAGTATAGGACTGTCAGTTTCACAGGAACCTGCATATGCAGAGCTGTCAATATCACTGGAACCTATATATATATATATATATATATATATATATATATATAGGATGTCACTGTCACTGGACCATGTATAGGAACATAGAAACTGTGTCGGCAGATGGGAACTGAAAGACCCATTTAATCCATCCAGCCTGCCCGTGTTTCTGCCCCCTTCCCTATTTAGAACGCACCCTGATGTGTCCCCAGTGTCTGTCCCATGCGAGTTTGAACTCGCATGTTGTCTTGGATTCCACCATCTCCTGAGATGGGCTGCTCCATGGGTCTATGACTCTTTCTGTAAAGTACTTCCTGAGGTTGCTTTTCAATCTGCCTCCCACCAGATGCAAGTTGTGCCCCCTTGTACGTGCATCACCGTTTTGCAGGAAGAGGTTTCCTGCTTGTATTGATTTGATTCACTTAACATATTTAAAGGTTTTGCTCATGTCCCCTCTGTTTCCTCTCTGCTCAAGGCTGTACAGATATAGTTCCTTGAGTCTTGCCTCGTATGGCTCACGATGCAGTCCATGCACCATCTTTGTAGCCCTTCTCTGCATTGTCTCCAGGAGGTCTATGTCTTTTTTGAGGTAGGTCCTCCAAAACTGACTGCAGTACTCTAAATGTGGCCTCACCAAGGACCTGTCGAGAGGAATGATGACCTCACTCTTTCTACTTGAAAACTCCCCCTACCAATGTATCCAAGGAATGCCACTCGCCCTCTGTGCTGTCTTTTCACACTGTTTTCCAACCTTTAAGTTATCCTTGATGACTACTCAGAGGTCTCTTTCTGTCTTTGTCTCCTCTAACTGATGCCCTCCCAGTGTGTACTTTATCCCTGGGTTTCTTTTTCCTATATGCATAACCTTACACTTCTTAGCATTAAACGTCAACTGCCAATCCCTGGACCATTCCTTGAGTTTTTTCAGGTCTTCTTCCATACCTTTCGCTCCCTCCTGCATGTGTACTCTGTTGCAGAGTTTTGTCATTTGCAAACAGGCAAACCTTCCCCTTCAAGTCACTTGCAATATCTCCAATAAATATGTTAGAGTATAGGTCCCATCACAGACCCCTGTGGAACACCACTGGTCACTTTGCCTTCCCTTGATAGTGATCTATTGACAAGCACTCTCTGCATCCTATCTTGCAGACAGTTGGTGATCCAGCTCATTATCTTATGACTGACTCCTGTATGTTCTAATTTGTTAGCTGGCCTTCTGTGGGTGACAGTGTTGAAGACTTTGCTGAAGTCCAGGTACACAATGTCCACTGCTCCTCCCTGGTCAACTGCTCTGGTGACCCAGTCAAAAAAGTCGATCATATTGGTTTGACAAGAGCATCCTGCTGTGAAGCCATGTTGCCTGGGGTCAATCTTTCTCTATCCTCTCCTTTAGCAACAGCTCCATACTTTTTCCTATCACCAAGGTCAAACTGACTGGTTGGTAGTTTCCTGCCTCTTCCCTGCTTTTGCTGTTATGTAAAGATACTACTGTTGCCCTTTTCCAGTCCTGAGGTATTATTCCACTTTCTGGTGACTTGCTGAAAAGCTCATCGAGTGGTTTGGTGAGTTCTTCCTGAAGCTCCTTCAGTACCCTAGGGTGGATGCCATTTGGCCCCATTGCTTTATCTACCTTGAGCCTATTCAGTTCTTCTAGGACCCTTTCCCTTGTGAAGGGTCTTGCGTCTTCTCCTGTGGCGTTGTATACTGACCTACTTAGTGTAGGACCCTTCTTGCTGTCTTCCATGGTGAAGACTGAGCAAAAGAAATCATTTAGTAACTCTACTTTGTCTTCGTCTGTCTCTGTCATCTTGCCTTCTTTTGTTGCTAACCTGACTATTCTCCCCTTACTCTTTCTTTTTTCTCATATATACTGTGTCTGAAGAAGGTTTTGTCTACCTTCTTGACCCCCTGTGCTATTTTCTCCTCCACCTGCGCTTTTGATCTCCTAACTGCCTTTCCTGCCTCAGTCAGCTTGGTTTTGTATTCTTCTCTGTCTAATTCACTTTTAGTTCGATGTGCTTATGCAACTAGATAAGATGAGATGATGCTTGTGTGACTTGATTTACTTTTGGGGCTTTCCTCCTCTCTATCCGTGGGATATACCACCCTGTAGGGGTACGACGCAAGGAACCCTAGAGGAGGGCTCCCCCCCCACAGGTGCCACAGGAATTATTGCGTCAGCTAAAGGTAGGTTAGGAAGAAGCCCATGAGGAAGAGAGACGAGCCGATGGAGGAGGAGGGGTGGATGGTGGGCAATAAGAAATGAATCCTGGAGAGCCCTAGGATGAGTGACCTTTTTAAGCCTGATGGGGGAGTTATGTAGTTGCTCCAATCATCGAACCTTGGGCTTAAAGCCCTCCCATTTGATGTGCTTACACAACTAGATGAGATGAGATGATGCTTGTGTGACTTGATTTACTTTTGTGGCTTTCCACCTCTCTATCCGTGGGATATACCACCCTGTAGGGGTATGACGCAAGGAACCCTAGAGGAGGGTCCCCCCCCACAGGTGCCATGGGAATGATTGCATTGGCTAAAGGTAGGTTAGGAAGAAGCCCAAAAAGAATACCCAGTCGGGTGTCGAGCATCGAAGAGGTGAGATTGATGAATGAATAAATTCTGAGAAGATAAGGGTGGACTTCCTAACAGAGGGGAAAGCTGGGGGCCACCATCTGCCTCCATCCAACAGCAGAACCTAACTAATTAACCTAAGAAAGCACTAACTCTAACTAATATTATGACCATTGGCATGGAGGAGAGGAAAAAACCCCTTTGAGGAGGAAACCTCTGGGGATCCAAGGCCTGGGTCGCCTTCCCTCCAGGCTGACAGTGTTTGATTTGAGGATGCAAGTCGTTAAAGAGAAGGATTCCATAAAGAGAAGGATATCAGTAGAGAAGATGATGGGATAGGGGAAATCCCCAAAAGAAAGCACAGATTGAAGAAGGAACATGAGGCAATGATGAAGACTGAAGATGGTGATCGCCTCAGGAAGGTGGCAGGTTGATGAGGTAGCATAAGACCCAATGAGAGGCATGCGTGATTGAGCGATGCAAGTAAGCAGACACCGAGGCAGAGAAGGCATGCTTGATGATGCGATGTGAACAATTAGACCCTGAGGTCGGAGTCGATGAGGGCATAAGATTCAATCATAGCAATGCTCGAGGAAGTGATGGAAATAGATAAACCGTGAGATAAGGATGAGTGAAAGCTGACCAGAGTCATGAACCTGATACATGCGGCAGGATGGCCGTGGGTTGAAGACCCAAAAGAGTTATCAATTGCAGGCCTCGATTGAAGTGAATCCTTGATGGCCAGTTTGGAATGTGAATAACAGGAGACGGGAATGAACTGGAAAAAGAACTGGTACGAAGGTAGAATGCTCAATAGAGCGAAGTAATGAAGTAGATTCCTCGAAAGGAGGTAGACCCCGAGGCCACGGATGTCTGGAACCAGAGGGCATGCGAACTGGAGGGTACGCTCAGTTCGAGCAATCGAGAGGAGCAAAATTGGATGACATATGATGAGGAGGAAAGCCATCAGTGGAGTGAATCCATAATGGCCGGGACGAGAAAAGGTGCTTGGACGAGGAAGGTAAAAGTAGGAAACGGATGAGGTACAATGATGGATTGAAGCCATGGAGGCTAGTATGGGAAAGCGAGGTATGAAAGGATGAAGGGTGGCAGGGAGGTCAATGGGATAACGTAGGACCCTCCCTGTATGGGATGAGAACCGCTGAATTTGGACAATGGTGGAGAGCAACCAACTAGCCCTTAGTAAAGGCGGTGGACAGGAAGGCATGTGCTTGAGTGGCGATAGAGTCGAATTGAGGAATAGCAGGGATGATAGAGCAATGCGATGAATTAGACCAATGCCAAGAAGGCAGGCCTGGAACTGAAGGGTATGCTCGGGCTTGGGTCAAGTGATCAAGGGGAGCAAAAGGACAATGGATGATGATGGAGTGAAGCCATAAGTGGAGTGAATCCTTGATGGCTGGTACTAGGATAAGGCATAGTGAATGAGGACTGGAGTCAGGAACTCAATATATGCGGCAGGAGGGCTGCGGCTTAACGAGATGGCATATGATACATGATAGGTATGCCCAAAAGAAATATCGATAGCAGGCCAGATGGATGAGTAAAACGGTGGAAGGCACATGAATAGCTCCACACTGAACAATAATAATAATATTAATTATAAGAATCAGCAGTTATATAGCGCTAGGCAGACACAAGGAATCCCAAAGCGCTTTACGAGCAATGCTAGACCAGTAGTGAAGTGACTGAATGTGGAGTGGCAGCCAGAGGGCACAGCAATGCCCACACACAGCCTGCATAGCAAATGCCGCCACTGTCTGGTTAATAGGAGAAACCGTTTGGGAATAAATTTGGCTTCATTGTGTTTTGCAATCCGTTCCACAGTTAGAAAGGCTGCACGACCAAGTGCCCGAGAACCTGCAGTACAGGCACTACAGAAGCTACAGCACCGCTGCCAGAGAGGTACAAGACGGCAGGAGCACAGGTAGAAAATGCGACAAAAACATATGTAAAAGTGCTCACAGGAAGGCAGTTGGAATCTGCATGAGTAGAGTCCCAGGGTAACCAAGTGGAAAGACAAACACAAGTGCATGCTAAGCTATGTAGGGTGAGACCAAAAGGAAAGAAACCCACATACACTGCCGCCAGGCAAATAAAGAAACGTAGCATAGGACTGGCAAAGGAGAAATGGCGTAGGGATGATGGTGCTTCCCGAACCTCACGCTGTATGGTGGCAACAAGACACCATTGAAATACCGACACGTAGTCAAGCGGTACCGCCAGAACGGGATGGCCCTGCTACAGTCGAATGTGGTTAAACAGGAGACTATGCCGAAAGAAGTGAATGGACGGTGGCACAAAATGGAGCTGATGGGGAGGTAAGTGGCAAGACAGATACAGGACTGCGTGGTGTGGAGGCAGGAACTGAAACTGACGGCACTGGTAGGGGGGGTAGAAAATGAGAGGAGAGCTCAGAGAGATGGAGAGCCATGGGACAGCGGCTACGAAGAGGAGGGGCAGGGTGAAGACAGGTATGAGGACAGTCACCGATCGAGCGGCAGAACAAGGAGGGAGTGAGCAGTCCCTTGCGGGAGCGGAAAGAGAGCCGCAGAACCGGCACTGCAGGAACAAGAGAGATAGCGAGCCACTGGATCAGCAGCAGGGAAAAGGAGACAGCTGGTGGCCGGAGGCACTGCAAATACTACAACAAGGGAGAGGCAACAACACCGGGAAATAGGTAGGAGGAGTGGCGCCTCCAGCCGCAATAAGAAACGAATACTGGAGAGCCCCAGGATGAGTGACCTTTTGGAGCCTGATGGGGGAGTGACGTAGTTGCTCTGTCTATTGAACCTTGGGCTTAAAGCCCTCCCATTATTTATATTCTGCAAAAGCCCTTCTTTTTTCCTTGTGTAACCCAGGGCCGGTATGCCATTTGTATCTGACAGCAATACCAGGTGGGCTGGGTTTGAGGAGGAATAGGTCACTCGGCACAAAGGCTAGGTTTGGCTACTCTGCACAGGGGCATGCAAGTAATTCCGAACACAGGAAGCAATAACTGTAATATCCAATACCAGCTGTGGGATTCTAAAGTGTGGCTTTTTATTCACATCCAACAGAATAAACAAAGCATAGATGGACCCCCACGGGGCTACAATCCTGGTAATGCAGATTAAAAGAGACTAGAACACTTCCACAACACTTTAGCCCTCAGGCTCTGAACCCACTGGGCACACAGCCCGGACTCGCACTCTGGTTTGGGTTACACTGCCTGAGCTTGTACACTGTTCTTGGTTTTCCCGGGCTCGGCTCCCTTGCCAGCCACTTGGATACCTTCCATACTTCATGGGAACATTTTCTGGTGGCTCCCTAAACCACCTAAGAGCACCTTGGCTCCATCAGGGAATCTTCCTTTCAATCCCATGTCTGGGTACTTTCCTCAGGCACTGGCTAAGTACCTGAGAGAAAGTAAAAGGTGTCTCAGAGCAAATCCGTAGAGGTGAATTTGGTTACTACTGATGGGGGGTCTCCCACCTCTCACTCCCACAATTCATACCCGGTCATTTCTCTGGACAGTAAACACCTCATCCTGTAAAGCTTTGCAATGTAGATTCTTGTTAAATGTATTTCACATTCCATCTACTTGTCTTGCTTCCCATTTATGCTGGACTTGAACATACTTTTAAATGGCATAGTCCATTACTCTAGACCCCCCACTGAGTTAAGCAGTCCAATCCCCAATTTCCTTTACTCTTTGTGCTGGACTTGAACATACTTGAATTAAGTGACAATGACCATTACTCTAGACCTCCCACAGATTAAGCAGTCCAATCCCCACTTTCCAACTGTACTTGGCTGTCTTTTCCTGACCCCACAGTAACAGTCCCTTTAGTTTCCTTCTGTTCAGGTGAAAAACACTTGGCCGTTTTTCAGAGCGAACTCACCCTTTGGTTGCAGGTGCCCCACAGGTGTTTTCTCCACAGGAATTTTTCCCTCAGAGCTTCTGGTGCCTCAGCACAACTTGAACAGGCAGTTTCTTTCCCTTAGCCAGACCCAGGGGGGTTGCCCCTGAAAAACAGGCAAAAACCTTCCCCCCATCCCCTTAGGGATGGGGCCTTTGAACTATTGAAAGCGGTCTCCACCACTTCAATTACCACTTCCTGTGTTCCTCTTCAGGTGGAAACACACACCTTCCCAAAGTAGCTCTAAAACAGCTTAAAGCTCTGAGAGCCTGCACACACTCAGCTGTACTACTGTCTCTCACTTAGACTGCACACAGACTGAATTCAAAATGCCCAACATTCTACACTAACCTCCAACTGCAACATTCCAGTGTGGCTTATGCAGCTGCGAAAGTTCTATAATGATGTCATCCCTCAGTCTCAGCTGAGACTGAGAACAGAGTAAGACAGTGTGAAATCCATTTAACTGGAGTTTCACAAGCTGCCTTCCCTGCCTACCACTAGGTCTTACTGGGATTCTAGTAACCCCGGGTAACAGGGGCGTTACACTCACCCTGGGCCAGGAAAATGACTGTCCGCAGTCTTTAATCACCTGGCTTAGGCCATCTCGCAACATGTGTTGACTATGGGGAGGTAGCGCTACCTTCTCCCCTACCATGTGCCAGCACAGGCAGACAACACTAAGGGCCTAGAGGCCTTTGGCTGATGCATCAGCCTCTACTCTACCCGCTAACTATGAGTGCCTAGTGTCTCCGGTAGAACTGACCAGAGCATAGCCCTAATAGATCAGCACTGCGGCCCCTACAGCTGTTTGGGACCGCAGTCTGTCTATCCCCCCTAGCCCTCTAGGGGAAAACCTGTCTGCCTCTAACTCAAATCCCAAAACAAAACAAACAGGGGACCTCCCCAAACCTGGACACCATGCAACCACATGGTGCAGGAGCTAATACCATACCATTGCATTACTCCCACATCCCCCACAACCATACCTGTGGAAGAAAAAGGTTGCACACAGTAACAACAACAACAACAGTACTTTAAATACTACACTCTAAAGTACTAGTGAGGAACTCCGATGAGTCCCTCCTCCTCTTCTTGTTTTCTCTTCTATCTTCTTCAGGAACACCTGCAAAAAAAAAAAGAATTACAACACACACTCCTAATCTGCATACACAGTCTAGCTAAACCCCTACCATCAAAACACTAGAGAATCCCAAAAAGATTTTTTTTTTTTTTTTAGAAAAGTAGAAAAACAGTATAAACATTAGAAAACAGTAGAAAACAATGACATTATTTACAATACACATATTTGGGGGATGGAGTGCCCTAAAAGTCCCATCTAGTGACCACAGTGCCCAAGGCAAGTCCATTAAAGAGTCTCTCCTGGGCGGAGCCTGGTGAAGCACAGTTCTAGCAGGCCAAAGTCCTGAAGGGAGAGTCTTTGAGGACAGTTCACACATCTGGAGTCTGCTAGTGTAGGGTGTACTGCAAATGTCATAAGAATAGAAAAGTCTGGACTTACCAGTCCCTTGTAGTACGAAAACAGCACCGACCTGGTCCTCAGCCGAAGACTCTCCCTGGCAGCATTCTTCCAATACAACTGGGCGGACATCTTCTGGGAATGACAGGAGGGCACTTCTGGAAACTGCTGGGTTGATGTCATCTCTGGAGATGGAATCTTGGAACAGGAACAAAAAGGAAAACAGCTGGTCTGACGTCATCCGGTTACCAGGCGATGAATCAGGATACAGCTGGGCTGGCGTCCTCTCTGGATCTGAAGTCATCTGGTGGGCCAGTCTATGGATTCTGGAAAGTCAGTACACTGTAGAACTGATGAATGTGGGGCATCTGAGTCCTGGATGTCCATACTGGCGGAACAACAAAGGCACTGCAATGGCTGGAGTGGCAGCACTGGCTACCACTGCTCTGCTTTCCATTTAGTAGGCATGGGTACATTCGCAGGGAGGTCTTTGCATTGTGGCCAATAGCACAATGGGTCAGGCGCTTGAATTATTACCCCGTCTGGGCACACATAATTCACACTATGAAAGGTTTCATGTCCCTCTCCAGCCACTATTCGAACAGTGTCCATTAACAGTGTCCTGCCTCTTTTCCACTGGCTGTATTTTCCGTGAGACATTCTGTTCCTGACATGCTTGTTTGCACCAGGATGCACACATTTCATTGCTTCTGCCCAAATTCAGGATTTCCTGTTGTTCTCAATCTCCTCCCAGACTCTCCAAGGAAAGGTAGGAAAGGACATCCCATATATTTTATTTGCCTTCCTACGAACCAGTCTCTCCTCTTTACTAGCTTTGGTCAACCTGAGACCTCTGGCCTGGCTTGGGGGCCGCCAGTCCTGGTTCTGCCAGCTACGCATTCTCAAAGACACAAAAAATGGATCCCTGACTTCTTCTTGCACAGCCAGGGCAGTGGAATCACCACTCTCTTCCATGTATCTCTGAGGCAAGAGCTTGAGGCTGTGTACCAGTTCCTTTTTCACAAGGCCACATAGGTTCCCCCTCTTCTTCTTCCTCACTGAGAATCTATGCCCAGGAGTGAGCAGTCATCCTCACTTCTGAGACTATCCACTCTTCACTGGGCGTGGAGGTCGAAACCTCCCATTCAAAGGCCTCCCTCATCTCGTCTTCTCCTATGAGACTTGGGCTAGGCCCTGCTCTCCACGGGTCTACTGATGCTCTTCCTGATATGTCTCTCTGTGACTCAGAATCCGAAACATCAGCACGTTGTTCTGTCTGTAAATCTGCACCCTCTAGCTTTGTGCCACACTCCCCCGAGGGGCCTTCTCCAACAGGCTCCGCCTGGTGCTGTGTGCTGCCAACTGCAGATTCTTGAACTTTTGTCCATGTGGGAGCCAAACGAATCTTGGGTGCTTTAAATAAACCGTATTTCTCTAGGCACCCAGAACAGTGAGGTACCATGAAGATGTCCCTTCCAGCATTTAAGCACATTAAACATACAGTACTTGCACTGGATATCCAGGAATCACCACATGAGGAGGCAGTCATCCTCCGCAGTAACATCTCTCAATGTCCCTTAACTTGTTTACTTCTACTGCTACCACAGCCCGGGCATGATCCGGGTAGCAGGCTGGTTCTGAGGCCATGACTGCAGAGAAAAACAAACAAATGCTCACTGTTATTTCAAGTCCCATTTCACTGAAAACTTTCTCTGTCTTTCAAAATGGCTCCTCTGCTGCTGTATTTACATTACTACCCCACCCTGTAATGGCGGTGACAGCACTCCTACGCATCAACATTCTCAAATTGGGTCAAGTCACTGCGCATCCGATTTACACACTCTACTGATAACTTTGCTCAAACTGCACAAACTTGCACTGTTCTTTTTCCTAGCACATTTATATGATTTACCACAGACTTTTCACTTGCTGAAGACATTGCTCTAGCTCACAGTCCCTAAAAGCCTCAGTATTTCAAGCATAGGATTGCCTTTAACTCTTGCTGCATATCTTGACACAACTCACAGTCTCTCTCATGGCTTTGAAACTTACACTGACGCTGAACCCATAACTATGCTCACAGTCGATGGCTTAAAAGGCTTGCTTTTGCTGGTAAACTTAACACAGTCTTTAATTGCAAAGCTACTATGCTGCTGCACACAGATTCAGCTGGCTTCCGGCAAAAATCACTTGTTTGAGCAATTATTTCTGTTGGTACTCACTGTTATCAGTAGCTGTTTGCTGCGATGGAAAATGGCCTGCAGCCAGTCTTGGAGGCCTCCGAACAGAAGCGGGTTGGCAGTCCTGCCGATTGTCCCTCCGAACACCACACTCACAATCCAGTCGATCGAGATGCGGGTTGAGCCCGAATTTAAACAGAAAAATCTGTTTTTTACTCTTTTTACAGCGCTTTCAGTCACCGCGACGCTCCTCTTGTAAGCCAGTACACACACTCCACTCACACTCCCTCTCGAATGCTGGGCAGTCACTGAAGAGGTGGCTTGGGGGCGGGACTGATTGCAGTCTGACCAATCACACGACGCCATGCAAATGAGCCTCTTTCCTCTCAAGCGCTCTTCTCCTCACGGCGATCATCGAGCAGGCAAACTGCTAAACCACACTTTTTTTTTTTTTTTTTCGACTGACTTCACGGCGGGAGCCCATTTCAACCATTTTTCATGGCCATAAACACAGCAAGTCTCTCAATTCACTCAGAAGGCATTTCCAACGTCCAGGGCACAATTTTCCTTTTGCTACCCCTAGTTTTCCACACTTTTCTTTGTCACAACAGTTTTAAAAACTGGCAAACACTGTACATTTTGATGCAGGAAAAGGGCATACTCTCTCAGGCTTTACTGCTCCTTGGTAAACAGTTGGCATTTTAACAGCAGCACATGGACAACAGCACACAGCGGCACAGTAGTTAACCTTGCTTCAGATTTTTGGGCTACCCACTGCCAGATAACCAAAACGCTAGCCCTTTGCCCGAGCACCTTTCTTGCATTCCTCCCTAAGTTCCAAACCCAAATCCTCAGCGGTACCTCCATTTTTGTAACCCAGGGCCGGTATGCCGTTTGTATCTGACAGCAATACCAGGTGGGCTGGGTTCGGGGAGGAATAGGTCACTCGGCACAAAGGCTAGGTTTGGCTACTCTGCACAGGGGCACCCAAGTAATTCCGAACACAGGAAGCAATAACTGTAATGTCCAATACCAGCAGTGGGATTCTAAAGTGTGGCTTTTTATTCACATCCAACAGAATAAACAAAGCATAGATGGACCCCCACGGGGCTGCACTCATGGTAATGCAGACTAAAAGAGACTAGAACACTTCCTCAACACTTTAGCCCTCAGGCTCTGAACCCACTGGGCACACAGCCCGGACTTGCACTCTGCTTTGGGTTACACAGCCCGAGCTTGTACACTGTTCTGGGTTTTCCCTGGCTCGGCTCCCTTGCCAGCCACTTGGACACCTTCCATACTTCATGGAAACATTTTCTGTGGCTCCCTAAAACACCTAAGAGCACTTCGGCTCCATCAGGGAATCTTCCTTTCAATCCCACGTCTGGGTACATTCCTCAGGCACTGGCCAAGTACCTGAGAGAAAGTAAAAGGTGTCTCAGAGCAAATCCGTAGAGGTGAATTTGGTTACTACTGATGGGGGGTCTCCCACCTCTCACTCCCACAATTCATACCCGGCCATTTCTCTGGACAGTAAACACCTCATCCTGTAAAGCTTTGCAATGTAGATTCTTGTTAAATGTATTTCACATTCCATCTACTTGTCTTGCTTCCCATTTATGCTGGACTCGAACATACTTTTAAGTGGCATAGTCCATTACTCTAGACCCCCCACTGAGTTAAGCAGTCCAATCCCCAATTTCCTTCACTCTGTGCTGGACTTGAACATACTTGAATTAAGTGGCAATGCCCATTACTCTAGACCTCCCACAGATTAAGCAGTCCAATCCCCACTTTCCAACTGTACTTGGCTGTCTTTTCCTGACTCCACAGTAGCAGTCCCTTTAGTTTCCTTCTGTTCAGGTGAAAAACACTTGGCCCTTTTTCAGAGCGAACGCACCCTTTGGTTGCAGGTGCCCCACAGGCATTTTCTCCACAAGGAATCTCTCTCTCAGAGCTTCTGGTGCCTCAGCACAACTTGAACAGGCAGCTTCTTTCCCTTACCAGGACCCAGGGGGGTGCCCCTGGAAAACAGGCAGAAACCTTCCCCCCATCCCCTCAGGGATGGGGCTCTTGAACCATTGAAAGCGGTCTCCGCCACTTCAATTACCAGTTCCTGTGTTCCTCTTCAGGTGGAAACACACACCTTCCCAAAGTAGCTCTAAAACAGAGCTTAAAGCTCTGAGACCCTGCACACACACTCAGCTGTACTACTGTCTCTCACTCAGACTGCACACAGACTGAATTCAGAATCCCCAACATTCTACACTAACCTCCAACTGCAACATTCCAGTGTGGCTTATGCAGCTGCGAAAAGTCTATAATGATGTCATCCCTCAGTCTCAGCTGAGACTGGGAACAGAGTGAGACCGTGTGAAATCCATTTAACTGGAGTTTCACAAGCTGCCTTCCCTGCCTACCACTAGGTCTTACTGGGATTCTAGTAACCCCGGGTAACAGGGGGGTTACACATGATTTTGGTTGCAACTTTCTTGGTGAACCAGAGTGGATTTGTCTTTCTTTTGGATTTGGTGATCTGCCTAGTGCATGTAACTGTAGCTGTATTTAAGCAGTTTTTAAGGCCTCCCAACATTCTTCTACATCTTCTGAGTTTCTACCATCTAGCATGGATGTGATTTATAAGTTTCATTCCAGGAAAGTTCGCTCTCCTGAAATCTAGAACCTCGGTTTTAGTGTGACTGGTACCTTCTACCTTGTTCACAGTTAGCAGGATTGTCCTGTGGTCACTGGTCCCCAGATTGACCCCTACTTGCACATCTGAGACTTTTGTGCTATTTGTGAGCATCAAGTCCAGTATTGCTTTGTCTCTGGTTGGGGAATTCACCAGATGTTGTAAACCTGTTCCTTGCAGTGCAAACAGGAAATCTTTGCTTCGTTCGGAGGATGCTATGTAAGTATAAACAGGGATGTCACTGTTACTGGAACCTGTATATACAGGGCTGTCAGTATCACTAGAACCTCTGTGTACATGGCTGTCACTATCACTGGAACATGTATATACAGGGATATTTCTGTCACTGGAACATGTATATACAGGGATGCCAATATTACTGGAACCCGTATATACAGAGCTGTCACTATTACTGTAACCTGTATATACAGGGATGTTAATGTTAGTATTACTGGAACCTGTATAGGTATGTCAGTATCACTGGAACATGTATATACAGAGCTGTCACTATCACTGGAACCATACAGGGATGCAGCCGGACCACGGTGCGGCAGTTGGATTTCCACTTGCGACGCCGACAACCTGGGATCAAAAACAGACCTGGATATTTGAGGGCCAGCTGGGGGAGAAGGATCGAGCATTCTGGGGACTGCTGTCCTTCCCGGGAGAGAGTGCATTATGGACCCATGGCGGAGGCTGGGGGTACTGCTGCAACCGGCATGGTCATGTTAGGGAGGGTGGGGCAGACACTGGATGTCATTGCACGTTCTCACCCCCAGGGAGCAAGCATGGAAAAAACCAGCTCCCCGGCATGACGACCCATTCTACTCCGCTGTCCACTGCCTCCAACGTCCACTGGGGGGGGCCCGCTCCTGTGACCCCAACCATGGGGGTAAGCCGGGCTTGCAACATGTCTGCTGGAGGGAAGCTCTCTGAAGTGCCCCGCCGTGAGGCAAGCCTGCATGGGTATGCAGGCGGAGCGGGTCCAAAGATGGGGGAACCGGGCAAAAAAAAAAAGAACCATACAGGGATGCCAGTATTATAGGAACCTGTATATACAGGGATGTCAGTATCGCTGGAACTTGTATATACAGGTATGTCAGTATTACTGGAAGATGTATATGCAGGGATGTCAGTATCACTGGAACCTGTATATATATTGGGCTGTCACTATCACTGGAATACGCATATACAGGAATGTCAATATTACTGGAACCTGTATGTACAGGGATGTAAGTTTCACTAGAACATGTATTTACAGGTATGTCAGGATTACTAGAACATGTATATATATGGATGTCAGTATCACTGGAAAGTATATAGAGGTATGGTAGTATCAATAGAACCTGTATATGCAGGAAGTCAGTATCACTGGAACCTTTATATACAGGGCTGTCAGTCCGTGTCACTGGAACCTGTGTGTGTACATATATATATATATATATATATATATATATATATATATATATAGGAATATTAGCATCACAGGATCCAGTATATATTGGGCTGTCAATATCACTGGAACCTGTATATACAGGAATGTCAGTATCAGTAGAACCTCTATATACAGGGATGTCAGTAAACACAGAAACAGAGAAACTGTCAGCAGATAAGGACCTCTAGGCCCATCCAGTCTGCCCGTAGGCCCTATGCAAGCATGCATCCACTCACCCTAAGTGGTCAATGGCTTTTCATCACTTCCTTCCCACCCAAAGTTTTCCTGTGCTTGTCTCAGGCATGTTTAAACCCCTCCACTGTGCTTGCTCCTACCACCTCTTGTAGCAGACTATTCCAAGCGTTCACCACCATCTCCACGTAGAAAAACTTCCTCACGTTACCTCGTATCCCCCCCCCAATTTCATATCATGCCCCCTTGTTCTGATATCTTTTCTACACTGGAAAAAGTAACCCCCCTACAAATGGGGGTTCCCGAACAGTCTTCTTTGAGCTTGCCTAAATGCTCACTGCCAGGTTTGTGTCCTGTGTTTTGGCAGTTTAAATGTGATTGCCAGAGAGTGCCTGTATAGCCTCTGTGCACTGTCTCTTTAAGAGCTGCTTGGATTGCAGTTATAAGTAATCTGAGAGGGAGCTCTGTTGAAAGATGTAACTATTTGCTGAAAATCATTTAGAGTGATAATAATAATGTAGTTTGTCTAACCTGCCTTCTTTACAGCAAAGACACTTTTGTTTATCTCCACTATCTTGGTCCTGGACTGCCGAATTGGACCAATCAGTATTGGTGGGACCTAATATGGAGCCGGACTACAGGAGCTGTCTGGAGTCAAAAGCTGTAGGAATTGTAGTTTTGGGCTTTTGATGCCTTTCTGCAACTGAAGTGGGAGCTCTTGCTTTGACTGACAGCTGAATCAGCCAACCGAACCTTTTGGATCTTGGGGAAATCCCAGATTGCTTGCAATTTTCAGTTAGTTCTGGGCTGGAAAGTGAAATGAGTAAGAGCTCAAGTGTTTTTGAGCAGCAATCCTGAGTGGATTCGCATGGGAGAACTGTGAAAGGGCTAAGTTTTGGCCTGTATGTCTGCCTGCTGCCCCTGAGAGGAAGAAAAGAGAATTATTTCGGACTAAATCCGAGTTTGTGACAACGAAGTAAGCCACTGATTTTCTACCAGACTCATACCTGAAGACGACCAAAGATTTTGCTGAAAGCAATTGGCCTGTCAGGATTTCCAGCTGCTTTTGAATCCCCAGTTTGTGCAGAGACTTTGCGATCGTGACCTGAGAGTGGTTTGCCTGGTACAGTAGAATTTCCTTACATGTAAATGTGCTGTGTATTGACAGTGGGTCATGATTTGGTTCCTCACTGTGTGAACTGTGTTCTGCTTGCTGGGAGCTGTATCCAGCCCAAAATGGACTGTGTCCGAATTTGTCTCCATTTGGCCGGGGCCTTGCCACACTGGCCCAGCAAGACTACCCACTGTACAGAGAAAGCCATCAACGAGAGACCTGCCTGGGGATCAGCCCCCTGCTCCATGCTTGAACATGAACAACGCCTCGGTGAGTCGTGTGGGCCCTGCTTCTCCTGGTACTCCAGAGTAACCACCTGCTGTCTCGATTTTCGTCCAGCCTGTGTCCAGTCTTGGGTATCGTGAGTAGTCATCAGGGTAGCTCCCTGCAACAACAGCGTAATCTAAAAGTGTGTCATCTGATTGTATTGTTTTCTTTTCACGAACTGAGCCCTCCAACTCCGGATTACAAATAGTGTGTGTTGTGCATGTTGTTTTCTTCTATCACAGGGCCCCAACCAGCTGCAACATTCCTGGCTAGCCCACCGTTCTCCATCTGGGTACCCAAAGTGTGTAACTGTTTATGGACCCTGAAGTGCATGCATAACTGTTGAATGATAAGAGTCTCTAAGCAAATTTACCTGATTACGCCCCTCCCTTGTTCAAGTCCCTTAAATAAATCAGATCTAACTCTTTTTTGCATTTACCCTGACTGTGGTTCCAGTTTGTGCAAGAGTACTGTATTGCTGTTATTTGCTGTGTATAACCCTGTTTTACAGGGGGTCCCCAGGGCCGAGCCAGAGGAAATCCCTGGTGGTAAGTGCAAACAGTGTGGGTACTTGTGTGGTGCATCAGGGGGTATTGTGAAAGTGATTATTGTGTATTGTTCCGGCCACTAGTAAGGAAAGAGGGGGGTTACAGTGTCCCGGAGGGCTGTGCCCAGGCTAGCTTGACCACTACCAACCCTGACCTCCGGGTGGAGATACCTGTTTCAGAACTCAGGCCCCTTAACCTGCTACTAGCCCAGCAGGCAGGGGTAGTAGCCCTTGGGATAGCGTCACCTAGGGGTTACAAAAAGATCTCCCAACTGCACCTTGTTTATGCCCTTGAGGTACTTAAAAGTTTCTATCATGTCGCCCCCCTTTCTCTCCTCTCCTGCAGTGAGTACATATTGAGGTCTCTTAGTCTCTCCTCATGTTTTATTGTGCAAAACATGCACCATCTTTATCGCCCTTCTCTGGACAGCCTCCACCGTGTTTATGTCCTTACACATGTGTGGTCTCCAGTACTGCACATAGTACTCCAGGTGAGGCCTTACTAGTGTTTTATACAGTGGTATCACCACTTCTGCCTCCTACTAGTAATACCTCTGTGTATGCACCCCAGCATGCCACTGGCCCTCCCTGCAGCCTTTGCACACTGCCTTGATACCTTCAGGTCATCAGATATGATAACCCCTAGGTCCCTTTCCTCTTTGGTGATGGTCAGCACCTCCCCATATCCTGTAGATCTCCCCAGGGTTCCCCCTACCCAGGTGCATTATCTTGCACTTTTTTGCATTTAACCTCAGTTGCCACACCTCCGACCATCTTTCAAGCTTTTCCAGGCCCCTCTTCATTATCTTCACCGCTTCTGGAGTATCCACTCTGTTGCAGATCTTGGTGTCATCTGCAAAGAGGCAGACCTTTCCTTCCAGCCCCTCTGCAATGTCACTAATGAAGACATTGAACAGGACTGGTCCCAGTACTGATCCTTGTGGCACTCCACTGGTCACCTCTCTCTCCCCAGATTGGATCTCATTTACTACCACCCTCCGCTTTCTGTCTGTCAGCCAGTTTCTAACCCACTGTATCACCTTATGCCTCTTGCCCAGACTACTCATCTTGTTAACCAGCCTTCTGTGTGGGACAGTATCAAAGACTTTGCTGAAATCCAGGTAGGCGATGTCTACGGCCCCTCCCTGATTCACTTCCCTAGTCACCCGATCAAAAATATCTATCAGATTCGTTTGACAAGACCTTCCTGATGTGAATCCATGCTGCCTCAGATCCTGGGCACCAGTGGATTCCAGATGTATCACTATCCTTTCTTTTAGCAGTATCTCCATGATCTTCTCCACCACTGAAGTGAGGCTGGCTGGCCTGTAGTTCCCCACTTCCACCCTACTGCCACGTTTGTGCAGTGGGACTACATGCGCCCTCCTCCGGTCCTCTGGGACCATGCCTGTGTTGAGTGACTCTGTGAACAGGGTGTCCAGAGATGCTGCTAGTTCCCCTCTGCAGCTCCCTTAATATCCTCGGGTGTATGTCATCTGGCCCCTTGGCTTTATCCACCTTCAGCTTTGTGAGTTTCTCCAGAACTCTGTCTCCACTGTGAATGGACCGGTGTCCATTCCCCCCCCCCCGATTGCCTCTGCTCCCCAACTGTGGTCCTTGACCCTCTCCATCCTCAGTGAGTACTTAACAGAAGTATTTGTTCAGTATTTCTGCCTTGTCTAGATCCCCCTCCTTACGCTCTTCCTCCTCCCCTTTGATCCTCACGACCCCCCCCATTTTTTCTTCTGTCGCTGATGTACCTATAGAATGTCTTGTCCCCTTTTTCACAGACCGCACTAAACCCTCCTCTGTCTGTGCCTTGGCTTTCCTAACAGCCTTCCCTGCCTCTCTAAGATATTCAAGGTACATCTCCCTGTTCTCCTCCCCTTTGGGTCCCCTTATACTTCCTGAAACTTGCTCTTTTAGCCCTTACTTTGTCTCCCACCTCTTTAGAAAACCATAGTGGTTTCTTTCTTCTTTTCCCTTTGGCCACTGTTCTAATGCATTGGTTAGTTACCTCCAGAATGGCTCTTTTTAGTCTCCCCCATTATTCCTCCACCCCCTCCATTACCTCTACCTTCTCCAGGGCTACTTTTAAACATCTACCCATTTCACTGAAATCCACCCTCCTGAAATCTAATACTTTTGCCCTTGTGTGGCTTAATTGAGTCCCTGTCTCCATGTCAAACCACGCCATGTGGTGGTCGCTGGATCCCAGCTGCCCTTCCACCTGGATTCTTTCGACTCTGTTCCCATTGGTCCATACGAGGTCTAGAATTGATTTGTCCCTGATTGGCTCATGCACCAGCTGTCTCAGTCCAGCTCCCTGCAGGGATTCCAGGATGGCCATGCTCCTGGATGAAGCAGCTGCCTGGGTAGTCTAATCCACGTCTGACATATTGAAATCTCCCATCAACAGGATTTCACCTTTAGCTGCCATGCTGTGAATTTCCTCCACTAGTACAATGTCCACTTCCTCCCTCTGTTCTGGAGGTCTGTAGATTACCCCTGTACATATTGCTGTGCCATTTCCTGGTTCAAGAGTGACCCACATTGCCTCGACCTCCCCCTGTCTTCCCTGTACTTCTGTAGCCTTTTCTGACATACAGGGCCACCCCCCCCCTTCCATGTCCCTTCTGAACAGTGTATAGCCTGGTACATTGATGTCGTAGCTGTGAGTAGCCGAATACCATGTCTCTATTATTGCTGCTATGTCAAGGTCTGCATCCGTCATCAAGGCTTCCAGGTCTGGAACCTTATTTCCCAGACTGCGGGCACCCATGTTAATGTTTTACTCTCTGCCTTCCCTCTGTTCCTGTTTTCTCTACTTTGCCTCCTCCCCACCCCAGTATTCATGCTCATGTGCTCTTACCCCACCATCCCCACTTATAAAAGTTTCCCCTGCCTGCCCCTCACTGCTCGCTCGCGTTGTTCCTGTTCTCAATTTGTACTTTTGCATGTTCTCGTGGGGTGATGTTCCTAAGCCACTTGTCTCTCCTGGCTCTCCCCCCTTGGCCAGTTTAAATGCTCTCTGCTGAAACATTCCAACTTCTTGCTAAGGATTGAGGTCCCCTTTCCACAGAGGTGCAGGCCATCCTCCTGATACAAGCTCGCATCTGCCCAGGTTGGGCCCCAGTCCCCTATGAAGCCAGATTCTTCCCTTTCACACATAGAAACATAGAAGTTGATGGCAGATAAGGACCGCAAGGCCCATCCAGTCTGCCCATTTCTTTTTCTACCTTATGAATGTGCCATCACCCTTTGCTCTGTCAATGGTCTATCTATTCATACCCATCTGTATTGCTCCCTTATGCCTATCCCATGCCTGTTTGAAGCCCTGTACTGTATTAATATACACCACTTCCTGAGGTAGGTCGTTCCATACACCCACCGCCCTTTCTGTGAAAAATAACTTCCTCGCATTACCCCTTAATCAGCCTCCCTGTAATCTCATGCTGTGTCTTCTTGTCCTGCTATTTTTCTTATATTGAAACATGTTAGACTCTTTCACCTTGTTAATGCCCTTAAGGTGTTTGAATGTTTTGATCACATCACTTCTCTCCTTCCTTTGCTCTAGGGTATATATATTGAGCTCCATTAATCTGTCCTCATATGTTTTCTGATGCAGTCCCTGCACCATTTTGGTTGCCCTTTCTCTGGACTGCCTCAATTTGGTTAATGTTCTTGTGAAGGTGTGGCCTCCAGTACTGCACGCAGTACTCCAGATGGGGCCTAACTAGTGTCTTATAAAGAGGGATTAGTATCTCCCTCTTACGACTTGTGATACCCCTACTAATACACATCAACATTCCCTAGCCTTACCTACTGCTTTAGTGGTCTGCTTGGATGATTTCAGGTCATCTGTGATGATGATGCCCAAGTCTCTTTCTTCCCTTCTGACTGCCAGCAACTCCCCTCCCAGCCTATAGGTGGCTTCAGGGTTTCTCTTCCCTATGTGCATGATCTTGCACTTCTTTGCGTTTAAACCCCAGTTGCCACTGTTCTGATCATTTTGCCAGTTTATCCAGATCTCTTCTCATTCTGCCCACCCCATCTGGATCATCTACTCTGTTGCAGATCTTGGTGTCATCTGCAAACAGACAAACCTTACTCTTCAGTCCATCTGCAATGTCACTGATGAAGATATTGAAGAGGACTGGCCCCAGGACTGATCCCTGAGGTACCCCACTTGTGACTTGCATCTCTTCTGACTGTATACCATTTACCACCACACTCTGTTTTCTGCCCGTCAACCAGTTTGCCACCCAGTTGACCAACTACTGACCCACCCCAAGCCTACCCAGCTTATTAATCAATCTTCTATGTGGAACAGTATCGAAAGATTTGCTGAAGTCAAGGTAGGTGACAACTGCTCCCCCTTGGTCCACCACTCTGGTTACCCAGTCAAAGAAATCTATGAGATTAGTTTGACAGGACCTTCCTGTTGTAAACCCATGCTGTCTTGGATTCTGTGCTCCTATGGATTCCAGGTGTTGCACTATCCTTTCCTTCAGGAGTGTCTCCATAATCTTGCCCACTACTGAAGTAAGACTGGCTGGTCTGTAGTTCCCTGCCTCCTCCCTGCTACCGCTCTTGAGGAGCGGGATCACATGAGCCCTTCTCCAGTCTTCTGGGACCTCTCCTGTGCTCAGAGACTCACTAAACAGTTCTGATAATGGCTCTGCTAGTTCCACCCTTAGCTCCTTTAGTACCCTGGGGTGTATGCCATCAGGTCCCATTGCCTTGTCCACCTTGAGCTTATTGAGCTCTTGTAGGACCCTTTCCTTTGTGAAGGGACTAGTGCACACCTCCCTCCCCCCTGTGTCCATGGTGCTGAGCTGTGGGACCTGCCCTACCTTCTCTTCAGTAAATACTGAGCAGAAGTATCTATTTAGGATAGATGCTTTTACATAGAAACATTTGAAACCAACTACAAGCCATGCTAAAGCTAACCAGCATCGTATCAATTAACTCCTACAAAACACTAGCTATCTCTAAATTAAAAGACATATGTAGGTGCTACTAGGCCCCCAATGCCAAGTCAACTTCCTAGGTACCAACTGGCCCTCTACTTATTAAGCTGAAATGTGTTGCATAATTTAGGGCAAGGTTAAAGCTGGAATGTACTGCATATATAGCATAAGGACTTCTATTGTGTATACCTCTTGTATTATATATTTTTGCATTGTTGTTCTACATTTTATATCTCTTGTCTGTGTAATTGCGAACTGTATGTGTATGTGCCTCAGGACCTCCTTGTGAATGAGCTTGCTCAACGGAGTCTTTCCTGCAATAAACTTGAAACTCGAAGTTGAACATAGTCCTCCTCCTCGCACGCCCCTTATCCCCTTTGATCTTAGCAATACCCCCTCTGGACTTTCCCCTTTCACTAATGTATCCCTAGAAAGTCTTGTCACCTTCTTTTACTGTTTGTGCTAGTGTTTCCTTGGTTTGGGCCTTTGCCTGCCTTACTGCCTTCCCTGCTTCCCCTAGGGAAGTTTGGTATACCTCCCTATCTTCATCCCGCTGCGTTCCCTTATATTTCCTGAAGGCCAGCCTTTTGGTTCTGACCTTTTCTGCTACTGTTTTTGAGAACCAAAGTGGTTTCCTTCTTCTTTCGCACTTCCTTTTCTCTCTAACACAATGGGATGTTTCTGAATTTCTGTAGCTTTGATATTTTCATTGACATAAAGGGCCACTCCACCCCCCCCCCCTTTTTGCACCTCGGTCTCTTCTGAACAGTACATAGCCATGTATTGAAGTCTCCCAAGTGTGGTTACTGGTAAACCATGTCTTGCTAATGGCTACTATGTCCAGTTTAACCTCTCATTATTTCCTGCAGGTCTGGGATCTTGTTTCCCATATTGCGAGCATCTGTGTACATGATTTTCCATTGGCCAGATTTTGGTGTGTTAGTTGTTGGGCGAGGTCTGGCATTTCCCCTGTGCGTCGTATGGGGTGCTGGACCTTTTTCCTTACCTGGTGATGCAAATGAACTACAAACATGCTGAACTCCTGTTTGACCACTAGCTGAGGGAGGAGGGGCGTCCTTCCCATTCGACATACCGGGTGCTGCACCCCTCTCCCCATTTGCTAGTTTAAATATTCTGCAAAGACATCAAACTTCTGCCCCAATGCACTGGCTCCCTCCTCAGTCAAATGCAGTCCATCAAAGTTAAAGAACTTTCGCTCCCAAAACTGTTGCCAGTTCCCTACAAATTTGTGTCCTTTTTCCTGGCACCAGCCCTTAAGTCACATGTTTAGCTCCCCTATCTCCCCTTCTCTGACCTTCTGTCCATCTGCCCACCTCTCCCAGACTGGCAGGATCTTAGAGAAGGAGATGCCGGATGAAATGGATGATAGTTTGTTACCCAGCCTGGTCAGGTGTTTCTTGGTCTCTGCAACTGACCAGCTGGCAAGATCATTAGTCCCTATGTGTACCAGGACATCAGTGTTTTCTCCTGCTTCCTGTACAATTTTAGCAATGTGGTCAGTGTCTCTCCACGCTGATGTACCTGGGAGACATCTGACCATTACCCCTGGCTGGAGATAGGTATCAACTCCCCGAATCATGGAGTCTCCTATGATCAGAAGTTTTTGGGATTTCCTTTTTGCTTTTTTTGTTTTGGTTCCTGTTTTGGGCAAGTTTTGTTGTGCTAGCTCCTGTACTGCTAGCTCCTGTGCTGCAGTGTCCTGCTCTGCAGTGTCCTCTGCCCCTTTGTTTGATTTCAGAGATAGAGGCAGATACCAGGAGTGGAAGGTTTAGATGTGGAGTGCCCTGGCCTCCTTCATGCCTTGGTCAGGTAGCACCTCTGAGAATGACACAGAATGTGCTACCCATTTCAGGTCCTCTCCCAGCTTATTGAAATCCTCCTGGACTCTGGCTAACTCTACCCTTCTCCTCGCCAAGGCATTGGTCCCCAGGTGGACAATGACATCCAGCTCCTCCCTCCTGGCTATTGCCCTAGCGATCCTATGGATTCGCTTCCCATCCCTCCATGCAGCGCTTCCTGGGAGGCACTTGACCTCCCTTGCCCTCCCTGCTAGTTATCCCTAATTTCAAACCCCATGCAACACAGTCCCCCACTAGGAGAAGCTTTCCCCTCCTCTGGGGTCCCTTGCCCCCCTTCTCTGGGACTCCGGATTGGAGGACCCAACCATCCTCTCTGGTCCCAGTTGTGGGTGCCTGTGTGGGGAAGTCCTGTTCCTCCAAAACAGCATAGGAGTTAAGCTGGACTGGTTGGGGGATGTGTTTCTGACCCCTCCCCACTCTCCCTGAACTCACTGTGGTCCAGTCATCCTTCTTCCTGGCCAATCTTTGAGGTTGATGCTGTGGACCCAGTGGTCTCTGGGTGGGGGGTGGTGGATGCTGCCTGTAACCTGGCCACCTCTGCATGGAGACAGGCAACCTCCTCCCTCAGCCCAGAGAGGTGCCTGCAGATAGGGCAGCATCACAGCCTCCAGAACGTCTCCCTGAAGACTGCTGCTCCATAGCCACTGCACTGCACCACTCCTGTCATGTCTTTTTTTTTTTTTGCTTTAAAGAATTTATTGAGTTTATATCAGAAAGGTTTACAGTACAAATACCAAAAAATCAATCAGCACAGTGAATTATACAGATGTAATAAGAAATCAAGTACTGTATACATCAGTTCTCATGTGAAGTATTAACACCTTAAAAATTCAAGAAACTGCACTAGAAAGGTCTTAGACTGCATCTAGAAGAATATCTAATTATTTATATTATGGGAGGACAAGATAATTTAGGAAGGGAGCCCAGATTCTATCAAACAATTCATCTTTACCCATAGCTCTCAGAGCCAATCTTTCATTGTTAATGACTTCCTCATTTTGGTACCCCATTTTTCTATAATAGGGGGGTTAGAGGATTTCCAATGTGAGAGTAAAACCTCTTAAGAGACAGAGCTAGCTGACCATATAATGGAATTCAACTGTTTGTTTAAACCTCCAGATTCTTCTTTATCCCAAGTATGAGGAATTTAGGGTAGGGATTTTTATTCCAAGAGCAGATTCACATACTTTATGTATTACATTCCAGACCTCTTTCACACAAGGGCAGGACAAGAGCACATGTAGAAGGTCAGCATCACCCCTTTGGCACCTACAGCATTTCCCATCTGGCTGAAAACCCAGGGAGGCTAGTCTCTTAGGGGTATAATAGTAGAAATGTAAAATGCAGGAGCGTAGCCAGATATTTCCATTTTGTACACAATCTCCAATGGTTACACCCCCCCCAATTAAAAAATGCACGCATCCTTTCCAAATGGCACCCCCTTCCACACAAGTCTGATTGTTGTCAGATGACTCCTCTACTCTCTAAAGAGGTTATACATGTATTGGACACTCCTCAGTGGCCTACACTAACCCAAATATTACAGATTAGAATGATAATATTAACAGAGTGGCTTATGGTTTGTGACAGGCACTCAACAAAACTGTCCACAAATGTGTACAGTGAGTATGCCTGTCTACACCCTTGGTAAAATGTTGTACTGTATTGTCCTACCTTGGACTTCCTTACTACTGTTGTAAGCCTTGTCCCATACTGATGCCCATTCTGAGTCCGATGTGGTTTCCCTAATCTCTGCCTCCCACTTTGCTTTTGCAGAGGCTGTCAAAGTTAAAGGGTCTTGCGTATTCATTAAATATTTATATATTAGACTCACCCCTTTCCTTAGTTTAATCATCTTCATTACCGGGTCCCACTCAGATCTTTGTTTTAAATGTAGCTTAGTGCCTAACAATGAGTCTTGCAAGGCCTTCCTTGACTGAAGATAATTTGCAAAGTGGAATCTTGGTAGGCTATACTTAGTTCTAAGGAGTTCAAAGGAAAGCAACTCCCCTTGTGGTCCCAATAAGTCAGATATACTTGTAATACCCATTTTACTCCATTCAAAGTCTGAGATAGGGGGCTGATTACATAGAAGGTTAGTATTGTTCTAAATTGTCATCAGATGAGCAGGTAAACCCTCAAATAGCAGCAAATGCTGTATCCTTTTGATAACCCAAATGGAAGAGGTAATGCAAATGTTGTCATTTAAAGGTAAGGGAAGCTTAACAAAAAGATAGTCAGATGGTTTTAAGGGCAACAACTGTTTTTCAAACTTAACCCATAATGGCTGTAAGTCTTCTGTACTGGAGTCAAGAAACCAGCTACTTTGTTTGAAACGGAAGGAACAGTAATAATTCTCCCAGTTTGGAAGGCTGAAACCTCCTTCTGATCTATGGGCCCTAAACTTTGGCAATGAAAGTCTAGGAGTGGAGGAGTTCCACAAAAAGCTCCTGGTTATTTTATTTAATTGATCAAAAACGGTTTTACCTATTCTAAGGGGCAAGTTCTGAAAGTAGTAAAACATTTTGGGGTCCACAATCATTTTAACTGAATTTATCTTACCCCAGATAGATAGATTTAGACCCGGCCATTTTTGTAGATCTGCTTCAATTTCTTTTAATACAGGGAGCAAATTTAGATGACCCAAATTATGAGGCTCTTTAGAGATTTTAATACCTAGATACGTCAGGTACTCTGAACACTTCAAACCTGGCTGCCCCACCCCCAGGCAATCTCCTGGTCTCATGCATGAGTTTAGTGAGAGAACCTGAGTTTTCTCCCAGTTCAGCCTGAGGCCTGAGAATGAGGAAAAGGCATCAAATATTTTGCCTAAGTGTTTTACTGAGTCTTTGGGATTTGAAATAGTGACAAGTAGATCATATGCATAGGCAAAAATCTTATTATTAATCTTGCCTGTTCTAATTCCTTTGACATTTTGACATTCAGAAATACCCCTTATTAAAGGTTCAGTGGCCAATATGAAAAGATAAGGGGACAGGGGACATCCTTGTCTAGAGCCTTTATTGAGAAGAAAGGAACCTGAAATAAATCCATTTGTAATCACTCTTGCAGAAAGTTTGTTTATAAAGAATGTTCAGCCATGTTGTAAGTGTGTCCCCCAGTTTGAATTTATGAAGTACTTGGAAAAAATACTCCCATTCTCCCTCTCCTGTCATGTCTGATGTGACCTGGCCTGCAATATAACCTAGGTATGCCCTCTAGATGAACCCCTATGCTCCTCTTTTTCCTTGGTGTGGAACTTCCTGTGTGGTGTAAGAAGGTGTAACACTATGGGCCCACACCCTATAAAGGAGGACTAGCCTGGGGAGGGTGGGATTACCTTCTGGCTGAGTCCAGACCCAATCAGCCGAGGACCCCTTTACCGTATGTTCGCAGAGGACAAGTTCCAATGAGAAAAAAAAGAAAGAAAAAACAACAACAAAACAAACAAAAAAAACAGATCCCCCAAAATCCATTGAAATATGAGACCTGCCCTAAAAGTAACAGACTCAAACAAGTGCAAACAGTTCCAAGCTTAGCACTGGAACCTGTATATACAGGGATGTCAGTATTACTGGAACATGTATATACAGAGATATCAGTATTACTGGAACCTGTATGTACAGGGATGTCAGTATTACTGGAACATGTATATGCAGGGATGTCAGTATTACTGGAACATGTGTATACAGGGATATCAGTATTACTGGAACCTGTATGTACAGGGATGTCAGTATTACTGGAACATGTACATGCAGGGATGTCAGCATCACTGGAACCTGTATATATTGGACTGTCACAGGAACCTGTATGTACAGGGATGTCAGTATTACTGGAATATGTATATGCAGGGATGTCAGCATCACTGGAACCTGTATATATTGGGCTGTCACTGACACTGGAACCTGTATATACAGGTATGTCAGTATTACTGGAATATGTATATGCAGTGATGTCAGCATCACTGGAACCTGTATATATTGGGCTGTCACTGTCACTGGAACCTGTATGTACAGGGATGTCAGTATTACTGGAACATGTATATGCAGGGATGTCAGCATCACTGGAACCTGTATATATTGGGCTGTCACTGTCACTGGAACCTGTATATACACGGATGTCAGTATTACTGGAACCTAAAACAGCGTTAAAAACTTATCTGTTTAGCCTGGCATATCCAAATTCTTTTTAGATTTTTAATTTTATTTTAACAGACTTGATGGATTTTAAATTATTAATATTTGTTTTACAGTATTTGTTATTATGTTGGTTTGAAGTTGTTTATGGTTTGTACAAGAACCTTGGTTTAAGAAAGGAACTTCTTATAAATAAAATTGACTTGACTTGAATATACAGAGCTGTCACTATCACTGGAATAGGTATATACAGGGATATCAGTATTACTGGAACCTGTATGTACAGGGATGTCAGTATTACTGGAATATGTACATGCAGGGATTTCAGCATCACTGAAACCTGTATATATTGGACTGTCACTGGAACCTGTATATGCATGGATGTCAGTATTACTGGAACATGTACATGCAGGGATGTCAGCATCACTGGAACCTGTATATATTGGACTGTCACTGTCACTGGAACCTGTATGTACAGGGATGTCAGTATTACTGGAACATGTATATGCAGGGATGTCAGCATCACTGGAACCTGTATATATTGAGCTGTCACTGTCACTGGAACCTGTATGTACAGGGATGTCAGTATTACTGGAATATGTATATGCAGGGATGTCAGCATCACTGGAACCTGTATATATATTGGGCTGTCACTGTCACTGGAACTTGTATGTACAGGGATGTCAGTATTACTGGAACATGTACATGCAGGGATGTCAGCATCATGGGAACCTGTATATATTGGGCTGTCACTGTCACTGGAACCTGTATATGCATGGATGTCAGTATTACTGGAACATGTACATGCAGGGATGTCAGCATCACTGGAACCTGTATATATTGGACTGTCACTGTCACTGGAACCTGTATGTACAGGGATGTCAGTATTACTGGAACATGTACATGCAGGGATGTCAGCATCACGGGAACCTGTATATATTGGGCTGTCACTGTCACTGGAACCTGTATATACAGGGATGTCAGTATTACTGGAACCTAAAACAGCGTTAAAAACTTATCTGTTTAGCCTGGCATATCCAAATCTTTTTAGAGTTTTAATTTTATTTTAACAGACTTGATGGATTTTAAGTTATTAATATTTGTTTTACAGTATTTGTTATTATGTTGGTTTGAAGTTGTTTATGGTTTGTACAAGAACCTTGGTTTAAGAAAGGAGCTTCTTATAAATAAAATTGACTTGACTTGAATATACAGAGCTGTCACTATCACTGGAATAGGTATATACAGGGATATCAGTATTACTGGAACCTGTATGTACAGGGATGTCAGTATTACTGGAATATGTACATGCAGGGATGTCAGCATCACTGAAACCTGTATATATTGGACTGTCACTGTCACTGGAACCTGTATATGCATGGATGTCAGTATTACTGGAACATGTACATGCAGGGATGTCAGCATCACTGGAACCTGTATATATTGGACTGTCACTGTCACTGGAACCTGTATGTACAGGGATGTCAGTATTACTGGAACATGTATATGCAGGGATGTCAGCATCACTGGAACCTGTATATATTGAGCTGTCACTGTCACTGGAACCTGTATGTACAGGGATGTCAGTATTCTGGAATATGTATATGCAGGGATGTCAGCATCACTGGAACCTGTATACATATTGGGCTGTCACTGTCACTGGAACCTGTATGTACAGGGATGTCAGTATTACTGGAACATGTACATGCAGGGATGTCAGCATCACGGGAACCTG
The DNA here is from genome assembly GCA_016271365.2 of Neoceratodus forsteri. Taxonomy (NCBI): domain Eukaryota; kingdom Metazoa; phylum Chordata; order Ceratodontiformes; family Ceratodontidae; genus Neoceratodus; species Neoceratodus forsteri. The sequence goes on along the minus strand of JADMNL010000031.1, from coordinate 68,284,407 downwards.
TATATATTGGGCTGTCACTGTCACTGGAACCTGTATATGCATGGATGTCAGTATTACTGGAACATGTACATGCAGAGATGTCAGCATCACTGGAACCTGTATATATTGGACTGTTACTGTCACTGGAACCTGTATGTACAGGGATGTCAGTATTACTGGAACATGTACATGCAGGGATGTCAGCATCACGGGAACCTGTATATATTGGGCTGTCACTGTCACTGGAACCTGTATATACAGGGATGTCAGTATTACTGGAACCTAAAACAGCGTTAAAAACTTATCTGTTTAGCCTGGCATATCCAAATTCTTTTTAGAGTTTTAATTTTATTTTAACAGACTTGATGGATTTTAAATTATTAATATTTGTTTTACAGTATTTGTTATTATGTTGGTTTGAAGTTGTTTATGCTTTGTACAAGAACCTTGGTTTAAGAAAGGAGCTTCTTATAAATAAAATTGACTTGACTTGACTTGAATATACAGAGCTGTCACTATCACTGGAATAGGTATATACAGGAATGTCAGTATTACTGGAACCTATATATACAGAGCTGCTACTATCACTGGAATCTGTATATACAGGAAAGTTAATGTAACCCCCCCGGTGGGCTTACCTGTATTTGCCCCGTTAGTCCCCATTTTTCTTTGCCACAGGCTGCTTTCTGCCCCTTTGGGTGTAAATCCATCGTTGTGAGCTGCCGGCATGGTTTTTCTTTTCAGCCGGCACTCGCATTAGTGTATAGCAATGCTTTGAAGTTTGTGACCAACGTTGCTGTCCAGGAACGGGGGGGGGTGACTCAGTGGTCCCAGTGCCTCTCCCATGCTACTTGAGGACCGGTGACCTGAGGACTGCAGCCAAGAAGCCGCCATGGGGGCCAGAAACCGAGCTGGAATGTGAGCATTTAACGAGGCTCATGAATTATTCATGAGCCCTCATGAATATTAATGAAGTTTCTGCCTGCTGCCTAGGGGCATGGTGTTGTGGAGGCAGCAACAGTACAACAGCTGGGGCAGAGCAGATGAGAGTGGGCTCCTTTGATAGAGAAATCAGGAAAAGAAGGATAGATGATTTCAGTGACTGGCTGAGGAAATGGTGCAGGGAGGAGATGTTCATCTGTATTGGGGACTGGGAGGAGACCTGGTCAAACAAAGCACTGACTTCACCAGACAGGATACACCTCAGTAGGGAGGGGTTGAGGGTGCTTGTGGAGAAATTAGGGGAATACATAACCACTACACTTAATTTAAACTACTGAGAGGGGCACAGTGGGCGTGCAGGCCCACAGACTCCAAGAAGAGGAGGTTGATGAACCTCCCCCCCACAGTAATGGAAGAGATCTGGAGGGAGGAGGTGGAAGAGGCAAGAACACAGTTAGCAAAGGGTGGAGGGGGTGAAGATCACATAACAAGGGTATGTGGAGGGGTGCACACAGAGGGGATAAATGTGAATAGAAGAATAGAGGGATGAGAAGGAAGGTCATATTCTAGGTGGTGGGTGGCGTCTCTGAATGCACGTAGTCTTGGAAACAAAATGGAAGATCTGCAGGCACTATTAGCAGACAGGAGGGTGGACATAGCTGCAGTAACTGAGACTTGGGCAACATCATACCATGACTGGGACCTTGCGATCCTTGAATATAAACCATACAGGAGGACACGTAGTCGGAGGTGGGCAGTTTATATCAGGGAGGGAGGGAACAAATTTGTAAGGAGGGAGGAGTCCGAGGAAGGGGAGATGGAGGCATTCTGGGTTCAGTTAAGGTCCAATAAAGGGAGAAAGGTGAGGTTGGGGGTGGTTTATAGACCACCCAGTCAGGATGAGGAGAGGGACAGGGAACTGAGCTGACAAATATTGGAAGCTGCGGGGAAAGAAGAGGTGGTAATTGTGGGGGACTTCAATCTGCCCAAGGTGGACTGAAGCATACCATCCTCGACATGTGCTAGGAGTCAGGTGATCCTGGAAGGACTGCAGAGTGGGTTCCTGACTCAGGGCATCTCTGAACCAACAAAAGCCGAGGCAATTCTTGACCTGGTGCTCACAAATGGGGAGCATGTACAGAAAATAATGGTCAGAGAGCCACTGGGAGGAAGTGGCCATTGCACAGTGTGGCTCCAGTTGGATATGAGCAGGGAAAGCATCCCCACTAAGACCAAAATCTTGGATTTTAGGAGGGCGGACTTCTGGAAAATGGGCAAAGTACTAAGGAGCCATCTGGCGGGCATTAGAGCAGATAAGGGGGTGGACCAAAGGTGGTCCATCATTAAGGAAGGAATACTGGTTGCTACAGATGAGTGCGTTAGGCTCAGGGAGAAGAACACAAGGGCCAAAGTGCCCAGCTGGTTCAGTTCTGGGGTTGTCCAGGCAGTAAGGGAAAAGAGGTTGGCCTATAGAAAATTCAGGAAGACCAAGAGAGAGGTGGATAGGGAAAATCACCTAAGACTGGCTAGTGAGGCAAGTAAGAAAGTCAGGTGAGCAAAGGCACAGAAGGAGTTGCAGATAGCTGAAGGAATTAAGAAGGGGGAGAAGGCTTTATTTCACTGTATAAGTGAGAAAAGGGACAAGAAGGAAGGGATTGTTAGGCTTAAGAAAGGGGTGGACTGGTGGAGGATAATGGGGGAAAAGCAGAGATACTAAATGAATACTTCTGTTCCATCTTCACCAGGGAGAAGGACAGACCAGTGCCTTCAGGAGGGAAAAGAGGAGTTGGGGGGGGGAGGAGGAGAACACAGATGTAGTGATAGAAGAGGACAGAGTGAGGGAGGGGCTGCTGGCATTGAAGGTGGTCTAATACCAGGTCTGGATGGAGTACATCCAAGGGTACTAAAGGAATTGGCTGAGGAGCTGGCAGGGCCACTGGCAGACCTATTTAATAGTTCGCTAGATACAGATGTAGTACCGCAGGACTGGAGAACAGCACATGTAGTGCCGCTCCACAAAAGCGGTCCCAGGGATGATCCAGGGAATTACAGACCAGTCAGTCTGACCTCCATTGTGGGCAAGCTCATGGAGACCATACTAAAGGAAAGGTTGGTGGATTATCTAGAGCAGCATGGTCTCTAGGATGCGAGGCAGCATGGGTTCATGGGGGGGGGGAGATCATGTCAGACAAATCTGATTGACTTCTTTGACTGTGTCACTAAGACAGTAGACAGGGGCCAAGGGGTAGACATCCTCTATCTTGATTTCAGTAAGGCCTTTGATTCTGTGCCCCACAAAAGGTTGATCAGGAAGCTGGTGGATCTCAGGGTTGGGTAAAAGATGGCCAGATGGGTAAAAAACTGGGAAGGACAGAACCCAGAGGGTGGTTGTGGGGGTAGAGTTATCTAGCACAAGACAGATAACCAGTGTGGTCCCACAGGGTTTGGTGCTGGGGCCAGTGTTGTTCAATGTCTTCATCAATGACATTGGAGATGGCATTAAGGGCAAAATGTGCCTATTCATGGATGACCCCAAGCTCTGTGGGAAAGTGGACACAGCTGAAGGGATACAGAACCTACAGGAAGATCTGGAAAAGCTAGGGAGGTGGTCCAGGATCTGGCAGCTTGGCTTCAATGCCAAGAAATGCAAAGTTATGCATATTAGAGCCAAGAATCCTAGGATAGAGTAATACCTAGGTGGAGTCCAAGTATCTGCATCAGAGGAGGAGAAAGACCTGGGAGTAATGATCACTAGCAATGTGATGCACTCCACACAGTGCGAGAAAGTGGCAGTGAAGTCAAACAAGATGCTGGGGTGCATATCTAGGGGGATCAGTAGTAGGAGAGGAGGTTATACTGCCCTTGTACAGATCACTGGTAAGGCTGCATCTAGAGTATGGAGTTCAATACTGGTGCCCACACCTCAAAAAGGACATTAACCTGCTGGAGAAGGTCCAGAGGAGGGCTACAAAGATGATAGCTGGTCAGCAGGGTAAGGCATACGAGGAGAGGTTGAGGGCACTGAACATGTACTCCCTGGAAGACAGGAGAAAGAGAGAGGACATGATTGGGACCTTCAAGTACTTGAAAGGGATAAATAAGATTGATAAGGAGAATCTCTTTAAGCTGAGTGTCAACCATAACACAAGGGGGCACAGTCTTAAGCTTTAGGGTGGGAGGTTTAGGAGGGAGGTCAGGAAGCACTTCCTCACGGAGAGGGTGGTGGACACTTGGAATGTGCTGCCAGAAGAGATAATCTCATTGAAGACAGTGAGCAGCTTTAAGGGAGTCTGGGACAGGTATGGGATGGGGGTAAGGGTCATGGGTAGGGAGGATGGGAGGAGTGGCGAGAGGGGGCAGGGACGGTAACTCAAGCTGTGGATCCTGCAACACAAGCAGACTTGATAAACCAAACAGCCATCTTCTGCTGGCTTCTTCATATGTTCGTATGTTCGACCGTTGGGGCTAGAAGTCAGTAGGGTATTGGTGCACAGAGAGGCTTGTGTTGGGCTGCACCAGATCTAAAAAGTGGAGAGACTGCATAAACATGTGTGGGACTCCATGTAAACAAATGGGAGCAGAAATGCTGTTGACATTTAACCCCAGTACTGCAGCCAATCAATGATGTAGGCGTCCAAACTGGACACAGAGGGACTCCTAGGAAAAGGAGGGGACTAATTCTGATGCCTAGATCATGCCCCAGTAAACGAGCAGGGAATATTGATCACTATGGTTATTGATTATTGAACGGCTTCAACAGCCAATCAGCATGCTGGGTTTTTGACCGATACCGTGTGGACTTTCTGGGATTTCTTCAGTCTGTTCCTGGGCTCTGTATGAGTCAGGACTGTGCTGTGAGGTCGGATCTTGAGCTTCAGGGGCTTACCCAGGCCCTCATCTGAGGACTGCTGTTGCCAGAACTGGATCGAGAGAGGAAAGTGACTGAACTGTGGTCCTGATTCTCCAGGTGTTTGTTGCAGGATTTAATTGAGAAGGGGAAAGAGAGAAAGACACTGAACTGTGATCCTGTTTTTTCCAGGTAATGAGAAGTTGCTTTGCTGTTGGTGGGAGAAAACTGAATGCGGCAGAAACCCTGCACTGAGAAGCTAAATGGGATAAGAGGCCTGAGCAGATTATCTGAGTGCTACAATTGCTGCTGAGGAGCCGTTTGCTTCGTGTGGACTGTAACTGCAGTTTCTGAAGAGGCAGAGCATCTCTGGTCGTCGGGGTGCTGGCCAGGAACTGTGTGTGTCCTGAGTGAACTGGCTAAAGTGGCTGAGAGCTGAGGTCTTGCTGCAGCTGAAGAAAAGAGTGTGGACCCTGTTAAACTGGAAAGTGTTGACTGGTGTGCAGGGGGTCATTGTTGCTGATGTTTTCCCCCCACTGAATTGCACTTGCCCTTATTGAGACAAAGGTTATCACCCACTCAGATTGGCACTGGATTTTATTGGAGCGACTGCCTTATCATTTTTCTTGCTGAGAACTCAGTGCAGGGACTGCAGGAGGATCCCCACCACCAGGGAGTCCTCACCCAAAGCCAGGGAGGGAACTTGCTAACCCCCTTCCATGTGCGATTCACTGTCTCAGGAGATCACTGGCAATTGCTGGGGTGCTAGGGCACCTGAGACCCATCGTGGGAGCCAGGCTGTGGAGCCACTCCTGGGTCTGGGCCTTCTAGGGCTGGTGTTGTTCTGCCACAGTGCTCTGCACCGAGCCAGAAGCAGCTGAAGGTGACAAGCGGCCAGAGCTACAATCAAGGTGAACAGCTGCATGATCCTCAAGCAAGTTCCATCCAGACGGAGGTATTCTGGCCAGTCTGCTTCTGCTTTGCTGCACTAGATCAAGGAGCTCCATCTCCCTGGTGCTGAGATCGACTGACTGTGAGTACCCAGGACCTGGTTCCTGGGAAGAAAAAGGGAAATTGTTCTGTTTTCAATTTATAAGTTTCTCAAATATTTCAGGGCTCCAACAGCCGGCCAACCCATGGAACTGATCAGGGTTCCCCTAGAAACCATTTGGGGACACTGAAACCAGTGGGGGAGGGCTTGGCCTGTGGGCCCATATGTTGAAGTTGCATGTTGCACTAACTTTACCTTTTACCTTCACAGCTACCCTATGTCCAGGTATCCCTTTCCCTAGTCCTTACCCCCTGAATAAAGCTGTGAATTAGTTTGTTGCAGCTGCTGTGGTGTTGAGCTTCATTGCATGCACTCATTTTTGATGTATATGGTTTATGGTGGAGCATGGTATTTGGGGACACAGCGTGCAGAGTGGTTGTTTGGGGAGGTGTGTAGGTACAGTATCCCAGGGGGGGCAGTACCAGGTGGATATCTAGCCCACTGATAATTTACTCTGGGTGAAGGCACCGTGCTATTACTAATATCTCTGGGAACAAACCCCCAATTGTCACCATAGCAGGACCCAGGCCTCTTGCGTGGTACCAGGGACATGAGGCAAGGGGGGGGGTAGCCCTCTGCCATACTGTAATGGGGTTACATCAGTATCACTAAAACCTGTATATGCTGGTACTGTATGTCAGTATTGCTAGAACCCATATATACAGGGATGTCAGTATCATTGGAAAGTATATAGAGGTATGGTAGTATCAATAGAACCTGTATATGCAAGAAAGTCAGCATCACTGGAAAGAGTATATACAAGACAGTCAGTATCACTGGAACCTTTATAGACAAGGCAGTTAGTATCACTGGAATCTTTATATACAGGGCTGTCAGTCAGTATCACTGGAACATATATATATATATATATATATATATATATATATATATATATGACTATCAGCTTCACGGGAACCTGTATATATTGGGCTGTCAATATCACTGGAACCTGTATATACAGGGATGTCACTGTTACTGGAACCTGTATATACAGGGATGTCAGTATCAGTAGAACCTCTATATACAGGAATGTCAGTAGCATTGGAATCTGTATGTACAGGGTTATCAGTAGCACTGGAACCTGTATATACAAGGATGTCATTATCACTGGAACTTGGACACATAGGTATGTCAGTGTTACTGGAACATGTATAGATTCAGAAGCAAATGGTTTGATACCTTTTAATGGACCAACATAGATGTTACAAAAAGAAAACAGTGTCTAAGCTTTCGGACCAACCAAGTCCTTCATCAGAGACTTAATGACAATTGTTCAGAGAGTTACAATCTATTAAACCCAGATCGTACATTAAAAAAAAAAAGAAAAAATTCTCATTGGTTAAAAGTACGTTTTTTAAAAAATCACAAATGTCAATGGAATGAATAGCGTCCCTTTTAGCTTGCTACTACTGAGGATCCTTTCAAGGACAAATCCATAGATAAGCTGAACACTCAAGCAGGCAAAGCCTGTAACTGGCATTATTAGCGAATGTGTGTGTTAGCAGAATACATTCAAAGTTAAAAGCAGGACCTTTAGATTAATACCACAAATGTTCAAGTTAAAACTTGATAGTATTGTATGATTAAAAACTGTACAACAGAAATATATATATGGAAATAAAAATGTATCTTGTATAAACAACTGTTTAAAACATTCATACAGAATTCAACTAATCTGGAGATATTTTCTAAACTATGCTCTCAACCAGTTAACACACTCCATAAACATTAAAACCTACAGCATTATAACAAGATAATATCAATTGTCTGTATTATTGCCAAACACAAAAAAAAACTGCAGAAATTGTAACCAGACTGTAGTTTATTGATCACTGTCTTTTGATACTGTAACTATTGTTGTTAACTGTTCGCTGTCTGACACAGGCTGGATCTCTCCACCCTTGAATTTTGTTACTTGTCCTCTTTTCAGCATTGTAATGTTGCTCTGTTCTTGTCTTTCTTGTACCCTGTTATGTTATTTCATTTTTGGCGTCGAGCTTTTGCAAAGGAGTCCTTGACTCAAAGGTTGTAATTCTGATTCTTTCAATAAATAAATAAATAATACCAAAATAAATCTCTCAAGGACTACCTAGAAAATGAGTTCATGCAACTTAAAATGTTCAAAGTTCAATAATGAGTCCGTATATAATCAATTAACTACATAAGCAGAAACCGTCTTAAGAATCTGTTTAAAACCCTCATGAAATTAACTCTCCCGGGGAAAGATAACAAGAAAATAAGTGTATATTAACTATATATGTGAGCCAAGAGTCCTAACACCCTGTATCATTCTTATGACATGTACCAGAATATAAGCCTACCTAAAAATGTAAGCACAACCCCAACCCTTCCCCCCACAGCACCCTCCCCACAAAAAAAACTCCTTCAACCCCCAAAAATACAAAAAATCCCCACACACAGCAAACTCCCCAATACACACACTCACCCAAGACAACCCAACCTCCCCACCCCACCCCACACACATGTATATCAGGTGAGAAACCAACATATTAATAACCAATAAAAAGGACTCAATGAAAATATAAACAAAACAAAAACACACTGAGGTCCTGTTAAATGTCCATTCTATCAAGTATAATAAGTATCAAGAATAGGTTTATGTGGGGTAATGTGTCATGAAACCCAAATCCATATTCCAGCCATCTGCTACCATATTAAGAAGTAAAATAAGCTTAATCTGAAAAGTCTGTCTCTGTTGTGTATTTTTCAAAAAATCCTTTTAAGACTATTACTGACATGTCTGGTATTGAGTGGTCATTCTGAGAGAAGTGTTGCCCCACTGGTGTGTCAAGTCATCTTCATGGTGATGGTATGTCTGTGTGCATTCATTCTAGTGGAGAGCTTGGCTTGTCTCTCCAACATACCCTGTTTGTGGACATCTCCTGCACTGAATAAAATAAACAACATTACGTGATGTACAGGTATAATTCCCCTGTATCCTGAATAGTCTGTTTTGTGATATAACCACACCATCCGAAGTGGAAATGAGCTCACAGGTCTTACATCTGGGTTGATTACAGGGTCTTGTACCATTTAATGTCATGGTACCCTGTTCTGGTGCAAGATTACTCCTAACAATTAGGTTGGCTAAATTAGGTGGTTGTTTAAAAGATAGTAGGTAGTAGTTCTTAAAGAATACAATTTAGGGTCTCATCCTCACTAAATATAGGGTGGAGGTCCTTAATAATTTTATGTAGAAGTTCAAGGTCAGGATGATAAGTGTCTACTAAGGATATTCTGTTGGTAGTGTTCCTTTCCTCATACTGAAATAGTTGATCTCTAGGTACCTGTGTTGAACGTTCTGTTGCTCTATTTCTCTAGAAGAGTGTCCCTGCTCCATAAAGGTGTTTTTCAACATAACCAAACGTGTATCTCTGTCTTCCTCATTTGAACAGATATGGTGATACTGAAGTGCTTGACTGTACAAGACAGATTTTTTTGTGTGGCTCAGGTGATTACTGTTCTTGTGTAAGTATCTCTGTCGGCAGTGAGAAGGAGGTTAGAGAAGGAGGCTGTGCTGCACGACGCTTTCTGCCTTGTGGAGAAAGACAAAGGAGTAGGAGAGCTTTTGACAATTTTTATTTTATATAAAGTATGCCACCGTTGCCATAAAAGTTTATTCTCTTACCAGACCAACTTATATGCTCCACCCCAGGGTCTTCTCCCAAAGTTTCTATTTTTTGTCTCCGACAGGAATTAACTGGAGCTAGTGTCAGCGTTGGAGCCCCAAGATATGAGAAGCTGACAGCGGATAACGGTGGACATCGGCTAAGGGAGTGGAGTGGCTGCTGGCGTGGGGGTTTCCCCTTTGCTTAGAGCTGAAGTTTGAGAACTGACAGGGACAAAAAAAATGGTCATTCAGGATGACCGTAAAGAAAGCCTTGGAAGAAGCCCCCCTAGAAAAAAGATTTTGCTCTAAACCTCCATATACTTGTGGTATTAAATGGCACCTTACAGTCCTCACAAAGCCTGGAACTAGGAATTGAGTTTTTTTCCTTTTTGCTGACTTTTGGTAAGAGGGACTGATCTCAGTGGTAACTGTTTGGTCATTTTTGGCTACACTTGGTTTTGACCTAGTTCTGATTTTTATGTGCTTTGCCTAATGTCTAAAGTACAGATATTGCTAGTTATTCTTATACTAAGATCTTAGATTTTACCTAAAATAGCTATATCGCGTAGAGATATCTGTAAACTCTCTGTAAACTATTAAACCTAAATTACTAAGTGCACTGCAACAGGGAGGAACACATGGAACATGAGGGGTTTGTATATTTTAAATAAGGAGCTAATAAGAGCAAATTTTAATCCTGGGGACATTATAGCCGTAGAGCTTGCAGGCACTGATTTACCTAACTGGATAGGTGCTTAATCGATTAATTGCTCAATTGCTGAAGCACAGGCATTAGCGCTGTTAGCGCTGCTAATTGGGAACACACTTAGGTGGAGCAGATTTAGCATGAGAAAACCACCACTTAATATACACGCTGATTTCTGCTAAGTAACTCAGAACTCGACTAACTGAGCATTGTAGTAGTCGCAGAGCTACAGGAGAAGGAACAGTAGCGGGGGTTCTTTATTTGTTCTTTATTTTGTTTGGACAGCATGTTCTATTTGTGTAAGGAGCTGTCAGCAAATCTTCTAGAAGAAGCTGTGTTTGCCGTATTCATTCTGTTTGTTTTACTGGCTTTACCTGCAGCAAAGGGACTGCTTTCATCAGAACATCAGAACTTAGAATTTGGCAAGTAAGTTGAGAAAATTCAAATTAAAAGTAATATGGTGGTGCAGTTCTGTTAGGTGGGTCGGGTCACTACAGTGCTATATTTATAGCCGTGCTAAGTAAACCTAAGCACTATATTTTGAAATAGTGGGTAGGAAACCCCTCATGTTCCTAGATTTTATTTTGTGCTTTATTTTCTTTTATTACAGTGGCATGTATTACTTGGCAAAAAGGGAGAGAAAGCGCAATTATTTGGAGATTCACTGCCACAACATCAGTAAGAGTAGAACCTAAAGAAACTGAAGTACCCAGCGGGTCTTATTGAAACGGTTCCCTGGTATTTTTCGGCTACTCTGTGAATCTGGTACTTGGTATCTGGAACTTGCATTTTATCTGTACTGTGTGAAGGCTGAGTTTTACTCACTTTTAAGACAGAAATCAAAGAACTGGGGAAAGATATTAGGTTACTGCAAAATAGGCTTATGACTGAAGCTATACGGAGGCTTATAACAGAAGTTACACAGAGGAAAACTTGGAATAGTCCCTATAAGAGTGACATTACGGAAGTAAGCTGAAAGACTGAAAGACTGAAACTTTTTGCTTTAGTTAAGCCTGCACAGATAAACTTTTACAAATTAGTGGATATTTAAAGCACTGTTTTATTCTTGTACATTGTTACCTAGCACTTAGCACTTTCTAGGTTTCAACTTTTCTAGTATTTCTAACGTTAAAACCAGCCTGTAAGATTAATTTAAAGGACTGGAGGGTATTTAGTGTTATTTTTGCATTGTTTGATACATTAAATAAGCTCATTTTTAATGCTTTTTGCATAGTCAATAAGTGATAAGTGCTTTTTTAGCTGCACTGTCCTTATTATTTCCTGCTTAGAAAGCTCAAGAACTCCCAACTATTTGGGCAAATTGTTAATTATATTTCATCTCTTGCTTTTATCCTTATCTAAATTATCTTGAATGAAATCTATGCATAGCTGTGAAGATGCTTATTATTGAGATATTATAGCCTATCGCTCATTGTTTTGAATAGATTGAACTTCTTACGGCTAAATGGTTATAACAAGAAGTGATAAAACATGTTTAGCAATGGATAAAGAAAACAGAGGAAATCTGATTAAGAGGGGAAAAAGGGGTGCAAAGGTGGCCAAACAAATAGACTTAGCAAAAGAGAGGGGAGAAAAGGTTAATGATGTACTTTTCTGCCATTGTCTCTGTCATATTAATATGTCATAGTGACGTGGAGTGGAACCTTTGTAAAACAGCCTCAGCTCAAAGGTATTTGTAATCCTAGAACAAATAAATAAAATAAAAAATAAAATATTAGCAATACTGTTTATGTCACAGAACATTGTGTAGATTTTTCCTTGTATGGTTGATTACCTCTGAACTATACCTGGTATTTGTTTTTTCTGCCAATTTTGTATTGTAACCTCCTGGGTCGTGTCTGAAAATAGTCATATTTTGTGGCTACGACACCTTACCCGGTAAACAAAAACTAATTAAATAAATATAGTAGTGATAGCAGAGATGACTGTGTAGGGGGGAGTTTTTCCCCAATGAGCTTACAAAAGGGTTTGGGCATCTCAGATAGATGTTACATTCAAGCAGACAGAGGTAGTTCAACAATTGTTAAAGAAAGATCACCTGCTTGAAAAAACAGGACTTTACCTGATTTCAAGTAATGACTGGACTAAAGTAGAAAATATAAAAGAGACTGGAAATGATAAGACAGAAATAAGAATAGGGCATAGAGAGGTGGAAGATAGTTAGAATCAGTACATGGGTTACAACAGATATGAGGCTATGGAAAAAGTAAAAGAAAAAGAGGATTGACAGGAAATTAAAGGGACTAGTTATGAGAGAGAACAAAATAGCTATATAAAAAGAAAAATCTTGTCGTGGAATATAGAAGGCACATATTTAAAAATTGCAGGTCCCGAAGTTGAACAGTTCATTGCAAGCTTTGACTTGATATGTCATCAAGAAACCTGGTGCAAGGCAGACATGGCCCCTAAAATTCCGGGGTATGTAAATATCTCAAAATCTACAATTAAAGGGAAAAACTATCGGTGACAAAAGGGGGGAGTTGCAATATATTTAACAACCAAAAATAATTATAAAATTACTAGGCAATACCTCACCCCGGAAGATATGTTGATGGTGAAAATAGAAGATGGAGATGGAAAAGGTAATGGAAAAATTAAAATTATAATTGTAAACATATATTTAACTCCAATGGTTAAAGATATGGATAAAATACTAACTAGAGTTAAAGCAATATTCAACCAATTAATGGATGATTTATTTATTTTATTTAGTTTTTGTTGACCGGGTAAGCGCACTAGACAAATTCTGCCTATTTTCAGGCACGACCCGGGGGAAGGGGATACAGAAGAATGCCAACTGACCTTGAACCAGATTAAGCTGTTGGTGGTATTTTTAGTGAATGAGGGAAATTTGGCCAGGACACCGGGGAAATTCCTCTACTCTTTTCGATAAGTGCCATGGGATCTTTAACATCCACCTGAACTACCACCAGTCCAGGCAGATGGGACCTCGGTTTAACGTCTCATCCGAAAGACGGCACCTCAGAAGTGCAGCACCCCTCTCATGCTGCACTACAGTGTCAGTACTGGGATATTAACCCAAGTGCCAGATGTGGGAACTGAACCCATAGCCCTCTGATCTCCCGGCCTCAGAGGCGAGTGTGCTACCTACTGAGCTACTGACACTGCTACTGAGCTACTGACACTGCCACAAAAAAAAAATGGATGAGGAGCTTAATATTTTAATCTATATAATAAGGAATTTTAATGCAAGGATTGGAACAGATTCAGAAGGTCCAGGATATTTGGACATAATAACTGTGTTGAACCCAAAAGTAACACAGAATAGAGCCTCAAAAGATAGCAGGACTAATGTGAGAGGGACACTCATAAACTCATACTTAATTGGTAATAATATGCTTTTAATAAATGGGAGAACATTGGGGGACAAAGAGGGAGAATTGACATATTGGATCTAGAGGTTCTTCAATTATTGATCATGTCTGGAGTAATTTAGAGGAAGTTAAAATACTGTAATCAAAGATTTGAAAGTTATGGACAGAATGGAATCTACACATAATCCAATAGGGCTAACTATTGAGATTAAATAAAATACAAATAAAGAGAGAGGTAAAAACAAATCAAGAATTACTGAAGGTTTGGAAATAATTAACCAAAAAAGGATTAAGTGGAATTCGAATACTATAAAACAATTTGACAATTTACTTAAAGGACCAATAAAAGATATAAGAACTATGATTGTTGAAAATACAAATTATAATACAGCATTAAAACATTGGGCTGACCTAAATAGCCTGGTTAGACCTTACTGTATAAGTAATAAGATTGAAAGGCAAATAAAGATTAGGCATGGTAAGGCATGGTTCAATGGGAAATGTAGAAGAGGAAAAAAAGACGAGTAAAGTTATTAGAAAATATAAAAAGATTAAACAAATAAAAAATAAAGATAGTATAGACAGACATTAATAAGGAAAGGAAACAATATAAACAAACACCACAGGCAGAAAAATACAAACACACTAAAATTCTTTGGGAAAAATTGAGGAAGACAGTGAAAGAAAAAGATGGTAGAAAATTTTGGATAATGGTTAGTCAAGGCTACAATAAATATACCAGGACAGTAGAAGCATACATTCATCCAAATACATGGGTTATTTTTTTTCACAGAACTTTACTACTCTCAACAAGATGAATTATTATTAAGAGAAATAGAAAATTTAAAAGATCAAAAAATCATATATCCAAAACCTATGATAATAACCTTAGAGGAAATAAAAGCAGCAATTATGTGGCTAAAATCCAATAAGGCTCCAGGATTGGATAAAATATTAGGAGATGTTAAAGGAATAATGCTGACAGGATGGTAAGATGTTGGGATAACATCCACCGGTGGTTGGACCCAGGCCAGCGTGTCGGTGCATCCAACACCCGAGACGGATGTTATCCCAGCATAACACCTACACTGAGGGCATTATTCCTATTATACAATGGCTCGTTGTTATATATAAAATAAAACAATAATTTTAAAGAATGTTTTTATTAGAGTAGAAAAAGAGGAGATGCATCCATAGTGGCAATCATGGTGCCAGTAGACCTGTGAACAGCAGGGATGTTATGCCAGGATAACATCCCTGCTGTGATGGCCAACTGACCAATTAGAAGCCAGGATTCTTTCTTGCCATTGTATAAGTATAAATAGTATGCAGACTGGTGGGCCCCAGTAATGGAGAAACTATATAACATCTTAGTGCAAGGACAGGAGGACAGGAATATCCTACCAGTTGGAAGGGTAGCATTATATATCCAATGTTTAAGAAAGGTGACCCAAATGACCCCAAAATGTAGATATCTCACAAAAAATATTTACTAGACTTTTACTATAGAGACTAGAAGAATGGGCAGATCACAATAACATCTTACATGAAACACAAAATGGATTCCAGAGAAACAAATCTACAATTCAACATTGTTATACACTTAAACATCTGGTCTGAAAATATATAAAAATTAAAAAGACCAAGCTTTTTTGTTGTTTCGTGGACTTTACATCCACATTTGATAGTATTAGTAGAGTAATATTATGGAATAAGCTAAAGAAATTAGGGCTGTATCTGGCATTACTTAATATCTTAATAAGATTGCACTCAGACACATGGGGAGTAGTGCAATATGACCAATATGGGAACACCTCTAGGTCATTTCAAATGACACGTGGGGTCAGGCAAGGTTGCTTACTGGCTCCCTTTTTGTTTAATGTGTATAGTAATGATGTTTTGAAGGAATTAGAAAATCCAATATTTCATGCACCAAAAATAGAAGATACTGGAGTAGATTGCCTGGCGTATGCCAACGATTTAGTATTAATCTCAACATCAGCTCTGGGATTACAAAGGAAACTCAATTATTTTTCAAAATTATGTGATACTCATAAATTAAGGATAAATATGTCTGAAACTAAGATACTAATATTTGGGAACACTAAAAAACATCTTAAATCATTATGGATAAATACAGAGAAAGTAGAAAGAGTTAAATATTATGACTATCTAGGTGTCAGATTTAGTCAGACCTTTAAATGGAAAGACCATATAGAGCAGATCACAGAGAAAGTCAGGAAAGCATTCTATGCATTTAAAGTATTTAATGCTAAGATGGGCCGAACATCGGTCAAGGGAATGCTGAGGGTTTCGGAGGCTAAAGTAAATTTGAGCATACTCTATGCTGCAGAAATTTGGGGCACAGCAGACCTAAATAATTTGGAAGTGCTGAGCAACAAAATGAAAAGGTACATTCTAATGGTGCCGCAATCAGTACCAGCAGGTATAGCAAATTTAGAATTGGGTCAATATTCGATCTCAACATTAGTGAAGGAAAGATTGATTCTATCTTCACTAAAGTTATTTTAGTTAGAAGAAAACAGGTTACCTAGGCAATGCCTGGAGGAAGAAATCAAATATTCCTTGATGGGGAAGATTTTTCCAACCCTGGAAACTTTCAGGTGTTTCCTTTTTCTAAATGGGCTTGGAGATGTCTTATGGAGTATGTTTATATATCCATGGCAAATGATAGTCGAAAAGGTGAAGAGTAGGTTAAGAGACCAGGAGAAAACTATGGCACAGGTAAAATTGAAACAGTTTAAGCTATACAGATGGTACAAATAGATTAAAACAACATATGGCTTGGAGTCCTATCTAGTTAAATTAACTAACCCTAAGGAGAGGAGAATCATAACTACATTTAGGCTTGACATTTATAATGCTAATTATGTACTTCACAAGCAAAAAAGGGAAAATATTCTGACCCCAATTTGTAAATGTGACAAGTTCTCTGAAGATGACTTAAAGCATGTATTGCTTTTATGCCCATTATATAAAGGGCTACATTTAAAATGGCTTGGTGACATCATGGTGAACCTCGACCTCCCCTCGATAAAATGGTGGAATATCTAATGAATAATAAAAATGTACTTATACTACAGAAAGTAGTTGGTTTTTTACAGTCTACTTATTTATAAATATCTTGTGCAATGATTGTTGTGATTGTCTAAAAACTTTTTATGAAAGTATAACAAGTTAAATTGTAATGTCACTGGGATGTATTCAGAGAGTGATATTTTGTATGTGTATGTTTTAATCTTTTAAAATTTATAATGACTTCGTCGAACAAATAAATAAACCTTGATTGATGGGCTAACATTGTATCTCTGTCTGTCTGTTGGCTTCCTGTAAATAAATGTATGTAAGGTTCCATCCTTGATGGTAAGAGTGGTGTCCAGAAAATTAACACTGGTGGCAGAATACTCCAGGATAAGCTTTATGGTAGGGTGGATGCTATTAAGTTCCTGATGAAAATCTTTAAGTGCATCAGTGCCCTTTGTCCAAATTATAAACAAATCATCAACGTAACAGAAATAAGTGAGTGGTTTGTGGGGGCAGTGCCTTAAAAAGTCCTCCTCTAAATTTGCCATAAAGAGGTTAGCATACTGTGGAGCCATCCTGGTGCCCAGTGCGGTTCCCATAGTTTGAACATAATGTTTGCCATTGACACTGAAGTTGTGTCAGAATGAATTCTATAAGTTTCCCCACCACTCCAGGGTCGAAGTTTTGGTCTAATCCTTTCTCATATACGTACTTAAGGCAAGCTGAAATTCCATCAGTGTGTGGAATATTAGTGTAAAGGGATATTACACCCATCATTGCTAAAATGGTATTAGGCGATAAGTCCTTATAACCAGAAAGTTTACGCAGGACGTGTGTGGTGTCCTGGATGTAACTATCCCTTTCTATAATCAGCAGTTTTAAAATGTTTTTTTACAAATCCTGAGATCCCCTCAGTCAGGGTACCATTGCCAGAGACTATGGATCTTCCTGGATTGCACTGTTTATGTATTTTAGGCAGCATGTAGAATATCCTTGGCTTGGGTTCAACAAGGATAAGATCCATTAGTCTGCCTTGGAAATGGTTAGGAAATTATCTAAGTCCTGTAGTTCCCTTTTATATTCCAAGGTGGATTCACTTTCCAGTTCTCTGTAGTAGGTATGGTCAGTTAGCTGTCTGTTGGCTTCATTAATATAGTCCTCTCAGTTTAATATCACCACTGCAGAGCCTTTATCTGCTTTTTTTTAAGACAATGTTGTGGTTCGATTTCAGTGTTTGTATAGCCCTCCATTCCAATGGAGAGAGGTTGTAACGGGCCTGTTTTTGCCTATTAAGGATCTGACCAGTCACTCTCTGGCATGATGGAGATGTCCACAAACAGGGAATGTTAGAGAGACAAGCAGAGCTCTCCATGCTAGAATGAACACACACAGACATACCATTAACATGAAGATAACTGACAAACCAGTGGGGTGACACTTCTCTCAGAATGACCAATCAATCTCAGATATGTCAGTAATGATCTTAAAATGATTTAAAAAAAATGCACAACAGAAACGGACTTTTGAGATTAAGCTTATTTTACTTCTTAATATGGTAGCAGACAGCATGAATATGGATTTAGGTTTCATGACACATTACCCCTCATAAACTTACTCAGATTTTTTACTTGATAGAATGGACGTTTAACAGGACTTCAGTTTGTTGGTTTCTCACCTGATATACATGTGTGTGTGTTGGGGGTTGGGGAGGTTGGGTTGTCTTGGGTGAGTGTGTATTATGGAAGAGTTTGCTGTGTGTGGGGGGGGGAATTTTTGTTTTTGGGGGTTGAAGGAGGTTTTTTTTGTGGAGAGGGTACTGTGAGGGGAGGGATTGGGGATGTGCTTATATTTTTTGGTAGGCTTGTATTCGGGTACATGTCATAAGAATGCTACAGGGTGTTAGGACTCTTGGCTCACATATATAGTTAATATACACTTCTTTTCTTGTTATCTTTTCCTGGGGGGGAGTTTAATTTCATGAGTTTTTTTTTATACTTATATTTTATTGTTTTCATGACAAAACAATTACATACAAGCTATCTCACATCAGAGATCCCATATCAGGTCAGAAAAGAACACAGGATACATTCAATGTAATAGGCTTTGTTAGTCCAGACGTTCTGATTTATGAATAAGGGGGTATTTCTTCATTTATCAGTCCAGCAAAATAAAGTCCTGAGAAAAGCTGCACCCCACAAGACTTTGAGCGGTCATTTTTCAAAAAAAGATCAAATTTTGCCATACATTAGTAACACAACATTTTGTGTTGTTATGACCCTCTGCCAAACATAAAATCCAACAAATAGCAACAAACAGCAGTAGAGCCCCTCAATGCCCACTATATCAATGTTTAGATACAGAAGACAATCCCTTATTGAACTAAACAAGCCATCCCGATAATCCCATTTCATTAACATAGAAAACTTGCTGTGGCAATTATGAACAGCTAATTTTTAAACCACAGTATAATGTTATACTAAATAAGCAATTTCCCAAAACTGCAGCTCCCAACCCAACAGGAGTAACATTAACATTTTTTATTATAGAAAGAGCATCAGTCCCCTTTTATATTTAGCTGCAACGTGGTCACAGTTTATGTAGAAAAACCTGTAATTGTTCATGTTTCATTCTCCAATTCTGAATCAGTCCCCGCTGTCCTTCTGGATCAATCGAACTCCTGTGAAAGGGCTTCCGCCTTCTTACCGGCCCCCTCAGGATCTGTATACTGATATACGTGGCCTCCATACTGGATTCTCAAGCAAGTGGGCATCAAAAGAGAGTGTGTTACACCTAGGCTGCGTAACTTAGCTCGCACACCATCAGATATTTTCCTCCTCGCCCTGGTGGCAAATGATAAGTCCAGAAACATGTGGACAGTGGATCTTTGATAAGTAAGCCATTCAGTATTCCTGGCTGCTTGAAGAATAGTGTCCCAAATTACTGGACTCGTGGTGACCAAGAGGGCTGTTCTAAGTAGCTCGCTCAGACCTGACGCCACTCTGGGCGATATCCGGTAAGCCTGAACAAACTGAGCAGTAATGTAAGGGTCAAGCTGTAGGGCTCCAGGCAACCATTCCTTAAGAAAATAAAGTAAATTGTCTCCCTTGATGTTTTCAGGAAGCCCCACTATGCGAGTGTTAGATACCCTTTGGGAGTTCTCTAGTGCTCCCAGTCGGTACTTCAGTTGAGTGTTTTCTTGGTGAAGTTTATTCATGGCAGTTAGGGCTTTCGTTGACATAGATTCAGCTGTAGTCGCTGTATTGGATGCAGTGGCTATTTTAGCATCCTGTTCTTCAAATTTTGTAAGGATTGATTCTACTTTAGAATCTATCGCCTGCAAGGACTTTTGCAAAGCCTGCCATGGTGGTTCAGAGTCTGGAGAAGTAGGCCCCGAAGCCTCCACTGGTGCAGTCTGAACAGGTGGATTTTTAGAAGTACTTGCTGACGCTTTGTTAGTCCATCCCATTGCTCTAAAAAGGTATAGTTAGATGCAGTTCAGTCTATTAAACATGTTTTTAAAGAAAAAACAGCTTGATTTACAAGATTTCTTCATTTACAACTCTTTTTAGTGAGATTATTTGAGGAGCTCTCACTGAGTGCGTCTCGTCGGTGGGTGTGCTCAACAGCGCCCCCAATTTCATGATGATTTTAAACAGATTCTTAAGTCTGTTTCTGCTCATATAGTTAATTGATCACATACTGACTCATTATTGAACTTCGAACATTTTAACTTGCATGAGCTCATTTTCTACGTAGTCCTTGAGAGATTTATTTTTTTAAATTATTTTTGTATTTGGCAATAATACCGACAATTGATATTATCTTGTTATAATATTGTTACAATATTATAGGTTTTAATGTTTATGGAGTGTGTTAACTGGTTGAGAGTATAGTTTAGAAAATATCTCCAGATTAGATGAATTCTGTATGAATGTTTTAAACAGTTATTCATACAAGGTACATTTTTCTTATTCCCCTCTTATTTCCATACATATATTTCTGTTGTGCAGTTTTTAATCACACAATACTATCAAGTTTGAACTTGAACATTTGTGGTATTAATCTAAAGGTCCTGCTTTTAACTTTGAATATATTCTACTAACACACACATTCGCTAATAATGTCAGTTACAGGCTTTGCCTGCTTGAGTGTTCAGCTTATCTATGAATTTGTCCTTGAAAGGATCCTCAGTAGTAGCAAGCTAAAAGGGACGCTATTCATTCCATTGACATTTGTGATTTTTTGAAAAAGGTACTTTTAACCAATGAGAATTTTTTCTGTTTTTTTTAATGTACGATCTGGGTTTAATAGATTGTGACTCTCTGAACAGTTGTCATTAAGTCTCTGAGGAAGGACTTGGTTGGTCTGAAAGCTTAAACACTGTTTTCTTTTTGTAATATTTACGTTGGCCCATTAAAGAGTATCAAACCATTTGCTTCTGGATTTGTCCTTACAAGGACCAATTTGGAAATTAATCTATTTCTGTATGGAGCATGTATACGCAGGGATGTCAGTATCACTGGAACCTGTATATATTGGGCTGTCACTGTCACTGGAACCTGCATATACAGGGATGTCAGTATCATTGGAACATGTATATACAGAGCGTTACTATCACTGGAATAAGTACACACAGGAATGTCAATATTACTGGAACCTGTATATATAGAACTGTCACTATCACTGGAATCTGTATATATAGGAATGTCATTATTATTGGAACCTGTATATACAGGGATGTAAGTATCACTAGAACCTGTATATACAGGTATGTCAGTATTACTAGAATTTAAATATAGAGAGATGTCAGTATCACTGGAAAGCATATAGAGGTATGGTAGTATCACTAGAACCTGTACATGCAAGGCAGTCAGTATCACTGGAACCTTTATATACAAGGCAGTCCATATCACTGGAACCTTTATATACAGGGCTGTCAGTCAGTATCACTGGAACCTGTGTATATATAGGACTATCAGCTTCACAGGAACCTGTATATATTGGGCCGTCAATATCACTAGAACCTGAATATAGAGAGATGTCACTGGAACCTGTATATACAGGGATGTCACTGTTACCCTAACCTGTATATACAGGGATGTTTGTATCACTAGAACCTCTATATACAGGGGTGTCAGTATCACTGGGACATGTATAAACATGGGATGCTAGTATCACTGGAACCCATATATACAGAGCTGGCACTATCACTGTAACCTGTATATACAGGGATGTCAGTACTGCTGGAACCTGTATAGGGATGTCAGTATCACTGAGACATGTATATACAGAGCTGTCACTATCACTGGAACCATACAGGGATGCTAATATTACAGGAACCTATATATATAGGGATGTTTGTATCACTGGAACCTGTATATACATGGATGCCAGTATCGCTGGAACTTGTATATACAGGAATGTCAGTATTACTGGAACATATAAATGCAGGGATGTCAGTATCACTTGAACCCATATATATATATATATATATATATATATAGGGCTGTCACTATCACTGGAACCTGCATATACATGGATGTCAGTATCACTGGAACCTGAATATACAGAGTTGTCACTATCACTGGAATATATATATACAGGAATGTCAATATTACTGGAACCTGTATATACAGAGCTATCATGATCACTGGAATCTATATATACAGGAATGTCAGTATTACTGGAACCTGTATATACATGGATGTAAGTATCATGAGAACCTTTATATGCAGGTATGTCAGTATTACTAGAACCTATATATACAGGGATGTCAGTATCACTAGAAAGTATATGGGGTATGGTAGTAGCAAAAGAACCTGTATATGCAAGGAAGTCAGTATCACTGAAACCAGTATATATAAGGTAGTCAGTATCTCTGGAACCTTTATATACATGGCAGTTAGTATCACTGGAACCTTTTATGTACATGGGCTGTCAGTCAGTATCACTAGAACCTGTGTATATATAGGACTATCAGCTTCACAGGAACCTGTATATATTGGGCTGTCACTATCACTGGAACCTGTATATAGAGGGATGTCATGTTACTGGCACCTGTAAATACAGGGATGTCAGTATCACTAGAACCTCTGTATACAGGGATGTCACGATCACTGGAACCTGTATATACAGGGATGTCAGTATTACTGGAATCTGTATATACAAGGCTATAATTGGAATGTGTATATAAAGGGTTGTCAAATCACTGAGACCTGTTTATGAAGGGTAATCAGTATTACTAGAACTGGTATATACAGGACTGCCAGTTTCACAGGAACCTATATACTGTATATATAGAGCTGTCAGTGAAACCAATATGTATATTTTTTTTTATTTAGTTTTTGTTGACCGGGTAAGTGCACTAGACAAATCCTGCCTATTTTCAGGCACGACCTGGGGGAGGGGGATACAGATGAATGCCAACTAACCTTGAACCAGATTAAGCTGTTCAGCAAGATATTTTGGGCCATCAGTATCTCTGGACTCTGTATATACTGGGTCATCAGTATCACTGGAACCTACCTATACTGAGCTGTCAGTATCGCTGGAAACTGTATATACAGGACTGTCAGTATCAATGCAGTCTGTATAAACAAGGCTATATGTATAACTAGAACCAGTAAATACAGGACTGTCACAGAAACCTATATATACAGGGCTGTCACTATCACTGGAACATGTATATATGCAGGGATGGCAGTAGCACTGGAAGTCAGTATCACTGAAACCTGTACATATAGGACTGCCAGTATCACTGGAACCTGTATATATAGAGATGTCACTGGACCATGTACATGCAGGGATATCACTGTTGCTGGAACCTATATATACAGGGATGTCAGTATCACCAGAACCTCTATATACAGGGATGTCACTATCACTGGAACCTGTATATACAGGGAAGCCAGTATTACTGGAATCTGTACATACAAGGCTATAGTTGGAATGTATATATAAAGGGCTGTCAAATCACTGAGACCTGTTTAGGAAGGGTCATCAGTATCACTAGAACTGGTATATATAGGACCGCCAATTTTACAGGAACCTGTTTATACACAGCTGTCAATATCACTGAAATCTGTATATACTGGGTCATCACAGTATCATTGAAACCTGTACATACTGGACCATTAGTATCACTGGAACCTATATATATATATATATATATATATACTGGGCTGTCAGTATCCCTGGAACCTGTATATACTGAGCTGTCAGTATCGTTGGAAACTGTATATACATGGCTGTTAGTATCACTGCAGCCTGTATATACAAGGCTATATATATTATTGGAACCAGTAAATACAGGATTGTCACAGAAACCTGTATATACAGGGTTTACAGTATTACTGGAACCTTTATATTCAGTTTTGCTCACTTATTAGAACTTCTGGGGCCAGATATTCAATTATGGGCAAAAACAGAGTGCAAAGGTTTACGCTGCGCTTGCCCTTGCACCTGACTCTGTGGTTGCTATATTCAGTTGGATAGTGCACCAGTGCATCCGACTGACTATAGGGCCACACAACAGTGCTCTGGTCAAGTAGCGCCCGCGCTGATATGGATCTGGCTGTATGCAGCCCATAGGGAACTGCGCCTCCAGACCAGATTGCATCAAGAGCCCACAGTACGATATTTAGTGGAAAAATGCAAATGAACCCATTGGGAATGCAACGTGCTAAGGGGCCATATGCATGCCCATTATGGGCTCATTAGCATGGGAGGCGGTTGCAGGTTTGCGCCTATCCTGTGGACACCCGCCATGTTAGTCATGGTGGTGAGTGCACCCCTACACACCAAACACTGGCTCCTCAAGGGAAATGTACTCCCTGGTGTCCAATAGCACCCCCACCCCTGATTGTCCATCCCTGTATTATTTGCTTTTTTCCTGGGGTGAAGTGGTGCCCCTCAGATCATCTGTCCCCATACTATGTATGCTGTCCCTGCTGTCTAGTGGCACCCTGCCACCCTCCGATCGCTTGTTCCTGTAAGACTAGTGATGTTTCTGGTGTCCAGTTGCACCCCCACCTTCTGATCAGCTGTTCCTGTACTAATAGTGATGTCCCTGGTGTTCAGTGGCACCCCCCTCACCCTCCAATCACCCAGCCCCATAACATACTTAGTTACCCTGGTGTCTTGTGTCACCCCCTGCCCTTTGATCCCCTGGTTCAACATGGTGAGTTAGTCTCTGGTGTCTAGTGGAACTCCCCACCTTTTAAGCACCCAACCTGGTGTGACCCTGCCTCCCTGGTGGCTAGCAGCCCCCTGAACTGCCTGCACCGAGCACACCACCCAGCATGCCTCTCATGTACCTAAATAGCCATGCTGCATGGAGGGTGCAGTATGGCGAGTGGCACATCCCTACTCTCACCTCCTCAGCTGGCCACCATATGTGATGACAGTGTGCATACCATGCTGTACGAGCGCTCTCTGTCATCCCATACAGTGGCTGGCAGAGGAGATGAGAGGAGGACTATGCCAGTGGCTGTATTGGACCCTCCATGCAGCACAGCTACATAGGTACGTGGAGGGGGCATGTTAAGTGGTGACCTTGGCGCGGGAAGTGCAGGGGGCCACAAGCCACTGGGGAGGCAGAGTCGCACCGGGAAGGGTGCTTGGCAGTTGGGAGAGGTACCACTGGACACCAGGGACTAACAAAGTAGGTGGGGCTGGGGGATTTGAGGGTGATGGGGTGCCACTAGACATCAGAGTAATGAAGTGTATTGTGGGGCAGGATGATTGGAGGGTGGTGGGGTGCCACTGGACACCAGGGACATCACTATTAGTACACGGCAGACAGGGTGGATGATCAGGGGGTGGGTAGTGCCACGAGACACAAGGGCATCCATTGATTCAATGGGCCGGGGTTGGGGGTGAGGGGGAGGTGGCTGCAGTGCTACCACCTGCCACCCGGGTCTTGCACCCTATTAAGACAGGGTTTGCAAAGGAGGTGAATAGCTCCCATTTTGGTGGCATTTACTGCTGATGCAAACCTTTGATTCTGCAGTTGTGCCTGTGTGCAAGGAGGACCCCCTTATTTGCATGAGTGCAGTTGTAAATTAGCACTCGGGTACTAAGGGGTTTGCCCATGCTGTGGGGATATATAGACTCCACCCACAAATGAGGTGCAAAACCCAGTTAGCATGGGTAAACACCCCTTAGCACCTGGGCTAACTTTTGAATATCTGGCCCCTGATATAAGAGCATCCCTCTTACAAGAACATTTTTTGACTCCCAATTTGTTACAGTTTACCCCAGTATTATCTTAGCCTGATATGTAATCATATTTTTCTGGACATAATAATTTCCCTTTTTGTAAGAATGATTTTTTTTGTATATTTAAAAAATGTTCCTTTTTTATCTGCACGGCTGGAGTTATTGTAACAAAACTTTTGTTTGTATGTAAGAAAAATGTTTTAAATGTTGTTTGGTACTGTCCGCTAATAGGCTCAGCTGTAGTCCTTTGCATCACTACACGGATGACCTAGATTCAGGAGCGAGTCTGGGTAATCAGCATATGGGCAACTGTGGTTGAGGAGTCCTGTCATCTGCAGTACTTTCTCGACCGGAGGAGGTTGGTGCTGCTCTCTGCATTGTAGCAATCTCTGTGACAGGTCTAGGAAATGCACCTCCTACACAGCAGGGAGCTGCATGCTGGCACAGACAGCACTGTGATGGCCCAGAGAGTGGCACACTGTGCTCCTGCGATGGTGACTCAGATTTGGGAGCCAGTTTGGGAACTGGGACAGGCGGCGAAGGTGACTGGGGTGGTGCTGCCGCATGGCAGCATTCCCAGTAAGGGAGGGGATGGTGCTGTGGTTCCACCACCGCGGCAGTTACTGCGGTGGGCTGTGGGGCTTGCCTCCTCTGCAGCGTCATCACTGGATGTGGGCGAGGCCTGACTGGGCACCGGCCAGTGCTGGGGAGCTGCGAGGGATTAAACGGTACTAGGGAGAAAATCCCTATTCCTCCCAGGCCCCCTGGAATTAGAGCTGCCGGTACTGTCAGTAGTCCCACAATGTGGATTCCCACTGCCGCCTACAGTATGAGGAGCAGCAGGTTAGGGCCTGATGCCAGGTGCAGGCGGCTGTCTGGGGGCAATCAGCTGTATAACAAAGATGGCAGCACTGTGCATGGTGCAGCACAGGTGGGGTGGTGGAATTCCAGTAGTGGTTAAAGGGGAAACCAAATTATAACCTGGGCAACCACAATGATGGTCACTGCTACTCTCAGGCTCTGCGCCGAGTGTTGGAGCTATGCCAGTGTTTGTTGGGAATGGGAGGTTGCCAGGGCATGCATCACCAGTGATACCCACAAGGAAAAAAACTTCTACATGATGAACAAAATTCCCCAAAATGGATTAAATGGGTTATACAGAACATGTTTTGTGGGCCTTGTTTATAGCTGTGTGGGATATGGAATTCCGCTGGTGGAGTTTGTATGGATTGACAATTCCACTTCCATAATGCTTGTCCGAATTTCCTTTTTAATTCCACAGAATTCTTAAAAGCATTTCTTTCATGTAAGAAATAACATTCTGTGGATTATTTAATCCACAGAATGTTTTTCCGTGGTTTGCAAAAAATGAATCTGCTGTTTATGTAAACTGTGAAAGGGCCAGCCCGCTGGTGCAACAGTAGCGCTGCTGCTCGTGACACCAACAGCCTGGGTTTAGAAACGGACCTGAAAGTCGGAGGGCCAGCTTGGGGGAGGAGGATGGAGTGTCCCATGGACTGCTCTCCTCCTCCCAGGAGGGTGGGTGAGCATCTGGCGCAAGATCAATCCCTGGTGGAGGCCAGGGGGAGCCACTGCTAGAGCTGAGATGTTGGGTAGGCATGCCGGATGTCAGGCCTTCAGCGCACTGTGTCATTGCACACCACGCCTTCTGGCGGACATAGCGTTAAACACAAATGCTGGCCAATGATGATGCTCTGCTCCTCTGGTCCCACCGTGCCTGCCCATGACTTTCTGTTGATAACCAAGTTCAGTCCTCCGTCGGGTTCGGCCTGGTCCTGCAGCTCGTCTGTGCGGGGGTGAGCCAGGCAGAAACACCGATATTCCATGGCTGCCGGAAACCGAGTTTAGTTGTCTGTGGGTCACGCGGTTCCACCATTGGAACATGCCCGACCGAGTGCGCCGTCATTAGGGGTGCCAGGATTTAATTTCGCTGCCCAGTTTTATGTAGGTGGCTACACCTCCGCACCCCCCTGTGTGGGGGCTAAGCCTCCATGTCCCCTTACTAAATATTCTAAACTGGGAGGACCTGGGGAAGGACAGCAAATTCTGAATTTCAGCACCCTAATGATGGGCGCACTTGGACCAGTGCACAGATGGCCAGAAAGGGGGGGGGGTCACTCTGCTCAGCATCCCCACCTAGGGTGATAAGCTTTGGAGGAACATTGCTGAGGTAAGTCCTGAGGGGGTGCATGGTGAATGGAGGGTGCGGGGCCTGAGCTTGGCAACCAAAAAGCATTGTTAATATAAAAAGTAAAAACTGTGAAATATTATTCTGTGGTTTATGGTTTATGTAAACTTTGGTGTATTTATCCGAAGTTAAAAAAAAAAACCAAAAAAAACATTTCACAAGCCTGCCGGTGGCATGGACGGCTGAAGCTCTGGATGCTTACCTCCTGCCATGCCGGTGATCAGGGTTCAAGAATGGATCAGGGTTGTTTGGGGACTGGCCGGGTGAGGGAGGATAAGCATCCCAAAGATATCTCTCTGCCTTTGGGGGGGGGGGGACTCTGAGTCCCACTAATTGCATGTCACCTGGCAGAGGCTGAGTGGCAGTGCCGGTGGGACCAGCAGGCATGGAGAGGCATGTGCTGATGCAGCCTACGTGAAGGTCAACACAAACAGGTGTGAGGGCATCAGAAGCAGATGCCTCAGGGAGAAAAACGAAGGAAAAAGCCTTGTCTCCCTCGGCATTCCCTGCAGGCCCCACAGGTTCCTACCTGGCAGCCGCCCACCAATATGGCTCTGTGCAAGTGATGGTTCACCTGTAAGTCAGGAGATGGGTCAGTGACAGGCTGGGGAATACCACTGAGACCAGGGATGCCAGCGGGAAAATAAAAAATGTCCACTTTAAGAATTTTGGAATTCCACTTGTTACAGAATTCTGTGGAATTAGGCAGAATTGCCGGAATTCTAGCGGAAGCAGAATCTGATAATTTTGTACAGCTCTAGCCATTTTTCATTACAGTGCTAGCCTGTTATAATGGATGCATCTGTGCACACAACTTTTGTGCATTATATCCAGTGTCCATTATATCCAGAGGAGGTGGAACCTATGCGTTAGATGTGTCTATGTATGTGAGTAGGAGCTCAGAGTGATTGAAATCCTATTACAAAACTTCATACATCACTCAGAATCCCGCCTGGCATATATGTTTCTGTACCTTGTGTGTTTATTTAGAGTTATTTACCTGTCAGGGGACATGAGTTTTTTTATGAAGTTTATTGCAGAACGTAAGAAGACAGTAACTCTAGTGACCGGATGTTGGGGTTCTGGGACTGTAAGAACAAAAACAATTTTACTGTAAGGGTTTTGGCTTATAGTCTATTATGGCTTGCCATTTTACTATCTGAGTCGCTCCTACCTAGCCTTGGTCTTGCCTGCGTCGGATGCCCATTGGCAGATCGGCCTCACAGCCCTGTCTCTCCACCACTTTCCTTCCTTAATTTCTCACCAGCTCCTTACAGCTCTTCCATGTGCTCTTGAAACCTGTCACCATCTTGGTGTTTGCCACCTCTCTTGGCAAACCTTGTCCTTCTTCAGGTGTGGGGTCCAGAACTGGACACCATACTCTAAGTGTGGCCACACCAGTAACCCTCAGAGCAGCAACAGCACCTCTTTTATTATTCCTATTTTTAACCTATATTATATTAATTTTAAGAGCTTCACCAGTAAAAAACATATTGAGATATAACAGCTCATTTCCAAAGGCCGGCCCAGTGGTGCTGAGGGTTGAGGCGTTGAATGCCACACCTCGTGCCATGCCGGTGACCCAAGTTCAGGAGTGAGCTCGGGCTGTCAGGGGACAGCCGGCGGGGAGGGTGTGGAGCAGGATCGAGATGCTGCAAGGCAGCTCTCCTCTTCGGGGAAGGATGTGAGGTTTCCCCGGCTCTTGGCTGCCACCCAGTGGAGGCTAGGTGGTAGCACCAAGTCATAGAGAACCCTGGCATTAGGCCAGGTGGTTGGAAGGAGCTGTCACTGGAGCCGTGGATCGCATGTGCACCTCCACGAGCGTGTGACCACAATCCAGGATAATGGGGAGAAGATGCAGAAATTCATGTCACCCCACTGCCAAGTAGGTGCAGGTGGTAATGGAGGAGCAAAAAGCTATATGGAAAAAAAACCCAGCTTGTTTCCAGATGTGTCCTTGGGTGGAAGGGGATGAGGAGAGTGCAGTAATAAGTTACATCGATAAAGATACACTTATTACATGGTAGACAGTTTAGAGGTAGCACAGTATTCAAGTGGTGCAAAACGTAGCATACCAATGGCATAACAGTAGCAGCAGTTCAGGAAAGTGCAACTGGCAGCATTGCAAAGTGAGGGAGGGATAGAAGAGTGTGTACAACGATAAGATGTCCAAGGGGAGAGGGGACAATAAATAGGGCAATGGGGGAGGGAGGAACTGGGGGAGGGGAGGGCCAGCCTAAGAAAGACAGTAACTGCAGCAGTGAGGGAGTGAGTAGTGACTTTGTGGAGGAGAGATCAGTAACAGGGAGGAAGGAGCATTGTGATTAGCTATGAGGAGGGTGCACCAGAGTTTGCAAATGCGGAAGAAGAAAGCACCTTGACCAGCAGAGGATTTTAAAGGAGGAGGACAAGAGAGCCCTTCCCCTGTGTAATAGTTTTTATATTTTTATAGACTATCGTATATTTACCTTGGTTTTGATGTAAAATATTTGTTCAACTAAATTGGCTATGTCCAGGACGTCACTGGGGATAATCCCTTCCGCAATGGCTTGTTGTTATCCTATTTTTTACTTTTTTTGAATTAAGATTCTTCTCACCTCCCAGCTTGCCCGACGACACCACCTCAGCCCTGTCACTGACCTTTTCATAGACTTATTGTTTTACCACTTACCAGGACCACTTTCTGCCATGTTGGTCATGTGTGGGCCTGAGGAATGGGGGGTAACAGCGTAATGGTGGGCCTGGGCTTTCTTGCTCCAGCTCCTCTTTTTTTTCTCCCTAGGATGCCAACATACAATGATGTGCAGGAATGGGCACAATGGCGGGCATGCCAGGGATCAAAATTAAGTTTTGCAGCCACTAGCAAGCAGGGCTAGTGACTAGGAAAATCCACTAGCCCCACAGACTTTTCTAATGACCCAAGTGGTGTACTTATTGAAATATCACCTTCTCCAGTACAGGGCGCCAGGGCTATTTAAAAAAAAAAATGTTACTAGCCTGATACAAAATCTACCGGCATTTGGCTAGTAGGCCAGTGCCTGTTTTGACCCCTGCCTGCATACCGCCACTCTGGAGGCTGCCACTTCTCTTGCCACTGTTCCACTGTGGCCTCTGTTGGGCAAATGCACACTGGAACACTGTGCCCTCCCTCCCTGAGAGAGGACAGTTGTCTGTGGGGTGCTCAGTCCTCTTTCACCAGCCAGCCCCCGAGTGACATGAGTCAGTTCCTGAACCCCGTTTGCTGGTATTTGAGTGTTGGCCCTACTGCTGAGGTATTGGGCTGACATTTGTTATCCTAGTTTAATAAAACTGAACTGAACTGAATTACACTGGAGAAGCCCCTCCCTATACATCTGCTCTCAAGACTTTCTTGGCCAGACTGGATATTCTCTTCCATTCCTTCTGTCGCTTCGCCCTTGACTGCCCCCCTCGCACTCACCACTGTGCTCTCTACCAATATTGCTCTTTCCCCTCTCTTGATGACAGGTGCAGCTCCCACTGTGCCAACTTCCTATTTAAATTCTGGCTCGGTTCTCTCCCCTCCTACCTCTCCTCCTCTCTATCACTCCCTCCCTCCTCCTCCCACTCCCTAAGAAGCTATGACTCTCAGATCTTGGCTGTCCCCCTAGGTCCTCCTCTGCTGGCCAGGCTGCTTTTTCCCACCGCGTCCCAAAACTGTGAAATTCCCGTCCCCCTTCCATCCGCCACTCCACCTCCCCACTTACCCTCTCTTCACTCCTAAGTAACTTCTTTACCCCTACTTGCACCTTCTCTTGATCCCCCCATCTGTTTTATCCCCTCCCACTCTATGCAGCCCCCCTTTCTTCACTCTACCAAAGAATCTCAACCCTCCACCCTTTTGGGCACCTCTGCCCATCTCTGCATTGCCACTCACTGCCTGGCCCTCTCTATCCCCATCCCCTCCTTGCTCACGCCACCACCCGGTGCATTTGCCAGTTTACCTCTGGTCGGCTGATCCCACTTTTTTCCCCAATTCCTGAATGACTGTACCTATTTCTAGTCCATTCCTCAGTATTTGTCTGCCCCCCCCAACAAACTGCACTTAACAATGTGTAATACTGTAACAGAATTGTTGAGCAATTGTGAGATGCTGTAACCTGATATCTCTCTGTAAGTGCTTTGCTTGCTGACTTGTTTTGACTGTAATTGCTTTGTTTGTTACTTCCCTTTCCCTCTGCCCCAGGACATACCTGGAAACAAACAGTTGATGCTCAGTGTGCTTTCCTGGTGAACCTTTTAAATCAATAAATAAAATAAACACATCCCAACGTCCTGTTTGCCTTCCTGCATGCATTGGCGCACTAAGCCATTTACTAGAGGTGGTCATTAATGAGGACTCCCGAGTCCCTTTCTTTAGTGGTCAGACTCAGTTTTTCACCTCCCCCCCAACCAATAACCAGTCTTTAGGTTTGTTTTGCCTATGCGCATAACTTGCACTTGGCATTAAACTTCAGTTGCCATACCTAGGATCACCCCTCCTACTTTTCCAGGTTCCTCTTTATGTCCCTGGCCACCTACTCGGAGCCTACCCTACCACAGAGTTTAGTATCATCTGCAAAGAGGCAAAGTTTTCCCTTAACTCCTTCCCCTGCATCACAGGTAAACACAGTAAACAGCATTGGTCCCAATAACGACTCCTGTGGGATAACACTGGAACCTCAACATACATGCTCACCCCCAATAGAAACACATGTTGGAGCTTTAAAAATTAGAAAAGAGAATCTGTGGTTCTCCTCAGTGGAAAACCACTTACATCTTCTGAAGTCCCACAGTTTGCCTTTAAATGATAAGGAAGTATAGTTGTAATGTTTCTGAGGTGTGCACAGATGGACACAGACACAGGAGTTGTATCAAGTTGCCATCTTCATTACTTTCATGGCCATGATGGCACACTGGGCATAACAGGAAGCCCACAAGGACTGCAACTTTGTGTCAGGGACTACAGCCAACAGGGCTGTTATTGCTACATTTTGTAAATCAAAGGTTAGAGATCTGCAGTATAAGTTTTGAATTTCCTGCTGTTTTCTTTGTGTCATTCTTCACTCATTACGTTTGCTTGCACGCATGTGCAAGAAACATAGTGCCATCATCTGAGTTTTCGGAGGTGTGTCACCCCCTCTTCCAATTCAGTCAGTGTGGTGGCGAGGCACTGATCACTTCAATCATCGCTGGAGCTGTCTATGACAGCTCAAAATGCAGTCGCATACAGTTGAAGAACTGGGCAGCTTGAGTGAGCAGCGATAAGATATCATCTGCTCATGCAGCTCCCCACACACACACAGCTAAAGCATGCACGCATACTGCCTGCTGTCCCCCCCCAGCACACCGTATGCTATGCTGTACTCCCCAAAACCTTCCACATGCCACGCTGGGTGCCCACCCCAGCGCGGCAACCTATACGAATAGCCGACGGGTGCCCAACCCATCGACCCACTGTCCTCACCCCCCGATACTGGGTGCCACGCTGGGAGCCCACCCCAGTGTGGCAACTGATGATATGGCCGCGGAGGTGCCCAATCCCCATCAGCTCCATGGCCCCCCAGCCATCCTTGTGCCACGCTGAGCCCACCCAGCGTGGCAAACATCCCGCGCCATCAATTTAAAAACAAACTGTAAATTAAAACGGTCCCATGCAGTCTCCGGCCCCCTCCCACAACCCGCACCCACCCACTGCACCCTGCCTCCCCACACCCCCTTCACCCCATACTCCTCGACCTCCGGCCGACGATCTTCGGTGGACCAGGAACACGTCTGCACTCTTCAAAGCCACCGCGAACTGAGGAAATGCTGTATAATGGGATAGATAGGGGTTTTTCAACTTTGTTGCATATCTCAGGCATTTTTTTGAATTTTTGCACCAAATTTTCAACATGGGGTTTTTGGGACCCTTTCTCATGAGTGCTGTCACTGTCATGGCGTTATTCGGGCCCGAAGGGTGATTTCACAGTCACTGCACGAAATCACCTTTCCGGACTGATTAACAAAACGACACTGCCAGCATTCATAAGGTGGGCTCTCAAGAAGGCTATTTTGAAAATTTGGTGGAAAAATTCCAAAAAACGACTGTTTTACGAGTGTGCGTTGCGCAGTTCTTATGCACGCTCGTAAGTTTGCGAATTTTCAATATTTTCACTCCAGATTTTCAATATTACCATTTTACCACACCTTCTTATGAGCAGTACAGATGTCATTTTTCACATCTCACCCAAAACATGTTTCTGCTCATGTAGCGCAGAATGGCGCAGTCGGTGTGCAAAATCAATGTACAGAACAAATTAAGAAAGTCACAGTGACACTGTTCATGAGCAGAGGTCTTAAAACTGGCTATGTTGAAAATTTGGTGAAAAAATTCCTAAAAATGACTGTTTTACGAGCGTGCGTTGCGCAGTTCCTACGCACGCTCATCAGTTCGCGAATTTTCAATATTTTCACTCCAGATTTTCAACATTGCCATTTTACCACACCTCCTTATGAGCAGTACAGCTGTCATTTTTCACATCTTGCCCAAAATGTGTTTCCGCCCATGTAGCGCACAATGGCGCAGTCGATGTAATCGAAATCAATGTATGGGACACATTAAGAAAATCACAGTGACACTGTTCATGAGCAGAGGTCTTAAAATGGCTATGTTGAAAATTTGGTGAAACAATTCCTAAAATGACTGTTTTATTTAGCCGCAATGCTAAGAGTTCCTATGCATGCTCGTAAGTTTCATGTAATTAATATTTTCACTCCAGATTTTCAAAATTGCCATTTTATTACACTTCTTATGAACAGTACAGCTGCCATTTTTCATATGCCACCCAAAATGTGTTTTCGCACATGTAGCGCACAATGGTGCTGTTGGTGCATGCGAAAGGCAATGTTGGGACAGATTAAAAAATAAGTTACACTCTTCATGAGCAGAGGGTCTTAAAATGGCTATGTTGAAAATTTGGGACAAAAGCCATAAATGACTGTATTACTGAGTGAGCATTGCGCAGTTTCACGCACCCTCGTAAGTTCATGACTTTGTAATATTTTAAGTACAGATTTTCACCAGTGGCATTTTTCCACACTTCCTTATTTACAGTACAGCTGTCATTTTTCACAACATGGCCGAAGTGTGTTTTCACACTTTCAGCGCAGAGATGCGTGGTCGCTGTAGGAAATCATTGTTCGGGACAGATAAAGAAAATCACAGTGACACTGTTCATGATCGGAGGCACCAAAATGCCTGAGTTGACAATCTGCTGTAAAAAATCCCCAACCTAATTATATTACGGGTGTGCATTGCACAGTTTCTATCTACGCTCGTGACTTCACCATTTTTTTAAATATTTTTACTGCAGATTTGCAACATTGCCATTTTTTACACCTCCCCAGTAACAGTACAGCTGTCATTTTTTACATCCTGTTCGGAATGTTTTTGCACCTGTGGTGCTAAATGCCGTAGTCGCTGTGCATAAGCAGCTTTCGGCTAACAAACTGATATTCCCCCTGTTCATGAGGTGGGGTCACAAAAAAACCATGTTGAACATTTGGAGTGAAAATACCAATGAATGCCTGAGGCATTAGGGTTTCCAACCATAACGCCCAACCCTGTAGAGAATGACAGGCATCAGGGGTGTGACTTGGGATTCTTGCCTGTAATGCTCATACCATTCCACACCCTGCAGCCAGTGAGAGGCATCGAGGTATGCCTTGGACTCTTCGGCCCCAAAGTTCACCCCATTCTCCTATATTGCACCCATCTCACCGTATTTCCTAATGGAATGGGGTGCGCATAAGGGCCAAAGACTCCAAGGAACACCGTGACACTTGTCAGTGTCTGCAGGGTGGGTGTGGTGAAATGGTGTGGCCGTTATGCCTGACGACCCAAAGGCACACCCCAATGCCTGTCACTCTCTGCAGGGTGGTGGTGGGGTTGGCTTCAGTTCAATACTTCACTGCCATTCCTATTATGCAGCTCTGTAACTTCTACACTACCACTGCCAATGCCAGCAAGCAAACATTCAGCATTGACAAATGCTTGTTTTATAGGAACGTAAAGATGACTGCCTATCAGTGCTGTTTACTGTGCAGTTAATTTGGTCAGCCAATCAGAATGTGGGAAACAGGTTGCTATATTTTTAACAGGTCTGTAGTTTAGTTATGGGAGGGGACAGCACCTCTGCATTTTGATTGGTTACGAAGGTCCACTTGTAGTATATTATACTCCATATCAGGCAGTTCTGTCCATGACGGGTATCTCTCTAGATCACTAAAAGAGTTTTCAAGAATTAAACAGCATAGTGTTGTCTCAGATCTAGGAGAGACCCTTCTGGAGGTGCAACCAGCCCTAGGCCTGTGGAATGGATGAAGGAGGTCTGGGGGAAGGATGTTGAGGAGTACTAGAAAAGAGTTGATAAGAAAATGAAAAAATCAGCAGCATGGAAAGCGGATGAGAATGGCACTTCATAACAGATTGATCAGACCACATCTAAGTAGGGATGGGAGAATTGGTATGGATAAGTTCAGAACCACCCAGAATCTGCGCCATTTTTAGTAAAAGAACCTTTGTAGAACCTTTGTTTCAGAGGTGCAACCACCCCTGGGTCCTGTGAAACAGTCGAAGGAGATGGGGGGGGGGCTCAAGGAGGTACTAGAAAAGAGAACTGCTATAAAAAAAGGAAACGATGCATTCAGCAGCATGGAATGGGGAATGCAAAAGACACTTTATAATGCATGTGTCAGAATACATCTAAGTAGTGGTGGGTGGTCCCCCAAGGCAACACTTATGTGCAAACTGTTGCCATTCTGCAGTGCTCTGGGGTGTGTCTATGCTCTAAATGTACTTTTTAACAATCATGATGTTCTTAGGAGGCAGTATGGTGCAGTAGTTTAAGGCTCTGAGCTGCAAATCTGGTGACATCCAGCAGACCAGATCTGGGTTTGAATCCCACAGCTTCCACTTGTATACTGTGTGACCCTGAGCAAGTCACTTAACTTCCCTGTGCTCCCAGGTTGCTCCTGTGAAAAAGCTTTCAGCTTAGTGTGCTACTCCTGGTTAAACAACTAAATAAAAAAAATATTTTCTTTCTGCAGCTGCTGGTGCTTGTCTTTTGAGGTTTTAGCTGATTCTGTTTTAAGTTAGAATGGCTTTTTCCAGGAGTGGCCAGTTCTGTCCGAGGCACATCTAAGTACTGCATAGCTAAATGCTGTAGGTAATTCAGAAGATAAAATCAACAAACTAGTATTGAGAGCAGAGTCTGAATACCCTGTCTCAAGACAGTGTTCACATTTCTTGCTCCTGGACCTCAAACATACCTGAATGCATACCCTACAACTGCCACCAGATGGCAACCTTCTTGATATGCAGATATGGATCACTGGATCTCTGTTGTACAGGACACCATGAAGTAGGGTTGCTGGTAATCCAAATGGAATCGGATTTGGATTTTTGGAACTGCAGTCTGAAAATCCTAATTCCTAAACTGAATCTTAAAATGTATTTTTACATGTGAATTTGGTATCTAGACTTTCAAATCTGAATTGGATTCCGATTCTGATGTCACATAGGACTACAGTTGGAATCTCATTAGGGATTTGGAAGTTCCTACATTTGTAAATATGAAAATCCAATCAGAGTCGGTTAATTTCCAGTATCCCTGCTGTGAAGCCCCGTGCAGTGTAGAGAGCTGTGTGGAATCAGCCTAGTGACTGTACAAATGTCCTTGTGGGAGTCACAGGAGCTCCCAAACATCCCGTTTTCTGATCTATTTATTTTTGTCTTGCAGGCCGCTCCCAGAGGACACAGGCATGGCAGATGAGGATAACAGAGCCTGTAAGTATGATGTTTACTTCTTGTATTGCTTTGTCTCTGTCTTGCCCCCTGCAGCTGCTGTTGAGATTGTACGGACATCCGGTGACACTGATCCCCAAAACGAGACCCGGTGTCAGCAGCCATGAGTGTGTCATGCAAATGCTCTAAATATACTTAAAATGGACACCTTAACAAGACAGTAGAGATTTATTAGTGTCCTTAAAAATCGAATGAACATCTGTTTTGATCGGAGAAAGCCTCAGATACCCACATACCTCAGTAGGAACCTTCCCCTTTTCTCTGAAGAAGCCCATGTGGGTGAAACGTTGGCATGAGGCATATAATTTGGGAAATCGGAACTCCTATTTAGATTTTTAATAATGGCATTGGGATATTATCTGATATATAGTGGTTAGTGGGTCATTATTCCAGTATCTTCAGACAGCAGTACATCGAGCCATGGAGACCCCCTCTGAACCTACAGCACAATGAGACATGTCCTTAAGTGGAAGGCATCTCAGAAGTGTGGATGCATCACTTACACAAAAGGGCAAACTGCACCGCAGAAAAATGCAGCATCTTTCAGAAGTTGCAGCAAAATGGTACTCAGGATGACAATGGGTGCAAAATATTATGCTTCGTATTTTAAAAAAGGGATTTGCCTGCAGTAATTGATGAATGTCTGACTGCAAGAAGAGCCATACAAAATATGAACGTATGAATGCATGATTTCTTGAGCTCTTTCTGTTGAGGAAAAGCATGTTAGGGTGTTTCCCCCCTCCACCATCCCAGACCAGACAATGAAAGAGAGCAGCAGTGTGGGGCACCTGCCTGTTTTTCCGATTGATGTTTGTGGTTGTTTTGTTAATTTTAAAGTTGGTTTCTAGGGTGTTGCTGCCTTTGTTGTTGTGTATTATTGTTTTAACTTTCTTTCTACGCTCCCTCCCACCCACCTGCTTCCCCCAGCCCTATCACCTATCTTCTCTAGACTTACCCCGTCCTCTTCAGACCCCTGGCTTACCCCTAGGGATGTCAGGATAACACATATAATGATATATCGCGATAATCACCACTGATGATATTTTACTGTTGCAAAAAAAAAAAAAACAATATCGCAATTATTATGTGGGACAATATACTGTGATAAATCATTCTTGCTGCTTTGGCAGTGTGTTCCTCTCCAGCTGTAACCATGGTTCCCCACCTTCCTCCAATTGGATTTTTACTGTTTTTCTTAAAATTAGAAATGCTGCAGATTATCACACTAATATATTGTGAGATTTTTTTTTCACAAATATCGTGATACTGACAATGTGATATTGTGATATCCCTACTTACCTCACAGTTTGGCATCTCTTGCAGGGCTAGCCAGGCCCCACAAGTCACTCTAGGCCAGTGTCAAGAAGACAGTGTGGTCCACAGTGTGGGGCCTGCTCTCTGGGAGGAGCGGGAGTGGGCATTAACTTGCCACGGCCGGGATGGTTTGTCTCTTTTTGCTCCCAAATGCAATGCGTGCTGGCTGCCAGCATGGGGAATGTTCCTCCCCTCATAAGAGTACTCCACTGCGCTGCCAGCCATGCTTACCCAGGTGGCAATATTGCACAGGATGGAGCACAGACTCTCCCGCCCAAGAGAAGAAGAGTCTTCTGTAGGATGTCTGACCTCCCTTCCCCCCAAGGTGGGCCACCAGTGCTAAGAGGTCATTCTTGAACCCTGGTCATCAGTATTACAAGCCACAGCCCAGCAGCAGAGCTGATCAGCCAGCTCTATTATTACTTCTTTAAGGGTGACAGGAAACCATTTTTACACCTCTAGATGCCCTCCAGTTGATCTTTTATTGGCTACCCAGTATTATGATATGCTTTTTACCTTTTTTGTTAAATTACTTATCTAATTTTGTTGCTTTTGTAACTACCCTGAATCCCTCTCTGCTCAGCAGTTGCTGCTGTCTCTTTTCATACTGCCTGAACAGTCTATGACATCACAAACTCCTTTCCAGGCCATTCAGACGAATAGCATGGGATGGGAGTTTCTGATGTCATAGAATGTCAGAGATATGAAAATCAAGAGCAGTAGCTGGTGAGGAGAGTGAAACTCAGTGTAGATCTGAGGGCAGCCCAAAGTTAGATTATTTATTTATCAAAAAATCATCAAAGCGTATCAGAATACATAACTGGCATCGAAAGGAAGATGGAAGGGCAGTTAACTGTGTAAAAATAATTTACTATCTCTTTTAAAGGAGAACTTTGATGAACCTGCAAGTCAGTTTTCTCAGTAGAGGCAGATTTTTAAATATTGTTTTGATTTCTGTTATTGCTGAATCTATACTAGGGGTGGGAAAATACCAAATATCTGGCCAAATATTTGTATTCAGGGCCCCAGGTATTCAAATTCATTATTCATTTACCTGTTGGGGGGGGGGTTAAAAGAAACCACTCCCCCACCCTTCTCCCCAGTTCAGTTCTTTAAAATATAACCCCCATCCCCCACCCTCTTCTACAAGCCCCCCCCAGCACCCACAATGTCATGTTTTGAACAAAAAAACTCCCATGATGAGTGACTGTCACAAACCGCCCACCTCTACAGTGAGCCACTGTCTCATCTTTAGCACATTGCTCTTTAGGAATCCATATCTCCCCCCGGACATCACTTGCTCAGCTGTTTTACTATGTCAGCAAGTGCTGGGGTGCTTTCATTCACTAGAAGGAGGGCTGTGTTGGTCACCCTCGAGTCACGCCTGGGGCCTTCACTCTGTTAAAAGAAAGTTTGGGTGTTGAGGTGGATGGGGGGGTTGGAGTTGGGTGCTGTTGCCAGGGTGGGTGGAGGGAACTATTAATTCATAAAGAGAAAAGCGCTAGAGATGAGATGGTGACCAGCTGTGCAGACGGGCAAGTTGTGCCAGCCTGCCGGGTGCCCATCAAAGGAGTTTTTTTTTTTTGTTTAAGACATGACATTGTGGGTGCTGAGGGAAGGAGGGTGGGATTGGGCTTGTAGCAGAGGGTGAGGGGATGGGGGACTATTTTAAAGGCTTGGGATGGAGAGAAGGGTGAAGGGGCTGTTTTTCCTTTTTTTTTGTTAGTGTTTTCCAATTATGAATAGGCATGAATAATGCCACTATTTGTTATACATATCTGAATAATGAATAGTGCATTATGCGTGGTTTTTAGGGCATCCAGTGATGATAGCAACTGTAAATGAGCAACTGTCAAAACAGTGACTCATTTACAGTGCTATCCTTTTGGGCTACCATGTAAGGGTAGCGACGGAATGTGACAGCGATAGTAGGGATGAGTGAGAGAGGGCAACTGGAAGGAGAAGTATAATGAAGAGAAGGGGAGGGATAGGGAAGAGGGTTTGTATGGGGTAGTGTGCCATGCTGCCACTGAGCTAGCCATGTGGTATGGTGGTTAAGGGTGGCTACCTTTGGTGCAGCAGGTACTGGGGACCAGGGGAAATTTTACTGCTGCTGCAATTTTCTTTTTATTTTCAAACCATCTCCCCCTCCCCGACATGCACCCCCCCGGAGTTGGTTATATTTAGTCAAGAGGGTGCAGGGGGTTGGTGCAGCCCCCTGCATAAACACTATTTTAACTTTGCGGATGTGT
Organism: Neoceratodus forsteri; assembly: GCA_016271365.2. Lineage (NCBI taxonomy): Eukaryota > Metazoa > Chordata > Ceratodontiformes > Ceratodontidae > Neoceratodus > Neoceratodus forsteri. Next base: position 68,243,012 of record JADMNL010000031.1, on the reverse strand, counting down.
TGTTGCCCACTAGTGTACATCGCCAATTTGCTTTTTGGTGAAGTAAACTCGCCATAAAAGCGATCGCTGTTTTGCGATCGCTGTTATGACACGGAACCATTTTCAGGAAATACTATTTATTACTCGCACATGCTTATAAAGTAGGAAGGGAAAATCCTGTGCCCTGATTGGTTGTTAGCTGTGCATTAGAAGTGTCTAATGCATGGCTAAAAACAAGTGCTCAAAAGCAGGACGCACTGCAAAATAAGTCAATGAGCCATTTCGAAAACTCATTTAAAACAGCTGCCATTTTTGTTACCTGTTAGCGAGGAAATATGTATCCAAAGAAAGTAAAATTAATCAGCCCACCTTATCAGAGTACACATTTAAATGCACTGTAAACTAAATGTAAGCCCTACAAACATCTATGTTTAAATTGTTTGTCCAAAGAAAAAAATGTGTTTCTGCTCACATTGCATTGCAGCTTCTCGGAGTCCCCGCCCACTCCTGCTGTATTCCCCACCTGCTCTTGTTGTGCTGCCATTGCTTGTAGTTTAATTTAAAAAAAAAGTCTGACATACCTGCTCTGCATCCATTAACTATTCCTCACTTTCTTTCTAATTTCTACCCTTAGTTTTCGATAGTCCCAGCTGCTATGGTTTTGTAACCCTTTCCCTAACAGACATTAAACACGAGACCGTCATTCAGAATGATATAATGAACCACATCCCATCTGTTTGCTGCCATCAACCCCATGCCCTGCTGCCACTCACTCATTTGGCTCTCTGTTAAACAAATGGGGCTGTCATGTCTTCATTCCTTTCCATGCATACATAGAAACATAGAAGTTGACGGCAGATAAGGACTGCAAGGCCCATCCAGTCTGCCCATTTCTTTTTCTACCTTATAAATGTGCCATCGGCCTTTGCTCTGTCAGTGACCTATCTATTCATAGTCATTTGTATTGCTCCCTTATGCCTATCCCATGCCTGTTTGAAGCCCTGCACTGTATTCATAGCCACCACTTCTTGTGGTAAGCCATTTCATGCATCTACCACCCTTTCTGTGAAAAGAATTTCTCACATTCCCCCTTAATCGGCCTCCCTCTAGTCTCATGCTGTGTCCTCTTGTCCTGCTATTTTCTTATATTTAAACATGTTAGACTCTTTCACCTTGTTTATGCCCTTAAGGTGTTTGAATGCCTCGATCATATCACCTCTCTCCCTCCTTTGCTCAAGGGTATACATATTGAGCTCCGTTAATCTGTCCTCATATGTCTTCTGATGCAGGCCCTGCACCATTTTGGTTGCCTTTATCTGGACTGCCTCAATTTGGTTAATGTCCTTGTGAAGGTGTGGCCTCCAATACTGCACGCAGTACTCCAGATGGGGCCTAACCAATGTCTTGTACAGAGGGGATTATTAACTCCCTCTTACGACTTGTGATACCCCTACTAATACACCCTAACACCCCCCTAGCCGTACCTACTGCTTTAGAGGTCTGCTTGGATGATTTTAGGTCATCAGTGATGATGATGCCCAAGTCTCTTTCTTCCTTTGTGACTGCTAGCAACTCTCCTCCCAGCCTATAAGTGGCTTCAGGGTTTCTCTTCCATACCATGATGAAATCGCCTTTTTCTTTCCCCACAATATTTTTAATTGATTTTAAACAAGTTTATAAAACATTTTACAATTATGAACATTCAAAGTAATAGTAGCTCTCCGGCCCCCTCTAGCTGCTGGAGGTCTGCCTCTGAGCAAGTAAGGGTCTACTGAGAAATATAGGATATTCTTGTCTCAGAACAGGACAATCATGAGCTTAAAGGGCACAGAGGCAGAAAGTAAGTAGAGAGAGAAGAGGGGAGAAAAAAAAGAGGAAAGGGTAAGGATTCCAAACAACAGTTAAAGGGCCAGAAATAAGACATGATGGGAGTGGTGCAGTGCAGTGGCTGTGGAGCAGCAGTCTTCCGGGAGACGTTCTGGAGGATACGGTGTTGTCTCATCTGCAGGCACCTCTCTGGGCTGAGGGAGGAGGTTGCTCATCTCCAGGCTAAGTTGGCCAGGATTTGTGGGACCTCCTCCTCCATCCAGGGACCACCAGTGCCACTGCCGTTGCCTCAGAGGTTGCCAAGAAAGAGAAGCGGTTGGACCACAGTGGGCTCAATGAGGGTGAGGGTGGTGGAACAGAGGCGCATCCCTCCAGTTGTACCTCTCCACAATTCCTATGCCATTCTGGCAAAGTGTGGTTCCTCTATGGAGGCACCTGCAGTGGAGTCCAAGGAGGATGCTGGGAACCTCCACAAAGGAGACCCACAGGAGGGTGGCATGGGACCCCACAGGGGGGAAGAAAACAACTCCTGGTGGGGGACTCCATTGTTAGGAAGGTAGAACTGGGGGAGGAAGTGGAGAGGGAGGTAAGGTACCTACCTGGCACCATGGCTTGGAGGGACAGGGAGCGAATCCTCAGGATTGCCGGAGCAGCTGCACAGGGGAGGGAGCTGGATGTCATTGTCCACCTAGGGACAAATGACCTGGCTAAGAAAGGGATTAGAGCAGTGCAGGAAGAGTTTGTGGAATTGGGGAGGGGGCCTTAGACAACTAGCACACACAGTAACCTTCTCGGAGATGCTGCCCATCTATGGTGTAGGAGAGGCTAGGGTGCTCTGCACCATGGAATTCAATCAGTGGTTGAAAAACTGGTGCAGAGCTCAGGGATTTGGCTTCATTGGTGACCGGGGGTCCACCTGGAGTGATGCAAGCCTATACTGGCATGATGGGCTGCATCTGCCCAGGAGGGGAACTGTTGCGCCTGGGTTATGCCCTTATTACCCCATATATGTCTTACACTATATCTCTGGTCTATTATACTGTGATACTGCTATTTTGCACTAACATTATAGATTTAGCACACATCGTATAAGCATGAGTGCTAGGAATGTGCTTTGCTGCTAATATATGCTAATGTACTATGCAAGGTTCATTTATACCTCATTATATTACATTTATCTAGATTATGTTTGTTTTTCATATATAGTTGCCCTAATCACTGCTTAGATGTCTTTGAAGGATCATCAGTGATTATTATGTACTTAAACTTCCATATAATTATGTGTATGTACACTCAGGCACATATGCCATGTGTGATATAGCTTTGTAAGCAATTCTCTATTTCTACTAACAAGAGACAGATTCCTTGTTTAGTCTATCATATAAGCACATGTAGATTGGAAGTGTCAGCATTTCTCTTTGTCTAAGGTTTATGCTTTAGAAGCATTATTTCTTATACTCATTAGTATTCTGTCTCCTAAGTAATTATCCAATAGAGAACGTATTGTGTAATACTGTTTATAGTTCAGAACCAATGTATATGGTTTTGGGTATCAGTAAGCTAGTTCTTATCTTAGTATATAAAACACTGTCTTGCCAGTTTCTCACTCTCTAGAAGCTTAGTACGTACAAAATAGACTGGCAAATCACTCTCATCAGTGATTTCTCCTGCTTGGCTGTGAGTATAATAAAAAATACTTTATTTACTACTACTTGTGAGTGTTATTTCTGGCTAACATTGTAGACATAGAACAAATCTGATTTCTTACTTTAGCAGTTAGTCTTCTAACTTGACATTTATGGCGACCATGGTTAATGTTTGAATGTTAGTCAAAGTAACAGGTTAATTTCCTCTGTAAATTAACACACTGGGCAATTAAAACCTAAGTGACAAGTAGCAGAAGGTTTTTTTCTGTTTAAATCTATTTTAGTCTGCTTTGATTCCCAGTGCATGACACATAGGTAGAAAGAGCTGTAGCAATTACTTTTTGTTGGGTGTGTCTGGGACAGTTTTAAAGTAAGAACTGAATAGACAGATTTTACTTTCACCTGTGGGTCTGAATCCTAGTGAGTTATACTCATTTAAAGTAACCCACATCAGCCAAAGGCTGCCTGTGTGCTTTCAGGATTTGCGGTCTGGAACGTACTTCTTGATCCACAGCTAGCTAAGGGTTACTAATTTAAATATTGCCATGTCTAAATTGATCAGTGCTGAGTTGAGGCTGGAAGCCTCACTATACCTCGCAGCTCATGGAGGGTTTGAGGATTTTGCCACTGTGGCAAAAGACAAAGAAGAGCCGATTAGGGCAATCTTTGAGCATTAGGATGCATTACAAACTGGTACCAAGAAAGTGAACCCAATGGGCTTACTTTATGTGACAATGTTTGCAGGTTTAGATGCTGCTTTAAATAAATTGTCAATGTTAGAAATCTGCTTATTCTAAGTGTAGGCAGGAAATGGGTCTGCAGGAAGCTGACCATATAAGGAGAGTAGAGAGAGACTGAAATTCCAAATACAGTCCCTACATAATCAAAATGAATATTTTTTACATGACTCAGCTCATAGCAATAGCCAAGAGCTGCACGCTCTAAGAGATAATTATGAAAAAGCAGGATCCTAGGTGATAGGTTTAAAGGCTTCATTGGCAAGCATCCCCAAAATCACGGTAGTAAGCGCAGTAAACACCAACATAGCGGTGGCGATAGGGAGAAGGGCAGGGGTAAATGGGGAAAGTGACAAGGGCAAGAAGGACAGGGATGGGGCAAAAAGGAGTAATGCCATCAGGAAATGGAGTGTAATGAGTACCAATGCCCATAGTCTGGGCAACAAACTCCCTGAGCTGGTGGCCTCAATGGAAGAGGGATGCCTGGATATCGTAGCAATCATAGAAACATGGTACACAGAGAACCATGACTGGGATGTTAACACACCAGGGTACACAACCTGTAGGAGAGACAGGGAGGGCAGAAGGGGGGGGGAGTAGCTCTCTATGTAAGGGAAGGGATAAAAGCAACTGAACAAAAGAGTAAACAGGGAGGAGAGGAGGCACTGTGGGTCACCTTGGAGACTGGAAAGGGCACCACAATCCACACAGGGGTTGTGTACAGACCCCCGTGTCAGGGGGAGGGAATGGACAAGGATATGATAGAAGGCATTCTTAGGATGGCAGAGAAAGGCGATATACTGTTGATGGGAGACCTGAATATGCCAGATGTTAACTGGAGCACATTTGCTGCAGCTACATCCAAGAGCAGGGCCATTCTCGATGCCCTACAGGTGGCAGGCCTCAGACAGCTAGTTTCAGAACCCACTCGTGAGGGAGCAATCTTAGACCTCGTACTCTCAAATGGTGGTGGTGAGAGGATCTCAGATCTAGAAGTGGGTTGCCATCTGGGAACAAGTGACCATCAAACAGTGTGGTTCATGTTAAACTTAGCTACAGAGTCAAGCCATACAAAAGTGAGGGTACTGGACTTCAGGAGGGCTGACTTTGGCAAGATGGGAGAGTGCCTCATAAAAGCACTAGCAAACAGGCTAGAAGGAGGGGTGGAGCAACAATGGGGAATCATCAGAGCTGCCATCACAGATGCAACAAGCCTTTGTGTGAAGCAAATAAACAAATCAAAACGAAAGAAAAAGCCACTATGGTTCTCAAAAGAGGTGGTGGGAAAGTCAGGCAGAAAAAGATAGCATTCAGGAAGTATAAGGAAACACAGAAGGAGCAGGACAGAGAGCTGTACCAGTTAAGGCAGAAGGAAGCAGGGAAGGAAGTCAGAATAGCAAAGGCCCAAACTGAGGAAAAGATAGCAAACTCGGTTAAGAAGGGGGATAAACCTTTTATAGGTACATCAGAGAGCGAGAAAGACAAAGGGAGGGATAGTGAGGCTGAATAGAATGAATGGTGGTGGGCAGAGGGTACAGTGAAAAAGCAGGGATACTGAATGAATGTTTCTGCTCAGTATTCACAAAAGAGGAGGGAAGTGCTAATCCAATTAACAGAAGCACTCTTAATAGGGGTTGATCCAGCCCTTTCACGGAAGAAAGGGTTCTGCAAGAACTCCTAAAACTGAAGGTGGACAAAGCAATGGGGCCTGATAGAATTCACCCCAGAATTCTAAAAGAATTAAGGGAGGAGCTAGTGAAACCACTGACTACTCTTTTTAATAAACCATGGGAGGATGGTGTGGTACCTGAGGACTGGAGGAAGGCGGATGTGATTCCCCTTCACAAAAGTGGGACCAAGACAGAGGCAGGAAACTACAGACCTGTCAGTCTGACCTGAGTCTCTTGAGGCCAGTGGGGCACAGGACCCAAGGCAGCATGGGTTCACAATGGGAAGGTCATGTCAGACGAATCTAATATATTTCTTTGACTGGGTGACCAAAGTAGTAGACCAGGGAGGGGCTGTGGACATGGCCTACCTAGACTTTAGCAAGGCGTTTGACACAGTCCCACACAAAAGATTAATAGTCAAATTAACCAGCCTGGAAGTGGGTCCCAGGGTGGTAGCCTGGGTAAAACAGTGGCTGGACAACAGGACACAGAAGGTAATTGTAAATGGAGTCCACTCTGAAGAAAGAGGGGTTACTAGTGGGGTACACCGAGGGTTCAGTACTGGGTCCAGTCCTTTTTAATGTCTTATAAGTGACATTGCAGAGGGACTGGAAGGAAAAGTATGCCTCTTTGCAGATGACACAAAGATCTGCAACAGGGTTGATACACAAGGAGGCGTGGAAAGGATGAGAAGGGACTTGGCAAGGTTGGAGGAATGGTCAGAGGTATGGCAGCTAGGATTCAATGCAAAGAAGTGCAAAATAATGCACCTTGGAAACAAGAACACAGGGGAAGATTACACAATGGGGGGGAGGTAGTAACAACAACAAAAATGGAAAGAGACCTAGGGGTAATCATATCGGATGACCTTAAGGTTAGCAAGCAATGTGAGAAGGCAGTAGGGAGGGATGGGGGTATAATGGGATGCATAAGGAGAGGCATCAGCAGTAGAAAACAGGAAGTTGTTATCCCTCTGTACAGACAGTTGGTGAGACCCCATCTGGAGTACTGCGTCCAGTTCTGGAGACCCCATCTCCGCAGGGACATAGACAGGATAGAAGCAGTCCAGAGGAGGGCAACTAAAATGGTGCAGGGTCTGCAAGAGAAGACGTATGAGGAGAGACTAAAGGAGCTTAATATGTATACCCTTGAGGAAAGAAGGAGAGGGGAACATGATAGAAACTTTTAAGTACCTCAGTGGAATCAACAAAGTCCAAGAAGGTAGCATCTTTCAGAAAAGAGACATGCAAGAACAAGGGGTCACTAATTTAAAGATGGGGGGCAGTTCCGGGCAATGTGAGGAAGTATTTTTTCACAGAGAGAGTAGTGGATGCATGGAACAGCCTTCCTGAGGAGGATGTGGGGTCTAAAACTGTGGGAGAATTCAAGAATGCATGGGACAGACATAAGGCAATTCTTGTGGGGGGTAGAAAGAAATAGGCTGTTGGTTAACTAGGATCTACAGCTTATCCTCTAGGTAGGGAAATGGGCAGACTAGGTGGGCCAAGCGGTCCTTATCTGCCATCAAAATCTATGTTTCTATAACATAGAATAAACAAATTTTTATTGGAGATAAAATCTACATCAGGTCAGATAATTAAGTTAAAGATCACAAAAGGTAAGTAATTTCATCATCAATTAAGAGTCCATAAGGATACTCAGAAACAGTCTTACATCCCAGTAATAGTCATCGATTATAATAAAAACAGTTTGAATATTTTTAACTAATTTTCTGGAAATACCAGACATGTTCTCTTCTAACTCGAGTTCTAGAAAGGTGACCAAATTTTATAAAAAAATGTCTAATTTGTCCACTAGAGAGTAGCATATTCTTTCATTGTACTGTAAGTAAGCCATCTGACTATACCATTCACTAATAGAAGGGGGAAGGGTATTAGACCATTTCTGCAGTATTAACCGCTTAATACTAAGGGCCGCATAAAAAAAACTAGTTTCTTGAAATCTATCTAAATTCAGAGATGCTGGGACTATTCCTAGAATAAAAATTAGTGGAGATAAAGGTATGGGGCAGGATTCACAAAGAAGATGCGCTCAGTGCATCTCGGCTGCCCTGGCGCAGGGGAGATGCACTGAGTGCAAAATGGGCAATTCACAGAGGAGGCGCAGGGAGATGCCCCCAGTGCATCCCCTCTGTGAATAGCACAGGTATGCTCCGCCCAGGATGCACCGGGGCATCCCAAGCTGTGCCAGCGCATCCCCCATGTCAGGCTGTGAACCCTTCGGGGCAGGGCATCTCATGATGCCCTGCACCCAAAAATGCGATTCAAAGCCAGAGGCATGCAACTGAGGCCATTAGGCATGCATGGCACAATGGGGCCATTAGCATGCCATTATGGCCCCATTTGCATTGCGCCTGCAGGGATGCCCCGGCGGAATGCACTGAACAGTAGATGTTGCACAAGCACCCTCCCACCCCATGCCCCCAGTAAATACCGCACCCAGCAGCTGTAAAGAAATGCAGACCCACCCCCAAGCCCCTATTGAAACCACCCTCCGTGGCGGTGGTAACTGTAAAAACCTCCCAGTCGCAAGCCTCTGTAGAATGCCGCCCCGTGGTGGTAAATGATATGCAGAACCCCTCCAAAGCTCCTGGTACAGCTGCCCTCCACGGCGGTAAAGGAAATGATGTAACCCTCCCATCCCTAAACCCCGCTGCAGCTGCCCTCTGCAGTGACTGTCCGCTACGGAATGAACCCCCCAGGCACCACCAACCCACCCTCCCCCAGCCGAGCAGGGTCCCACTGTTGTCGGCGGCTCAGCCCATCTGCACACCACCACGGCCGCCCGCTGACAGAGCTGTCTGACAGCCACAGCTACCATACAACCCATCGCCCTTTGAAATGTTAAGACCCAGTTCTTCTTCCCACTTCCTTTTGGCCTTAATGGTCAAACAAGTAGAGGTTAAACAGCTCGTCAGTATTTTATATATGATTCCTGCCCCCTTTTTATGTTGGCTCGTGCTTGCGTGACAGCCAACATATTGCAGTAGTAGCAGATTTGGAGGTGCGGTCACTGTGGGCGAATGCAGGGCACACATCAGTAGGTGCATCCCTCATTCCCCAATAAGCCAGCATGCAAGTGATATGTAAAGTGGCCATCAGATCTAAGAAAAGCGCTGCTGCAATGAGAGGCAAGCTTATCATGCAGCGGCACAATAATAAGCCTCCCGACGTGCCCTTCCTGGTGAAGCATTCTAGTAAACATGGCAGCTGTGACTGCCGTTGCCACCTGCCATAATGCCGACTTCAGGGGTGCCCAATCCCCCTGTTGGCATGCCCCAACCCAATTCATGTGCTGACGGGGGAGCCCAGTCCACGTCGGCATAATGTCCCCCCTCCCATTTCAACTGTGTGCCAAAGGGGTGCCCAGTTCCTCTCGGCATCATACACCCACCCAAAACAGTCTTTCTTTACCGACGGGGGGCCCAATCCCCGTCAGCTTCAGTCCCCATTCTCACTTCAATCTGCCGACGAGGGAGCCCACTCCCCGTCTGTATAATGTCCCCCCCATTTGTTGTGTGCTGAACAGGGTGCCCAATCCCCTTCGGCTTTTGCCCCCCCTTCAGTGTGTACCGACGGGGGTGCCCAATCCCCCACTGGCTACAGCCCCCCCAAAACACTCAGGTGGCACACTGGAAGCCCACCCCAGCATGCCAAATGCCCCTGTAAAAAAAAAAAAAGGAAAAAAGTCCTGCAATGTTTGTTTTTTTTTCACCTGTAAAACAGAAAACGGTCCCTCGCGGTCTGTTCTGCTCCCTTCCCTAACCCACGCCCACCCTCTGTGCACCCTGCCTCCCTCACCCCTCACCCCATACTTACCTCTGGAACATGGTGTGACGATCTTCAGTGGGCCGGGAACATGTCTGCACTCTTTAAAGCCGACCGCGAACTGAAGAAATGCTGGTAAGCTGTATAATGGCATAAATAGTTTTTTTTCAACTTTGGTGCATATCTCAGGCATTTTGGGGAATTTTGGCACCAAATTTTCAACATGGGGTTATTGGGGCCTCTCCTCATGAATTCAGTCACTGTCATGGCGTAATTTGGTCCTGAAAGGTGATTTTGCTGTCTCTGCACAGAATCACCTTTCAGGGCCGATTAACTAAATGATAGCACCACTGTTCATGAGGTAGGCTCTCAAAAATCCTGTGTTGCAAATTTGGTGAAAAAAATCCAAAAAATGACTGTTTTACGAGCGTGCATTGTGCAGCTTCCACACACACTCGTAACTTCATGAATTTGTAATATTTTCACTCCAGATTTTCAGCATTGCCATTTTTCCACACCTCCTTATGAACAGTACAGCTGTCATTTTACATATCATGGCTGAAATGTGTTTTCTCACTTCTGGTGCAGAATAGCACGGTCACTGTGCGAAATCATTTTTTGGGACAGTTTGAGAAAATGACAGTGACACTGTTCATGAGCGGAGGTGCTAAAATGCCTATGTTGAAAATGTGGTGATGAAAGTGCATAAAATGACTGTGTGACAAGCGTGCGTTGTACAGTTTCCACGCACTCTTGTAACTTCACAAATTTGCAATATTTTCATGCCAGATTTTCAACACTGGCATTTTTGCACACCTTCTTAAGAACAGTATAGCTGTCATTTTTCACATCCTGCCCAAAATGTGTTTTCGCACCTGTGGCGCACAATGGCGTGGTTGCTGTGGGAAATCAACTTTTGGGACAGATTAACAAAATCACAGTGCCACGGCTCATGAGGGGAGGTCCCAAAATGCCAATGTTGAAAATGTGTCTCTTCAGGGTGGGGGTGAGGTTGGCGTCATTTCATTACCTCACTGCCATTCCTATTATGCATCTCTAACTCCTGCACTACCAATGCCAATGCCAGTGAGACAACATTCGACATTGACAAATGCTTTTTTCTTTTGTTATACTCCCCAGTCTGCACGCCTTATATGTGGCTGGCTTGGGAAGCTAAGGGAAACATGAGAGAGTGCCTGAGTAGTGAATGCACCATCAATATACTCTGGTTTATGCACGTGTGAACTGGGGACATAAGTGCACCCAAGCCACCCTGAACCGCCCTTGTGACTGAAGTTCCCATGCTCCAGATTGCAAGGGGTCTTGCACCATGGCAGGGCTCCACAATCCCCTTACTTGTAATTTTCAAAGCTCCACTGTGGACACAACAGGGGGCTCCACTTATGCCACCCAGGAGGTGGTCTAAGGGACTTGCACCACTGGATCATACTATGGCAACTGGGGGGACCTGCCAGGAGGAGCTCTGGGGGCAGAAGGAGCATGGGGAGTGCCCTGGGGGACATCAGGGAGACACTGGCATTGCCACGTTTGTGCAGTGGCACCTGGCAGAAGTGCCATGTGGAAAGCCACACAGTCAATAGGATGGGACCACTTCCTTGGGGGTTGGCAGGGACAGACACTCACAAGGCTCCAGGTGGGCACAGCCCTGGCACCTGTCCCATAGGTGCAACATGCACAACCCTGTAGGTGGGAAGGTGTAGCTTCAGGTTGAGGCTGCCAGTGGTGGAGGGGAAACATTCTCTGGACACTGAAACAGTCCCCTAGTACCCCCTCCTGCATTGTAGCAGGCTGCCTCTTGCCTACAGGGTTGTGTGAATTGCACCTATGAGGTAGGTGCCAGGGCTGTGCCCATCCTGTGGCCATGTCAGTGTCCATCCCTGTCAACCCCCAGGAAGCAGTCCCATTCTATTGGCTGTGTGCCTATCCACATGACACCCCCACTGGGTGCCACTGCACAACCCTGGCAGCGCTGATGTCTCCCCAACAAAAAACCTCCATGGCCCTACTAGTCTTGCAGCTGGCGGGGGGGGGGGCTGGATCCCTGTGTCAATCACTACAGGTGTGCCAAATGTTTGTTGCAAGCCTGCCTTTTTGTGTAACTCCTGCATATTTGGTGCAGGCCCCCCCTTATGAAACTGGGTGCAGGGTCCCTGACAAATCTGGATATTGCCGCAGCCCTAGAGCAACTCAGCTTGTGTTGCTCTAAGGGCCGTTTTTAAAAATGGGCCTATAATGCCATTCTCAGTGGTGACATGAAAAAAAACTAAAATCATCTGTATTGTAAGATAACTTCAATAATGTAACAAAAGACAGAATGTATTTAATCAAACACAGTTTTTATAATGTTTTGCTTTGTTTAGCACTTCAAATGCACTGGCACATTACGTGCGTGGATATTTGTTCTATCTCATTGTTAGTTGGCAGTTTACATTCGGATTAATTAGAAGGCTCCGCCTATGGTTCGATGGACAAGCAGCCAGCTACTCCCACTTCCTGAGCCATAGAAGCAGTTCCCCTCCGCCTCCTTCTGAAGAACTTTTTCTTTGTTGGCCGGAGGCTCTGTCCATCTGTCTTCAGCAGCTGGCTGGGGCCTCCCCGCCATGCTGCTTTTTTCTGCTGGACTTCTGTGTTTTTTATGTTGGCTCGTGCTTGTCCACCAGCCAACATATTGCAGTAGTAGCAGATTTGGAGGTGTGGTCACTGTGGGTGAATGCAGGGCACGCATCAGTAGGTGCGTCCCTCATTCCCCAATAAGGCAGCATGCAGGTGTTGACACCAGCTATATGTAAAGTGGCCACCAGATCTATCAAAAGTGCTGCTACAATGAGAGGCAAGCTTGTCATGCAGCGGCACAATAACACGCCTCCCAACGTGCCTTAACTGGTGATGTTTTTCACCAAACATGGCGGCACTGACTGCTGCCGCCCGACTTCAGGGGTGCCCAATCCTCCTGTCGGTATGTGCCTTTCGGCATCATGCATTTCTGCTTAAAGCTGAACCAGCATAGTATTCTGTGGTGATTTGCATATGCAGCCCATGGTGCTTTGCGTTGTGGGGGCATGTGTGATTTTGTATTTCTTTGAAACTTGGCTTCCCAGCCAAATGCCCTTTGGGGTAACCATTGCCTCAGTGCTTGCACAAAGAGATTCTTTGTCTTTTAAATAGTTTTTTGTTTTAATTGGGTTCACCACAATATAACCCAGATAGACCATCTTAGGGTAGCTGGTTCATTACACTGGGGAGTCAAACAGATGAGGCATACTGATTAGTCCTGGTAGGATGAAACACATGTCTGTCTTCTGTTGGCACCCTTTGCAATCTGTGTGAGAGGCCTTTCGGCACCATGCATTTCTGCTTAAAGTTGAACCAGCATAGTATTCTGTGGTGTTTTGCATATGCAGCCCATGATGCTTTGCATTGTGGGGGCATGTGTGTTTGGGTATGTGTATATATACATACACACACATATATATATATATATATATATATATATATATATACACACACACACTAAATTCTGTGTAAACATTATGTTTTTCAACGTTTCTCAAAAAGTAATAAACAAGAAGTAAAGGCTGCTTGTAGAATACAAGTAGTGCATTGTAAGTACAGAAGACAAAGCAGTACTTACACAACCGCCAATGAAATTATAACACATTGGATACTTTGCAAGTGACTCGTTTAGGCATGCAGAAATGCAAATATGTGATGCAGCAGTGAAACCACTGGAGAAATGTTGAGGGGCAGTGTGGCAGTTTATGTTTCACGTCCCTGGTGGTGCTTCCTCACCATCACCACTAGGGGTGCAAAAGACAGAGTGCCGCACAGCTCCTCAGCATTTATCTGATGGTTTCACTGCTGTATCATTATTTTTGCACAAATAAAGGAGTGTCCTGCAAAACATCTAATGCGTTATTGTTTCCCTGTTTGTTAGGTAAGCACTGTGTTCTGGACATTTCTCACAATTTAAAAACTTGTTGTAACATCACAAAGCAGTCAGAGAGTGAGACAGAGAGAGAGAAGCTAAGCTCACAGATTCATGGGGGGGGGGTCATACCAAACAAATCTAATGGGTTTCTTTGACTGTGTGACCAGGAAATCAATTGGGGAGGCCAGTGGACAAGGCCTACCGGATGTTGGCAATGCCTTTGACACTTTGCCACACTGGAGGCTGATTAGGAAATTGACCAATCTAGACGTGGGATCCAAAGTGGTAAATCATGTTAGAAACTGGTTAATAGATAGGAGACTGATGGTCGTGGCTAACAGCACTCACTCTAAGGATGGGAAAGTGACCAGTGGGGTATCACAGGGCTCAGTACTGGGACAAGTCCTCTCAATAGCTTCATAAGGGACACTGCAGAAGAACTAGAGGGGAAGGTACGCCTTTTTACAGATGACACCAAACTCTGCAACAGGATGGACGCCCAGGAGGAGGTGGAAAAAATGTGTCGGAAACTTGAGGAATACTCAAAAACATGGCAGTAGGAGTTCAATACCAAGAAGCACAAAATCATGCACCTAGGGCACAGGATCCCCAGCACTGAGTACAGGATGTGGGGTGAGGTACTGACAGTCACCAGACAGGAAAGGGGCATCGGGGCTACCATGTCTAAGGACCTCAAAGATGGTAGGCAGTATGACAAGGCAGTGGGTAGGGCCAGTGGAATGGGGTACATGGAGGGGTCTCTCCAGCAGGAGGAGGGAGGTGTTGTTGCCATTGTAGTGCTAGCTGGTGTGACTACACCTGGAGAACTGTGTTCAGTTTTGGAGACAACAACTCAGAAGGGACATAAGCAGGGTGGAGGAAGTCTAGAGGAGGGGAACTAAAATGGTATATGGTTGCATGAGAAACCCTACAAGGTGAAGCTGAGGGCATCCAGTGATATGGGCAAGTCAGCTTGAACAACTCAGCTTGACCGTCTGTGATGTGTGAAAGTGTAGCGAGCTGCGGTATGCATGTTACAGGACAAGAACCACGGTGGAAGATGACAGCGACTGGAAGAGAGAGCTATAGGGAATGAGGATATAGGAGGTAATGTGGCCAAGCAGTTCCCAGCTGGCTGTTTGGTCTTGTGGTGGGAGTCAGTGCTTCCAGGGCAGGAGGACCCGGGATGAGAGCCAGCTAGGCATGTGTGAATAATTTTGTATGTGTTTGTTGGGTACTTATTTTTTTTCCCATTCCCTGATCTCCCAGATATGTGCTCTATGCTCTCCTGGATGTGGTCCCCCTGTCTGCAGGTTACCCCCAGAATAGCCCCCTCCCAAATATTCCCCTGTACCTCAGTGTGACATAGTTGAATAAGGCCCTGTCCCATTTGTTATGCAGAAAGAGCTTAAACGCAAGGGTCTGTAATATCCTCTCCTTTTCTGTCTACTCTGTCTGGTTGCGCAACCACATTTTCTTGTGAGACCTAGGAACTGATCACTCTGACGGTTTCACAATTTTCTACCTCTCGCTATCTCTCTGGCTCCACTTTGCTATTTTTGCTTTTCTTCTCCCTTGCATATATGCAGTTATAAAAGTATATGTGAATCTTTGTGTAAAACTATGTGATAATGGGATCCCTTTATTTGAAACTGTATATAGTTATACTGTTAAAATGATTGCAAAGTTATTTGGAACTCAAGGGGTTAACCTGAGAAGCAGGTTTGCAAACTCTCTGAGATGCTGTAAACAAGAGGGCAGTTCTGGGTTATGTTCTTTTTGCTGCACCTGCAAGAACATTGGAAACCTACAAGAACATTGTGTGAGAAGCATGCTGTTTTCTTAATGAGTTTCCCAGGCACAGACTTATAAAAAGAACAGCAATGTTTTGCAGGGGGAGAGACAGAGACTGGAAATTGAGAAGAAAAACTCAGAAGAAGGACTCTGCTTTCTATGTTTGTACTGCCATTTTAAATAGTTATACTGAACAATTTTTATTTTGTATTGTGCTGTTATTAATAATAAAACGCTACTTGCGAATTTTGAAACTGCTCCTGGTTTTCCTATGTTTCCTGACCTGTGCCTCAAAGACGCCCAGTGACAGCCCCGGGCTGATTATAATAAATACTGGGGGTGCAAAGGGCATAGACCCCCTGCATAAAATTTGTAGTTTATCTTGGGCACAGACAGAATAGCGTGAATCGTCGCCCTTTAGGGATCCACTGTAGTGCACATCGCCATTCTTGTAGTCAGTGATATGCACTTGCTCATGGTGCATTTGTTATTCTTTCCTCGCTCATATCACATGGAACCGAGGCTGAGGGAATCTCAATATCTATACCCTGGAAGAGAGGGGAGAGAGAGAGATAGGTGACATGATAGAGACCTATAAGTTAACTCAAAGGGGTCAACAGGGTACAGGTGGGGAGTCTTTTTCAAACGAGAGCAAACACCAGGACCATGGGGGATGCAATGAGGCTGGAAGTGGAAGTTCAAAGTTGATGTGAGGAAATATTTCTTCACTGAAAGGGTGGCAGATGCCTGGAATAGACAATCACTGGAAGAGGTGGAGACTGAAACAGTGGATGGTTTTAAGCATGCAGGGGATAGTCATAGAAGTATATCAGAAAGCAGGGAGGCCAGTGGATTACTGTAGACCAGATATGGCCTGCGGAGGCAGAATAGGCAGGGATCATCTAAGCAGACTTGGAAGGCCAAGTAGTCCATTTCTACCATCAGATTCTATGTGTCTATGTTTCTAAGTTGTCAGTTCTGTTTAATGATGAGGGGCAACAACAGATGGGGGCCTTTACTAAGCAGCCAGTGAAGATTCTTCCTCCATTTTGCCCCGTTCTGTACAAAACCTGTGACAGGATACGCACAGAGATGTTACTTCCTTGAGCTGCCACTATCACTGGGTGGGGTTTTACGTAAGGAACAAACAACATTAAAGGGGTGGGCAGAATGAGAGGTCACTGTGTAGGACACATTCGTTTGTCCATGTCTGGATCAAAGTGTTTCTAGTGTCTTACGTCACAACACAACTTAGTACATTTGGGGGGGGAGATGCAGGACCCTCTCATACAGATACATTGACAATGAAAAAATAATGCGTGTGGTATCTTGGGCCTGTAAAATCCATTAGGGTGGTGCAAAATGTATAGGACTATGAAAAAACATTTGAGTACTAGAATCTTTTACAAAGATAGGGGCTGACAAAAAAGATTCCTCTCCCAAATATACTACACCCACCCCAGGGGGGCTTTACTCTTGAGTTTATGATTCATGGATTGTAAGGCTTTAGGTGCCATTATTATATTTATTCATGTTTATTTTATTCCTGTGCTCTTGTTATAATCTCTGTTAGGTGCCCAGAGCCTCCGGGATTGGGTGCCCTACAAACAAAATTGCCTTGCTTTGCTTTAGTATTAAGGGTGGCTTATACGCCACTAAATAAGGTAAATGCTTATGTATTTTCTCAGATTGATTCACTTTTTTAAATGCTCCTAGTCACTTTGTTAACATTTTTAGTATGAAAAATGCAGTACTGCTAATGTGGCAAACACTCTCTTTGTCTCTCTGCAGTACCGCCAGATACATTACATTTTAACGAAGTCCATCGAAAGAGGAAGACTCTGGTTGCCCCTGAAATCAACATCTCACTGGATCAGAGCGAGGGGTCCGTCCTTTCAGATGATTTCCTGGACACCCCTGATGACTTAGACATCAATGTAGATGACATAGAAACTCCCGATGAGACAGATTCTTTGGAATTCATTGGAAATGGCAATGAGCTGGAATGGGAAGGTGAGGCTTGCTGTCTGTCTGTCTGTCTGTCTGTCTGTCTGTCTGTCTGTCTGTTCTATCTATCTATCTATCTATCTATCTAGGAGATGGCCTACATCCTTCCAGGAAGGAGACCACAGTCTTTAGTGGAAGGTTTAAATGCTACTTGGATAAGCATTTAAATTAGCCGGGGTGGGGGAGGAGGGTGTAAAATCAAGGGAGACAACAATTGCTCCCCAGATGATGGAGTATCAGGGACAGAGCACCCAAGGGGAGTAAACTCCCCTAGGGCAGGGGCACAAGAGGACAAGGCTGGGGACAAGGCAGGGGACTGGGGGGTATAAATTGGAAAGCAAGCATAAAGGAGTAAAGGAGACAGGTAACGGAGAAGGTAAAAATGGAACGGGTGGGTCCGTGGGAAGTTCAGGGAACAGCACAGACAGGAAAGGGGGAGCAGGGAAGCAGACAGGGAGGGAATAAGGTATGGAGAACCATGTCCTCCAATGCAAGGAGTCTGGGAAGTAAAATTCTGGACCTGGAAGCCATCATGGTGGAGACTAGCCTGGATTTGATGGCCATATCAGAGTCATGGTGCACTGACAGCTATAACTGGAACATGGCCATACTGTGCTACTCTCCATGCAGGAAAGACAAGGCAAGGAGGAGGAGAGGAGTAGGGGTTGTACTATATGTGAGGGAGGGGAATCAAGGTCACGGAGGTACAGGGGTACCTGGAGGAAAAGGAATGGTTGGAGGTGCTATGGATCATCCTCGAGACAGGTACTGTGGCCGTTGTCCATAGAGAGGTGGTATACAGACCTCCAGCCCAGTGAGAGGAGTTGGATAAGGCACTAGGGGAAGCCATCATCATAGCAACATACAATTCCTGGGCAGATGAAGACCGCTTGGCCCACCCAGTCTGCCCATTTTTTTCCTGCCTGTGTTGTCACCACAAACCCTACCTGATCTCCGATTATTCCCCTCCCACTTTACTAGCAAGATTCCTTTGTGCCTATCCCACGCATAAGGCATCAGGGTGCCAAGTAAGGGGGAGGCGCTGCTAGTTGGTGACTTCAGTCTGCCAGACAAGGAATGGAGCCTTCCAACTGCAGCATTGGCAGGGAGCAGGGACATCCCTGGCTCCCTACAAGGGTTTTTTTCTCAGGCAGCTAGACAAAGAACTAACTAGAGATGGGGCAGTGCTGGACCTGGTGCTTACAAACAGGGGTAGCATTGCAGACATCACAGTGGGCTGTCCCCTTGATACCAGGGATCACTGCACATCGTGGTTTAACATTAAGATGGGAACAGAGGCAAATCACACAAGGATGAAAGTCCTTGACTTTAGGAGGGTGGATTTTAAAGAAATAGGAGACTGCCTCGGAAACTGCCTTATGGGGGCACTAGCAGGGAAAGGCACAGGGAAGTAAAATAAGGCAGGGCATAATTAAGGCAATCAGCCTCTGCATGAAGGAAGTGAGTAAAAGGAGAAAGAAAAAGAGACCGTTGTAGTTCTCTAGGGAAGTAGCTAAGATGATGAAGGAAAAAACAGCAGCATTCAGGAGGTATAAGGAAACACAGAGAGAGAAGGACAGGGAGGTTTGCCACATAAAACAGAGGGAAGCAGGAAAGGCAGTGAGGGGATCAAAGGCACAGACAGAGGAAAGGATAGCCAAAGGAGTAGGTAAAGGCAATAATTCTTTAGGCACATTAAGTGAGAAGAGGAAAACAAGGAGAGGGATAGTGAGGATAAAAACGGTGGCGGGGGAGACCGTGCAGAAGAGGACCAAGAAAAAGCTGCCATCCTGAACAGGTTCTTCTGCTCAGTCTTCACAGTAGGGGGATGCGACAGACCACCAGGGAGCAGCAGGAACAAAGGTGGCAGTGGGCAGATGCAAGTCCTTTTCCATAGGAAAGAGTCCTGAATGGACTTGCAGCTCTGAAGGTGTATAGAGCTATGGGACTGGAAAGGATACACCCGAGGGTACTAAACAAAATTCAGGAAGGTGCTAGCTGCCACACTGATGGCCTTATTCAACACCTATTTATTACATTTTGATGACCGGGTAGGCCCACTGAGCCCTGAAGGTCCCTTCACTGGAAACAGGCATGGTTCTGGAGGACTGGAGGAGAGCAGACACAGGACTACAGGCAGCATGGATTCACGGGTCAGAGGGCATGCCAGACAAATTTTATTGATTTCTTTGACTAGGTAACCAGGTAAATAGATCAGTTGAGGGCAGTGGACATGGCCTATCTGGACTATAGCAAGACCTTCAACATAGTGCTACACAGGAGACTAATTAAGACATTTTGCAGCCAAGGAGTGGGATCCAAAGTGGTGAATTGTGTTAGAAACTGGTAAATGGATAGGGGTCAGAGGGTGGTGGTTAACAGCATTCACTCTAATGATGCAAGAGGGACCAACAGGGTTCCACAGGGCTGAGTACTAGGTCCAGTCCTCTTCAACATCTTCATAAGTAACATTGCAGAAGCACTGGAAGGGAAGGTATGTGTTTTTGCAGATGATACTAATATCCAAAATAGGGTAGACACTCACAAGGGGATAGAGAGAATGTGCAGGGATCCTGGGAAACTCGAGGAGTGGCCAAGAGCATGGCAGTTGGGGTTCAATGCCAACAAGTGCAAAATCATGCACCTAGGGTTTAGGAACCCTGGGGTTGAGTATAGGGCAGAGGGGAGGTACTGACTGTCACTAAGCAGGAAAGAGACCTTGCAGTTATTATAACAGATGACCTCACAGTGGCAGAGCAGTGTGACGAAGCAGAGAGTAGGGTCAGTGGGATGATGGGGTGCATGGGGAAGGGAATCTCCAGCAGGAGGAGGGAGGTGGGGTTGCCACTGTATCGCTCTCTGGTGAGACCCCACCTGAAATACTGTGTCCAGTTCTGGAGACGGCACCTCAGAAAGGACATAGACTGGGTGGAGGCAGTCCAGAGGAGGGCAACAAAAACGGTGCAGGGATTGCACTAAAAGCCCTATGAGGATAGACAGAGGGATCTTAACATGAACACCCTGGAAGGGAGGAAAGTGAGAGGGAAGATGATAGAAACCTATGAGTATCTCACAGAGGTGAACAGTGTGCATGAGGGGAGTCTCCTTCAAATGAGAACTAGCACCATAACCAGGGGGCATGTAATGAAGCTGGAGGGAGGGACGTTTAAGAGGGATGAGAGGAAGTAATGCTTCACCGAAAGGGTGGTAGATGCCTGTCTACCAGTGCAAGTGGTGCAGGTGAAATCATTGGTGGGGGGGCTTTAAGCATGTATAGGATAGACATAGGAGAGTATTAGTAAATAGGTAGGGAGGAGGGAGGGTTGCCGAAGACTAGTTAGGGTCTGTGGAGTCTATCTATCGGTTTATCTGTCTGTAAGGTTTGTTTCCTAAGGTGTATCCTGCATCTGAAGCTCTCCCTCCGTATAGTGTCACTGGGTCACTGTGGGAGATATGGCAGCTATCTCTGCCTTAAAGGCTTGACAAGGTTGAGTGGCCTGGGTTTTTAATCTCCTGCTTGGGGGTTTGTTGCCAAAGTTAAAGACAGAAAACTGCACGGTGCCTTAATTCCAAGAATGGCACTGGCAACCACCTTAGGACTCAAAGCATCTGTCTTTTTAAAAAAACACGTTATGATTGGTCACATTTTATAGAGATTGCTGATGTAACTGATAGTTTGATTCTGATTTCTTTTTCTTTTTCAAAGTGAAAAACAGACTGCCCACCATACTTGTGTTATCACACAACAATGCATATTTTTACAGTCCTTGATCAATTACCACTACACCTTTACTGGACTTGGGAATGCCCTCAACACAGTCTAGCCACTCATGATGAGTAGGATAAGTGGAGGCTATGGCATCTTAAGTGATTGCACTGTTTGGGTATGTCCATAATGTTCAGGAAGTATGCAATAAGAGTAGGTCAAGGATCTGAAACAATGCTCGGTTGGATATAAATACACTGTTGGCATATGTTTCTTAGCAATGTCTCTGAAAAGAAAAAAACAGGCCAAATTACTCTGTTGTAAATTTACTACCTGGCTGACTCTAGGCCAGACTTCTGTCAATTTATGGGTGGGCGTTAGAAGTGTCTTTGATGTCAGGAAGTGGTTAGCTAACTCAAACATTCCTGGTGTGGCTTTTGTCTTTGGACAGAATACAGAGGTGTTTGCCCAACAGGCTGGTCGAAGACAGTTTTCCCAACCCCAGCTCCAGACAAAGAAGCTTGAATCTGTGATGTCAGAGTGACATACTGGATGACAAGTTATTGGGGTGGGGGGCGGGGAGCAACTGGAAGGCTTTGAGTTCTGACAGGGCCTGACAGAGGCAGTCAAGCTTGGGTCTATGAACAAACTGCTAAGAGTTTGAATCCACCTGATTCATCACAACGTCTTGGAGTAAGCCAATCTACCTTGCCAGAGAAAGAGAAAGAGAGAGAGATTTTTTTTCTGAATGAAACCTCCTGTATGAAAACATTTTTCTTTTCCAGTCTGTAAAATTACTCTTCCCTATAGTCTGTGTGTGTAGTATCCTGTATTGTATGTGTACAAATCTTTAAGTATTAAAAATTATTATTTTCATATACTCCATGTTTCTATGGATGAATCCGTTGGGGTAAAGTTAACCAATTCACAACTGACAAACTGTATTTCTGCCTCTAAAGAGAAGGCTGCAATTACCATATTCTATTAGTAAAGTAAGACGTTCTAAGCTGTGAGAGAGAGAGAGAGATGGAGGGTTGTCATGTGACCATGAGCAAGGAGCACTGTACTGTGAAAGCAGTGGCTCTGGAGGGATGCGGACCTGGAGATATCCTAAAAGAGTGTTTAGACTGAGTGGTGGCAGCTACTGAAGTGATGAGAAAGCTGGTAACAGTGATGCAGGCTGAGTCTGGGAAAGCCCAGTTTGCCACAGTAGCAATAGTGTAGTTGTTTCCATCTGGTCTTCAGTGGCCCCTGAAGCCCAGCCTAAATAACACAGGGACTGCTCTTTAGTGCCATTATAGGGTGCAGTGGGCACTGGGTCAGAAAGCGCTGTCAATAACAGTGCCATCCACTACAGTGCTGTATTGACAGTGCTGTCCACCACAGCAGCAGGACAGAGTGACGTGGCACGACAGAGCACCAACACATTGATTAAATGTATTTTTACGTGGGGGGCTCTGCCCCCCCCCCGAACTAAAGGATACCTACTCCGGTGGGGTGGGGGAGCAGATCACGGGAAAACACGACATTTGTGAGGCTGTGGAATACTGTTTCCACGGCCCTTTACAAAGAAACAAAAAAAACAAGTCCCGCAAGAAGAAATAAAGGGAGACCAGGATTTAGAACCCTGGTCTCCACCACCATTGTGCCAAGCTGCTTCATGCCTCAGCCCTCGCCACCACAGGAAGCAGCTTGGCCAGCCTCCTCAGTTCCTCTTCCTTTGTGCTGTCTACTAGCACCATGGACAGCAATCCGGGGAGCACTTACTGCATAGCGCTGTTAAACCCCTATCGCTGTCCGTGGTAGCGCTCTACAGACCATGCTGTGTTGTCTGGTGCTATTACTGTAGTGCTATTCTAACTAATTACTGGTGCAGCCTACAACTATGCCCACCACAGCTCCACACACTCACAGCACAGATGCTTTTCCCTAGCTCGCCTGTACTAGGGGCACTACCCTTCTTTCCACTGGTAGCAATGTTAACCCTGTTACTGATAGGGAGCTCCCAGTGCCTCAGCCACAGTAGTTTGCAGGTTTAGTTGGCATCTGACGCATAGCAGGACAGAGTGGACATGTATCAAATGCTATGAAAAGCTTCAAATTCCAGCAGCAACAGAGGCAACAGGCCCTAGCAAGCACCTGACCAACAGATACAGCAGTAACTAACAGATCCCCAAGGAACTTGGTGAGAGCAATTGTTGAAGAGAAACTGTCTAATAACTGCGATGTTTTATGCTCCCAAGAATTACCATGGAAAAGCATTGCCCTAATGCCCATGACCTGTGCTCATGAGTAAGTGGGTTACCTAAAAACATCAAGCTCAGGGTGGCCAGTAGAAATCACGGAAAGGAAACAGTGTTTTGAGTGAAGACTGAGTCCCGCCATTTTGTGTTTGTTTTGAACTGGTATCAAGAGATGGTGCTCTCTTCCACTATGCATTTTATTTGCAGAGTTCCCTTGGTTGGACCTGGGTCATCCTGGATTTTAGCACCGGCACTCCCTTTGCCATAAACTCATACTGTACTTTGTTTTGGTTTCCTCCCTAGATGACACGCCTGTGGACAGTGCAAAGAAATTACCGGGTGAGAGTGGAGATGCATTTGGGGATGGCTCCACAGAGGAGGGCGCTGCCTCCAATGGCCGGCTGTGGAGGTCCGTGATCATTGGGGAACAGGAGCATCGCATTGACATGCAGATTATTAAACCATACATGAGGGTGGTGACCCACGGAGGTAAGCAACAGCTCCACAGCTGGGCCTTGGTTGTTGCCATGGCTGGTGCTTCACCCAAAATCCAGGTAACATCAAAACAGCTGCTGGGGAACATCTGTTTACTTGTCCAACATTTATTTACATATGTATGTATGTATGTATGTATGTATGTGTGTGTGTATGTATGTATGTATGTCTTTGGTGACCTGGTAGGTACACTGATCCAGAGGACTGTTTTCAGTCACGACCCAGATGTAACATGCAGACGGTATCATGGATCATGCCTGAAAATAGGCATATTATTGTTACTGCACCAACCTGGTAAACAAAAATTAACTAACAAAATAAACAGATGTTCTGACCTATCCTCAAGACATATTGCCATACTGTACTGTGTATTATGTTATCCCATGGTATATTGTGTTATTGTATGGTGTAGTATGTTATTCTATAGTATATTTTATTATTGTATTGTGTATTATGTTATCCCATAGTATTTTTCATTGTTGCATGGTGTATTGTGTTATCCTATAACATATGCTGTTGTTGTGTGGTGTGTTATGTTATCCCATGGTATATTTTATTGTATAGTGTATTATGCTATCCCTTAATATGTTTTGTCATTGTATCGTGTATTATATTATCCCATAGTATTTTTCATTGTTGTATGGTGTAATATGTTATCCCATAGTGGTAGTAGACCAGGGAGGGGCTGTGGACATGGCCTACCTGGACTTTAGCAAGGCATTTGACACAGTCCCACACAAAAGATTAATATGCAAGTTAGCCAGCCTTGGAGTAGGCCCCAAGGTGGTAGCCTGGGTAAAATATTGGTTGGACAACAGGACGCAGAGGGTAATAGTAAACGGAGTCCACTCTGAAGAAAGGGGGGTTACTAGTGGGGTACTGCAGGGTTCAGTACTGGGACCGGTCCTCTTTAATGTCGTTATAAGTGACATTGCGGAGGGACTGGAAGGAAAAGTATGTCTCTTTGCAGATGACACAAAGATCTGCGACAGGATTGATACACAAGGTGGGGTGGAAAGGATGAGAAGGGACTTAGCAAGGTTGGAGGAATGGTCAAATGTATGGTAGCTTAGATTCAATGCAAAGTAATGCACCTAGGAAACAAAAACCCAGGGGAAGAATACACAATTGAGGGTGAGATACTAACAACATCAAAAATGGAAAGGGACCTGGGGGTAGTCATATCGGATGACCTAAAAGTGCGCAAGCAATATGAGAAGGCAGTAAGGAGGGCTGGGAGGGTACTGGAATTCACAGGGAGAGGCATCACCAGTAGAAAACAGGAAGTTGTTATCCCTCTGCACAGACAGTTAGTGAGACCCCATCTGGAGTACTGCATGCAGTTCTGGAGACCCCACCTCTGCAAGGACAGAGACAGGATGGAGGCTATCCAGAGGAGGGCAACTAAAATGGTGCAGGGTCTGGACCAGAAGCCATACAAAGAGAGACTAAAGGAGCTTAATATGTATACTCTCGAGGAAAGGGGGGCATGGCAGAAACTTTCAAGTACCTCAAGGGAATCAACAAAGTCCAAGAGGGTAGCATCTTTCAGAAAAAGAGATGTGCAAGAACAAGGGGACACAATTTGAAGATAGAGGGCGGACGGCTCAGAGGTATTGTGAGGAAGTATTTTTTTCATGGAGAGGGTTGCGGATGCATGGAACGGCCTTCCTGAGGAGGTTGTGAGGTCAAAAACAGTGGGGGAATTCAAGAATGCATGGGACAGACATAAGGCAATTCTAGTTGGGGGTAGGAGGAAGTAGGCTGTTGGTTAGCTAGGATCTGCAGCTTATCCATTAGGTAGGGAAATGGGCAGACTAGGTGGGCCAAGTGGTCCTTATCTGCCATCAGATTCTATGTTTCTGTGTTTCTATATGTTGTTGTTGTGTGGTGTGTTTTGTTTTCCAATGGTATATTTTGATATTGTATGGTGTATTATGTTATTCCATACTATATTTTGTCACTGTACGGTGTATTATGTTATCCCATAATATATGTTGTTGTGGTGTGTTAAGTTATGTTATCCCATAGCACTATATATTTTGGTATGGTATGCTGTATTATGTTATCCCACGGTATATTTTCATGACGCATGGTATACAGTATATTAGCTAATGATATGTTATGTTAGTCCAAGCTACATTCTTATTTTATTTATTTAATATTATTTTTAATCAGAAAGATACAACGGGGCCTATCACCATCAAAAAGCCCCACTCCCTGCAGGCCAAGCAGCATAAAGCAAAGGAGAGTGCTGTTCACCGTTGGGGTGGGATTACCAGTCGGTAACTCACCCTGGAGTCATTTTACCACTATTACGAAATGTGATAAGACATTTTTATTTGTTTTATCAATGTTTAAAAAAAATAATAAAACCCACCCAATGCCACCTATGTGTGCCCCATGCTTCATACAACAGCAGGGCATTCATGTGACCTGTGTGACTATTGTGGGGTATACACATGGGTCCCATGCAGTCAGTAGGCTGGATTTCTGATTGTAGTTTTATAATATTACATAGTATGGTGGTATAGTATACTGTAGTGTAACACTGAAGCAGTATGGTCTAATGGGTGGAGCACCAATTTGGCAAACAGGAGTTCACAGGTTCAAAACCCACTGTACTAAATGCTATGTGAATTTGGGCAAGACACTTGATCTTCAAAGGACCTCCAGTTTCCCCAAGCTACAGAAATGGTGGAAGCACGACCCTACTGGAAACAAAATATTTCATCTGGGCTATGCTGAGTAACTCCATTGCAAAACAAAATGATGATATATTACATGGTTGCCCTCCTATTACCCTGATTTTAGGGAAATTAAATCATTGTTATTCGAGACTGCAGTGGAAGTGTGCGGATGACCCACATTCCAAAATACATAGAATCACCCCCCAAACCCATACTGTGTAAGCTCTATCTCAACAAAAAAATACAATTACCCACATCCTTCCATTGTCAAATACAACCCACCACCCAATCCCTATCACCCATTCTGCTTAAATAGTACCACCACCCACCCATGTCCTCCCACTATCCAATCCAACACCTAACTCAATCCCCATAACTCAGTCTATTTAACTAATCTAGCACCATCATCTACCCATGTCTCCTCACTGTCCAATCCAAGTCCGATGCAATCTACAAAACTCAATCTATTTCAATAGTAACCTCACCCATCCACATTCCCCCACTGCCCAATCCAACTCCAACCCAATCCCCAGAACTCCATCTATTTAAATGGTAACATCACTACCTGATGTCTTTTATTTGTAACCGCTTAATATTTTTATAATAACTGGTTAGCCCTGATTATACACTAATTTTAGAAACTCAAACCCTATTATACACCCCTGTATATAATGGCAGTGTATAACGGAGCTTGAGTACACAAAATCTAACAGTTCAGTGGTGAAAAATCTTTCTTTTTTTAGTATCACACGGATTCTGAGAGCATTCACAGCTGATTGCACTTATGTGATGTGCATGCATCTCCCGAACAACAGGATTCAAAGCCATAAGCCATTTCAAAACTGATCGCTGACTTCCTCACATTGGGCCCTATGCACGAATGCCATGCGCTCTGCGCTCCATGCAACTGTGTGGAGTGGCATTGCATAAGAGCGCCAATGCTAATACGTGCATGCAGACCAAAGAAGGTATGCATGACAGGTGTGCAGCATGTGCACAAGCGATAGCATGTACTGCTACGCAAGCACCCTGCAGTGCAGTACATGGGGGCGGGGATGTGTACCAGCATGTGGAAGCAGGCTGAACGCGCATACACAATGGCACATATCACAGAACACTGTGTGAGCGATGTCGCATAAGGCACATCATGTACAGGGTGGCGTAGGAGAGCACAATAAACCCAGGGATGACAGCACAGGCGTACATGCAACGAGAGACTGCCTCCATGGGACCAACGTTCCTACACTGACAATGCGGCAGCACATGGTCGTGTGACAGCAGCCATAGCATGTGCCCAAGTGACACCGCAGAAGCACGGCCACAATGCATGGTGGGCAAGCAGCACAGTGGGCAGCCGACATAGCCACACGTGGCATGCAGCGGCACTACTCGCACCACCACCACAGGACTGGATGTGCAGGGGCGATGGCACACACACCAGTGGCACTTGCAAACGCCATGCCATGAGGCTGCACCTGCGTGACCATGACTGGTTGCACGCCGGCTGACATCCGTGCTAGCCAGTGCGACCTACTGGCAAGGCCAGGCCTATAATAGCCCCCCCACCCGAGACAGTGACCACACAGAGGTATGAAACACAACATTCATTGCCAGAGCTGTACAGCACATTATGGGCAGAAATGTTAACATGCAAACACACCCCCCTAACATCCTCCCAGTGGCACAGGGTCCCAACAAGCCCCTCCAGGACCACCCACACACCCTGACCCCCACAGCACATCCCCTGCACACCCGCCACCAACCCCAACAGCAAACATACCATAAACATGTACAAACAGCAACCACCCCCCTGGCCAGTGGTCCATAGCTGCAAAGTCCACCACACAGCCTGAATTGCCAGTCCCAAACTGCACAGTCCAGCCCTGTCAGAGGGCCATAAGGTACGTCATGGTGCACATAGTAGCTGAATTAGTGTTCAAGATGGCACAGTCCTGTCTCCGTATCTGTGGTTGACACTGTAGGCCAGTCATGATACCTGGGATGGTCCGCTGCCACACATCCATATGGTGCATGCCGAAGATGACCCCCCACCAACTGCTGCCGTGGACCAGGATGGGATGATATTGCTCTGCCACTGCCACCCTCCTCATCATCCTCCATGTCATCTGTCTCCTCCGCAGGTGGGCGTCGGCCACCTTTGTGCAGCATGATCCTCCTCGCTGGGCCCCTGTAATGCTGCAAGTGAAAGGTGGGCACATTAGTAACGTCAGCCACTGTCACCCACAGATTACACGCCACAACACCCATGGGCCACTGTATTCACCGATGGGGGGACATAAATGTCCCAGGCATGATAGCTGTAATCCTCGTAGTAGAGGTCCCCTCCAGCACCCTTCAGGTACAGGTATCCCAGCAGCCACTCCAGGTACCACATGTGCCTTGCTGGCAAGGAGGACACGTACACCTTAGCCACATCCTGATGCACCTGGAGTGTGAGCTCCATGCGGCCTGGCATGCCACGGTAGTCTTGCCAAACACAATGGGGCAGTAGTCAGAACACCAGACACCCGCACACCCACCAGTGCCTGTTACCCACCACCCGACAAGCCATCAGACCCATATTCACCCTCTTGAATGCCCTGACGGCCAACAGGTTGCCATGTCCCCAATTGTCCTCGTAGTCCTGCTCGGACATGTGGAACAGGTGGCCTTGGAACTGCGCCTTGCGGGTCAGCATGATGCCTGCCATGATTCGGTGCCACACGGCTGTGTAGCCGGCACACATGTGCAGCACTCGCACAGGGCACATGGCAGCATGTTGACGCTCCCTCCAGGGGCCCAGCCACATGACCAGCAGTATATTGGGGACCGCAGCCAGCAGTGCACTGAGTCACAGGAAGCCATGACTGTGCATTGGAATGTGTCTAGGTATACTGTTACACATGCAACTCATTACTGACCTCGCCAAGAGGCGATACCGCTGTTCCCCGTGGATGCGTGTGTTCCACACATGGCTAGACACTGCTGCATTGTGGGACACCCACTGTCTAGAGCGTCTTTGGCTACCATGGCCGGCCATCTCCCGGCTATGTGATAGCATCCGTGGCAACGTCGAACTGCGCACAAAGCGGTCCCATGCCATGTCAGTACAGACAAAGATGCTATGCGCTCTACATTACTTTGCCACCATCTCATTCCAGTGTGTGACAGGCGATGCTGTCGGTGTGGACCAGCAGTCTCTGTCCAGGGCTGTGACACAGTTGACAGATGTACTTCTCAGGCACCTTGGGGAGCATGTCAGATTCCCATCAATGCCAGCGGACATAAGGATGACGAAGGACGCATTCTACAGCATGCACGGCATGCCAAATGTGTGCAGTGCCATAGACTGCACACACTTTGCCATACTCATGCCACAGAGCCAGGAGGAGGTATAACAGCAACTGCAAGGGCTATCACAACATTAATTGTCAGGTGGTATGTGATGCAGGGAGCATGATCATGGATGTGTGTGCCAAGTACCCTGGCTCAACACATGACTCCTATGTCTTGCATGGCTCAGGTATGGGTGCAATGCTGCAGGCTGGACAGTGGGATGGGTAGCTGCTAGGTGAGTACTGATGTCTGTGCGCTACGGGACATCTGACACAGTTACACTGCCATGCACTGATGTATTCTTTCCCCATCTGCAGTGACAGCGGCTATCCACTGAGGACCAACCTCATGACCCCCTTCCATGCCCCAGCCACACTTAAGGAGGTCACCTACAACACCGCACACAAGCGGACCAGGGCCATCGTCAAGAGGACCATTGGACAGATGAAGATGCAGTTCCATTGCTGGGACCACACTGGAGGAAGGTTCATGTTGTGTCCTGTAAAGGTGTGCAAGGAGTTCGCGGTATGCACCATGCTGCACAAAATCGCGAAGAGGGAGAACATGCCACTGCACATTGTTGCCTCCGACCCACCAGCGGATGATAGGGATGATGGCACGGCATCCGTCTGCGTGCCTGGGATGGCCGGTGGCTGCATGGCCCATCAGGCGTTCGTGGTGGGCACGTTCAGGTACTGACGCCATGGCATGTGTGCACCCTGGGGGGGCCCCATGGGTGCTACGCCATGCCATGGAATGCAACACCACCCTGGCACTGTGCATAGTGTGCCCTGCACCATGGCCCACATCCCTCGTGTCGGTGGTGTCGCCTGCCTGGGGGATTTGGTGGTGCATGATAATGATGTGTGCAGCCAGAGTGCACCGTGCGTGGGGTGGGTGTGTACGCATGTGCATGCGTGTGGTGGGTAAGTGTGTGCCAGTGTGCCATGTGGGTATGGGCACCGTCATGCATCATGTTATGGGGTATGTGATGTGCACGGGTGTGTGTTTCTGCCTCAGGGGTGGCACAGCCTGTGGCACAGTGCCCCTGTGCTACCCTGTGCCCTCTGCCTCTGGACGTGCCTGTAGCCTCGCAGATACCCAGCTGCCAGGTCTGTGCACTGGTTACCTGCCACAGGGTGTGCCCCTGCTTCCTGCTGCGGCACCATCCCTGCCACTGCCCTCACTGTTGGAGCTGTCTGCTGTGGCCATGGGCACATCACGGACTGCTGGACCCATGGTGGTACGATACTCCTGCGTTGGCTGTGCCTCCACTGGTAGTGTGTCTGTGGTGTACTGTGTGCTGGTCGGGGCATCATCACGTCATGGCAGTGTCTGCCCATCCTCCTCCCCTGTCTTTAGTGTTCGGCCTGATGGTGGCATGTACTGTGTGCCCATGTCGGTCGCCGCCGGATGTACTCACGGCACATCATACCCCATGGTGGGGGTGTGCCGCATCACATCCTGGATGCCCTCCAACACCAGCGTGCACTGCACACTGCAGGACGACCATGTGTATCGACCATTGGACCTAGTCTGCTCCTCCACCGTTATAGTGTGACACCGCTCTGCATCCAGCCTGTCACGCTCCAGCTGCTGCAGCTGGTGGTACCATTCCTCTGTGTATGTCTGCATCCTGCCAGCCCTGGTGTGGTCCGAGGGGCCCTTGTCACTGCTATCAGTGTGCTGTGACATGGTGTGGTGCTGCTGGGTTGGTCTGAGGGGGCACACACTGATGCCAAGTGTTGCAGTGTTTCTGGCGCCAGCTCCTGTTTGGCACTCCATGACGGTTGAACCCCCAGGGGTTGGCTGCATGTCTGTCACTGTGGCTGTCACTGCCTGTCTCGGTGTCCTCTTCATGGGGAACAATGGTGCTTTCCTCCCCGGTGGGCATCTCCACCGGGGTCTCCATCACTGCTGCTGTACCTGTTGGTGGACATGTTACATGTTAGGCTGGCACTGGCTGGTCGCCCCCCCACTGCACCACCCCTGGCATGTAGCTACCTACTTGCGCTCACCTCCCCCTGTTGCCATGCTGTGGGTGTTGCCACTCCCACCGTGCCGGCCAGGCCATGGTGGCTGCTGCTCCACTCCTGCTGGGCCCTGTGCCACCTGTGGGTACATGTCATGGCTGTTAGTGGCTCTTGTCGGCCTGTGGTGTCACTGTTGCATGTCTGTGTGCTGTACATACCTGCCATGGTGTCCACGCCTTTCACCTCTCCGTGGACAGTGACGTCCATGAGCGTCTCCACCACGAGTTGCTCCAGTGGTGTCGGCTGGCTGTCAGTGCAGGGTGACCCACCCCCTGTAGCGCTGAGTGCCCTTTAGCCAGCAGCAAGTTTGCGCTTGATGGCGGCCCTGAGGTCCCGCCATTTGTGTTTTATGGCCGCTATGGTTCATGCCTCAGTCCCTGGTGGTACTGACAGCAGCCTGTATTTCCAGCCACAGCCTGGACTTTACCTCGGCCAGTGTGACTGGGGCCTCCACACCATACAGGCAGCTGTAGTTCTTCCATATGTCAGCTGCCATTACCGCAACCTGCCCACTGGCGAAGTTGCTTGCAGTGGACCAGCGCACATCCCTTCCGTGGCCCTGTCCTCACCCGTGTCTGCCTTGGCATGCACCCCCCTCAGTCTCTGACTCTTGCTATGTCTCATGCTCCATGTCCCTGTCCTGGTCCACCATTGTGTTCTGTGTGTTTCCGTCATGCGGCATTCTCAGCCATGCACTTGCACGTGGGTGGTGCATTGCCTTATATGGGGTCATGGGGCATTCCCACATCTGTCTCTTCTGCCCGCCATGTCTACGCGTTACAATGCGTGACCCCTGCAGCCACGCCCCAGTGCATATTGATATTTGTGCACACTGCGTACCTCCTGCCTGCTCCGTGCCACGTACGTGCATGTCTCGCCTATGCCGGTATTTGGCATATTTTCTGCGCTTTCGTGCATCGGGCCCATTGAAAGGAAACAATAAAAATGGACAGTTTTATTTATGTTTAACTATCTATAGTCAATCTCTTCCTCATTTCTGTTTTTGGATTGGGTAAACTATTGCATTCTTTGTTGTTGAACTTTTGATTCCAGGATTATTAGAGTAGTGATATTGACTAAGTTGCAATGTGCGGAAATGCCTGTTAATGAGAATATTTGTTTCTCTGCTTTCCAATGTGACTATTCTGGATACAGAATGGGGTTCTTTTATTTAGCAATATTTCCTCTAACCAGAAACTAATTGCATGTCCATTTTTTGCTGTTTGAATTGATGCTGATCAATTCTTTTCACCACATGTAACTAAATAAAAAGTTATCAAGCCTTCTAAATCAACTTCCTGCGCCAATTTAAAAATCAGTTATTATACAAAATAAATCATGACATGGGGAGGATGATAACTCAGATTTTTTTTTAGACACCTTCAGTATGGGATACTCTTATCCCAGGTCCACCTAGAAAATGAGCTTGCTCAACGGTGATCGCCTGGTTAAATAAAGACTTTGATTGATTGATTGAAATCACTTGCGGTTCACTCTTGTGGTTTATAGAGTATCCCACACCTGGGGTGTGTAAAAAACAATCCTTGTTATACACACTGCCCCATGCATTATTCTATATATTATCACAGGCCTTGTAGAAACATAGAATTTGTTGATAGAAAAGGGCTGCTTGGCCTACTTAGTCTGCCCAGATGTTCCCTGCCTATTTTGTCTCTGCAGACAATAACTGGTCTCCAGTGACCCTCCCTTGTCCCTGCCTATTTGCTAGTATTCCCCTGTGCCTATCCCATGCATGCTTGAAGCTCCCCACTGTTTTCACCCCCACTACCTCTGCTGGTAGATTGTTCCAGGTGTCCACCATTCTTTCAGTGAAGTAGTATTTCCTCACATTTCTCCTAAACTTCCCCCATTCTAGTTTCATTGAATGCCCTCTTGTCCCAGTAGATTTCCTCAACTGAAACTGACTCCACTCCGTTAACCTGTAACCCCCTTGAGGTACTTGTAGATTTCTATGATGTCCCCCCCCTCCCTGCTCTCCTCTAGGGTGTACAAGTTGAGATTCCTCAGTTTATTCTCAAAGCTTTTCGTGATCCCTGCACCATTTTAGTTGCCCTCCTCTGGACTGCCTCTACCCTGTCTATGTCTTTTCTAAGATGAGGCCTCCAGAACTGGACACAGCACTCCAGGTGGGGTCTCACCAATGACCTATCCAGTGGTAAAACCACCTCCCTCCTCCTGAAGGTGAGACCTCTTATTGTACACCCCAGCATCCCACTGGCCATGCCTACTGCCTGGTCACACTGCCCTACCACTTTGACATCAGCAGATATGATAACCCCAAGGTCTCTTTCCTGCTTAGTGACTGTCAGTGCATCACCCACATTTTGTACTCAGCTGCTGGGTTCCTATGCCCTAGGTGGCTGATTCTACACTTCTTGGCATTGAACCCTAGCTGCCATATCCTTGACCACTCCTCCAGTTTTCCAAGGTCCCTCCTCATTCTCTCCACCCCCTCCTGAGTATCCACCCTATTACAGATTTTCATGTCTTCTGCAAAAAGGCATACCTTCCCTTCCAGCTCTTCTGCAATATCACTTATGAAGACATTGAAGAGGACTGGTCGCAGCAAAAAAGCCCAGTGGCACCCTGCTGGTCACTCTCTCTTCCCTAGTGTGCGTGCCATTTTCCACCACCCTCTGCCGACTATCCATTAACCAGTTGTTTACCGGTTAACTTTATTAAAAGTAAGCAATAAGCCACAATAGAATGCGTATTAATCTTGTCAGCTAACCATAGCTACTTGTAAACAGGTTAAGACAGGAGTAGTCTATGGACTGCCCGGGCAAAATGAGCAGGGGAATAGGGATTTGGGTGAGACATTTAGGTGGGGGTAGCAAAATGGGACCCATTGATGGTACAGGATTGGAATCTGCTAGACATTGACTGGGATAGCCCGGTAGTCCGGAGCTCCAATAGTCAAGGCACTGCTGGACATAATGCAGGACTGTCTGCTGGTGCAGCTGATTAATGAGCCCACATGGCAGAACACCATCCTTGACTTGGTAATCACCAACTCAGAGGTCGTGGGTAGGGTGTCACTCAGGGAATCATTGGGGTCCAGCAATCAGGATTCTGTGTGGTTTGAAATGACTGTAGGGAACTCTTGTCCCCCTCGAGGGTGGTGGTTCTGGACCTGAAATGGTCAGATTTTACCCAGATGAGAGAAAGGGTCAGAAAAAACTTGGTGGGGGTAGACCCTGGCCCTGATCAAGGGAGTGGAGCAAAAAATGGGGAATAATCAAAGGGCAATTCTGGAGGCAACATTCTCTTGCGCTAAGAAGGTCACAAAGGGATCAATCATAAGAGACCGATTTGGTTCTTTTGTGAGGTGGCAGAGGCTGTGAGGGCAAAATGGAAGACCTTCATAAAGTACAAAGTGGCCAAAGAGAAGAAGGAAAGAGGAAAATCAGGGAAAGTTAAATGAGATGAAGGTGGCAGTAAAAAAAAAGTGAAGGCATTCACAGCTGCGTATCACTGAGGGTGTGAAGGGAGGGGAAAAGGAAAGCTAAGGGAGGAATTGTCAGGCTAGCTGAGGGGGAAAGGGTGGTAGAAAACATTGAACAGAAGGCTACTGTCTTAAACAATTACATCTGCTGAGTGTTCATGGTAGTGGGCAGTGGACCTCTACTGCAAAGCGAGATCAAGGTTGTCACATGGGGAGGGGTGCAGGAAATGGGGAGGGTGGCGATAACTGAATGAGTAGGGAAAGGTTAGCAGCCCTTAAGGTGGGAAAGGCCCCTGGCACAGATGATCTGCACACAAGGGTACTTGAGGAACTTGCTTCTGAGGTGGTAGGGCCCTTGTCACAGCAATGTAACAACTTACTGGAGCTGTGGATACTGCCCAGCGATTGTAGAACTGCAGATGCAGTCCTACTTCACAAGGTGGGGGGGACAAGGAGGATCCAGATAACTACAGACTAGTAAGCCTTACCTCCATTGTGGAAAAATTGGTGGAAACAATTGTGAAGGAAAGGCTAGTGGCCTACTTAAAGAATAATGGGCCACAGGACAGCAGGCAGCAGGAGTTTGTGTCAGTAAGATCATGTCAGTCAATCCTGTCTGTGTTTTTTGACTAGGTCACTAGTGCGGTGGACAGAGGACAAGCTGTGGATTTGCTCTACTTTTACTTCAGCCAAGTCTTTTATTCCGCGCATCATGGAAGGCTGCTCATAAAGCTGGAGGACTTAATGGTAGAGAAGGGATTAGTCAAGTGGGTGGGAAACTGCTTAGAGAAAAGGCAGCAGAGGGTGGTGGTTAATGGGGTCAAATCTGAGGACAGGGTGGTCACAAGTGGGGTGCTGTAGGGATCAGTCATGGAGCCTGTCCTATTCAATGTGGTCATTAGTGGCACGGGGAAGGTATCCAGGGTAAGATGGGTCTCTGCTGACAATACAAAGCTCTGTAGCAGGATGGACAGTGAAGAAGGGGTGAGGGAGCTTCAGAGGGATCTAGAAAGGCTTGAGAGGTGGCCAAGTGTCTAACAGTTGAGAGTCAATGCCAAGCAGTGCAAGGTGATGCACTTAGGGAATAAGAACCCACATGCAGAGTACTGGATGTGAGGGGTTAAGCTGGCCACTTCCTCAGAGTAGAGAGAGTGATCTGGGGTCCTCATCAGTGACTCACTCAAGCAAACCAACCAGTGCAACAATGTCTACAGCAAGGCACCTGGGATTCTGGGATGTATAAGAAGGGGCTTTGACAGTAGTGGGGGGGGGGGGAGTGATACAGATCACTGGCGAGGCCTCACTTGGAGTACTGTGCCCAGATTTGGAGTCCTCACCTGAGAAAGGACATTGATAGGCTGGAGTCAGTGCAGCGAAGGGTCACAAAAAGGATTCAGAGCCAGTAGAGCAGGTTATATGAGGAACATCTGACGGTCTTGAACATGTACTCACTGCAGGCCAGACGGGACATGGGGGTGTATGATAGAGAGTTATAAGTTTCTAAAGGGCATAGATAGAGTAAACTGAGAGGACCTGTTTTTTTTTCAGAAATAGAGATGCAGTGACGAGGGTGTACAATTGGAGATTAGTGGGGAGGTAAACTCTATAAGGATGTCAGGAAGGTTTATTTCACAGAGTGGTGGAGTCTTGGAACAGATTACCAGCACAGGTTGGGGGGGGGGGGACAGGGACCATTACTGATTTCAAACATGGGTGGGACAGGGCCATGGGACTCATACTCCCACTTTGGGGACTCAGGAAGGGAGAGGAAGCACAAAGGAGGGAGGGCGTGAATAACCACTGCAATACTAGGCCTGGGAGGGTAACGTAGTAACATCTATGGGCAGACTTGATGGGGCATTGGTCTCCTTCTGCTGTCAGATTCTATGTCTATGTTTCTATTAAAGAATTTTAATTCATGCCCCAAAAGAGTAAGACATGAGGCCGAAGGTCGAGTGCCCTTACTCCCATAGGAAGTGCATTGCAATCCTTTATTGCACACCCTGGAGTGGCTTTTTGCACATATAAAATGGCTCACTGCTGTTACATATTATATGTAAAGTGAAACATTTGTAATATTATGTGTTTTACATAAAATCATTTGTTTAGATACATTTTTTTTAATAAAGGTTTTTATCCTTCTGGGCTGATCAGGCAGCTGTTCAGCCCTGTCCCTGGGTGTCATCAGTTGGCCTGACAGCCTTGCTTCTTCTTGGGGGGGGTACTTCCTTTGTAGATCACCCCGCAGTGAGGCCGGGGGGTGGCCATCCTTTCCACTGGAATCTCTCATGCAGACCCCATTGGAGTGTCAGGGCGGGCTGCGAAACCTCAGGCAGAGCTTTAAGCCCAGTCCCCCTACCATTTTCCTCCTGCTTTTCTTCCTCCTGAGGCTATGACAAACATGGAGGATGCACGTGTGCAGAGGTGCACATGCGCTCTGGAAGCGTCAGTCCCTTCCACCCACCCAACTCGCATCTACCTCCCAAGTGTCAGCACTACAACCAGGCCTCCATCTAGTGGCAGCCAAGAGCCAGGACTGCTCACCACCCCAGTCCAGGAGAGGAGAGCTACCAGGTGGCTGTTCAATCCTTTACTGACTCTCCCCCTTGGACAACACCTGGCAACTTGAGCTTGTTCCCAAACTCGGGTGGCTGGTGTGGTGAGAGGTAAAATGATGCCAGCATCTCAGCCCTCTGCGCCACTGGGCCAGCTTTTTTCCTATTATGTTTTTACACCCCCGGTTTTTCTCCACTTTTCTCCCCGCCCCTCTGAGGACGTGTGCGTGTGTGAAGGCACACACACGCCACATTGTGAGGCACCTTCCCAGTACTTGCCACCCTCTCCCGCCTA
Organism: Neoceratodus forsteri; assembly: GCA_016271365.2. Classification (NCBI taxonomy): domain Eukaryota; kingdom Metazoa; phylum Chordata; order Ceratodontiformes; family Ceratodontidae; genus Neoceratodus; species Neoceratodus forsteri. The sequence goes on along the minus strand of JADMNL010000031.1, from coordinate 68,204,796 downwards.
TGCAGCCACCAAACCTCCGCCTGGCGGCAGTGGAACTACGGGGAGGGGGGCGACATCCTCCCCGGGGGAGAAGAGCTGCCATTAGGTCTCTCAATCCTGCCCCCCTGTGCCTGCTCCCCGATGACCTGAGGTTGTTCCTGAACCTGGGTCACCAGCGTGACATGAGGTAAGGCATAGCACTTTAGCCCTCTGCGCCACTGGGATGGCCAGGGCCAGCTCTGTTTAAATGGCGCAAGATCATCTTGCCGCGAACAAAAACCAGCGGAAATGAATGCCGCAAGCATAGAGGCATGCGCTGAAATAACATCGGGTAAAACACCTACAACCACACAAACAGCGTGTGCCATAGAAAACATGGACTTCCTTGTTTTTTTTCTGGGGGGCTTCTTCCCACACACCACCCAACGGCTTTAGAATCTCCACACCCCTCGGAATTTAGATAACAAACTGGGGTGGACTTCAGGAGGGAAGAAACTTGGGACGGGAACCTTTTTGTGTTTTTTAAAGCCATAAAAAATTGCAGCAGGGGGAGACCTGGAAGGAACTAAATCAGGCTCCCAGGTCTCTCATTCCACCATGTGTTGGTGCCTTAGCCACTCCACCATGGGATTGGCTTGACCAGGCACCCAGCACATGGTAACGCGATCCCTCACAGGAAAAGTGTACAGCGACAGGGGTAGCGGTAATTCTCTACCGCTGTTATATCCTGTCGCTGTAAATCCATGCGCTCTCTACACAGCATGGTTAATACCATGCTGTCTTTCTTGCGCAGTACTGACCCAGTACTGTTTAAATACATTTTAGATGGCAAAATTACGTGCATACGGAAGTCCCTGATTTTGTGGTAAGGAGGCCTTTTTTTACCTTGGTAATGAGATACAGCACATGACTGTGCATTGCTAGTATTTTAAAGCATGGTGTAGTAATGCTTCTCAGCCACTGAGGTTTCCAGATTTTTCCTTTCCATTTTATAAGTAATGATAACCCACACCAGGGCATCCTGGGATCTGTAGACTCCTCAGGCGCATTGTGAGGCATGAAGCTAAGCCAAGTCCCTAAGTACCTTCCGCCATCAGTGGTGTCTAGATATTTAGCAGAAATTTAATTTCATTGTATTTCAGAAAGTTTCATCAGGAAATACATACTAGCTGATAACAGCTTGTTTCCAGATGCGTCCTGGGGGAAAGGGGATATGGAAAGTCGTAAACAAACCCCAAAAAACAGAAGTAAAATCAGCAGTAAAAAAAAGTTGCTAGCCAGTCCATCGGCACAATGGTTGGATTTCTGCTTGTGACACCGATGACCCAGGTTCAGGAACGGATCCGGGACATCGTAGGGCTGGCCGGGGGGAGAAGGATCCAGCGTCCCTAGGACTGCTCTCCTTCCCCAGGTGGGAGGGTGGTCTGTGATCGGGCAGGAGCGACACCTGGCAGAGGCTGGGCTCATCATCCTGCACCGATCCACATGCAATTCTGGGGTGGGACAGACGCAGTCATTGCACGTCCCCGCCACAGCTTACAGGGGGGAAAAACTCTGTGGCCGGCCATCTTAGAGAAGCCTTTCCCCTAGGCTTTGATTAGCCTCCCAGCCAGCTCTCCCAACTAGTCCCAGTATTGCAGCACTGGTGGCCCGATACGGTGCCGCATCCCCGCCCCCTGGCGGGTAAGCCCTGGTGATCAGGAGAGCATGGACAATATGGGAAGGTGGAAGCTCGAGGGGTGCCGTGACTAGGGCAGATAAGCGATGGCTGGCACAGCAAAAAGCACAATAAATATATATATATATATAAAAGATATGCATATCAGGTAAAAACTGAATCATTGGTGGCGAGACAATACATTTCAAGTAAGGAACAGAGAAATAGAACTTGGTAAATTAAGGGAGGGTACAAAAACAAAGTGTGATTTAAGAGTAAGAAGGTCAAAGACAGTTGTAAAAGGGAGAACAAAAGTCACAAAGAAGAGGTTTTAAGGAGAAAGCAGAAGAAGCAGAGTGAACAGACAGAGGAAGAGTGGACCTGATCTTAGGGAAACAATACGAGAAAGCAAATTGACAAGCAGTAGTTTTTCTTGAAGGAATAAGGAGAGAATGTGAAGTGCTTCTGTGAAGAGGGCAGCTAGAAATGGGGAAGAGTTAAGAGAGATGTAAGGTTGGACAGAAGAGCACCAAACCAGAATTTAGAAATAAAGGAAACACAATGGAAAAGGTACCTGATATCAAGAGAAGGGAGAGAGAGGGCTGAGTAGAGGGAACAGTGGTGGGTACGAGGGAAGCAGTCAAGAGCAAAATGACAGAAAGAGTGAAAGAGGGGGTCAACTCTGGCAAGGGAGGATTTGGGTGCACCACTATAAACCATATCACCATAATCAAAGATAGGGAGAAACACAGAAACAGAATTTGACAGCAGATAAGGATCACTAGGCCCACCCAGTATGCCCATTTTCTTTACCTACTGCAAAAATCACAGACCCTACTTGATCTCTGGCTTTTTTCTCCTACCTATCGCAAGGGTTCCCCTATGTCTAGCCCATGCTTTTTTTTAATATGTATTAGAGATGCACGGATATCATTTTTACACTGCATATCGGATCCGGATATCCTGCATCTACTATCCGACCGGATCGGTTCAACATCGGGTCAGACAGTAGGAGCATAGTGCAAACAAGCCTAGAAATTACAAGACAAAAACATCAGGAGACAGTAACTGAATTGGTAAAATCTGATCGAGTAGAGCAAGGAACAAGCAATATGGACTTAAAGCCCCTTACTTAGGACTGTCAGCATTTGTGACCTCCTACAGCATAAACATAGGGACTGGAGCTGCTGTACAGAACCGGTGCTTTTTTATAGGAGCTGTTTCAATTTAATATACACGCCATCCTAAATGACTACGGGGAATACGAGACTGGGAAAGCTGCTCGCTACCGTGGTGCAATGCACCTCGCCCCACTCTCAGAGCGCTCCACAGCACACCACTAATTTATTTCCTCACTGGTATAAATTTATTTTAAAAGTAATAGATTAATCTGTAAAACAAAATGGTTATATTAAATGCACGCTGAAAATGGAAAATAGAGTTAAAAATCTACGTTTCGACCTTAGGTCTTCTTCAGGAAATATCTAAAAGAGAAAAAAAAAAACAAGTTAGTGTAGCGGAGAGGTAAAATGAGAGAGAGATATATGTGGGGAAAGAAGAAAGGGGAGGCTCAGGGAGAAGAAGTGATAAATGGTAAGATTAAGAGAGAATCTGTGAAACAAAAAGGTGATGATGGGAAAGATAAAGCATAATGGGAGTGAAAGAGCTGGGGAAGTTCCCAGGTGGAGACTAATTAACAGGGCCTAATAAGAAGGCTGAAAGGTGACAAATGTGTGGGAAGGAGACAGAAATGGAGGCATATGGTGAAAATGAAAAATAAATGAGTACAAAAACAAATAGACTTTAGGGAAAAAAAGGGATGGGTGAAAGATGTTAGTGGAAAATAAGTCTATCATTTAAACCAGAGGGCTGCTGGGAGCCAAGGCTGATAATCAGCTTGGCTTCCATGTTTTTTCTATGGTCAGGATCCCAGAAGCCCTGCTGAAAGACACAAACAGAAAGGTCATTGACATTGTGGTCCCTGGAGATAAAGTGGGATACAATGGGTTTAGCAGTTTCTATAGATGAATCTGTGTTAAGAAGAACCTCAGTACTACTGCAGTCCCCATCTCCAGAGCCTGTGACAGCTGAGCAAATAAGTGGAGACAAGTTAGGACTGAATAAGGCAGGTAAAAACAATGTAGGTTCCAGATAGATTAAGCAGGAGCATAAACATAGTAATTGAATTGGTAAAATCCAATCGAGTAGAGCAAGGGACAAGCAATACAGACTTAAAGCCCCTTATTTAGGACTGTCAGCGCTTGTTGTGCACCTCCCTGCGCACCCGGCTAGTCTTTAGACCATCTTGCTAAAACTGCAGCATTTGTGACTTCCTATAGCATAAACATAGGGACTGGAGCTGCTGTACAGAAGTGGTGCTTTTTTATAGGAGCTGTTTCAATTTAATATACGCGCCATCCTTAATGACTACGGGGAATACGGGCAGGGTCGGACTGGCCCACCTGGATACCTGGAAATTTCCAGGTGGGCCCCCCCTTAGTTGGATAAGTGTTTACCTTCTAAACTCTGAAAACCTTTGCATTTATCTTCTTTTTTCCTAATTAAATGGGGTATCTGGGACACTGCTGATAAATGTAAGATGCAAACACAGAGCAAGTGTATCAGGTTGAAGTGGAATATTGATATGAGTGTGTCAACCTGGGTCCTCCTCTACTGATTTTTCCAGGTGGGCCCTTGTATCTTCTTTCCAGGTGGGCCCTCTGTACTCCAGTCCGACCCTGAATACGGGACTGGGAAAGCTGCTCGCTACCGTGGTGCAGTCGCTAATAATCACCAGGATAGCCCTGTAGCAAGGCATTGTCATGCGGATCACAACTCCTTTCATTTAAAATGAATGTTTGACCCGACCCGACCTGATTTCAATTTAAAAACCGATCGGGTCAGATATGGGTTAAAAGCCCGATATCCGACCGGATCGGATCTCCGGGTCGGATATCTGTGCAACACTAATATATATATATATATATATGTTTTCATTTTTCTGCTTTTTCTCCCTCCCAGGGTCACAGCGTACACATGCGTGCGCACCCGTGGAGGTACACGCTCACGCCAGGATCCAGTGACCCCTTCCACACTGCCCCAGACTTGCGTCATCGCTCCTGCCACCTATGCACCCACTGGACCTCCATCTGGTGGGTGCGAGACTACAGAGGAATGGGCATCCACCCCTGGAGGGGAGAGCTACAAGATACAGCTCAATCCTGCTCCAACCCTCCCCACCAAGCTGGCAACCTGAGGTCGTTTCCGAACCTGGGTCGCCGGTGTGGCACGAGGTGTGGTGTCCAGTGCCTCAACCCTCAGCACCACCGGGCTGGCCCATGGCGTGCTTTTTTGAATTCCCCTACCATGTTAGCTCCCACCACCTCTCCTAGGAGGCTGTTCTATACATCCACCACTCTTTCTGTAAAGAAATACTTCCTCACGTTACTCCTTAGTTTACCCCCTTCCAGCCTCATGTCATGACCCCATGTTATAGAAGATCTCCTTCTCTGAAAGGTGCTATCATCTTTAAGACCATCTCTTACTGTACAGAGCACCAAGCTTTGGGTGTAGCTTTTGGCAAATGGTATCAATATGAACTGAAAAATCAAGATGACAGTCAAGCCAGACTCCAAGGTACATAAAAGAGGATACATCCTCAACTGGAGCACCATCCGTGGTGTGAAAACAGGGAGAGGGGAGAGTCTGGAAAGCCTCTGATGGGTGTCAAAAGTCATAGAAACTGTTTTTTTGGCATTGAGAGTTAACTGGTTAGACTGGAACCAGCACTGAATATTGTCAAAATCCAGCTGCAGTTGTGAGGTAAGATCACAAAAAGAGGAGCCAGATACAAAAAGTACTGTATCATTAGCATACATAGGAATGAGTGCAGAGGAACAGATGGAGGGAGGTCGTTTAAGAACATGGAAAAGAAAATGGGACCCAGAACAGACCTTTGAGGGGCACCTGAGCAGATAGGGAGTGAAGAGGAAACTGAGTTACCTTTCTGGACAGCTTGAGACCTACCCCCAAGGTAAGAATGGAACCAGCTAAGTGCAGAGTGAGAAAGACCTGCTGCTTTAAGCTTGTCCAGGAGAAGTGGGTGTGCCACTGTGTCAAAAGCTTTAGCAAGATCAACAAAATTGGCAGACGTGATCAGACTCTGAGCCATACCTGAGAGAATGAAATCAGTGAGCCAAAGGAGGGACGTAGACGTGGAGTGAAATTTCCTAAAACCATACCGAAAGGAGGAGAAGATAGAGGATGAGTCCAGGAAGGACAGAGTTGAGATAGAACAAGGTGTTCCTGTAACTTGGCTTGAACAGGAAGGAGAGGCATAGGATGGAAGTCCAGAAGAAGAGAAACCACCTTTAGAGAAAGGAATGACAGTAGGCTGTTTCCTGGCATCACATACAGTAGCAGAAGAAAAGGAAAGGTTAAGAAGAGTGATAGGCATAGTGACAGCAAGGGCTGAGAGAAAAAGAAGTTTGGGATCAAAGCCATCAGGGCTACCACCTTTATGAGGATTAAGGGCTAGCAAGTGTAACCCTGGCGCCGTCTGTTTGAAGGGCTACACTACCCCTGCCTTGCTGGCCAGACCAGTGTTGAGGGGCCTGGGTTCATACTTTAACTTTAAACTGGTTCTTTCCCAAGATAACATATAATACGTAATGCCTCCACCCAGAGTAAACTTACGTGGGCTAGAATAATACCTGGATGCTGTACCCACCCACAGTACCATAGTGCCACCCCAAACACGACCCACCAATTAAAAACTCCCACTTTTAAACATTTCAAAGAATTATTAACCTTGTCTAATAATATGCTCACGCACTATAGGTTATGCAAAAACAGTAACAACAATTTATTTACATGGGGTGAGGGTTAAGTAAGGATAATTAGAAGTAGAGAGCAAGCTATTCACAATTGATTAGAATTGGTTTAGAGACGTCCTGTCGGCGTAGCAGAAAGATTCACCACTGCAATGCTGGTGATCCGGGTTCAGGAACAGACTCAGGCATCAGAGGGCTGGCCGGGGGAGAAGGCTTGAGTGTCTGACGACTGCTCACCTTCTCCTGGGAGGGGGAGGGGGGGTCTGCGGCCTGGCGCTTGCTGACTCCTGGCGGAGGCTGGGAGAACAGCAATGCAGCAGGGCCTCATTGCCTAGGAGTGTGATGGACATCAGTGTATGCCCTGACGTCAGTGGCATGTCATGCACTCACGGGGAGAAAAGCAGAAACGCTCCCTGACCAACCGGATGACGGTTGCTGGCCCCCACCACCGCAAGAAGCCCTGGACAGCTGGACAAACTCAGCAGCACCCCAGGCCAATCATAGAGTGTGCTGGCCACCCCCACTGGCACCTTCCCCCTCGGAGGAGGGGGACCCATCTGGCGAAGGGTTATGTCAGGTTACCCAGGGTAGGCTGCGATCTGAAGTGGTGGCTGGCGGTGGGATGAGTGTCGATGGGGTCCATGGCTGCCCAAAGAAGAGGCTGGTTGGAGGAGCAGGGAGGAGCAAAAAAAAAAAAGAATTGATTTAGATTGGCATTTTGAACTGGCATCAGATAATCCTTCTGCATTTTAAATTCAGACAGCAATCACAGTGGCACCTACCAACCTCTGATGTATTTAGATTCTCAGCTTTCCATCTGACTAGCTGCATCGATGGCAGAAACCTATTTACAAAATGCCCACACCATACCAGTCCCCAAATTGCCTTAGGACCTCGCAGTCCCAAAAACCTTTTATCTGGGTACCCAGAACTACAGTTCTTAAAGGCACAGGTCTGTTATACGGTGTAGCTGTGTTGGCCAGCTGAGTTGGGGCCTTTGAAGAAAATAAGCAGAGTAACTTAACTTTTAATTTTATGACACATTCCTGACTGTAGATTGTAGAACTGAAAACTGGCTGATTGGAAAAAAACTGTACTCTAGATGCTGAACTTGGCTTGGCAACAGTATTAAACTATTCACAAGTCAATCCAGATGAAACAGGGCTGAACCCTGTGTACTCACAATTTGATAGTCACCATAGGAAAGTCACGATCAAGCTATACAAAGCAGATTTGGGTGATTGCCACAGATAGGCTCTGACCTCTAAAGACTGAGAGGCTGGGCAAAGGCTAACAGCCAGGTAATCCCCTTTCTGACTGCAGAATCCTGTAGCATTTGCAGGTGAAATGTGTCTCTTGCTTCTTTTGTAGTGCCCCCTCTGGGCTGAAATCACCTTCTGGCACAGATCAGGCTGGGACTGGGGCCGGCAAGCTTCAGACCTCCACGTCCAGGCTATGCCTCTCAGAGGGAAGTGCATATGGCAGTGGCCTAGGTGGCACTCTATCAGGCTGTCTCCCAGGCCGATCTGAGATTGTTGCGTTACATTCAGCACATTAGCACATTTATACATTAGCTTAGAGTAGTCACAATCCATTCAATCATGTGCCAGCGTGGCCACCATGATCCTCTCAAGCTTGCAGGCACAAGTTTTAACTGAAGGGTGCTTCTTCCCTAAGGCTAGGGTGACCCAAACTCTCACTGTCCATGCACTGTAACATGACTCTTTATCATCATTAGACAGAGTGGTAGCCAGTCAAAATAGCAAATACAAAATAGCGAATAACACAGAGTAGTGCCTCATATTTACATAGCTCTGAATATGTCATTCTCTCCACCATCAATGAGCGGCATGGTGTTAGAATAATTAAAATAGGGGGGTGCGAAGGGTGCAGCCCCCCTGCATATTTCACAAGTGATCATGCTAAGAACAATTGTTAAGAGAACTGGCAGTGGTAGCTGTTATGTGCTTTGGCATTAGCTATTTTGATGTTCGCAATTCTGACATGGAACTGACAGAGCTTGAGGCTTGGCTCCCCACCATTTAAGACAATTCCAAACATGGATGGAGTTTGGGGCATGGCTCCCTACCCTTTGACACATTTGAAACCACAGATGGAGCTTGAGACTTAGCTCCCCACCATTTAGCAGACTCTACTTGTTGGCAAAGCTGACATTATAGCTCCTCTTGAACTTGGAACACTTTAGTTGTCAGCAAAACTGATCTCTGTAGCTTTCTCAGGCTCACAACACAATTTTATAGTCCCTTGTGGCTTTGCTGGCATTAGCAGCTCCAACTTGGACATTTAGACACTTTCTGGCATCCCAGGCACTGCTAGGAAAAGCTCTGTGTGTTTAGGGAACTCCCCTTCCAGTCCTGTAGCACTTTACACAGTCACAAAACAACATTTCACAAATTACTGGACCCTTCTCTGGTCACTTGCTCACTTGTCCACCCATTCCTTTGCTTTGGTTAGGTGAAGACAGACAGTCTTAACTACATCCAAAATGTCATGACAATGCTATCAGAAGGTTATTCACACAGACTGATTCAACGCGTTCCTTTTTTGGAAACTGCAGGTGTCTTTAGCACTCTCACTGCTGAGGCAGAAGCATTTCTTGCAGCTGTCTCACAACTGTAGGCAGATGCTGGCTTATTTTTACATTTTCCTAACATGGCAAGAAACTGCTAGCCCCGGAGGACAATCTCTGGCAACCCCCAGATCAGATACTTTTGCTGTTGTCATCCACGTGTTCACTTTAGCAGAGGTAGAAGCACCCTCCCGTGTGGAGGGGTTCACACTGAACTGAAGTAGGTCCATTCTGTCTAGCTGGGGGCCTGAGCCCCCCTCCCTGTGGAGGGGCTCCCGCTCGAACTCTGCTCTGCTTAAAAATCCCTGGGTTTTATGGAGTCCTTCTGGGGCCCCCGATTGGCTGAGGCCACTTGTGTGTCCCTTCACGACTGGCTGAAATTACTTGACAGTTCACAAAATGAATATTCATTAGCCTCATACAATGCTCAGTAGGCTGCCTGTTTTGGTGCTTGAACTAGGTCCTGGTTTTTCCTCCATAAGCACTTGGCAAAGTCCCAGGAGTCTCTTGCACTGTCCCAACAATCCGTGCTTGAAATCCTGGCTTTCCAATTGGCTGCTGTGCTGCTAAAATGGCTGCTAGTGTACACAGTCACCTCACAGTTCAACACAGCCCCAATAATAATAAAGTTCGGGTGCAGCCAGGTAATATACTTTATTTTATTTGGAGCCCCATAATTCAGTAGCCATAGCTGTGTTGCCACTTTCAAACATTTTGCTTCAGTCTTTTGCCTGTCACTGCTGCTGAAATACAGTGCCCCCTAGGCAGCAGACAGGCAGTTTAGCTGAGTCCCAGTATTCACAGTCTGGGCAGCCAGAAAGCATTGTTTTATTTTAATCTTTCCTCCATTGTTTAGTAGCCCCTTTGGGGTCCATTTCAGTGCTGTCTTTATACTACATTTATTTACAAATTTACAGTGGCAGCAGTTGCTGAAAACTTCCAGTCCCTAGTCACAGAACAGACCGCTCATGAATATTAATGCACCCTCATTAATATTCATAGAGCTGGGCCAGGGTTTACAGCATGCACAGTACTCTTTATTTACAAATATATTTGGCACCTTCATCCGGTCCAACCCAAGTCACCGGCCCCCACCCTGCACCTTACGGGGGGCTGGGACTTGTCATCTGTGAAAACGGGCAATTTTTGCTCATCAGATTTACAAGTATAAACAATAAACTGAACTGAAAAAATGAAAAAGGGACTACTAGAGGAGCCACTCTTTGGGCGCAAGCATGGTTGACCACCAGAGTGCGCCTTCTGCACATGCGCGAGCTCGCCAGCCAGCCCATAAATGCTGGCGGCTCATGATCCTGCTCCATGAGCAAAAATGAAGTGAGAGGCCGTCGGGGATCTCTGGGCACACAATGGGACCCGGGCAGGGAAGGAGAGAATGGGGACAACATTCGGGGACACCACAGGCATCAGGAGACAGAGCTGGAGGTGCTCCAGGAACAGGAGCAAACGGGAGAACGGGACTTACGAGTAGCGGAGGTAGAGATAGAAGAGAAGGAAAAAGTGAGATTCAAAGGAGGAGGCAGAGGGGGAGAAAGGGAAGAGGGGAGGAAAAAAATGAGAGAAAGGGCACAGATGGATACATTTTTTTGGGGGGGGCTTTTAGGACGATGAATCTTGTGCACACAGTAAACCATATTATGGTCACTGAGGGCGTCAGGAAGGATACCACAACACAGTGAGGATGAGATGCGAGAACCCAGTCAATCACTTAGGGATTTAATTATTTAAAATTTAGATAAGTGGGATCTGAAACTAATTGAGTCAATTGAAGTGTGACTTGACATTTTGAACAATTTTATTTGAGCTCGGGGTGAACCAAGTTATATTAAAGCCGCCAAGCATATAAACCTCCCCTCTGGATGAGTTAGAACAAATCATCAAAAGAAGCTCAGTAAGTAAGGCAGGAAAAGTAGCAGAGCAACAATAAATCCCAGCAATGAAGCTAGGGACAGAAAAAGGAAGAGAATGTTTAGGAAGCAGCAGCTCATAGGCAGAGGGGGCAGAAATAGCAAGAGCAGTCACACATTGGATTTCTGTGGAAATATAAACTGCAACACCACCGCCCCTCTTTGAGTGACCTTGCCTGGCTATAATGTAGCTAGGTATACTTACAGCGGAATCCTGAGGAGAGCCAGGATTCAGATATAACTAAAACATCTGTCGTATATTAAGCACAATAGTCTGTAGGTGGTCAGTTTTTTGGGAGAAGGCTACGGATATTTAGAAACATAGAAACATAGAATTTGACGGCAGATAAGGACCGCTTGGCCCACCCAGTCTGCCCATTTCCCTACCTACTGGATAAGCTGCAGATCCTAGTTAACCAGCAGCCTACTTCCTCCTACCCCCAACCCCTAGAATGGCCTTATGACTGTCCCATGCATGCTTGAATTCCACCACTGATTTTGACTCCACAACCTCCTCTGGAAGGCCGTTCCATGCATCCACAACCCTCTCTGTGAAAAATACTTCCTTAAATTACCTCTGAGCCACCCCTCTATCTTCAAACTGTGCCCTCTTGTTCTTGCACACCTGTTTTTGAAAGATGCTACCCTCTTGGACTTTGTTGATTCCTTGAGGTACTTGAACGTTTCTATCATGTCCCCCCCTCTTCCTCCTTTCCTCGAGGCTATACATATTAAGCTCCTTTCGTCTCTCTTCATATGTCTTCCAGTGCAGACCCTGCACCATTTTAGTTGCCCTCCTCTGGACAGCTTCCATCCTGTCCATGTCTTTGTGGAGATTGGGTCTCCAGAACTGCACACTGTACTCCAGATGGGGTCTCACCAGCTGTCTGTACAGAGGGATAATAACGTTCTGTTTTCTACTGGTGATGCCTCTTCCTATGCATCCCAGTATCCCCCCAGCCCTCCTTGCTGCCCTCTCACATTGCTTGCCCACCTTTAGGTCATCTGATATGACTACCCCAGGTCCCTTTCCATTTTTGTTGTTGTTAGTATCTCACCCCCCATTGTGTACTCTTCCCCTGGGTTTTTGTTTCCCAGGTGCATTACCTTGCACTTCTTAGCATTGAATCTAAGCTGCCATACATTTGACCATTCCTCTAACCTTGCCAAGTCCCTTCTCATCCTTTCCACCCCACCCTGTGCATCAACTCTGTTGCAGATCTTTGTGTCATCTGCAAAGAGACATACTTTTCCTTCCAGTCCCTCTGCAATGTCGCTTATAAAGACATTGAAGAGGACCGGTCCTAATACTGAACCCTGCGGTACCCCACTAGTAACCCTCCTTTCTTCTGAGTGGACTCCATTTACTATTACTCTCTGTGTCCTATTCTCCAGCCAATTCTTTACCCAGGCTGTCATCTTGGGACCCACTCCCAGGCTGGCTAACTTGTATATTAATCTTTTGTGTGGGACTGTGTCAAATGTCTTGCTAAAGTCTAGGTAGGCCATGTCCACAGCCCCTCCCTGATCTACTACTTTGGTCACCCGGTCACCCAGTCAAAGAAATCTATCAGATTCGTCTGGCATGACCTTCCCGCTATGAATCCATGCTGCCTAGGGTCCTGTGCCCCTCTGGCCTCTAGATACTCGACAATTCTTTCCTTCAGAAGTGATTCCATCATTTTCCCTATCACTGAGGTTAAACTAACAGGTCTGTAGTTTCCTGCTTCTGCCTTGCTCCCACTTTTGTGAAGGGGAATCACATCTGCCCTCCTCCAGTCCTCGGGTACCACCCCATCCTCCCATGATTTGTTAAAGAGGGTAGTCAGTGGTGTCACTAGTTCTACCCTTAGTTCTTTAGAATTCTGGGATGAATCCCATCAGGCCCCATTGCTTTGTTCACCTTCAGTTTTAAGAGTACTTTCAGAACCCTTTCTTCTGTAAATGGGCTGGTATCAACTTCTGTATCCAGAGTGTTTCTACTGTTTGTTTTATGTACCTTCCCCTCTTCATTTGTAAATACTGAGCAAAAATATTTGTTTAGTATCTCTGCCTTTTCATAGTCTCCCTCTGCCCACCCTCCCTCCCCTTTATTAAGCCTCACTATCCCTCCCTTGGTCTTCCTCCGCTCCCTGATGTACCTATAAAAGGTTTTATCCCCCTTCTTAACTGAGTTGGCTATCTTTTCCTCGGTTTGGGCCTTTGCTGTTCTGACTGGCTTCCCAGCCTCCTTTTGCTTCAACTGATACACTTCTCTGTCCTGCTCCTTCTGCGATTCTTTGTACTTCCTAAATGCTTTCTTTTTCTCTTGAACCTTCACTGCCACTTCCTTTGAGAACCATAGTGGTTTCTTACATCATTTTGTTTTGTTTATTTGCTTTACACATAGGCTCATTACCTCTGTGATGGCAGTTTTTATTATTCCCCATTGTTCTTCCACCCCTCCTTCCTGCCCATTTGCTAGTGCATTCCTTAGGCACTCACCCATTTGGCAAAGTCAGCCTCCTAAAGTCCAGTACTTTTGCCTTTGTATGGCTTGACTCTATTGCTGTGTTTATTGTGAACCATACTGTTCGATGGTCGCTAGTTCCCAGATGGCTACCCACTTCTACATCTGTGATCCTCTCCATCTCCATTTGAGAGAATCAGGTCTAAGATTGCTCCCTCTCGAGTGGGCTCCAATACTAGTTGTCTAAGGCATGCCCCCTGTAGGGCATCTAGAATAACTCCACTCTTCAAAGTGGCTGCTGCAACTGCACTCCAGTTAACATCTGGCATATTCAGATCACCCATCAGCAATATCTCCCCTTTTTCTGCCATTCTAAGTATACTTTCTATCATTTCCTTGTCCATCTCCCCGAAGGGGTCTGTATCAACCCCATGCGGATTGTGGTGCCATTGTCTGTCTCCAAATTTACCCACAGTGCTTCTTCTCCTCCTGTTTACCCTTTTGTTCTGTTGCTTTTATTCCTTCCTTATGTAAAGAGCTACTCCTCCTCCTCTTTACCCTCCCTGTCCCTCCTGTAGATAGTGTATCCTGGTATGTTTACGTCACAGTCATGGTTTTGTGTGTACCATGTTTCTGTGACTGCCACGATATCCAGATGTTCCTCCTCCATCAAGGCCACTAATTCAGGAAGCTTGTTACCCAGACTATGGGTATTGGTACTCATTGCTCTCCATTTTTTGATGGCTTTACCTTCTGTTGCAACATCCCCCACTGACCTTTCTACCTCGGTCTTTTTCTCATTTTGTACCCTGTTTTGTAGGGAGAGGCTGGGATTTTCCTGCTGTTTATCAGTGCCTCCCCCTTTGACTAGTTTAAAAGCTTGCCAATGAAGCATTTAAACTGATTGCTCAAAAGACTTGTTCCCTTCCTGGACAGATGCAGACCATCCTGCCAGTATAGGCTGGTGTCCCTCCTGGTGGAACCCCAGTCCCCAATGAAGCCAAACCCCTGTGCTCCACACCATTTTTTCAACCATTCATTAAACTGCATGGTGCTAATTACCCTCGCCTCCCCCATGCCATTGACAGGCAGCACCTCTGAGAAGGATACTGTGTGTGCTACTTGTCTTAGGCCCCTCCCTAACTCTGCAATGTCCTCCTGCACTGCTCTAATCTCATGATGAGCCAAGTCATTTGTCCCTAGGTGGACAATGACATCCAGCTCAGACTCCCTTGCAGCTGTTCTCGTGATCCTGAGGATGCGCTTCCTGTCCCTCCAAGCCATGGCACCAGGCAGGCACCTTACTTCAGTTTTCCCAGCTCCCCCCAGTTTTATCCCCCTAATAATTGAGTCCCCCACTAGGAGCTGCTTCTTTTCCCTGTGGTGTACTCTGCCTCCTTCCTGTGGGCCTCCCTTGTGACAGTTGTCATCAGTCTTCTCTGCTGGTGCATCCATAGGGGAGCTATGCTCCCCAGAATGGTGTATGGATTGTGGAGTGGAACAATTGACTGGGTGTGCCTCTGTTCCACCATCCTCACCCTCCCTGAGCCCACTGTGGTCCAACTGCTGTGCTTTCTTCACAACCTCTGAGGTAGTGGTGGTGGCACTGGTGCTCCCTGGATGGGGAGGTTCCTTCCACTGTCCAGTGTGGCCTGGGGAAGGTCTTTACTACTGTCCAGTGTGGCTGAAGACAGGCAACTTCCTCCTCAGGGCAGAGAGTTGTTCTGCAATAGGGCAGCATCTCAGCCTCCAGAAAGACTTCCGGAAGACTGCTGCCCCAAAGCCATTACATTGCACTACTCCCCACATGTTTATCTACTTTATTTTTGTTTGTTTTGTGTGTGTGTGTGTGTGTGTGTGTGCACGTGTGTGATTGGTTTGTTATATAGAAATATATATATTATGCAATGTGTATGCTTATATTGTCAGTGCAGTGTGCTAGAGAGGATATGACAGTGATATGCACCTTGCACTCTTGAGGAAATGATGTCAGAACCTCAGGTATAAAGGAACTATTTCCAGGGGTGGGTGGGGTGAGGGGTGGGAAGGGTTGGAGCCTAAACTGTGCCCTCACAAAACAATCAGCTAAAAGCTCACCACCACCGCTCAGCGATGAGTGCCTTCCGTCAGCAAGATACCCTACAACAATTTGACAGAGAAAATACCTGCTAATGAAACAGAGAAAATCCAGACATCCAAGTCAGACACAGGTAAACCTCTCCAGCCCCAAAACAGCCTGGTGGTTTGTTAGCCACTAAGGAAAATCAAATATGCAGTTATTTCAGCCCTTCTGAAGATGCTGACAAAATAAGCAGTTTTGAAAACCCCCTTCCTGAATTAAAAACTAAAATAATTAAACACAAAGCAATACCAATGTAAAAGTAAGGAAAACTTCTCTCAGATGTAAGCAAGAGAGAGAGATTAGTTACAGATATCTAGTCCAATATAGTATATCCCATGCAGCTTCTCAGTTGTTTCAAAGCACACCCCAGTACACAACTTGGAAGAAGATGGACTTCTGTCTAAAACAGGATCACACCAGTAGTTTATAGTAATTGATCAATGCTGAAATGGTCAAGCTAGAACAATTGGCTGTGAAGAAGCCGGAAGGGGGAAGGAAGGAAACATATTCAATTCAGTGCTTTAGAGTAACTGGTAATTGCTATTTTTCTTTTAAACTTAGATTGTGGGCTTTTAGTGACACTGTACTTTCTTTGTTGTCTTTACTTATAATTGTTTTTGGGCTGTTGAAAATTTAAAACATAGTGGTGGTGTAATTCTGTGCTGTCTTTAATTGCTGCAAATTTTCGCCCTCCCTCCCCTTCTCACAACTCTTAATTATGTGCCCTGTTAAATCTGATTGACAGGAGCTAAACACAGAGTATAGCAAGGGGTGTGAAGTAGGAGCGGCATAAGGGGGAAGAAGCCCAAACTCAGCACAACAAGTGTTTTGACTCATTTATTTATTTATTGGTTTCTTTCTTTTTTTTTCTAAAGGAAATTATCTGAGGATCAGTGGCAGGATTTTTAGGACAGTAAATTAATAAAAAGGGAACTAGGAGAGCTTCAGTAGCAGAGAAGTAGTGGAATAGCAGTATAATTGCAGTATAATGTGGGGAGTGGTGCAATGCAGTGGCTGTGGGGCAGCCATATTCAGGCAGACCTTCTGGACACTGAGGTGCTGCCCTATCTGCATGCATCTCTCTGGACTGCGGGATGAGGTAGCCAGACTCAGAGCGGAAGTAAACTGGGTCAGGAGTACCATCACCCTATCCAGAGACCACCCAGTCCAATGCAACTGCCTCAAAGGATGCCGAGAACGAGGAGCACTTGGATGACAGTGGGCTCAGGGAGGGTTAGAGTGGTCAGGCAGAGGCACATCCCAGATCCTATTCCACTCAAGAACTCATATGCCACACTGGCAAATGAGACAACCAAATAGAGGTACCCAGAGAAGTGAAAGGAAAGGATGTGGAGGTTAGCCAAGGAGGTGACCTCCAGGAAAGCAGTGGACCCCAGAGGAGGAGGAGGAAGTGAATCCTGGTGGGGACTCCATCATAAGAGGGATCCAGCTAGGAACACAGGAGGGGAGGACAGGGAGTGAGGTGCCTACCAGGTGCCATGGCATGGAGGGATGGAAGGAAGATCCTGGGATCACTGGGAAGGCAAGACAGGAGGGTGAGCTGGATGTCATTATCCACCTAGGTACTAATGACCTGGCAAATGGGGAGCCAAAGGAAGTTCAGGAAGAGTTTAGGAAATTGGGGAGGGTCTCAAGCAAGTAGCTACTTCTGTCACTTTCTCAGAAGTACTTCCTGAGAGGCAAGGAAGAGCATAGAGTGCATGCACCAGGAACTTTAACTCATGGTTGAAGAACTGGTGCTGTGAGGAAGGGTTTGGATTCATTGGTGACTGGGGACCCACCTGGAGGGATGGAGGTTTGTTCAAGCCTGATGGCCTGCATCCATCCTGGAGGGAATCAAGCACTCAATGATAAGTTTAAATGCTACATTGACAAGCATTTAAACTAGCAAAGGGTGGCAGGCCAGCAAGGAGGGTACTTACTTGCTCACCCCCACAGCTAGCAGTGGAACCAGTGAACCAGAGGAGTGGCTATCTCTGCAAAGCAGTGTGCAAAAGATGGAGATTAGTGCCCAAGAGGTGGATAGGCAGAAAAGGGCAAAATTCAGCAGAAGGGCAGACAGCAAGGAGAACTCAGGGATAAAGGACAACCAAGGAAGGGGCTGAGAGAACAGTGAAACAGTCTAGGAGGTCAAATCATGGAAAGCCATGTGCAAATGCCAGGAGCCTTAGCAACAAGATGGAAGATCTGGAGGCTGTCATGGTGCAGTCAGACCTGGACATTGTGGCCATCACTGAAACCTGGTGTAATGATAACCACGACTGGGAGATGGCCATACCTGGCTACAACATATTCAGAAGAGACAGAGCAGGCAGGAAGGGAGGAGGAGTGGCACTGTATGTGAAAAATGACATAAGGGCCACAGAGATCCAGGAGGAACAAAATGGGGGAGAGATACTGTGGGTTAAGCTGGAAAGGAAAATGGGAACAGCCATCCGCACAGGTGTGGTCTATAGATCACCAGCCCAGGAGGAAGAAACAGATAGGAGTTGATGCTAGCCATCCAAAGGATGGCAGACAAGGGTGAGGTAGTACTGGTTGAGACTTCAATATTCCAGACGTGGATTGGAGCATCCCAGCAGCAGCATCAACTAGGAGCAGATTTATCCTGACTCCTTCAGGGTGCCTTCCTCAAGCAACTGGTCATGGAACCAACTCGGCAGAAGGCAATACTGGACCTTGTGCTCACAAACAGGGACAGTGTGATGGGGTAACAGTGGGGGAGCACCTGGGGAACAGTGACCACCAGTCATTGTGGTTTGAAATCACAGAAAGAGCAGAACCAAACCACAGAAAAACACGTATCCTGGATTTTGGGGGGACAGACTTTGGGAAAATTGGGAGATACTTGAAAGAGGCATTAAGGGGAATGGGACAGGAATCACGGGTTGAGGAACAGTGGGCAGTATTTAAAATGGGGATTACAAGAACAACAGAATTATGCATTAAGCAGGTTAGCACAAGGAAAAGGAAGAGGAGACCATTATGGTTTTCCAAGGAGGTAGCAAAGAAAGTGAAAGCCAAAAAGATTGCATTCAGGCAATACAAAAAGACACAGGCAGAAGGGGGATAGGGAGAAGTACCAGGAGAAGCAAAGGAAGGCAGGGAGATCAGTAAGGGAAGCGAAAGCTCAGACAGAAGAACACATTGCAAAATCAGTGGGTAGAGGGGACAAAACCTTTTACAGGTACATAAGTGAAAAAAGAAAGACAAAGGGAGGGATAGTGAGACTGAAGGGGGAGGATGGGGGCCGCATGGAGGATGACAACAGTAAAACTGACATATTGAACAGGTATTTCTGCTCAGTCTTTACTGAGGAAGAGGAGGGTAATGGGTCTGAAGGGAGTACAAGGGGTGAGAATGGTGCAGAAATGGACACAAGTCCCTTTACACGAGAAAGGGTCCTGAAGGAACTGGAAGTAATAAGAGTTGATAAAGCAATGAGGCCAGATGGGGTGCACCCCAGGGTCCTTAAAGAACTAAGAGAGGTGGTGGCTGAACCTCTGGCTATCCTGTTTAGCTGATCACTGGAAACAGGGGAGGTACCCAAAGACTGGAGGACAGCAGATGTAGTCCCCTTATACAAAAGCGGGAACAAAGAGGAAGCAGGGAACTAGAGACCAGTCAGCCTCACCTCAGTAGTGGGAAGATCATGGAAGCACTACTGAAGGAGAGATTGGTAGAACATCTGGTTGTCAATGGACTACAGGACCCAAGGCAGCATGGTTTCACCAGGGGAGGTCATGTCAGACCAACCTCGTTGAATTTTTGACTGAGTGACTAGGGAGGTGGATCAGGGAGAGCAGTGGACATGGCCTATCTGGACTTCAGCAAGGCCTTTGACATTGTGCCACTAGAAGACTATTACACAAACTGGGGAATATGGGTGTGGGCAGGACAGTAGTGTGGTGGGTAGGTAACTGGCTGGGTGGCAGGACACAGAGGGTGGCGGTAAATGGCTGTCACTCCACAGAGGGAAGAGTGACCAGTGGGGTACCACAGGGATCAGTGCTGGGACCGGTTCTATTCAACATCTTCATCAGTGACATTGAACAGGACCTAGAAGGCAGAATTTCACTGTTCGCTGATGACACAAAGCTCTGTAACAGAGTAGACACACCAGAGGGTGTAGACAGAATGAGAAGGACCTGCAGAAACTTGAAGAATGGTCAGGGGTTTTGGCAGTTGAAATTCAATGCAAGAAGTGCAAGATAATGCATATGGGGCACAAAACCCTGGCACAATATATCAGTTGGGGAGTGAGGATATAGTGCACCAAGCAGAAAGGGA
Organism: Neoceratodus forsteri; assembly: GCA_016271365.2. Lineage (NCBI taxonomy): Eukaryota > Metazoa > Chordata > Ceratodontiformes > Ceratodontidae > Neoceratodus > Neoceratodus forsteri. The sequence goes on along the minus strand of JADMNL010000031.1, from coordinate 68,184,931 downwards.
TCTTGGGGTCATCATCTCTGATGATTTCAAGGTAGGAAACAGTGTGACAAGGCAGCAGGTAAAGCAAATAGGATGCTGGGATGTATAGGCAGGGCATCACCAGCAGGAAAAGGAGGTCATAATTCCAGCTATACAAGACACTAGTGAGGCCCCACCTGGAGTACAGTGTACAGTTCTGGAGACCATACCTACATAAGGACATAGACAGGGTAGAGAAGGTTCAGAGGAGGGCAACAAAGATGGTGCATGGATTGCATCTCAAGTCCTATGAAGACAGGTTGAAGGAACTGAACATGTACTCCCTGGAGGAGAGGAGGGAGAGAGGGGATATGATAGAGACATACAAGTATCTCACAGGGAGGAACAGGGTGCAGGAATACACTGTTTTTAAGCGAAAAAGATGTTCCAGGACTAGAGGGCATGGGATGAAGTTGGAGGGACGACAAGTCAGAGGAAACATGAGGAAGAATTTCTTCACAGAACGGGTGGTGGACAAGTGGAACACCCTGCCAGAGGAAGTGGTGGGGGCTGAAACAATCACGGGATTTAAGAATGCTTGAGATAGACATAAAGGAATTCTGGAGTTCAGGGGTAAGGGGCAACAGACTTCTAGGAAAACATAAACTGAACTTACAAGCTCAAATGGGCAGACTGGGTGGGCCATAGGCCCTTATCTGCCGACACTGTCTATGTATCTATGTATCTATGATGCAGGTCTCTCTGACTTGTGAAGACAATTTCCCCCACCTCAGGCTATGTCTGGCATCCAATTACAAACTGCAGCCTTTGCTATTTTAAATCACACAACCACCACCAAATATTGCAAAATATATTGATGCAGATTGTCACAGAATTCTAGTAATCAGTCCAGTTAGCCACAAAGGAAAATCAAATATGCAGTTATTTCAGCCCTTCTGAAGATGCTGACAAGATAAGCAGTTTTGAAAACCCCCTTCCTGAATTAAAAACTAAAATAATTAAACACAAAGCAATACCAATGTAAAAGTAAGGAAAACTTCTCTCAGATGTAAGCAAGAGAGAGAGAGAGATTAGTTACAGATATCTAGCCCAATATGGTATATCCCATGCAGCTTCTCAGTTGTTTCAAAGCACACCCAGTACACAATTAGGAAGAAGATGGTCTTCTGTCTGAAACAGGATCACACCAGTAGTTTATAGTAATTGATCAATGCTGAAATGGTCAAGCTAGAACAATTGGCTGTGATGCAGGTCTCTCTGACTTGTGAAGACAATTTCCCCCACCCCAGGCTATGTCTGGCATCCAATTACAAACTGCAGCCTTTGCTATTTTAAATCACACAACCACCACCAAATATTGCAAAATATATTGATGCAGATTGTCACAGAATTCTAGTAATCAGTCCAGTTAGCCACAAAGGAAAATCAAATATGCAGTTATTTCAGCCCTTCTGAAGATGCTGACAAGATAAGCAGTTTTGAAAACCCCCTTCCTGAATTAAAAAGTAAAATAATTAAACACAAAGCAATACCAATGTAAAAGTAAGGAAAACTTCTCTCAGATGTAAGCAAGAGAGAGAGATTAGTTACAGATATCTAGTCCAATATAGTATATCCCATGCAGCTTCTCAGTTGTTTCTAAGCACACCCAGTACACAACTTGGAAGAAGATGGACTTCTCCAAAATGGGCAACTTTCAAACCTTTGGGAAGTGGCAAGGATGAAGTAGTGATGGGGCCAGGATTAAGTTCAATGTCACCTGCTAGCAGTAGTAACAAGGTGAAAAAGAGCTTAAAAGAACCAGGATGATATGGGGAGGGGGCAGGAGAGGAGTAGAAGAGAGAGAGAACAGGGGAAAGAAGAGTTAAAAAGTGCCAGAGAGATTCAAGGTAGAGCCAAGAAGCAGGGAGAATTTGACACCAAGGTTGCCAAGGGAAATGGAGGAGAATAGGAAGACAGGAACAGATGCAGGAGTCACTCAAGTGTTATTTTTTTTTGCGCCAATGTCTTTGCCAAAATATATTATTGTTTCGTCATATAGTAGACAGGACCTACTTTCAAATGTAATAGTGCCAAAACAATTTTAAAACTCACTATTTAAAAAAGGAAACTTTTTTTGCTCCAGTGGTGAACAGCAGAGAAAACCCTGGCAATGGGACATCTTACTCGGTTTACACTGTGTGTTGACACAAGAAGAAATGAGCCTATCATGAGTGTCTCCCACTCCTGGTGGGTGTCTCAGTTAGTGCTGGTTCCATCTCAATTTAGGTGTCTGTCTAATTTGCTTTTAAAATCAATAGAATTGTTTAAATGAACCAGCTCATGTGGGAACAGATTTCAAGCCTTAGCACCCCTTATTGTAAAGAAATTGTCTCTTTTGCACGTGTTAGCCTTTTGGATATGTGTAGCTGCTTATTACAGTTTCTAAGATTTACATTTCTAGTCATGAACTTGAATCCACATTGCTCTGTTAGGTCCCTATTGTTAGAATTTTATAAAGTTGCAACATGTCCCCCCTGGTTCTTCAGTCCTCAAGACTAACTAAGCCCGTCCATTGTAGTCTTGTTTCATAGGGGTAGGTGTCTTAAGTGAGGAACCAGTTTTGGTGCTCTTCTCTGCACTGACTCCAACAGTTTTTTATCCTTGATGTAATGAGGGCTCTAAAAACGTGAACCAAAGTCTAAATATGGCCTGATGTACAAGATTTGAGCACTTGCTTATTTAGATGGTATGAATATTTAGGCTTAAGTATTCCGAAATGCAAAACTGCACATTTCACCTGATTGAGTGTCACTTTGTTATCTGTACACCAGTGTTCGATATTGTGGAGGTCACTGCAAATTGTTTGGTGCTTTTCTTTAGTGCTTACATCACTTCTGCCCCTCCCCCCCCGTTTAGTGTTGTCAGCAAATTTTGTGATGGTATTTTGTATGTTTGTGTTAATATCTCTAATAATAATAAAAAAAAAGAGTGTAGGTCCCAGGACAGAGCCCTGTGGGACCCCACTGGTGACCTTCTTTGATCTGGAAAGTCTACCCCTAATCCTCACTCTTTGGGTTCTAGATTCCAGCCAGTTGTGAACCCATTAAATGATCAAGGGATTTATTCCTAGTCTTGATAATTTCCCTGACTACAAGATGATGTCTACTGGCGTATTTTTTTCTATACTAGTACTGACTGAGTTGTCAAATGTGATCAGATTAGCTGTGCAAGGTCGATTAAGGGTAAAACCGTGCTGGTGGGTGTCAACAATTTCTAGGTTTATGATTTCTTTTTCTGTTTTGCCTTTTACCAGTCTTTCTAGTACTTTGCAACAGAATGAAGTAAGACTGATTGAGCTGTAGTTAGTCACTTGGCTTTTAGGTCCCTTTTTACAGCTGCATGGTGATGTGACCATGCTGATGTATTGCTGTGAGTAGGGGGAAAGGACTGACAGGATTGTGAGAGTGTGGTCTTCCACTTAGTAGTTTGGTTAGGCTGCATCACTCATATTACTCCGCTGTTCTTTTCATTTACTACAGTGGTGTGTGTGTCTACAACCATGCCTGCAGTAGATAGCACTATTTCTAGAGCCCTTTTAATAAAATGCCTGTTAAAAAAGATTAAGGCAGTGACTGCTGTAATTCCTATTGAAACACAATCATCATTTTAAGGGCACATAAGATAAATAGCTTTGGAACAGTTGACTTCCACTGCATTCCAATGCGTAGTATTCCAGTCTCTACTTCAGCTTGATTCAACAAGAGCATGCTCCTATTACGTGCTTATAATTTTTTTACTGGTGCATATTTACCTGATTCTGTTGTATATGTGTTGATTTCCTGCAAAATTTGTCTTTAAAACAAAGATATTTATAATAGTTACATAGTTAATGAAGCTGTGTGCCTTTTCAAGTTGGCTTTGTTTTTTTACATTGCTTCTATCTCCCCTGCTCTCAGATTACCTTGAAACACATTTGAGTCCTAATCTTTGATTATCCTGGTCATTAATCTTCAGCCTTCTTATGTGCTTTTAAATACATAGATGATGTTGTTGCTGCTGTTCACATGTATGGCTTTCATCTCCCCCTATTTGATCAAGCTTCACAGCATGTGAGGCTAGCTAGGAGGAAGGTTCACAGCTGTAGCTGTAGCAGTCTGTATATCGAAGGCCCAACAATCCTCAAACAGTTCACTGCTCCTCTTTGCATGCCGAGGTCCTGGAAAAGCTTGTAAGGCTCTCTGGGTCCATCATGTCCAAACCTTCACTGTAACATAGTAATTTAATGTTGTAAGGGACTCTGCGTCCATCATGTCCATCCCCTCACTGTAACATATTAATGTAAGTTTGTCAGAGACTCTAGGTCCATCATGTCCAACCCCTCACTGTAACATAGTATTTAAATGTTGTAAGAGACACTAGGTCCATTATCTCCAACTCATCACTGTAACGTACTAAATTTAATGTGGCAAAAGACTCTGAGTCCATCATGTCCAACCCCTCACTGTAACATAATAATTAATGTTGAAAGGGACTTGAGGTCCATCATGTCCAACCTCTCACTGTAACATAGTAATTTATTGTTGCAAGGGACTCTGCGTCTATCATGTCCAACCCCTCACTGTAACAGTAATTTATGTTGTAAGGGACAAGAGGTCCACCATGTCCAACCCCTCACTTTAGCATAGTAATTTAAGGTTGTCAGGGATTCTAGGTCCATCATGTCCAACTCCTCACTGTAACATAGTAATTTAATGTTGTAACAGACTCTAGCTCCATCATGTCCAACTCCTCACTGTAACATATTAATTTAATATTGTAAAGGACTCTAGCTCCAACCCCTCGCTGTAACATAGTAATTTAATGTTGTAATGGACTCTAGGTTCTTCATGTCCAACCACTCACTGTAACATATTAATTCAATGTTGTAAAGGACTCTAGATCCAACCCCTCGCTGTAACATAGTAATTTAATGTTGTAACAGACTCTAGCTCCATCATGTCCAACTCCTCACTGTAACATATTAATTTAATACTGTAAAGGACTCTAGATCCAACCCCTCGCTGTAACATAGTAATTTAATGTTGTGATGGACTCTAGGTCCTTCATGTCCAACCCCTCACTGTAACATATTAATTTAATGTTGTGAGGGACTCTAGGACCATCATGTCCAGTCTCTCACTGATTAACAAGAGGTACTGTAAGTCTCAGGAGGTATCTACATTCCAAAAGAGGCTTGTTACTTTATTTTAATTAACTGAAGAAAAGGTAATCCCTCCTGATACAGGGAGGTAAGTGAATTCAAATGTTATAAAACCAGACCCACATTTCACCTGGGGTCTGAGCAGTCTACCTCAACTTGTTGCAGGGGACTGATGACTGGGCTTCAACTATCCAGGAGTCCAAGGTATGCCACTTTCACTGAGAGGGCTGGGTGTGGGCACAGGAAATGGTAAGGGGCAAACACAGATGAGGGACTGCAGCAGCCAGGTGCAAGAAGCATGCTGGTTAAGACACAGGTGAGGGACTTGCGACACAAACACAGAGCAGACAAAGGCATATGTATCTTGCTTGCATTTGAAAACCTAAAGCTGCCACTATCAATATAGCTAGGCAGTCACCATGAGCCAAACCCCAGTGCAGCTCCCCACAACACTGGGTGCCCAATTCTGGGGTTGGATGGTAAACTAAAATGTAAGTAAGCAGCCACTTGCTGCTCAACCCTGGTGCCACCAAACTTCCCCCATTCTGACACCAAGTGCCCAACCCTGGAGTCAGACCAAGTGGTCAATGACAGCCAAACCCCGGTGCTGCCGACCCTCCATTCTGACACTAGGTGCCCAGCCCCAGGTCCAAGAGTCAATGAAAAATAGTAAACAGGCAATGGGAGCCAACTCCAGTGATGTTTTAGAAAGAAACATTAGTTTTTTGCACTAATCTATTGTAGCATTGCTCCCTGCTATTCATTGTACTATTGCACTTTTGTGTACTTGCCACTCATACATCAGATGAAAAGCAGCTTTATTCCATATTCAGCAGTAAAACTTTAACCAGCTTCATAAAAAAAGCAAATGCAAATTCAAAGGATGAATACTAAAAACAACAAAAGTGTGGTAGTGCAATGAATAGCAGGGAGCAATCCTGTGCCAAATTGGGGGTTAAAACCACTAACAATTCACTCTAGAAGCAGAGCTCCATCAGAGTTAGTAACTTAATACATAAATGCCCTTACATTATCCACCACTAGTGATGTGTACAAACGAACCATTTAAAAGAATAAATGTGACACATCCTCAGCATACTTTGAGGCACTTATAAAATTACAACCAGCAATTAAGGCAATGAAAAGTATAATATCAAACCTGGTATAAACTACGTACAAGGCATATTTTCATAGTTGGTTAATGCACGTAATTAGAAAAAAGCTTTACAAATAAACTTCAATATCGGGGAAATATAAAAGTATATAGAAATCAATTTTGTGGATGTTGGAGTGAAGCACTGAGGATATAAAATGCACAGGTATTCATTTATATACCCTTTCTCTTGAAAGATATTTTCTTTAGGACTGTGGAACCAATGAACTCTGCAGTACAGTGATTCCAAATGTCAGGAATCTATTCTAAAAAAACAGATTAAAAGCAGGGCATTATTATATCAGATGCTTAGCCATAATGGATCCATACCTTGTGTGTGTGAAGGGGAGGGATCGCTATAGCCCAAGTGTGAATGATTGTGTAAGACCCACCCCCATCACTTTGCAAACGACAGGCGGTATGCTGTTTGAATTTGACAGCAATACAAGGTGGGTACTGGGTTCAGAGAGGAATAGGTCACTCGGCACAAAGGCTAGGTTTGGCTACTCTGCACAGGAGCACCCAAGTAACTCCAAACACAGGAAGCAATAACTAATGTCCAACACCAGAAATGGGATTCTAAATGGTGGCTTTATTCGAATTCAAACAGAATAAACAAAGCATAGATGGACCCCCACGGGGCTACATTCCTGGTAATGCAGATTAAAAGAATCAAGAACACTTCCTCAACACTTTTAGCCCTCAGGCTCTGAACCCACCGGGCACACAGTCCGGACTTGCATGCTGCTTTGGGTGCACAGCCTGAACTTGTACACTGTTCTGGGTTTTCCCTGGCTCAGCTCCCTTGCCGGCCACTTGGACACCTTCCATATGTCATGGAAACATTTACTGGTGGCTCCCTAAACCACCTAAGAGCACCTCAGCTCTATCAGGGAATTTTCCTTTTAATCCCACATCTGGGTACTTTTCTCAGGCACTGGCCAAGTACCTGAGAGAAAGTAAAGTTGCCACAGAGCAAATCCATAGAGGTGGATTTGGTTACTACTGATGGGGGGTCTCCCACCTCTCGCTTCCACAATTCATACCTGGCCATTTCTCTGGACAGTAAACATCTCACACTGTAAAACTTGGCAATGTAGATTAAGGCTAAATGTATGTCGCATTTCCTCTACTTGTCTTGCTTTCCCATTGTGCTGGACTTGAACATACTTTTAATTGGCATAGCCCATTGCTCTAGGCCTCCCACTGATGAAGCAGTCCAGTCCCCACTTTACTTCACTCTTTGTGCTGGACTTGAACCTACTTGAGTTAACCAGCAATGTCTATTACAGTAGACTTCCTACAGATTAAGTAGTCCAATCCCCACATTCCAACAGTTCAGGTGAAAAACATTGGCCCTCTGTCAGAGCGAACTCACCCTTTGGTTGCAGGTGCCCCACAGGCGATTCCTCCACAGGAATTTCTCTCTCAGAGCTTCTGGTGCCGCAGCACAACTTGAAATAGGCAGCTTCTTCCCTTAGCTGGAACCAGGAGGGTTGCCCCTGGAAGACAGGCAAACCTTTCCCCCCCATCCCCACAGGGAGGGGGCACTTGGACCAGTGACAGCGGTCTCCACCACTTCAGAAATCAGTTTCTGTATTTCTCTTATGATGGAAACACACACCTTCTTAACAGTTGCTCTAAAACAGAGCTTAAAGCTCTGAGAGCCTGCACACAGACTGCTGTACTACTGTCTCTCACCAAGACTGCACACAGACTCTGTTCAAAATACCCAACATTCTATCCTAACTTCCAACTGAAGCATTCCAGTGTGGCTCATGCAGCTGCGAGAGTTCTATGGTGATGTCATCCCTCGGTATCAGCTGAGACTGAGAACAGAGTGAGACAGTGTGAAATCCATTTAACTGGAGTTTCACAAGCTGCCTTCCTTGCCTACCACTAGGTCTTACTGGGATTCTAGTAACCCCGGGTAACAGGGGGGTTACAATTGTTTTGAACTTGTACACTTTCTGTAAGACGTCTATAGACGATTATTTCCAGTATATAAAGATGGCATACTTTGCAATAGAAGTGTTTCTTTATTGTATTACGACTAAATGAGCATCTGATATAATAATGTCCTGCTTTTTGTTGTTTTTTAGAATACATGCCTGACATTTGTAACTTGTATCGCAGAGTTCATTGGATCCACAGTGCTAGAGAAAATGTCACTCAAGAGAAGAAATATATAATGGATGAACACCTGACCATGTTATATCCTCAATGTTTCACCCCAACATATGCAAAATGGACTTCTATATAAATTTATATTTACTGATATTGTGGTTTATATGTAATGTTTTTTTAAATTACATCTTCTAACCAACTGCTGAAAACATGCCGTGTGGGTAGTTAATATCAGGTTTGATGTTATACTTTTCATTACCTTCATTGCCAGTTGTAACTTTATGAGCCTCCTCATATCCTGACAACGTGTCACATTAGTAACAGACTGATCATTTCTCTTTTATATATGCTACTGCAGGCCATATTACATGTAATATGACAAATTTAAAATAGAACATTTAACAACAAAACACTGTACTAATTCCTGGTATACCCCTCTGACAGTGACATTTCGACTTTGACATGACGGTTTTGCTGTATGGTCGTTAGACAAACTTTTTGTCGATGACCGATCATAGATCCCTAATTCTTGACAGCGTAACGCTTTACTAAAATCATTTTGCAGCTGTATTGGCTCTGATTAGAATTTGGTATGACTTGGGATGACAGTTGATGTTTTCTAATCATCTGGTATGATTCCTGTTTACATAGATTTATTAAATAGTATAGTCAGGGTAGGGAAATAACCTCTACAGTTTCCAGCAGCAATCTTGGACCAATGTTCTCTGGTCCCACCGTCCCAGAGATGTATTTTAGTTTAGTAGTTTAACAGAGGCCATAACTTCGTCATTTGTAAATTGACTTGAACTGTGCTAGTCTAATTCTAGTCTGAAAGGATGTTTTTTTTTTTAAATCAACCATTTTCATGAAAAATCTCCCACAAGATCTGAGCTGATTAGCTGTGCTGAGATAACTGAACACCATGTAAAGGATCTTAGCCAATCAGATTGCTGCATTATCTATCTATTATCTATCTGTCTGTCTGTCTATCTATCTATCTACCTACCTACCTACCTACAGTATCTACCTATCTATCTGCAGACAGTATGTCTGTCTGTCTGTCTATCTATCGACAGTATCTATCAATCTATCTCTTTCTCTGTCTGCCTCCCTATCTATCTATCTATCATATCTATCAACAGCATTCATCTATCTGTCTGTCTGTCTATCAACAGTATCTATCTATCTATCTGTCTGTCAATCTACTTATCTGTCAGTCTATCTATCTCTCGATCTCTGTCTGTCTGTCTGCCTATCTATCTATCTGCAGACAGTATCTATCTGTCTGTCTGTCTCTCTGTCTATCATTTCAATGCAAAACAAAAAGCAAAATCATGCACTTGGGGTGTAGAAACCCAGGATCAGAGTACAAAATGAGGGCAGTGGTACTGGTGACCACCAGACAGGAAAGAGACCTGGGTGTTATCATCTCTGATGATCTAGAGGTGGCCAAACAGTGTGACAAGACATTGGTGAGAGCCAATGGGATGCTAGGGTCCATAGGGATATCACCAGCAGAAAGTGGGAGGTGGTGATACCTCTGTATCAATCATCAGTGAGACCCCACCTAGAGTACTGTGTCTAGTTCTGGAGTTCTCATCTCCGAAAGGACAAACACAGAGTTGAGGCAGTCTAGAGGAGGGCAATTAAAATGGTGCAGGATCTGCATCAAAAGCCCTATGAGGAGAGACTGAAGGACCTCAATATGTACAGACTGGAGGAAAGGGGGTGATATGATAAGAGACTTTCAAATACCTCAAGCATATAAATAAGCCTCAAGAGGGAAGCCCTTTTGAGAGAAAAGGATACACAAGAACAAGAGGCCATGTAATGAAGCTGGTGGGGGCACAATCAGGGTAAATGTAAGAAAACACTTCGTCACAAAAGGGTGGTGTATGCCTGGAACAGCCTCCCTGAGAAGGTGGTGGGAGCAAATACTGTAATGGGATTTAAGAAGGCATGGGATAAGTATAAGGGAATCTTAGAAGCAAGGAAAGGGGGATAAAGCCAGAGATCAAGTAGCATCTACGGTGTGACAGTAGGTAGGGGACATGGGCAGACTAGGTGGGCCAAGTGGTCCTTATTTCCTTCAAAGTCTATCTGTCTGTCTATCTATCTATATAGCTATCTATCTCTCTCTTTGGTAACTGGGTAAAGCCCACTAGACACAAGGACCGTTTACTGGTGTGACTCGGGACATATGTGGAAGCCAAAAATATAACCTGTTTTAAAAGCTAACAACTCAGTCCTCTGACATCATAGTTTCATTTAATAAATATTTATGCTGTCAAAGATCCATGTCAGTAAATCAGAACATAAAGACACTGTCCTATTATTCTGTAGTAATGGGCCAATTTACCCAATAATGGGACTGAACGCTAATCTCTGTGTCCTGATCGGCTAAGACTGTAGCGCTACAGTGTGTCTGTGAGAAACTGTCCAACATTACAGATTTTCTCACAGACACACTATACTAGTACAGAAAGAGCGATTTGTGCTCTATTTTTAGTTTTTAGGATTATTTAACTGTACAAGCGTTTTGATCTTTTTGGAATTAAGCTTTCTATAAATAAACGATTGATTGATTTCAAAATCTTTTTTTTTTTCTTCAGTATAACTGGAATAACATAGTCAAGTGGTCAGGGTTTTATTTACTAAGAACCGAACCAGGGTGTTAATAAACACCAAGTTTTGTGGCCTTGAAGTTTATTAACCCCGTGGTCCCATTACTGCCTTATAATATACCAGTGTATCTCTGTTACTATAATTCCAGTCAACCTGCAAAATATTCCCCAATCCCCTGCACCCCAGCAAGGCCCATGCCACTTGCATTTCCTCTTCCTCGTCTCACTTTTGCATTCCTTATGACTTGTCTCTTCCTATCCTAGGTTACTATGGGGAGGGGCTGAACGCAATCATCGTATTTGCTGCCTGTTACTTGCCGGACAGTAGCTCTGCAGATTACCACTACATCATGGAACATCTCTTTCTGTAAGTTTAGATTACAAAATCCGCATCACTTTCAGTATGACAGTTTTTCTGTTTTTTTTTTTTTTTGCTGCACAGAAAAAGATCATCAAATACTCAGGTTCTCAAAGGTGCAGAATACTGCAAAATTACCATAATCATACTTATGAAATGGAGGGGAAAAAATCCAGAAACCTGATTGGCCGAGGAGCTCACAACCCAGTGCTGATATGCAAGCACAGCAGCACTGGAATGAGATTTGTGACCTCACTGACAGCTGTATCAGTGCACCTCAATTTATGTACCTGTACTTAAAAACAAAGAGTTGCATCTGCCATCTACTGGCCAAAAAGCAGAATTACAGTGGCTCAAAATTGATTACTTTTTTTCTTTTTTAAACTTTTTTTTTTACTTTTTACTTATTTAAATAAAAAAACTTAATTATTTATTTACAAATCCTAGTGGAATCATATCATATCATAATCTCAATAAGGCACTCCAGGGTTTGCTTTGTATTGGGATAATGGCATTTCATGTGTGGTGGAAACACTCAGCCTTTGGCCTCATGCTTCAACCCCATTTGAGATGTGCCATTATCCCAGCACAAAGCACACCCTGTCATGCCTTATTGGTCAAATAAGCTTTTTGGGTGCTAGAACTGTGAAAAAGGGGCAGGGGAGTCAGCTACAGCTAGGGAGAAGCAGAAATATAGTGAGGACATTGGAACTTTCTTATGTTGCTTAGACATTCTCCAAAACTGTTTCTCATCAATATGTGACCTAAAATCTAAATAGCTGGTGTGAAAAATGTAAAATTAAGCTGCAAATACTGAAAAATGGTTGCAGAATTTTATGGAAGCAGAAAACTGACATGTTTGCAATGGACCTGAGTGTATTACAGTTTGTTGTAGACTTTTAACTTGAGCCTTCCTTCCGGGCAGTGTTGAGAAGGATAGAAAATCTGGGCTGGATCATTTCAGAACTACCCACAATGTATGACCTTTTCTTAGAAAAAAACCTTTTCAGAACCCTTTTCCCTAGTTCTAAGAAGTTCTGATGATTTTTTTTATTTTGTTTGATAACTATATATGCTCCTCTAACAGGTTTTGACCCGGATGAAGGCTATGGGTAGTAAAGGGGTCCCATGAGCCAAGTCTGTATGAATTGGTCATGTTCAAAGGAGTGTTATTTGGAGTGTGTATGGGCAATAATTAAAGAAATTTTCCAATCTATTAGAAGACCTTTTCTTTACAATTCACAGTTTTATCTCCTTTTTCTCTGGTGTTGCTCCCATCCACTGGGTGACCTCCCATCTTCATGCATAACTTCTCCAATGCTTACCACTTGCCTCACAGTTTACTGTCCTGGGGTGGGGTCCTCAGGTCAGCTTCCTCCTTGGGAGACCTATTGGTGGAGAGTCAGTCGCCATGGTCAGTGCTGAGAGTGCCCATGTTCCATGATGCTCACACTGGAGATTTTTCCTTTTTTGTCCCAGTGCTGAGGATGCCAGTAAACTGGATAGTTTAAGTGTGCAAAGGCATGTGTGCTACAATTAAACTTGGCTAGTGTGCCAATGCGGGGCTCAGTCAGTGTTCAGAAGAGGAGCTTGGCCAGTGTACCTCCGTTGCATTGGCACATGTGTAACCATGCAGTGTTGCAGTGGAGGCAACAACCTCCCCTCCCCAACTCCCAAAAGGAAGAGAATGCACTTTGGGATAGTCATCCTCCTCCTCCCCTCTGCTGGCTCCCCTCTTCTGTGGGTTGAGGACATGAATGCAGGCTGCTAGTGTAGCGAGCTGTGCCCATAAGCCAGCTCTTGAGAAGGCTTTGTAAAACGTAACATTTAGACACAGTTCAGCTTCGATTTCAGCTATTTTCTCAGTTCACCTCCCCTGATTCTCTATTAGTGAAGATGCTTTGATGTACACACAGCCTTCTGAGCACAGACTTCATCTGTTATTGTTTTTTCTTCTGCTGAAGTCATATTACACATCACAATAATTCCCGCTTCAACATATTGTGAATTATACAGTCAGCATAAAAAATTATGTACCCTGATTGGTTAGCTAAGGTTCTGTGTTAACCCACAGTTGAGGAATGGCATTTATAAAAAACACATAATAATTAAATGCATTATTAAATGTATTTTTTTTTTAATTTGCACTTGTTCTAATCTTGTGCCACTACCCCATTTGCCCCTGTCAACCACCCAGCCCCATCTCCCCATCTGTGGCCCTCACCTTTCAACACCCTTGCTTACCCCCATGGTTGACCAGGAAGTGGGCAGGTCCCCCTCCCCACCAGGGACCCTATGGGTACCAAGGGGTACAGTAGGTTTCTCAGTACCCGAGTGTACCAGGCGTCATATTGTGGTGGCAGGGAATTGTTTTACACATGGGTCCATTGTATGATCATAATAAGGCACTCCAGGATGTGAATAATTGAGGGATTACCCATTTCTCATGTGGTTACGTCACTTAGCTGTGTCTTGTGACACACTACATCAGGTGCATGGGTAAATCTTCCCCAAACCAGCATCCTGTTGTGCCCTACTGCTTAAGTCACACTAGGTCACAAGTTTATCCAGTCTCACTGTTCCTAAAACAACAGATCACAAGTTTATCCAGTCTCAGCATTCCGTAGATAACAGGTCATGAGTTTATCTAGTCTCAGTGTTCCATAGACAACAGATCAATGATTTATCCAGTGCCATTGTTCATTAAACAACATGTTGTGAGTTTATCCAATCTGTGTTCCATAACCATCAGGTCACAATTTATCCAGTCTTAGTGTTTCATAAACAATAGGTCATGAGTTTATCCAGTCTGTGTTCCATAAACAAGTCACGAGTTTATCCAGTCTCAGTGTTCTATAAACAACAGGTCATGAGTTTATCCAGTCTCAGTGTTCCATAATCAACAGGTACTGAGTTTATCCAGTCTGTGTTCCATAAACAACAGGTCATGAGTTTATCCTGTCTCAATCTTCCATAAGCAACAGGTTATTAATTTATCTAGTCCCAGTGTTCCTTAAACAACAGGTCATGAGTTTATCCAGTCTCAGTGTTCCATATACAACAGGTCATGAGTTTATCCGGTCTCAGTGTTCCATAAACAACAGGCAAGGAGTTTATCCGGTCTCAGTGTTCCATAAACAACAGGTTATGAATTTATTTAGTTCTAGGGTTTGTTAAACAATAGGTCTTGACTTTATCTAGTCCCAGCATTCCTTAAACAACAGGTCATGAGTTTATCCAGTCTCAGTGTTCCATATACAACAGGTTATGAATTTATCCGGTTACAGTGTTCCATAAACAACAGGTCACGAGTTTATCCAGTCTCAGTGTTCCATAAACAGCAGGTTATGGGTTTAGCCAATCTTAGTGTTCCATAAACAGCAGGTTATGGGTTTAACCAATCTCAGTGTTCCATAAACAACTGGCCACGAGTGTATCCAGTCTCAGTGTTCCATATACAACAGGTCATGAATTTATTCGGTCTCAGTGTTCCATAAACAACAGGTCATGAGTTTATCCAGTCTCAGTGTTCCATAAACAGCAGGTTATGGTTTTAGCCATTCTCATTGTTCCATAAACAACTGGCCACGAGTTTATCCAGTCTCAGTGTTCCATAAACAACAGGTTATGAATTAATCTTTTCTAGTGTTCCTTAAACAACAGGTCTTGAAGTTATCCAGTCTCAGTGTTTCATAAACAACAGGTCACAATTTTATACAGACTCAGTGTTATGTACTTACTGCATCAAATTGTTGAATATTTTTACTTGTTAACGTTACTACTGTTTGTAACACTGTTGGTACTATGTTTAGTGTCCATCTACTATGTTTAATGTCTGTCATTTGTGGAATGCTTAGACTCCCCAGGTCGCCACTGAAAAGGGACTGTCTTGTCTCAATGGACCTACCCAGTCATCAAAATTCAAATAAATAAATAAATAAGTTTATCCAGACCCAGTATTCCATAAACAACAGATCATGAGTTTATCCAGTCTATGTGTTCCTTAAAGGGCAAGTAAAATGTTCAGGACCTTTTTAAGTCTGCAAACCCAGTGTGTTACTGTAATAAATGTATCTAACCTCGGTGTTCCTCAAACAACAGGCCACAAGTGTATCCAGCCTGTCTTTTGTCATATGAACATATGAAATTGCCAGCAGAAACAGGCCATACTGGTCTATCTGGTCTGCTTGAGTGTGCAGCTCAAGTTTAGATCCCTGGAGCTGCCCCCTTCCCTACTCCTCCTGGAGTCATCCACCTCCCCACACACTCTCCCCTCACCTTCCCAGAACTGATTCCTCCCATTCTGATTTTCTTTTTTACCCTGTCCCATGCCCCCTTGAAGCTGTCTCCGGTATTCACTGCTACCACCTCCTCCGGCAACTCGTTCCACCCCTTTACCACCCTTTCTGTGAAAAAGTGTCTCCTCATTTCCTTCTTAAATCTAGCTCCCACCAGCTTCATGCTATTTTCTCTTGTAGTACCCTCCTTTTCAGATTGAATGTACCCATCTATCGAATCCTTTTAATGCCTTTGAGGTACTTAATGGTTTCTATCATGTCCCCCCTCTCTCTTCTGTCCTCCAGGGAGTACATGTTGAGCTCCCTCAGCCTCTCCTCATATGTTTTGTCCCCCATACTCTGAATCATCTTGGTTGCCCCCCACTGGACCCCCTCCAGCAGACTGACATCCTTCTTTAGATAAGGCCACCAGAATTGTACATAGTACTCCAGGTGTGGTCTGACCAGAGACCTGTACAGTGGCAAAATAACTTCTTCCCTCCTAGAGGTTATTCCTTTGGTGATGTAGCCCAACATTTTATTAGCTTTGGCCGCTGCCCTACCACATTGTGCAGAGTGCTTCATGTCACCTCTGACCAACACTCTTAGGTCCTTTTTCCCCTCTGAGATGGTCACCTGAACCCTTCCCCCCAGCCAGTAGCTGGCCCCTGGGTTCCTGACTCCCAGGTGCATGACCTTGCACTTCCATTGAATCCCAACTGGCAGATGCCCGACCATTTCTCTAGCCAAGCCAGATCTTCCTTTAGTTCTTCTCTCCCCTCCGCTGTGTCCACCCTCCCACAGAGTATCATCTGCAAAAAGGCAGATTTTGCTTTTGACACCCTCCGCTATGTCCCGAATAAAGATGTTAAACAGTACAGGTCTGAGTACTGAGCCCTGCGGAACCCTACTAGTTATGGGCCATGGTTTGGATAGACCCCCCACCACCACCACCACCACTCTCTGGTACCTGTCCCACAGCCAGCTGTCAACCCACCCTAGCAGTTTGTCTCATATACCCAGGTCCATCAGCTTGCTGATCAGCCTGCCATGAGGCACTGACTCAAATGCCTTGCTGAAGTGCAAGTACAGGATGCCCACCACCTGCCCCCTGTCCAGTGACCTTGTAATCCACTTGAAGAAGTCTATCATGTTTGTTTGACAGGATCTCCCCCTGACAAACTCATGCTGCCAGTCATCCTGTAGACCATTCTCCTCAAGGTAGGACACCAGCCTTTCCTTAAGAATGGTCTGTATCAAGTTACCCACTATAGAGGTGAGGCTGACTGGCCTGTAGTTACCTGGCTCATCCCTGGGACCACTCTTGTGGAGTGGCACCACTTGTGCTGTTCTCCAGTACACTCCCCTTTTCCAGTGAGGTGTTAAACAGGTCCATCAGGGGTACTGGTAGTACCTCCGCTATCTCTCTCAGGGCTCTCGGGTGTACTCCATCTGGTCCAGGAGCCTTGTCTGCCCTTTGTTCCCTCAGTCCTCTTAAGACCCTCTTCAGTCCCAATCTCTTCATTGTATTTCTCCCTGCCCCTAGGGCCACCCCAACCATCCCCTGTGGCATGGGTCCATTCTCTTCCCTGGTGAAGACAGAACAGAAGTACTCATTTAGTGCCTCTGCCTGATCCTCACCCTTTTCTACCCACCATCCCTCCCTCTTTAGCCTTACAATCCCATCCCTTCTGGATCTCCTCTCCTTAATGTAACAGAAGAAGTCCTTCCCCCATCTTTAATCCCCTGCACCAGTCTCTGTTCTTTTGCAGCTTTGGCTGCCCAGACCTCTTTCCCTGCCTCCCTAGCTTTCACTGCAAAAACCTGTCTGTCCTCCTCCCTCAAGGTCCGCTTGTACCTCAGGAAGGCAATCCTCTTTTCCTTCACTCTACCAGCTACCTTCCTGCTAAACCAACTAGATTTCTTGGCCTTAGAGTTCTTTTTATGAGCCTTCACACATATGTCCATGACCTCAATTAGTCCCCTCTTGATGATAGACCTTTTCTGATCCACATCCATTTCCAGTCTGAGCGTGACCTGGTGCCCCTCTAGTTTCCCATTTTTTTTCCAATTGTTTAACCAGGAGAGACACACTAAGCTAAAAGCTTGTTTACAGGTGTGACCTGGGAGCACAGGGCAGTTAGGTGACTTGCACAGGGTCACACAGTATGCAAGTGGGGGCTGTGGGATTCAAACCCAGGTCTCCAGATTTGCAGCTCAAAGCCTTAAACCACTGTGCTATACTTCCTCCCTAAATGCCTTTACTAAACTTTATTGCCTTTATTGAAGTCCACCTTCCTGAAGTCCACTACTCTAGTTTTGGTCTTGGCTATTTCCTTCCTCATGCTGATGTAAAACCACACTATGTGGTGGTCACTGCCTGCAAGAGGATCTCCCACTTCTGCCTCCTGGATATGCTCCCCATCTGTTAACACAAGGTCTGGTATGGCCCCTTCCCTAGCTGGCTCTGTAACTCTTTGTGTCAGGGAACAATCCTGGATAGCATCCAGGAGGAGCTGCTCTCTTTGACAGGATGCAGCTGGGGTGCTCCAGTCTATTCCAGGTAAATTGAAGTCTCCAACTATTACAGTGTTGCCCTTACCTCCTACCTTCCTGCTGTAGTCTGCTAGCTCCCTGTCCTGTTCTATGCCCTGTGAGGGTGATCTGTACACCACCCCCAAACAAATCCTTCCCCCACTGGAGCTTTATGTCATTACCTATAGGGCTTCTGCTGAGCCCTCCTCCCCATCCTCCCTGGTGCACAGTATCCCTTCCCTTATGTACAATGCACCTCCACCCCCTCTCCCTTTTCCTCTGTCCTTCCTTAGCAATTGGTATCCCGGGATCTCAAGGTCCCAGTCATGGTACTTGCTTACCCATGTTTCCGTGATGGCAGCTATGTCCACCTCCCCTTCTGCCATCACTGCCTGCAGATCTGCTGCCTTGTTGGCTAGACTTCCAGCATTTACGGACAGTACCTTCCAGCGTGCCCCCTTTCCCTCTCTGCTTCCCGCCATCCCTTGGTGTCCCTCCTTGTCCCCTGCCTCTACTATCCCCTCTCCATGCCCCCCTCTGGTTTGAATTTCCACTGGGGGTGGGAGGCCCTGAGGCCCCCCCTCTCTTGGTGCTGAGTGCCTTGCCCTCTGCTGCCTCCCCACTTCTTCAGTTTAAATCCAGCTCTTCTGTTAAGAATCTCTCCAACTTCTCCTTCTGGACCCATGTGCCTTCCCTACTTAGGTGTAGCCTGTCTGGTGCATATGGGTCCTTGCGCTCCCCAGTCCTGCCCAAACCTCCCACCAGCCCGTACCCGTTTGCCTCGCACCATCCCACCAGTCATGTACAACATCCCTCAATTTATAGCTGGCAAGTGTATCTAGTCACAGCCTTAGTTTGTCTAAGGCAGTGTTTCTCACAAACAGGCCACATATTAGGTGTCAGACTTCTATCCAGGGCTGTGTTCCTCAGACATCAGGCTATGAAGTCTGTCTTCCATTAGTGCCAATGCTTTCTGTACATGAGGTCACAAGTTTAGAAAGCTTCAACCTTCAGAGAAGAAAAATCAATGTTTATTTTTCTTTCTTTTTTTTGTTATTACTTTTTTCCCCTGTAGTCTTCTGCTGTCCATCTGATGTCTCCCTCCGTGCAGGCACTGGGTATTAGACCCCCCTCCCCTAAACCCCCATCACTTGCCCTTCATGGCAGGGGGTGGGGAGACCTCTCGACCCACCAGACTGAATCCAATATTTGGGGAGGTGCCTTCCTGGGCTGTTGCGGTGGGGCACCATTGTCATCCTGCAGAGGACTCCTTTTCCCATTTTCTTGCTCCCCTCAGAGGATGTGTCATGCAGTGATGCCAGTGGCAGCAGCGTGCATGCTCCCACATGTGCTCCTCCAGGTGTCTGCCACAATCCCCCGCCCACATCTTCCAGCATCGGCGTGACACCTCCCAGCCTCCGCTAGGGGGGAAACGATCGCCGAGTGCTGCCAACCCCCCTCCCTGGAGAAGGAGAGCAGTCCATGGGATGCTTGATCCTTCTCCTCCCCTGCCAACCCCTGGTGGCCCATGCTCATTCCTGAACATGGGTCACCAGCGTGGCGTGAGGTAAGCCGTCCAGTGCCTTAGCCCTCAGCACCACCGGGCCGGCTAAACTCAGTGTTTCTGACATTGAGGCTATCAGGTTTTCCAGGTCTGATCCTGCTTTCTGTGGGGTTCACCCATATTGGTGTGACGGTCATTTTGTCGACACCAATATGGGTGCAGGCAATATGCCACCTGGCATTTTTGCATCCGGCATTGTGACTCCTGGGGTGGAGCGCACCAAAGCCCCATCCTGGGAAGTAGCCATGTTGGGGGGCTTCGTCTCTCACATCTCTCACAACTAAATATAACCTCCTCTGGGGTGAGTATGCCCTGGAGGAGGCAGAAATTGTTTGGGTGCAAAGGGCGGCATGACTGAGGGGCACTCTAAAATCAAGATCACCCCTGTCATTGTCACCGTTATTGCATTGTCCTAATTGTGGCGACAAAATTTAGTCGCAGTTCTAACGGTATACCTTTCTAGAGCAAGGTCCTGAAGCACTGGGGTACAGGATCATGAGTTTATTGAGGCTCTGACTTCCATCAAATGCTGTCTTCAAAAGCACTAGGGTACAGGGGCAGGAATCCACTGTATTTCAGACTTTCATCAAGGGCAGTCTCCTAACGCATTGTGTCCTTAACTGAGTCATGATTATCATGACTCTGCCTTTTATGGAGGCTAGTATCTTTATACCCTGAGGTGTAGAGTCATCATTACTTTTTCACCTCTTAGCCTTCTGTTGAGGACTGTGTCTGGAGGCACTTGGGTACAGGATCATATATCTACTGCATCCCAGCTTTCTGTCAAGAACTGTCTTCAGAAGCAGAACCAGGGCAGACTGGATGCATTCCTAGTCCTTTCCTAACCTTACCTTTCTGTGTTTCTGTTGGGGCACTGGGTCAGGAGCTAATTGTGTCTGTTTTCTATTGAAGGCTGTCATCAGAAGTTTTCAGCTGACACCTTCAGGAGAACATTAACAAAACATTATATTTAGACACACTTCAGCTTGTATTTCACATTAGTTCTGTATTTCTCCTCCTCATTATTCATTACTGAGGTAGTTCGCATGAAAACAGGATCTTTGCTCCTTAAGAGTTCATCTATTCTTGTTGCTTTCTCCCTACCCACGGTCATAATGCACTGCTTGTGATGTCACAGTTACTCCCATGGCAACAGATTGTGATGTCACAACAGTGGATTATGAATTGAAGTAGGGAGTAAGCTATAGAGGCAGATGAACTCTAAGGGATAAAGCTCATGTATTCATGCAAAGTTCCTAAGTAATAAATACTGGGGAGGAGAAATATATAGAATATATATTTGGAATGGAAGCTGAATGGTTGCTAAATATTATGTTTTTCAAAGTGTTCTTTGTAGCATCAGCAGCTCTTTAAGGTTTATGGTAATGAGTTTAGCAGCCCTCTCTCAAGGACCTTCTAGAGAAACTTGGGATAGGAGAACCACACAGCGTTCTGAAATTATAGAAGGTGCTGATAAGCCATAAAAGGTCCAGATAGTTATCAGAGCTTTGAGAACCTTTTAGATTAAAGTGATAAAACTTTTTAACCATCATTGTCCACCTTTAAGCTGTGTCAGAGAAGGGAAAAGAATCAAAAAATGACATGGAGTGGTACTGCATGATCTCCAGCCTCTTTGTGGGTCTTTCTTCGACCACACCAGCCTTCTCACTAGGTAAACAGCTGCTGGGGAAGTATATTCAGTTCCAGAATCAATTTTATTTATTTATTTATTTCCATCTAGTATTTTAATACTTTTAGGCACAAGGCACTCTTTTACAAAGGTTCCATGTCAGTAGGTAAGGGTAACAAACAGACAAAGGAATACTAAACAGAGGTAATCTAAACTGACAAATGAACATTTAAAATCCAGGAGAACTAACAGTGGTAGTCTAAATGACACAATAACAACTCAAAGCAAGGGAAATAATAGGTAAACACAGTAATTATACCAGCAATTAAAGAGAGGCGAGGTAAAGAGTGTGACGCTTGGACAGCTGTTTCTGATTACTCTATGATTTTTGTAATATAAAAATGTGTTATTGAGTGTCTCTCGTGAGACATGCTGAGACAGCCTGTGGGATGACCCCCCTTCCCCAGGTTTCAACTACAAGCTGTTAACCTAAAAGCCAGGAGATAATTACAGGCTAGAAGAGACACAAATTAAGTATCTCCTGTTTATCTGGCTTAATTGGAGCTGTCAGCTGCTAGGATGAAAATCATAAACTTGCATGACGTTTAGAGGAAGAATATAAGTTCTGTCACTTAGGTGCTAAGTCATAAATGTTCCTTTGATGTCTATGAAGCAGGAAACTGCTCATGGATGAAAGAAGATACTGGGAAATCACAGACTTGATTGGGAAGTCACATGGTGAAATTAGTTTTTGCTGATGTCACCTTAGTTAATTTACCTTCTGAATGATAAGACATCCTGTTTTGTATAATTTTTATATTCTGACAGGGAGGAGTTAGGTGACCTCATGCAAAGAGGTTGGCAAAGCCAGTTTTAAACAGTATTCTGTTTTCCACTTAGTAACATCAGGCACTGTTAGAAGGTATACATTAGAAAGACAAGTCTAAGTGTACTGTGGTAGGAGATTTTGTCTGTATTTATAACTTTGTTTTTTAAGTGATTGTATGGTTTTGTGATATATTGTTCTGTATTTACATTTTACAAATTTTTATCTATTTTAAAGTAAACCTCTATTTTAAAGAGATTGCTTGGTGTGCCTCCAAAATTCTTTCTTTGACAAGTGAAGTATATATGGTTAAAGTTGACACTGTGCATAGCTTACTGGTAATACCAAACTGGGAAAAGGGTAAGAGTTTATCTGAGGTCTTTCATAGAGTGCTAAGGGTTCATTTTGTACACCTGGTTAGGTGCCCATAGGCGAAAGATATCTGGCATTTCCCCGAAGAGCAGAATTATCTGAGCCTATACATTGCGTACGCTAACAAGAGGTTCACAGTTAGAATCCCTCCAGAACTTGAGACCAAAGGTTGATTCAAACCCACAAAAAGACAGGAGGGTTACTCTGTGCTGTTCCCGTTCACAAGACTGTGCTCAGAGGTTGGCAATGTGGGAGCAGAGGGCCTGACCTGCTGAGTGGTTTTGTGACAAAGAGCAGTTATTGGGGGGTAGGAGTAGCAGCCATGGGCCTTATCAAGCTAAGCAATAGGCAAAAAGGGGTGTGTGTGTGTGTGTGAAAGGTAGACCAAAGGGGGAGCCAAAATGGGGCACAGGAACAAGTTGGGAAAGATGGAGGGGTGAGGATGGAGGAAGAGGAACCAGAGGAAGAGGAAGAGAGGTTGAGGCACAAGAGAAAACAGAGAAGAGGGGAGGAAGGTGTGAATCTAGGAGAGGCATTTGACATAGGGTAAGATTTTGACAACGGAGGCAGTGACATATGCATGATAAGGGGAGTCACTGGAGGAAGCAGTCACAGGAACTGTTAGAAAACAGGTATTGTTTTAGCAGGCACTTGAACTGGCCAAGTTTAGGCGAAGAAGATCCATCAGAATGCAAGGAACTGAACCAAAGGGGAGCTCTGTAGGAGAATGCTTTAAAAATGATCAGACCTTTATCAGAACTGGGAAAAAGGGTCTGATAAGGTTCTTTTACAGGAAATTATGTAGGTTCTAGGTGGTTCTGAATTTATCCAAACCAGTTCTCCCACCCCTAACAAAAACACTGAAGTTCTGTGTCATAAGTTGCCTCTGGTTTCTACCAAGGCTTGTGTTCAGAAGCATTGGGGTAGCCTGCCCTGTCAGCACAGCAATAGCATTACCCCTTGCAACACCGGCAACCCGGGTTCAGGGATGAGCCTGGGTCATAGGGGGCTGGCCCGTGGGGGTGGGGGTGGAGGAGGATTGAGAGTCCCAGGAGATGCTCTCTTGCTTCGTAGAGGAAGGGTGTCACGCTGTGCTGTCACTGCCACATGTGGATGTATGGGTGGTTACACAGGCACAGTGGTGTGGGAAGGAGAGGATGCTGTTAGGCACTTGGCTGGAGCAGGCATTAACAGGCTGACAGCCTGGACATATGCTCTTGTGCTGGCATCCTCAGAGGAGGAGGGTGTGGGGCAACTAGAAGAGAACAATCTGCTTCTGCAATAGCAGGGTGACAGCCACTGAAAGGGTTGCCTGAAGCCAGCATCAGGGGAGCAAAAAAGTAGATTTGGGAAAAAAGCACTGGGCTACTGGGTCATGAGTGTATTGAGTCTCCGCTTTTGATCGAGAACAGTGTTCTGAAGCACAGCAAGACATGTTCTTGAGTTTATTGAATCTCTTCCTTCTGCCAAGGACTGCCTTCTGAATCACTAGGTTGAAGGTCATGAATTTTTTGAAGAGTGTTTTCAGACATGTGTGGGTGCAGGGCCATGTATCTCTAATGGTTTGCAGTAACTTTATCCCTTAGTACCCTATCCACCTCAGCTGTTTGGGGTCCTGCAAACTCCAGAAAACAGAAATGGAGCAAACAAGGAGCAGGAGAGAAAATGATCTGAACATTCCACCCATTCTGTCCCAAGATTCTCAAACTTGGAATCTCTCTGTCACTGATTATTCCCCCAGCTACCCCTTTCTTTCTTTTTTTCTATTTTAGTCTTTGGCAACTGGGTAAGGCCCATTTGGCACAAGTGCCTGTATTCAGGGGTGACCTGGGAGCACTGGGGAGGTTAAGTGACTTGTTCAGAGTTACACATTATGCAAGTGGAGGTTGTGGGAATCAAACCCAGGTCTGCTGGATGTACCAAGCTCATTCACAGCTTGTTCCTCTTGCCTCTAGGCTATACTGCTAGCCTGTTGTATTTGCTTCCATGACATTGTCTGGAAGCTTGCTGTACCCCTCCACAACCCTTTCACTGAAGTACTGTAGTGCTTCCTATTGCCTTTTTTGCACCTCCCTCATTCTATGATAAACACGTGACCTCTGGTGGGCATAGTTTTTCTCAGATTAAATAAACTTGCTGAGCCCACTCTATGAAACCCCCTCATAAACTTAAAAGTCTGTATCATGTCCCTCCCTTCCTTTCATCTTCTAGTGAGTGCATGTTTACAATTTTCAGCCTCACCTGTTGTCTGAAGATCATCTCTATGGCCCTGTGCTGTACTTTCTCTATTCTATTCCTAGCTTTCCTCAGGTTCAGGCCCCAGAACTGCATAAAGTACTCTCCATGTGGTCTGACCAGTGATCTATAAAGAGTAAAAATGATAAGTAATTAGATATCAAGTACATTTTTTCCCATTTAAAACCATAGTTTTTTTCTTGCTGCTGGTTTTCTTGCTGCTTTGAGAATCTCTAGGACCTGTTCTGAAAAGTTTAAATTGGAAAAGTCTAACTCCTCAGGTTCAATGTCTGGGTGAGACACTGCCATTGGCTAATGTGAGGAAATCATTTCTCATGGGATGGTCAGTGGGTTTCTTTTAAGAGGGGCTCACCAACAGAGAGTACCATGACTGCCTGGCCCATTTGGGGGCTGTCAGAATCACTGCAGAAACATAGAATTTGTTGTCAAAAAAGGACTGCTTGGCCCACCCAGTCTGCCTAGTTGTTCCCTGCCTATTCTGTCTCAGCAGACCCTATCTGGTCTCCGGTGTCCCCCGCCAGGTTTTTATTTACCAGTATTCTCCCATGCCTAACCCATGCATGCTTGAAACTCCCACCTGTTTTTTTTTCCTTACCAGGCCCTTACTGGCTTAAAATCAAGGTAAACCAACAGCGGGACATAATCATTGGCCTATGCTATCGCCCACCCAGCTCTAGTACTGAGTATGCCAACCAAATTAATGAAGAACTAGAAAAGGCCTGTTAAATGGGTCAAGTACTATTCCTAGGTGACCTGAACTATGGTGATATCTCATGGGAGGAATCAACAGCTCGTAGTGTTAGTGGAAAACATTTTATTAGAATAATTCAGGAATTAGGCTTATTACAGCATGTGAAAACACCAACAAGGGATAAGAATATACTGGATATTAATTATATTAACTGCTAATAATATCGAGGTCACTAATTGTGATATCAGGGAACCACTAGAGAATAGTGACCACAACAACATTCATTTTAGCCTATCCAGTGAAGTAATCAATTCCAGAGGGTGTAGAATAATATACAATTTCAGATCAATAAACAAGGAAAGGGTGTATAGAGAAATACGTAATATACTATGGGAGATTATATTACAGGGTAAAAACACCATACAGATGTGGGAGATAATAACAAAGAGATATTTTATGTCTGTGATAAATACTTAACCATGTCAAAGAATGACAACAAAAATTATATAAAACCCAAGTGACTAACACAAAAAATAAAGAAAATGCTCAAAAACAAAAGTAACAAATACAACAGATATAATAAGACCAAATCTCATGAACTATGGTTAAAATGCAAAACCTGCCAGAAGGCACATAAAATATAATAATTAGTATTAGTAAAAAGGAAAATGAAACATGGAATATCAAATACAACAACAAAGGACAACGTGAAACAATTATACAGCTATGTCAATTATTTGAGGGGAAATAACCCTGGAATAAGATTTTTAATATACAATAATCATAACATTAAGGAACCAATTGACATAGCCAACATATTTAATGCATATTTTGGATCAGTATTCACTACAAAATCCAATTTAAGCACATCTGCTCTGGAGGGGGTAAAATTAAAAATAAAGATTGATCCAGTAGAATCGTTGATAAAACAAAAGCGTTAAAAACACTATGTCAGTGGGTCCAGATAATATTTCATCAGCAATGCTCAAAATATTATCTCCATGCATTGCTTTACCCCTAGTCATGCTGTTCAATAAATCCATCTCAGAATAAATAGTCCCAACTGATTGGCTAACTGCGATAGTGATACCGGTTCACAAAAAAGGTAGTAAATTAGACTGTACAAATTACAGGCCAATCAGTCTAATGTCGGTCCCAGGAAAGATATTGGAATCATTAATTAAAGAAGACATTTATAAATATTTAAGGTATAGTAAACAGTTCAACCCTACACAACACGGTTTCATGCCTGGAAGATTGTGAATAGCAAATCAGCTATGTTTCTATGAAAAGATGTCACTGGCTTTAGATCAGGGACATCCATTAGATTGCATATACCTGGATACGAGCAAAGCCTTCAATAAAGTCCCTCATAATCAAATACTACAAACACTCGTTAATCTCAAAATAGATGGAAGATTGGTAAACTGGATTCAGAATTAGCTAGCAGGGAGAACACATAAAGTTAGTTTCAATGGGTTTTGTTCAGCACCTATCCCTGTAACAAGTGGTGTACCACAGGGCTCAGTGTTGGGCCCTTTGCTATTCCAGCTATATATATGCAAATTAGGACATGATACTAATGTATGAATAAGCAAATATGTGGATGATATTAAACTGGTCAGTGTGGTTTCAGATAAAACTGACAGCCAAAAATTACAAGTTGCTCAAAAAAACTAATTGATTGGGCGGATTCCGTTGGTATGATTTTTTCTTGTATGATTTATTTATGCACCCTTACCTTCAGGGCATCTCTCAGAGTCTCTTCCACCAGTCGCCAAACACAACCACCCACCTGAACTGACTGCTCCGGGCTGCATCGGGTAAGCGGGGTCTGGGCACTCCCCCCTGGCCCAAGGAGTGGCCCTAGATCCCGAAGAGAACCGGAGAGACAACCAGTATTGGGCGTGAGGATAAGACGGACTGCTTTCCAATCTCCGTCGCTTCACCCGAAGGAAGGGGGTATTTCCATGTTTTTTCTACCTGGAGTACGGATGTGCAATGATGTCCCTCCCAGCGAGTGCGCGCTCCCGCACGCACTGGAAGATGACCACAGTGCTTCAATCCCCAAGTGTCTACTGCCATGCACTGCAGTACCCCAGCCTCCGCCAGACAGTGGCAGTGCATCGGAAGATCCCCCGAACCCTCCCCTGGACTAGGAGAGCTGTCCACAGATGCTCGATCCTAGTTCTCCCCTGCCAACCCCCAGCTCCCCGAGCTCATTCCCAAACACGGGTCGCCGGTGTGGCGTCCAGCGCCTCAACCCTCAGCGCCACCGGGCCGGCAGCTGGTATGATTTTTAACCAGGAAAAATGTAGTGTGCTACATTCTGGAAATCACAACACAAACACTACGGGCCGGATATTCAAACTGCGCTATTTTGTGGTGCAAGCCCTTGCACTGCACAAAATAGTTGCACAGGGGTGTGGCCGGAGTGATATTCAAAGGAGTTGCACTATTGAGCAACTCCTTTGAATATCACCCCCTGGCCACAGCCACTGTGCATGGCGCAGTGGAACTTGCGCCACCGCAAGTGGTCAGAGTGAAGCATTCAACTTGAGGTGGCGCAAGTACCATTGCGCCATGTGCAAATTTCCGATATTCAAAAGGTGACATGCAAATGGGGCCATAATTCATGCAAGGCACAGGGGGGCCATTTGCATCTGTTTATGGCCCCATTTGCATGCCATTAACATGCAGGTGCGCCAATCCCTGAGGACTTGTGCCACCCCCCCACCAGCCTGATCGCAGGCAGCAAAATGTCCCCCCCGAACATATCCCTGGTGGTCCAGTGGACCGCTAAGCCCGATCGCGGGCTGCATAATGTGGCGAAACCCCGCCCCAAGACCATATCCCTGGTGATCTAGTGTTCCCACCCCACCCACTCCCACGAAGCCCCACCACCCCACCCCCCGCAGCCGCCCGCCAGCTGGTCTTGGGGCGGGGGGTTTCGCACATTATGCAGCCCGCGATCGGGCTTTAGCGTCCACTGACCACCAGGGATACGTGGTCGGGGGGTTTATTATACTTCTGCAGCCCGCAATCGGGCTTCCACTGGACCACCAGGGATACGTGTTGGGGGTTTATTATACTTTGCAGCCCGCAATCGGGCTTCCACTGACCACCAGGGATATGTGTTGGGGGTTTATTATACTTCTGCAGCCCGCGAGTCGGGCTTCCACTGGACCACCAGGGATACGCTCGGGGTTTATATGTCTTCAGCCCGTGATCGGGCTTAGCAGTCCACTGGACCGCCAGGGATATGTTGGGGGACACTCTGCTGCCTGCGATCGGGCTAGTGGGGGTGATTTAAGCTTATGCCCGCGATTGGGCCAGTCGGGGAGGGGGACTTTTCTACTTTTGCCCGCGATCGGGCCAGTGGAGGGGTGGGGGATTTCACCTTTGCCTCGCGATCGGGCTGCAGGGGGCACAGGGAGTAGGTTGAGGGCCAGCCACGGTGGCAGCTGCTGTGTTGCGCCCTGCAATGCGGCAGCTCACCTGTGGATGGCCCTCGACTTACTCCTTTTTTTTTGGGCTCAAAGTTGTGCAGGCGCAGGTTGGGGGTTGCACCTGCACAACTCTGCATAGCCTGGCTGAATATCGGGCTATGCAGTTTATGCATGGTTCCTCCCCCTCCAGTTCAGCATGCATTCATTTGCATTGCGCTGTTGCTCGGCATGTTTTCAGTGGCGCAACTGCCTCCTGCTGAATATCGCAGAATGGCGCAATTTCGGACTTGCGATTAAGGAGGACATGATATTAAGTTATAATTTACTACGGGATCCTGAACTGATGTTTGAACTGAACCTAAGTATTAAGGATCATAAAAAGGGTACTAGGGGGCACAAATTACAATTAAAACACACAATGTTTAAAACAGAGAAACGTAAGGCATTTTTACACAACGTATAATCAACCAATGGAATGCTCTACCAGATGATATTGTGTACAGTAAGAACAAAACACAATTTAAATATAGACTTGCTAATTACCTATTAATCGGAAATACTCTAACTTACTACTAGAAAGCAACAGGAGCACACATGAGCCTAAAGCCTTTCTCTTTCTCCTCTGACCTTAGTATGAACCTTAGTAGTAGTACTACCTCTGGTGGCATCTCTGTCATCATTATCAGTCTCTAGAATTGTTGTAGGGATGGCCACAGTTGGCTTGGTAAAACTTATAGTACATTATACAGAGCAAAACACAGCATTTGAAGTGTGTTGCTGCATTGAACCAGCCAGTTACTTTATCTTTTTTGAGATATAAATATATTTATATTTATTTAACTCAACAAATACAGACAAAACATTATAAACAGTTACCATTACAGGTAGTTACATACACAATAATTGTATTTTCTACTGTAAAAAAAAGTTCATAAATTAACAATCCAGTTGTACACAGTAACGGTCAATACTGTAGGTATATCTCAGTATTAAAATAATATGTTAAGTTGTAGCAGATTGCCAGGATACTTTTTTTGCCTATTGCAAAGTTTCTTTATAAGGATACTGAATTTAACACTGACAGAGAGAGAGAGAGAGAGAGAGAGATACTGTTAGATAGAGATAGATAGATAGATAGATAGATAGATAGATAGATAGATAGATAGATAGATAGATAGATAGATATGTAACAGCCCCTAAACTCAATTTGGATGTTTCTGGGGCCCTTGGTTCTCTCCTAGACGCACCTCTGAAGGGCCCGGCCTGAGTTCTAATGGAGTGCGAAGAAATGGCA
The DNA here is from genome assembly GCA_016271365.2 of Neoceratodus forsteri. Lineage (NCBI taxonomy): Eukaryota > Metazoa > Chordata > Ceratodontiformes > Ceratodontidae > Neoceratodus > Neoceratodus forsteri. The sequence goes on along the minus strand of JADMNL010000031.1, from coordinate 68,154,614 downwards.
TGGTGCCTCCACCTGGGGTAATGGTAGGGAATACCTGTTAACAAACTGCAGGTTACCATCCCCCAGGAAAATAAATAAGCTGCCTCCTGAGATACCTCCCCATATAAACAATCCCCACTTTTTGCAATGATTCACAATACCAGCATAAAACATGAACTATTAACAGTATTTATTTTTTGGGGAAGGGAAAAAGGGGAGGAGTAGCGTAACAACATTAGCAACTAGCTGAAACAATTTCACCTCGCACGCACAATCCCCACCTCCCACCTATGGGTGCACCCGACTTCCCACTGGCATCTGCCCAAAATGTCTCTAAAGTCCTTTTGGTGGGTACCACACCATGGTGAATATGTCACTGGTAATCTTTCGTTGGGGCCCAAATCACTGTGAACAGTGAAAACAATGATACTTCAGGTCTGGGCACAATTTTCTGGCAGAATCCAGTCCAGGGCCTAACCCCATTTTAACCTAGCTAGCTAACTAGTATTGGCTCACCAAAGCTACAGCTAGGGGGTAGTTACAGTTTAGCAGTTCAACAGGGGGTTCAGCAAGCTGGATTTGGTACGGTACCATGGAGGTATCAGGTTGGTAGTGCATGACAGCAGCAAGGAGCAGCTTGGATAGTTGCAGGATGCTGGTCTTCACCTGCCTGGCCTTGCCAACTTCACCTCTGAGGCTTTTGTAGACAGTTTTCACCAGGCAGGCCTCTCTCTGTCTTCCTCGCTGGGCCTTCCTCTCCAATGATCTGGGGACAGGGCCAGCTGGCTCCCCAGGCTTGCAGTTTGGCACACACTCTTTCCTGCAGCAAAAATATTGCTGGGCCTTTGCTCAGCCTCTTATCCCAGTTCAACCAGTCAGTGTTACCTTGGCTTGCAGTAGTAGAGGAGCAGTCTCAACAGGCAATTACCCCACTGAGGGGGACCCGAGTACTCAATATTCTCGTTCTCAGGCACAGACTCTGGCTTAAACGACTTCAAGTGCTTTGCTCTCTGAAGCAGAACTCTTACTTCAAGGCTGTACTCACGACAGCTGCTTTCAAGCTGCAGACTCTCCAGTTTCTCTTTCTCCCCTTCCTGCTGCAAAATGTTTACAGTCCCTTTCTCTTTCGGAGCACTCTCACTTTTCTGTCTCCTCCACAGACTCTCAGGCTCTTCTACTGCTGCAGAACTCTTCAATTCCAGACTGCACAATTTACAGTCTCTAGTTTTCATTTGTTTATTTCATTTTTGTTGACCGGGTAAGTGCACTAGACAAATCCTGCCTATTTTCAGGCACGACCTGGGGGAGGGAGATACAGATGAATGTCAACTGACCTTGAACCAGGTGAAACTGTTGGTGGTATTTTTAGTGAATGAGGGAAATTTGGCCAGGGCACCGGGGAAATTCCCCTACTCTTTGCGATAAGTGCCATGGGATCTTTAACATCCACCTGAACTACCACCAATCCAGGCAGATGGGACCTCGGTTTGACGTCTCATCCGAAAGACGGCACCTCAGAAAGTGCAGCATCCCTCTCATGCTGCACTACAGTGTCAGTACTGGGATATTAACCCAAGTGCCAGATGTGGTAACTGAACCCACAGCCCTCTGATCTCCCAGCCTCAGAGACAAGTGTGCTACCTACTGAGCCACTGACACTGTTTCACACTGCAGCTCCAAATCTTTCATCTTCATCTGGCTACACCACTCCAGGAGTCTCTCTCTCTCTCTCGCCCTCTCTCTGCAGCAAACTCCAAGCAGCTTTCTCTCTGCAACACTGCAAAACTTCCTTTTTTTTCTGCAGCACAGTTCTCTCAGGCACTCTGCCCAGCTGTAGGTAGCTGGGGCTGGACAGGCCATTGAGTCACAAGTGCAGGCCTAGTGCTAGGTGGCCCAAAGCAGTCTCTCCTGCCCTCCAGTCTCTCTCCAGGCTCAGCTGATCTCTCTCATTTGGCGGGCATGCAGTCCTATTTATAGTTTTCTCAAAGTCCTCTGCTGATTGACTGCATAACTTTCCAGGCCTTTTCAGAGCCCCTTGAACTTTCCCAGCAGCCCCCTTGCCTGCAGAGTCCCATGGGAGCTGCCATATTTGTTTACAGTTTGGTCCCAAACCAGTTGTCCCTTATTCATTATTACTTTTGCCCTGGCAAGGGAAGAAAACAGTTCCCCCAAGCCTGGAGACTTGAGTGTGCTGATCCCCAGCTCTGCTGCCTGCCGGGGATACATTTTAATAGTGGCCACCACCAGAACACCCTAACGGAGCCATGGCCCCTTCAAATTTCCTCCCGGGTGACTGTGTATGTGCAGAAGGGTGGGAGCCACCATATTTTTTTTATTTTCATTTGCGGTACCTTCCACGACAGCTCCCAAGACCGTTTGTTGCCACCCCATGCACCCAACGGTGTGGAAACATCAATTGGGACTCAGACCCCTTCTGAGCAATGGGGCAAAGACAGCAGCCGTGGGAAGCATTGGGGGCTGTAGCCCTCAGAGGTAAGCCCCATTTGGTGGGCTTACAGATAGATAGATAGATAGATAGTAAGACAGACGGATAGATAGATGGATAGATAGACAGACAGATAGATACTGTCTGCAGATAGACAGAAATATACTGTCTGTAGATGGATGGATGGATGAATGGATAGAATCAATAGACAGATAATATATAATACATGATATATAATGCAATATAACTAGATAAGCAACATGTGAAAATGATATAATAAGATATGTTATATATATATTTTTTCTTTGAATCTCTTTATAGCGCCCACCTGACTGGAACTCTCTCGGGCTACCAACTCATCAGCCGCTCTACCGCCCACTGAGACCCACGACCTCCTCAAAGGCGTTAGCTCTCCCCACAGGACCCCCGGCCCCTAGGTCCACGGGGAGTTCAAGGGGCGGAGGCAGATGTCCAGTTACGGACGTGTGGCGGGCAGGCTTGTGGAGCTGTCGCCTATCCAGCCGGTGTTTTTTTTTCCTTAAGTCGTAAGCATCTCCCCACATGCGTGGCACACGCCTCGATGCACTGGCACATGGCAACCTTCCCTGCGTTGGCCACGCTAATCACATGCTGCCTGGCTTGTTGTAGTGCCTGCTGGTCTCCACCTGGGCCACTGGCATGCCGAGTTATCCCACCCCTCCCTCCCTGGGGAGGAGAGCACCACAAGGGCACTCAATCCTCAACCCTTCCCCACAGACCCCTGGCACTCGAGTTTGCTCCCAAACCCGGTTCGCCGGCGTAGCGCGAGGTGTGACATCCAGTGCCTCAACCCTCAGTGCCACCGGGCCGGCTAGATATGTTATATTGAGATACATATGAATATATTCTGCAGCACAATTCAAAATATGATAAATGCGTGATACAGCATGATACAGGCAAGCAGTAAAGCACAACAGGGGGTGTAATTATTGCCCTATAATTGCAGGCTTTGTCTGAACTGTGTCACCTTGTGATTTTAACACATCTGAGAAGTATAATTAATTGTAGTACCATAATTGCACACTCTGTAGCATCTCACTGTGCTTCTAAAAAAGGATCACATTTCTTGTTAACCAGTTCAGAGTTCTCATTTTTTTACGTCTTTGGGAGCCCTGCAGTCATCCAATGGTGCACTTGAACATCAGTACTTTAAAGGGAATAAACGACTTACATATTCTGTTTTCCACTTTGCCCCGGATCTGCCTCCCTGCTGCCACGAGTATTTGTTTATTACACTCTCGGACTCATCTCATTCTGATGTACAGCTCATTGATTTCTTTTGTACGTTGATTTTGTAACTGTAATATGCTATGTTCTTTTAGACGTTTATCATAATGTTAGCCAGCCCCCCCGGCTATTATTTGTATGATATGCTTAATTTGTGTCACTGTTCATACTGATGTACTGTCCCGTGTTGTACCTGAAAATAGGCATTTACTTCTCTAGTGTACCCTACCCGGTAAACAGAGACTAATCAAATAAATAAATAAATACAATCAAAAGTCCAATATATAGGTTTACCCTGCCAAATTTCCCACTCACCACAAGAGGGCAGCCAGGTCTGAGAAAGCTATTGATACACTAGAGGAAAGCTGGACAGGCTTCATGATATCGGCCCTCATGCAAGCTCCCATTCCTTCGCTCCGTTAGCTATGCTGTTTTCGGCAAGGAGGCACAAAACATCCTCTTTCTTCCAGGAGTCCTTAAATTCTTTGTTTTGTTTATTATTTTCCAAGAGGTTCTACTCTTCCTCCTGCCATCCCAATGTTAAGCTTCTTGAAACTGTACTAAAGCAGTGGCAGGAAGATACGAGGAAGAAAGAAGCCTCCCAGCTGCTCGTCATGCGTCACTACTCAATCCTTAAAGCACGTGCCAGGAGGACTTTGACTAATGCTTGGCTGGTGTGTTGCTTGCTTCTCTTCCCAGTAGCACTGTGGTCCTCCCAGACACTGAGGAGTGCAGTGCCTAGACTAGGCACAGCCACGCTCTTGAAAACCAGAGTCTTTGCGCACGTCCATCCTAACCTGATTTAGGTTGGAGTTCGTTCTCCTGCCTTTGCACTAACACGTCCTTTTGGATTTGTAAATTATTGCCACTTACTGTACTTTGAGTTTACTGTGCTGTTTAGATTGTTCCTCTGTCCCTCGCTAACATTCTTGAGGATTTTTATTTTCAACTGTATTCTGCGGAGTCTGTATGTACTTTTGACCTGTTTATTGTTGTATTATGGATGGCGGGAGCATCCCCAACCAACCACAGTGCTTCCTTCAGTTGTGTTTGAGGTACTCTTACTACCTTAAGAGTGTCTCATGTGCTGAGCTATTGTAACAGGCTTCTCACTGACCGCTCGTGCCATCAGCATTTTGATTAAAAAAAAAAAGGGATTTTTTTTTATTTAAAAAAGTTAGCAATCGATAATAATTTTATGGGTCTGTTTGGAGGTCCTCTTATGGATCTAAGAGTGTCACCTCTTGTGTCTTTAGGACCACAGAACTGCTTACCTTTAGCTTACAGTCCTCTGGTCCTCAGAGTGCACGAGGTGGCCCTCCAACTGGACCCATAAACTTACATTGCGAGTGAGGAATTACCCATGCCCACCAGGGCCTGTAAACTCCTCCATATCATTCCATGGTTGCAATTTGCATAACTTTCCTTTATTGTGACTGCACACATTTTGTTTGATTCCTTATTTATTCCTTGCCTACACTGAAATTATATCTATATTGGAATTACATGTATTACGTCTCCTGGATATGCCCTTCCTCCCTTCCTCCCCCAAGTCACAGCTGGAAATGAGCCCTATGGACTCTGCTTGTATACCTGGTAAAATGTGTTATAAATAAAATTAACAAAAATAAAGTGCAAATATAATTTTGAAACTGTGGGGCGAGGGGTCCAAATTTATGGCCTCAGTATATCGTGAGTCAGTTCAGTACTGGAGTAACATGACTGGGAATACTAGGATTCAAACTCAAAGACTCAGTGAGTCAGTGCACTTGTAGAGTAACCTGACTGGGAGTGCTGGGATTCAGACTCACAGCCTTGAGGTATAGTGAGTCATCGCACTTTTACAGTAACCTGACTGGGGGGCTGGGGTGCTGGGATTCAAACTTACAGTCTCAAAATATAACATGTCAGTGTGCTGTTACACAGAAATATAGAATTTGATGGCAGATAAGGACCGCTTGGCCCACCTAGTCTGCCCATTTCCCTACCTGATGGATAAGCTGCAGATTCTAGTTAACCAACAGCTTACTTCCTCCTACCCAACACTAGGACTGCCTTATGTCTGTCCCATGCATTCTTGAATTCCCCCACTGTTCTTGACTCCACGACCTCAAGAAGGCTGTTCCATGCATCCACAACCCTCTCCGTGAAAAAATACTTCCTCACATTACCTCTGAGCTGCCCCCCCCATCTTCAAATTGTGCCACCTTGTTCTTGCACATCTCTTTTTCTGAAAGATACTACCTTCTTAGGCCCTGTACACATCAGGCTAGTTAAAATGTTTTAAGGTGGCAAAACATTTCCCTTCATATAGCTATGACACCCGTCTGCATTTAATACAGTTTCAAAGCTTGTTAGGAAACCGTGCTTAAACCCTGCTGCGAGCTAGTCTCAAGTCCGTTTTTAAAAATGGTTTTATGAGAGAAAGGGTGTTACCCTGTAGTGTGGATGGGCGTCTGCATATTGCTCCTCCAGGATGCGTGTTAAGTGTCATGGAGAACCCGTTTTTAAAACGTTACTGGAGGCAGATGCAGACAGGAGTCGGCTCTGGTATAACCAAGTTAAAACTCGGTTGAAGACTGATCTGGACAGGCTGCTGTGGTGAGTTTAAAAACGTTTTTAAAATGTTTTTTAAACCAGTGCAAATCTTCAGCTCTAATGTGTACAGGGCCTTAGACTTTGTTGATTCCCTTGAGATACTTGAAAGTTTCTATCATGTCCCCTCTCCCTCCTTTTCTTAAGGGAATACATATTAAGCTACTTTAGTCTCTCTTCGTATGTCTTCTGGTGCAGACCCTGCACCATTTTGATTGCCCTCCTCTGGACAGCCTCCACTCTGTCTATGTCTTTGCGGAGATGGGGTCTCCAGAACTGCACACAGTACTCCAGAGGGGGTCTCACCAACTGTCTGTACAGAGGGATAACAACTTCCTGTTTTCTACTGTTGATGCCTCTCCCTATGCATCCCAGTATCCCCCAGCCTTCCTTACTGCCTTCTCACATTGCTTACCCACTTTTCTTTTTTTGTCAGTATCTCACCCCCCAGTGTGTACTCTTCCCCTGGGTTTTTGTTTCCCAGGTGCATTACTTTGCACTTCTTTGCATTGAATCTAAGCTGTCATACATCTGACCATTCCTCCAACCTTGCCAAGTCCCTTCTCATCGTTTCCACTCCATCTTGTGTGTCAACCCTGTTGCAGATCTTTGTGTGATCTGCAAAGAGACATAATTTTCCTTCCAGTTCCTCTGCAATGTCACTTATAAAGACATTAAAAAGGACCGTCCCAGTACTGAACCCTGCGGCACCCCGCTAGTAACCCTCCTTTCTTCACTGTGGACTCCGTTTACTACTACCCTTTGTGTCCTGTTGTCCAGCCAATTTTTTATCCAGGCTACCACCTTGGGACCCACTCCAAGGCTGGCTAACTTGTATATTAATTTTTTGTGTGGGACTGTATCAAATGCCTTGCTAAAATCTAGGTAGGCCATGTCCACAGCCCCTCCCTGGTCTACTACTTTGGTCACCCAGTCAATGAAATCTATTAGATTCATCTGACATGACCTTCTTGCTCTGAATCCATACTGCCTTGGGTCCTGTGCCCCACTGGCCTCTAGGTACTCACAATTCTTTCCTTCAGAAGTGATTCCATCATTTTCCCTACCACTGAAATCAAACTAACTGGTCTGTAGTTTTCCGCCTCTGCCCTGCTCCCACTTTTGTGAAGAGGAATCACATCCGCCCTCTTCCAGTCCTCAGATACCACGCCCTCCTCACATGATTTGTTAAAGAGAGTAATCAGTGGTGTCACTAGTTCCACCCTTAGTTCTTTTAGAATTCTTGGGTGAATCCCATTAGGCCCCATTGCTTTGTCCACCTTCAATTTTACTAGTTTTTTCAGAACCCTTTCTTCTGTGAATGGACTGGTATCGACCCTGTATCAAGTGTTTCTCTTGTTTGGTTTAGGTACCTCCCCCTCCTCTTCCTTTGTGAATACTGAGCAGAAATATTCATTCAGTATCCCTGCTTTTTCACTGTCACCCTCTGCCCACATTGCCTCCCCTTTATTAAGCCTCAGTATCCCTCCCTTGATCTTTCTTCACTCCCTAATGTACCTATAAAAGGTCTTATCCCCCTTCTTAACAGAGTTGGCTATCCTTTCCTCGGTTTGGGCCTTTGCTATTCTGACTGCCTTTCCTGCCTCTTTCTTCTTTAAGTGATAAAGTTCTCTGTCCTGCTCCTTCTGTGTTTCCTTATATTTCCCGAATGCTATCCTTTTCTCCTTAACCTTTCCTGCCACCTCTTTTAAGAACCGTAGCGTTTTTTTTCCATCGCTGTGTTTTGTTGATTTACTTCACACAAAGACTTGTTGCCTCTGTGATGGCTGTTTTGATTACTCCCCATTGTTCCTCCACCCCTCCTTCTTTCCTGTTTGCTAGTGCTTTTCAGAGGCACTCTCTCAATTTCCCAAAGTCAGCCCTCCTAAATTCCTGTACTCTCGCTTTTGTGTGGCTTGACTCTGTGGTGATGTTAATCGTGAACCACAGTTTGGTGGTCGCTTGTTCCCAGATGGCTACCCACTTCTAAATCCGAGATTCTTTCTCCATCCCCGTTTAAGAGTACCAGGTCTAAGATTGCTCCCTCCCGAGTGGGTTCCAATACTAGCTGTCTGAGGCATGTCCCTTGTAGGTGTAACCCCCCTACAAATGGGGGTTCACAAAAAGTCTTCCTTGAGCTTGCCTAAATGCTCACTGCCAGGCTGGTGTCCTGTGTTTTAGCAGTTTAAATGTGATTACCAGAGCTTGTATAGCCTCTGTGTACTGTCTCTTTAAGAGCTGCCTAATTGCAGCTTAAATAATCTGAGAGGGAGCTCTGTTGAAAGATTTAACTATTTACTGACAATCATTTAGAGTGATAATGATAATGTAGTTGGTCTAAAGTGCTTTCTTTGTAGCAAGGAATGTTTTGTTTGTCTCCACTATCTTGGTCCTGGACTGCAAATTGGACCAAATAGTACTGGTGGGACCTAAAATGTAGCTGGACTACAGGAGCTGTCTGAATTCAAAATCTGTAGGAACTTTAGTTTGGAGCTTTTTTGTGCCTTTTTTGCAACTGACGGGGGAGCTCTTGCTTTGACTAACAGCCAAATCAGCCAACCAAATCTTTTGGATCTTGGGGAAGTCCTGGGCTGCTGACAGTTTTGAGTTAGAACTAAGCTGGAAACTGAGCAAGAAGGAGCTGAAGTGTTTCTGAGCAGTAATCCTGAGTGGATTTGCATGGGAGAACTCTGAAAAGGCTAAGTTTTTGGTCTGCATGCCGGTGTGCTGCTCATGAGAGGGAGAGAACAGAATTATTTTGGACTGAATCCAAGTTTGTGTGACTAAAGTAAGCTACTGAAGTGGACCAGGCTCAACCTGAAGAAGACTGAATATTTTTGCTGAATGCGATCGGCTTGTCAGGAGTTCCAGCTACTCCTAAGCTCCCGGTGTGTGCAGAGACTTTGCGACTGTGCTTGAGGAGCACTAGAATTCCCGTACATGTAAATGTGCTATGAGCTGCTAGTGGGTTGTGAGTTAGTTCCCCACTGTGTGAACTGTGTTCTGCTTGCTGGAAGCTGTATCCAGCCAAAAACGGACTGCTTCCGAACTTGTCTCCATGCGGTCTGGGCTTTGCCAGACTGGCTGAGCCAGACTACCCACTGCACAGAGAAGCCATCGACGAGAGATCTGCCTGGGGATCAGCCCCTGCTCCCTTGAACAGGAACGACGCCTCTGCGACTTGTGTGGGCCCTGCTTCTCCTGGCATTCCAGATCAGCCACCTGCAGTCTCGATTTTCATCCAGCCTGTGTCCAGTCTTGGGTATCATGAGTAAATACCAGGGTAGCTCCCTACAACAACAGCTTAATCTGAGTGTGTCATCTGATTGTCTTGTTGTTTCATTTCCTTTATGAACTGAGCCCTCTGGCTCCTGATTACAAATACTGTGTACTGTGCATGTTGTGTTTTCCATCACAGGGCCCCAACCAGCTGCAACCCCGGGCAACTGTCCTGGCTAGGCCATCTCTTCTCTCCCTGGGTACCCAGAGGTGGACTGTGTGGGGGGACTCAAAGCACATGCATAACTGCTTGATTGGTATATCCTTTAAGCTAATTAACCTGATTTTGCACCTCCCTTGTTCAAGTCTCCTGAATAAATCAGATCTAACTTTTTCTGCATGTAATCTGACTGTGGTTCCAGTTTGTGCTCGAAGTACTGTACTGCTGCTATTTGCTGTGCATAGCCTTGTTTTACAGGGGGTCCCCAGGGTCGAGCCAGAGGAACCAGCCCTGGTGGTAAGTGTAAACAGTGTGGGTACTTGTGTGGTGTACCAGGGGTATTGTGAAAGTGATTATTGTACAATGTTCAGGCCACTAGAGGGGAAAGAGGGGGGTTACAGTGTCCTGGAGGGCTGTGCCCAGGTTAGCTTGACCACTACCAACCCTGACCTCCGGGTGGAGGCACCCGTTTCAGAACTCAGGCCCCTTAATCTGCTACTAGCTAAGCAGGAAGGGGTAGTAGCCCTTGGGATAGTGCCACCTAGGGTTTACATCTTGGAGGCTCACCACTGGGATTTTGTGTTTTCTAGTGGCCGAAACTATGAATTATTGCCAAACATAAGTGGCTGCCCCAACAGAAGTGGCTGTACACCAGTTGGTGGGGTGGTGTACTGGGCAGGAGATCGACCCCCAAAATGCTATACTTATCCTGGATATTCCCCTGGGTACCAATAAGGACATTGTAGAGGGAGTACTTTCCAAGATTGAATGTTTACAAAACCCTGTGGTGGTGGGTCGACAGGCTAATCTGGTCGCACAAAGTTTCATGGTGTTAGCAGAGTGTAAGGACCCAGTAGACAGTTCCAAGGTGCCACAAACTATCACCCCGAAGGAGCTCTCACTGCCTGGAGAGTGATAACTAAAGACAGTAAAGACCCCGGGAGGAATAAGCCCCCACCCCCACTATCTGAGACTTTTGAGGAGAAATTTGCTAAGTTGTTGCTGGTGGAAGGGAAAACTTTGGAGGACTTAAAGAAACTATTCCTGCCACCTGGGGGCGTTCCTCCCCCAACACCCCCTCCCGCTCCAGCACCCTTATTGCCCCTCCTTCTGTGCCTGTGCCAGCGCTGGCTCCTATGTCTGTACCTGCCATTAGTCACGACTGTTACCGAAGGTTGAGAATCTTCTCCGGCACCCTTCCCACCCCCCAAGGGGAGGATGATTAGGAGACCTGGATAGATTATGTTGCCCCTTTGGTACCTGAATGGCAGTGTGCAGAGGCTGAGAAATGGAAAAGGATCATAGAAAGTTTGAGGGGTCCCACCCTAGAGGCCATTACATTTCTGAGGTCTACAAACCCTGATGCATCTACCCAGAAGTACCTATCTGCACTCGAAGGCAATTTTGGGAGCACTGAGTCAGGGGAGAACTTGATGTGGAAATTTCAAGGTACAAAACAATGGGCAGCGGAAAGTTTGTCTGCATATGTTACTCGTCTGGAAAGAGCGCTGCAAAAGGCTTACCGAAAAGGTGGGGTAGCCGCCAGTGACTTAAACCATATGAGGTTGGGGCACATACTGCAACATGCAAAACATTCTCAATTGCAGCTTCTTCAATTAAGGCTTCCAGATAGAAGGGGTAACCCACTGGATTATTGTGACTTGATGAAAGAACTCCGGGAGGTTGAAGATGAAGAGGGGGATTGTAATTCTACGGTGAGCGCAGCCCAAGTGATCTCGACATCGGAAGGCCCTTCTGAAATGGGGACCAATGAGGGTGTGCCGCCATGGGATGAACTGCTGAGAGAGTTCAGAGAAACAAAAAACAGTCTCTTTATCAAGACCGCTTCTGCAAGTACAGGCACCGACTCTTATCCAACTGCATCTGCTATGGGGGTGTCCACCCAGGCATCTCCTGCTGACAGCAGCTTGAAATTCGATGTCTTGACTATAGAAGTAAGAGAACTGATGAGATGTCTCCAAATGTTCAACACACAGTAGACAGAGATGGCACCAAGGTTTTCAGTTAGTAGTACCACCGCCCCAGCTCCCAGTGTGATGCCTCGGCCAACCCAAATCCCAGAAAACATCTTTTGCCATAATTGTGGGAAGGATGGGCACATGAAGAGAGAATGGCAGTCCACAAAAGACCTAAATAAAGTTGCATACAGGCTTTAAGGAGAGCTTCGGAGAACAAATCAGCGGTCAAGGAGTACCCAAAATGACTGCAGTGAGGGTTCAAGAAGTAGTAACTCAAATCCCTATGTGGCTAAATCATCTCTCCAGGCCCCTGCTGCTGTCCCTGCAGACTGGTCCAAAATAGTAGGCCCTTCAATGGAGACTACCATGGCTGTGAGTGGTATTCCTACTCGGGCTGTGCTGGACAGTGGGTTGCAAGTGACCATTGTATTTAAGGACTGGTATGACAGACACTTATCTGCTGTGCCCTTACAATCCATGGAAGGCCTATATGTGGGGCTCATGACAAATCTTATCCCTACCTAGGATATGTCCACCTCTGGTTGTCATTTCCGCAGCTGCAACTGGTGTAGAGAGCAAGTCGAGACACTGGCCTTAGAGTGTCCCCCTACTGGACTGTATGATGGGGTTCCCCTGTTAATTGGGACCAATGCCCATATGTTTGGGAGACTGGCACAACTCTGTCACAAGAAACAAGGGCGACGGACTGGGAGGGCCCTAAGAATTCCCGCTCTGATCAAGAGGGCCTATGATTTGCAACAGAACCCCAAGAGAGGGGACCAGGATGAACCGGTAGGGGTCGTGTGGAAGAAGGATCCCGATTCAATGGTACTGGCCCCTAATGCCCAGTGTACCATTCAAGGGGAGGTCCACCTCCGCAAAGATGTCAAGAACAAAATACTGATGCTGGATGCGCCAGGCGATGGAAAATTGCCAGAAGGATTATTCGTTGAGCCCAGCATCTTACCAGCTCATGCTTATGCCTATGCACGACGAATGATGGTTCAGATTCATAATGTGTTAGATAGGGAGATCTGGGTGAACAGAGGATACACCCTAGCTACTGTATGGTTCACTGCACAAACACTGCAGTGTTGCCCAGCAACAAGCACTCTGGCAAGACAGATAGAGTGACTCCCGACTTGTTTGATTTTGGTGACTCCCCGTTGCCTGCTGAATGGAACACTAGAACTAGCCAGAAACTTGCCCAGAGAGATCAAGTGTTTTCGTTGAAGGAATGGGACGTGGGATGTGTCCAGGGTGTGGAGCATCACATATGCCTGCACGATGAACGGCCATTTTGAGAGAGGTCTCGACACCTAGCCCCTGCAGATATAGACGATGTGAGAAGACACTTGCAGGAAATGCTTACAGCTGGTGTGATACAGGAATCCAGGAGCCCATATGCTTCTCCCACTGTAGTTGCGTGTAAGAAAAATGGATCTGTGAGAATGTGTGTTGATTATCGAACTCAGCATCGGCGGACCATCCCCGATCAATACACCATGCCCCGCATACAAGATGCTCTGGATTGTTTGAATGGAAGCAAATGGCTCTCAGTGTTGGATCTTCGCAGTGGATATTACCAGATTCCGATGGCTTTGGAGGACCGTAAGAAGACAACTTTCATCTGTCCTTTGGGGTTCTATGAATTCCTGAGAATGCCACAGGGGATATCGGGTGCCCCAGACACCTTCCAGCGACTGATGGAATGAGTGGTGGGAGACATAAATTTACTGGAATGCCTGGTGTACTTGGACGATGTCATCGTGTTTGGGAGCTCCCTAGAGGAACATGAGAGTTGACTGTTCAAAGTACTAGACCGACTGGAAGATTTCGGCCTCAAGCTGTCCATTGACAAGTGTCAGTTTTTTCAAACCTCTGTGAAGTATGTGGGACACATAGTGTCTACAGAGGGGATAGAAACTGATTCTAGTAAAGTTGAAGCCTTGACTACTTGGCCCCAGCCCCACAATTTGAAAGAAATACAACATTTCCTGGGATTCTGTGGCTACTACCACTGGTTCATAAAGGACTGTTCCAAAGTGATTTGGCCACTCTTGAAACTTACCCAGGGTTACCCTCCTACCAATCGGAAATACAATAAAGGGTCCATCAAAAAACCAGACAAAGAATATTTCCACCCAGGTGAACTTTTCGGGTCCTGCTGGATGCCTGACTGTGAAGCAGCTTTCCATGAAGTCATATACCAGCTCACCCACACCCCCATCCTCGCTTATGCTGATCCCACCAAACCCTATGTGCTACATACTGATGCCAGTCTGCAGAGTCTAGGAGCTGTACTGTATCAAGACCATGAGTATGATTTGAGACCAGTGGCATTTACCAGTAGGAGCTTGACCCTGTCAGAGCGAAACTACCCTGTGCACAAGTTGGAGTGCCTTGCATTAAAATGGGCCATTGTCGACCAGTTTCATGAATACCTCTATGGGGTGAAAATATTGGTGAGTACCAACAATAACCCATTGACTTATGTATAGACTTCAGCTAAGTTAGACGCCATGGGGCACCGGGTGGCTTTCTGCATTGTCAACATATGATTATGCTGTCGAATACAAACCAGGCCTGAATCATATTGATCGGGGGCCCATTTCCAAGAGCGATTGGGTCAGGCTGTCTGAACTTGACATCCGAGCATTGTGACAAAAGTTTGATAGAAATGAACAGATGTCTACGGACACAGTGAACTGCTTAGTAGATTGCTTGGGCCCCTCTGACACCTGCATACCTGCTGCATATTGCCACTGCTCTGCTCTAGATATTAGTGCACTACCTCAGTTTGACAATGACAGCATTCAATGGGCTCAATCCCGAGATCCTATGATTCAGCCAGCACTTGATGCCCTTCGTGCAGGAAAAGATGTTTACAAGTTGCGTTCCTCTGATCTGAGAACCGCTTTATTGTTTAAACAAGGCCTCAGGTTGAAGCCTCTTAATCAATTGTTGTATAGAGTGACTGTAGATCAGGGTGGCCAAATAGACAAGCAACAATTGGTCCTGCCCACAGCCTTCAAAGATTTGGTACTGAGGTCCCTCCACAATCATATGAGCCACCTCGGTATCGACCGGACCCTTGACCTAGTACGATCTCGATTCTACTGGCCCAAGATGGGGGCCAATGTTGAGCACCACGTAAGGACTTGTAGTCGCTGCCTACAGAGAAAAGCCCTGCCACAGAGGGCTGCCCCCCTTGTCAACATTACTACCAGTACCCCAATGGAACTAGTCTGTATAGACTTCTTAAGTTTAGAGCCTGATCAGTGAAACATTGGCAATGTGTTAGTGGTTACGGACCATTTCACATGGTATGCACAAGCTTTTCCCACCAAAGATCAAAAAGCATCTACCATGGCCAAGGTGCTAGGGGGAAATTGCTTCATCTACTATGGTGCCTTCCAGTGAATTCACTCTGATCAGGGCCGGGACTTTGAACGTCGGCTAATCAAAGAAATGCTCTCTCTATGGGGTTGCAAAAGTCAAGAACCACCCCTTATCACCCACAGGGGGATCCTCAACCTGAATGCTTTAACCGCACCCTACTAGACATGCTAGGCACCCTACACCCAAAAGATAAGTATAAATGGAGCCAGCAAATTAGCACCTTGGTACACGCATACAGTTGCGCAAAGAATGATGCTACCAGATTCTCTCTCTACCACCTCTTGTTCGGGAGAGAGGCCCTGTTGCCTGTTGATGTCTGTTTTTGGGTTTCTTCTGATGGGGTCTGAGCCAAAGATTACCTGCAATATGTACAAAAACTGAAAGCTCAATTGAACCATGCCTATCAACTGGCCCAGACAATGGGCACCAAAAGAAATCTAGCCAACAAGGAGAGACATGATAGAAAAGTAAAGGCTCAAGAGCTTAGACCTGGAGACCGTATGTTGTTGCAAAATTTAGGATTGCATGGTAAACACGAAATTGCTGATCGATGGCACCATCTTCCCCATGTCATATTTGGAAAGCTGGATGATTTGCCAGTGTACAAAGTGCGCCCAGAGAATAACTCCAAAGCTGTCAAGACCATGCACCGCAACCACTTGCTACCTATTGGTCAAGTTATAATTGAGGCTGAACCCACCAAGATTGTTTCCCCCGGACCACTGACTCATGCTGCTGCAAGAAAGAAACAGAGTCAGCCTGCCCCCGTGGTTGCTGATTTAAGACTTTCCCCGCAGCAGGTCCAGAATGATAGTGACTGCCAGTCTAACTTGGATGACAGTGAGTGTGATAATGCCTATTACCCCTCATATGAACTGAGTCAGTTGTTTCGTGGAAATCCTATGTTGAATTATGGGGATGAAGCCGGGCCTTCTGGACTGCCTAATGCCCTGGCATCATCCTTGGAGCCAATGCTCCCTGATGGTGAAGTGCAAAATATCACATCTGAGGATGCTGAGTCTTTGTGTATCATGGAACTGTATGATTTGCCTGAAGGAGAGGCTGATGGTATAAGTCTTTCTGGTGACATGCCAGAACTTGAGAAACACTATGAGAGTGCTGAAAACCCTCCTTCAGTGCCAGAGTGTCTTCAAAATGAGCCAAGTGTTATAGAAACAGAGACTACAGAGCAAGGGGCTGACAGTGCTCTCAGCTTGGACATTCCCCTTCATGCAGAGGCACCCCTCACAAGTGATGAAAGCTACAAGACCATTGCTGAAAGTACAGAGACTGTGGTTGTTCACCCAGAAAGACTGGCCGAGCTGTCAAGCCAGTGGTGCGCTTCAGTTACGATTCTCCGGGAGGTCAGTGGATTTGCTCTCAATGTAGTCCACAAAGGTGTTTATGTCTCTCAGAGCTCACTGCCCAAATTGAGCTTGACGGCCATTCCAGGTTACTTGTTCTGCCCTCTCACTATGGTGCCCCTGCCCCATCCAGCTCCCAACTTAGCTGATAGGAAGGGCCCCTCTTGCATTGTTTAGAGTACAAGAAGTTATATAGATTCTGTATAGTAATGTTCAGTTTACCTGTGTGAAATATGCATAATGTATTGTCAGAATGGAAATTATATAGTGGAGTACATTGAAATGTATAGTAAAGTGACAAGTTATGCCAACTGATGAATCAGATAGTACTTGTATAGCATGCTAATGGTATAAATATCTTGTATATGTTGCATTTTCAATGTTATGATGGTATAGAATTGAAGTGGATGCCAAGTTTTCCCAGGCAGGGAAGGGTGTAACCCCCTACAAATGGGGGTTCCCAAAAAGTCTTCCTTGAGCTTGCCTAAATGCTCACTGCCAGATTGGTGTAGTGCCTTTTAGCAGTTTAAATGTGATTACCAGAGCTTGTATAGCCTTGCAGTTTATGTAATCTGAGAGGGAGCTCAGTTGAAAGATGTAACTATTTAATGAAAATCATTTAGAATGATAATAATAATGTAATTTGTCCAACCTGCTTTCTTTGTAGCAAGGACTGTTTTGTTTGTCTCCACTATCTTGGTCCTGGACTGCAAATTGGACCAAACAGTACTGGTGGGACCTAAAATGTAGCCGGAAAACAGGAGCCGTCTGAATTCAAAATCTGTAGGGACTTTAGTTTGGAGCTTTTTTGTGTTTTTTGCAACTGAAGGGGGAGCTCTTGCTTTGACTGACAGCCAAATCAGCCAACCAAATCTTTTGGATCTTGGGGAAGTCCTGGGCTGCCTGCAGTTTTCAGTTAGAACTAAGCTGAAAGCTGAGCAAGAAGGAGCTGAAGTGTTTCTGAGCAGTAATCCTGAGTGGATTTGCATGGGAGAACTCTGAAAAGGCTAAGTTTTTGGCCTGCATGCCGGTATGCTGCTCCTGAGAGGGAAAGAAGAGAATTATTTTGGACTAAATCCAAGTTTGTGTGACTAAAGTAAGCTACTGAAGTGGGCCAGGCTCAATGTGAAGAAGACTGAATATTTTTGTTGAATGCGATCGGCCTATCAGGAGTTCCAGCTACCCCTAAGCTCCCGGTGTGTGCAGAGACTTTGCGATTGTGCTTGAGGAGCACTAGAATTCCCGTACATGTAAATGTGCTGTGAGCTGCTAGTGGGTTGTGAGTTAGTTCCCCACTGTGTGAACTGTGTTCTGCTTGCTGGAAGCTGTATTCAGCCCAAAACAGACTGCTTCCAAACTTGTCTCCATGTGGTCTGGGCTTTGCCAGACTGGCCCAGCCAGACTACCCACTGCACAGAGAAGCCATCAATGAGAGACCTGCCTGGGGATCAGCCCCCTGCTCCACGCTTGAACAGGAATGATGGCTCTGCAACTTGTGTGGGCCCTGCTTCTCCTGGCATTCCAGATCAACCACCTGCAGTCTCGATTTTCGTCCAGCCTGTGTCCAGCTTGGGTATCGTGAGTAAATACCAGGGTAGCTCCCTACAACAACAGCTTAATCTGATTGTGTCATCTGATTGTCTTGTTGTTTCGTTTCCTTTACAAACTGAGCCCTCTGGCTCCTGATTACAATACTGTGTACTGTGCATGTTGTGTTTTCCATCACAGGGCCCCAACCAGCTGCAACCCCAGGCAACTGTCCTGGCTAGCCCATCTCTTCTCTCCCTGGGTACCCAGAGGTGGACTGTGTGGGGGGGACTCTAAGTGCATGCACAACTGCTTGACTGGTATAACCTTTAAGCTAATTAACCTGATTTTGCCCCTCCCTTGTTCAAGTCAACCGAATAAATCAGATCTAACTTTTACTGCATGTATTCTGACTGTGGTTCTAGTTTGTGGTCAAAGTGCTGTACTGTTGCTATTTGCTGTGCATAACCTTGTTTTACAGGGGGTCCCCAGGGTTGAGCCAGAGGAACCAGCCCTGGTTGTAAGTGCAAACAGTGTGGGTACTTGTGTAGTGTACCAGGGGTATTGTGAAAGTGATTATTGTATGGTGTTCAGGCCACAAGAGGGGAAAGATGGGGGTTACAGTGTCCCAGAGGGCTGTGCCCAGGTTAGCTTGACCACTACCAACCCTGACCTCTGGGTGGAGGCACCCGTTTCAGAACTCAGGCCCCTTAACCTGCTACTAACCAAGGAGGAAGGGGTAGTAGCTCTTGGGATAGCGCTACCTAGGGGTTACATAGGGCATCAAAAATGACCCTACTCTTGGATGTGCCTGCAGCAAAGATGCTCCAGTTAACATCTGGCATATTCAGGTCCCCCGTCAACAACATCTCCCCTTTTTCTGCCATTCTAAGAATGCCTTCTATCATTTCCTTTTCCATTCCCTCCCCCTGAGATGTGGGTCTGTATACAACCCCCATGCGGATTGCAGTGCCATTTCCTGTCTCTAGGGTGACCCAGAGTGCTTCATCTGCTCCCTGTTTACTCTTTAGTTCTGTTGCTTTGATCCCTTCCCTCACATAGAGAGCTACTCCTCCTCCTCCTCTTTTACCCTCCCTGTCCCTCCTGTAGATTGTGTATCCTGGTATGTTGACATCCCAGTCATGGTTCTCTATGTACCATGTTTCTGTGACTGCCACAATATCCAGGCATCCCTCTTCCATCAAGGCCACTAGTTCAGAGAGCTTGTTACACAGTCTATGGGTATTGGTACTCATCACCCTCAATTTTTTAATGGCTCTACCCCTTTTAGCCATCCCTGTCCTTACTGCCTTTGCCTTTTTTTGCATTTACTTCTGTCCTGCTCCCTAATGACTTCTCTGCCTTGGTGTTTACCTCACTAATTACCGTGTTTTGTGGGGTAAGGCTGGGATTTCCCTGCTCCTTTTCAGTGCCTCCCCCCTTGGCTAGTTAAATGCTTGCCAGTGAAGCATTTAAGCCTATCACCTAGCATCCTGGTTCTCCCTCTGGACAGATGCAGACCATCGCACCAGTATAGGTCTGCATCCCTCCACGTGGCTCCCCAGTCTCCAATGAAGCCAAAACCCTGAGTTCCACACCAGTTTTTCAACCATTCATTGAATTCCATGGTATGGAGTACCCTAGCGTCACCCTTGCCATAGACAGGCAGCACCTCTGAGAAGGTTACCATATGTGCTACTTGTCTAAGTCCCCTTCCCAACTCTATAAACTCCTCTTGCACTGCTCCAATCCCATTCCTAGCCAGGTCATTTGTCCCTAGGTAGACAATGCCATCCAACTCCCTCCCATTGTGCAGCTGCTCCCACGATCCTGAGGATTCACTTCCTGCCCCTCCAAGCCATGGCGCCATGCAGGCACCTTACCTCCGCTCCCCTTCCTCCCCCATTTCTACCCCCCTAATGATTGAGTCCCCCACCAGGAGTTGTTTCCTTCCCTGTGGGGTCCTGTGCCACCCTCTTGTGGGTCTCCTTTGTAGAGGTTCCCAGCATCCTCCTTGGTCTCCACTGCAGGTGCCTCCATAGAGGAACCACTATCTGCCAGAACAGCGTATGAATTGTGGAGAGGTACAGCTGGAGGGATGCACCTCTGTTCCACCACCCTCTCCCTCTCCCTCCCTGAGCCCACCTTGGTCCAGCCGCTCCTCTTTCTTGGCAACCTCTGAGGTAGCAGTGGTGGCCCTGATGGTCCCTGGGTGGGGGAGAAGATTTCATGATTCCTAGCCAGGTCAGCCTGAAGACGGGCAGCCTCCTCCCTCAGACCAGAGAGGTGCCTGCAAATAGGGCAGTATCACAGCCTCCAGGATGTCTCCCAGAACACTGCTGCCCCACAGCCATTGCACTGCACCACTCCCATCATGTCTTATTTTGTGTCCCCTCTCCAGTTGCTCTGTATGCTTACTCTCTCCTCTCCTTACAACTCTCACCCTTCCTGTTCTGGGACAGCAACTTCCTGTATGCTTCAGTAGTCTCCTTCTTCCTTGCTCAGAGTCAGCCCTCCAGTAGCTAGGGGGAGAAAGAGCTACTTTTTTACAGCTGCAGTAGGCAGAGCCTGCAGACATTTTGCATGTACAAAAGAGGTGATGTCATGTTTTCTGTCTGTGGAACTGACTGAAGGTGTAAATAGTCTCCTCCGCCTTACCCTCCTCCAAGAAATGTTTTCTGCCCTCAAATAAATATGCCTTCATGTTAGTCAATGGTTGCAGTGCACTATTTTCTTTCTTAAGTGGGAGGTACAAGAACTGGAACCTGAGTAGTGGTAGGCAACATTTGTTTTTTGGGGGGGACTAAGATCCACCCCCACCTCCACCCAAGAAACTCCTAAAGATCCACCCCACCTTTTTTTTGGTTCATGTGGAAGGGGCATGAGGTGGATCTATCATGGTGGAACAATTGACTATCAGAGCTACCTGGGGCATCAAAGCTTAAGCTTCAGAAGGAAAGAAAAAGCCTGAAACTGTATCCTCATACAGCACTTGTTTAAACAGCCTTGGCTCAGCTTACATTCCTTTCCTGGTAACACATTTTCACAAATACATTCAAACAGACGAAAAGTCCCTCCTGGTGGGTATAGGGTGTTATTCAGACCTGTCCTCCAACCCTACCCCCACCACCTTACTCTGTATTTTGCATCAGCTGAAGCATGTCAGTACAGCGCAAGAGGCTGCACTGTATATTTTTTACTGGGCTTGCAGTTTTAAAGGAGTAGTCCACTCAGAATATGCAAAAACTTATGTTATGCAGAGTATTTTGATTTGTATGTTAAGTCCTAGTGTGCCCTTCCCTCCGTTTGCTAATAGGAGTTTTTCCTAAATTAGCCTATTAGCAGATACCTGAGAGCTAGCTAACTGGGGTTTCTGTAAGGAAATCACTACTAAATTAAGTTCTAATTCACTATTGTTGTTTTCTAAGTGTATCAGGTCTAGCTTGCAGGAGTGATTTAATTTTTAAACTTTTAATTCCATCAAACTATACACAACCATAAAAGCACATAAATTGCCCAGATCATTAGCGCTATAATTAGTTAAGAGTCTAGCTGTTTTCTTACAGAAAACCCACTCAGTTAGATTTCAAGTATTTGCTAAACTATAAATGTAGGTACCAGCATTCTATTAGGTAGAACTAGCATTTAGTGCTGACTTTGCTCTGTGACATGATTTTCATTTTTTTTTTTTTTTTTACAAATGAAGTGTATGGTACAAAGCTGCAGCCTAGAAACTGCAAACTACTTTAAAGTCACTTTTTCTCCTGTGTGTGATATAGCATGATAACAATAGGATGACAGTGACTATTTCAGCTACACATTTGATCCCATTTTACAATGGTTCATTGCACTACACATTTAGTGTATCCCACTTTTTCAAATAATAAAACAAATATTCACCAAACTAAATAACTCACACAAACATATTTTCATACTTCATTAAAAAGATACTTCTCATTTGTAACTCCCCCCCACCCAAAAAAATTGAAAATCATGTCACAGAGCAAAATCAGCACTAACTGCCAGTTCTACCTATTGGAATAGAGGAGGCAGTATAGTGTAGTGGTCTAAGGCTCTGAGCTGCAAACCTGGTGTCCTGGGTTTGAATCCCACAGCCTCCACGTGTGTACTGTGTGTCCCTGAGCAAATCACTTAACTTCCTTGTGCTCCCAGGTCACACCTGTAAACAAGCTTTAGTGAGTCTCTCCTGGTTAAAAAAAAAAAAAAGAATGCTGGTACCTACATTTACAGTTTAGCAAATACTTTAGAGCTAACTGAATGAGTTGTCTGTAACAAAACTGCTATAGTCTTTACTAATTATAGCAGTCAGGGCTCGAAATAACCGGCTGTCCGCCTGTCTAGGACAGCTGGTTTTTACTTGGGACAGCTGTTTTTGCCTACCTGCCTGTCCCTGGGACAGGCGCTTTACAGGTGAGTGCTTTACTAGCGCTGAATCCCTTTTTTTCCCCCCAGCAAGTTCCGGGGGTGTGCTGGGCACTAGGACCCAGTGGAGTTTGGAGGCAAGGAGGAGCCATGGACGAGCCGCACAGTCGCACATATACCCGCTCACCCACCCAGCCTGCCCATCACTGCCAATGTCAGGTGACTTACCAATTCTTCAGTCACCTGACATCCTTCTGTCTGCTCTGGTGATGCGGGCGGGAAGAGCTGAAGACAAATGGGCATTCTCGTCAACCGCGCATGCGCAGATTACTGTTGCACATGCGGGGTTGACGTGAGTACTCGCTCTGCTCACTTTCAGCGCAGTTCTCATAGGAGAAGGACGCCGAGAGCAGAGCGAAGTTTTGTAGCTAGCTCAGGCTGATTAATTTAAAAAAATACCCAGTGACTGAAAAAAAAAGCAGCTCTCAGGCTAGCAGAGGGGGGAAGGAGAGGAGAGAACTGTTAGTCTGGGATTCGGGAAACTTGAACTTACTACCTGTAATCTCTCTCTTATAAAAGGGGGAAAGTAAAAAAGTAACACAGCTCAAAACAGAGTTAAGGCAGGAAGGAAATCTGAATATTAGGCAGGGGCTGTTCTCTCCACATGGTTGAAAGAGCAGTGGGAGGGTGCCCTTCTGAGACAGAATTAAAAATTATCTCTTTCTATCACTGATTTTGTGAAAAAAAGGACTTCTGCAAATTCTGAACAGCCCTTCTCAGGGCTCTAGCATTTGGGGGCTCAGTTTGTGTGAATCAGTCCTGCTGGTACTTGGAGGAGGAGATGGAAGATAAACGAGGGGGATTCTTAAGTCTCAAAGTGAAAAAAAGGACTTCTGCAAATTCTGAACAGCCCTTCTCAGGGCTCTAGCATTTGGGGGCTCAGTTTGTGTGAATCAGTCCTGCTGGTACTTGGAGGAGGAGGAGGAGAGGGGAGATAAACGAGGGGGATTCTTAAGTCTCAAAGTGAAAAAAAGGACTTCTGCAAATTCTGAACATCCCTTCTCAGGGCTCTAGCATTTGGGGGCTCAGTTTGTGTGAATCAGTCCTGCTGGTACTTGGAGGAGGACAGGGGAGATAAACGAGGGGGATTCTTAAGTCTCAAAGTGAAAAAAAGGACTTCTGCAAATTCTGAACAGCCCTTCTCAGGGCTCTAGCATTTGGGGGCTCAGTTTGTGTGAATCAGTCCTGCTGGTACTTGGAGGAGGAGAGGGGAGATAAACGAGGGGGATTCTTAAGTCTCAAAGTGAAAAAAAAGGACTTCTGCAAATTCTGAACAGCCCTTGTCCGAGGTTTTACAGGGAGGGAAAGAAAAAACTAAACAGACTGTTCACATCTTCTAATATATCTGACCATCAATTCACTGTAGTGTCCACTGTCTTCCAGAGTGCTTACTGTACTTTAAATTCGTACTAGCTAAGTAAACCAAAAGGGGAAAAAATGTCTTTGTTAAAGTTTGGCTTTAAAAAAATTACAGGAAAGCCTTTAGTTTCAAGCCAAGAGGGAGGAGAAAGCTCGGGTTCTTCTATGTGTACTGCTTCTCCATTACTGATAGACTTAGTAGCACTAACTACTCTGCCCCACCATTGTATTACAGATGTGACAACATGAGTGCCAGTGCTGATATGCCAGCAACTCTGACTACTGTTGAAAGTAGGCGGGAGTCCGGGGCCAAAAGAAAACGGGGTTCCAGGAGACCTGGAAGAAAAATAGGAGTGGCTACTATATGAGCCTGATGTGGGCATGACCTGCTCATACTGCAAAAATACTTAAGGGAGACAAACACTTCATGAGTGGCTGTAAGAGCATGAGACTTGAAAATGTTCGAGCTCATGAACTCTCCAAACCTCATAAATTAGCCAATGAAAAAAATACTGTGTCTAACACAGACCCTTCCAACTTAGCAATAGAACGAGGAATAATACAAATGGAAAAAAATGAGGCGACACAAGTGGAACATTTGTTTAGAACAACTCTTTATTTGATTAATTCAGAACGCCCATTCACAGATTTCCCTGGCATCTTAGAATTACAACATGTAAATTATGCAAATGTTGGAGTCAGTTATAAAAGTGACAAACAGGCAGCAACGTTCACACATTTTATTTCAGAATCAATAAGGATAAAAGATGCAAAACTGGTTAACAGTAACACTTTCATCTCTGTCCTATGTGACTCGAGCACTGATGCCTCAGTAATAGAAGAGGAGGCAGTCTATATTAGGACAATGGAAAATTTCCGTCCAGTTAACAAATTTGTTTCCCTTCAGCCAGTCTCTATTCCAAATGGTGAAAGCATTTATAACTCAATAGGTGATGCCTTAGAATTCACCTTGGACTGTAAAGACTGGAAAGAAAAAATTGTTGCTTTTGGATCTGATGGGGCACCCGTCATGTTGGGTAAAGTGACTGGGGTCTTTGGCAGGATTTTGAAAGACGTACCTCATTTGTTAGGGATTCAGTGCAGTGCCCACAAGTTGGAGTTAGCCATAAAGCAATCAGCAACATCTATTCCATACATGAAAACAACAGATGAAGTCTTAATGGGTATCTATAAAATATACCATAAGTCTCCCCAAAACTGGGCCGGTCTCAAAGAGTTAGCCAGTAATAAGAGGTACACCATTCACAAACCAGTTAACGTGTCAGGGACCCGGTGGGTTGCACACAGAGAAAGGGCTCTGTCTGTTATTCTGTCCAGCTACAAGGCCTTAGTTGTACATTTACAGCACATTGCTTCCACACCAGGGCAAACAAAAGATCAGGCCAGTGGGTTGTTCAAAACAATAAGTACTGTGAGATTTGTCCTCTTTCTCAGTTTCTGGCTGAATACCTTTCTGTTATGATGGCCTTCAGTCTAACTCTACAGAGAGACAGCTCAACAGTAGAAACAATAGTCAGCAAGGTTGAAAGCACGGTGCTCTGGCTAGAGAACTACCCTGCACAGGATAAACTTGACAAAGTCTGTAACGATTGCTGTTGCTCCCCTGACTCTGACACAGCTGACAGTGACACTAACACAAGTCGACTGACAGGCTCAGCCACTACTCAGGTTCAGTTCCGTGGATCTGATATCTTCCTTAACTTAGAAGGGATATTCTATAGATAGAACCAAACAGGCAGTGTTGCGTGATGTTACAAGCCTTCTTTCATCAACAATTGAAAGTATTAACTCACGATTTTCCAATTTTAAAACAGACAAAGTCCTACGGTCATTCAGTATATTTAACCCATTACAGTTACCAGATAGTGACCAACTAGCCTTTATGGCAATGAGGAAGTCAGAACCCTCACAGAGCACTACAGTGACCTACTGAAGAAACACAATAATAATATAAACTTGATTGAAGCGCAATGGTTAGAGCTTAAACCACTTATGAAAAATCACTGAATGAGCTGTCTCCGAAATTTCACTATTTGGATTTCTGGCAAAAAATTCTCCATAATGATGCACATGAACAGCAATTCCCTGATATTCTGGTCTTAGTCACAATAGCTCTACTGATCCCAACCCAAACTGCAGTAGTTGAGAGAGGATTCAGGTTGATGGGCAGAGTGAAGTCTGACTGGCGGTCCTGTCTGTCTTCTATGACTACATCTGAACTAATGCGTGTCAAGCTGTCAGATGCTAGCGTTGCTACATTTGACCTGCAGGATGCCATAACACTATGGTTCAAATCTGGAAAACAAAAGAGAAGACCTCATGTGAGACCATATGGTTGCAGACTAGATTCAAGTTCTGATTCAGAAATAGACTAGACTCAATCAGTGTTTTACCTTGAAAAATAACCCCCCCAAAAGCAACAGTTTTCTCTCTTTCCACTTTACAGTCCATTTTAAGTTTTAAGTTTAAAATTCACCTCACAAAAATGTGGACAGGTAAAACTTTGTCCGGACAGGCAACATTTACATTCCACCTGTCCCTCGGACAGGCATGTCAAAAAAATTATTTCTAGCCCTGATAGCAGTGGTGATCTGGGGAAATTTCTATGATTTTTATTGTTGTGCATAGTTTGATGAAATTACATTTTAAAATAAAAACACATATTACTGCTAGCTAGACATGACACACCCAAAAAAACGCAACTAGTGAATTAAAGCTAATTAGTAGCTGTTTTCTTACAGAAACCCAGTTAGGTAGCTCTCAGGCATCTGCTAAATTGTAACTGTTGCCATTTGTGCTCACTGGATAAGAATAGTTACAAAGCTCTGCTGTTGTGAACTTATTTTAAAAAGCACTGCATATGCTAAATCTACAGGCCTGGCTACATCACTGTCACATGAGACAGGGTGCATTGTAGGAGGCAGAAAGCAATAAACCTATTTGTGATGGAGATCCCCAGGGGGTCATGTAACTACCCTAAAGCTAGCAGCCTAATTTAGGAAAAACTCCTAATAGCAGACAGAGGGAAGGACACACTAGGACTTTACATACAAATCAAAACACTGCATAACATATGTTTTTGCAAATTCTGGGTGGACCACTCCTTTAATTGAGCCATCAACAATCTGTATCCTTCCAAGAACCACTTTACATGGTGTGCATACCAGCGTGGTTATTTCACTCTTATTTACAGCTTTACACCTTTATCAGTTTTTTAATTGCAATTGTGTCTAAACTCTCCACCATATAGCCTCCAGTCTCCCACTATACCTGCATGCATTGCAGCACTGTTTCACTGCATGCAGGGAGGTCAGAGGCTACCAGGACATATGCAGACAGCAGTGTGGAGCACGGGTGTAGGCTGCAATAATGGCATGCCTCCATTCCACAGTAACTTGACAGCTGTATGTGCACCCCCCAGGTGTACCCCATGTCCCCACCTAACCTACCTCTCTGTCCGCACTTGCCTCCCCAAGGGCCTCCTCTTGATGGTATCCATGTACTGTCCTTGATTACTCTTCTCACTGTGCCTAAGTGTTGGGAGTACCCTGCCTGCCCATGTGTGATGTGGCAGCAATACTACCTGCAGAGCAGTGCCAGTAGTGAACACATACATTAGTGGAACTCCTGAGTGCATCATGGAGCACTGCTGCGGTGGACAATAGACGTGTGACACTGTGTACGTGGAGCAGTGGGGAACACTGAAGGCAGTAGTAGAGGGTCTGTCTTCAGCCATTCAGCAGCAGTACATGAACGTCTGTTGTGCCCAGGTGCCCTAGTACTGGCAGAACTGATGCCATGTCTACCCCTTCCTCTGTCCCTCCCCTTCCCTCCCTCTCACTGACGTAGCCCCTGATTCCAACATACGGATCTCCCCCTCCCTTGAACCTCTCTCTCTGTCACCTCCACAACATAAGTGTGTCTCATAACAGTGAAATATGGTTGTTTACATAATATGACTGTGCCATATACACAGTACTCCATACGACATGTAGGAGGGCATCTCAAAATGCAGCTGTCATCACTGAGTGCACCATGGGATGTGCACTGCTACTACAGGGTTGAGACCACATACGCTATCACACTCAGTGTGGACAGGCTGTAATGTTTTCAAACCATTATCCACACTGTTCACTGGCAGTGTGGACACACTGTAATGTTTACAGTCTGTAACGGTTGGAATCCATTGCAGCTTTTTCGAGTGTAGTGTGGACAGGGCCTGCATGTCTATGTAATTATCTATCTTTCTAACAATTGCATGTATCACTATTTTTACCTATTTCTCAAACAAACCTGCATATCACATTTGCCTGCACTCTGAGCACATACTTATGGAACTGTGCATATTTGTACTCCACTTCTGCATAGACCTCATACTTTCCTAATATTCCCATTATCACAAACATAACTACCTTGCCCTTATCAAAAGTGACCCCAACTGAAAGTTACTATCACATTTTCTATGCTAACAGTCCATCATCATTACACCCAACTTCCTGACATCAACACATTGCTTAAATATAACTTACATCACCTCATGGACAAAAACCCTGTTTCTCTGAAAAAACAAATGAAAAAAACCCTGTGTAAATAATCGCAAGGCTGAACATATGCCAGACATTACTTTTTCACGTACTGCCACCTTCTGTACCATCATGGGGATTTGCATATGTTTCCCATGATGCTTTGCAATATTGGGG
Source organism: Neoceratodus forsteri (assembly GCA_016271365.2). Classification (NCBI taxonomy): domain Eukaryota; kingdom Metazoa; phylum Chordata; order Ceratodontiformes; family Ceratodontidae; genus Neoceratodus; species Neoceratodus forsteri. The sequence continues at coordinate 68,126,094 of JADMNL010000031.1, read as the reverse complement.
TATGTGCAAATGTGTTTTCTTTAAAACATGGCTGTCCGGCCAATATAATCCGGGATAACACATACATCAGTGGCATTTACTCTGGGGTTCTTTTGTGAACCTATATTGCTTCCTATTCCTTCCATTAAAATGTACACCTCAATGCATTATCCTAATAATGTGTATGCCTTCCTTAGAACAGAAACTAAAACAAATCTTACTACTTACAAATCATTGTGTTGTCTCTCCATACCTCCTTAACAATTCCACACAACTTCACTAACTTCTTTATGGAGCCGTGGTGGATCTGACCAGATTTTGTTCCTTCAGGGTTGACAAAACTAATGTTTCTCTATGATACTTCCCTTCCGACTGCCAAACGGGAAGTTCCTGTTGTCAGTCAAATCCACTGGCTATAAAAGCAGAACTGGCTTAGGGTGGGCTGGAGGGCAATTAGTAAGAAAAACGGTGGCTTTTTTAGTCAGTTGCTTTCTGTTCTAAAAGTAAGATTTCTGTTTTCCAAAAGCTAGCAGCAGGAAGTTGTAATTGGAGTTACCTGCTTTTCTACTGCCTAAACCACATTCCCATTTAACCTCTCTCTCTCCCCTCCTACTGATTTAGCAAACTAAGCTGGTACAGTACTCTTCCCGAACACAGAAACACACCTTGACTTTCTTTTTTTTATTTAACCATAAATGTGACCCCCTCCTCTACTTCTAATAAAGTATCTGTTTGCTTAATCTCAACAGGCACTGACTCCTGCTGAGATAGAAGTGCTAAATTAGCAAGACAAAAACGGTAGCTTTTTTAGTCAGCTGCTTTCTGTTCTAAAAGCAAGGTTTCTGTCCTCCAAAAGCTAGCAGCAGCAAAGAAGTTACATTTGGAAATGCTTAGGTGCAGGGACTCTCACATCTACATTTTTCGAGGGGAGGAACTGTCATTTGGAGGTGGTGGAACTCTCATATAATATTCAGTGGAAAAAGATCACAGAGGTGCAGGAAGTCTCATGCAATTGTTGAGACAAGGTGGAACTGAGTTGCTGTGGGTTCCTGTCCAGTTTAACCCCTGCTTTTTCTCTAACCTGACTGGGGGGGCTGTGATTTCAACTCTCAGCCTCAGGATACAGTGAGCGAATCAGTACACTAGTACAATAACCTGATCAGTGTGGTGCTGGGAGTCGAACTCACAGCCTTAGGATGCAGATGGTCAGTGCACTGGTATTGCAACCTGATGAAGGAGCAGGGATTTGAGCTCTCAGCCTCAGAATATAGTGAGTCACTGCACCAGTATGGTTGCCCTATCAACAGTGCTGAGATTTGAATTCACAGCCTCAAGATAGAGTGGGTCAGTGCACTGGTACGGTAACCTGACTAGACTGGGTTGAGTTTTGAACTCTCAGCCACCAGACAGAGTGTGTCAGTGCACCAGTATAATAACCTGTCCAGGAAGTGCTGGGTTTTGAACTCACAGCCTCAGGATACAGTGGGTTAGTGCACAGGTACATTAACCTGACTTTGGGGGGTAGGGCTGGGATTCAAACTCTCATCCTCAGGGTACAGTGGGTCAGTGCACTTGTACAGTTACCTGACTTGGGTGGGGCTATGATTTGAACTGTCAGCCTCAGGATACTGTAGGTCAGTGCACTGTGCAGGAACCTGTCTGGGATGGGGAGAGTTGTGATTCAAAGTCTCATCCTCCATCAGGGTACTGTAGCCTAATGAGGGGTGCTAGGACTGGAACTCATGGCTTCAGGATACAGTGAGTCAGTGCAGTAGTACTGTATGGTAACCTGATAGGGGAAGTGGACTGGGATTCAAACTCACAGCCCTCAGAGTACAGTGGGTAAGAGTACTGGTACAATAATCTGACCAGAGGATGCTGGGGTTCAAACTTTCACCCTCAGTCACGATACAGTGCGTCAGTGAACTGGTACAGTAACCTGAACAAAGGTATGCTGGGATTCAAATTCTCAGCCGCAGGATACAGTTGATCAGCGCACTAGTTCAGTTACCTGATGGAGGGTGCTAGGAGTTAAATTCACAGCCTCAGGATACAATGGATCTTCCCTGGTGCAGTAATCTGGCTGATTAATATACTAGAAGATTGACACACTGTATCCAGAGACTGAGATTCTGTGCCATTCACGCTGTTCTATACAAGTCGAAAAAAATTCAAAGGCTTACACTGACTCTGTTACCAGTGAATTTATACAAGCAATAAGGTTGTGTGAGGTGACTGGGAAGTTAGTGTGAGGCCCCATATCACCCCATGCAAGGTGCTGTTGATGAAGATGAGGTAGTGGGAGGTGTATCCTTGGTTGCTTTCTGTTGGATGAGTCTGTAATTCTCTTCCTCTCTCCCATTAGGTATGTGATCAGCAGCCTAGAACTCCTTGTGGCTGAAGATTATATGATTGTCTACCTGAACGGAGCAACCCCTCGCCGCAGAATGCCTGGATTGGGCTGGCTGAAGAGGTGCTATCAGATGATTGACAGGAGGTGGGTTCCCAGATAATGGTGAGCAGATACAGGTATACAGTTCCAGGGTGTTTGGAAACTACTGTACATGGTACAGTAACCAAAACATGATGATGAACTAGAAACTGCACTGGAGCTCTGAGGCAAGAAAAACATTCCGATGATATTGCCCTAAATCAAATGGCCTGTTTACATCCTGTACTTAGAATCCATAAGTTTACAAACTAAGTAGTATTTTGAGATGATCAGACCCAGCTGTGTTTTAGGAGGTGGGCATACACCATGGAGATATACCCCAATTTGTGTGTCACTCATTTCATCTTGATTATGTGTTGTTGGTCCCAATGAAAGGGTTATACCTTGAGCAATATGCCAAGGCCCTCCAGCGCACGTCAGACACAACTGTGCTGTGTACCATGGCTTATACAGTATGGGTCAGACATAAAAGGGCTTTGCACCATGGGTTGTTCAGTATGGGTAAGAAATAACTGGGCCTTTGACTCTGAGACCCTTGAGAAAGTACCTTTACGGCAAGAAATGCATCAGGCTGTTTACAGTAGGCTGCAGGGATCTCTCTACATAGCTATATGCACAGCACTTTGTGTGCAACAAAATAAAATCCTGTTTTACTATATTTATTGACTCAGTGATTTATGTTCCCCAGTGGTAAGTGTGAGGTTTCCATGTTGCTGGTGTTCTAGACATTAACCTCACACAATACACGTTCCAGTGGGTGATCCTTTCCTGTTTGTCTTGCCTTGTACCATAACACATCCATCACTAGTCAGATATAACTGGACTGTGAACCATAACACATCCATCACTGGTCAGATATAACTGGGCTGTGAACCATGACCCATCCATCACTGGTCAGATATAACTGGCCTGTGAACCATAACCCATCCATCACTGGTCAGATATAACTGGGCTGTGAACCATGACCCATCCATCACTTGTCGGATATAACTGGGCTGTGAACCATGATCCATCCAACACTGGCCAGATATAACTGGGCTGTGAACCATGACCCATCCAATACTGGTCAGATATAACTGGGCTGTGAACCATGACCCATCCAACACTGGCCAGATATAACTGGGCTGTGAACCATGACCCATCCAACACTGGTCAGATATAACTGGGCTGTGAACCATGACCCATCCATCACTGGTCAGATATAACTGGGCTGTGAACCACGACCCATCCATCACTGGTCAGATATAACTGGACTGTGAATCATGACCCATCCATCACTGGTCAGATATAACTGGGCTGTGAACCTATGACCCATCCATCACTGGTCAGATATAACTGGGCTGTGAACCATGACCCATCCAACACTGGTCGGATATAACTGGGCTGTGAACCATGATCCATCCATCACTGGCCAGATATAACTGGGCTGTGAACCATGACCCATCCATCACTTGTCGGATATAACTGGGCTGTGAACCATGACCCATCCATCACTGGTCAGATATAACTGGGCTGTGAACCATGACCCATCCAACACTGGTCAGATATAACTGGGCTGTGAACCATGACCCATCCATCACTGGTCAGATATAACTGGGCTGTGAACCATGACTCATCCATTACTGGTCAAATATAACTGAACCATTCGCCACTGTCCATCCAGCATAGGTCTGAAATGGAGTTTTCATTTCATTTCATTTTATTTTAAAATGAAGGATTATGGACAAAATTGCCTGTTTTCATAGATGACCATGGTCAATGTATACAAACAACAATACATACACATAACAGTTAATGGGTCATGTACCTTGACCATTCCAGCACCAATCAGCCATAAATGGGCCATGTACAGTGACATATGGTGCTGGTCAGACATAACTGGGTCATGTTCCTCACTGGTACTGGTCAGATATAACTGGGTCATGTACAATGACCCATTCAACACTGGTCAGATGGAATAACGTATGGGTGGGTGTGTGAAACCAGAATTTTACACCCCCCCGAGGTGTGGGATGCTACATAAACCCCAAGGGCGAAGCCTGATGGGTTTATACAAGCATTCCACACCAAGGGTGTGTGTAAAATTTGGTTTACATACACCCACTTGAATATTATTTTATTTAATTAATGGCCAACATTTTTGGAATCCATAGTTCTTTTCTTTTTTTCTTTATAGGATGTCAGTTTTATTTTCTTTGTTTTGATGTGGTTTTCTGAGGTTTTCTAACATTTTCTGGCTGAGTGCTTTCCCTATGAGGAAGTCTATTCTAGGCAATTGAGAGCGGGTTACTTAGCTCGCGCTGAGGTTACTGCAAGCTGGATTGAGAGACGCTGATTACAACCTCCCGGTTATAATTGAAAACATCAACCATGAGGTTGTAACGCAGAATAAAAGTGTTGTTATCCGTGCTTAAAAAATGCTGGCCATTAATTAAAACAGGGTTATCTACCATGGCCTGTCCAGCACTGGTCAGATATAACCGGGCAATACACCATGATCAGTCCTCACTAGTCAGATATAACTGAATAATGTAACATGACCCATCCAACACTGGTCAGATATTCTGGGTCATGTAACATGACCCATCCAACACTGGTTAGATATAACTGGGTCATGTTACATGACTCATCCAGCATTAGTCAGATATAACTGGGTCATGTAACATGATTCATCCAACACTGGTCAGATATTCTGGGTCATGTAACATGACTCATCCAACACTGGACAGATATTCTGGGTCATGTTACATGACCCATCCAACATTGGTCAGCTATAACTGGGTCATGTAACATGACCCATCCAGCACTGGTCAGATATAACTGGGTCATGTAACATGATCCATCCAACACTGGTCAGCTATAACTGGGTCATGTAACATGACCCATTCAACACTGGTCAGATGTAACTGGGTCATATAACATGACCCATCCAGCACTGGTCAGATATTCTGGGTCATGTAACATGACCCATCCAACACTGGTCAGATATAACTGGGTCATGTAACATGACCCATCCAACACTGGTCAGATATTCTGGTCATGTAACATGACCCATCCAACACTGGTCAGATATAACTGGGTCATGTAACATGACTCATCCAGCACTGGTCAGATATAACTGGGTCATGTAACATGACCTATCCAACACTGGTCAGTTATAACTGGGTCATGTAACATGACCCATCCAGCACTGGTCAGATATAACTGGGTCATGTAACATGATACATCCAACACTGGTCAGATATTCTGGGTCATGTAATATGACCCATCCAACACTGATCAGATATAACTGGGTCATGTAACATGACCCATCCAACACTGGTCAGATATAACTGGGTCATGTAACATGACTCATCCAGCACTGGTCAGATACTGTATAACTGGGTCATGTAACATGACTCATCCAGCACTGGTCATATATAACTGGGTCATGTTCCAGCACTGGTCAGATATAACTGGGTCATGTTCCAGCACTTGTCAGATATTCTGGGTCATGTAACATGATCCATTCAACACTGGTCAGATATTCTGGGTCATGTTACATGATCCATCCAGCACTGGTCAGATATAACTGGGTCACGTAACTTGACCCATCCAGCACTGGTCAGATATAACTGGGTCATGTAACATGACCCATCCAGCACTGGTCAGATATAACTGGGTCATGTAACATGACCCATCTAGCACTTGTCAGATATAACTGGGTCATGTAACATGACCCATCCAACACTGGTCAGATATTCTGGGTCATGTTCCAGCACTGGTCAGATATAACTGGGTCATGTAACATGACCCATCCAACACTGGTCAGATATAACCGGCAGTGCACCATGGTCAATCCTCACTAGTCAGATATAACTGAGTAATGCACCATGACCCTTCCAACACTGGTTAGATATAACTGGGTCATGTTACATGACATGTCAAACATTGGTCAGATATAACTGGTCAAGCACAATGAACCATCCAGCACTGGTTAGATATAACTGGGCAATGCACCATGACCCATCCAACACTAGTCAGATATAACTGAGCCACATACTATGAACCATCCCGCACTGGTCATATATAACTGGGCCATGTACTTGGTCCACTCAGCACTGGCCAGATTGTTTACCATGACCTATTCAGTACAGGCTAGATATAACTGGACCTTGTACTATGACCTATTCAACTTTGGACCAACATTGTGCCACTGCCCATCCAGCTCTGGAGGGATATACATTGGATATGTATCGTGCTTCAACGTAGCATGGGTCAGATATACAGTAAGTGGGCCATGTACTATGGACCAGACACCTTGGGTCGGGCATAATTGGACTGTGCACTATAGATCATCTGGTACTAGTCAGATATGAGTATTGTGTCACACAGAGTAAGCCATAACTTTGTACTTGAGACCACTTGTTGAGCCTTACAGACCATGGGGCTGATTCTAGAAACGATATGCATGTTGCAAAGTGACTTGCGCCACAGGAATGGTGCAAGTAGCACTTTGCGCCATGCGTTCCAACATTTTGAATTCTACATAGCAGCCTGTGACATGTCGCAGACTGCTTGCGCCAAACTGGGGTTACGCCACCAATTGCACAAAACCCTGCCTGCGACATGGCACAAGGGGGTTTACGCCAGCAGCTGTGCCCTATTCTGCAATGGCAGTTGCCAAGACCCTGATGTCGATATTCTAGAACAACACCCAGAGAACATCCATCAAAGTACACTTACACCAGCTAATAGCTGGTATAAGTATACCATGCATCCACCGGGGGTTGCGTCAATGAGCCAACCCATCCCCCAGTACATGTAACCCCCCCATCCCCCAAAAAATGAATACAATTGGCCCTGCAGGGCCAGTGCCCCCTCCCCAGTTCCACTCCTGGTAAATGTGCAGAAATCGCCCGCAGAGCTATTGGCCCCCCATCCTGCTCCAGGTGAAATGAAAGATATTTGTCCTGCAGGGCTATCAGACCCGTCCGCACCTGGTAAATTCACAGAACTTACCCCGCAGGGCTAGCAGAATCCACGCGCCCCCCAAGCCCCAGTCCCTGAACTGCAAGTGTGGTTGGTAATGCAAAATGGTAAAATACAAAATAAAACACAGCCCCAGTATCCCTGGTAGTCTAGTGGCCCCCTCACCTCCCCACCCAGCATTGCCAGACCACCCCGCTTTCCTCCCCGACCCGTATGCAGCCAGCAACTGGCACAGCCCACCTCTCACCACCGCGGCTAGCCACCGACTGAGCTCTGTATGAGCGTATACTACTGTACATAGTACACGCTCAATGAATGAGCTGCCAATCAATGAGCGTGTACTATGTACAGTAGTATGCACTCATTCAGAGCACAGTCGGAGGCTGGTCATGGTGGTGAGAGGTGGGCTGTGCCAGTCTCTGGCTGCGTACAGGTTGGGGGGAAGAGTGGGGCGGTCTGGCACTGCTGGGTGCAGGTCCATCAGACTACCAGAGATAACGGGCTGTGCTTATTTTGTATTTTACCATTTTAGGCCTACTGCACACTTGCAGTTCGGGATCGGGGCTTGAGGGGTTGGTCCTCTAGCCTGTGGGCAAGTTCTGTGAATCTACCGAGTGTGGGACGGGGGTTCTGATAACTCTGTGGGGCATATATCTTTCACTTTACTGAGACCGGGACTGGGGGAGCAATAGCCTGTGGGGCAATTTCGTAATTTACTGGTGCGAGGACTGGGGGCGCTTAGCTCATAACAACTGTGTATTACTTTTATATCAGGATCTGGGCTTGGGGACACTTACGCCCTTTACCTGGGTCATGCGGTTAATGGGCAACCTGTTCAGGTGTGCCCTGTATTTGGCACACAGCTGTGGTTGCCGCAAGTCACGGAACTTAGCTGCCGGGACCCTGCCCAATAATCGGGCACAAGGTCCTTGGCACAGCTGCACCCCTTGTATGTCGCAACTTGCAACATATGTATGTATGCTTCTAGAATCAGGCCCCATGAGTTTGTACCTTCTTGCTTCATACAGATTTCACTTATCTGGGAGTTTATACCCTCTTGTCTTAGGTGAACTTGGTGTTTCAGGGAGTTTATACTACTATGTCTCTAGAGGGACATGGCTTATCTGGGTGTTTATACCTTTGTGTTTCTTGATGGACTTAATGTTTCTGTGAGTTTATCCTCTTGTGTCTGAGATGAATGCTAGCTCCACTGCCAGAATTTGGTTGGTGGGGGGGACTCTGGCCAGGATACAGCATCACCTTTAGAGCAGTAGCGTACCAAATTCTCAGAGGGCCTGGGTGCAAGATGATGTTACAGGGCTCCTCCCCAGTTTTGAATAAACATCAAAATTATGATTTGGGCCCCTCAAACCTTGTGGGCCCGGGTGCCACTGCAACCCTGCACCCTTGTAGCTACGCCCCTGCTTTAGAGGTGGGCAAGTCAGGACTTTTTCCTCCAGAGCCAAGCCTGAGCTCAGCCAGGGGTCTGGCTTAACTCTAGGAGCCAAAGCACGAGCCGAGCCATGGCTGCTACAGGCTTTCCTCTGCAATATTGACAGTGTCCCTCACAAGTTGCACAAGAGGAGATGAAAGTTTCATCCACTGCACTAACCGCTCAGGTGGACAAACATGCTTGCTTTGATCATAACTGGCTCAGCCTGATCTTGATTCTCAGTTGCCTAAAGCAGTTACGCCAAGTCGAGATGGGCACTAGACTCAAATCTGCTTTGGCTAACCCACCTTAAATCACATTGTACCTGATTTTTTACTGAATTCTGAATTTCCTAATTTTCTTTTATTGTACGCATAACTGCCTGACTAAAGCACTATAGAAGCTGCGCAATCTTATCTTGCATCTCTCATCAGCAGCAATATGAACCAACAATACATAAGAGATATAGCCCTGCGCAATTGTTTTGTTTTGATTTACTTGACAGTAATAGTCATGGTTGTGTGGCAGTCTCAGGCCCCAGCATCAACAGCAGAGCGTGGGAGACGAGTTGCTGGCCCCAGTCTAAGCATGGCTGAGTAGGTCAGGAGGCTCCTTGCTAACTGCATTGAAGGCTATGTCCTCCGAGCTGCCCAGTCTGGTTCTGCCACCTGCTCATGTGGCACCAGATTGTTCAGCAAAACTCAGACAGGCAAACAAGTGGAAGGCAGCTGAGGTGTGGTGCAGGCACGTTGGGCTATTCATTGTGGACCATACCATTCTTGAGCTCTGCTGGAGGGGGTGCCCAGGGCTGAATGCAAACAAAAGTGATGTACAACTCTGGCAACTACAAGGCACCTGTGGCCAGGTGGCACAGTCTTGGGCAGGTACTGGTACTCATGGTAGGAGAGGGTGGTCTCCTCTGATGGACTACAGAAAAATTTAAACTTGCCAAGCAAAGCCCAGCTGCTTTAAACAGCAGGAGTAAGGAGACTCAATTGAATAGTTAATATTTGCTGGGGGGGGGGGGGGCATTTACACCACATGAACCCCACGAGGCATGGTACTGCTATTGTTACTTTTTTTTCATCATTTGAGGTTACATTAAATGCATTCCAGCCTTCTACTTTGGCTCATCTTTATATTTTATCTCAGTGCACTGTTTCCATATTTAACTCAGTGCACTGTTTCCATATTTACCTTGGCACACCTTTTCTATATTTATCTCAGCGTACTGTTTTCATATTTAACTCAGTGCACTGTTTCCATATTTACCTTGGTGCACTGTTTCCATATTTAACTCAGTGCACTGTTTCCATATTTACCTTGGCTCACCGTTTCTGTATTTATCTCAGTGCACTGTTTCTATATTTATCTCAGTGCACTGTTTCTATATTTATCTTGGTGCACCGTTTCAATAATTAACTCAGTGAACTGTTTCTATATTTATCTCAGTGTACTGTTTCCATATTTATCTCAGTACACTATTTCCATATTTAACTTTGCACACTGTTTCCATAATTAACTCAGTGCACTGTTTCTATATTTATCTCAGTGTACTGTTTCCATATTTATCTCAGCGCACTGTTTCCATATTTATCTCGGTGCACTGTTTCTATATTTAACTCAGTGCACTGTTTCCATATTTATCTCAGTGCACTGTTTCTATATTTATCTCAGCGCACTGATTCTATATTTATCTCAGCACACTGTTTCTATATTTAACTTTGCACACTGTTTCCATAATTAACTCAGTGCACTGTTTCTATATTTATCTCAGCGTACTGTTTCCATATTTATCTCAGCATACTGTTTCCATATTTATCTTGGCATACCGTTTCTATATTTAACTCGGTGCACTGTTTCCATATTTATCTCAGCATACTGTTTCCATATTTATCTTGGCGCAACGTTTCTATAATTAACTCAGTGAACTGTTTCTATATTTATCTCAGTGCACTATTTCCATATGTAACTTTGCACACTGTTTCCATAATTAACTCAGTGCACTGTTTCTATATTTATCTCAGCGTACTGTTTCCATATTTATCTCAGCGCACTGTTTCCATATTTATCTCAGTGCACTGTTTCTATATTTATCTCAGTGCACTGTTTCTATATTTATCTCAGTGCACTGTTTCTATATTTATCTTAGCTCACTGTTTCCATATTTAACTCAGTGCACTGTTTCCATATTTATCTTAGTACACTGTTTCCATGTCCCCATGGACACATACTGTAACCTCATGTCTCTAGGTGGATGTGGCTTCTCAAGTCTACAATTTTTATAACTAAATTAAAACAGAACCCCAGTGGGTGACACGTTGATGCTTTGCTAGAACCATATACGATATATGAGAAAACTACATTGAAAAAGTATTTTGGGGTTGATTGTGTGGTTTAATGATAAGCATGTCCACATACCCTGGTTGGGGGGTAATTTCATGTCCCAGGCTGGGATCCCAGTTAAGATCAGAGAAGGCTGAGCACATCCACAGCAACTCTCAGTGGCAGAGTGACTTAGTTGGTAGCACATCTACCTCTGGGCCAGAAGGTTATAGGTTCTAGTCCCACACTGGGATTGGGCTCATACTATGAATGCTGCCACCCGAATGCAGTAGTAAGAGGAAGCGGCACTGTTGGGGTGTGTCCTCCTTTTAATGAGATGTTAAACTGAGGTCATGTTGGCCTGTTCTGGTAGTTGTTCAGGTGGATGTTGAAGATCTCATGGCATTTCTCAATAAGAGTAAAGGAATTTTAATTAAGAAAAAACTGAGTAACACAAATCGTATCAAATGCTTAATCATAGCCTGTACAAAGGAGAAAATAAGAAAACTAAAAAGCAATCAAGGGATCTGGAAACAAAACAGCAAATATTATAGGCCCCTATGCATGAATGGGGCAGAGGTACACGTGAAATGCGCATACCCTGCCCACGTTGGTCTGCACCTGTGGACAGGTGTGCAATGGCCAGTATGCAACACCAGCCACCACCTGTCCATGGCACTGCCCCCCGGCATGCAGGACTCCCCAGGGCGGCTGGGGGTGGACTCGTGGTCCCAGGCAGGCATCCAATGGGATGCCCAACCCGGACCTAGAGTGGATCCCTCGTGCCCCTGAGGTGTTAGTGCATGTGCCATGTGAATGCATGGCATGGCGCTCATGTTTTCAATAAATATTTTGTATTAAATCATTGGCCGGGCACACTCCCAGAAGGCTGCCCCTGCTCTCACTCTTCGGCCTTGTAGCAGGGGTAGCAATGGGGGGGTTGGAATCTGTTCCCATCATGACTGGCGGAAGACGTCCATGGGGGTGTGCACTGAACATGGCAAGGTCCCGGCTGGTGGATCGGGCGTGTGCCAGCTGTGCACCCCAGATATGAATGTCACACGACCACTGCTCTATGGCATTCCGACTTAGCTATGCCAACGCGCCCGGTTTACGCAGCACGTTGGCACAGTGCACAGGGCCCATAGTGTGTAGTAGTAGTAGTAGTAAAAGTTTTATTCTGAAAAACGTTCCAGAAAAGGATAACCCAATTTAGCCGAAGCTCATTTTCAGTGGGATCCATTGTCTACAAAAAGAGTCCAGTTCAAAGCCAGCCCGCCGGTGCAATGGTAGCGCTACTGCTACACCGTCGACCCAGGTTCAGGACCAAGCCCAGGGAGGCAGAAGGCTGGCTGGGGGGAGATGGCTTGAGTGTCCATAGGACAACTCACCTTCTCTGGGAGGGAGGGGTGTTCCAGCTCGGTACTTGACTGGCCTCTGGCGGAAGCCGGAGGCACAGCAAGTATAGAGCACCAGAAGAAGGGGTTGGGCAAGGCGGACCTTGGCGTTCATTGCCCTGACGTCAGGGCACACGCCTTGCCCTAGAACAGGGAAAATCAGTGCCAGAGTGCCGAGATGACGGAGCGCTGAAGTGGAGACTCTAATGGCTCATGCCTGCCTGATCCTCCAGAGGTCCAATGAAACAGTGAAGTGTCTTGGGGTGTCGGGACCCACCTCGTACCCACCTGGGGGGTACAGCCATGGCTCCACAGGGACCCACCAGAGGTCAGGTAGGTCGTGAAGTGGGGCTACTGGAAGTGTGTGTCTCCTGAAGGAGTGGTGCTCTGGTGCGGGGGGAGTATAAACAGAAATTTAAAAAAAAAAAAAGAGTCCAGTTCATATGTATCCGGCAACCTCCAGGCCAGCAGCTCCAGTATGTGATCCTGGCCAAATGTTCCCCATTCATTAAAATACCACCAGCAACTTAATCTTGTTCAATTTCAGTTTGCTGCATCTTTATCCACCCCCCCCCCCCAAACAAGGCTGAAAATAGTATTGTGTAGATCTCCTTTCCTGGACAATAAAAAAGAAATTAATCTATAAACCAAAACATGACTTTGGAAAATCCCATTGTACAATTACATCTTTAAATAATGTTACCGATTTTCTGCATGTGACCTTTTTTTTATTCTTTGGTAAATGGGTAAGGCCCACTAGGCACAAGTGCCTGTTTTCAGGGGCACCCTGGGACCACTGGGGAGGTTAAGTGATTTGCTCAGAGTCACACAGTATGCAAGTGGAGGTTGTGGGAATCAAACCCAGGTCTATTGAATGTACCAAGCTCATTCACAGCTCGTTACTCTAACATCTAGGCTATACTGCCAGCCTTAGTCAGTAGGAACTGGGCCGGGCAGTCTATATTGCATAAGCAGGTCCCGTCTACACTGCAGCAAACATTCTGTGACAGAAACTCATGTTTGCCGCAACAGAACTACCACCGATATTGTGGCAATTCTGCAGCTTTAATTCTGGCTGCATTTTAAAATGCAGTCCAACAGCGAGGAAAAAGTATTTTGAATCCCTTTAAATTGAGGAGGAAGGATACACTGCAAAAAAAATGACTCATCCTGTGCTGGAAGCCCTGATCATTTTGGCAGTGAGAGCAGCAGAAGTGGAGGGCCCTTCACACCCAGACGTCATGCTGTTTTTGTGTGGATCCAGACCTTAATATGCGGTTGGGCAGCAGTAATGGCAGGGGCACTCTAAGGTCAGAAAAAATGTCAGACTTGCATGGTCCTTATCGCTAACAAGGCAGGGACGTTCTGGCAGCAGGCAGATGGATGGCAGAGTGAGACGTGCTGGTAGCTGCAGACCTGATGCAATGGCAGGGGCACTCTGAGTCAGAGTGGCTGAAGGGAGGTCAGGGGGTTAACGGTAGACACCAAGGGTGGGATATTCAAACTGCGCCATTCATAGGCGCATGCCCTTGAGCTGCGCAAAATAGTTGCGCAGGGGTGTGTCCGGGGCGATATTCAAAGGAGTTGTGCTATTGAGCAACTCCTTTGAATATCACCCCCCAGCCACAGCCACTGTGCATGGCGCAGTGGAACTTGCACCACCATAAGTTGGCAGAGTGGAGCATTCAACTTGCGGTGGCGCCAAGTACCATTGCGCCATCGCAAAAATCACGATATTCAAAGGTGACATGCAAATGGGGCTATAATTCATGCAAGGCGCAGGGCCATTGCATGTGATTCTTGTTGCATGCCGTAGCATGTAGGTGCGCCAATCCCCGAGGACTTGCGCCGGCGCCCTGCCAGGCAGCAGCCGTCGAGGTTCGACGCCCCTACAGCCCGATCGCCGGGCATGGTGTACTCCCCACCAGCCCGATCGCAGGCAGCAATGTGGCTCCCCCAAACATCTCTCTGGTGGCTGTGTCGTTGAAATGCCCAATCGCGGGCAGTAAGTAGAATGAAACACCCCCAGAACATCTCCCTGGTGGCTGGTGTCCCGAAATGCCCGATCGTGGTGATAGTAGAATGAAACACCCCCAGACATCTCCCTGGTGGAGGTGTTCCCCACCCCACCCACCAGAAGCCCCACCACCTCGCCTCCCGGCAGCTGGCGGCAGCATCCCTCGCCTGCCACCCGCCTCTGCCGCCGATTGCTCCGGAGTGATGCCCATTAGGTGCAGAGCAAGAGTTAATGGTAGTGGTAGCCCATAGCAGATGACAGTCCAGATTTGTGAATGAACATTCATTCACAAATCTGACTCGTCATGGACGGTATGGGCTGCATGCCCATTGGCTCTGCCCTGCACCACTGGCGTAGAGTCCACCGGCAGTCAGTCGGCGGAGGCGGGCGGCAGGCGGGTGGATGCTGCCACTACCGCCGCCGGGGCGGGTGAGGGCTGTGGGTGGGTGTGGGGGGAGCACTAGCCACCAGGGAGATGTTCGGGGTTTTATTCTACTTTACACCATGATCGGGCATTTCGGGACACTAGCCACCAGGGAGATGTTCGGGGTGTTTACTCTACTTATCGCCCGCGATCGGGCATTTCGTCCACTGACCACCAGGAGATGTTCGGGAGGGGGAGCCACATTGCTGCCTCGAGCATCGGGCTGGTGGGGAGGAGGGAGTACACTATGCCCGCGATCGGGCTGCAGAGGGGTACAGGGACTGGTTGGGGCTAGCCCAGGTGGCAGCTGCTGTGTGCTCCTGCAATACAGCAGCTCACCTGTGGTGGCCCCTCGACTTAAGCCTTTTTTGGCTCAAAGTCGCAGGCGCAGGTTGAGGGTTGCGCTGACAACTCTGCACAGCCCGGCTGAATATCGGGCTGTGCAGTTTATGCATGGTTCCTCCCCCTCCAGTTGAGCATGCATTCATTTGCATTGCGCTGTTGCTCAGCCTGTTTTTAGTGGCGCAACGGCCTCCTGCTGAATATTGCAGAATGGCGCAAATTCGGACTTGCGCATGCACAACCCTGTTGCGCATGGCGCAACCCTTTTGAATATCCCACCCCAAGTGTGTGATTTGTGAAGGAGAGGTAATACTCAGGCACCATGTGTGCCAGGGAGGGTGAACGCAACATTTGTTAGTAGTTGGGTCACAATGTGTGAGTGTTTGTTTTCCTTATTGCACAAGCCCCCAAGAAACACTCTTCTTTAGACCCCTGACAGATCATAGCTGCAAGATAGAAATGGGTTGCAAACTTGTATTGGAGCCACAAGGGCATGTGTGATAACTGGGGTGGGGATCTAGGCTGAAATTTTTTTAATTTTAATGCACCGCTCGTGAATTGAGGCGTAACTTTAAAAGTGTCCTCCTGACAAAGTAGCAGTATGCAGATTACACACAGAAATTTGACGGCAGAAAAGGACCCCACCAGCCCATCTAGTCTGCCCTTTACAGCCTCCCCTCCCCCTCTTTTCTTTTTTCTTTTAATTTTTTATTTTTCAGCACCTGTTTCCGGGGGCTGAGTGCACTTTACAATATTAAAGCTCATAAATAAAACAGTTATAGCCACATTTTAAATAGCATCAAAATAAGTTAGAAATAAATAAATAAATAACTGCAGCAATAATGAAGCCTGCTAAAAAATGGCACCAGATTGTGGAGGCAGGTAACTAAAACCAAAAGCCTCCCTAAAAGGGTAGGTGTTCAGGCCTCTCTTGAAGGCCTTCACCGGTGATGGGAGGGGGGAGCTCCCTCAAGGATCTTGGAATTGTGTTCCACAGAGCTGGGATGGCCACCTCAAAGGTGCAGACTCCAGATGACTTAAGCCTAATCCTAGGAACAGTCAGAAGGACCACCTCAGAGGAGCGGAGGAGGTGACAGTTAAGGTAAAGAGTCAGGAGGGCTCTCAGGTAACCATGATCCAGTCTGTATATGGTTTTATAGGTCAGCAAACTGACCTTGAAGGTGATGAGCGACTTCACTGGCAGCCAGCACAGATCATGCAGGACTGGGGTCATTTGACTGGACCTCAGAAGGCCCATCAGTAACCTGGCCACTGTGTTCTGCATCAGCTGCAAGTGTCTTAGGACACCTCCACAAACCCAGTAAAGAGCATTAC
The DNA here is from genome assembly GCA_016271365.2 of Neoceratodus forsteri. Taxonomy (NCBI): domain Eukaryota; kingdom Metazoa; phylum Chordata; order Ceratodontiformes; family Ceratodontidae; genus Neoceratodus; species Neoceratodus forsteri. The sequence continues at coordinate 68,109,420 of JADMNL010000031.1, read as the reverse complement.
AGTAGTCAAGTCTGAAAGTCACAAATACATGTATCAGAGAATGGAGGTCTTCTGGGGGGTCAAGACATTAATCTGGGCAATGTTCCTAAGATGGTAAAAGCCACTCTGGACTAGTGCCAACACTGAGCCTCAAGTGTCAGTCTTTCATCCAGCATGAATCCCAGATTCCTCACCTTAGCAGAGGCTACCAAATTGGTGGGACCAAGCACAAGGCCAGTCACTGCCTCGGTTGCCTCTGCACTCCACCTTCGACCGGGCTCGATCACTAGTATCTCCATCTTATCTGGGTTAAGTCTTAGCCAACTTGATGACATCCAGTCCTCTGAATCTCAGCATGACACAAATTTAGTATTTCCACCGCATCCAGCATCTCGGCTGCAAATGACAGATACAGCTGGGTATCGTCTACATAGCAGTGGAAACCCAGCCTGTACCATCTAATGATCCCTCCCAGGGGCCGCATATACATCACAAACAACATAGGTGAGAGGACCGACCCCTGGAGTACCCCACAGAGCAAGGGCTTTGGGAGTGTGAAGAAATTCCCCATCAACACCCTCTGCATCATATCTCTGAGGAAGGACTCAAACCAGCTGATGGCCATACTGCAGCATCAACACAGTATTCCCTGAGGCAGTCCAGCAACAGCCCATGGTCCACAGTCTCAAAATCAGATGAGAGATCGAGTAGAAGAAGAACTGACTGTTCCCCTTCCATCTCCTGCCCTGAGAATGTCATTATGCACCCTGACCAGTGCAGTCTCTGTACTATGCATTGACCTAAAACTGGTCTGGAGAGGTTCATAGATGTCAAAGGTTGTGAGGTGTGACTCAAGCTGCAGAGCCACCATCTTCTCAATAACCTTTCCCAGAAAGGGGAGGTTAGGGACTGGTCTAAAAAAGTGACCTCCTCATGAAGGGATCTATGACACCAGTTCGACAAAAATATGTCGAACCAACGTTACAGCGATGGCTGCATGTTGACCTCAATTGTGGTTCCCCTAGATCTCACCCCGTATTTTATTATAATCAACTCTGAGTCGGAGATGATATGTGGAGGGGGTGCAAAGACCTGGGAAGCCGTGGCAGGGTCCTGAGTGGACTTTACAGCAATCCATCGATGTTGTCACTGTTGACATCACTGTAAAGTTGTTGCTGTGATGTCAGCGTACACTGAGGAAGTAGTATTTTTATTTTTGACAGGGGCTCAGTGCATTTTACAATATAAAAGCTCATAAAAGCAATTATAGACACATTTTAAATAGCATCAAAATAACAAATAACTGCAGCAATAATTAAACTGCTAAAAATGAAACCAGATTGTAGAGGAAACTAAAACCAAAAGCCTCCCTAAAAAAGTAGGTCTTTGGGTCCCTCTTGAAGGCCTCCACCAACGGGGCCTCCCTCAAGGATCTTGGAAGCCTGTTCCACAGGGCTGGGCTGGCTACCTTAAAGCTGCAAACTCCAGATGACTTAAGCCTAGCCCTGGGAACAGCCAGAAGGCCCACCTCGGACAAGCGGAGGAGGTGAGAGGTACGGTAAAGAGCCAGGAGGTTTCTCAAGTAAGCAGGACAGTAACCTTCTCAATAACCTTTCCCAGAAAGGAGAGGTTAGAGACTAATCTATAACTGGTCAAGCAGTCCGGGTCCAAAGACAGTTTTTTCCAAAGAGGCCTCACCAGCACATCTTTCAATGCACTCAGAAAGGACCCCTCTGAGAGGGAGCACTGTACTATCTTGGCAAACGCTGGACTCCAAAATCCACACAACTTACTAGAAGGTGGGTCAGGCATGTGTCCAGTTTGTAAAAGGTGGGCCAGAGCTCCAAGATCACCCACAAACCTAACTCTCCCCAGGTGGGAGAAGTGCACCTGTTGACAACCAGCTCAGCTCTGCTGGGCAACAACAACCTGGTTGGGGAAATCCCGACCCGAAGAGAAGACACCCTATCAGAGAAGAACTGAGCAAATGCTTCACACTTGGCGGATGAATTAGCTCTAACTGGTTGCAGACAGGCAGGAAGTAATCTATCCACAGACCGGAAGAGCTGGCAATCTGTTCTTCCCTGCCACAATATCCCTGGACAGGAAACCACCTTCTTACAGGAGACTGCCCTTTTATACTCTCTATGGTGAGTCCTCAGAGCAGTTTATCCTCATCAGTCCTAGATCTTCTCTGACAATGCTCCAACTTCTGACCCATAGACTTCATCTTCCTGAGCTCCCCGTCGAACCATAGCAATCTCAAATGCAAAGCCCAGGGTGGTATTTGCACCAGTGCAGCTAAATCGAAAGTCAAGGTAATGGCCCTATTATAGGCCACCACTGCCTCCTCCGATCCCGTCCCACATGCAGCCATCACACCCAAAGGTTCATAACCGCTCTTAAAGTTTTTAGTTTTGAGCCCCAATGAGAAGGCTAAGTTGAAGGCATGTCCATCTTATTTATTTATTTATTTAGCATTCTTTAGGAATTACAACCTTTGAGTCAGGGACTCATTTACAAAGGCTCTGCATCAGAGTACAGAAACAGACATACAAAATACACAGCAACAGCACAGAGGAGTTACTAGGTTCCAGATAACAAATTACAGTTTCTACAGAAATACAATATTACTGCAGCAGTATGTATAATTCAAACAGGTTCAGTAGTTACATTAATACATTTAGCACTGGCTAGCTTGGAAGGTCACCACTTTGAAAATACAGTGAGGTGGAAAACTAGCGAGGTAACATGCAAGCAGCCTACAGAGGCCTTGTCAAGAGGTTTTCATAGAATTAGTGAGCATGGTAGAATCTAACTAGGTGGTACGCTGACAGCGCCATGAGGCAATTATATCTTCTTTGAGTGCTACTTTGAAGGGACCTAAGTTGGAGATGGAGGAGATATCAGAGGGGAGTTCATTATACCAGGCTGGTGCCCTGTAAGGGAAGGACCTTTGGGCTAGCGAGATTCTGACCCTCGGTATCGACCACACCTGTTTGCTGGTGGTGTGGGTGTTCACCGAGGTGTGGGAGGATTGGAGTGAGGCAGATACCCCTAGAGGGGAAAGTCCCAGGTGTATTTTTTTAGTTCAGAGACATGTTTGATAATGTATTCTCTCATCCAGGGTTAGAAGGCTTGTCAGGGAATACAGGGTGCAGGTATGGGTGTGTTATCTGCCCCAGATAAGAGCCTGCATGCTTTGTTAATGGCCAGATGGATTTTATTAAGTGCCATGTGATCGGCAGCTGAGTAGGCAGTAAGCCCGTAATCAACAAGAGAGAGGATCAAGGCAGTGACAGCCAAGTTAAGAGCTTCCGGGAGTAAGCAATTTTTGTGCCTACACAGTAGCCCTATGCAGGCGTTTATGGCCAAGGACAGGTTGTTAATATGAGAGTAGAAGGAGAGGCAGGAGTCAAACGTTACGCCCAGGTATTTGTAAGTGTATACCTGCTCTAGTGGAAAAAGAGAGTGGGAGAGAATTAAAAACTGCATATCTTTGGTCTTTCTCTGATGATGGGCAAAGAGCATGGCCTTTGTCCTTTTCACGTTAAGTATGAGTCTTTGGTCTATGAACCAGCTCTCTATCTTGTTAAATGTGTGCTGGAGGGAGGATTGCAGAGAGCTGGGGTCTTGGTGTGAGGCATAGAGAACTGCGTCATCTGCATACAGCGGTAGATTACTGGAGCAGAACTTAGGCAGGGCATTCAGGTAGATGCTGAATAGTAGAGGGCCAAGAGTGGAGCCCCGGGGGACCCTGGAGTGGACTGGCAAGGTGGTGGACAGGATGGTGTTTATTTTGACGCACTGCAACTGTGCCGTGAGGTAGCTGGTGAACCAGGTTCTTCAGGGTTCCTTGGATAGGCCAATGTGGTGGAGTGTGCTTAGGAGTAAGGGGTTGGAGACTGTGCCAAAGGCCTTTGACAGATTGATGAAGATAGCTCCCACAAGGTGTTTTCTATCCAGGGCAGAATGATTGTAATTAGCGATCTCAGTAAGGGCTGTAGTAGTACTGTGCCCAGATCTGATGCCATGTTGTTCCCTGCACAGTAGGTTGTTAGTAAGTAGATAGTCTGTGAGTTGGGTGGCTATAATCTTTCAAGGGCTTTTGAGAGCGGGGGAGGATGGAGATGGGCCGGTAATTATTGGAGGATGTTAAGCAGCTGGGACGGGGTCACAGAAATAACTACTTGCGCTAGGTCCAGTGTATCCATCAACTGGAGGAAATCCTGATCAAAATACGAGAGTTGATTGTCGACACATGCACTAAATTCACCCAGAACTAACCATCTGGGTGACTCCAACACCCTCTTGGCAATGAAGTCTGTGATTTCGTACAGGAAGTCCCTCTTGTGCCTCGGAGACTGGTACATGAAAAGGATCCTGCTACTTGCACCTGGACACCCACACATGGATACACATCAAATGACAACGTTTCTCTGAGTGCACAGCAAATTTCAACTTGGATCTGAAGCAGATGGATACTCCCCCCCCCCCTTTGTGATCCCTCTGCAGGCAGTGGATTACAGAGATTCTGGTTAGGACTGCTGCTTCTAAGATTGGGCCAGCATCATCACTTAGCCAGGTCTCTGTGATGCAAGCCAGATCAGCCAAGGAAATTGAGTCTTGTTCCGTATCGATCTGGCGTTGCACGGCACTAGCCCATAGGGGATGAATGGAGGCTGCTGTTCTGTGGCTATCTGCCTACTTAGTCTAATGGAAGCCCTTGGTATGGGAACCAACTATGTCTGGTCTCTCTCTTGGTCCCATTTCACCTCAGGGTTCCTCTGTATCCTCACCAACCCTACAGTGCCCCCGTTAGCACTCCCTGCACCCTACCACCTACCAGCTTGCCTCCTTATGATGCCCACCTCTCTACAATGCCTATATGCCACCACTGGTGGTGGGTCATCAAAGGGGCAGAGGTCAAGCAGCTGGGATGGGGAGTAGGTAAGCCTTGGGACCCTAACACCTAGAAACATAATGCCACTACTTATTAACAAAAATGTACCCACTGCAAAATCACATACTCCCAACACTGCCCACCAATATGCCACACACTCACCCTAAACCCTAAGCAGACACTCACACAATCCACCCAGACACCCGTCCAAAACACTTCACAGAAAATTTCCCTTGACACAAAAATAGAAAGGAGAATCAACACAATGGGTCAGTTTGTGGTGAAGTACATTACAGGTGAAACACATACAAATATAGGTGAAAAAAAAGTACTGTAAGTGCCTGTCCTGTGTGATTGTTACAGTACAGGTGAATAGACTGAAAATAAAGCCTAATTCTGATTTTATCCACAGTGTAGTCAGCCTCTGCTCTCATCAGAGGAGTTAAACCAAATGTAAGTCACAGAAGAAAGCTCCCAGGCAGTACTCTCACTACCACCCTGGGGGTCAAAAACAGCAACAGTAGTCAGCAAAAATATTAACCCAAGGGTCCTGTCATGGGATCTACAATGCTGGTTCAACAACTAATAACTATGTTGTTGACCAACATCTGAGATGGTTATGTCGACCATAAGTTGCAGTCGACATAAATCATGAAAGACCTCGATTGCTTTTCTAACGGGGCTTGCGCCCAACCTAAGGATTGTCATCTCCGAGTCTGAGTTGATTTGGGGACGGGGTGCAGGACTGGGGGACAGAGTGCCGGGGTCTTGGGCGGACTATTACAGTGAACTGTCAATGTTGTCAGCATTAACGTGTTCGCTGTAATGGTGTCACTGTTCAGAGGGCATACCCCTGTCATGAACCATGGCCAGATCCACAGTCTTCACTGGGAAGGGGCTGTCCGCTGTTCTTTGCCACATTCAGTCAAGCCCATGGGTGGTCCACAAGGCATAAAGTACCCTCTTCTCTGCCAGTTTGAATGTACTTGATGATCATGCACACACAGAGAAACTGTTTGACTTTTGCTGGCTCCAGACTACTTCTCTTACAGTAGAAATTGATAGTCCAGTGTTACAGCAGCCACGACTCTCTCCGCTGCAGCCACTTGTGCACGAAGGATGAGATCACTTCTTGGAGTGGGTCAGTCTGGGCGTACTCCATGCTCATTTGCGCAGACCTAGCCCTACTCCTCTGCTTGAATCACACCCACCTCAGGTATACTTACCTGGTCTCCAGGACGTCCTCCTCACAGGAGAAAACAGCATCTCTGGTGAGTCCTGTAACTAAGCAGTGCACCACCACAGTGCGTCAGGGGGTAAATAAAATTGTATGCCTAAATGAGCACCACAAACTAAGCGCAAGGGGGTGGGAAGCTGACTAAAAACCAAAAAGCTAGTTTTTGTATTAGCTCACTTCAAGGCCGAGACTAACGCTGGGTCCCCTGAATCTACCCACTAACTACCACTAAATTTAAAAGATTAAAACTAAGCACAGCTGAAATTGAAGCACTTGTAAAATCTGAGTCTAAACTACACAACTAGAATGGATTATACAATGGCAAAAAAATTCCTGAACTCTAATTGGTCAGACTGGGACTGGACCCGTGATGTTGTCCCAGTACAACATCATGGGTCTAGTCCCAGCACCTAGATGACCGCATTAAAAACAAATCAATCCATGGACCTCCTCAGCAGCGCAACCTGCCCGTTTGTAATTCGCGCTCTCAACCTGCATTTAACCCAGTGTCAGAGCTTCCGACTCGCGCTCTGAAGCCGTTCCCTGCACGTATCACCTCAACGTTCAAACTGGCCGCCAAACAAATCACCTTTTAGTCCCCCAACACAGAACTCGCAGAAAAATTATACTTCTCACCATTTCTTCCCCAAGCAGTCGGCTTCAGTGCCCGCGGAGACCGTAACTTTTTCTGCCCATCAACCTTCTGGATATGCCCTTGGTCTGGATAACCACTGAAAAAAATGCCTGTCTTGTCAGCATTGAATATGTCAATGGGAGCGTAGTCAGAAATTAAAGCAGGGAGAACTATTTTAATCCATCCGGATGCTGACTGCTCATCAGCGTCCAGTCTTTCACTCTGCTCCTTCTTGCAAACAATATTTCTGCAGCCTTTCCAGTGAGATAGCCACCCATCAGTAGCATCAAAATCAACATGATTCAGATGGGTGGCTATCTCAGAGGCTTTCTTTTTGAGGACTGGCCCAGAAATACGTGCACCCATACTGATGGCATTGGCATACCACAGGTGAAGAGCTTCATCTATCTGTGTATCCTTGCCGTCATGCTTTCTTTTATGATTTGGGTTGCTGTTTGCCTGCCATTCAGACAACAGTTCTTTCTTTTTAAGGGTAATGTGCCCGACTTGACTTTTCTATATGTTAAAAAGTTTCACTACCTTTGACATTGAAGCACCAGGTTCCTGCAGTGCTTCAAACACCTTTACTTTATCAGTCAAAGGAAGACTGATTCTTTTGGACGCCATCAGTCAGATAACCATGCACAGGTACTGTAGCAACAAAGACACAGCCAATGTATGCTAAACGTTTGAAAAGCGTTCATACTCAGTAGGTGTTCATTGCTTAATTGTTAATCATTTAGCAGCTACTGCTCACGGGACTACTGATTACTGAGGTGATTTTCAGGGCTTAACCAGCCACAAATTGTCCCCAATAACAGGCTTACTATGTCTCCTTTAAAGGTGTGAGGGGTACATTAAATTACATAGCCACTTAATCAGTGCCTGGGGGATCGTCCCCTTTAAGCAAACGTCTCTATTAAGTGCATCCTGATTAAGTGGCTTCAACTGTAATACACAAAAAGGTACACAGTAATGATGAGTGTGACAGGTTGGCCAGTGTGAAAAATGCATTTTACACCCCAATAATATTGTTCATGAGGTGGGGTCCCAAGAAAGACATGTTGAAAATTGGGGGCAAAAATATTAAAAAATGACCAAGTTATGCCACAAAGTTCAACCCCCAACTGAAGTACATTGAACCACATACCTAATTTCCTCAATTCAAAGTCCAACTTTGAAGAGTGAAAATGAGTCTGCGGTCCAGAGAGGATTACGGTGTTGGACCCCCGGTGAGTAAGTAAGGGCTTGGGGTCGGGGTGGTGGGTACTGAGTGGGAGGGTCAGGTGGGGGGACTAATGGCACAACAGACATTGATGGACAGTTTTCTTTTTTACAGGGCTTAAAAAAATATTGAAGGACAGTTTTCTTTATTTCAGATGCTTACATTCTGTACAGGGATCAGGCACCCCAGTGTTGGGCTTGTTGGGGAATGGGGTGGGTGACCTGGAAGGGAAGGAAGGGGGGGGGTCAAGAGAAGCAGTACTGGGGGTGTGCACCCTGGACCACTTACATTTAAAAATATATAGATGTTTATAAAAAAGGGAAGAACGGGCATGTGAGTGACCTGAAGGGAACGGAGAGAAAGAAAGGGTAGCGGGGGTGGGCACCCCACTCCACCTACATTTAAAAAGCATTTATAAATATCGGAAAAAGTAAAAGTCGAATAAAAATTGTTGCATTAAAATTGAAATTGTCCTTTTTGTTTAAGCACTGTGTGTTTTTTCTTAATAACAGAGCATCCAGAATGAGATTTAAACAGTTTCTTTTTTTCTCTGATAACAGCTTGTGCTTATGAAAGCACGCTTGCTCATCCCCTGCTATTACATAGCATCATTGTAGCTATGGAGACAAGTGAGCAAGTCAGCCGGGGTGCAAATCTCATTCTGGGTACTCTGTTATTAAAAAAAAAAAAATCACTCAAAAAAAAAGTATGCATTGGGTTGGTGGTGCCTCTGTAGATTCAGAATAATAGACCAGTCAAGACTACCCCTTGAATTGCATCGGACATCACTGTTGGTTCAAGCTTCATTGTCATTTATTGTAGACAATCACATAAAAATAGTTAAAACAGTAAGTATGCCTGCCTGATGCATTTCAGACTAGGTCCTTTATCAAGGTAATAAAGGACCTGGTCCAAAATGCGTCTGGCGGGCACACTGAACCTGCAGTGGTGTCTGATTCAATTCGAAGTGGTGAGTGCCCGGCCCTTAGCTCTGTGTAAACAAAAAAAATACAGTGCTTAAATGAAAAGGATAATCTCTCATTTCATCAAACAATTTTTATTCAGCTCCAATGTACAAGCATTTATCAATGCTAAACGTTTGATGCTTGGTAAACAATTTGTGTTTTGCAATTTTGAGCCCAAATTTTCAAGATACTTGTTTTAGTATTCATCTTATAGACATGACATGTACCATTTACAGTATATTGGCTGAAATGTCATTTTGCACCAGAGGTGTGAAAACACATCTTGTCCAGGATTTAAAAAATGACATGTCATGTTTATGAGGTGGTGTGGAAAAATGGCTACATTGAAAGGTTGGAGTCAGAATATTGAAAATTAGTGAAGTTATGAGTGAACGCTGAAATAGTCTAATGTTCAGTCATAACCTAGGCATTTTACCGTATTTGTACACCAATTTTTCAGCACAGTCTTCTTATTACCCCACCTAATGAACCCAGTTGTTGAACATTTTCAAATCACCACCAAAACGTCATTCTGCACCACCGAAGTGTCAATCCACGTCACAGGTATGAAAACGGATTTTGGCCAGGATTTGAAAAATGACAGCTGCCACATTCATAAGGGCGCTGTGAAGAAACGGCTGTGTTTAAAATTTGGGGTCAAACTATTGAAAATTACCAAAGTTACAAACTGCGTTCATAAATTTCAATGTAGGTTCATAACTTTGTTGTTTTTTAATATTTTTGCCCTACATTTTCAACATAGCCTTCTTATGATTCCACCTTATGAACAAGTGCAGAGAATATATTCAACTCCTGCCCAAAAGGTGATTTCATGCATTGACTGTGAAATCATCTTTTGAGGTGCGAAAACACATTTTGGCCAGGATTTGAAAAATGACAGCTATCACATTCATGAGGTGCTATAAAGAAATGGCTATGTTTAAAATTTGGGGTCAAATATTGAAATTTACCAAAGTTATGAGCCTGCATTCACAAATTTCAATGTAGGCTCATAACTGTGTTGATTTTAACAGTTTTTACCTCAAATTTTCAACATAGCCTTCTTATGACCCCACCTCATGGACAAGGGTAGAGAAATTTTCAGCTCCTGCCCAAAAGGTGAATTCATGCAGTGACCACAAAATCACCTTTTACGATATATTTATATAACATCACTTGCATTGTTCATGAGGTGGTGTCCCAAAAAAGGTATGTTGAAAATTTGAGGCAAGAATATAAAAAAATGGCCAAGTTATGCCACTAACTGCAAACCCCCACTGAAATACATTGAACCGCATACCGGATTTCCTCAGTTCGCGGTCTGGCGTTGAAGAGTGAAGATGTGTCTGTGGTCCAGAGAAGATGATGACATCGGACCCCCAGTTGAGTAAGCAAGGGTTTGGGGTGGTGGGATGGTGGGTGCTGAGTGAGAGGGCAGGGTGGGGGTGAACTAACAGCATAACAGACATTGATTCCTTTTTACAGGCTAAAAAAATAAAAATAAAAGGAAAAAAAAACAGAAACGCTGAGGGAAGGTTTTCTTTATTTCAGCTTTCGACACTGGGGGATTGGACACCCCCAGTGTCAGTGTTATGTTTGGGTGGGGTGGTGGGTGCTGAGTGGGAGGATCAGGTGGGGGTGACAAATACAGGGGTACCAGAAGTGGACACTGGGGGATTGGGCACCCCCAATATCAGTGTTATAAATGGCGGGGGAGGGTGCGATAGACTGCAATAGACATCGATGGACTGTTTTCCTTTTTACAGGCTTTAAAAGAAAAAAAAAACACAGAGAGAAGGTTTTCTTTATTTCAGGTTTTGACACTGAAAGATTTGGCACCCCCAGTGTCAGTGTTATGTTTGGGGTGGTGGGGTGGTAGTTGTTGAGTGGAAGGGTCGGTGGGGGTGACAGGTGTGCCAATAATAGACACTGGGGAATTGGTCACCCCAGCATCAGCGTTATAAATGGCGGGGGACGTGGTGGCTGCTGCAGTAGACATCAATGAACTGTTTTCTTTTTTACAGGTATTTAAAAAATAGAATAGGAGGCAGGAAGGTTGAAATTATGGTGGTGGCTGCAACAGATATCGATGGACTGTTTTCTTTTTTACAGGTATTTAAAAAATAGAATAGGAGGCAGGAGGGTTGAAATTACGGTGGTGGCTGCAACAGACTTCGATGAACCGTTTTCTTTTTTGCAGGGTGTTTTAAAAAACAAACACCTAGAGAAAGTTTTCTTTATTTCAGGATTTGACACTGGGGGATTGAGCACCCCCAGTGTCGGTGTTATATTTGTTGGGGGTGTTGAGAGAGGGTTGCGGGGGAGAACAGTTACGGGTGCCAGCAACAGACATCGATGGATGGTTTTCCATATTACAGGCCATAGATTTGAAAGACACTGGGGATTGGGCACCCCAGTGTCAGTGTTATTTTGTTGGGAGGAGGGCGGTGGGTGCTGAGAGGCGGGGTGGGTGGGGAAGAAAAGTTACAGAGCGCCAGCAACAGACATCGATGAACAGTTTTCTGTGTTGTTGGAATGAGAGGACTTTCTGTGACTTTGGGCATGCGCATTAGCATGTACGCTAATGCGCATGCCAGAGTCATGGATCCAAACACTGGTTCCTGATGTTGAAAGCCGCTCAGCTGTTTGCTGACGTGTCTTCACACAGATCAAAGGACCGAAGCCCTCTCTGATTGGAGTGGGGTCAGTCCTTTGAAGTACAAGAAGTTTCTGCCCACAAAGCCGAGAGCTGCGTCAGACCACAGTGCATGGTCATTGGTGTAGACAGTAGACTGCCGAGCCCCTGGTACTATGAACTGCAATGGACTCGGCAGTGACACACACCTCCCAAATCCTCTTGTACTTGTCCCAAAGCATTTTGTTGCTTGCACATCAAACATAAAAGATGAGCATTTTACACTGACAGTGTCCCTTTAAAGGCAGACTCGTGGTGTTGAAAGACGATCAGCTGCTTGCTGACTGACTTCACGCATGTAGTCCCCACCCCAAATTAGGGGGCTTACCCCTTATGTGTCTCCCTGGGCTCCTTTGATGCCCACTGCCTGGCAGATGTCCAGCAAGAGAAGGTAAAGCCATGGCTGTTAATGCTCTGCATGAGTGTGCCATGCCTCCACGCTATCCATTTAAGAGCTCCAGCCCATGTGTACAGTGTAAATAGCCTGGGCTGGGTCCAAGTGATTTGGAGCTTGTGACCAGCCAGGTCTTACCCTAATCGGCCCGTTCTGCCATTGATTACAGAGCAGAGGGAGCCCTTTCATACACTGTAAATATTTGTAGTTAAATCCTTCCTATTATTAAAATAAATGAGTTGTTTATAATGCCCGTACTGGACTTTCCGATGGGAGCCACCATCTTTGGTCCTGGTCTCCCTCTTTGGACCAATTGGAACCAAAGGGTCTTCCAGGGGTCCTAATTACAGTGCCTTGTGGGAGAAGCTGTGAACTTTCCTTGTTGGTGCATAAATAAACCAATAGGAGCGCTCACACTGTAACTGACAGCCAGGTTAGCCAACCGGAATCCAGGAATCCCAGTCTTCAAGCTGGAACTGTTTAGAACAGGGCTCTCAAGAGAGAGGGAGCCTGTGTAGAAGCGAGTTTAGCTTGAGCCACCAGGAGAGGCCTATATTTGCCTCCCAGTGACAGCTCACCCCCAAAAGGGGATCAATTTAATTCAGGACTATAACTAAGCAGCGTGAAGAGGTTTCTGTAGCCGAGAGCTAGAAATTTGGAAACCGGCTGTTTACCAGAAAGAGAAAGTTTGCTGTTTCTTCTGCCACTGCGACTGTGGCCTACCGCATGTGGAGACATCGATCCTGGGACTCCCATGCCAAATCAGGAGCCGTTTCAGTGCACAAAGGACTTTTGCCAAAGCCCAGCTGGAGGGTTCACCAGCACGCAGCTACGCTTTAAAAAACACATTTTCTTCAGCAGGGCCCCTGCCATCAGAGGCCCAGCCAGACTGCTCCTATACCAGCTGAAGTACCATCTTGGCGAGAGACCAGACTTGGGGAATCAGCCCCTGCGGTGCAGCTATGTGCAGGTTGCGGCCACTTACAGGGAAAGGCCGTGAAGTGGAGGTAAGTCGTGCCAGACCTGGTCCCCACCAACAGCTCAAGCAAAGCAATAGGTCTTCCATGTCGCCAGCGCCTTCTTCCTTTCATCTGGGTATAGTGAGTAAAATCAGGGTAGTTCCCTGCAACAAATCACCAATTGTTTAAATGTTACTATCTGATTTTGTTTGCCAGTTAATGTGTATTAATGTGACTGGGCCATTCGGCCAGGATTACAAATGATTTTACAAATGTGTTGCTCAACTTTAATCCCTTTTCTTTCCATCAAGGGCCCCAACATCAGCTGCAATGCTGGCCAATCCGTGGCACCGCCCCAGGCATGCCTGTTTTCCATTCTGGGTACTCAGTAGTTGCAGAGACTGATAAGTCAGGGGCTAAAGTAATTAACGAACAAATAAGCCTGTCTCAGTACAGTGATGTAATCATTTGCCTAGATTCTTACCCCCTTCCTTGTTCACATCCCCTCAATAAACCTGATTTATTGTGTCACTGTTAACCTGGCTTGTGAGCATATCATTACCTGGTCTAAAGTCACTGAAACACTAGCAAAGCACAAAAAGTGCATGTTTTATAGGAGTACTGGATGGGAGCAGAGAGACTTATCACTACAGCTGAGGAAGGGGATCTGGGAGTTATCAATAGCAACTCATTTAGTGAAAGAGTTCTGAACGCAGCCACTGACATTCTCTGAGCTTGATTAGCAGTGATTTTAGGGCACATAATCTGTTGTATTTACATTTTAGGTCTGAACTCAGGCAGAGGCAGGTTCACTGCTGAAATGGTGGCAGCCTGATCGCCTCGCCCAACAGCATTGAAGCACGCAGTGGGTCGCCGCACTGCTTCAGCAATGGAACTCTGCCTCCTCCATACTTCGGGTTCCTGAGTTTTAAACTGTAATACAGCAAGTTGCGGTGCACAAAAATCCCACTCTTGCTGGTCAGAGCTAAACCGGAGGGTAAGCTGTCCGGGCGAGGGAGCCCACGTTTTGGGCTGCTTTCCTTTAAGAAACTGAGTCAATGCAACAAGGCCTGTAGCAAGACTAACAGGATGCTGGGATGTATTGGGAGGGTTACTGATAGCAGAAGAAAGGAGGTAATACTGCTCCTCTTCGAATCCCTGGTGAGGCCTCACCTAGAGTACTGCGCCCAGTTCTGGGGTCCTCACCTCAGAAAGGACAGGGATAGGTTGGAGACAGTGCAGGGCAGAGTAACAAAAATGATTCAGAGCCAGCAGGGCAGATCCTATGAGGAGCGCCTCAAGGTACTATATATGTACTCACTGGAAACCAGGAGGGAGAGGGGAGATATGATAGACATCTTCTCGCACAGTAGTCCAACAGCCTTGCCTTACCTTCAGGCATGGCCGAAAAGTCCATGCACTGGGGTGTTACCCCACACCCCAGTAGAAATGGTGTATCCACCATTGTGGTGTGCAGTACTGTGTGGACCTGACTGACCCTCAGTGCTGTGGGGCTGGCCCCTGTACATCCTGGTCCTCGCGTGGTCCCCAGGGAGCAGCTGCTGCGCACCCCTTACTGTCTTCCTCCTTCATGGGCAGCCAGTCATCAGCATCCTGGGTCAGGCAAGGGTCACGAACAAGTGACTCATCCTGCAGTCTTCTCCGCTTGCCCTGCCGCAGCCTCAGCATGCCGATGGGTGTTGTGGATCCCTGACACAACACAGAAGGAGGCTTTCAAAATGACATGCGACATGGTGACAGCAGTGGACAGCACAGTGGCCACCAAGGGATGCAGCAGAACAAAGATCACTCGCCCTTGGTGACTCTACAATTTGCCAGTAGGTCCCATCCTGGTCCCTGTATCCATTCCCCTTCAGGGTTATGGTCTGTGGCATTAATGCCTCCATGGGCACTGGCTCTGCCACCCTTTTTGGCTCCATTGTTTTTTAGTTTGTGACATGGTACTCAACTGCTACACATGCCCTGTATCACTCCGCAGGAACAGAATGTCATGCTGGTACCTGCCTGGCATGACACGGTCATGTTGGTTGGATGGCATGTCCGGAAGCCATGCCCTCACATGGCTGGCTATGAAAGGGCCATGTCAGCATGGAGGCTATACATGTGCATCCACAGGGGTAGCAACACCTGGAGAGGACTGTTCAGTGATGTGCCTGTGTGTAGTGATGGATGTGGTGTTACTCCAGTTACACGCTGAGGAGCTACAATGCCACAGGAACCATGAGGGACACCCACTCATCTACTGTCTGGGGGCAGATGCAGTAACACTCACACAGCGCCAGTACGGTGGCAGGTATTGGCTGGATGTGGACACAGATGCACTGCAGCTATGCACATGTGGCACACACCAGGGTGCTCACAGGCCTAGCCTACTATAGCATGGGTACCTTTCAGTGGCCCACAGGGGCCCTAGCCAGTATCAGCCAGTCCTCCATGAGCAGATTCCTGTGGCAGGTTACAGATGTCCTGCTAGCACACCTAGGCAACCATATTCCATTTCTGAGGATGGAGCAGGATCTTCGGGCAGACAGGCTGCTTTCTGTGCCATAGCCCTTCAGTGCACCTATACCCAAGAGGGTGGCGTACTGGGCCCTGACCTTGGTGACCAGAATGATGGCATCCTCTGTGGTGAAATTAGGTGTCCATTGCCATGTACTTCTGGCATACTCCCCTCTCACACTGGGCTGCGTATGAGTGGTCCCACCTAGAACTCTTTTCTGGTGGTTCTGTTGGCACCAATAGTGTCCTGGCAGTGGTGGTGCAGCAGGTATCCGCCTGTTGCCAGTCCACACCGTGTGCATCCACAGCTGACATTTACAGATAAAGGCTCGTGGTAGCAGGACAGACCCTTTTATGACAGGGTCAAAGGGTGTTCCATGGGTGGAGACTGCTCCACATATTTTCAATCACATGGGTGCAGTGTGCATATTTTATGGAACACATATAAATAGAAGAATTAAGTGCATAGACTGAGACTTGAACCCAGGCTGCCCAGAATACCATTCTGATTGCGCTACCAGCTACGGTACCGAGGCAGCTGTTTGTATATGTTCCATAAAATATGCATACCGCACCCATGTGATTGAATAAATGCAATTATCTGTGCAGCACTTGGTTGTGCATTTGAGAAAGAGTAATACGCTTGGAGATAGCCCAGTTTCCAGTTGCCTCAGTGGTGCAGGTGGTAGTGCAATCAGAATGATATTCTGGGTGGCCTGTGTTCAAGTCCCAGTCAAGGCACTTACTTCTTTCTCTACTATGTTTGTAAGTGCCCAACATGTTTACCTGGCCATGCCCTTCTGCACCCCTCCACAAGTCCCTCCACACCTGGAAGCCATGCCCCTGCCTTTTGAGGATCGAGCTGTTTATGCGGACAGTGCATGCTATGCACCAAATGCACCTGCTGTGTGTGCCACCACCACTCATTTCACATTTTTTGTGAATCGAGCCCTATGTCCAGAAATGCATGCACTGTCCATCCATGCGAACTTAGCTTTTTAATTTTTGCCACCCTAAACATTTGAGCCCAAAAGAGGTAAAAATGGCCAAGGTATGACTAAAAGGATAAATAAAACAGTCAAAAATAAGTACAACCACACGCATGAGCAATATGCACATTTCAGAAGTTAGGTTTTAAACATGAAATAAAACAAAAAGTGTTCTAAATCCAATGTCAACAAAATGTTTAAGCAACAAAATGGTAGAGAAGAATGTTCTAACTCCTACATGAACAAAATATTTAAAGGTGAGAAACTTGTAAAACAGTCGTGAACATGACAGAAAAAAAAAACACAATTGCGTGCATTTTGCACTACAATCAAAGTAATACACAAACAAAATAGTGAGAAAGACATGCATGCACTTTATGTAGGGACTGAAATTATGTTATAGCCCACTGAGTTGAAACTTATTTAAAATGGGATCCTTATTTACCATAAACTAAATGTAACCCCTGGGTGGTGCTATCCCCAGTGTTACACCCCTGCTGCACTACCCTGGACATTGGCTGAGGGGGTTGGGCTCGCTACCTAATAAAATTTTTTAAAACCTTTGCGCAATGCTTCTACTCAGGGTGCTTTACGTGGGCAAGATGGTAATGGGTGTAGCCCCCTGAGCTGCTACACCACCCACGATGACCATCTTCCTTCCCCAGACATGCCCCCATATACAGTTCCCCACATTTCCACATTTTGATTTAAAGGCTGTCTCTAATAATATGCTCACACCAGAATTTCAAACGACAAATAAGATATTTATTTAGTGGGGAATATAAGAGCGGGGAAAGGGAAACAGGAGGAGTAGAGGTTATCTTATCCTATTTACAAACTGTACACGTGTAACCCCCTTGCAAATGGGGGTTCCTAAAAGTCCCCTAGTAACTTGTCTAATGACCCCAGACTAGATGGTGTTCGACTGTTAAGTCGTTTATGAGTGAGCGCTTTTTAAAGCCTCTAGTACTGTCTCTTTAAGAGTTGTCAGCTCGCAGACCTAATTAGTCTGCAGGGGGGACCGTGAGTTCTCCTGCTCGAGTCCCACTCGAGCTGCTGGAAAGGTGCTTCGTTTTGACGTTGCTAAGCGGGCAAGGCAGGTACTTCCCAGGCTGTAAGTGTTGGTTTGAAATATGTTAGAGTGGTAATGGAAATGTACTTTGTCTAACCTGCTTCTCTTGCAGCTGGGACTTTGTGTGCTCTGCCCCTCCATTTTGGATCAAAACTGCCTCTTGGATCCATTCAGGAGGGAGGGGTGCTTAAAATGGAGTATCGAGCCGCCAATCAGGATTAGGACTCTCTCGGGAGCCGGCTGCCAATGGGGAGAATGGCCAGTGACTCTGGGAAGTGAAGTTTGGGAGTGTGGCGCCTTTTTGTACCAATAGGGGAAGGTGTGAGAGACTGGCATCTGAAGCCCTCCAATTGGGTCGGGTGGCGCCCGAGTGTGATTCCCTGCCCAACGGCCGAGAAGGCAGAGTCATTGTGGCTGTGAGTGAGGAAGGAGCTCTGGGCTTCTGCGCTGTTGAGTTTCACGCGGGAAGCGCGTGTGGAGGCCAAAAGTCGGGCGGCTCGTTTGCCGTGGTGATTCGGACTGAATCCGCTGTGTACAAGGAACAAGAAGAGGCTTGCACATCTAGCAGTCAGCAACCAGGCTCACCCTGTAGAGGACTGGAGAATCTGCTTCATCACGCTCGGTCTGTCAGGAGAAGTGAAGCTGCGTTGTGACTTCCTGGGTTAGCAGTAAGTGCGGTCGGGATATGAAAGCAGCTGCCTGGTATGGTAACCTTCTTTTACATATAGATGTGTGGGGAGTGTTCTGATCACAGGCCTGTGTTCCCCTGCGGTGTGAAAGGTGTTCTGCCACAAGAGTTGTGAGTAAAATTCAGGGTAGCTCCCTGCAAGCTTATCCATTGAGTTGCGAGTGTTCATCTGTTCCCCTCTCTTGCTACACAAACTGAGCCTACCGGCTCCGGATTACAAATTGGGTATTGTGCAAGTGTGTTCATCCTCAGGGCCCCAACCAGCTGCACCGATCTTGGCTAGCCCCTCTGGCCTGGGTACCCAGCGACAGTGACTTGTAGGGACCTTAGCCTGTGCACAGAGCTCTGAATAGTAGTATGACTGAATCAATTAACTTGATTTTCCCCTGTCCTTGTTACTCTCCCCTAAATAAATCAGATTTGGTTGTTTTGCAAAGTTATACTGCCTGAATTGCATTTCTGTGTTGAAACACTGTACAGTGGCTATTGTAGTACTGCATCTTACTTTACAGGGGGTCCCCAGAGTCAAGCTGATCAAGTCAATCCTGGGGGTAAGTGTATACTGCGAAGGTACTGTAATTCACTTGTGTGGGCCACCAGTGGGAAGAAAGGGGGGTTGCAGTGACCCAGAGGGCTGTGACCAAGTCATACCAGACTATCTTAACCCCGACCTCTGGGTGGAGGCACCCGCCATTGGACCTAGGACGCTCAACCTGTTAGGAGTTACGCAGGCAGGGATAGTAGCCCTTGGGATAGCGCCACCTGGGGGTTACACACAGTTATTTGGTTTTGCTGGTGAACCCTCCAGCTGGGTAGCTACATACTAATAGGCAGACATAAATCACGCTTTATCATTCAACTTAAGACATCCAGTTCCCTGGCTATCTAGCTGCTGGCAAATCAGATGTTAAACATAATTATTATTAATACCCACACTGGTACCAGTCCCAGATACAGCAGAAACCTGGCAATCTCATACCATACTGGTTAAACAGCTACCACAGTCCAAGATGTTGCAGGCCTGGTGTGAGTTGCAGCTGGTCGAAGTGACCGGCTATTGATTTGGGGGAAGGGGCAACTTGGAAACGGATTCTTATAAGATGACAGATTACTATTTACAGCCACAGCAGGGATTGCTCTGCACTCTAGCAGACATGGCAGGGACTGCCCTGCGCTCGCAGACTTCCAAACATTCCAGGACAAGCTGTGTGGATCTTACATTCAGAACATTCAGCACAATATTTGAAAGTCCCATCCAATGCAATGAGAGTGATACTTTTGTCAAGCATCCTATATGCAATTTAAACACGATCACATCCAGTACTTTATATATCAAAAGGCATCCATCCAGAGTAAGCTGACAGCGACACTTTTATCAAGCATCCCATACTTTAGTTTCAGGCAGTCACATCCAGTACATTCTATATACATAGAACATTATTCACAAGCAGGGTCTTATCCAGCACGTCTAGACATTGTACACTTATCCCAAGCGCTCTCAGATGAAATTCTGGTCAGACACAGGTACAATCTCTTCAGGGTATCTTAGACATAATATGCTCTAGGGCCTCCTGTCTCATGAAGCGGCAAATGCGGATTGGCAGTCAGCTCAGTGATGGCAGGACTCTAACCCATAGCTACACAACTTGCAGCACATTTATATGCTTTACTAGCCGGGCATCTTGCTGCATCTGCCACTTAGCCATTTGGGCCACAGACAAGATGCATCCATTTACTTGAACTAGGCAGTCTCTTATGGGGTTAGTAGCCCTGACTGACAACTTCAATACTTCAGACTTAACAGCACATATTTCTTAGCGGGGCTTGAGGTCCTCAAGATTACTTGCTCAGCTTCTCCCGAGCACCAGGGGGTACGAGGGTACTCACTCAGGTCCTCCATGGGTTTCTTCTGCAATCGAAGGCATCCTGACGACTTCTTCATCTCTCTCACCGCTGAGGTACTTGGTCAGTGCTCTCACTGTGGCATAATGTCATCTGGTCTGGTCACCGCTCTCACTGCTGCTGGACATCTGATCTTCGGTCCACATCTTTCCCAGATGTGGGAGGGAGGGCTAGCCTCTGGAGGACAGTACTGGCAACCTCCAGACTAGCTGTTGCAGAAAGTACAATTACTATAACTGGTAACTTTAACTTTAAGAAAATAATAAATGCCCCCTGAAGACTGAAGGGGCTTGGATTAAGTGGCCCAGGCCTGGTGGCATGGCTGGGGCCTGAGCCGCCACCCCTGTAGGGGGGCTCCCAGCAGGCTGGAGCCTGCTCTCCTTCTCACGCTGGCTGATCTCTCTCTCTAATCTCTGAAATCTCCAGACAAACTGGCAACATTGTCTCTTTATAGAGCTCCTAGCTCGACTCCTGATTGGCAGCTGAGATGTGGTGACATGTCTCCAAGTGGCTGAATGACCTGTCAATCAGAACACTCGAGGCACAATTGGGTTGTGGAATTGGCACCTAAAGCAATGTCCCTGTAAGTCCCCATAAGCACTTGGGTGCTTACCCATGAGATGCAGTGAATGTCCCACAAGTCCTGGCTTTCTATTGCCTGCATTCCAATTGGCTGTACTGCTGGCAATGGCTGTTTAGAAAATGGGCTAAGAAATCTCTAAGCTCTGATTGACTGATAGCCCTGGCAAGGTGGGCATCTATCAGACAATAGATGCCCACCAAATAAAAAGTCTGAGCTCAGACCTGCCCCATGCCTACCCAAATATCTTTGTGCCCAACCTGATTCGTTATTGGCTGAAGCACTGGGCATGCAGTTTCAAACTGCCGCCATTTTTTTTATCGGTTAGCGAGAGCCAGCTGTCTGTGAGGTGGGTGTTTGTTGCACTTGCGTCCTGCCATGTAAACAGCTCAAAGCCAGCTGAGAGAAGGAGGAGCAGGTGGCGGCAGTGTTGGTAGCTGCGGCAGCTGAAGCAGTGGGCATCTGAGCTCGGGCACGCACTAACCAACCCAAATCGACTTAACTAGCACCACAAACGACTGAAAACGGTGGTGTTGGACTGGGAAAGGAGCAGTGCGTGGCAGGGAAGAGTGAAGGACAGATAATGTTAAACAGGAGGAGCAGCTGGGTTCGAGTTGAACGGATTTAGTTTTTAAACAAAGGAGTGTGAAGGCGCGAGCGACTGACACCGGGTGTGGGGGCTGTGTGGCAGGACCGGAGACTATGAGCTGGGGCTCCACGGTTGGGGTGGCGGGAGCCCGAGCAACGGCAGCATTTTAGCAACCGGCAAGGAAAACCCTTTTTTGAAAAGGAAACTGAGCGTGGGCGACCGAAGAATCTTGCTCAAGCTACATAAAGCAGTGACAAGACTGAAGAGTTGCCAGTATAGAAGGAAGCCCAAGCGTAGTGTAGATGTTATCAGAAAGCAGGTGAGTGGGCGGGCACTGCGCCCTTTTAATATATATATATTTTTTAACTCTGTCTTCATGTGTTGCGGAAAAGCGTGACGTATAAAAATTGTCATTTATTTGTTTGTTCTGGGAGGAGACATACGAACATACATACAAAGATACAGTCTTGTTTGATGTGGAAGTCAGTCAGAGTTTGCAGGTAAAGGGGTTGTGACATAATTTCGCAAAGTGGACTTCAGGCGGAGCCTAGCTACAAGTGATTTGGGCACCGCTTATAAAACATGTTAAAAGATCTGAGTAAGATACCAGCCTACTCAAGCCCTGAGTGTGTTTGCAGTTGGGAGGTGGTAACCATGACAACTATCTCTAAAGTAAGAACTACAGAAGCTGCATTGGGACATAAGTCCCTAGGTAAAAAAAAAACAAACACTGTGTTAATGTAGGCGGATAAACTATTTTATTACAAAATAATTCAAACAGCTTAGAGTTTTAACAAGTAAACATAAAAATGTTTTTTTTTTTTTAAATGTAATTCAGTGGTCCATTTTCTAAGCTCAATAATACCCTCCAGGGTGGGCGGTATGGGCTACCGGACCTCCCAGGGGTTATAAGGCCCTCTGCCTGCGGCGTCAGGCCTCATTACGCCCCTGGGCAGTCTGGTATAGCCCAATACCGCCCACCCTATCGGGTATTATTGCTTACTTAACCCACTGTCCTTATAGCAGATTAGATACAGTCCTGAATGATGTCCTGGTGCAGCCAGAAAGAAATAATTATTTGCCCCAAATGCCCCACAGTTCTGTAGCTTAAAGGCTATACTTGCAGTCACTGCACAGATGAAGAATGTGGCTCCTTTATTTTTTCTGTGGCTACTGCACTTATGCAAGCTCCCCCTGCAGCAGCTGACAGGCTGACACATAAGAGTCCCAAAATACTGGAATTGAGAGGAAAAAAAAGTATTAAT
This sequence comes from Neoceratodus forsteri, assembly GCA_016271365.2. Taxonomy (NCBI): domain Eukaryota; kingdom Metazoa; phylum Chordata; order Ceratodontiformes; family Ceratodontidae; genus Neoceratodus; species Neoceratodus forsteri. The sequence continues at coordinate 68,086,824 of JADMNL010000031.1, read as the reverse complement.
TTTAACTTTAATCACTTTCCCCTACATGTACAGTATATTCCCAACAAGCAGCAACAGGTTCCATTATTTAAAACATTTATTTTCTCCCTTTTTTCAGCCGAAGCCATTTAGGGCTACCCTGGAGGCAGCCAGACACTTGGTTATTATTTATTCAGATGACTGGGGCCCTGTTCAGGCATACTCAAATGAGCCCTTGTCAAAACTCCTTTAATTCCCATCTGAGCGGTCCCCCAGTAGGCTGTCCGTGGTCACCAGGTCCCAGATAGGTGGAAGGGATCTTGGGACCCATGGCACAGTCCCTGAGGCAGCCGCAAAACAAGCGGTTTCACATCACAGGCGCTTTGCGCGCCAACGTGACACCCGCTGCCCTGGAGGCAGCACTTTCACAGCGGGAGCTCTCAGTCAGTGTTTTAAGCCCCGTTGGGCTGGATTTTCTTTCAGGAAGCTGGGCAGACAAACGGATGGGCAAACAGGACCTGGGGGAACCAGAAAAATTAGGGGCCAACTTGGGAGAAGCCCAAGAGACAGCGGGAGAAGGACAGAGCAAAACAGGTTAAGGTAAGCCCAAGCAGGCATTTCTTGGAACCCCTATGTGCAAGGAGGGTTACAAAAATAAAGCAATACATGAATGAAACAGAAAATTCAGATAATAAATAAACACATCGATGTGCAGCATGCAGGCTTGTTAACTATGACAGATATGGATTTCTGTGACTCAGGAAAACACAACGATAACATCTTTGTAACAAGGAAGTGCGACTTTGTTTGATTCACCCAGATCCCTGATCCTGGGACGGACATGGGGACGGATTTTCATACACCTGAGATTGCCGCAAGCCCCAGGTGTGATATTGATATGGCACACCTGGCTTGCGGTAATCTAAAGAGATCTATCCCTTGTGGCAATTGACGCAAGCTGGACCATCTTTCTGTGGTCTAGCTTGCGTCACTTCTGGGGATCGTCTTCATGGAGCTTGTGCCTGAGATTTGGCGCAGCTGCTGTTAAGCAAGTAAACTGTCGCAACTGCACCCAAGATAGTAAAACCGGGCACTGTTGCGGAATACAGGAATGGCACAGCTGCGGGGATAAAGTGGTGTCGAGCGGAGCATGACGCAAACCCTGCACCACCCTTTGAAGATCCGGCCCATGGTGTCCAGGATTCTTTAGGTCACAGGAATAAATATTTTGGGGTAGTTTGTAAAATATGCTCTCACAGCAAATAGTGAATGACGTCACTGCTAGGTAAGCCGGAATGATATGCTTCACGAAACTGGCAATACATTACATCTGTAATTCTATACCCAAGCCATATAACTCTTTTTGCATCAACAAAGAGTATTGTACTTTTGAGAGTGAGTTGATGTACTTCACAAAACTGACAATACATTACATTTGTATGTAAGCCCCCCTTCCCTGTCTAGGGGTATTTTAGATAGTATTAGTTCTTGGGGGAAGGGGCACATTACAGCCAGTAACAACAATCCAGAACTATACTGATGAATAATAAAATTGTACCTGAGATCCAGAAGTTCACCTGTGGATGGATTGGCTCCATCGGGGTGCTGGGAGGGTAACCGGTGGTACAGCCAGGCAGTCCTTGGGGGGGCGCAAAACTTTGTTAGACAATGTTAGGCAGAATAATACTTATGGCTTTAATCTCCTCGAACTAGTAAGGCACATGTCCAAATGGGCCCCCTTCCTCCAGGCCTCGGCTCCTCTCCCCATGGCAGATCTATGGCCCAACCTCCACAGGGGTGCGGAAAACACCCATGTACCACAGCCCTGTTCCGAAGCACTCTCCATGGGGACTCGAACTTCAACGGGGCCGTGGTGGCTATCGCCCCACTCCAGACTCCAGGCCCACGGCTCCAACCCTTCGACTCTCTACTCCCTGGACTCTGCAGCACAGCAGACATGAAGACCCCAATTTCCCACTGTGTGGCATCTTTTATACCATGATGCCAGGGCTCTGACCATACTATGGGTCCTGGCATCCAAACTGGTACTGCTGCTTTCTGGGCAATGTAGTAAGCCCACATATTGGGGGGCTTACATGTACCCCAAGCTATTTAATCAGGGGTCAACCTTAACTTTTTTTTGCACTAGCCAACTGGACAAGTTGACTACAAATTGCACTAGCCCACACATGGTTGCACTAGCCTATAATAATAATGGTCAGTTTTGAACTGGATATACAGGAAAAATGCAAGCCAAAAATGACTCCGATTATCACATATTTATCCTGCTCCCACATTATTTCCTGCCCCAGCAAAAAAAAAGACTGCAATACAATCACATGCATTGTGTACCCCCACTGTTTTTTACCATGTGCCCCTTGCTTCCTCTTCCTCTTTCTTCACCCTTCCCTGCCAGACTAGAGAATACCATAATAGCGAATGTTTAATCAAGCAGTTCTAGCTCTGCACACGCAATAGCCAACATCATCATGCACCACACCACAGCCCCACCCTGACCTGCAGGGCAGTGTACAGAATCAAGCAGAGAAACACACTCTCATCCTCTATGATTAACCAGACCTGCACTTCTGAAAGTTTTCTTATACTGTGAAGTGAGCCAGAGGAAGTTTTAGAATGTCTTTGGGGAGAGTTAAACAAACACAGGGGGCTTGGGATGTAAGAAACTTTGACATATCTGTTTATATATACCAGACACAAAAGTACTGCTATAACATCAATCAATCAATCAAAATCTTTATTTAACCAGATGGACACCATTGAGCAAAGCTCGTTTTCGAGGTGGACCTGGGACATACAAATAGGTGAATACACTTTGGAAAAGAACAACAATACAGATACAGTTTCATGTACAGCAATTGTACACAGGCAATACAGATGCAAATAAAATGTGCAGGTTAATGTACAACATTATTTTACAAACAAACAGTGTGTACAGCGCAGGCAGCATTGCAGCTACATACAGGCAGACAGTTATTGCAGAGTAGGCGAAAGGAAAGGATGATTCATTTGGCTCACCCTAAGGAACATAGTAGTGAGATGAGTTCATTGCAGGGGAGGGGAAGGAAGTAGGGGGTAGGATGGAAAATAGAAATAAGGTTGAGGAGTCACAGGTAAGAGGATGTGAGGTGTAAACTATTAGGGGAACGATACGGTGAGGGCAGGGAGTGGTGATGGTAGGCATGGGACTGGCAATAAATGGAAACTAAGACCAGAGATTAACCCGGAACATTCTCTGCCCTAACAAAAACAGATTTTTTCACAGCTGTGTCCTTTCATCAGTCAAAGGGGAGCAGTATACAGGCATGATGCTGTACTACCTCTCTTTCTATATGGGATGATTTACGCACACCAGGACTACCTATTTTAACCTTTCAAATGATATATTTCACTAAGGTTTTGCTTTGTACCATACATGCTCCAAAGCATTGTTTTTAGGATGAAATGACGTGCTGAGTGGTATAAGGGTGGTACTGCACGGATGGCATTGGCTGGTATGAGCCATTAAGAGGAGCTGTGGACCCCTACACCAGTCAGTAATGGCAGCTATGGGTCTATAAATGGCCCCTTCAGAGTCTAGTCTGCAGTGGTGTCAAGGAAAAATATAGAGTTGACAAACCACCAGGCTGGGCAGACCGTGTATACATCATAGTATTCTGTCACTGCAGTGTTGGATACAGACACTCAAAAGGTTGGGAAATGAGGCACACTGGTCTTAATATTGTGGGACAAATCAAAGACAAGTTCAGCAAACTGGAAGCTAATGACTTAACAGCACTCTACCCTTGATCACTGCATGCACACTAGCTGAATGTCCTAACAACTGAGTGATAATGACTCACATCAAGTCTTTGTTGGATCCCCCTCTTGAACTATAATTGCAGTTCTTAATGAGCTGTTAATCACACCAGGTCACCTGGAACACTGAGGGAGATTAGCATGAGTACTACAGCCTGTTAAAGCAGGGGCTCTTTCCTACTTAATCATTAAGTACCATGGAAAACCTGCACTAGTCAAGATGGACAAGTAGAGGGTTAGCTGCACTAGCCCTGGCCAATTTGCACTAGGTTCAGGGCTAGTAAAACAATGTTAAGGTTGAACCCTGTATTTAACCCTTTTGCAACAACAACGAGTACTGCATTTTCTTTGTGCTGGAATGAATAGCGCTTTTTTTGTAAGACATATTTGAGTGCACCTTATTTTCATCTTCAAGAAGCAGAGAGGATTTATGTATCTTTGGAGAGACATGCAGAGTCAATCCAGTGTTGGTGATTGAGTTGAAATGTTTACCCCGTGTAAGTTCTTAGCTGGAACTGCACAGAGGGTGATGATTGCAGCCACTACTCTACGACTGATAGGTGCAATACCTTGGTGAGTACAGGTGCTGTGTGAAATCAAGAAACAGAAAAAAAGAAGAGACATGCCCAGCCGAGGCTGAGCGACCAACAGGAAAAACATCACCCCCTCAAATCCCTAAATGTAATGGCAAGTTACTAGGGGGCTTTCATCCTGGAAGGGGCATTCACTGAGTGAGCATTCAGTTTGGATGGCACTCTTTCAGATTTGGATTTATTCTGGGCCTAGGTGTATTACGGTCCCATCTAAAGAGTGTATCTACCTGTAACTGCGCAAACAAATGATCCACCGATCCTCTTGATTTACTTGCCTTTTTTTACTACCCCCTCTCCCACCCAATCCTTCCATTAATCAGTTTCCCTTCCTCTTCTACCACCTTACCCCTCCTCATTTTTTTCCTACCCATACTGCCTCCTTTTGACAGTACCACTCTGGTTGCTAACCCCCCTTCCCTATCATCCCTCTGCCATAACATCGCTTTATTGCTGACATGTTATTTCCTACCTGGCTAGCCCTACCCTGCAATCAAATGATATAATGCACTTTATCTATTGTTAAGTTGTACCTGAAACAAACAAGTATTGACCCTCATGTGATACCATATTGTTTTCATGATGCCTACCCTGTGATCTCTGCTATCTGTATAGTATTGTATTGTATCGTACTGTTTTTGTCCTTGACTTGGAACCTTTGAAAATGAGTCTCTGTCTCAAAGGTAATAATCCTAATCTAAATAAATAAATAATAAATAAATAAAATTACTGTTTCATCTAAAAACTGTAAAGCACCAGGAAGCCGTAGACCCCAAATCCATAATGGTGTCCCCTGAACTGACTGCCTCCCAGTATTTAATGCCACTGTCAGAATCCCCATATTTATTATTCTGTGGGCTTCAAATTCAAGGATTGAGGGTATTCTGGTTCAGGAAACTATTCTGTTCTTTACCAAGTCCAGTGATAGTGGTAAATTTAGTACTTTGTTTCTCTCTCTTCTGGAAAGCCTAAGTTTGATATGGAGAGTGCTAGTGGCCTCAGTAACATATTCTATACCCTGTCTCCCACAGGCTGCGGAAGAACTTGAAATCATTAATCATCGTCCATCCTTCTTGGTTCATTCGCACAGTACTGGCTATCTCCAGACCCTTCATCAGGTATGTAATATAATGCCTCTTCAGTTGCTGTATTACTTCATGCTGTGCTCAAGCTCTGCTTTTCAATATGCACCTCCCAAAGCCTACAACAGGAACTGGAGGGAGGGAGGGTGAGGTATTAAAACAGGCTGGAACCCACTCTGCAGTGAGACAGAATCATCTCCATGTGGAATAAAGAAAACAATTGCTGTTGAAAGAGGAAAATCTCACCTTATGTGGGGCAAAAGAGAGCAGAAATATGAGAGACAGGGACACGGTATGGGGGACACAGTAAAGTATGAGGCACAGGGTCATGTATTAGGGACAGAGATGCGGTATGAGTGACAGGGGTGAGGTATGAGGGAAAGGGATGAGGTATGAGGGACAGGGGTGAGGTATAAGGGATGGAGTGAGGTATGGGGTCACGGTGAGGTACGAGGGTCAGGGTCAGGTGTTAGAGACAGAGATGCGGTATGAAGGACGGGGGTGAGGTATGAAGGAAAGGGATGAGGTATGTATGAGGGACAGGGGTGAGGTATGAGGGATGGAGTGAGGTATGAGGGACAGGGGTGAGGTATGAGGGATGGAGTGAGGTATGGGGTCACGGTGAGGTATGAGGGGCAGGGTCAGGTGTTAGGGACAGGGGTGAGGTATGAGGGATGGGGTGATTTGAGGTATAAGGGATAGGGTCAGATATTAGGGACAGAGGTGAGGTATGAGGGGTAGAGATGAGGTATGAGGGACAGGGGTGAGGTATGAGGGCGAGAGTGAGGTATGAGGGCAGGGGTGAGGTAGGAGGGACAGAGATGTATGAGGGACAGGGGTGAGGTATGAAGAACAGGAGTGAGATATGAGGGGCGGGATGAGATATGAGGGACAGGGGTGAGGTATGAGGGACAGAGATGAGGTATGAGGGACAGGGTGTGGCATGAGGGACACAGGTGAGCTTTGAGGGACAGGAGTGAGGTATAAGGCACGGGGTGAGGTACGAGCGACATTGGTGAGGCATGCGGGACAGATTGAGGTATGAGGGACAGAGATGAGGTATAAGGGACAGGGGTGAGATATGAGGGACAGGGGTGTGGCATGAGGGACACAGGTGAGCTTTGAGGGACAGGGGCTAGGTATAGGGGACAGAGATGAGGGATGAGGAATGAGGGATGGGGTGAGTTATGAGGGATGGATTGAGGTATGGGGGATGCAGTGAGGTATGAGGGGTAGGGATACGGTCAGGTATTAGGGACAGGGGTGAGGTATGAGGGATGGGGGATGGGGCAAGGTATGACAGACAGGGATGAGATATGAGGGACAGTGGTGAGGTATGAGGGACAAGGGTGAGATATGAGGGACAGGGATGAGGTACGAGGGACATGGGTGAGGTATGAGAGATGGGTGAGGTATGAGGGCAGAGTTGAGATATGAGGGACAGGGTTGAGATATGAGGGACAAGGGTAAGATATGAGTGACAGGAGTGAGGTATGAGAGACGGGGTGAGATATGAGGGAAAGTGGTGAGCTATGAGGGACAAGGGTGAGATATGAGGGACAGGGGTGAGGTACAAGGGACAGGAGTGAGGTATAAGGGGCAGGGGTGAGATATGAGGGACGGGCATGAGCTTTGAGGGACAGGGGTGAGGTATGAGAGATGGGTGAGATATGAGGGACAGTAGTGAGGTATGAGGGACAAGGGTGAGATATGAGGGACAGGGGTGAGGTACGAGGGACAGGAGTCAGGTATGAGGGGCAGGGGTGAGATATGAGGGACAGGCATGAGCTCTGAGGGACAGGGGTGAGGTATGAGAGATGGGTGAGGTATGAGGGACAAGGGTGAGATATGAGGGACACAGTGAGGTATGAGGGACGGGGTGAGATATGAGGGACAGGGTTGAGATATGAGGGACAAGGGTGAGATATGAGGGACAGGAGTGGGGTATGCAAGACAGGGTTGAGATATGAGGGACAAGGGTGAGATATGAGGGACAGGAGTGCGGTATGAGAGACAGGGGTGAGATATGAGGGACAGTGGTGAAGTATGAGGGACAAGGGTGAGATATGAGGGACAGGAGTGAGGTATGCGAGACAGAGGTGAGATATGAGGGACAGGCATGAGCTCTGAGGGACAGGGGTGAGGTATGAGAGATGGGTGAGGTATGAGGGACAAGGGTGAGATATGAGGGACACAGTGAGGTATGAGGGACAGGAGTGAGGTATGAGGGGCAGGGGTGAGATATGAGGGACAGGCGTGAGCTCTGAGGGACAGGGGTGAGGTATGAGAGATGGGGTGAGATATGAGGGACAGTGGTGAGGTATGAGGGACAAGGGTGAGATATGAGGGACACAGTGAGGTATGAGGGACGGGGTGAGATATGAGGGACAGGGTTGAGATATGAGGGACAAGGGTGAGATATGAGGGACAAGAGTGAAGTATGCGAGACGGGGTGAGATATGAGGGACAGGGTTGAGATATGAGGGACAAGGGTGAGACATGAGGGACAGGAGTGCGGTATGAGAGACAGGGGTGAGATATGAGGGACAGTGGTGAAGTATGAGGGACAAGGGTGAGATATGAGGAACAGTGGTGAGGTATGAGGGACAAGGGTGAGATGAGGGACAGTGGTGAGGTATGAGGGACAAGGGTGAGATATGAGGGACAGGGGTGAGGTACAAGGGACAGGAGTGAGGTATAAGGGGCAGGGGTGAGATATGAGGGACGGGCATGAGCTCTGAGGGACTGGGGTGAGGTATGAGAGATGGGTGAGATATGAAGGACAGTAGTGAGGTATGAGGGGCAAGGGTGAGATATAAGGGACAGGGGTGAGGTACGAGGGACCGGAGTCAGGTATGAGGGGCAGGGGGTGAGATATGAGGGACGGGCATGAGCTCTGAGGGACAGGGGTGAGATATGAGGGACAGTGGTGAGGTATGAGGGACAAGGGTGAGATATGAGGGACACAGTGAAGTATGAGGGATGGGGTGAGATATGAGGGACAGGGTTGAGATATGAGGGACAGGAGTGAGGTATGCGAGACAGGGGTGAGATATGAGGGACAGGGTTGAGATATGAGGGACAAGGGTGAGATATGAGGGACAGGAGTGCGGTATGAGAGACAGGGGTGAGATATGAGGGACAGTGGTGAAGTATGAGGGACAAGGGTGAGATATGAGGGACAGGGGTGAGGTACAAGGGACAGGAGTGAGGTATAAGGGGCAGGGGTGAGATATGAGGGACGGGCATGAGCTCTGAGGGACTGGGGTGAGGTATGAGAGATGGGTGAGATATGAAGGACAGTAGTGAGGTACGAGGGGCAAGGGTGAGATATGAGGGACAGGGGTGAGGTACGAGGGACCGGAGTCAGGTATGAGGGGCAGGGGTGAGATATGAGGGACGGGCATGAGCTCTGAGGGACAGGGGTGAGGTATGAGATGGGGTGAGATATGAGGGACAGTGGTGAGGTATGAGGGACAAGGGTGAGATATGAGGGACACAGTGAAGTATGAGGGATGGGGTGAGATATGAGGGACAGGGTTGAGATATGAGGGACAAGGGTGAGATATGAGGGACAGGAGTGAGGTATGTAGACAGGGGTGAGATATGAGGACAGGGTTGAGATATGAGGGACAAGGGTGAGATATGAGGGACAGGAGTGCGGTATGAGAGACAGGGGTGAGATATGAGGGACAGTGGTGAAGTATGAGGGACAAGGGTGAGATATGAGGAACAGTGGTGAGGTATGAGGGACAAGGGTGAGATATGAGGGACACAGTGAGGTATGAGGGACGAGGTGAGGTATGAGGGATGGGGGATGCGGTGAGGTATGATGGGCAGGGATGAGGTATGAGAGACATGGGTGAGATATGAGGGACAGTGGTGAGGTATGAGGGACAAGGGTGAGATACGAGGGATAGGGATGAGGTACGAGGGACACGGGTGAGGTATGAGAGATGGGTGAGATATGAGGGACAGTAGTGAGGTATGAGGGACAAGGGTGAGATATGAGGGACACAGTGAGGTATGAGGGACAGGAGTGAGGTATGAGGGGCAGGGGTGAGATATGAGGGACAGGCGTGAGCTTTGAGGGACAGGGGTGAGGTATGAGAGATGGGGTGAGATATGAGGGACAGTGGTGAGGTATGAAGGACAAGGGTGAGATATGAGGGACACAGTGAGGTATGAGGGACGGGGTGAGATATGAGGGACAGGGTTGAGATATGAGGGACAGGAGTGAGGTATGCGAGACAGGGGTGAGATATGAGGGACAGTGGTGAAGTATGAGGGACAAGGGTGAGATATGAGGAACAGTGGTGAGGTATGAGGGACAAGGGTGAGATATGAGGGACGGGGTGAGGTATGAGGGATGGGGGATGCGGTGAGGTATGATGGGCAGGGGTGAGATATGAGGGAAAGTGGTGAGGTATGAGGGACAAGGGTGAGATATGAGGGACAGGGATGAGGTACGAGGGACATGGGTGGGGTTTGAGGTATAGGGGTGAGGATGAAGGATGGGGTTGAGGTATGAGGGACTAAGACAATGTGTGAGGGATAGGGTGAGGTATGAGGAACAAGGGACAGGAATGGGGACAATTCTCTCACACTGGAAGTCAGACATAGTTTATTTATTTATTTGTTTGGTTGGTTTGATGACTGGTAGGTATAGTAGACATAGAAATGCTTATTTTCAAGCATGACCGGGGTACAAGTCAGATAAAACACATCAACAGTGGACAGTAATTGCCTGGCGGTAATGGTACAGGAAATTACAAACATCAATGCATTAGCACGTAAGAGCATTAGTCACAAGCATTACACACATTAAATAGAATACTATCAAAAACACATTGGAATGCAACAATTCAATGGACAAGATACTATCAATGCAGCAGATGATAAAAAATGCATGAGCAGTAATTAAAATAAAAACAGATGTACATGAGGCTAGTAAATATATAACATTTTTGGCCTCTGTTGGGGGTGGGTAGTGGTGGTATAACCAAGCAGTGGGGCAGGTGGTGGGTAATAAGGGAGCAGCAGGGGCAAAGAGAGTAGAGAAGGATGAATTAGGTAAAATGGGAGCAGTGAGGGTTAAACAGAGATGTGCAGGAGGGAGCAAAGTAGATGATGAAACCTAGAAGTGGCATTGGTGTCATGGCTCTGAGGCTAAGGGTTCAAGGAGGATAAAAGCATGTACAAGGGGCCAGTTCAGTAAGGTGATCTTGAAGCTGTCTTTGAAGTGAGCACGAGTAGGGGCCAGTCAGATGTCAAACGGAAGAGAGTTACAGAATTTTGGAGCAGCGTGGGAGAAAGCACAAACTCCCATGGAAGTTAGTTCCTTCCATTCAACAGTGGTACAAATAAATGGGAAACAACAGTTAATAACAAAAAAATCTGCTGTATGCTTCGTGAAAAGTTGGATCTGTTTGAACAAGTATGGGGCCTCTTTCTTGAGAGTAAATGTTGCATAGGTAGTAGAATGGGTACGAGCAGTGACACATGTGCCCAGACTTATTAATTTTAGTCATGTGTATGTTGTACGTAATCTCTGCTATTAACTTAAGAACTTGTTTGTTTAAATTCATGTTATAGGCTCAGATACTAACTGTATTTTTTGGTATTGCACCTTTCTTTATATTTCTGTACGGTATTAGTTGATGATTATTTGTAATGTCAATGGGCAGGATTCACAAAAGGGATGCACCCAACGTATCCCAGATGCGCCGGCGCATCCCCGAGATGTGCCGAAAGGCGATTCTGAAAGGGGTCTGATGCGCCGGTGCAACTGCGATGCGCTGCACACTGCCAGTAATGATATGTGGTGCATCTGGAGGGGCTGTGAAGGGGGCATGCCCATGCATACCAGGCGCAGCCCCATTCACAGCCCAATTCAGCGGTGCATTCCTGGGGCATGTCTGGGGATACACTGCTGAAAGATACATCAAGAAATACTAGACTTATGTGGGTAGCCACCCACAGGCAGGCTGCCATACTGTAGATAGCAGCACAGCAACCTGCACACCCTGGCAGTCCAATGTCTCCCTCCGCCTGTGTCCCCATAGAGATACAATGCACCCAAGCATCCCTGGTGGTCCAGTGGAACCCCCACCCACTCAGGCATCCACTCCACATGCTGCACCCTGTCTCAGGTGATGCCGAACGGTGGCGGGCAGCTGTGGAAGAGTGCGGGTGGGTTGCGCTGCCCGCCAGCCCCATATGGGACTGGACCTCGGATTGGGCAGGAGGGTGCCTGAGTGGGTGGGGGGCGGGGACCACTGGACCACCAGGGCATTTGCATGGCGTCTATCCTTCGGTCTGGCCAGGGATGAGGGATTCCCTATACAGGCATGGGGGTCAGCTTGCCGTATGCCCATGGCATGGATGCTACTGGCAGAGAGGGAGGACCGGTATGCCACCAGGGCTACGTCCTGTAGGGGTACGGGGGCTGTGCAGCTATGTGTTGGGTGGGGGGGTTCCAGTATGCCATCATGGCAGGGTCATGGCCGACAATTGCACTTACAGACCAGCAGGGAGCCCGGCGCATTTGCTGGGTGCATCCCTGCAAGCGCAATGCAAATGGGGCCATAATGACATGCAAATTGCCCCATTGCACCTTGCAAGTCTAATGGCCCCATTTGTATATTGTCTGCTCTGAATAGCAGTTTTGGGCACAGCACATCGTGAGATGCGCTGCCCCAGTGGTTCCCCAGCCCGATGTGGGGGATGTGCCGGCGCAGCCTGGGCTGTGAGCAACTGTGGTATTCACAGCGGGGATGCGCTAAGGTGCATTCCCCTGTGCATCCTCTGTGAATACACGGTATGCGCTCGGTGCATCTCCACTGCTCCGGGGCAGTCGAGATGCACTGAGTGCATCTCCTTTGTGAATCCTGCCCATTCTGTTTATTTCTTTTAAAATAATAACAATTTTAATGCAAGAGAAAAAAAAGGAATGAGGGACACGGGAGACGTACGAGATATAAAGGGCCAGCAGTATAGCCTAGAGGTTAGAATAACAAGCTGTGAATGAATCTGGTACATCCAGCAGACCTGGGTTTGATTCCCACAACCTCTACTTGCATACTGGGTGACTCTGAACAAGTCACTTAAACACCCCAATGCTCCCGGGTCACCCCTGAAAACAGGCACTTGTACCAAGTGGTCCTTATCTGATTACCAAAGAATAAAAAATATGAGGGACAAAGGAGAAGTTTGATGGATAGGGGTGAGGTATGATGGAAAGGGTTGTAATATGAAGGACAAGGGGGAGTATGGGGATGGGGTTGAGATATGAGGTATAGAGGTGTTGTATGAGGGATAGGGGTGAAGTATGACTACCCATGTGGAATGTAGAGCTGCACCATCTCCATGTGGAACAGATGGAACTGAGATTCTAAAAAGAATGCGATCCTACCTAATGCGGGACTAAAGAGAGTTATGGATCCCACTGTGCAGTGTGGAGCAGCAGCCTCTCGTTTGGTACAATGGAGATTGTAGCCATGGGGCTTTTAATAGGTATGATTCCCACTAAGCAATGCGAGACGTCTTCTCCATGAGGTGAAAAGTAGCTCCAGAGGTGAAACGAGGCATTCCCTACATAATGAGAAAGAGGTGAGAGGTATGCATCCTCCATTTGTTGCGAGACGACACCTACAGTACTTGTATGGGACAGAATTGGGTGGTAAAAATACAGATGTTTATCCTGATGAGGGATCACTGAAAGCTATGAATCCATATCAGAACTGTCAGATAGTTCCCTTTAAATTTGGGCAAGTGATCTCTGGGTGGTAAAACAGAGGATAATGCCTGGAATTCGGGTGATAACGCAAGCAATAATACCCACAGGGTGGGCGGTATTGGGCAATACCGGACCGCCCAGGGGCGTAATGAGACCCGACGCCACAGGTGGAGGGCCTTATAGCCTCTGGAAAGTCTGGTATTGCCCATACTGCCCACCCTGGAGGGTATTATTGCGCTTAGAAAATGGGCATCTGTGTCAAGTTTAATTAAAAAGTAAAATAACAGAGGAAATTAGTTGAAAATTAATAGAAAAAAGTAGAAGAAAAACTGTTGTTGGTAAAGTAGTCCCTTTGATTTTTTTTTTATGCTGTTGCTTCTTGTTTTGCTCCCCCCTCCCCGAGAGCCATTCTTTTGAAAGTATTCTGCCCTCTCCCCCACAGCACACCTTCGAGAAGTACAGATGAACTTGGTATTGAAGTTGCACCTCAGGGAGTTTCATGCCATCGTTTTTTATTTATTTCAAACAGTTCTGTACTTTTTTTTTCTTTTGCTCAGTCCACAGATGTGGCAGTTTGGCGTGTGACCTTGGGCCCTTAAACCCGGAAGAGAAGAGCTATGTGGGATGGCAGCAGCCCGCACCTCAAAACAACATCGTTAAGGTTTATTGTTTAGCCTGTAGCATGCAGAAACCATGGAAGGCAGTTATTTTGAATTCATGATGGGAGAGACCGGGTATTTGCTGGAAGCTTTTTGAGTGGTTACATAGAAACATGGACTTTGACGGCAGATAAGGACCGCTTGGCCCACCTAGTCTGCCCGGTTCTGTCTTTTGCGAGGCGAGTCAGCCTTGGGATTTGTCAGACCTGAAACGGAGTTGCGATGTTTAAGACAGAATGAAGATGTTAAGTGATGGTGGAGTATGTACTGATTTTGTTTATTAAATAAATGAATTTGAGACTGACGGGGAGGGCATCTGGCAACTTGTTCGGTAAGCAAGGAAAAATGGCAGCTCGTGGGCATGAAATTTGGGATGCCCAAGTATATTACAATGTAAAATTCTGAAAGGGCAATTTGATTTGGAGTGGTCGCTTCATCGTAAGTTAATGTATCCCCTTTGTAGTGCCTCTCAGCCAATGAGAGATGTCCTAGTATCTAGCCCATTTTCTTACGTGCTGTAATCAGCTCGAGTGGTTGCCAGGCCAACATGGTAAACCTTGAGAGTGCAGCTCGAGAGGTTTTCTGTTGCCCTGGCAACCACAAGAGGTGATTGCCAGAGTGGTTGTTACCTGAATCCCAGGCATTATCTTTTATAGTGTATGGGAAAAAATATAAGTTTGCACCACCAATCTGTTACAATTTAAATGATTGCCCCTTACCTTGTCAGGGAATAGGTGACACAGGAATCGTAGACTGAAAACGTTTATGCGCGAAATAACAAGCTGTTACGATTCACCCACTCTTTATTCTAAGTAACACCAACAGAAACAGCACAAAAATATTTAAATAAAAGAATGTACATTGTTAAATGAAACTGATTTGAATTAAGAACAAAAAATGAACACAGCGATCTGATTAGTCAGAGGAGGTCACGTTGCCAGGCATTGAAAAGTGTTTTGGGTAACATCAGCATTTTCTACAGGGGAGATGTAAACATAGAAGGAGCTCACAGCCTGTCGCAGATTACAAGAGATGCTAGCGTTTTTCACTTATAACACGGTACTCTACAATTCAGGGTTAAAAAGTACATTTTTGGCAGCAAAACATTGTAAAATAAAAATGGTATGACTGGAATGTAAGCTGCCTTGAATTTTACAGCACGATTGTTCCGTTAGAAGAATGCTGATAACGGGTGTCATTCTAAACTGTAATTCCATTGATGTGACGTTCTAATGGAGAGTTTACAGACTTCAGATGTCACATCGATGGGATTATCATTTGTTATATTGTTGAATTCAGTGGTTAATAGCACTTAACCATACATTATAAAGGGATCTGTAGCTTAATCAGACTCTTGAATGTTATAGATTCCACTGCATAACTATGACTGTACACAGAGCATATGGGCAAAGCAAAAAGGGACAGCCCAAATACTGAGGTGAGGCTGTGAGCCAGCCCTATCCCTATAGCCAGCCCTATCCCTATTGGTATCCTATGATAACAGCGACCAAATATAGGTGACAGTCAAAACGGCGACTCGTATTCGGCGATCTTATCATGGACGACCCGCTAGGGTAGCGACTCACTGCTACCACGAGAGTAGGGGAGGGCGACCGTAAAAGGAGGATGGTGATGGGAAGGGGAAGGATAAGGAAGAGGATTGTTAGGGTGTAGTGTCCCTGCTGCTGCCGAGCCAGCTGTGTGGTGTGGTGGTGAGGGAGTCTAACTCTGGCGCAGCAGATACTGGCTTCGGGGCTGGGGACCAGGAAGGTGAGAATTTTGCCGCTGGCTGAGGCTGCGAGACGTAATTTTTTTTTTACATGCGGGCTGTGCCTACTCCCTGACATGCACCCCATTGGAATTAGGAATCTAAAATCGGGGGGGGGGTGTGGGGGCACAGCTCCCCTGCAAAAACACTTATTGTATTGCGGATGTCGGGTTGCTGGCAAGTGTATATTGCCAATTTGCTTTTCAGCGATATACACTCGTGATAATAGCGATCGCCATTTCGCATTTGCTATTTTCACATAGAACCACCCCATTTAATGTAAATCCTTTGCCTGTCTTGGATTCATTTTCACTATGAAATTCCTTCCTTCCCTCCAGTGTGAAGTTTATGAATAAGATTCAGTATGTGC
This sequence comes from Neoceratodus forsteri, assembly GCA_016271365.2. Classification (NCBI taxonomy): domain Eukaryota; kingdom Metazoa; phylum Chordata; order Ceratodontiformes; family Ceratodontidae; genus Neoceratodus; species Neoceratodus forsteri. Next base: position 68,070,843 of record JADMNL010000031.1, on the reverse strand, counting down.
ACAACCTGGAAGAGTTGGAGCAGATCATTCCAATGGAGCATGTGCAGATTCCAGAATGCATCCTTCAGTAAGTACTCCAGTCTGCCACATCATGTCATCATGTTATTTGTTTGTTTGTTCAGGAATAGCCATTGAGCAAAGCTCATTTCCAATGGCGTCCCAACTAACAGAAGGAGAACATCACAATGTTACAATAGCAAATGTATTCATAGGCCTGGATATTCAGACTGCATCTGGCAGTGGCACAAGCCTGGGTGCAGCACAACTGGGATGAGCCGGGGCGAGGACCAGGCGATATTCAATGGTGATGCACCATGACGCAGCACCGTTGACTATGGCATGGACTGTGCACAGTGCAGTGGCACTGCGCTGGCGCAAGCAACAGATAGGGAGCATGGGGATGCGCCAGCGCAAAGCAGTTGCGCTGGGCGCATCACCAGCGATATTCAGCAGAGGGCATGCAAATTAGGCCATAAAATATGCAAGGCATAAATGGGGCCATTTGCATGTCATTATGGCCCCATTTGCAGGCCTTGTGCAGGGCAGCCCGGTGAATTGCACCTGGTGCCCTGCACAGCATGACGTGTGCACAGTGGAGGACCCAGGGCATCCCCTGCCCCAGAACCACGATCGCAGTAAAACACCCTATAACAATTCCCTGGTGGTCTAGTGGTACCCCCCTCCCTCCCATGACCCCGTTCATGGTACTTCGCTGTATAGAAATTCCCTTGTGATCCAGTGGCACCCCTCTCCCTCCCATTACCGCAAGTGCTGTTCATTCCCATGAATAAAAGCCCTGGTGATCCAGTGGTACCCCCCTTCCTCCTGTTGCCATGATCGCTGGTACCTTACTGTAATAGTAATCCCTGGTAGTCCAGTGGAACCCCCCACCCATGTCCCCGATTGCTGGTACATTACTGTAATATTAAGCCCTGATAGTCTGGTGGTACCTCCCCACTTGTGCTGGCGTGGCGATAAAGCTCCATGCAACAATTCCCTGGTGATCCAGTGGCAACCCCCCACCACACAGAACCCCTTGCTCACCCCGCTCCCCCATCTCATTGGTGGGCGGCTGCAACCACCCTCGCATACTGCCTGGCCGCCCAGCTGAATGACAGGTACAGTATGGGCATGCAGGGCATACTGTATAGACAGTCCCAAATATGTGAATGAAGTCATTCACATATTTGGGACTATCTGGAAAAGGGAAAGGGGAAATTGTTTAACCAGAAGAGGCACACTAAGCCGGAGCTTGTTTCCAGGTGCGGCCTGGGAGCACAAGGAAGTTAAGTGACTTGCTCAGGGTCACACAGTATACAGGTGGGGGCTGTTGGATTCAAACCCAGGTCTCCAGGTTTGCAGCTCAGAGCCTTAAACCACTGCGTCATTCACATATTTGGGACTGTCTAGTACAGTATGCCCTGCAAGCCCATTGGTCCACACTGTGGAGAAACATAGAAACATAGACGTTGATGGCAGATAAGGACCGCTTGGCCCACCTAGTCTGCCCATTTCCCTACCTAGAGGATAAGCTGCAGATCCTATTTAACCAACAGCCTATTTCTTCCTACCCCCACAAAAATTGCCTTATGTCTGTCCCATGCATTCTTGAATTCTCCCAAAGTTTTAGACCCCACAACCTCCTCAGGAAGGCTGTTCTATGCATCCACCACCCTCTCTGTGAAAAAAATACTTCCTCACATTGCCCCTGAGCCGTCCCCCCTCTATCTTCAAATTGTGTCCCCTTGTTCTTGCACATCTCTTTTTCTGAAAGATGCTACCCTCTTGGACTTTGTTGATTCCACTGAGGTACTTAAACATTTCTATCATGTCCCCCCTCTCCCTCCTTTATCAAGGGTATGCATATTAAGCTCCTTTAGACTCTCCTCGTATGGCTTCTGTTGCAGACCCTACACCATTTTAGTTGCCCTCCTCTGAACTGCCTCCATCCTGTCTATGTCCTTGCGGAGATGGGGTCTCCAGAACTGGATGCAGTACTCCAGATGGGGTCTCACCAACTGTCTGTACAGATGGATAACAACTTCCTGTTTTCTGCTGGTGATGCCTCTCCCTATACATCCCAGTATCCCCCCAGCCCTCCCTACCGCCTTCTTACATTGCTTGCCAAACTTAAGGTCATCTGATATGATTACCCCCAGGTCCCTTTCCATTTTTGTTGTTGTTACTACCTCCCTCCCCCATTGTGTAATCTTCCCCTGGGTTTTTGTTTCCCAGGTGCATTATTTTGCACTTCTTTGCATTGAATCCAAGCTGCCATACTTCTGACCATTCCTCCAACCTTGCCAAGTCCTTTCTCATCCTTTCCACGCCTCCTTGTGTATCAACCCTGTTGCAGATCTTTGTGTCATCTGCAAAGAGGCATACTTTTCCTTCTAGTCCCTCTGCAATGTCACTTATAAAGACATTAAAAAGGACTGGACCCAGTACTGAACCCTGCGGTACCCCACCAGTAACCCCTCTTTCTTCAGAGTGGACTCCATTTACAATTACTTTCTGTGTCCTGTTGTCCAGCCAATGTTTTACCTAGGCTACCACCCTGGGATCCACTCCCAGGCTGGTTAATTTGACTATTAATCTTTTGTGTGGGACTGTGTCAAATGCCTTGCTAAAGTCTAGGTAGGCCATGTCTACAGCCCCTTCCTGGTCTACTACTTTGGTCACCCAGTCAAAGAAATCAATTGGATTCATCTGACATGACCTTCCTGCTGTGAACCCATGCTGCATGGGTCCTGTGCCCCACTGGCCTCTAGGTACTCAACAATTCTTTCCTTCAGAAGTGATTCCATCACTTTCCCTACCACAGAGGTCAAACTGACAGGTCTGTAGTTTTCTGCCTCTGTCTTAGTCCCACTTTTGTGAAGGGGAATCACATCTGCCTTCCTCCAGTCCTCAGGTACTACACCATCCTTCCATGATTTGTTAAAAAGGGTAGTCGGTGGTGTCACTAGTTCTCTGGTTAATTCTTTTAGAATTCTGGGGTGAATTCCATCTGGCCCTATTGCTTTGTCCACCTTCAATTTTAGGAGTTCTTTCAGAACCCTTTCTTCTGTGAAAGGACTGGGTTTGACCCCCCTATCCACAGTGCTTCTGTTAATTGGATTAGGCACATCCCCCACCTCCTCTTTTGTGAATACTGAACAGAAGTATTCATTCAGTATCCCTGCTTTTTCACTGTCCCTCTCTGCCCACCCACCGTCCATTCTATTCAGCCTCACTATCCCTCCCTTTGTCTTTCACGCTTCTGATATACCTATAAAAGTTTTATCCCCTTCTTAGCAGTTGGCTATCTTTTCCTCAGTTTAGCCGTTGCTATTCTGACTACCCTCCCTGCTTCCTTCTGCCTTAACTGGTACAGTTCTCTGTTCTGCTCCTTCTGTGTTTTCTTATACTTCCTAAATGCTATATTTTTCTCCCTAACTTTCACCGCCACCTCTTTTGAGAACCATAGTGACTTTTTCTTTCATTTTGATTTATTTGCTTCACACAAAGGCTTGTTGCCTCCGTGATGGCAGTTTTGATATTTCCCCATTGTTGCTCCACCCCTCCTTCTAGCCTGTTTGCTAGTGCTTTTCTAAGGCACTCTCCCATCTTGCCAAAGTCAGCCCTCCTGAAGTCCAGAACCCTCACTTTTGTATGGCTTGACTCTGTAGCTGAGTTTATCGTGAACCACACTGTTTGGTGGTCACTTGTTCCCAAATGGCTACCCACTTCTAGATCTGAAATCCTCTCACTGTCCCCATTTGAGAGTATGAGGTCTAAGATTGCTCCCTCACGAGTAGGTTACGAAACTAGCTGTCTGAGGCATGCCACCTGAAGGGCACCGAGAATGGCCCTGCCTTTGGATGTGGCTGCAGCAAAGGTGCTCCAGTTGACATCCGGCATATTAAGGTCCCCCATCAACAGTATCTCCCCTTTCTCTGCCATCCTACATATGCCTTCTATCATATCCTTGTCCATTCCCTCCCCGACATGGGGGTCTGTATACAACCCCTGTGTGGATTGTGGTGCCATTTCCAGTCTCTAAGGTGACCCACAGTGCCTCCTCTCCTCCCTGTTTACTCTTTTGTTCAGTTGCTTTTATCCCTTTCCTTACATAAAGAGCTACTCCGCCCCCTCTTCTCCCCTCCCCTGTCTCTCCTGTAGGTTGTGTACCCTGGTATGTTAACATCCCAGTCATGGTTCTCCGTGTACCATGTTTCTGTGACTGCTACGATATTCAGGCATCCCTTCCATCAAGGCCACCAGTTCAGGGAGCTTGTTGCCCAGACTACAGGCGTTGGTACTCATTACTCTCCATTTCTTGATGGCCTTACCCCTTTCTGCCCCATCCCTGTCCTTACTGCATTTGTCACTTTCTCCATTTACCCGTGCCCTTTTCCCTATCGACATCTTATGTTGGTGTCTACCTCACTTCGTACCCTGATTTTTTGGGGGCTAGGTTTCCTGCCCTTTCAGTGCCTCCCCTTGGCTAGTTTAAATGCTTGCCAATGAAGCAATTAAACCTATCACCTAGGATCCTGGTTCCCCTCTTGGACAGATGCAGACCATCACGCCAGTATAGGCCTGTATCCTCCAGGTGGACCCACAGTCCCCAATGAAGCAAATCCTGAGCTCTGCACCAGTTTTTCAACCACTGATTGAATCCCATGGTGTAGAGCACTTAGCTCACCTGTGCCATAGACAGGCAGCACCTCCGAGAAGGTTACCGTGTGTGCTGTTTGTCTAAGCCCCTCCCCATCTCCACAAATGCTTCTTGCACTGCTCTGATCCCTTTCTTAGCCAGGTCATTTGTCCCTAGGTGGACAATGACATCCAGCTCCCTCCCCTGTGCAGCTGCTCCTGTGATCCTGAGGATTCGCTCCCTGTCCCTCCAAGCCATGGCACCAGGCAGGCACCTTACCTCCCTCTCCCCTTCCTCTCCCAGTTCTACCTTCCTAACAGTGGAGTCTCCCACCAGGAGTTGTTTCCTTCCCCTGTGGGGTCCCATTCCACCCTTCTGTGGGTCTCCTTTGTGGAGGTTCCCAGCATTCTCCTTGGTCTCCACTGTGGGTGCCTCCATAGAAGAACCACACTTTTCCAGAACGGCATAGAAATTGTAGAGAGATACAACTGGAGGGATGCACCTCTGTTCCACCACCCTCACCCTCCCTGAGCCCACTGTGGTCCAACCGCTCCTCTTTCTTGGCAACCTCTGAAGCAACGGCAGTGGTGGTGGTCCCTGGGTGGGAGAGGAGGTCCCATAAATCCTGACTAACTCAGCCTGGAGATGAGCAACCTCCTCCCTCAGCCCAGAGAGGTGCCTGCAGATGGGACAACACTGGATCCTCCTTATAGCCCATACTGTACCTATCATTCGGCAGGTGGCTGGGCAGTATGCGGGTGGGTTGCAGCCACCTGCCAATGACTGGGGGGGGCGGGGTGAGCAAGGGGTTCTGTGTGGGTGGGTGGGGTGGTGGGTGCTCTGGATCACATAGGAATTCCTATACAGTGAAGTACTGCGATTGGGGACATGGGAGGGAGGGGGTACCACTAGACTACCAGGGCGTTATGGGTGCTTGTGGACGGTGTTATGTTTGGGCATAGGGTCACCCACAGCTGGCGGCTGCTGTGTTGTGCCCTGCAATGCAGCAGCCCACCTGTGGGTGGCCAGGAGTTGTTCCTCTGATTCACGGGTTCAACTTTGAGCCCCATTTGCACACACTGCAGGGCTGAGCCAACATGTCATGCACATTCCAGGCTGAATATTGGGATGTGCACGCCATGGACTACCCCAGCTCTCGCCTACATACACTTACATTGCACCCTGGCACATTGAGATTGGCGCCATGCCTTGCAGACTTTCCAATATCCCATCAGGTAATGCGGGGTTGCGTCATGCACAACCCCTTTGAATATCTGGGCCATACAATACACATATGAGTACTATAAGAACGTTGGCCCATGTATCACCCATGACTTTCCTCCTGCTGTCTGGGAGTGGGTCTGCTTTCTCAAGTGTGAATACCTAGCAAAAAAATTAATTTAGTATTCTTGCTCTCTCTTTATCATAAATTGTATTAACCCCTTCCTTGCTTACCTATCCTTTCTATTATGGCATTTGTGTTCCTTTTCCTCTAATGCACAGCATCAAAGATTTCTCATTTTCCTTTACCCTTTCTTTTTTTTTTATAATTAAAACTTTTATTGAAAGTTTAAACACAAAGATAATATCACTAAGAACAATAAATACATCAAAACTTCTGCAAGAGTCATTCATATACAATTAAGATAAATTGAGATATTAAGTATCGACATTAGGTTAATCTTTGAAATAGCATAAACATATACATATTAAATAAATTCCTAACTTATATAACTGTTAACTTTCTAACTAACTTTTCTACAAAACATAGAATTCAAAAAAGGGTTCCAGATATCAAGAAATTTCTCCATTCGATCACTACAAACAAAGGCTAGTCCTTTACCCTTTCTGATAGCCTAAATTCTGCCTTTGCTATAGCCTCCCTGACAACCTTTTTGCTTATACCCAAGTCCTCCTTACACTCATCTCTATTCATCTTACTCTGGTCTTTCTTATACTGTAAATCCTGAATGCACATTTTTCCTAATAGCCTGCTTTACCTGACTGTTAAACTATATTGGTTTCCTACATTTCCTGGATTTTCTTGTGATTCTGATACATTCCTGAGTTGCCTCTGAAACAGCCCCTTTTAATGCTGCCTATTTCTTCTTGACCCCATCAATCTTTTTAAAGTTTTTTTTTAGTCTTTCCTGTATCTGCATAGATACCTAGACAATGACAGCACAAAAAGGCCTGTTGGCTCATCCAGTCTGCTGGGTTCTATGTCATAAGAGCGGTCGCTGTTACAGCGAGTGTACATCGCTGAAAATCAAAATGGCAGAGTACACTCCCCAGCAAACCCGACAACAGAGACGGGAAAACAACAATGTATCTATGCGGGGGGCTGTGCCTTTAGTTGCAGCTTGCCCTGGTTCAGGACTGGTGATCCCGCAGTAAACCTGTTCTAGTCCCTGGACCCTACTGCAGCCATACCCCTCACCTAGTTTAAAATCCAAATGTAAATGTCTGTCTCTTGCCCCAGAATACTGGTGCCCCTTCTGTTCAGGTGCAGATACATGGATGTTGTCTCCTCACTGCCAATGCCGCACTGTTATGGGGTAGTCAGATTTAGGTACTTTTTTCCTCACCACCTATACTGCTCAGTCAGGGGGGCTCATGTGTAGGGGCTATCTTCATGACTGCTCAAGCTCTGTTATCCCAAGGCGGGATGTGCCAAGCTGAACTGAACTCCACTCCTCCCCTCATAAGTCAGTGTAAAGCACTACCATTTAAACCTGTAGCCACCCACCAAGCTACATACAGCAATGGTAGCCATGAATGTCTTAAAAACTTGACATTGTCAGGGGCCGATCCAGTGATGCTGAGGGTTGAGGCGCTCGACGCCACACCTCATGCCACACCGGTGACCCGAGTTCGAGGCATACTAAGGTCACTGAGGTTGGCAGGGGGGAGGGCTGGGAAATGATTGTAGCAGCCACTGGGCTGCTGTAATCTCCCAGATTGGGGAGGTACAGTTCCTGGCTCTCAGCTGACACTCAGTGGAGGCCAGGTGTCAGAGCAGAGTTGGGGGTTGATGTAATGTAGGGGAGGGTGGAAGGAGCACTCGGCTTACGGGACTTTACACACACCTCCATGTGCGCACACTTGCCTTGCACACTGTTGTTCTGGGAGGGCTGGGAGAAACTACAGAAAAACCCACGTCTCTCCATGGCCATATGTGATAGCTCCCAGCACTCTCAGACCCTGCTCCTTTGGATCCCCACTGGTACAATGGGGGGGGGGCTGACAAGGTTGGGGGCGGCAGGATGCCTGATGACAGGAGAAGGTGGCCATGGAGGAGCAAAAAGCTATATAATAATATAAAAAAAAGAATACATTGTCATACCATTTTAGCAGCTGATGCTTTAAAATCCTGACCCTTCAGTTTTGTGCCCCAAGCCTGGGACGTCAGGAGTGGAGGCCAGTAGGGAGGGGTTCAGAGCGTCCTTTAGATGCTTCCCTCCTTGGGGGGGGTGGAAACAGCGTGCTGCCTCCATAGCGGCTTCTGGTGATGGCTCTGTGGTGGCACTCTTGTTGGCATGAGTGACCACACGCTGACAAGCATTTCTGCCCCAGGATACTGCCAGCGGATGCATGTATGTGGATGGTGGGTGGGGCCAAGTAAAGGGAAAAGCTTCCGAACCACTGCAGGATGCTGCCTTCCCTGCACCGCAGGTGACACACCATCAACTGTGGCTGTCTCCTGGAAACTGAATACAGAGTCCGCCGTGGGTTGTGCTTCCCCATCCCCAAAGGCCCTGCCCCAGAGGCAAGCCATGGCACAACACTGGGAGGAGGTAAGTCCCAGAAGATGATGACAGGGCTAGGTTTGTGGTAGGGCTGATGGGGGCTGGTCCGGAACCTGACCCTTGCTGAGCCTGGATCTGACTCACTGGGCAAAGGTGTATGCCTCAGGTTAGGTCACTGCAGGTAACGTTCTGCTGCCGGCTGTTGGGCTATCTGAACACTGAAGATCACCTTTGATTTTTCTAATATATTGTGTTCCAGATATGAAGAAGAACGGATCAAAGCCAGAAAGGAAAGGTAAGCCTGCTTGCGTTTCCTGAAACAATGCCAGGAATGTTATATGATTTCACATCTTTGGATTATGCATTACTCTGAAGTGAACATTTACAATAAAACCATTTATACAACATATGGTAAACCAGCTCTGTTGACTAAGGCATGTTATGATGTCACAACTGTGAAAATAACCTACAACTGTGACATCGGTGATGTTATTGCTGCAAGCTGTGACATCATCACATCTAAAATTCAATCCGAAAATGTGCAAGTTGGTGCACATTGGTAAAGAAAACCCTGAAATGGACTACTTGATGGGGTGGACAGTAAGAATGGAGCAGGCCTGGGGGTCAGCATCATTAGTAACAGCTTTGTGTCCACTGCTTAGTGAAAAAGTGCCTTAGGAGGCAGTATAGCACTGTGGTTTATGGCACTGAGCTGCAACCCTGGAGAACTGGGTTTGAATCCCACAGCCCCACTTGCATCCTGTGTGACCCTGAGCAAGTCACTTAACTTCCTTGTGCTCCCAGGTTGCACCTGGAAACAAGCTTTGGCTTAGTGCACCTTTCCTGGTTAAACCATTTCCCCTTCCCTTCCTACAAATCATGCAAGAAGGTAAACAGGACTCTGGGATGTACAAGAAGGGGATTTGATTGTAGGAGGATGGAGGTGATAATGCCCCTCTACAGGTCCCTGGTAAGATCATGCCTGGAGTTCTGCATGTTGTTCCGGAGTCCGCACCTCAAGAAAGACAGAGACCATATAGAGGCTATATGAAGGAGGGCCACAGAGATGATCCAGGGCAGCAGGAGGTGGCATATGAGGAAAGGTTGTCAGATCTAAGCATGTTTACAAGGGATGGGGGGTAAAACTGAGACATACAGTAGAAGTTCTTGCAAGGAATCAAGAGGTGGATTGTAAACATTTGTGCATGAGGAACGAGGTCACAGTGATGAGAAAACATGGGTAGAGATTGCTGGGGAGGAAATTCAGGAGAGGTTTTTTTTTTTTGAGCTGGACCCTCGGTGGCTCAGCCCCCACTCCTCCAGTCCTTCGCTCGTTCCCCCGGGATTTACCTCGGGTGATGATCCTCCCAGGCTTGCCCCCCAGGGCAGGGCCACCAAGTAGGTGCACCTCTGACAGAGCCAAAACTTGCTTCCCAGCAGATCCCCTATTACTGGTGTTCCTCCCTGGCTTGCACCCCTGGGTGGGGCTGTGGGGTAAGGCCATTTCCAACAGAACTATAAACTTGGTCACCAGTCAAGTGCCAGGGGCAGGTGAAGTGGGACTGGTGAAGTGGGGTGTCATTCCTGGGGCCGGCATTTTTGTTCATTTTTCCTATGGGAGGCGTGGCGTGCAATGACAGAGGGTGCTGAAGCGCTGATGTCTGGCATGCCTTCCCACAACACAGGCTCTGGCAGCTGCTCTCCCAGCCTCCGCCAGAGGTCAGTGATGTGTCGGGTGCTCACCTGCCTTTCCCACCCCTGGAGGAGAGCAGCCCCTGGGATGCTCCATCCTCCTCTCCGCAGCTGGCCCTCTGACTCCTTGGGTTTGTTCCCAAACCCGGGGCATTGGCATGACATGCAGAGGCCCTACTGCTGCACTGGTGAGCCAGCCAGGAGAGGCTTAAGGATGTTCTTCATGGAGCAGAGGCTGGACAGATGGAATAGACTGCCCAGATGGTGTTTGAAGCCAAGACTGTGAGGGGACTTCCCTCAGGTGGCATAGCTATAAGGGAACAGAGTGACCCACAGACAGAGGAGGACAAGAGATGCCTGGGAAAAGGGGAGATGGTAAAGCCACTAGGACTACTGGATCTCTAAATCCAGCCTGGCATTAGGCCATTTGCAAGGAAATGGACAGATGAGATGGACCTATAGATCTTTTTCTACCAATATGTGTTTTTATGTATCACATATGAAAGGGGACATTTTATAAATCAAATATAACATGGTGTTACTCTCCCACTCCGCATTTATACCATCCCAGACCTCCCTGCCTTAATTCCTTCATGTGTGGCCTTCTGCCTCCTGTGCTCCATGAAATCCTCCTGGCTGAATGTTTCCACACCTTGTGACATCTAGGGTTGCTGATCTACTGCCTCTGTACCAGGTGCAGCCATTTCTCAGCTCTTGTTTACTGTCCTCTACTGGCAGCCTAAACCTGAAGTTCTCCCAAGGCCTTCTGCTTAGAAGCTGCTGATTTGACACAGCTGCCTGCCTCATCCTTCTGCCTACTCACATGATTTTCTAGCTTCCTACTTTTGCTGCTTCCCACCAAGTGATTTTGGGTCACACTCTCCGGCTATTCCTTCTAACCATGTCCTCTGTGTTCCTACATAGTAGCTACCTATTGTGTCTTCAAAGAGTCCTTGCACCTTTCCTCAGTCTGACACATTTCAGTTCAGGTGTTTCAGGTGGCAGTTCTCTCCCTCTTATTGGTCTGCTTTCCTATGTGGTCAGTGCCTGCTTGGAGATCTCCATCTTAATATTCTTTCATCTTTTTATTTTTTAATTTTTTGTTTATTTCAGATTGCAGATTAATACCTTTGAGCTGGGAGGGCTCTTTTACAAAGGTTTAGTGTCAAATGGACGAGAGACAAATTTACATAAACACATTACAGAACATTCGAAGTCCACAAATAGGTTACAGAACATTCGGAGTACACAATAGGTTACAGGTTATACAGATAGCAGGCAAATAGGCCCCAGTTAAAACATGGAAAGGAGTCAAATAGGTGTTAGTCACAAAGCAAGGTGGGAGCAGCCTGAGGAAGCTTCGATACAGAATACGGAAAGTGGGGGTGAGGGGAACAGCAGGGGTGGGGGGCAGCCACCTTAGGGCTTTGTCAGGGAAGGGGGTGGAGAGAAGTGAGTGGGGAAGGAGGCAAGGGGAGGTAAGCAGCGCGGTGAAAGGTTATGAAGGTGAGTCATCACGGAAATTATTACTTGCAATCACTTAGGTTTTTTTGGGCCAGAAGGGTTAATAGTTCTCTTTTAAAAGGTCCAATTTTTGTGTGCTCCAGGGTGGAAGTAGAGTGTTCATTAAACCAGGTGGGCCTACAATAGGAGAGTGAACACTGTGCAAAGCAAGTTATTTTGAATGGGACATGAAGAACACCCTTGGTTGAGCTCCTGGTGACTTTAGAGAAGTTGGCGTGCTGGAACAGTGCAGCGGTGGAGTTGGGAGTGAGTCCAAGTAGGGCTTTTTTGCCAATTAGGCAAGCTTGATACTTCCCCCTAAGGTGTAACGGGAGCCAACCAGTAGAGGAGTAGAGGACGCAAGTATGGGTCCTGGTATAAACCCCATAACAGTAATACAACAGCTCCTAGGGCAGTACCTTCCTGTTGTGTGACTATTCTAGGTTGTACTTAGAACTGGTTCCACACCCAACAGCTCAATGCTTGGGGCACCTGGGGGGGGCATCCTTCCTTAGTGATTACCTCTACAGGACAAGCCATACACCTTTACTTTCTATGCCTTCTGTTCTTCCTAACTAGCTTCCTCTTTAATAACTCTAACTTTTCCCCACCATCACTGCTTCATCTACTTCTTTGGAATCCCATCTCTCTGATCATGAGGACATCCACTCCACCTCATCAGTCAGCACCAATACCCATTCAAGAAATGCTGCAGCAAGTCCAGACATCATATCAAGAAGTAGAATATACCCAAGTTGGTGGAACAGCCTTGCAAGTTCCTTTCGTATCCTCTGCAAAGAAACAAGTTGTTTGATATCCAAAAGGCTGCTTCCTCTGCCTACCATGAGCTTTCTCTCATTGTCTTCTCCAACATCTGCTCTTTCACAATTTGAAGAATTGAAGGATCTGCATGTTCACACCTCCATCACCAAGTTCAATTCCTGGGGTAACTGCCATACAAGTCAAAGAACATCCTACACCTTCTGCAGCCTTGCCAGGTCATCTCACCTGCAGCTTCCAGTAGCCATCCATCCAGGCACTCCTACTGTCCCTGCAGTGGGCTCTACCATGCTGGCTCAACATCCTTTATGTCGACCGGCATCTCGCCGACAGGAATGATGTCAACCGCAAGTTGCGGTCTACATGATTCCTGTGTGTCTCCCAGTCCTGTTTTCTTATCGGGTGGCTTTGCCCCCTGAACCCCCTATGTGGGGGTCTCTGCCTCCGCCCCCCCATCTTTAGGATTCTCAACTCCAGTCGGAGTTGATTCAGGGTGGGGATGCAAGACCAGGAGACAGCATGCCCCTGTCTCAGGCACACCACCACAGCGACCTGTCGGCAAAGTGTCGATTTTGCCAACAGGTGTGTATTTTGCTGTGTTGGTGTCACCGTAAGGGTGGCATACTCCTGCAGCGCCCCCTCCAATTCTTGATATGGGTGCTACCCTGATGCCTCCCACTCAACCAGTAGTTCCTTTTCCACAACCACCTCTGACTCATGTTCTTAAGCTTACTGCTCCATCACCAGGTATGAAGGACATCCTTCCACCTAACCCATTGCCTATCCCTACTGCCTCTTGCCCAACCAACTTGGTGCCGAGTCACTTGAGGAAGGACATTTTGGAAGGGGGGAGGACATCAGCCTAGTAGCCATCATTATATCTTCACATGACATGACTGAGAACAGAGTTACCTTGTACATAGACATGCCTGTCATAATGAAAGTCAGTTGTTCCACGATTACAAAAGAAACTAACCATCCCTGAATTTGCTGCTGTGTTCAGCATCTATAGAGGTATCATTTGTGAAACCTTGCTTTAAGGAGAGAGGAGGTAGACCCTTATTTATACTTTATAGTTGATTTATCTATTTGGTATGATGGGACATGGCTTTTATGACTATCACCAGTAGTTCTCTGCAAAAGCTGCTGCTTCCATCACACGATTCAATATCAAAGTCTCCTGGGCCTTGGCGGATAATACATTCTTTTGTTCATATATTGTTGGCCAACGTGCACTATCATGTTCCATCTATGTGTAACCCCCCTGTTACCCAGGGTTACTAGAACCCTAGTTAGATCTAGTGGCAGGCAGAGACAGGCAGCTAGTGAAACTCCAGTTAAATGGATTTCGCTATGTCTTGCTCTGTTTTCAGTCTCTGCTGAGCTGGGGCTATGACATCATTTAGAATTCTGCAACAGCATAAGCCACAATGGAATATTGCAGTTGGGAGTGAGGCTAGAATGTTGGGGAATTTTAAGTCAGTCTGAAGTAGGCTCAAGAGAGAGAGAGAAGGATGTAGATCCTGTAGTGCAGTGGAGGGAAGGGGTGCCCTGCAGGAGCAGACCCCCCTGCCCTCAGCTCTGACTCAGAGCTACCTTAGGGTGTGTGCTTCCATCATAAGAGAGGCACAAAGAACCAACTCCCAGGGGCAACTCCCTGGCCTGGGAAAAGGAAGAAGCTGCTTGATGAAGAGTGTTGGGGTACTACAGTTTTTGAGGAATTAGATTCCTTCAGAGTTTTTGGACATCTGCAACAATTAGAGTGATGAAGCTTTGACAAAAGGCCAGTGTCATTCACCAAAACAGTGAGTGAGTAAATAAGTCGCTGGGGCTGTGGGTCAGTCAGGATGCCAAGTCCAAGGCTTATGGAACAGTGAGATGTAATGACTGTTGTATGTGGGGGGGTCTTCAAGGGAAAGACAGTTTCTGCATTACAAAGCCATGTACAGTCTGCACTACAGTAGCCAAGGATGTGTGTGTGTGTGTGTGTGTGTGTGTGTGTGTGTGTGTGTGTGTGTAAACAAAGTAATGGCCGGGTATGGGTCTATGGAACAAAAGGTGGGACCCCCCACCTGGCTTAACAGGGCTCACCTCGACGGATTCGCTTTGAGACACCAGTCACCTTTCTGTCAGGTATTGGCCAGTGCCTGAAGAGGGTGCCCAGACGTTGGGATGGAGTAGAGGGTGGTAGTGTGCCACTAGTTAAAGAGTCCATGACATATGGAAGTTTAGGATCCAAAAATGGATTGTGTCTGTGTCATCACCTTATCTGCATTACAAGGAGTGTAGCCCGGTGGGGGTCCGTCTATGTTTTTATTCAGGGTCTTGTTGAATAAAACCACACTTTAGAATCCCATCTCCTGGTATTGGACATTATGTTATTGCTTCTAGTCTCTGGATTACTTTGGGTGCCCCTGTGCAGAGTAATCAAACCTAGTCACCATGCAGAGTGACACCTTTCTCCCCAAATTTTCAGCTTACAAAAATGGAGGCACTGCGTCATAGGACCTAGGCCCCTCAATCTGTCCATAGCTACACAGGCAGGGGTAGTAGCCCCCTCAGTAAAGTGCCACTGGGGGTTACATATGGTTCTTTCACTCATCTTTGAGCTCAACGTTATGCCCTTACATTACCCAATTCTGCTTCTACTTCCTTGGCCCCTCTGTCCAATTCTTTTTATTCAAGTTAATCAAGAAAAAAGCACCTATTCCCTTGCAGGAAGTTATGGATACTATGCGTTCTGTATGTCAGTCATATTGTTTATGGTCCATTGATAACTGTATACTCACTGTACCAACAGTTAAAACTTGTTTTGGCCAGGCCACCATATCATTTGATGCAGCTAGATCTTGGAATCATTTAGATAATAAAACCAGAACTTTGAATTCCCATTCTCTCTTCCAGATGCAAGTGAATTTGTCTCTATGTAATAATTGTGATTGTTTTTGATGTCCTGAATGGTTTAATTTGTGCACACATTAAAAACACATGACTGTATTGATTCTATGTATGTAATAACGTATTACTTTTTATGACATTTTTAGTCCTGTAACTAGGTATTTCCAACAGGTCCACAACGTAAAGAGGCTTTCCCCACTGTCTTTAACCTGAATAAAATATATTTTATTACTGCTACTACTAATCCATAGTCCATGCAGCAAAAGGGCTAGGTGGAAGCCTCTATGGTTACTCATTGGACTGTAGGGGAAGTTAAGAGATGAAAAGAAGGCATATGCTAAGTGCAGCATTCTGGGAACTGAGTGGTGTAACTATATTATAGAGAATGTATAGAAGGATTGTAGAGCCATGTTTTCACAGGCCAAGGCTTGTCAGAAAGAAAGAATTGTGCAGGAGGCTGGTCTGCCGGTGCAGTGGCAAGGCATCTGCCTGCAACAGCGATGCCTTGGGTTCAGGAAGGGACCTGAGAAGTTGGAGAGCCGGCCAGGTAGAGGAGGATGGAGCATCCAAGAGATAGCTCTCCTCCTCTGGGGGAAGGGTTGGGGCAGTGCCTGGCACATGATCATCCCCTAGTGGAGGCTGGGGGATTGACCAGTTCCTGGGTGCTGTTATGTTGGGGAGCACTTGCTGACATTGTGCTCTGATGTCTGTCATCAATGATGCCCTGACTCACCAGCCCCATGTCACCTGCTGCACATCCCAACTGGCGCCGCCGCCACTACAGTCCGTCAGTTCAGCCAGCTCCATGGCCCCGCCTTAGGGGCAAGCCAAGGGGCTCTCCTGATGGTTAGCCACCACTGGGACCCTGAACGTGTTCCATGGAGCCTCACTGTCCAATGGCCCCATCAAGAGGGGGGAAGCCTGGATCGATTGCTGCATCAGGTACGGACTAGGTTGGGTGGTGGTCTAGGTGGGTCGGGGGCTGAGCCTCAGGGCAGGGTCAACAAAAAAATATTGTGCAGGAGATCAAGGAAGTTGGTCAACCCTTTTGCAATAGGCTGTGAACAAAAGTCAAGTCAGGAATGAAGTGGGGCCATTGATCACTTTGGGGGGCACTAGGCAAGTTAGGAGGGATAGCAGAGACACCAAATAACTACTTTGTGCCAGTATTAAGCCAGTAAATCGGGGGTGTGACCAGCTGGGGGTGGCCTTTATAAGAGAGAGGTGCAGGCTGAACAAGAGGCACTGCTGATCATTTCAGAATTACTAAGTAAGTATATGAGGTGTGAGACTGGGACACTTCCAGGGTCCTGATGGTACCCACCTGAGGGTAAGAGGGGGGTCTGTCTGTGCCCCTTGCTGATATCATTCAGGACTTCTACATATGATTGTAGTGGCAAAAACTGGAAAAAAAGCCATCGTGGTACCCTACTCGAGAATGGATCAAGGTTAGACCTACAAGCCTTGCCTTGGTGCTTGGCACGATGTAGTGATTCAACACATGGCTGAGAATAGGCTGTTCTCTAGCACACTGCAAAGTTTCACAAACGTAGAGTCTGCCAAACCAACCTGATAGCCTTATTTGAGGTGGTCTTTGATACTTTAACCACAGAACACACACATGGAGAAAGTACACAATCTGGAAGCCACAAACTGTCCAGAAGGTGGCTAGCACAAGTGGTGGTAAACTGTTCGCAGTTGATAGATGTTCTTAGTGGTGTACCTCTGGGGTCAGTGCTGGGTCCACTGATCTTCAACACATTTATTAATGACGTGCAGGAGAGAGGTCAGCAGCAGGTTGCTTACAGAGCGCCAGTGTAGGTATTACCCCCTGAAACATAAAGCCCCTTACTCTCCAAGGAGATAGCTGAATTTCCAAATTTTTTATTTAGTCTCAAAAGGAAGGGAAGGTATTACAGTTTGCTATGAGGAGCTGGCAGCCCAGTCCCTCCCACTTCCCTTTCCTGTTGCTGCTCCCCCATGTGTCGAAATTCTCTGAATAGATTCAGTGAATGCGTGTTTACACACCTGCTGTGCAGGCAGAGTCAGAGCAATGCTATGAATGAGCACACTGAGTCCAACAGCCAACGTACGCTATTTGTCACTGAGTCCCGGTTAGTGCGGTGCTGAATTTTTAATTCTGCTTCCACCATAATTCCATGGAATTTTGGAAATTCTGCCTAATTCCATGGAATTACAACAGTACTGAAATTTTAAAATTCCACATGCAGAATGTTATCTCTGGAATCATATTCCACAGTTTCTGTAAAGAGTGGATTCATTTTCCGAAAACTGTGAAATATTCTGCAGACTATGTGATCTGCAGAATATTTTTCCATGGTTTACATAAAACATTTTTTGAAATTCTGCAGATTTAAAAAAAGGAATTCTGAAAATCCTTTTGGAAATGAAATCGCCATTCCACACAGATTCTGCCAGCATTATGTATTCCATGCAGCTCTGGTCCCGGTAAAAAAAAAAAAAAAACGACGTGCCAAAGGAGTAAATCAAGGCCCCATACCAACAGAGAAGAAACTGATTTGCTTGGAAAACCTCATTAATAGGACACTGTCAGTTTTTATTATTTTAATAAGGAGAGGGCAGAGCTGGACAGTGTAGTGTAGTGCAGTGTAAAGTAGTGTAGTGCAGTGCAGTGTAGTGTAGTGCAGTGCAGTGCAGTACAGTGTAGTATAGTGTAGTGTAGTCATGGGTCAGGAATCCGACTGCTTTTGAATGACCTAGAGTGCTCTTTCCCTGGTGAACTCCTTATGGTTGCTTGAGGTCTGCCTGATCATAGTTCCCAGTTGCCATTGTGTGGCAGCCTTATCTAGTGTGCTGAGGGGATCAGTGGCCCCCTGGGAGAGCTGTGAGCAGCATCAGATTTTAGGGTGCAGTGCAGTATCAGGGGCATACCTACCCGCCATCTATGGAAATCCTGTTCAGTACCTTCAGTTCAGGAGTACCTTCTGTAGATGTTCCACACCTTCATTTAAGTCTGGTGCCTCCCTCTCAATATTATTCATTTCATTCTGGCTCGCATCCATCTGTTCTGTTTGTGTGCACTCTATCTCCATAGTGCCTGGAGCATCGTAAAACAAATCTGTCTGAATTGGCTTCGCAGCAGAGGTTAAGACTAGCTCCTCTGTCTCCTGCACATCCATTCCAACTGCTGTCTCCTCAGTAGTGGCCATTTTGGAAATGGCCAACAATTCCCCTACTGCCACAGAAGCTTGCACATCTCTTCCTCCTTCCTTTCTAAATCCTGGAGTTGTGGTCTTTGAAGCCAAGCCCTAATTTTTTGCCAACTCACTGCATCCACCTCCTCCTCCGTCCGTCTCCAAAGAGTAGAGGAATTTTTTTATTTATAAGAATATCATACAATACAAACAAAACTAACTTGAACAAAATAAAAGCAATCTGCACATATTGACATCATATGTTGTAGAACAATTCAGGAATGAAAATACATTTTAAAAACCTGTTTTCATCACAGGTAAACAAAATAAAACAAATTAAAAGCCAAAGAAATATATGAAAGTAAACCATAGTATATAAACTTTAGTCCATCATATTCCAAACAAAATGAAGAACAACATTTGTAAGTTTCCATAAAAGGAGAAGAAACAGAGTATTCTATTCAGTTGCAAAAGCAAAATGGTGAATTGTAGTTTAAATCTGTAAAAATCAAGTACAGTATCCCCAAAATCATCAAAATCTGTCTGGTGGCAAAGTCGTTTTCTCTGTGTTGTATATTAAGGCAATACTGTGAATCACTTGTAACAAGATGGTAAAAGCATTAAATTCTTTCTGTTGTAGTACAAAGGCACACCTAGCCTGCCATAGGTAAAATCTACAAGAAGCAAAAAACAAATGTTAAGTACTTGGATGGTATTTGGTTAGGAGGGTATAACCCCAGAATTAATACCTCATAAATAGGAGGCAGGATACTATGGTCCCCCCAAGTGTCAAGTACAATTGACCAAAATTGTTGGGAAAAGAGAAAGACTAAACAAAATGAGACATGGTTTCTAATACCCAGGACATAAAGCTCTAGGACACATTCTTTCTTCCAATGCTTTGTGTTCATTTGTGCTCCACACACCTAGTCTGCCATGACAACTCAACCAAGTCACATCCCAGAATTTTGGTGGGATTCTCTTATTGATGAATTACAAACTAATAATGCTTAAGTTCACCTCCTGAGCTCCAGGTAACTGTGGAGGTATGTAAAACATATCCCATAATACTTGGAATAAAAAAACTTTCCTTCAGTTAGATTGTAAAAACTGTGGCATTATGTTCCACTGCCTTAACTTCAAAAAAGCGGGAAGCCGTAAAGTACGGAAATTCCTAGGAATAATGTAAGAATCTATATTCCTTATTCTACATAGCTTTTGCAACCAAAAACTCAAAATCATATACCAGGGAAGTACTGTCCCTTGTAAGACTGGTAACATGTTCCAGTAAAGAAACTTTCGGAGAAAAGAACAGAATGCACCATTTTACCATCCATAACTATAATTATGATAGGTAGTTATGTGTTTAACAGGGTTCAAACGACTACCCCAAAACCCAGTGAAGAACAGGTTATTTATTTTGGCTTCCAAATTCAAAGGAAGGGGAAAAATGTGCACCAAATGTAGGAATAAATGCAAGATAAAAGTTTTTAACAAATACACTCTTTTTTTTTTTTGTGGAAATTGTTCTATGTTTCCAAGAAATAATGATACCCATAGCTTTGTCTGCTGTCTGTGTCCAATTTACAGCGGCATCATCCTGATTTCTGAAGGATAACCCCAGAATTTTTATGGGCAGAGAAACCCAGTGAAGAACAGGTTATTTATTTTGGCTTCCAAATTCAAAGGAAGGGGAAAAATGTGTGCCAAATGTAGGAATAAAGGCAAGATAAAAGTTTTTAACAAATACATTTTTTTTTGTGGAAATTGTTCTATGTTTCCAAGAAATAATGATACCCATAGCTTTGTCTGCTGTCTGTGCCCAATTTACAGCAGCATCACCCTGATTTCCAAAGGATAACCCCAGAATTTTTATGGGCAGAGAAGAGACTATTATGCCTGCCTTTTGTGTCACAGTTGGGTGTTCCTCTGAACATTGTAAAAATCCTAGACTTTTATCAGAATTTAGTTTTGCCCTAGAGGCTGTTTCATGTTCAGATATTACAGTAAATAGGCCTACATCTGCAGCTTCAGTGGTAGTGCAAATGCAAACATCATCGGCAGAAGCACACACCGTAGGAGCCACTTGTGAATTTGGTAGTATAATTGCAGGTATATTTGGGTGAATAAGTATTTTCCACAAAAAAGGATCAATCTGATAGCATATAATAAAGGTCTTAAAGGACCTCCTTGGCGGACCCCCTTTTTGCCTAAGAAAATTCCTCCCTGGAATCCCATTTATAAATGGCTGTATCCAGGTCTGGCTGTACAACAGTGAAACCCATTGAATAAATTTAGGTGGAATATGGTAGGCCTGCAATACAGTAAAAAGGTAAACATGGTCTTCTTGATCAAAAGCCTTGGCCTGATCAGGTGAGAGGAGCAAAGTTCTTGATTCAGGTTGTCTGCTAAGCAATAAATCTCTAATAAAAATTAAGTTGTGAAAGATAGATCAGTCTGGGATAGCACAGGATTGTACAGGCGAAATCACAGCAGCAGCTACTTTAGCCAGTCTAGATAAAAGGATAGGAACTAAAAGCTTGTAGTCAACATTTAAAAGACTAATAGGCCTCCAGTTTGTAAGTACAGTCCTATCACCTTTTTTAAACAATAATATCATGATGGCTTGTGCCATAAGCTTCGGAAGTTTATGGTGTTAAATAGCATAGTTAAAACAGGAGCCAGGAAAAACAACGTTTAGTAAAATTCTGCCGTTAAGCCATCTGATTCTGGGGAGGTACATTTCTTTAAACTTTTTATTGCATGTGTGATGTCATCTGTGGTAATATCTGCAATCAGACTTTGTTTCAAATCTTCTGAAATGTCTGGAATTTTTAGGTCTGACAAATAAGTCCCATCTTCTGCCGCTGAGGAGAGAGTCCCAAACATATTTTCCAAATATACTTGGCCCAAATCCCTGATCTTCTCCTGCGCAGTGACGGGAGCCTATGATACTGGATCCTTAAGACATTCAATACGGGTAGCTGTGACCCTGTCTTTACAACTTTTGTAAATATCCAGGGCAGATTTATTGCCCTGTGTACCATATTGGGCTTCCATCTTAAGGGTAGCTGTTCGATTATATTGGCAAAAAAACATTTCAGCTTTAATGGCATCAATACATTGTTTTAAGTCCAGTTTTTGCTTATATGCCATGGAAATTCATTCAAAAAGTTTTTTCCGTAGTGTAAGGTACCTAAAATACTGATTTTGTTGCTTTTCCTGAGCCAGGGCTAGGAAAAAGGAATTCATATAATTCTTTGTGTCAAACCACAATCAATAAGAGAATCATATGCTTCTATTACAGAAATTCTGGCCCTAAAAATTTCCTCACAATCATGCTTAATTTTCTCATCTTGTAATAACTCATTATTTAGTTTCCATCTGGATTTTGGGGTATTTCCCCTTAAACCATCCCTGACCCCACAATAAAGAGAAACTGCCATATGGTCAGAAGTTTCACAGGGTATAGTCTGTGCATGTGACATAAGGAGGTTCCTGCATACAAAAATAAAATTGATCCTAGTGGCCAAAGACCCCCGGAAATATGTTTTTGCTCCCATGGAATGAATATCTAAATAGCCATCTCTGAGGTCTGCTGTCTTTAAGATCTTGTTTAAAAGGTTTGTGTCTGCAAAATGTTTTGTGGTGTTCCTACCTCAGTCTGAGGTGGAAAGCCCACAATTGAAGTCCCCCCCCCGCCATAATGACATGTCTGTTTGTGTGCAAAAAGGGTTGCATGGTACAGAAAAGTTCCGTGCGTGTTGCTATACTTTGTGGTGCATAGACATTTATTTGGCAGAATTTTTTTGAATGAAAAACCACATCAAGCAACAAAGCTGTATCGGGAAAAATATCCACAACACGAGAAACGTGAAATTCATGCCCCTTAAAGAGGATCCCCACCCCATCGCATAGGTCCACTCCTTGCGACCGGTAAGAAGCCCCTACTGACCATGGCTGCCTAACTCGGGCAAGTTCAAATGACAACTTCAGCCTAGTGTCCTGCAAAAAATATACATTATTTGGAAAATCCTGCAGAAACTGTATAGTAGCTAGACTTTTTTATAGGACTTAATGCTGCACACATTTAGTGAGAGGAGTGAAATCCTTAAGGTTGAGCACATATGTGATCAGGGTTCAAGTGGGACCTGGCTGTTTTTTCCCATGTCCTGTAGATTTTTTAGTTGAAGAAGATTCTGCCTGGGAGTCAGAGGAGAAATCAAACCTTGATGAAGCAAAGGAAGAGGTAACAGAATCTTCTCCCTCTTCCTCCATATCACCCCACTGTTTTTTGTTTTTTTGTTTAACTAAAACCTGAAACCTATTTCTGGTTACAACTATAGGTTGTGAAGGTGTATTTTCCCTCTCCCCCACCGGGAAGCCTTTACAACTTCCATTGGGGTCTCTGTTGGTTTTGGAGGGGGGTCATTGTTGCTATTGCTGGGACAGACTGCTCAGTCCGTGGAATTGGCATACTTTGCTGAGGAACCATACCTTGATCAGAGGCAAGTACAGACCCAGAGGTGGAAGGTTCTGGCTCTACCTGAGTAAGGACCTCTGGAGAGGGAACTATGACACTACTTTCATGAGTTACTGTCTCCTCGGGAGGTTTTGAGGTTACTTGTTGTGCTCTGACCTGGGAGGCTATGATCAATTGCTCCTGATCCAAAGGGGCTCTATCCAACCTATTATGGTCTGCCCAAGGACATTGCCTGTAGGAATGACCCTCCTCATCGCAAAGATTACATTTAAAAGGGTTGGAGCACCCCAAGCTCACATGATCATACTCTAAACAAAGTTTACAGCAAGGTTTGTCACATACAGAGCTTAAATGTGTTTGTGCCCCACATTTGTGGTATGTCCTGGGCTGCCCAGGGTAGAAGCACAAGCCCTTATCCCTTCCTAAGTAGAAATTACTTGGCAAATGGGATATCCCATTATTTGTTTGCTTTAACTTCACCTTCACCTTCCAACCCCCCCCCCCCCGTCCAAACTAAATCCTCATCCAATATGGGGTTAGGACAGTCTAATATCTCGCATCGCTGTCTTAGCCAGTATTGCACATCAGCAATGCTGACCCCCTCATTCGAAACAACAATGTAGCTGTTTTTATTGTAGGCTTAGTGATGGGAATAAGGAAAAAGGGGGGCCCCTAAGGTGGTAT
Organism: Neoceratodus forsteri; assembly: GCA_016271365.2. Classification (NCBI taxonomy): domain Eukaryota; kingdom Metazoa; phylum Chordata; order Ceratodontiformes; family Ceratodontidae; genus Neoceratodus; species Neoceratodus forsteri. The sequence continues at coordinate 68,047,236 of JADMNL010000031.1, read as the reverse complement.
TTTGGACCTTGGGGTACATTTGTCAAAACTTTTCAAAGGTGTTCACATTTTTGAAGCTTAGATCATAAATAGCTTCATTTTTTACATGTATTAATGCAAACAAGTCTGAGGATGGGCTGCCCATTGATTCTTTTAGCATTTTGTGCAATAAGTCTTATGTTCTGGTGCCACATTTAAGTCCCCCGAAAACTTCAAGCAAACCGCATTTCGGCATTGTGCAGGTTCACCAACCTGCTGGAATAAGTCTGCCATCTGAAAAGCACTTTGCTGCTGAACTAGCTCCTCACTTGTAATGTTTGTGTCTAAATTTTCCTCCTTGGCTGGAGCGTGGTCGGCTGTTGAAGAGGTTTCAGAATGAGGTTCCAAGGGTGTAGTCTCTCTATACTGTGGCGGAGCCAAGTTAGACACAGTCTGTTTGTCAATTCCATCAGCTGGAACATCAGGGCATTTCTCCACCTGTAGCACTAGAGGAGCAACCACCGAGGAGTATACAATATTGTCCTGTCTGTCCACTTGGAGTTCCAAGTCCAAAGCAGCTGTAGGTAAATTTTGACTTAGTTCTTTATTCCCATTAATTATATCAAATGCTCGAACTGGGCCTGGGGAAGTCCACTGTTTATTGCCTGGTATCTTATGCCAGCCAGCTACTCGAAGTGTGGCATCAGGGCTCCACAAAGTTTGTTCAGCCTCTGTTGTTCTCCCCTGATGAAACCCCAAAGAAACAGCTGGGGAACCTGGCAAATGAGCTTTTGCAACATCTGTAGTCTGCATGGAGTTGTCCATTGGTTGCAAGGGTATTGGAAGAGAGGATTGAAATCATTCAGGTATTAGTGCAGGGTTTTCCTCGCTCAACAAACACAGTAAAAAAATTCCTGTGGATTTTCACTGCCTGTCTCAGTAGCTCTTCATGTGGGTCAGTTACATTAGTAATACAAGTTGTAGATGAACAATGTTCTGTTGTTCGTAGCAATTCTGAGTTAGTACCTTCTACTGTCTTTGGGATATGCCCACAGCCGTGACTATTTTGTTCCACAGTTACCTGTGCAGAATCACTGTGTATGGGTTCAGTTCCAGCTCCCGGTGAATGTTTGGAAGATGACTGGTGTCAGACCAACGTCTCTGCTGCTGCCTTCTGGCCACCAATCTCCATGTCTTCAGAAATTATGTCAAAATCTACTGTATCCATAGAGTCTTCCACAGGGGAAATAGCTGGAGTTCCCAGACCAGTAGTTCCATGCCCTCTCCTTCCACCTCCTCCACCTTGCTGCACACCATCGGCCATCTTGGATCAGACCGACAAGGTTTCCCCTATACTTGAGAGTATGGGAATTTTCCCAGTGCCCTGGCCAAATTTGCCCCATTCACTAAAAATACTACCAACAGCTTAATCTGGTTCAAGGTCAGTTGGGATTCATCTGTATCCCCCTTCCCTGGGTCATGCCTGAAATAGGCAGAATTTGTCTAGTGCACTTATCCGGTCAACAAAAACGAAATAAATAAATGATGTATTATGTAGAGTGCATGGGAACGTGCTCAATGGACTACTATAGCGGCTGACTTTTACGTCTTTTTTTATAGTTCAGGGTTCCGATTTGGATAAAATAAGGCCACTGCTCAACTAACAAGGCTCTTCTTAGTTGAGCAGTGACCTTGATTTATCTGAATTGGAACCCTGAACTATTAAAAAAAGGACGTAAAAGTCAGCTCCTATAGTAGTTTAAGGAGGGCACCCCTGGGCTCTCCATATAAATACTTTACAAAACATGTTTGCGTGGGGGCGGCACTGAAAACAATGAAGTGGAAGGGATTGGAATCTTGGCTCCATGGAACCAAAATACAGTCACTTCCCTTCCAAAATAGGGGGAAATAAAAATGGGAAGATTGCCAGCATGGGAATTGGGGGCAGGAAAGGGGTGTTAATAGGTTTTCATTTGAGCACCGGTAAAGGAGCTCTTTAAAAAACATTCTACAGGGCCAGCCTGCTAGTGCAACAGATGCTAATTACCCAGGTTCAGAAACAAGCCTTCAGCATTAGAGAACCACCCAAGAGGAGGTTAGATGAGCATCTCACGGACAGCCTTCCACCTCTGGGGTGGGAGGGGATCATTGGCGCTCGGTGCTTGCATGAAACCCAGCAGTGGCTGGGTGTATACCAGGCTTAGGCCACTCTGCAGGGGAGAGGCAGTGGTGGACATCTGCAGGACATGTGTGGGAGCACACACGCTGACTTTACTGCATGTCCACATCTCTGGGGGAAACCCTTAGCTGCATCCATACAGCGGCACTCCTGTTCCTCAAGCCTGAATGTCACCACCAGCCTAAGTCTCAGATGGAACTGAGGTGGATCTCGGTCTGTCGTTCAGGAGCCCTGCCATAGGGGATAAGCTACGGGGCCTTCACTCTGGGCAGCTGGTGGTGGTAGCCAGGTGGGGGTTCGTAGGGTCTGATATGGGGTATGTCCTTAACTGTCAGCATAGATAGATAGATGGATGGATGGATGGATGGATGGATGGACAGACAGATAGATATGAACATATGAACATACGAAAATGCCAGCAGAAATAGGCCTCACGGTCTGTCAAGTCTGCTTGATTGTGCAGCTAGCCCCTCATCTTACAGCTGCCCCTTCCACTCCCTCCTCCTTAGGTTTACCCTCCCCCTCTTCCTGTCCCATCCCCTCTTGAAACTGCCTACCATCTTACAAGCCACCACCTCCTGTAGTAGAGTGTTCCACTTGCCCACCACCCTTTCCGTGAAGAACTGTCTCCTTACCTCCCTCCTGAAACTTCCCCCTCCAGTCTGAGACTGTGCCCTCTCATGTCCATTCCTTTTCTTAATTGGAAGAACCCCTCTGTTCGATACTAGTTTATCTCTTTCAGGTACTTAAAGGTCTCAATCATGTCCCCCATCCCTCCTCTCCTCCAAGGAATACATACCTAGCTCACTCAGCCTTTCCTCATGGGGCTTACCCTCCAATCTCTGGATCATCTTTGTTTCTCTACACTGCACCCCCTCCAACAATCTGACATCCTTCCTCAGGTACGGGCTCCAGAGTTGCACACAGTACTCCAGGTGCGGTCTGACCAGTGACCTGTACAGGGGAGACTATCTCCCTACTTCTGGAGGAGATTCCCCTTGCTATGCACCCCAGCATCTTGTTGGCCTTCGCTACCACCTTCCTACACTGAGCAGAGTTGTTCATGCTCCCTGTTATAAGTACCCCAGATCCTTTTTCTCCATGATGCTACCAAACTGTACCCCTTCCAGATGATAGTCCCTCCCCTGGTTCTTTACTCCTAAGTGCATTACCTTGCACTTCCTGTCATTGAACCCCAGCTGCCACGTCTCTGACCATTCCTGCAGTTTAGCTAGGTCATCCTGTAGCCCCTTCCATACCTCAATGTCGTCAACCACTGCCCCCATTTTTGTCTTCTGCAAACAGACTGATCTTACTTCGGATCCCATATGAGATATCAGCTATGAATAACCCAAACAACACTGGCCTTAGCACCGATCCCTGCACCACACACCACTCGTCACTGCCTTCGGTGCTGAGAGGTCCACTCCCACTACCACCCTCAGCTGCCTACCCCTTAGCCACTTCATTATCCATTTCAGTATCTTCGCTCCTGCCCCCATAGTTTCCAGCTTTCCCCCCAGCCTCCCACGTGGCACTAAATCAAAGGCCTTCCTGAAATCCAAATGCAGGACATCCACTGCATGGCCCTTGTCTAGTTCCCTTGTCACCCAATCGTAGTACTCAATGAGGTTGGTCTGGCAAGATCTGCCCGAGACAAACCCGTGCCAATGCCCATCCTGGAGTCCACTATCCTCCAAAAAAGTCACCAGCCACTCTTTCAGGATTGTCTCCATGAGCCTCCCCACAAGTGACGGGAGGCTCACTGGCCTGTAGTTTCCCGGTTTATCCTTTGGGCCACCTTTGTGGATGGGCACCACATGAGCCAGTCCTGTGGTACACAGCCAGTGTCCAGGGAGGTATTGAACAGGTCAGCCAGTGGCCCTGCCAGAACCTCAGTCAACTCCTCAAGTACCCTAGGGTGAATGCCATCTGGCCCAGGTGCCTTGCCCGCCCTCAGTGCCCTCAGTCCTTCCAGTACCCTGTCCTCAGTAATTCTCGGATCTGTCACCCCTCTCCCCGCCTACCCCACCCCCCATGGTACCTGCCCCACTTTCTCTTGTGTGAATACAGAACAGAATTTATTTAATGCCTCTGCCTGATCCTCCCTCTCTCCACCCACCCACCATCCTTTTTTATCCTCACTATTTGGTCCTTGTTGTTCCTTCTTTCCCTTATGTGTCTGAAGAATTCCTTTTCATAATTTTAATACCCTATGCCAGCCTCAGCTCCCTGGAAGCATTGGCTGCTCTGACTAGTTTGGTGGCCTCTCTGGATTTCTTCATGTACATCTCCTTGTCTTCTCCCCTTCCTGACTTTTTGAACCTCCGGAATGCCTCTCTCTTGGACCTGACCCCCCCCTTCCTGACCTCCTGAGTCATCCATCTGGGCTTCTTTGCCCTCCCTTTCTTGCTCTGTGCTCTAGTACACGCCCCTGTAGCCTTCATTAGCCCTCTTTTTATGACATCCCACTTCTGACTTGTGTCCCAGCCTGGTTAAAATCCCTCTAAGTGCCCCACCAGAATTTCCCCCATGTTTTTAAAGTCTGCCCGCCTAAAGTCAATCACCTTGGTACCTGTACCCCCAGCTTCCCTCCCCATGTTGACTGTGAACCACACTGAGTAGTGATCGTTCCCCGCCAGTGGGTCCTCCACCCCCAGATCTCTTACCATCTCCCTATTGGACAGTACAAGGTCCAGAGTATTCCCTATCTGAGTTGGACCGTGGACCAACTGCATCAAGAAGCTATCCTGAAATGCCTCTAACAAGACTTGTTACTTTGCACTTGTGGTGGTTGGGGTACTTCAATCCACCCCAGGTAGGTTGAAGTCCCCCACCACCACCACCGTGTTACCCTTCCTGCAGACCTTTTGGATTTGCTTAGCTAACTCCCTGTCCAGGTCCTCCAGTTGAGCTGGTGGTCTATAAACTACCCCCATCCTCAATGTTCTGCCTCCTGAGTCCTGAAAATGCATCCATAGGGCCTCTGTCCTATATGGCCAACCAGGTCTGCTACAGACAAATCCTGAAAACATCACTAAGTTCGACAAAAGATTAGTGCTCAGGCACCCAGACTTAGTTTTTTTTCAGTATGATTTTGTTTCATTCATAACTTGGTTGCCTTACACTTACTTCTTACCCAGCTTGGATGATGTCTTAGTCACCACTCCCCCATGACCACTTAACATGTTTTCAGGGGGCCAGCAAGTGCACTATTGTTCATACTCCTTCCTCACCTCCTCCTGATTGTGCTGCAGCTGTTGGTTATATTTTATTATACTTCCAGTACAACGTACCGACCTACTGTGTCAGGACATTGCTCACTGTACTTTTTGCCAGGGACTGTCATTATTTAAGCAATAATGACCGAGAAGCTGGTAATTTCCAAGGGATTAATGACTGGTTGGGGGTTGGTGGCCTGAGGCCACCTCCCTACAGCTGGTCGTTAATCCAAGGAAATTACTGTTTTTTAGGTTATTATTGTGATTATAAGTCTAATCGCAAAAACAACATTCTTTTTTTAGTTTTATTTAGGTTTTAGCTACATGGCGTGAACCATACGCGCCATACACCATCAGTTTGCAACTGGATCAGTCATTTCTAAGATGTTAATGACTGATGCAGTAACCAATAAAGAGCCTTGCTAGGCTCATGAATAATTAATTAGGCGTATAATGCCTGAGTCATAATTTCCCTGCACTGTCTGTATTATCCTGCTGTTTGCCTTTATATTGTTTTGTGAACATTGATTGCACATTACCATAGCATGTCTTTGCCTCACTGTACCCCGGGGTTGCACCTGGAAATCAGCCTCAGTTCAGTGTGCCTTTCCTGGTTACCAGTTTTAAATCAGTAAATAAATAAATGAGGTGGACTTGGTGCCCCCACCACTAGCACATTTTTGGGTTGATTTATATGTACCCACTAAGACATCATCCATATTTGCCGAGGAGCAGAGGTAGGCCAGCCAAATTACGGATGAAACGGACTGGAAAGAAAACAGTCTGAGCTTATGTGCACTAACTTTTTGTTGGACTGGAGGTGAGAGGAAGGAAAGTGTTGGCCACCATGTTGGGGCCTTGGGGGGGGGGGGCTGTGTCATGGATGAATACCACCAGGAGGTGGTGGGCCACTAGACTACCAGGGAAAGTGGTGACTTAACAAAACAGGCCCTGGCTTAGGAAGGAGGTCACTAGACTACCAGATAGAGAGATGACTTAAACTTAAGGCTAACAGATTTCTGGGAGGCTTGACCAGGTGACACAAGGTGAGCTGGTGGGTAGGAATGGATAAAACCAGCCTAGCAAAACAACATCTCGGAGGTTTAGTGAACACTACATTTGTTGTTAATTAACTATCTTAGCTTTGATGCAGTTGATTGTCAGAAACATGAAAACCTTTCTAAATTTCATATCCCAAACAAGAGCTCCTTACCTCACCAAGTCTCCTGGGCAGAGTAACCTTTGCGCAGCTCTATCGCTTCAGCAGATGGCGAGATGTGGATGTGACATATAATGGCATGTTGCAGAGATCCTCCCTTTGAAATGATACCAAACACTTGATGGTACTTTGTTTGAGGCATGATAGGGGAAGTGCTGGTAGAAGCACGTACCAGCTGGGACAAAAATTTGAATCCGGGACAAAATCATGATTTCTGCAGATGCTTCGAGATACTGGGACAGCCTTTCTGAAATAGGAACTGTCCCAAACAAACTGAAATGTTTGGTAGCTTTACTTAAACTTGGTGCTGGGTTGGGGGGGCACAAAACTACCAGTGATTGGGTCTTTGACACCGGAGGTGGGTGATGCTGGGGTGAGGGAATGACCTGTAGCCAGGGACCAGTAAAGTACCAAGGACTGGGTTTGTACTATTGGCATGTTCACTGGGTTAGGGAGGGGAAGACACCAGACTACGATGGACTGGGGTTTTGGCACTGGAGATGGGTGATGCTGGAGGGAAGACGACCTGCAGCCAAGGACCTATATTTTAACACGGTGCTGCCATTAGCGTGATGTTAAAACATGGTTCCTGGGAGCATTAACTAGTGCTGGACTTGTATCTTGTTAGCCTTTTCAGGAATCATTATAGGTACCATCATATGGATACAACACGTTTTGTAATGCTAGGGCAGGGAGGAAAGGCGGTGGGGGGAGGGGTTGTTTTATATGTAAGGGAGGGTATTAAGGCCATGGAAATGCACAGACAAAACGAGTGAATGGAGGGACTGGAAGTTCTTTGGGTTGGCTTAGAAATGGGGTCTGTAGCCCTTATATGCATGGGGGTGGTGTACAGACCACCTACATGGGGGAGGAACTGGATAGAGTTTTGGGGGAGTCCATAGACAAAATGGCAAGCACAGGAGCAGTAGTAATTATTGGGGACTTTAATCTACTGGATGTGGACTGGAACATCCTGTCTGCAGCCACAACAAGGAGCAGGGTCATCCTAGACTCCCTGCAAGGGGCAGTTCTAAGGCAGATGGTTACAGTTCCCACTAGAGATGGGGTAATGCTGGATCTGGTACTTACAAATAGGGACAGCATTGCAGACATTGCAGTGGGTAGCCCCCAGGGTTCACGCAGTAGTAGTAGTAAAAATCTTTATTCTTAGACAGGAAATAGATGGAATAAACACATCATTAGGACAAAGTCCTATTTACAAGATGGTCCTGTACAAAAGGGTTTCGACAATTAACAACCATACAATACATTTACTGTAAGTACAAAATACAGTTTTAAATAGAAATATCAGTTAACTATACAAACTCAAATACTCAACAATACTCAACATACTACAACAGTCATTTAAAGTGCATAGTACGATTTTATAAATAAACAACCCCCCTAGCATAGCCTTCATCTAACAATTCATAGTATACGGAACCCAACATCCTATCTACTCACACCCAGTAAGTACTAGTATTCAGCCCTATTTATCTAGCCATAGCACTCACAGCAAACACTAAATTCCCGTTTTATATCTATTATTTATTTATTTATTTTTTACTTTATTTCTTTTATCTCCTTCCCTACTCTCAGAGCCCACTCCTTCCTTACTCTCATCCCTCCATTCCACCTCCGGTGGGATCTGCCCCTAGAGTGCCTCCTTCTCCCTTCCTGCACAGTGGGGTCTGTCCCTCTTTTTGGTGGTCCGGATGGTACCTGAGAGGCTATCATCTAGGGCTGCCGAGAGGGTTTTTCCGTTTTCTCCCCTGATTTATCCTGCCCTCTGAGACGTCGTGTGCTAGGACGTACGTCCCGAGTGGCGGCGTGCTGACGCACGCCAAGCCCTCATGCACCACCAACGTCCCCCCTCCCCGGCTCCGGTGAATGGAGCCGCCTCCATCCCCTCATTGTCGGTGCTTCCACTGGCTGCGAGGGTGATGCAGAACGTGAAAGCGTTCTTGGTTCCCCACCCTGAGGGAGGAGAGCATCTGTTGGGACGCTCGATCCTCCCTCCCTGCCGACCCCCGGCCACCCGAGTCCGTTCCCGAACCCGGGTCGCTGGCATAGCGCGAGGTGTGGCGTCCAGCGCCTCAACCCTCAGCGTCACCGGGCTGGCTTTATATCTATTATAAAGGATTTTATATCTTTATATATTTTATGAGTTACAGATTTTATAGAGTGCCACAATTTAATAGTAATTAATGGAAACCTCATATCACTATATTTATTTTTAAACTTGGGAAGTACAAAATTTCTCAAGTTTATACCACTCAAGTTCTGGTGATATGGCCAGCCTGGTGGTTCTGAGGGTTGAGATGCTGGACACCACACCTCGCACCATGCCAGCAACTCGGGTTCGGGAATGAGCCAGGGTTGTAGGAGGCCGGCAGAGGTGGGGGAGAGGAGAGGATGAGATGCTGCTGCCAGGCAGCGCCCACCTCGGGAGGAGGAATCCAGCTCTCTTGGAGCTTGGCCGCCCCTGGTGGAGCCTGGAGGGATGGTGCCACTCACGAGGAGCCCTGACATAGGTCGATAGGGAGGGTTGAAGGGACATAGTCCAGAGCTGCGGTGCACATGTGCACCTCCACACACATGCATCACCACTTCCAGGAGTCCCGGGGTAACACAAGGGAGAAAATGGAGGAAACTGTGGGGGCCAACGTGGATGATGCCCCCGGACTGACTCTGGAAATCTGCCAGGGTGTGTTTGGCGCTAGAAGCCCCTGAAAGACCCCGAGTTCTGTAGGCTCGGCGGACGTGGATGTCGACCTGCCACAAGGAGGATAAAAACAGTCTACAAAAAAAAAGTTCTCGTGATATGATTTCTTTTCCAATTTATCACAGCGATAATTTGACTGATTTAAATTTAAAACTCTATAAATCTGCGTAGCCCATGCTATTTTTCTTTTACTTTCTTTTAGGAGCCAACCAAGTTCCTCATAAAGTTCGCAGTGATGTACACAATAATACTTCTTAAGTATAAATTGGGGCAAACAATTATATAAGGCAACGATTTTTGTTAACATGCTTTTGGTTGCAAAACCGTATACATGGTTCCTGTATCCGAGGACTGGGAGAAGAAGTTGATTAACTATAATTTTCCTCATATATTTGTTCATACAAAAACTTGACCATCTAAATGTCCCCAGTCTTTTATTTATTGTTGATATTGTATCAATTATATGATAACCAAACCTTAAATTTTCATCAACCCATACGCCCAGGTATCTATATTCTGTTACCTGGCTAAGACTTAATTTTTTATTGTTTTTATTTCCACTATGTGTTCATTTTTCTCCGATTTTTTACCACCTTTACAAAATAACATAAATTTAGTTCTTTTACTGTTTACTACTAGTCCTGAATCGGTCAGCCATGTACATAGTTCTCCAAAATCTGCCTGTAATTTTACTTCCATAATCTTAGATTTTTTTTCCACTAGCAATTAATAGGGTGTCATCAGCATATAAATGTATATCAGAGTGTTTTACAATATCCACTAAATGGTTTATATATATTAAAAATAATGTTGGCCCCAAAATGGAGCCTTGGGGCACCCCTCTTTGAACCATAGCTTTATCAGATAAATAACCATCAATGAACACCTGTTGGATTCTATTATGCAAATATGAAGCAATCCAGTCACATGATTCCCTAGCTAATCCAATGTCAGCTAATCGCTCCCCCAGTAGCCCATGGGCCACGGTATCAAAGGCCTTTGATAAATCCACGAACACCGCACCCACCGACAGGTCATCTTCTAATTTCGAAGTGATCATTGTACAGTGTGGTTTGGCATAAGGATTGGGCAGGAAAATGACCACACTAGGACATTGGTCAGCGACTTAAGGGGAGTAGATTTTAAAGAACTGGGAGAATGCCTTAGGAAATGCTTTGAAGGGGGATATCTGGGAAGGGTACAGGCATAATGGAACAGAATAAAGGGGGCAATAACTGAGGTAAGGACAAGTTGTTTAAAGGTAATAAGCAAGGGTGAGAGGAGAAGGAGGCTGCTTTGGTTCTCAAAAGAGGTGGCTAAAATGATAAGGAAGAAATAAAAAAACAGTTTTCAGAAATTACAAGGGGACTCAAACAGTGGTGGACAGGAAAAGATATATGGAGAAACAAAGGGAGGCAGGATGGTGGGTAAGGATAGCAAAGGCTCAAACTGAGGAAAGGATCACCCAGGAGGTCAGGAATGGAAATAAGACTTTCTTCAGATACGTGAGCAAGAAGAGGAAGACAAGGGGTGGTACAGTGAAGATCAGGTGGCCAGGAGGGGATGACTGCGTAGAAGAAGACCAGGAAAAAGTTAAAATTTTAAATGGATACTTCTGTTCTGTATTTACAGTGGGGGAGGGGCTGACATACATTACCAAGCACCGTGGAGGGAGGTGGACACAGTCCTTTTATAGAAGAGAGTCTGCAGGGGATTGGAAGCCCTAAAATAAAACAAGGTGATCGGGCTGGACAGGATCCATCCACGGGTATTTAAGGAACTGAACACGGTACTAGCTGCCCCTCTGGCAGCACTATTTAACACCTCGTTGGAGATGGGGGTGGTTCCAGAGGAATGGAGGAGGGCCGAAAAAAAAAACCTCTGCACAAGAGTGACAGCAAGGAGGAGGCCAGCAATTACATAGCAATCAGTTTTACATCAGTAGTGGGGAAATTAATGGCGTGCCTACTGAAGGAGAGACTGACAGAGTTCCTGGAGACATATGGGCTGCAGGATCACTGGCAGCATGGCTTCACAGGAAGGAAGTCATGTCAAATAAAGCTCCAAGATTTCTTTGACTGGCTAACTAGGGAAATGGATCAGGGAGGGCAGTGGGCATGTCCTATGTAGACTTCAGTAAGGCCTTTGACACTTGCCACATTGGAGGCTGATAAAGTAACTCAGCAGCCTGGCAGCAGGTGAGAAGGTGGTAGGCTGAGTATCAAAATGGTTGAAAGACAGGAGGCAGAGGGTGGTGGTAAATGGTCACCACTTGGAGGATGGGAGAGTGACCAGTGGAATAGAGCAAGGATTGGTACTGGGCCCTGTCCTCTTCAGTGTCTTCATAAGTGACATTGCTGAGGAAATGGAGGGAAATGTGTGTCTCTTTACAGATGACACTAAAATCTGCAACAGAGTGAACACCCAGGAAAGGGTAGAGAGAATGAAGAGGGATCTGGAGAAACTAGAGGTGTGGTCTAGGGTGTGTCAGATGAGTTTCAGTGCCAAAAAATGCCAAGTAATGCAACTGGGGCTGAGTAACCCAGGGACTGTGTATAAGATAAGACGAGGTACTTACAGTTACCAAGTGAGAGAGGAACCTTAGTGTGATCATATATGATGATCTCAAGGTGGCAGGGCAATGAGACAGGGCTGTAGGCAAGGTGCCAGGATGCTGGGATGCATAGGGAGGGGGATCTCTAGCAGAAGAATGAAGGTGGTGTTGCCTCAGTATCACTCAGTGGTGAGACCCCACCTGGAGTACTGCATCCAGTTCTGGAGGCCGTACTTCTGCAAGGTCATTGACAGGCTGGAGATGGTTCAGAGGAGGGCTACTAAAATGGCGTGTGGGTTGCATGAGAAACCATATGACGGAAGAATGCAGGGGCTTGGCGTGTGCTCCCTGGAAGAAAGGAGAGTGAGAGGGAACATGATTGAGACCTGTAAGTGCCTCATGGAGGTAAACAAAATATGGGGGATGCCCTTTCAAAGGAGATGGGGCACCAATACACGGGGGCATGCTATGAAATATGTGGGGGGAGTTTAGGAGGGATAGGAGGAAATACTTCTTCACAGAAAGGGTGGTAGTCCCCTGGAACAACCTTCTAGAAGAGGTGGTAGGTGCAAAGACAGTGGGGAGCTTCAAACATGCATGGGATAGGCACATGGGTATTATAAGCTGAGGTAGAGGGGGAGGGAGGGACATCTGTGACTAACTAGGGTCCAGGGTGTGGTGTTAGGTAGGGACTGTAGGGCAGACTAGATGAGACTACTGGTCCTTTCCTGCTGACGCTTTCTATTTTTATGTTTCTATGTACCAGTGCACCCTGGTGTACACAGAGGACCTTTCGCTTGCATGGGTGCACTGGTGTCTACAATACTAATGGCCTAGCAACATACTGTCACTTATTTAAAATTGCAGTGGACATGCTAACAGGCTGCCAGCTATGCTGTTACCACTTAGCACATCTCTAAGCCTGTTAGCACAGTGCTACAGTATTAAAAACTGGGCCCGTAAAGTACACATCTGCATACCTGAACTTATAGATCGACAAACCAACCACCCTTCTTTCCCTTATGAACACAGCCACAGCTCTTTTTCCTTCTATGCTTTCTCAGTAAAACTGTATGTTGCTGTTACAGGTCAGAGGAAGGGCAGATAACCTCCGAAAAGGAAAGGTAAGGGTCTGAGTCATTCAGCCTCAGTGTGACTGTGAACTGTGGCCTGGACATACCTCACAACTGTCCCTGATTTTCAGGGATGTCCCTGATTTTGCCTCAGAAATTTCTTCTGTCCCTCCTAAATGTAGCATTTTTGGCACTGAAGTGTAGCAATCTGAATCACAAAATAATGCCAGCCATTGGTGTTACAGTCTAGTTCTCATTAAGAAAATACTATTCATACTAAGAAGCATGTTGTACACAGCTTCTGGAACTAATATTACTATTTTTTCTGCTGTGTCCCTGATTTTGGTCATTTGTCCCTGATCATTTTAAGTCTTGTCCCAGATTTGTGATGAGAGAGGTTGAGAGGTATGGGCCTGGAAGCCAGCATAGAAGGGGTTAAGGAACAGGTTCATTTCGAATAAAATACACTACAGTATTTTACACAGCACCTGTGGGGATAAAAATGACAAGATAAAAAGTGATATCCCATACCAGCTCACAAAGATATCATGTTAGTCCCCATGACTTGGAGAAAGGCCTGATTTTCCTGAATGTGTATTGTTAGAGATTACACCATAAGAGGTATCTGTGTAACTGTGTTTCTTCTTTAATAACATGAGAAAGGGTACCACCTAGTAAGCTGATTACTCTTAGCAAAAGGCTAAGACCACAAGAACCCTGAGTTCATAGAACCATTTAGAGGGACAGTCATATATACATTTCTTACGTCTCAAATACCAACCTTTGATCAAAATTTATGAGAGACTTGAGGAAGTAAGTGTGCTCTGAGAACTGTAAATTTACATGCCAGCAATGAAAATTTATGCTATAATTATGATAGCAGTGTATGTCATAAGTTAAGTGATCTCCCAACCATCTGGTACTAATGCATGTTCTTGCTGTATGGAGAAGTAACTGTTTTTACTTTTAAAGCCTTAGGCCCACATATTCAGAATAAATGCGCAGGCTGTTGGGGTGTGGCCATATTCAAAGGCCACCAATGCACCACACAACCCCGACTGCACCGCCTCACACAATATTGTGATGCACCTATGCAAATATGGGGTCCCTCATGCATATGCCATGCATCGCAATATTGAACCCCCCCAAGCGTAACTATGGCTGGCTGTGCTGGCACAAAGTTATGCTTTGGAAAACCTACTTTAACTGTGTGTGAGGCTGGTTGGTGCCCTGTGCATAGGCTAGTGCCGGCTTCACATTCCCCCCAAAAGCCCCAATCTCTGGTACAGAACATTAATCCCCCTTCCCTGGTTGCCATAGTGTAGTGTCCCCCCTACCATACCCTGATCACCCATAAATAGTCATAAAACACATGTTACCATTTTCCATAGTGTAGTGTCCCCTCCCATGCCCCCAGTCACTTGTACATCAATATGCAAAATTTCCTTTTCCATAGTCTAGTGGTCCCCCTCTCATGCCCCAATCACCCCTAAATCAATACACAACACATAATCCCCTTTTCCATAGTGTAGTGGCCCCCCACCCATGCCCCGATCACCCATAGAATACCATCAGCTTCCCCTTCCCAAGCCTCGACACTGTGACAGACATGTCAACCCCTTTCCCCGAGCCCCGACACTATGACAGATATGTCAACCCCTTTCCCCGAGCCACGACACTGTTACAAACATGTCCCCCAGCCCCGAACTGTAGAACCTTACAACAGCACCCACCTCTGGTAGTCAAAAGGGCCCCCACCCTTTTAGGCATTTTCCCACCACCCCCCCCCAAACCTGTCAGGAGCCAGTGATTGGCACAGCCTCCTCACCCTGCCATGGTCAGCAGCCGACTGATCATTACTGGAGCACGTACAATGTTTTAACATTGTAAAGTGCCTTGGTATTTGAACGCTTAATAAATAAAGTTTTATTTTATTATTATTTTTCTTTTATAGTATCTTGTACGTGCTCATTGGTTGTCGAGACAACCAATGAACATACACTAGTTACTGTACATGCTCCGGTAATGATCAGTCAGTGACTGACCATGGCAGGGTGAGGTGGGCGGTGCCAGTGTTATCGAGGCACAGGTCAGGAAGCATAGGAAAACCAGGAGTAGTTGTAAAATTCACAAAAAGTGTTTATTAGTATTAGCAATAACATAAAAAAATAAAATAGTTCAGAATAACTATTTACAAAGGCAGAATAAACAAAGAAGATCCATCTGAGTTTTCCTTCAATTTCTGTCTCCCAAAACAGTACAGCTGTCTCTCTCTCTTATAAGTCCCCCTACTTAACAAGCATCCTGTTTTTTTCTAAAATGTTCTTGTAACTTTCAGGCAGGTGTGAAAGAACACAATGTCCCAGAACTGAGGCCCCTTCTCCACAGCTTCAGAAAAAGGACTTAAAAACTGCTCTCAGGTTAACCCCTTGAGTTCCCAATAGCTCTTTGCAATCATCTCAAACTATAATTATATACATTTCAACTGTAGCCCTATATATTTTTAAACAAAGGGATCCCAATATCAGTTACATTTCCACATAATGATTTGCATATATTTTTATACCAGCAGATATGCAAGGAAGGAAAAGACAGAAACAGCAAGTGAGGGTAGAGAGATAGTGAGAGGCAGAGAACTGCGAGACTGTCAGGGTGATCAAGTCCTAGGTCTCATGAGAAAATTTGGTTGCGCAACCAGACAGACAAGAGACAGAAAAGGAAAGAACAGAACAGATCCCTGCATTCAAACTCTCCATAACAACGGGGACAGGGTCCTATTCAACCCTGTCACATATACTCCCCTCCTTAAGAGGGAACCTGTTTTATCAAACAGGTTTCCAGAACTTTCTATTAATTCTCTAACATTAGCTTCTAACTTTCAGAAATTAAGCAACTGTGCAGTATCCTTTTTTCTATAACAGTACAGCAAACAGTAAAGTTTAAACTCATACACATGTTTTTTAACCTTCAGAACCCTCAATTCCTGAAGCATATCTTGCCAGAAAATCAGCATTGCTATTCTCTTTACTAGATTTGTGCATCACCTTGAATTTAGATGGCTGTAATGCCAGGTACCACCCTGTAAATCTAGAATTTTTTTTCTTTCATTTGTTCATACCTCTCAGCATTAAAAATCATAGCACTGGCCTTCAAAATGCATAGCAAATGGCCACAGTGTGTAGCACTTTCTTATTTCAAACAATAATACGTCTGCAAATAGTGAGCCCCATATAATTAGTGATAAGGAATGTTTCTATCAACATAGTTCAATGAGTTAAAAGTTTGTGTCCAGAAATAGCTCTAACATTATTAAGAACATCAGTAAACCTATGTGAAGCAAGGGTAAATTTAAGTGTGAGAATCATAGCGCTATGTGAAATTCATAGTAGTTGAGAGGCATGCATTTGGTTAAGCCAACAGAGAGGATTTTGATCTGTTACAAGTACAAAGTCAGTTCCTAGCAAATAAAACTTAAGGGACTCCATGGCCCACTTTGCTGCTAGACATTCCTTTTTAATGGTGGAGTACCTTTTCTCTCTGTCATGCAACTTCCTACTTATGTACAGAATAGGATGTTCCGTCCCATCTATATTTTGACTGAGGACTGCTCTTAGGCCTACCTCTGATGCATCTGTTTGTAACAAAAATGGTTTCTCAAAGTCTGGGCTCCTTAAAACAGGGGCTGAACATAATGCAGCTTTAATAGCTTGAAAAACTTCATCGCACTCTGTGGTCTAGTTCATATTATTTGGGTACCATTTTTTCGTGAGTTCAGTGAGTGGAGTAGCTAACTCAGCAAACTTAGGAACAAATCTCCGATAATAACCAGCCAGCCCTAAAAATAACCTGACATGTTTCTTTGTTTTAGGGACGGGGCTATTAGCTACAGCTTCTATTTTAGAAATGTCTGGCTTAACGTCTCCATTTACCAACACATAGCCCAAATATCTGGTTTCCCGCATACCCAATGCACATTTGGTAAGATTAATAGTCAGACCTGCATTTTTGATAGCTTAGATAACTGCTCGTAGGTGTTCTAGGTGGCTTTTCCAGTCTGGACTGTACACTACGACATCATCCAGGTACGCAGCACAATACCCAGTGTGAGGTGATAAAATTACATCCATGTACCACTGGAATGTAGCAGGCACACCATGTAAACCAAATGGCATGGCCGTGAACTGATAGAATCCAACAGGAGTGGCAATTGCAGTTTTGTCTCTGGATCCTTTAGCTAAAGGGATTTGCCAGTAACCGTTGGTGAGACTGAGGGTACTGATATACTTTGCATTCTCCAGTCTGTACACCAACTCATCTATCCTGGGCATAGGATAACAGTCAAATTCTGACACTTGATTAAGTTGCCTAAAATCAAGGCAGATTCTAACATCCCCCTTCTTTTTTGTTTACAATTACCATTGGAGATGACCAAGCACCCCTCAACTCTTCTATGATACCCAATTCCTTCATTTTTTTTATTTCCTTAACCCTGTCAGCTCTTAACCATTCTGGTAACCTGTATGTCTTTTGCCTAATAGGGCGAGCATTCCTTGTCACTATTACGTGCTTGACCCCTTTTGCTCAACCTGGTACTGTGATAAAAGTACCGTTAAATGTCTTTAGCAAGTTATTAATTTCTGCAGTTTGTTCAGGGTTAAGAAAACATTCACCTGTTTGGCATCAGCAGTTACAGTTTGTTCCAGTCTATCATAAGCTACAACAATATCTTCTTTATCAGTTTCTGGTAAAACCAGCATAACAGCTTTTGGTGTTTTTTCAACCCATTTCTTGAGGAAGTTAGCATGGTATATCTTAGTCGGATTTTTCCTTTCAGGGGTCTCAATCTCGTAGTTATTGGTCCCAGTATGTCTAAGCACTCTATAAGGCCCTTGCCACTTCATTAACAGTTTATCTTCTGATGTGGGTAACAGTAGCAAAACCTTTTCACCTGGCTCAAAAACTTTTTCTTTTATCCCATGGTCCTAATATACCTTCTGCTGGTTTGGGGCCTCTTCCTGATTACTATGGGCAATTTCAACATATTTTGCAAGCTTCTTTCTTAGGGCACACATATAAGACGTCATAGATTGTTTCTGAGTAGGGTCATCATCCCACGTTTCTTTTATCACATCCAGTGGCCCTCTTGGCTGCCTACCTTACAGCATTTCAAATGATGAAAACCCTGTTGATGCCTGTGGCACTCCTCTGTAAGCAAAAAGTAGGTAAGGCAAGCAGTGGCTCCCAATCATTCCCTTCCCCTTTTACAAACCTTTTTAACATGCGTTTCAGGGTTTGGTTAGAACGCTCAACAATACCATCTGTCTGAGGGTGATGGGGGAAGTTCATATGGCAGTGATACCTAGTAGTCTGTACAGTTCCTTAAGTAATGTAGCACCAAAATTACTACCCTGATCAGTAATAATTTCTTTAGGTATGCCCACTCTCCTGAAAATTTTTGCACGCCCTGCTGCCACTTTAGAAGCTGTGACAGTACACATTGGAACTGCTTCTGGGTATCAAGTAGCATAGTTGCATATTACTGGAATAAATCGATTACCATTTTTACTTTTGTCTAAAGGACCAACCGTATCCATTGCATTCTCACAAAAGGCACATCTATCAAGGGTAGGGGCACCAGGGGCACCTTGTCTTTTCTAGTGACTGGGGCTACTTTCTGACACTCAGCACAGGAATTGCAATGGGTAGCAACATCTTCATGAATTCCAGGCCAGTAAAATTTGTACAGCAATCTGGCAAGGGTGTGTTCTCTCCCTGAGTGACCAGCCATAGGACAATCACGTGTTATGTGTAACAACTGTGTTCTATATGTCTGTGGTATAACTAATTGTTCTGTTTGTTCCTGTGTCTGAGGTTTAATCCAAACTCTGCACAGTAACCCATTACATTTTTTTAACATTGGTTCACACTGTTTTGGTTTCGCCCCCAGATGCTTAAAATAACCCTGGAGAAAAACATTGTTAGCTTGTTCTGAAACAAAATCACAACCAGTTATCAGTTTAGCTTCAGCAATTTTATATTTTAACCCTTTATGTCCATCAGTCTCTTGTTGCCACTGTTGTTTCAGATGTCTTCTTTCTTTCCTGGACTTTCAGATCTTGGAGCTGTTCTCAAACAAGTCCGAATCAAAGCCACTGAAAGGAAAAGTGTCCCCACCGTTTGACATTTTCTTTGCCTGAGCGCTTGTTACCACTGCTGCTGAAACTGCAGGGTTCAGTTCCTCTGAGATTAACTCAGTAAATCCGGGACAGTCATTTCCAATAATCATGGGTACAGGTAACTTAGGCACTATCCCCACTTTAATTTGGTGCAACACACCCTTAATGGTCAGAGTCTCTTGGGTGGTGGGATAGTATTGAGTGTCCCCGTGGATGCAGATGACACCAGTACCTGGTCCTTTTGCATAGAGTTTTCCCAGCACTTCAGCATGCAGTAGGGTCTGTCTGCTTCCCGAATCAATGAGTCCCTTTACAGTCTTATCCCCCACCTTCACATCTGTTAAGTACTTGCCCCAATTTGCCAAGGACAAATCTGCTCCAGTGCCACTCTCCTTACTATGGCAGCTTCTTGCAATATGGCCTGACTTGTTACAATTATAACAAACAAAGTCTTTGGGGGCAGATTTGTTACTCCCACCAGAGTTCTTATCAGACTTTGAGTTTAAATGGGAAAAAGAATGTCTTACCAGTGCTTGGCTGTTACCTTGCTGCTGTGGCAGCTGTCTAGCCATTTGATAGTCCTCAGCCAAAGAAACAGCTTTTTCCCTGCTTTCTTTTCGATGTACTTTCACCCAAAGCTGCACAGCTGTAGGCAGGATGTTGATGAATTGCTCCGTTGCAAATGTTTCGATTATCTGTGGGACTGTTTTGCCTTGGTTTACCTATAGCGCTGCGACATCTGCCGTGCCAACATCCCCGATGGAGACAGCCGCAATGGCGAGTGTTGGCATTGCACTGTCTGGGATGTCTTCGTGTTTTATAGGGGAGCTGCACCCCCAAACCCCACATGTAGGGGACTCCACCCCCCACAACCGCAGTCTCCAGGGATACAACTCTGAGTTGGAGTTGGGGGAGGAGACGATACACCGGGCGAGGCAGTCCCAGTGCCAGCAGACACCATCGCAGCGGCCCAAGGTTTTTGCTTGATTCTTATTGCTGAGATGGTCATAGCACTAGGGGGTTTGCTGTACCATCGGCATGCCTTTTGCCCTCTGGTTGGAGTCATTTAATAAGGCGCTCTCTGCGTTGGGGGAAGGCTTCTCGAGGATTGTCGAATGCGTTGTGCTTCAGGGACCAGAATCTTTGCCTGTAGGTCTCCCCTGAGATGTCATGTCATTTTAGGATTTCTTTTTTCACAAGGTCATAGTTTTCTGACTGTGCAGTGTCCATACTGCTGTAGGCAAGTTGGGCTTTCCCTGTCAGGTAGGGTACCAGTCTGATTGTCCATTGCTGCTTTGGCCATTTGCAGGCTGTGGCAACTCTTTCAAAAGTTGTCAAGTATGCTTCGATATCATCCAAGGGACACAACTTTGTAAGTCTGATGTATTTTAAGTCATTTGTGTCTTGTTGCTCTGCTGGACCAGTGCCAGATTCCTTTGCTTTGATAGTTTGCAAGGCATCCAGCCAGCGCTGCTCCTGTCACTGCATCTCTTCTCTTCTTTGTTGCTCCTGTCACTGCATCTCTTCCCTTCTCTTCTCTGTCTGTTTTTTTAGTATAGCCCACTATTTGAAAAAGTCCATCAGGTTTTCAGGTTCTGTCACTATCTATTCTTTTTCCATAACTTGTGCTGGCTGTACAATCTCAGCTTGGACTTCTATCTCTGCTAGTTTGGCTGCCATTCTCCTGGTAACCACTCCTGGACTTGCTGCTGCAGAATCTATACCTTTCTCTATACTTCTCTGGTACTAGGTCCAGTACCCACGCACAAAACTCCTGTCTTAGGGTATGCATGGCGTAAATCCTACTTAAGCTGACACCATCTGTTGTCGAGGCACAGGTCAGGGAACATAGGAAAACCAGGAGTAGTCGTAAAATTCGCAAAAAGTGTTTATTAGTAGTAAAATAAAAAAAAAATAAAATTGTTCAGAATAACTATTTACAAAGGCAGAATAAACAGAGAAGATCCATCTGAGTTTTCCTTCAATCTCTGCCTCCCAAAACATTGCAGCTCTCTCTCTTATAAGTCTTTGCAACCCCCCTTCTTAACAAGCATCCTGTTTTTTTCTAAAATGTTCTTGTAATGTTCAGGCAGGTATGTAAGAACACAGTGTCCCAGAACTGAGGCCCCTTCTCCACAGCTTCAGAAAAAGGGCTTAAAAACTGCTCTCAGGTTAACCCCTTGAATTCCCAATAGCTTTTTGCAATCATCTCAAACTATAATTATATACATTTCAGCAATAATACTATTTAATTTTAAACAAAGGGATCCCAGTATCAGTTACATTTCCACATAGTGATTTGCATATATTTTTATACCAGCAGATATGAAAGGGAGGAAAAGACAGAAACAACAAGTGAGGGTAGAAAGAAAGGGAGAGGCAGAGAACTGCAAGAATGTCAGGGTGATCACGTCCTAGGTCTCACGAGAAAATTTGGTTGTGCAACCAGACAAACAAGAGACAGGAAAAGAAAGAACAGAACAGATCCCTGCATTCAAACTCTCCATAACAACTGAGACAGGGTCAAGTCACCGCTCCTGTCGGGTTTGGGGGGAGCGGGGTGGTGGGACCAATGCCTAATGGGGTGGGGGGTCCTTTTGACTACCAGAAGTGGGTGCTGTTGAGGGTCTATGGTTTGGGGCTTGGGGGCATGTTTGCAACAGTGTCATGGCATGGGGAGGGGGTTGACATATCTGTCACAGTGTCGGGCTTGGAGAGGGAGTTTGACATGTCTGTCACAACGTTGGGGCTCGGGGGGGAGCTGACAATATTCTATGGGTGATCAGGGCATGGGTGGAGGGGACACTACACTATGGAAAAAGGGATAATGTTTTGTGTATTTATTTGTGGGTGATCGGGGCATGGGGTGACACTACACTATGGAACCGGGGCTTGTGTTATTTATTATTTTGTACCGGTGATTGGGGCTGGGGAGGGGGGAAATGGCAGTTTACGTCAATGGTGATGGGGGCTGTGATGGTCCATTGGACCACCAGGGATACTTCCTGCATTTCAACTATGGGCGATCAGGGCTTGAGGTGGTGGGGGCTGGCACAGTGCATTCTGCCTAGCGCATTCATGCTAATAAGCCCATAATGGGCATGCATAAGGCCTATTTGTGCCATGCATACCCAATGGGCTCATTTGCATGATTGGGCTGAGTATCACCTATGGGGGACACAGCGCATCCATGTATGTGCAACGCATTCCCTTATGGGCAGTCTTTAGCCCCGCAACCTGTATGCACCCGGCCACTTGCTGTGCGCCGTGCATCCAGGGTCTGATATTCAAACAGATTGTATGATCTGTTCCGATCACACATTCTGTTTGAATATCATGCCAGACCCGGCTGGCCTATTTTTTCTGTATGGCGCATTGTTTTGTGCACACATCCGGCCAGCTCTGAATATGGGGCCCATAAAGCATCGCAAGCTAGATTCAATAAACAGCAGATTATGAAACGCAACAAAATATAAGAGGTTAGAAAATGTGCTATAGCACTAAATCCGAAACATTGTGCATAAATGTATCATTGTTATATAGCCAGAGAGAGATATAGAACTCCAGTTTGGAATTCTGCAGATTATTAAACAATTTTGAAGCATTGTCTTATTGAAATAGAACCCCATTAGCATCAGAAAGACCCAGAATCCTAGATGCTGGTATTCCAGATTTGCCACACCGTCTCTCTCTTCCAAATGTAGATTCCGTTAATGCCCCCCATTTGTTAGTCTAGATACAGTCCAATGCCAGTCAGGTTTTATACTAGCATTCAGGCATTGACTGCACCGAGTACTTCAAAACCTTTAATATTAAGCAAACACTTATATGGGGCCCCAAATGAAAGACATTGTATCTTACTATGCTCATCTCCCACCAGGGTGCCTCTAAATGATAGAACCTTTTTGGTGATATAACAGCCGTCATCTGACGCATGAAGGAACAGCTTGGAATGCCAGGCATAAAAACCTTGTGCAGTGCTATACACCATTCCACGAAATAACCTTTTATCATCATTTATTTATATATCCTTATAATAATAGTAGCATTCAGAAAAGCTATCCTAACTACTGAAGTAACCCCCCTACAAATGGGGGTTCCCAAAAAGTCTTCCTTGAGCTTGCCTAAATGCTCACTACCAGGCTGGTGTCCTGCGTATTAGCAGTTTAAATGTGATTACCAGAGCTTGTATAGCCTCTGTGTACTGTCTCTTTAAGAGCTGCCTAATTGCAGCTTGAGTAATCTGAGAGACAGCTCTGTTGAAAGATATAACTATTTGCTGAAAATCATTTACAGTGATAATGATAATGTAGTTTGTCTAACCTGCTTTCTTTGTAGCAAGGACTGTTTTGTTTGTCTCCACTATCTTGGTCCTGGACTGCAAATTGGACCAAACAGTTCTGGTGGGACCTAAAATGTAGCCGGACTACAGGAGCTGTCTGAATTCAAAATCTTAGGAACTGTGGTTTGAGTTTTTGCACCTTTCTTGCAACTGAAGGGGGAGCTCTAACTTTGACAGACAGCCAAATCAGCCAACCAAATCTTTTGGATCTTGGGGAAGTCATAGATACATAGATACATAAACAGTGTCGGCAGATAAGGGCCTATGGCCCACCTAGTCTGCCCATTTGAGCTTGTAAGTTCAGTTTGTTTTCCTAGAAGTCTATTTCCCCTTACCCCTGACCTCTAGAATTCCTTTATGTCTATCCCATGCATTCTTAAATCCCGTGATTGTTTCAGCCCCCACCACTTCCTCTGGCAGGGTGTTCCACTTGTCCACCACCCGTTCTGTGAAGAAATTCTTTCTCATGTTTCCTCTGAATCGCCTCCCTCCAACTTCATCCCATGCCCTCTAGTCCTGAAACATCTTTTTCGCTTAAAATAGTGTTTTCCTGCACCCTGTTCCTCCCTGTAAGATACTTGTATGTCTCTATCATATCCCTCTCTCCTCCTCTCCTCCAGGGAGTACATGTTCAGTTCCTTCAACCTGTCTTCATAGGACTTGTGATGCAACCCATGCACCATCTTTGTTGCCCTCCTCTGAACCTTCTCTACCCTGTCTATGTCCTTCGTAGGTATGGTCTCCAGAACTGTACACTGTACTCCAGGTGGGGCCTCACTAGTGTCTTGTATAAGCGGAATTATGACCTCCCTTTTCCTGCTGGTGATGCCCTGCCTATACATCCCAGCATCCTATTTGCTTTACCTGATGCCTTGTCACACTGTTTCCCTACCTTGGAGGTCATCAGAGATGACAACCCCAAGATCCCTTTCCTGCTTGGTGCATGCTATATCCTCACCCCCAACTGATATATTGTGCCAGGTTTTTGTGCCCATATGCATTATCTTGCACTTCTTTGCATTGAATTTCAACTGCCAAACCCTTGACCATTCTTCAAGTTTCTGCAGGTCCCTTCTCATTCTGTCTACACCCTCTGGTGTGTCTACTCTGTTACAGAGCTTTGTGTCATCAGCGAACAGTGAAATTCTGCCTTCTATATCCTGTGCAATGTCACTGATGAAGATGTTGAATAGGACCGGTCCCAGCACTGATCCCTGTGGTACCCCACTGGTCACTCTTCCCTCTGTGGAGTGACAGCCATTTACCACCACCCTCTGTGTCCTGCCACCCAGCCAGTTACCTACCCACCACACTACTGTCCTGCCCACACCCATATTCCCCAGTTTGTGTAATAGTCTTCTATGTGGCAAAGTCCCGGGCTGCTTGCAGTTTTTCAGTTAGAACTAAGCTGGAAGCTGAGCAAGAAGGAGCTGAAGTGTTTCTGAGCAGCTATCCTGAGTGGATTCGCATGGGAGAACTTTGAAAAGGCTAAGTTTTTGGCCTGCATGCTGGTGTGCTGCTCCTGAGAGGGAGAGAAGAGAATTATTTTGGACTAAATCCAAGTTTGTGTGACTAAAGTAAGCTACTGAAGTGGGCCAGGCCCAACCTGAAGAAGACCAAATATTTTTGATGAATGCGATCGGCCTGTCAGGAGTTCCAGCTACCCCTAAGCTCCTGGGCACCCCTAAGTGCAGAGACTTTGCGATTGTGCCGGGGGTGTGCTTTGCCTGGTACAGTAGAATTCCCGTACATGTAAATGTGCTATGAGCTGCTAGTGGGTTGTGAGTTAGTTCCCCACTGTGTGAACTGTGTTCTGCTTGCTAGAAGCTGTATCCAGCCCAAAATGGACTTCTTCCGAACTTGTCTCCATGCGGTCTGGGCTTTGCCAGGCTGGCCCAGCCAGACTACCCACTGCACAGAGAAGCCATCGACGAGAGACCTGCCTGGGGATCAGCCCCCTGCTCCACGCTTGAACAGGAACGACACTTCTGCAACTTGTGTGGGCCCTGCTTCTCCTGGAATTCCAGATCAACCACCTGCAGTCTCGATTTTCATCCAGCCTGTGTCCAGTCTTGGGTATCGTGAGTAAATACCAGGGTAGCTCCCTACAACAACAGCTTAATCTGAGAGTGTCATCTGATTGTCTTGTTGTTTAGTTTTCCTTTACGAACTGAGCCCTCTGGCTCCGGATTACAAATATTGTGTACTGAGCATGCTATTTACTGTGCTTAACCTTGTTTTACGGGGGGTTCCCAGGGTCAAACCAGAGGAATCCGCCCTGGTGGTATGTGCAAACAGTGTGGGTACTTGTGCAGTGTACCAGGGGTATTGTGAAAGTGATTATTGTACAGTGTTCAGGCCACTAGAGGGGAAAAAGGGGGGTTACAGTGTCCCGGAGGGCTGTGCCCAGGTTAGCTTGACCACTACCAACCCTGACCTCCGGGTGGAGGCACCCGTTTCAGAACTCGGGCCCCTTAACCTGCTACTAGCCAAGCAGGCAGGGGTAGTAGCCTTTGGGATAGCACCACCTAGGGGTTACATCTTGGAGGCTCACCGCTGGGATTTTGTGTCTTCTAGTGGCCGAAACTACAAATTACTATCAAACACAAATGGCAACCCCAACAGAAGTGGCTGTACACCAGTTGGTGGGGTGGTGTACTGGGCAGGAGATCGACTCCCAATATACTATACTTATCCTGGATATTCCCCTGGGTACCAATAAGGACACTGTAGAGGGAGTACTTTCCAAGGTTGAATGTTTACAAAACCCTGTGGTGGTGGGTCGACAGGCTAATCTGCTCGCACAAAGTTTCATGGCATTAGTAGAGTGTAAGGACCCAGTAGACTGTTCCAAAGTGCCACAGACTATCACCCCCGAAGGAGTCCTCACTGCCTGGAGAGTGATATCTAAAGACAGTAAAGACCATGGGGAGAATGAGCCCCCCCCCACTATCTGAGACTTTTGAGGAGAAATGTGCTAAGTTGTTGCCGGAGGAAGGGAAAACTGTGGAGGACTTAAAGAAACTTTTCCTGCCACCTGGGGGTGTTCCTCTACCAACACCCCCTCCAGCACCCGGTATTGCCGCTCCTTCTGTGCCTGTGCCAATGCTGGCTATGTCTGTACCTGCCATTAGTCACGACTCTTAACGAAGGTTGAGAATCTTCTCCGGCACCCTCCCCACCCCCAAGGGGAAGATGATTGGGAGACCTGGATAGATTGTGTTGCCCCTTTGGTACCTGAATGGCAGTGTGCGGAGGCTGAGAAATGGAAAAGGATCATAGAAAGTTTGAGGGGTCCTGCCCTAGAGGCCATTACATTTCTGAGGTCCACAAACCCTGATGCATCTGCCCAGAAGTACTTATCTGCACTCAAAGGCAATTTTGGGAGCACTGAGTCAGGGGAGAACTTGATGTGAAAATTTCAAGGTACAAAACAATGGCCAGGGGGAAGTTTGTCTGCATATGTTACTCGTCTGGAAAGAGCGCTGCAGAAGGCTTACCGAAAAGGTGTGGTAGTCATCAGTGACTTAAACCATGTGAGGTTGGGGCACATACTGCAACATGCAAAGCATTCTAAATTGCAGCTCCTTCAATTAGGGCTCCCAGATAGAAGGGGTAACCCACCGGACTATTGTGACTTGATAAAAGAACTCCGGGAGGTTGAAGATGAAGAGGGGTATTGTAATTCTAGGGTGAGCACAGCCCCAGTGATCACAGCATCGGGAGGCCCTTCCGAAGTGGGGACCAATGAGGGTGTGCCACCATGGGATGAACTGCTGAGGGAGTTCAGGGAAACATAAAACAGTCTCTTTATGAAGGCTGCTCCTGCAAGTACAGGCACCAACCCTTATCCAACTGCATCTGCTATGGGGTGGGGGTGTCCACCAAGGCATCTCCTGCTGACAGCAGCATGAAGCTCGATGTCTTGACTATGAAAGTAAGAGAACTGAAGAGATGTCTCCAAATGCTCACCACACAGCAGACAGAGATGGCACCAAGGTTCTCGGTTGGTAGTACCACCGCCCCGGCTTCCAGTGTGATGCCTCGGCCACCCCAAATCCCAGACAACATATTTTGCCATAATTGTGGGAAGGATGGGCACATGAAGAGAGAATGCAGGCCCACAAAAGACCTAGATAAAGTTGTATATAGACTTCAAGGCAAGCTTTGGAGAAAGAATCAGCCGTCAAGGAGTGCCCAAAATGACCACAGTGAGGGTTCAAGAAGTAGTAACTCAAATCCCTATGTGGCTAAATCATCTGTCCAGGCCCCTGCTGCTGTCCCTCCAGACTGGTCCAAAATAGTGGGCCCTTCAATAGAGACTACCGTGGCTGTGAATGGTATTCCTGTTCGGGCTGTGCTGGTCAGTGGGTTGCAAGTGACCATTGTATTTAAGGACTGGTATGACAAACACTTATCTGCTGTGCCCTTACAATCTCTGGAAGGCCTACATGTGTGGGGGCTGAGCGACAAGTCTTATCCCTACCTAGGATATGTCTGCCTCTGGTTTGTCATTTCCTGCAGCTGTAACTGGTGTAGAGGAGCAAGTCAAGACACTGGCCTTAGTGTGTCCCCCTACTGTACTGTTTGATGGGGTTCCCCTGTTAATTGGGACCAATGCCCATATGTTTGGGAGACTGGCACAACTCTGTCGTGAGAAATAAGGGCAACGGACTGGGAGGGCTCTAAGAATTCCTGCTCTGGTCAAGGGGGCCTATGATTTGCAACAGAACCCCAAGGGAGTGGACCAGGATGAACCAGTAGGGGTCGTGTGGAAGAAGGATCCCGATTCAATGGTACTGGCCCCTAATGCCCAGCGTACAGTTCAAGGGGAGGTCCGCCTCCGCAAAGATGTCAAGAACAAAATACTGATGTTGGACACGCCACGCGATGGAAAATTGCCGGAAGGATTATTGGTTAAGCCCAGCATCTTTCCAGCTCGTGCTCATGCCTATGCACGATGAGCGATGGTCCAGATTCATAACGTGTCAGATCGGGAGATCCGGGTGAACAGAGGATGCACCCTAGCTACGGTACACTGCACAGACACTGCAGTGTTGCCCAGTAACAAGCACCCTGGCAAGACAGATAGAGTGACTCCCGACTTGTTTGATTTTGGTGACTCCCTATTGCCAGCCGAATGGAAGACTAGAATTAGCCAGAAACTTGCCCAGAGAGATCAAGTGTTTTCGCTGAAGGAATGGGACATGGGATGTGTCCAGGGTGTGGAGCATCACATACACCTGCACGATGAACAGCCATTTCAAGAGAGGTCTCGATGCCTAGCCCCTGTAGACATAGATGATGTGAGAAGATACTTGCAGGAAATGCTCGCGGCTGGTGTGATGCAAGTATCCGGGAGCCCATATGTCTCTCCCATTGTGGTTGTGCGTAAGAAGAACGGATCTGTGAGAATGTATGTTGATTATCGAACTCTGAATCGGTGGACCAGCCCCGATCAATACACCATGCCCCATATACAAGATGCTCTGGATTGTTTGAATGGGAGCAAATGGTTCTCAGTGTTAGATCTTCGCTGTGGATATTACCAGATTCCAATGGCTCTGGAGGACCATGAGAAGACAGCCTTCATCTGTCCTTTGGGGTTCTACGAATTCCTGAGAATGCCACAGGGGATATCGGGCGCCGCAGCCACCTTCCAGCGACTGATGGAACGAGCGGTGCGAGACATGAATTTGCTGCAATGCCTGGTGTACTTGGGCGATGTCATTATGTTTGGGAGCTCCCTAGAGGAACATGAGAGTTGACTGTTCAAAGTACTAGACCAATTGGAAGATTTCGGCCTCAAGCTGTCCATCGACAAGTGCCAGTTTTTCCAAACCTCTGTGAAGTATGTGGGGCACATAGTGTCTACAGAGGGGACAGAGACCGATCCTATTAAAGTTGAAGCCTTGACTACTTGGCCCCAGCCCCACAATTTGAAAGAACAACGTTTTCTGGGATTCTGTGGCTACTACCGTCGGTTCATAAAGGACTATTCCAAAGTGATTCGGCCACTCTTGAATCTTACCCAGGGTTACCCTCCTACCAATCGGAAATACAGGAAAGGGTCCATCAAGGAATGAGACAAAGCATATTTCCGCCCAGGTGAACTTTTCGGGTCCCGTTGGATGCCTGACTGTGAAGCAGCTTTCCACTAAGTCATATACCAGCTCACCCATGCCCCCATTCTCGCTTATGCAGATCCCACCAAACCCTATGTGCTGCATACTAACGCCAGTCTGCAGGGTCTAGGAGCTGTACTGTATCAAGACCATGAGGATGGTTTGAGACCAATGGCATTCACCAGTAGGAGCTTGACCCCATCAGAGTGAAACTACCCTGTGCACAAGTTGGAGTTCCTTGCGTTAAAATGGGCCATTGTTGACCAGTTTCATGATTACCTCTATGGGACAAAAATATTGGTGAGGACTGACAATAACCGGTTGACCTATGTATAGACTTCAGGTAAGTTAGACGCCACGGGGCACCGATGGCTTTCTGGATTGTCAACATATGATTATGCTGTTGAATACAGACCAGGCCTGAATCATGTTGATGCTGACGCCCTGTTCCGGAGGCCCATTTCCAAGAGCAACTGGGTCAGACTGTCTGAACCTGACATCCGAGCATTATGCCAAAAGTTTGATAGAAATGAACAGATGTCTACGGACACAGTGGACTGCTTACCAGATTGCTTAGGCCCCTCTGACACCTGCATACCAGCTGCGTATTGCCACTTTTCTGCTCTAGATATTAGTGCACTACCTCAGTTTGACAATGACAGCATTCAACGGGCTCAATCCTGAGATCCTATGATTCAGCCAGCAGTTGACGCCCTTCGTGCAGGAAAAGATGTGTCCCAGTTGCGTCCTCTGATCTGAGAACTGCTTTATTGTTTAAAGAAGGCCCCAGGTTGAAGCTGCTTAATCAGTTATTGTGTAGAGAGACTGTAGATCAGGGTGCCAAATAGACAAGCAACAATTGGTCCTGCCCACAGCCTTCAAAGATTTGGTACTGAGGTCCCTCCACAATCATATGGGCCACCTCGGTATCGACCGGACCCTTGACCTAGTATGATCTCGATTCTACTGGCCCAAGATTGGGGCCGATGTTGAGCACCATGTAAGGACTTGTAATCGCTGCCTGCAGAGAAAAGCCCTGCCTCAGAGGGCTGCCCCCCTTGTCAACATTACTACCAGCACCCCAATAGAACTAGTCTGCATAGAATTCTTGAGTTTACAGCCTGATCAGCGAAACACTGGCAATGTGTTAGTGGTTAAGGACCATTTCACATGGTATGCACAAACTTTTCCCACCAAAGAATCAAAAAGCATCTACTGTGGCCAAGGTGCTAGTGGAAAATTTCTTCGTCCACCATGGTGCCTCCCAGCGAATTCACTCTGATCAGAGCCAGGACTTTGAGAGTCGGCTAATCAAAGAAATGCTCTCTCTATGGGGGGTGCAAAAGTCAAGAACCACACCTTATCACCCGCAGGGGGATCCTCAACCTGAATGCTTTAACCACACCCTACTAGACATGCTAGGCACCCTCCACCCAAAAGATAAGTATAAATGGAGCCAGCAGATTAGCACCTAGGTACACGCATACAATTGCACAAAGAATGATGCTACCGGGTTCTCTCCCTACTGCCTCATGTTAGGGAGAGAGGCCCGGCTGCCTGTTGATGTCTGTTTTGGGGTTTCTCCCAATGGGGTCTGAGCCAAAGATTACCTGCAATATGTACAAAAACTTAAAGCTCAATTGAACCATGCCTATCAACAGGCCCAGACAATGGCCGCCAAAAGAAATTTAGCCAACAAAGAGAGACATGATAGAAAAGTAAAGGCTCAAGAGCTTAGGCCTGGAGACCGTGTGTTGTTGCGAAATTTAGGATTGCATGGTAAACACAAAATTGCTGATCGATGGCACCATCTTCCCCATGTCATAGTTGGAAAGCTGGATGATTTGCCGGTGTACAAAGTGCGCCCAGAGAATAACTCCAAAGCTGTCAAGACCATGCACCGTAACCACTTGCTACCTATTGGTCAAGTTATAATTGAGGCTCAACCCACCGAGATTGATTCCCCTGGACCAGTGACTCATGCTGCTGCAAGAAAGAAACAGTCAGCCTGCCCCCGTGGTTGCTGATTTAAGACTTTCCCCGTAGCAGGCCCAGAATGATAGTGACTGCCAGTCTAACTTGGATGACAGTGAGTGTGATAATGCCGATTACCCCTCATATGAACTGAGTCAGTTATTTCGTGGAAAGCCTATGTTGAATTATAGTGATGAAGCTGGGCCTTCTGGACTGCCTAACACCCCGGCATCATCCTTGGAGCCAATGGTCCCTGAAGGTGAAGTGCAAAGTATCACGTCTGAGGATGCTGAGTCTTTCTGTATCGTGGAACTGTATGATTTGCCTGAAGGAGAGGCTGATGGTATGAGTCTTTCTGGTGACATACCAGAACTTGAGGAACACTATGAGAGTGCTGACAACCTCCCTCCAGTGCCAGAGTGTCTTCAAAATGAGCCAAGTGTTGTAGAAACAGAGACTACAGAGCAAGGGACTGGCAGTGCTCCCAGCTTGGACATTCCACTTCATGCAGAGGCACTCCTCACAAGTGATGAAAGCTCCAAGACCATTGCTGAAAGTACAGAGACTGTGGTTGTTCACCCCAGAAAGACTGGCCGAGCTGTCAAGCCAGTGGTGCGCTTCAGTTACGATTCCCCAGTGGATTTGCCTCTCATTGTAGTCCACAATGTCTCTGAGCTCACTGCCCAAATTGAGCTTGATGGCCCATTCCAGGTTACCTGTTTTACCCTCTCACCATGGTGCCCCTGACCCATCCAGCCCCAAGTTAGCTGATAGGGAAGGGCCCCCTCTTGCATTGTTTAGAGTACAAGAAGTTATTACATGATTCTGTATAGTAATGTTCAATTTATCTGTGTGAAATATGCATAATGTATTGTCAGAATGGAAATTATATAGTGGAGTACATTGAAATGTCTAGTAAAGTGACAAGTTATGCCAACTGATGAATCAGATAGTACTTGTATAGCATGCTAATGGTATAAATATCTTGTATATGTTGCATTTTCAATGTTATGATGGTACAGACTTGATGCGGACGCTAAGTTTTCCCAGGCAGGGAAGGGTATAACCCCCCTACAAATTGGGGTTCCCAAAAGTCTTCCTTGAAGCTTGCCTAAATGCTCACTGCCAGGCTGGTGTCGCAGTTTAGCAGTTTAAATGTGATTACCAGAGCTTGTATAGCCTCTGTGTACTGTCTCTTTAAGAGCTGCCTAATTGCAGCATGAGTAATCTGAAAGGCAGCTCTGTTGAAAGATGTAACTATTTGCGGAAAATCATTTACAGTGATAATGATAATGTAGTTTGTCTAACCTGCTTTCTTTGTAGCAAGGACTGTTTTGTTTGTCTCCACTGTCTTGGTCCTGGACTGCAAATTGGACCAAACTGTTCTGGTGGGACCTAAAATGTAGCCGGACTAGAGGAGCTGTCTGAATTCAAAATCTTAGGAACTGTGGTTTGAGTTTTTGTGCCTTTTTGCAACTGAAGGGGGAGCTCTAGCTTTGACTGACAGCCAAATTAGCCAACCAAATCTTTTGGATTTTGGGGAAGTCCTGGGCTGCTTGCAGTTTTTCAGTTAGCTGAGCAAGAAGGAGCTGAAGTGTTTCTGAGCAGCTATCCTGAGTGGATTCACATGGGAGAGCTCTGAAAAGACTACGTTTTTGGCCTGCATGCTGGTGTGCTGCTCCTGAGAGGGAGAGAAGAGAATTATTTTGGACTAAATCCAAATTTGTGTGATTAAAGTAAGCTACTGAAGTGGGCCAGGCTCAACCTTAAGAAGACCGAATATGTTTGCTGAGTGCGATTGGCCTGTCAGGAATTCCAGCTACCCCTAAGCTCCTGGTGTGTGCAGATACTTTGCGATTGTGCCCAGGGAGCGCTTTGCCTGGTACAGTAGAATTCCCGTACATGTAAATGTGCTATGAGCTGCTAGTGGGTTGTGAGTTAGTTCCCCACTGTGTGAACTGTGTTCTGCTTGCTGGAAGCTGTATCCAGCCCAAGATGGACTGCTTCTGAACTTGTCTCCATGCGGTTTGGGCCTTGCCAGGCTGGCCCAGCCAGACTACCCACTGCACAGAGAAGCCATTGACGAGAGACCTGCCTGGGGATTAGCCCCCTGCTCTACACTTGAACAGGAATGATGCCTCTGCAACTTCTGTGGGCCCTGCTTCTCCTGGCATTCCAGAACAACCACCTGCAGTCTCGATTTTCATCCATCCTGTGTCCAGTCTTGGGTATCGTGATTAAATACCAGGGTAGCTCCCTACAACAACAGCTTAATCTGAGTGTGTCATTTGATTGTCATGTTGTTTCGTTTTCTTTACAAACTGAGCCCTCTGGCTCTGGATTACAAATATTGTGTACTGTGCATGTTGTGTTTTCCATCACAGGGCCCCAACCAGCTGCAACCCTGGGCAACTGTCCTGGCTAGCCCATCTCTCTCTACCTGGGTACCCAGAGGTGGACTGTGGGGGACTCAAAGCATGCATAACTGCTTGACTGATATAACCTTAAGCTAATTAACCTGATTTTGCCCCTCCTTGTTTAAGTCCCTGAATAAATCAGATCTAACTTTTTCTGCATGTAATCTGACTGTGGTTCCAGTTTGTGCTCAAAGTACTGTACTATTGCTATTTGCTGTGCTTAACCTTGTTTTACAGGGGTCCCCAGGGTCGAGCCAGAGGAACCAGCCCTGGTGGTAAGTGCAAACAGTGTGGGGCCTGTGTGGTGTATCAGGGTATTGTGAAAGTGATTATTGTACAGTGTTCAGGCCACTAGAGGGGAAAAAGGGGGGGGTTACAGTGTCCCAGAGGGCTGTGCCCAGGTTAGCTTAACCACTACCAACCCTGACCTCTGGGTGGAGGCACCCGTTTCAGAACTCAGGCACCTTAACCTGCTACTAGCCAAGCAGGCAGGGGTAGTAGCCCTTGGGATAGCGCCACCTAGGGGTTACACTGAGATCCTGGAAAACGGTTGCACCTATGTAAAGCGATTATTATTGAGCGCTACAGTTTTGAGCGACTCAATAATAGCGCTCTACATGACAGCGAGTGGTGCAATATGTCGCTATATCCTGTATAGCGAGTATAGCAAGGAGCTGTACTCACTACTACAGGATATAGGATCCTGTCTGGCCGCTTCCTACTGAGCTCTTCGCATAGCATAGTGATGTACACCACTGCTTGAGATGCAAGCAGACCCGGGTTCGGGTCTTGCTACAGGCTGAGTTTTGTGTTTTAAAACCAATAACACCCTGTAGTCCCGTACCCCCTTGAGTTGGTTATTTCAGTTCGGGGTGCGGGGCTCTCTGAGCTGGGCATGGGGCACAGCCCCCTCATAACATTTTTTTATTATGTGCTGTGTTAAAGTAGCGACCGTTCGTACAATATCCGTCGCCCTTTTGACCATGGGCTCTTATGTGTTCGCTTTATGTGATAGGCAATCTTTCAGACTCGCCTTTGTCACATAAAACCCTGGAAAACCACCTCCTGTTGTATGTAGGAAGCTGGGTGTTAAACAGTCTGCAAGGGCTAGGAGAGGTTCCCCTTGCTCCCAGTGTAGGACATGACATCCACGTTTATTTCTGTGTATAAGCTTTTGGTATTGTTCTGTTGGGTAGTGGTAACTATATTCCAGGGTGAGAAGTGATGTGACAACAATGAATACTGAACCAATCAGAGAGTAGTTTTCACAATGTTGATGATGTCACTGTAGGCATGTGCAGCACTTAATCTAGTTTTCAAAGTTCTCCTGTAGGCATCAGTAGCTCTTTAAATTCCATGTGCAGCTGGGATAAACCTGGAAATAAGCCTCAACTTAATGGGTCTTTCCTAGCCAAAAACTAAAAAAAAATATATATATATATTTACAACAATTATGTTTCATTTTAGTGTTTTCTTTTTTTACTTTCTCCTCTTATTGAACTTCTAAATATGTCTGATAATGCAGTTCCTGTTTTCACTGTATCTTTCAAAAGCACCTGGCTGCCACCAAGTGACCTCACGGGTGCTTTGTTTTATGACATCACAGACTGTTGTCATGGTGAGCACAAATATCTTGGGGTCTGGCTGGACAGCAATCTAGATTTCTTGTCCCATATAGATGCCATCTACACAAAACTTCGTCCAAAACTTGGCATCCTCTGCTGGCACAGGGACTGCCTTCCTCTACTTACCCGTCAGGATCTTGTCACAAAAACAATTTTACCTGTTATTGAAAACGCTAACATTGTCTATGGCTCTGCCCCTGCAACTTCCCTCGCAAGACTTGACACTCTCCTTAATTCATTCTGTCATTTTGCTACCCCCTCAACTCACCACTGCCTTTTCTACTCCTCCCTCTCCATCAAGTCACTGAACTACTAATGTTCTTTATTATATATGGGGACAGGGATTGGGGCATGGGAGGGACCGCTGACCCACTACTGTTTTTTTATTGTGCATGGGGACAGGAATCAGTGCAGGGGAGGGACTGCTGACCCACTAATGTTTTTTATTATACATAGGGACAAGGGTTGGGGCAGGGGAAGGACTGCTGGACCACCAGGGTACCCAGCCCTTGACAGTGGGCAGACAGGTCTGTGCACTGTTAAGGGCTGGCATTTCACAAGCGTTAAGCTGTGCCGCTGCTGGCGGCTATTTAGTCTTCTGAGAAACTTTCAATGTCTGTGCAGCACCTCATATGCGTAGAGAGAACCCTCATTTGCATAGGCGCTAGCTGTGTGTGTGTGTGTGTTGGAGCTTCGGTGCACCCGCATATGTGTCCTTTGAATATGGGCACACCCCGACAGCAAGCGATATTTAGGTTAGCGTGGCACAATCCAGTTTGTGCCACGCTAACCTTTTGAAAATGGGGTCCTTAGTGTGTTTACCTTTCCTGCATATAATCAGAGTGTGTCTGTTGCAGGCCTCCCTAAATTCAGCATGGAAATAATCCCATGCCTCATCCATTGAGGGAATTATCTCCAGTCTGTTCCAATTTATCCTGTTCACGTCTCCCATGAATAGATCATAGTCACAGTTTTTGGAAATTCTGAAATAAAAATTGGATTCCTGTTTTTTGTAAATCTTTTTTCTCTTAAGGGTGCAAAAAAACACCTCAATGATCTGAAAAACTATCTGGCAGCACTCTTGACTGCAAAATGAAATCAGATTGGCTTACAAGAATAAGATCTGAGGTAGTGGATTTAGAAGGATTCACCAGATTGATCCTGGTTCTGCCCATAATCAAGTATTCCATGCCTATTTTTTTAGCTGTACTTCTTATTAGGTTCGTCTCTCCCCTTCATTCCAAGAAAAACTAAAATTATCAGTACAGATAATTCCATGGGAATCTATATAGGGAATAAGCACTTTTTCTAGCTGCACTATCCCATGTGGGTTATTCTTAGGCAAGCTGTAATGACTGGCTAAACAAATTGGTCTGGAGTGCAGTAACTTTATCTCAGCTAACATTATTTCAAGACTGTCGCATAAGACTTTTATAGGAAGCAGATCAGTCCCGTATTCCACTGAGACAAACAATGCTCTACCCCCTCCCTGTTTGTTGACTCGGTAATTTCTGCACAATTGGTAACCATCCGTCTCAATAATGGCATTTGATATTGTGTTTGTTAGCCATGTCTCTGTCAGGACCAGGAAATTCAGAGAATTAGATTTAGTCCAGAGTTTAATTCTGTCCATCTTGGGCACCAAACTTACATGTTGAAATGTGCAAAGAGCAGACCTTTTTGCCCCTACATATTTTGGGCCCAAAAAACTATTTCTGGTTTGGGGTACCTTAATTTCCAATTTCTCATGCATTAGCAAACAAGAAGTAAATGCTGAAAAGTGTGCAAGGCAGCCTCTTGCCATGGACTGTGCTGCTATTGTGAGTGCTGCGATAGCAGCACAGACTTTTGTACTACTGGCCCACCCCTGCCAGATGTCTTGACTACTCAGTGCACCCTGCACCCCCTAACCAGCCAACCTGATGGCTGAATGTTCTTTTAGGCAGAGGAAACCTGTAGGGTCAGCAGCAGAGAGACACACAGAAAGTTGCAGTCTCTATGAGATGCACTCCCATTTGGGCAGCAGTCCTTTTGTGACTGTCAGCTTGTAAAGGCAGCAGAAGCTTTTGCAATGCTGACCCCGGCCCCGCCTGATGTCCTGGATAAAATGGGTAGGGAAAATACTGCACCCTAATTGGTTAGGACCAGTGTGTTGAGAGAGCACAACCTGCAGATCAAAAAAGGTGCTGGCAATCAGGACACAGCACACTAACAATATCAGTGCGCTTCTTTTTTAAATTACTGATTATCATTACAAATATGGCTGCCAGCTTTGCTCATTTTATTGGTCATATGGCTCTAAATAAAACATGGTGGCCTTTGATATTTTTTTATGTTAATTATTTTTTTTTAAAAGTTTTCAACGTACAGTTTGTATAAACCAACAATACATGACATATCAGCACCAAAAATCTCATTAAGTACAAATCATGCCAGTTCATACATTCATATTTGACCTTTAATTACATAATAGTTTAAAAGAGGGTAACATATCCTATTACATTGTGTTACAGTAAATTAGAAGCGGCTCATCATTAGCAAAGGAAAGACTATTTCTGAACCCAAATCTGCTGAGAACAATTCCTTTGCAAATTCAGAATTTCTTCATGTGCCCTCGGTGGGGGTGGGGGGAGGGGTAGACGGGGGAGGATATTAGGGGTGCGCGAATACCTTATTTCGAATACTGGCTGAATATTCTATTCAGGGGGCCCAAATATTCATTGCTCGTATTCGGAGAGGAGGAATGTAATTAAAAAAAACAACAACAAATTAACAGTCCCCCACCCTCCTCGTCAGCCCAAATCAACGTCTTTCCCCCATCCCACCCCCCACAGATGACCAGAGCAGCCCCCTCCCATTCTTTCGCCCCTGAAAAAGCAACTAAAATAACGGCAAGCTGGAGCTGTCAGTGAATGAGTGTGTGCTTGTACAAGCACACGCTCCTTCATTAAGAGCTCAGTCAGGCTGCCGGCCATGGAGATGAGTGGAGGGCTGTGCTGGTGGCCCGTTGGGATGGGATCTGGATTGGGGGAGCGGAGTGGTCATGATGGGGCACTCCCTGATGGGGTGGGAGGTCCACTAGACACCAGGGATTGAATTTACAAAAATATATTTTGTATTTATTTTTACGTGGTTGCTGACTCAGTGGCCAGCGATTGGCAGGTGTGTGGGGGCCTAGGGTGTTTTTTTTTACTTCAACTGTCACCCACGATCGGGGAGGGGGCACTAAACACCAGCATGACTTAATTTACAAAAATATATTTTATATTCATTTTTACATGGTTGCTGACTCAGTGGTCAGCAATCAGTGTGTGTGTGTGTGTGTGTGTGTGTGTGTGTGGGCCTGGGGTGAGTTAATTCTGTGATCAGCGGGGGGGGGGGTGACCAGCAGGGCTTTATTTTATTGAAAAAACAGCATGGCTTTATTTAATTATAAAAAAAATTCATATATACCTTGCTACTATTCGTTATTCGAAATCCGAATAACTAATAGCACATTATTCGTGGTATTTGGAAAACTATATTCGTTACTTGCACACCCCTACAGGATATAATTATTATTGTTTATAGTAACTGGACAGTCCCAGTGGGTAGGGGGCCTGCACTTTTCTACAGTACCCCTATTTTGAAAGGTGTATTGGGTACCCTTCGAGAAACCGGGACAAAGAGACTGAAACTTTTACAAAATCTCCCTCCCAGCTAGGGGGAAGGAACCCACGTGCTTATCTTCTTACCCAGGGACAGATCCAAGACTGTACATGCTTACGTTCATGAGTGGCAAAGCCTGACCTGTGGTCCTGTACCTGCCTTGGCCTCCCCCGTTGATGATGGCCCTTAACATTTAATTATATTTTATTTAAAAACAGCTACTAGTCAGGCCTGGGTTCAACACAAAAAAAAAAAAAAACATGTGCTTCCTGCTTTGGAGATGTATGAGTATCTGAGCAATCTCAGTATTAAACTGGTATAGAAATCTAGTGCAAGACCTTGCAGGGCTTTAAAGTCACCTTATGGATGATGCCTTTAATAATGTCATTATTTAACTAATTTTGTTAATTTTCTTTTGTTTACAAACAGGTCTGGAGCTACAGTAGAGGACCACGGGCAAAGGTGAACAGAAAATGTTTACTAGGGTCTGAAAACGCAGAATATTCATTAATACACTGAGGATTAAAGGGTCAAGTCAAGTGGTATTGGAGATGTTGAGGCTTTTTTTTTTCCCCAGTTGATTTGCCAAGGATAGGCCAGGTGATATGCAATATCTCATTTTCAGTGGGATCCTGCTCATACAGCTGGGTGAACTGAAGCACTGAGAGGTTAGGTGATTTGTAGTCGTTCAAATGGACCAAGATAATCTTGTACTGATGGGAAAAGGTTCTACAGTGAGTTGGTGTGCATACGAGAACGTTCACAAGAGAAAATAACTGTATACCACTCTATCACTGACTGTAGGATAAATACTATTATAAATGGCAAGAAAACTTCTGGGCCCTGATTGGTCAGTGCTGACTTTCAACGGTGATGTTATCCCAGCACAACATCACACCTATTCAAAAAGTAACTAAAAATGTATTTTAAAAATCTATTTTTTCATCTTTATTTTTTGACAAGCAAGCCATTTTATAACTGCAATAATGTACTCTAGGGTGTGTGTATCATGGGGATAACATCACTTCTCAGGTGTTGGTCGCACTTGGCTAGTGGTCTCCTGCCCACCACCCAAGGCGTTACATTATCCCAGCGTGACACACACCCTGTCGTGCATTATTACTTAACTGATAAATCACCATGTCCACCCTTAACATCTTGACATTTCAAACTGTTGTACTTATTCATGAGTGGTGGTCCAATTGCATCCAAGTGTGAAACAAGCTTTATAGAATGGTGTTTTATCGTGTTATCACCATCTTTGTATATGTGCTGAATGGCACACCAAGGTGATGCTGACAGTTTGAATGCAAGCAGGTGATTGCACTGTTATTTGGTGTTGGTCTTCAGTGAAAAGCATTGCCCTACAGTCATCATTGATAGAGTTGTGCAGTTCTTTGCTCTTGAGGGTAAGTAATTTGCACAGTCACCCAGTGAGTAAGAGGCTGTGTTGGGATTTGAACCTGGGTCTATTGGTTTCCCAAGCCTGTACTCTAGCCACTAGACCGTGCTGCCTTAATTTCTGACTAAATTGGGGATTTCAGTTTTCTGTTTAGATTTAGTTCACTAACCACACTTAGGCAGTTTTCCACTGAGCATGCTCAGTCACCAGAAATGTCTTCAAGCTTTACTCTTCCCACAGCCTAACCACGTGGTCTTCTGTCTCCACCCCCAGTGCCCTCAGATCTTTTTTTTTCTGCTGGAAAGAAAGGTCTCCTCCTTCACAGCTCCTGCTAGTGAATTTGGATTCTGCTGGTTTTCCAGTTTTTTAGTAACTTCAGTTTTCAACTCATTCTTGTATCCTCGCCATTGGCTTCCTACTCTGTCGTTGATCTTCATCATGGAATAGAAGAACAAGCCAGGATTCAGGAGGCACGTGGTGAGCAGATACCAAATGTCTGTTACTGATGGGCATGATGCCTGTGTGTACCACTTGGAAATGCCCACAATGTGTAGTTTTGTACCTGGTGCCAGGTCATGAACTCACAGGTGCATGAGAAGCACTGGCTTCAGGGACTCCAGGGCAAGCCATCAAAACTGCGCATGCTGTCTGTGGCATAGTTGTAGGTCCAAGAGGTAAAGGGGGTTGGCGAGGATATTGTAGTCATGGACCTTCTAATGGTGGAGGAGGAACTCGTCATGAAGATGAAGATTTTTGAATTTGCTTCCGTCTCTCCACTCATTCGAATGTGAGTCTCCATCTTGTTGTCAAAGGTACAAGAAGAAGAGTTGTCACTGATAGTGACAATTGGATAATTAACAGTGTCAGTGGCTCAGCAGGTAGCACACTTGCCTCTGAGGCCGAGAGATCAGAAGGCTGTGGGTTCTATTCCCACACCAGGCACTTGGGTTAGTATCCCAATACTGACACTGTAGTGCAGCATGAGGGGGGTGCTGCACTCCTGAGGTACTGTCTTTTGGATGAGACATTAAACCGAGGTCCCATCTGCCTGTTCTGGTGGTAGTTCAGATGGATGTTAAAGATCCCATGGCACTTCTCGAAAAGAGTAGGGGAATTTTTATTGTAACAACATCAAAGGAAACTATTCATTACATATCATGTTTTAGTCACACAGAATCAGGTTTGAAAGAAAAAACACAGCTGCAAAATGAAAATAAATAGTGCTACTTCACACACACTCCCTCAACACATCCTTAATGTATCATTTCCCTCCACAAAAGTTCACTGGACCTTTAATTAATTTAAGTACCATCAAGGCTAAGCATATCAGTATTCATTTATATTAATAAACATGGGGAATCCTTTCCACCAATTTAAAATCTTCCTATTTGTGCATACCTCAGAATTTTTGACATAAACGTTCTCCATTGCCTGATGTATCGGCTTCCCTACTGTCTCATACGGCATTAACCTCTGGTACAGTGCCCATTGGAATCTGGCTTGACATAAATACAATTTGAAACAACAACAAAAAATTACCAATGTGTCTTTATGATAGGACTTCCCTATGTTGTGAAATTGACCCAACACTAAATTTTCGTATTTCAGCCTCATTAACCACCCCATTTTCCA
This sequence comes from Neoceratodus forsteri, assembly GCA_016271365.2. Lineage (NCBI taxonomy): Eukaryota > Metazoa > Chordata > Ceratodontiformes > Ceratodontidae > Neoceratodus > Neoceratodus forsteri. The sequence continues at coordinate 68,004,966 of JADMNL010000031.1, read as the reverse complement.
TTTGGAAGCAAGGAATTTCCAGAGAGATTTGGCATAGGAACACTGGAAAAAGAAATGCTCCATGGATTCCTCCTGATTTATGCAAGCCTCATAGGGAGAGTTCCTTTCTTCTTTGGCCTTATGCTTAGCATTGCCCCTAACATTAATCCTCCCATATACTGTCAACCACAAAAATTCCCTCATTTGGACAGGGATTCTAGTGTTATTTAATTGTTGTAAAACAACTGGAATTTGGGAAGAAGGGCAATTCTTAAAACTTGGCTCCTCAGGGTATAGTGAAGCTATAACTGCGTGATACAACTGAGGCCCTTTGCTTTCCCTCATGAACTGTTTAGTCAGTTGCCATTTGTATAATTTTTGAGCTGCCGGTTTAAAATACTGCGGTATATGCAAATGCCCTGATACTTTAGGGGGAGTTAGGTGCCATGCTGAAAAATATCTGGCCAAATTTGTCACTACTAAATGATAATGGACTGATTCAGAAAGGACCAGGTCGTATTTAATGGTCTGAAAAAAAAAAAAGAGTGTGAAAAAACGACAGGGTCAACCATACCCAAATCACCTTTTTCTTTTGTTAAATATGTATAATATCTTTTGATGGGGTTGAGCTTATTGCCCCAAAGCATTTGAAAAAAAAAGACTATATAGCTTAATTTTCAAGTGTACTGGTGGTGAAAAAATCATTGTAACATAAAGAATCACTGGGATAATGAACTGTTTAATCACTTGTACTCATTTAAGTTTGGCCAATTTCCACTGTTTCCATAGTTGGACTTTACGGTCCACATTATTCAGGGTGGATTCCCAATTCAGGGAATGTACATTTTGGGGTCCAAATTGTATACCTAAAATTTTCAATGGTTCTGAGGAGATCTGGATTTGATGTATTATATCTGGGACGGGGTATCCAGTCCCTATGAACAATCCTTTACTTTTCTTGGTGTTTAATCTTGAATTTGAAACCAGAGAATATTCATGCATGAACTCCAAAAAATTTATCACTTGAGTATGATCTGACAAAAACAAGCAGATATCATCCGCATAGGCTTATAAATAGAGTGCCTTGTCTTTATCAGCTCCAAACACCCCTGTCCAACATGAAGAATCAATTAACAAATGAATCAAGGGATCGAGTGTGAATATATATAACAAAGGGCTGAGAGGACAGCCTTGTCTTACTCCCTGTCATTACCCTAAACCCTTCTGTAACTTGGTTTCTTACTACCGAGTGTACTACTGCTGTATTATATAGTGATTGCACCCACCGTATCATTTGTGCTTGTATGCCGCACGCCTCCAAGGTTAAAAATAAAAAAGGGTGGTAGACCCTATCGAAGGCCTTACATTGATCTACTGAAATGATACACCCAAACTTCCCATGTAATGATAAATACTCTATCAAGTCTTTGATTATCATTAGAGCATGCTGAATCTTCTTTTCTGATAGGCCACAAAATTGGAGAGGAGAAATGACTGAGCTTGCATAAGTCCTTAGCCTAGTATTCAAGATATATGTAAATATTTTGTAATCTGAGTTTAAAATGGTAATCGGCCTCCAATTTTCCAAAGAAGATTTATCCCCAGATTTAAACAAAAATATCAATAGCCCTTCTGTAAACCACAAAGGAAAACTATCTGCTAACAAAACATAACTATAAACTTTTTCTAAACATAATGAAAATTCTTTGGGGAAAGCTTTATAAAGTTCATTTGTGAGACCATCAGGACCTGGGGATGTGCCATTCTTTAGGGTTTTAATTGCCCCTTCGATCTCTATAGCCGTTATGGGTCTTGTCATCCCCTGAGCCCCTTCCGGGACCTGTGGAAAAGTAATCTTTTGCAAAAATTGTTTTATAACTTCCTCCGAAGGGGGCTCTGGAGGGCTATGAGACAACACAAACTCTTTTATGGTACTATGGAGTCTTGCTATAGAGTGCATGATTCCTCCTTCATTATTCTTTAGAGAATCTAAAAAAGTGGCATCTTTAAACTTTTTGAATGCCTTGAAGGGGTACCCCCATGGGGACTTTTTAGTTCCATTTTGTAACAATGTCTTCATAGTGTTTACTCTATCATATTGATATTCTTTCATATCTTTTTTGAGTTTGTCAATTTGGGCTGTATAATTCTGTCTGGAAGTATTTGGTATGGAGAAGAGGTGCTGCAACTGTTGCCGCAATCGGATGTATTTGAGAAATCTTACATTCTCCGCATTCTTCCCTTGTTTTATAAGCAGAGATTTAAAGTCTGCCTTTGCATCCACCCAACGGTCCCCCCATTGGTATACAAGAAATGAACTGAAAGACAGGCTAGTAACAGTTCCCTAAATTTAGAGATCAGATTTTGGTTTGATAAGACGGAAGAGTTCAATTTCCATCTTGGCCTATGCTGTGACCTCAGTGAAGTATTAAAGAAAGTGCACTGTAATACTAAGTGATCTGAAAACTCTACAGGCATAGTTTTGAACAGAAATTGGGGGAGATTGTTTGAAACAAACATGTGGTCTATAGTAGAGGTGTATTTATTTCTCCTATAAGTAAAATTAGGACCACTTGTTTGAAATTTGCTGCAGTCTAGCAGGTCAGCAGTCTGTACCAACTTCCATAAAGCATTACAGTGACAGTAGATTTTTTTCCCTTGCTCCACTGAACCCCGGGCTTTTGATTTCAATTCACAATTAAAATCACCACACAGAAAAGTCTTGTAAGAGGTACTCAAACAGGGTCGTAAAGTATCCAACAGTGGCACTCTTTCCGCTTTAACCTGGGAACCGTAGACATTAATTAATCTACAATCCCTCTGTTTCCACAACTCATCCAGAATTAATGATCTTCCAGGGATTAGATCTATTAATTTGATCAAAGAAAAGTCATAAGAATTAAACAAGAAACCTGCCCCATCGGCTGTTTCTGTGCCGAAAGACCAAGAGGTAGGGCCTCAAATCCATTCCTTCTGGAAGAACGTTGCCTGAGCACTGGTAAACATCCATGTTTCTTGAAGAAAACAAATGTCAATACTATCTCTATGTACATACTCATTTACCACTTGTCATCTCCTTGAATTCAGTAAACTGTGTACATTTAATATCCTACACAAAAAAAAGCCAGACCTTAAACTACATGGTGATCAAGAATCTTTTTTCCTTTTCTTTTTCTTCTTCTTCTTCCCTTTATACACCACTTGAAACTGCACCGAGGTATTTGGGTCTGCCTTGGTGGACTGAGAATCCGAGTCGCCACATTCCATTTCTGAGTCCCCCCATTGTGTGGCCAGTACAGCAAAGGAATTTCCAGACTCAGAGGGAACAGGGGCTGGAGCCGGGGTGGTCTTAATATTCCTTGTTGATCGTCTCATAGTCAAAATTGCTGGAGACATTGCGAAGGGGTCAAGGTTACTGTCCTCCGGTGTATCAGTATAGCACACTGGTACTAAAAGGGGAGGTGGGGATGGGGGAGGCTAGGGGGTGGAGTCTTGTGCATACCAGAGTTGTCTTGTGGCTGAGGGACTGGGGGGCCTTTCTTCAGAGGGCGATGGGAATGGCAGGCTGGGCTCTGTTTGATCAAAGTCTGGACAAGAGACTGAATCCTGAGCTTGTTGTATTAGTAGGTCTGGACTTATACAAGTCGCCTTGTTCTTGGCTGCCCAGGCCACTCTGTAAACACATGGCCAGTGTCCTCATGTAGGTCGCATTTAGTATGATTGGTGCACTGGAGTGCAATGTGACCAATTTCTCTACAGTTATCGCACTGGGGCTTATCGCAAGAGCTAGATAAATGGGTTCTAGACCCACACTTATAGCATGCCTGGGGTTGCCCAGCATAAAAACACCCGCCTCCTGTCTCGACCCAACATAAAAGAGTTTGGGATGTGGTTAATTCCAGACTCAGTCTGCCAGAGTTTCACTTTATAACACACACCCCGTCCAGAACATTTCTGCATCTAAGATAGCCTCGGGTGGACTCAACACATCACATTTCTGGGACAACCAATAAGTGATGTCCTCCACGTGGACTCCCTCATTCTGAAACATGACTGTTATGAACTTAATCAAGGGTTTAGTTAGTGGAATAACCAAAAAGGGGGTCCACATGGAGGAGAACTTAACTTGGTTGTACCGCTCCCAAAATAAATCCAGAGCATAGGCAGAACGAAAAATTATATCGAAATTATCCTCCCCCGATATGTTTATAAATGCAAAAACTTCTCTTGGAGAGAAGTGCAAAGTATCCTTTGATAACAGTTTGCCTACATGGTGCCTATCAGGTCTAAAATCCAGTCCACCTTTATATCGTATCCTTACAGCTTTCCTCCGTGGTGCTGCTTCTTTTTTTATTTTTGTGAACAGGTCTGATAACAGAGGTTTTTGCTGTCTTGGAGACTTTGGAGTTGTATCCCCAGTGGTCAAAGGTTGTACTGTGTCCCCTTCAATGGGAAAATCCAGCTTCACTCCGGCCTCGGGGCCAGTCACTCGTGTATCAGTTCCCAATTTAACAGAGCTGTTTTGCATCCTGAGATTGTCCTCACTTTGCTTTAATACTGGGGTTACATGGTCTGGGTGCTGCTGCAGGAGATTTGGGTGCCATTCAGGCGTATTTTGGGAAAAATTTAGTTTGGGATCCCAGTCTGGGGTGGGGAGCCATGTTCCCTAGTAGTTCTGTGTCCATTCTGCCTAACTCAATGCTTTCTGAGGTGACCAGGGCTCACCGGGAGACACTATTGATGTTATTCTTTTAGAAGCTGCCTGCATCTCTACTGCAGGGAGAAGTGGTGCCTTCGACCCTCCATGGGCAGAACTGGACCTCACAATCTCTGCAGGAAAGGTTTTTTTAATTGTAATGTCTGTTTGCTAGGGTTAAAGCATTACACTTGTCCTTACTCTCTTCCACAGCCCCAAACCAAGGGGCTGAACTGCATTTTGCAAAGGAGAACACAGTTATTCCTTCCTGTGTCTTTGGTGAGTTTTGGAAAATCAATTCAACCCCTGGGACCCCTTCCTTTTCTTTATTCTTTTGCAGGGCACCCCAAAAAACAAACTCTGTGGTTTTAGATAAGGTGGTTGCTCCAGAACGCAGATCCCCACCTATCTTAGCATTTTTTTTCTCCGCTCCCCACCACACCGCTAATGCCTTGAATAAACTCTTTTTTTAACTTCTTCCTCAGTTCGGGTAATCTCTCCCCCAGGCTTCTGGCACGAGCTTGCCTCAGCTCCAGAACTGCCAGCCTCTTGACACTGCGCATTTGTTGTATTAAGTACAGAATTTGTAAGGGGAACAGTCACTGACTCACCCAACCTTGTGGTCTCCTTTGATACTACTACGTCATCCAGTTTGGCAGACCCTTTGACAAGCGGGCCTGGAGTTTTGACAACCGTGATTCCTGCTTCCAACTTTGCCAGTTGTTGCGACAATCGCTCTTTCTCTTTAGCATTTTTATCAAGTTCATCTCGCAATTTCAGGTGTAATGCCTCCTCCATTGTGGGTATTTTCCCCAAAACAGTAATCACATCTCGCTCTGCTCCAGATTTACTTAAATCCTCTGTAGACACAAAAATCTCAATCTCCTCATGATTAAGAATACTTTCTTTGGGTACGCTGGCTTCCATCAAGGCTAAGTTAGAACTCTGAATCCGCTCCTCCTCCTCCTCCAGGACGTCCATCTCCACCAGAGCTGCACTCGAAGTGACCATAGCTCACAGTCAGTCACTCCTCCTAGAGACGAGTAGGGGAGTTTTTATTGAAATCACATCAAAATACATCAAAAAGCATATCAAAGCAAGAGAAGGTCAGAAAGGTCACATTATTAATACATTCAAGTAACTCATTTTATATTGTTCCACATAATTTATCTAGCTTTTATACAATCAGATATAGGTTTGTAACACAAAGAAGGAGGATGGGGGATAAAGAAAGAACCACATAATTCATGCAGAATGACTGAGCCTATCATATTAAGATTACTTTCTACTTATATTTGATAAAATAGATAGTCCTCTCCACCACTGAAAAACTTTCTGAGAGGTATTAATGGTCTTATCTTTTAAATAAACAGATCTCATTGCTTCCATAATTAATACATAAAAGTATCGTAGGACATGGATTTTTGCTGTAAGACCCACTGACATCAGGCCTGCCAAATGTAGAATTTCAAACAACAACAAAAAACTGTTAATGTACAGTAGTCATAATAAATAAGGAGGTGTGGGAAAACCCTAAAACCAGAGCTTGATAATCTCATTTTGGCTCAGAAAAGCCCATAGGCCTTTCACATGAGAACATTTAAATAGAAAATGATCCATGGTTTCCTCTAAAGCATGGCACTGTAAATATGGGCAATACATTTCACTCATCATCTTGTGTTTGCCATTCCCTTTAATACTTAGTCTTCCATAGATTGAAAGCCACAAGACTTCCCACATATGCTGTGGTACGCTGGGGTTATTTAACTGTTTAATAACAAACTTTTTAAGTGGGGGGGGGGGGGCAATTTACAAAATCTGGTTCACATGGATGGATCTTCCGTAAAATAGCCTTATATAACTTGGGCCCTACATTTCTGTCACCAGTAAGCGGGAAATAGACCATTTAAATAGCTTTTGGGCACAAGGTTTAAGATATGGTGGGACATAAATGCAATTTGGGAGTCTGGGTGGGAGAGTATCCCATAAATCAAAAAAAAAAATGTTTAAATTGTTCATTTCCCATAAGTGTTGCCAGGCCATTGGATTAAAGGGATCAAAGTTAAAATTTTGAGACAGAAATAAAGCATAGAAAAACATTATAGGGTCTGTCATATCTAGGCCACCTTGAGTTACAGGTAAGTAGGTAAAACAGTGTTTTATGAGGTTAAGTCTACTACCCCCATAACATAGAAAAAAAAAAAAACAGGCACATAAATGAGTTTCTAACCCCATAGGGGGAGGAAAGACCATAGCAACATATAGTAACCCAGTTATAATACATTTTTTTAGAATATGTATCCTTTTAATTTTAAAAAGTCTCCACTCTTTCCACCTCTGTAGCTTTGACTCCACCTTCTTTAGAGCAGGTTCCCAGTTTTCTAAAGGATGGTTCTGGGGCCCAAACAATATACCCAATATTTTACAAGGGTTTGAAGAGACAATGATTCCCTACCCTATAAAAACACCTTTGGATTTCTCCAGATTTAATTTAGAGTTTGAAACCTTACCATAGCAGGCAAGACATTGTATTACAGTAGGGATATTTTGTGCTACGTCAAATAAGAAGACACAAATATCATCTGCTTGAGAGTGCACTACCACCAGTATCCCCTCCCTGATCTCCCGATATACCAGAGAGAGAATTGGCAGAAGCAAAACTTCTTAGCAAGGGGTCGAGAGAAAATGCATACAGCAAGGGGTTTAAAGGACACCCCTGCCTTACCCCAGACTTTACTAATATGGGAAAGATAGACCTCCCTTTAATAACTGAGTGTACTAATACTGATCCATACATTAATTTAATCCAACATACGAAACCTGGTGGTACACCGTAATGTTTTAGGGTAGCAAATAAAAAAGGCCTAAAAACCCTATCAAAGGCCTTATTTTGGTCCAAGGACAGGAAACAGCTCTGTTTTTGGGATCTATTAGCATATTCGATTACCTCCCTAATTATTATTAAAGCACTCTGAATTTTTCTATTGGGGATCCCGAAAAACAGCAAGGGGTATAATACATCTCTGGCCACCCCCTGTAATCTATTATTAAGCACTTGAGATAGTATTTTAAAATCTGAGTTTAGAATTGTAATAGGCCTCCAGCTGGCCAACTTTAATCTATCCCCTTCCTTAAAGAGATAAACTAATAAACCAGATGTCAAATTTAATGCATAGAGGGTTTTTGTTTAAGGCACAAAAAAAACTTTTCAAGACATATTGCCAGAATATCACTAAAGCATTTGTAAAACTCGTAAGGCAAACCATCTTGACCTGGGGAGGAGCCTAACTTTTGCAAGAGTATAACTTTTGTAATTTCAGAAGCCAAAATAGGGTTATCAAATTTATAAAGTTCTATATGTGGGGCGTGAGGTATTTTAACCCTCTGTAGAAAATCCATGATTTCCGTCCTCTGTGGGATATCCCGTATCTCTTGTTCCCTCACATGATTCTGGATGATATTATGCATCCCCGTAGCGGTATTTATGAGTTTCCCATTCTCATTTTGTAAAGCTTCCATACAGGAGGTAGTCTTCCTGTTTTTAAAGGCCTCAAAAGGGTCTCCAGTAGTCCCAAAAGAAAGCTCTGTGCGCAGGGTCTGAGCCCTGTCATACTGACATGCTCTCATTTCTGATTTTATTTGATCAATTTGTGAGGAAGGATCCTCTCTAGAGGTATTTGCCCTGGAGAATAAATCCTGTAGCTTACCTCTTACTTTTAAATATTGAAAAAATTGTGTTTTTAACCTTTGTTTCCCATAACTTTGAAACCATTTTTTGATATCTACTTTAGTATCCTCTCTCCATTCCCGTAAGTCATCATATAAGTCTACCACAGATGTTCTTGCCCATAAGATTTTGGTTATACCCTTCACTACTCATGGAACTTTCAGTGATGATGTATTTAGTTTCCATCTATTTCCTTTGATGTGTCTAAGGGGAGATGAGACAAACCCTAAAGTGATCAGGAGACGATCAGAAAATTCATTCGTAAGGGCTTTATAAATAGGGGAGAGTAAATCATTTGAAAAAAATATATAGTCTATGGTTGAGGTTAATTTCCCTTTCCTAAATGTGTATATAGGCCCTGACTTCTGAAAGTTCATCAATTTTTTAAATCAGCCAAATTAATAATTCTCCCTAAAGCTGAGGAATCACATTATGTTTTTCTTCCGGGTGTCCCTGCTCTAGAATGGGGGAGTTCACAGTTGAAGTCTCCCCCATTATGATATAGCTGGTGGTTGCTAAAAAAGGTAAAATAGTGTTGCATATGGTGACCCTGACAGCTTTGGTTTGTGGACCATAAACAACTATAAACCTGAAATTAAACTGACACCATCTACCATCAATTATCAATAATTTCCCAGGTATTAGATCTATTAATCTTTCAAGAGTAAAATTATAATAGCTAAAAAGGATTCCGATCCCATCGACCCGATCTTGTCTGAAGGACCAGTAGGAAGGTCCCCAAATCCATTCTGCACTGAAGAGACGACACTGGTCTGATGTGCATATCCATGTCTCTTGTAGGAAACAAATATCTATTTTTTCCTGGTAAAGAGACTGGAAGAGAGCAAGTCTCTTGGATTTGTTTAATAAACTGCAACAGTTTAAGGACTCAATACTTAAATTTACCAGAGGTGTTTAAACAGAAATTTTAAGGGGCTTTTTTCCTTCTTTTCTTTTGTTTTCCCTTTATTATCAGCTTGGGATGTTTTGCTACTGGAGGACTGTGAAAGGCCTGCTATTCCTACTTTCATATCCAAATCACCCCCCATGGTATCTAAGATAGCATAGGAGTTTTCCATTTCAAAGTCAGGAGGTTCTTCAGGGGTTGGGGGGGGGTTGAGCTCCTAGTCACCCTTTTATCCTGAGGTATAGCCTGTTTCTGGGTAGGGCCCGAGGTTTTTGGCTGTTCTACCTCCTGGTAGCACACCGGGGGGAGTCAATCATGTTTGATAGATCGGGGGCATCCCCCGTCTCCTTCTTTGGAGGTAAAGCTGATTCTGAGTTACTTTTTAGGCTGATGTTCTTTATTTTAGGTTCCCTAGGAGGAGAAGGGGGGGTCAGATCTCATATTTTTTGGATTTTTCATATTGGCCTCATCCTGTGCTTTTTGTATTAATAGCTCAGGGCTGATAACTGAGGCCTTATTTTTTGCCGCCCAAGGGCAATCTCTATATCCATGCCCTGATTCCTCACACAATTCAAATTTCAACATGTTAATACATTGGAAACTGCCATGTCCCACTTCTTCACAAATCTCACAATGGGGGGTGTCACATAAACTAGACAGGTGAGTTTGGGCCCCACATTTATAACAAGCCCTTGGCTGCCTTGCATATAAACAAACTCCCCTGTCCCTCCCCAAGGTAAATGAATTTGGGATATGTTCAATATCATTATTTGATTGTCTCAGTTTAACCTTATATTTCCAACTTCCTGTCCAAAACAGTTCTGAATATCTGAGTTTCAATTGGCGTTTAACAGGGGAGACGCTCTGAAGCCTGGGTGGTGCCTTCCTTTGATGCTTCTGCGTCATGACTTTTGACATCGCTGTCAGACAGACCAGCGTCTTGTTTTCACATAAATCCTTGTTTTTAGCTGAATTAGATATTACAAACACTTTTACATTTTGCTCCGATATAACCATAGGGCTCAAATCTTGGTTGCAATGAAAATTTCCACTTATCTGTTGCTTGTCTGTTCGGACCTGTCGATCACTTTCCATAGGTACGTTTTGAGAAGGAGAACAGTCCTCTCCTTCCTTCTCGTTCGAGATGAACTCCATGCTTTCTTCAGTTTTACTCAGTTCCATGAAAGCCTCTTGTGTTCCAAGACCAGGGGAGGAGGCTCTCTCTCCCGTCTCACAGACGTCCATACAGTTCACCAGCTCCTGACGAGTGACCATTCTGAAACAGCCAACAGCTCCCCTTCTGACGTTCAGTAGGGGAATTTGCCCAGTGCCCTGGCCAAATTTCCTCCAATTCACTAAAAATACCACCAACAACTTAATCTGGTTCAGGGTCAGTTGGCATTCATCTGTATCCCCCTCCTCCGGGTTGTGCCTGAAAAAAGGCAGAATCTGCCTAGTGCGCTTACCTGGTCAACAAAAACTAAATAAATAAATAATGGGATCGCTTCTGGTCTAAGGATCATTCTTGTTCTCCCCTATTAGGTGTTCTATGTGCTTGGTTACCTCGAAGCAGGCTGGACCACCCAAAGAGCGCATCAGTCTGCCCATAGAACTCCCATCTGGGCAGCCGAATATGTTGACCTGATGGTCGACCATGTTAAGGATGAGTTGGTCGAGGGAGAGGATTCCTCACTTTCTCAGACCCCAGTGCTGACCACGGCCCATCATAAGCAAGACAAGTCCGATCCAAATGAGCTCCCAGTCATCCTACCATCTGTTCAGCAGCTACCAGTTACCCTGACCATGGTACAGTCTACTGCTGGACAGGTACCCTGATCCTTCAGTTGACATTTGAGGTCATGGTTGCAGTCATGCTTTCGCTTTCAGCCCCAATCTTGACATCACCACTGACATTTCCATCAGTGTTTAATGTTGAGTGCTTCCTCATTGTCATCTGGCTCCTTCCACCAATGTTAAGCCCATTGAGATGGTAGAAGGCAGCCTGGCAGCACTTGGCCTATGGAGTGTTTGTCCTGGGCTGAAGATGACCAGCAATGCTGATGTACCCATCACGGAATCAGCTGCCTCTGCTAGCACCATGCCCGGTAGTGCATCCTACGGTCTCACCTGTTGCTTTGCCAGCTGCACAACAGCAGCTGATGAAGCTGAAGCTGGAGCCCCCAGCTCCACAGCTAGCAGAGGGCAGTCTGACCAAGCACTCTAGGCCAGAGATGGATTTTCTTGTCTCATTTTTGTGGTGGTATCTTGATTGGGGGGGTCATCCACACCCATTTATTGGCTGATGCTTCTCTGTTTCAACTTGGATTTGGATGTCTTGTTCAACTTGTTGACTCCATGCAACTGGGATTGTAGCCAGCCAACATACAGGCTTCCTGTGGAGGACCTGTCCTCCAAAGCTGCCCTCATGGAACATCTAAACATCCAAACATGTGAACATATGAATTAATCAGCAGAAGAAGGCCTTTGGTCTATTGAGTCTGCTTGATTGTGGAGCCCCTATTCTTGAGATTACAGTGGGTCTGCCTCCCCTCCCTGCAATCCCTGGCCCTCCCCTTCGTCCTGTTCCACCCTTTCTTGAACCCCCCCCCCCACTGTCTTCTGATGGACTACTTCAGATGGGAGCTCATTCCACCCTGCCACCACCTGTCATGTAAAAAAGTGCCTCCTGACTTCTTCCTTGAACCTTCCCAGCGCCTGTTTGTAGCACTGCCCCCTTTTGGTTTTGTTGTCACTAAGATGGAAAAGGTTCCGATATCCATTTTTTTTACACCTTTCAGGTACTTAAAGGTTTCAGTCATGTCCCCTCTCTCCCCCACCTCTTCTTGAGGGAGTACATATTGAATTCTTGTAGTCTGTCCTCATATGCCCCGTCATGCTGTCCCGGAACCATCTCTGTTGCCCTTCACTGCACTTTCTCAAGCTGGTTGATATCCTTTTTTTCCCCCCATATATATTTTGTATCATTTTTCACATTTTCTCCCCATAACCCATCCCCTGGACACACATGTGCATCTGGAGACACGCACAAGCTGTATCTTGAGTGCCCTCCCACTACGTGTTGCCCCCTCCGCCTACGCTGACCACTGCACCTCCTCCTGGTGGCAGCGGGACTACGGGGGGTGGGGAAGGCAACCACCCCAGAAGAGGAAAGCTGCCTTTTAGCCGCTCAATTCTGCTCTGACCCTCTCCCCCATGACGGCTCCCCAACAACCTGAGTCCATTCCCGAACCCAGGTCACCGGCGTGGCATGAGGTATGTCATCCAGTGCCTCAGTCCTCTGCACCACTGGGCCAGCTGGTTGATATCCTTTTTCAGGAATACATGTATGTGGCTCTGGATATTTCATTGGAGGAGACCCAGAAGAAGGAGACCTACCTGCTGCTGGGCATCCTTGAATGAGACTCCTCAACAGTTGAAGCCTTTCCTTTTGCCCCTGCCATTCTGAGTCTAGTGCTCATCATCTGACAGCCCCCAGCCTCCTGCCTGGCTCTGTCGCTGGAGGGTTAATGACCTAGGTGCTATTCCACAAAGCAAAGCAAAGAAGCACAGTGAGTCAGACAAGCCAGTGGACAAAGAGTCCAAGAAGCTGGACCACCCTGACCTTAAGGTCTACACAGCTGCATCCCTGGGGAATCGGTAGACTCTGACTGCTTGATATAGCCATGAGCTCTTCAAGAAGTTCTCTGATCTTACCAACCTGCTCCCTGAAGAGGTCAGCAAGATCAGTGATCTAGCGTTTATGGTAACCAAGCATCAGTTGCAGGTTGCCCTGGACTCAGTAGGCCTAACTGGTGGCTGGGGACATGTCTGTATGCCAATCTGCCTGAATGTGGATTTCATCTGTCTCTTAGGAAATCCAGCAGTAGCTGCCAGATCTACCCTTTACAGGGACAAATCTATCTGAGCCATAGGTTGAGGACCATCTCACGTGTACTGAGAAGTCCAATGTAACCCTGGATTTGGCGACATTGATCACTGATCCCAAGCAGCCCAGGCTCCCTGATGAACAGTTACAATTACAACTCAAAGCACTGGGGCAGCTGTGCTGTGGCTGTCATGTGTTGAACATACCATATGGTTTTTGACTTTATTATTTAAACAACTTTTCGAGATGAGTGCTGTCGTCTATTTTATTGCTTCTCAGTCCAGGCCACACAAATTTGTTTCCTTCTGTGGTCCCTTTTTGGGCCTTACAAGGTCAGCAGCAGCAACCACAGCAGCAACAGAGGTTGTAGTTCTAGTAGCACCACCTGGCCAAATCCATCAATAAATTGGGAAGTCAAGGTTAGCCCAAGGCTGGAGGGGGAAGTTTCTCTGAAGGCCAAGTCCTCGAGGATGCACCACCAAGGGCAAAAAGTGATGGGATGGGGGGCTTCATCCCCCCTCTATCCTGACCCCCACTGCCAATTCCAGTTGGGGGCCAGCTCTCCCACTTCCTGCCACAATGGTCTGCTGTTACTTTGGACAGGTGAGTCCTGGAAGTGGGGGGATTGGGACTGTCTCAGAAATTCAAGACATTACCTACTTGTTGGGCCTGAGCACTGCTGCAGGACATGCTTTCACTGGAGTCAGTCATCACTCCCTGCACCATGGAGAGGGGTTTATCAACTTCTTGATTCAAGCGGCATGCAGTAGAGCTTGTCTCAGAAAACTGAGCTCAGCAGGGGTTCATTTCTAGGTAGTTTCTGATACCCAAATGGTCAGGGGACTTGTGCCTTATTCTCAGCCTGTGAACACTGAATAATTTAATTTGCAGTCAAAAGCTTTGCATGGTGCCTTTGCACCAGATCCTTCTGTTTCTGGAAGCAGAGGCCTGGTTTTGCTCCCTGAACCTCCTGGATGTGCACTTTCACATCCCTATTTGTCCATCACACAGATAGTATCTCCACTTTTAGGTGGACAGGACCCTATGTCTGTTCAGATCCTTGCCATTCTGCCTGTTATTGGCACCCAGGGTGCTCACTAAGTGCCTGCTAGTCATGGCACCCTTTTTCAGGTGCAGAGGCATCAAGGTATTTCTGCATCTTGAAGACTAGCTAATTACAGGGAGCTCATTGTGGGATGTGGAACGGTCCAAGGATGTGGCTGTCCATACATTGTTGAACCGTGGCCTGATGGTCAATCTTGCCAAGTCTGAGCTAATCCCGATGCAGATTGTCCTGTTCTTTAGAGTGGAGTAGTACTCCATCCAAGCTTGAGCTTGTCTACCCCTGGCCAGGATGTAGGACCACTACTCCTTTGCCCAGTTATTTTGGGTTGTGCAATCATGCCTAGCCTGGGATTTTCCTGGCTTCTGGGCTTTATGGCACCACACACATCTGTAGCCTCCACAGCTGGAACGACTCATTAGCTATGGCGTGGATGATTTCTCCTTGACTCCCCTATTGCGCCATCTTTTTTTTACATTTCTTTTTTCCTCTGGTTACCTTTGGTTGGAGCTTCATAAGTCAACTCCTAGCCTGAGCCCACCCTGCCTGAGACCCTCCCAACCTGTGGTCTCGGTCCTCCGTCCCACCTGCGACTCATCTGCAGCTAACCCCCACTGGCTTGCACCCCCAGGGCGGGACCACCTTCGGCCCCTTGGCACTCCTATACATCAGTCTAATGACCATGAAATTAACAGAAGCACTCTTGATAGGGGGGTCGATCCCAGTCCTTTCACAGAAGAAAGGGTTCTGCAAGAACTCCTAAAACTGAAGGTGGACAAAGCAATGGGGCCTGATGGAATTCACCCCAGAATTCTAAAAGAATTAAGGGGGGAACTAGTGAAACCACTGACTACTCTTTTTAACAAATCATGGGAGGATGGTGTGGTACCCAAAGACTGGAGGAAGGCGGATGTGATTCCCCTTCACAAAAGTGGGACCAAGACAGAGGCAGGAAACTACAGACCTGTCAGTTTGACCTCTGTGGTAGGGAAAGTGATGGAGTCACTTCTGAAGGAAAGAACTGTTGAGTACCTAGGCGCCAGTGGAGCGACAGGACCCAAGGCAGCATGGGTTCAGCCGGAAGGTCATGTCAGATGTATCTAATAGATTTCTTTGACTGGGTGACCAAAGTAGTAGACCAGGGAGGGGCTGTGGACATGGCCTACCTAGACTTTAGCAAGGCATTTGACACAGTCCCACATTAAAAATTAATTGTCAAATTAACCAGCCTGGGAGTGGGTCCCAGGGTGGTAGCCTGGGTAAAACATTGGCTGGACAACAGGACGCAGAAGGTAATTGTAAATGGAGTCCACTCTGAAGAAAGAGGGGTTACTAGTAGGGTACCGCAGGGTTCAGTACTGGGTCCAGTCCTTTTTAATGTCTTTATAAGTGACATTGCAGAGGGACTGGAAGGAAAAGTATGCCTCTTTGCAGATGCCACAAAGATCTGCAACAGGGTTGATACACAAGTAGGCGTGGAAAGGATGAGAAGGGACTTGGCAAGGTTGGAGGAATGGTCAGAAGTATGGCAGCTAGGATTCAATGCAAAGAAGTGCAAAATAATGCACCTGGGAAACAAGAACCCAGGGGAAGATTACACAATGGGGGGGCAGTAACAACAACAAAAAAGGAAAGGGACCTGGGCGTAATCATATCAGATGACCTTAAGGTTAGAAAACAATGTGAGAAGGCAGTAGGGAGGTCTGGGGGTATACTGGGATGCATAGGGAGACGCATCACCAGCAGAAAACAGGAAGTTGTTATCCCTCTGCACAGACAGTTGGTGAGACCCCATCTGGAGTACTGCGTCCAGTTCTGGAGACCCCATCTCTGCAAGGACATAGGATAGAGGCAGTCCAGAGGAGGGCAACTAAAATGGTGCAGGGTCTGCAAGAGAAGCCATATGAGGAGAGACTAAAGGAGCTTAATATGTATACCCTTGAGGAAAGAAGGGAGAAGGGGGACATGATAGAAACTTTTAAGTACCTCAGTGGAATCAACAAAGTCCAAGAGGGTAGCATCTTTCAGAAAAAGAGATGTGCAAGAACAAGGGGACACAATTTCAAGATGGGGGGGGCGGTTCAGGGGCAATGTGAGGAAGTATTTTTTTCACAGAGAGGGTAGTGGATGCATGGAACAGCCTTCCTGAGGAGGTTGTGGGGTCTAAAACTGTGGAATAATTCAAGAATGCATGGGACAGACATAAGGCAATTCTTGTGGTGGGTAGAAAGAAATAGGCTGTTGGTTAGCTAGGATCTGCAGCCTATCCTCTAGGTAGGGAAATGGACAGACTAGGTGGGCCAAGTGGTCCTTATCTGCCGTCAAAGTCTATGTTTCTATGCAGGTGGAGGTGAAGATCGGAGGGTGTCAGGACCCAGGAGAGCAGGATCTGGCGGTGGGCGTGGTGGCTGAATAGCGACATCTTCCTTCTAGCCAACAGGATGTTTCCTTGTTCTGGTGCTGGTACTGTCCCCTCGGAGGCACGGACATGCAATAGCGTTAACACATGGTGGGCATGCTCCTGCTCCTGACATGCAGACATCCACTGTCGCCTCCTCCCTGTTCTAAGTGGACCGGGTCGTAGCACATCCAGCCTCCACTGGGTGTCTCTAATAACAGGGGAACCATAACCCCCCCCCCAAGGAGGAGAGCTGTCCATCAGATGCTCATCCTATCTTCCCCCGGCTGACCCTCCAATGTCTTGCGCTGTCTCCCAAACATGGATCGTCAGGAACACAAGCGGTCATACTACCACTGCACCAGTGGGTCAGCTCCATTGCTCCATCTTATTGTGTAGGATGCTTTCCTCCACTACCCTGAAACCTCATAAACCTCAGGCAACTCCCTTGAGGGAACCCACCACCACTTTTCCACCTGAAGGTCTCTCCTTATTGAGACCTTGAAGCCTCTGGTCTCTCATTTTTCCTTACTGTGTACTTTCTCATTCTCAGTTTCTCATCCAACTGCTATACACTTTCAGGCTGGGTCTTAATATTTCTGTTTCTCTCTTTCAGGTACCCTATTCTCAGCCTTCTTTTTTCACTCTGTAGATCCTTCTCTTTTTTTGCATCCTCACAGCCTCTAGAAAAGGCTCCTCTCCGTCCCATTGAGGAAGGGGAGAATGGGTATAGAGGCTGTTGGACACTGTCTACTTTTCTGTCTTTTTCTTAAGGCTGGGATGTTTGCATTCCTCTGAGCTGAGGTTCACAACCTGGTCCAAGCAAGACCAGAGCCAACAGGTGCACATGGTTCTCCCTTTTATGAGGGATGGGAGTGGGAGGCAACTCCCTAGCATTTGCATAGCCTTTACATGTGCAGTTATGCACTCTGCAGCAGCCTATCAAACCTGGTGGGGGGGAAGCCTGGAATATTCCAGGAATCTGGACCTCTGATACACACATTAAACTGTTGGCAGTTGGGCTCGAACAGCGGGTTGGAGGTGTGTGAGCCTAATTACTTATGAAAAACTTCAGTTTCTTGATGGGGGGGTAGAGGGACAGTGGGTTTTTTTTTAAACAGAAAAATATATATGATACAAAAAAAATTTGGTCAATCATGCCTAACTCTGTATGTGTTTCAGTCTCAGGGCTGAGATGACATCAGGGACCTTGCAAGCTTCACTCTTGAGATCCCTAGGATGTCATCTCAGCTCCTCAGTGGAAACTGTGCCTCTTCTTGTTTCTGTAATACAATGCGTTTGCTTTTGTCACTGTTTTTGTTAAACTTCAGTATTGTATCCTATTATGCCTATGCCCTCAAACTCTGCTTGTATTTTACCCCCGTAACTTTGTCTGTATCGCTTACTGTAACCTTCTGGGTCACACCTGAAAATAGGCAGTCTTGTCTAGTGTGCTGACCCGGTCAACAAAAGCTAAATAAATAAAACACAGCTTTGTTGTGTATGGCTGCTCAGACATTATTCTATATATAATCACTACTGTGTGGCAAAAGGGTCAGACAAGACAGAACCTAAATCCTTACTTTCATCATAATACTGTGTTACTATGATTGCTCTAATATTTGTGGTGTTGGTCCAAGGACCAATTTTCTTTGGAGCCATAAAAAATAAGTAAATGAGTAAGCATAAAGAAATTTACTTTTCTTTTTTTTTTTGTTTTAAGTTGTCCAATTCCATTAGGGAACATGGACGCTTACTGCACGAGAAGCAGACAGTTCCATTTTTGTATGGATAACATGAGCTGCTGGGATAACCTCTGAATAGAGGTTATGGACACAGACAGAGCATAAAAAACACACACTCCAGGAAAACCAATTCCTGTAAACAGGAAGCAAACGTAATTCGGAGCGCCCTTTTGTGCATAGATGATACAACTTCACAGAAAGAAAGATAATGAAGTCTCAACTTCTAATATTCAATTGTTTTATTGATGGCTGATATTTCCAGCTCAAATTAGACAATTCTGATGTTTCACAAACCATATGCCACTTTGTCAGGGTGACATGGTGGTTCTTTTAACTAAAAATGTGTATGCCATGGGAGTGTGTTTCTTGTTTCTTAGATACAGGCAGTATTCTCATTGACACAACACCTGAAATTAGACTAAATGTTGTTCTTACTGTTCCGTTTATTCTCATTTCATGTGTTGTGGTTGTCATTTACTGCTGGATCTACACTTTCAAGTACAGCGAAAGCCACACGGTTGCTGTCTCGAACCGCAATTCCTTTCTAAAAGACAGAAAAATACTGGACGTGGGCAAAGAAACATTTGGGGTGAAACACACTCCCATGACATACACGAAATGTGTCCCGGACAATGGGCTCTATTCATTATGCTAACGCACCGCGTAAACTGGGCACATTGGCATAGCCACGTCTGAATGCCATGGAGTGGGGTCCAGGGACCTCGCGTGGCATTCACTAGGGGGCACAGGAGAGGTATGTGCCTGATCCCCTGGCCGTGTGGACAGCAGCGCGCAAGGGGTGGGCAGGGGGCATGCCAGGGGCATGCCTGCACACCGCACCATTCACAAAGGTGCGGTGTGTTGGACGTGAGGGCACACATTACACTTGGTAACCCTCTGCCATAAGAGATGCGTGCCCTCCCAGGATGCCGCTGCTGGCTGTGGCGGGGATGTTGGGGCAAAGCAGACCCCCTCAACAAGCCACCCCAGCCCATGGAGACCACAAGGAGGGCTGTGGGTGGGTGGCTGACTGGGCACCCACCTCCCCTGTGCTGCTAACGCACAGCATGCCATCTGCCACCATCTGCACGCCACAGGCACAAGGGATCCAGTAGTGGACCGAGACCAGGCGTCCCATGGATGCGCACCCAGTTTGTGGAACAGTCCTTCACACACCTGTGCACTGGGGGGGGCATGTATGGGAGTCGCATGGTGACCAGTGTCCATGAATATGGCCAGCATGCATCCATCTGTGGGTGCAGAGCTGTGTGGGCGGGGTATGCGCTTTGGCATGTAACCTATGCCTCAGTAGTGCATAGAGCCCTTTGTGAGAATATAACGTTTATCTGGACTTGTTAATTTCAGAACTCACTGATCATCACACTCATGGCTCTGCCACTCACTGCCACACTTAAGGTCGTGGAGTTCCGAAATCTATTCGTCCAGATAAACTCCATATTCTCACAGTGTCCATGACGTATCTGCTATATAAACAGTGAGTCCAAAAGTACAATAGCCAGAGGTAAATCATCTCCCAAAGCTAGGATAACTTTTGTATATCGAATGTTTTGCTACTCAACCTTACTTTGACTTTAAGAACTCAAAGATCATTGTCCCATGCAAGTAGTGCTAACTGTAACAAAACCCTGTATAAAACATCACCTTGTAGCTGTGTATAATCTGAACATCTGCCAAATTATGAAAGACAAACCCTCAGCAGTGAACCTTCTCTTCCTTTTATTTGCAGAACTTCCTGAAGCTGGAATATGGAGGAGCCTGTGGGGGATAAACCTTCTGAAATGTAGAGCTCTCTCACTAACAAGCCCCCCAGCAGGTCTAACAACTTCCTTCCACAGACCTCCCTGTCATTTCTGCGGCTGCCCCATTTCAAATGTATAACAGCGAGAAGTCTTTTCCACTCCTCAAAACCACTGTGTCTCTCTTTTGAAGTTTGTCCCTGGCTTAAGGTCAGAAATGTGAATAGAATCCTCCTATCACCCATGATGCGAAATGATCTTTTAAGTCAAGGCGGACTCAGAGACTCCTGGGTTGAAAGCTGTTTGTGACCTTTATCCTCTGTCAGCATTTCTGTGCCCAGCAAGTATGGCTTGGGTGGTGGTCGGATACCTATGACATTGGTTGGCCAGCTATAGTAATAAAACAGGACCGTGTGAGAAGATTTCTGTTGCTGTTGCTAATTAAGAATTCAGTAACTTCCAGGACTAAAACACAACAAATTTTGACAAACAGCTGCCAGTTCAGGATGGGTATGGGTTCTTTAAACTGTGCCCCCAGTATTGTTAAAATGATAAACAGTCCACACTGCTACATCTCTCTCAGTTGTTACTTGTGTACAGGGGTAACGTTCTCTGCTGCCATGGTGGAGTTATCAACACATCAGTGGTAGGGGGTTGGCTACATTTCCTCCAACTTCTCATAAATTGAAGAGCACAACCTGCCACTATATTGGCAGTTTACCAATTTTGCAAAAAAAAAAAAGGGACCTTGAACTTCAAAGTTTCAACCTTTGATCTGCCGATCGGACAGTGTCATGGGTGTTTGACTCTCTGAAATGCAGTCTAGATTTTTCTTGCTGTATTTGGGTACTACTCTCTCAATTGGATTGAAAGTTTACAGCAAACAAGGAAAAGGCCGCTCAGGGTCACGGGTGCAGCAGTCAGTGAGCATTCAAAAGAACAAAGCTTGCACACCATGCTAGTTCCAATGCTAGCAATCAGTTTTATTGAAAGCAAGCAAATGGTGCAGCAGCAAATCGACCCAAATACAAAAAAAAAAGCCTTGACATTTTGCGCAACCGCTGTTTGTCAAGAGACATGGGCTCCCCCTTGTGATTCCTGTTTTATACAGTTATCTTAAAGACACAAGGGTATAATTCAAAAGGTAAATAGAGTGAAAAGAGTGTTCAACTAAGGGCTGGCGAGCAGAGGAACTATCCCAATGTGCCCAATTCTAGGAGGAAAGTAATTCCAATTTATACACATTCAGCAGGTAGTGCAGCGATCAGTGAATGTTGGGTTGGTGCAAATACTTGTAAGGGCAGCCAGCCCACTCATGAATAATGAAGCAAGAGTTAGTAAATGCACTCATTTACCTTGAAGCAAGAAATGCAAATCCAGAAATGCCAAATAAGTTTTTTTTATTATGCAAAGTAAAAGCTGAACCATAGGTCCACAGTTGGTATTCAGGTACCAGTCCCCAACTCTTCAACTCAAAAAGGAGTCATTCTTAGAGGGTGAAGCTAGGGTGAGGATACATGATTTAAATAATGTAACAAATCATACGAACTAATTAGTATCACATGTTCAAGTTGATTAAACAAACATATAAAGGTGCACCGTAAATAAAACAATCAATGTGTCTGTCCCAATTTAAAGCACTAGGTGGCTTGCAGCTGAACTAACAGTTGCCACCAATAAGAAGTTGCTTGTTGGGTGCTGCTATAATCCACCGAGAGCTGGTGTCCCTGGGCTTGTAGCCCTCCTGGACCTCCTTGCACCTCTTTTCCCCGCAAGAGACTCCATTCTAGTAGGGGATTTCAGTGTTGACTGGGACACAAACCCCTCTCTCACTGCAACTCCATCAGACAACAACACAATCTCACCCAGCTAATTACCTCCCTTACACGCCTCAACAATTGGTCCAACAAACACACTACCCTTGACTGGATTCTGATGACCTGAGCAGACAAAGTTGCCCATGCCTGCACACTGTCTGACGCCATTAGTGACCACTCCCCCTTTCTACTGTGTCTGCCATACCACCCCCCAACCCCTTCTACCTAACTGACTTTCTGCAATTTCTCTAATTTTGACCCACTCAGGCTTCAGGATGACCTCAGAGCCCTTGACTGGACTTCCCTCTATGGTGCCACTAATGCTGACCTTGCACTAGACATCTCTGTCTCAGCCCTGTCTCACATCCAAGACAAGCATTTCTGGCTCACTTCTCGCAGAGTGCATGGGGGTGACACTTGCTGCCTCACGTCAGACCTCCTCAAGCTTATGAAACAGTGTGACTCAAAGTGGCCAAACTATAAAGCTGCCCCATCCCCTTCACTTTGGAATGGCTACCATCACCTGCAGAATCTGTGTAAGTGCCGTATACAGTCTAGTTGGCCTACTTCCAAACACTTCAATCCAGTCACCTAGGCAACCCTAGATGTTTCTGGTCTTCCATTAATGCCTTGCTCCCCCCCCACCAAGCAGTAACCTTCCCCCCTAAACACTCAACAAAGCTCCCTCGCTGACCCTACTGACACTGCAAATGCACGTATGCACACTTCTCAAATCTTAGCAGCTACCTGGCTAAGCTCCCCCTCCACCCTTGCCCCTCCTCCAATTTCCTCTTCTCTACTACTAGCCCCCTTTTTATTTTAAGACCATTTCTCCTCCTGAGACACTGAAGCTCCACCTCAACCTACCATCTTGAGGGAGTGCTGGGAGTGACGGTCTGTCCCCCCGCTTCTTAAAACTAGTGGCCTAGGACATTGCTTATCCACTCACCTTCATCTTTAACCTCTCCCTTACTACAGCCTCTGTGCCTTCTGTCTGGAAGCAGGCCAAAATTGTCCCCATTCATAAATCAGGTGACCCTAGTCCTACAGACAGTTACCATCCCATTTCTCTTCTGCCCCATCTTGGTAAGTTCCTAGAGAAGGCGGTAAATTACCAAATTACAGAACACATCTCCAAATATAATCTCCTTTGCCTTCAGCAGTATGGTTTCTGGAAGGGACACAGCACTACCATGGCCCTTGCCCTCTTCACTGGCCATGTGCTGAGGAATATGTATGAAGGGAAGCTAACTGGTACAGTGTTTGCAGATCTGTCCAAGGCATTTGACCTTGTAAATCACAACACCCTGACAGCAAAATTCGATGCCCTTGGTTTCTCCACTGCCTGGCTCACTAACTACCTCTCTGGTAGAACACAGATGGTCTGCCTTGGTGGTGCCACCTCCCCCTCTTGCCTGTCTCGGTGGGTGTCCCCCAGGGATCTGTCCTTTGATTCCCTCCTCTTTTCCCTCTTCATTAACTCTCTTCTGTCGGAGGGCCTATCCTGTAAATCACTACTCTATGCTGCTGATGTAATACTATACCAAAGTGACCCCTCCCCCTCCTCACTATCCGCCACTGTTACCGATGATTTCTGCAAAGCACATTGTTGGTTCTCCACCAAGAAACTGTTGGTCAATACTGACAAAACAAAGGCTATGCTTTTCGGTTCCAAACTGAAACTCTCTGCCCTCGCCCACAACGGCAGCCTTCTCGCTGTCAAGTCTTCAGATGGATCTCCCCTTGACACTATTCCCTCCTTCAAGTATCTGGGGGTAATCCGGGACCCATCCCTAACCTACACTGACCACATTGCCTCTCTGATCAGGTGCATCAACCAGAGGATAGGGCTCTGCTATCGCCTTATCGACCACCTCTCGCTGGAAGTCCGCCTTGCTATTGCCTGTGGCAACCTCCTCCTCCTTGACTATAGCTGCCCGGCGTACTCCCTTACCTCCATTACCAACTTGAACCACCTGGACGCTACCTACAATCATATATGCTGCCTTGCTCTCCGCGCCCCTCTCCTCACTCACCACTGCTCTCTTTGCCAGTCTCTTAACTGGCTCCCTCCACAAGCATGGCACTCCTACCTGCTGGCCCCTGACCGCTGCTGGTACCTTGCACAATCCCTCCTACTCTCCACTATCCCTTTGTATCTGACCCAGACCCTACTGTCACAATGTACGTCAGTCTTCCCATCTCTAACTAGAGCGTCCTAACATAACTATGAGGATGGGCCTAAGAGCCTTCTCCACAGCCGGACCCTCACTATAGAATGACCTCACCTCCTCTCTACATTTCCCCAACCCCCCATATCTAAATTCCTTATTAAGAATGTACTTTCTGTCCTCCATGACCTGCATCTGCCCACAGGCCGCTAACATGGCTGCATCCCTCTTGCAGCCCACCCTTACCCTCTCCCCCTCTAGTGCTCCACTCTCTTCTCCTGCCCTGAATACTGGCTCACAGATCATTCTTTCTATGCTGTAATGTGTTTTTTTTTTTCAGTTATACTTTATATCACCTCTGCGGCTGGGGGATGTTACCTATGGTTCTCCCCAGTCCGGCTTGACCTCACAGCCCCGCTCAACCCCCAAGCCCCAAGCTACCTCTTCCACGGTCCTGCACATGTCCTCTCTCGTGGTGGGTACGTTAACCACCACTGCAGAAGCCGGGGGTCCAGATCAGGGAGCATCCAGAGTCTGAGCCAGGCAGCGCGCCAGCAGACCAGCCCTCACGAAGCGTGCCGAGATGTGTTTTTTCTTGCTTGCCCCCCATGTGCGTTGCCATGCAGTGACATCAGCACGGAGATATCCGTAGATGTCAGTCGTGCGCGTGCCCCCATATGCTCCCAGCGTTGGTAGTACCTCTGGCTCCACCGGAGGTCACAACTGCGCCAGGATGCCCCTGGATCCCGCCCCAGGGAGAGGACTGTCCTCCGGATGCTCAATCCTGCTCCCTCCCAACCCCAGCACCCAGGCTCATTCCCGAACCCTGGTCGCTGGCATGGCACGAGGTGTGGCGTCCAGCGCCTCAACCCTCCGTGCCACCGGGCCGGATAATGTGGTTTTGTTTTCATGCCTAAGTGTTTCCTGTTGAACTCTGTGTACCTCAAAGTATTTTACTGGCTCTTCTGATGTTTAACATTCCCGTTGTTGAATGATGGAGCAACTTTACCCTGTTTACCTACATTTTTTATACCTCGGTATGCTCACTTGTTGATGTATCTGGTACTGTTTACCTTATATTTTCACTGTTTAGTTCCCTGTATGATCCACGCTGTATTTTACCTTGTTTGTGCCAGTTTCTGGCATGTGCCGTGTCTGAAAATGGTCTTCGGATCAGTGCATCAACCCGGTTACCAAATTAATAAATAAATAAATAAGTGCTCCTATTCACATATTAATGTCAAATACAGTAGTACATATTGCAAAATAATTCAATTCTATAAAAACAGAAATGTCTATGAAAATAAAGTGTGGGACAGTTTTCCAAAACCTCCAGACTGTCAAGGCAACAATGAATTCTATTTTAGCAAGGCAGCTCACAGTAGGACATCCATGTAATTAAGATGCATTCATGGAATTAAGTCCTTGAAGGTTCAGACATGAAAAGCAGAACCTGGTGGAGAGAGGGAGAGATAGAAGCAACATTAAATCAACTCATATTTTAAAATGCATTTTTAGCATTTTAACTCTTTTATTATCTCTTTTTTTTTCAGAAATGGCTTTAAGTTCCATCTATCATTCAATCCTGAGTGTTTGACATTTATCTGCCTATAGATCCACTTACTGTCCTTCTGTAGAAGGAGACTGGGTCTGTCTCCTCCCATTTTAAGGTCATAATTTGTTGGGTGACAGAATGTTTTGCTAGTAAGACCATATTTACAGAGACTAAATCTATTGCATCTATAGAGACCGAGCGGTCTCTTGGGAATACAAGTGTTTTGTTCCACTCTGGGTGTCTGTGAGGGAGAAGAGGACATGACACCTGACTCCTCACAGTAGCGCAGCAACAATGATCTGTATCTTAGATTTGCACGTTACTGATGTCTGTACTATTAACTTTCTGGATATATCACTATCTGTAAATGAAACTTCTAGAAAAATTGAGACCAGATGCCTCAGAAAACCCACTGCTACCAACTCACTACTGTTATTAGTCACAAGTGTCCCCCCCCCCGTCTTAAGAATTCTATACTAGATGTAACCCCCAGGTGGCGCTATCCCAAGGGCTACTACCACTGCCTGCTTGACTACTGACAGGTTGAGGGGCCTAGGTTCTATGGTGGGTGCCTCCACCCAGAGGTCAGGGTTTGTAATGGTTGGTCTAGTTTGGTCACAGCCCTCTGGGACACTGAGACCCCCTTCTAATCCCTCTAATGGCCCACATGATGCACAGGAGTTACAGTACCAATGCCCCACATGTACACACTGTTCATTCATAAGGTACCACTTACCCTCGAGTCTGGTTCGCAGGTTCGTCTCTGAGGACCCCCTGAAAAATAAGGTTAAGCAGCATACACAAACCAATACAGTGCTTGGCATGAAGGTACTGACACTTCAGACAGTTTAAAGTTTAACAACAACAAATCTGATTTATTTAGGGAACAGTAACACGGGAGGGGGAGATCAGGTTAATTAGTGGCATTAAATCACAGTACTGTGCACACATACAAGGTCTGAAATGTCACACTCTGGGTACCCAGGTTGGGGTGGGGCTAGCCAGATCCGTTGCCTGGGGTTGGCTGGCAGGTGCAGATGGACAGGGCCCTGTAGAAGAAAATATATGCACAACACCCAGTTGTAATCTGGAGCCGGCGGGCTCAGTCCATGAAACAGTGAAACAACAAGAATTCGGTGACACACTTGTGATTGAAACCAAGCTACAGGGGAATACCCTGATTTGTACTCACAACACCCAAGCTGAGAATCGGATGGAGAATGTCCCTCTGGATTGTCAGAAGAGCAGGGCATGAGGACAAGGTCCTTGTGACTGAACCCCACTGCAGTTGATAGCAAACAGATGTAGTCCAAATTAAGCTGGGGGTTTACTTCCAGCTTCAGCACACAATTCACTGTACGGGGATTTGAAATAGCGATTCCCCACAAGCACTACACACATTCATATATAAAAGGAAAGTGCTATACCAGGCAGGCTGCTCCTCGATCCCAATCGTAATTACTGCAAAATACCTGGGAGCCACAGCAGCCTCAGTTCCTGACAGACCGTGCGATTCAGCAATTTCTCCAGTCTTCTACAGGGTAAGCCTGGTTTCCACACTTCTAGTGCTTCTTTCTCCTCACAACTCGGATTCAGTCCAAACTGGCACTCACAAAGGCTGCAGACCAAAACTCAGGTCCTCACATGCGCTTCCCACGCAAAACTATTGTAACCCCCCTGCAAATGGGGGTTCCCAAAAGACTTCCAGGAGCTTGCTTGAATGCTCCAAGCCTGAATGGTGTTTGGCGTTTAAGCCATTTATCAGTGAGTGCTTTTAGAACCTCTGGTACTGTCTCTTTAAGAGCTGTCTGCTTGCAGACATAATTAGTTTGTATGGGGGACTGTGTGTTTCTTTGATTGAGTACCACTCAGCTGCTGCCAATTCACTCCATTTTGCAGTCACTAGGAGTGCAAAGGGAACCTATCTGAAAGATGTAACTGTTTGCCAGAAACCATTTAGAGTAATAATGAAATTACAGGTTGTCTAACCTGCTTTCTTTGCAGTCAGAACTGTGTCTGCCTAGTTCCCCATTCTGGTTTTGAACTGCCGAACTGGACCAATCAGTGTGGGGTAAGCTAGCTCTAAAATGGTGCCTTGGGCCGAATCAGAACTTGGACTCATAATCTGAGCCAGCCACAAGAGGATTGTATGGGCAGTGACTCTGGGAGATGTAGTTTAGACTTGACGCCTTTTGGACCAACAGGAGCAGTCTATTGTGAGTGACAGCCAATCCAGTCAAGAACTGGGAGGAACTCAAAGGAAGTGCCGGTTTTGTCTGTTGGAGTTTCAGTTGAGCTCTGGCAGTGAAGAAGGAAGGAGCCCTGTGCTTTTTCAGTGTGCAGTTTTAGTCGGAAGCGTGTGTAGGCCCAGAGTTCCGGTCTGCATCTTGTGTAACTGCTTGTTAGGACTGAATCCGTCCTGTGAGAGAATCAAAGGATATCTGAAGAGTAGAAACCAGGCTCACCCTGTAGAAGACTGGAGAAATTGCTGAATTGCACTCGGTCTGTCAGGAACTGAATCTGCTGTGTGTTCTCGGGTATTGTGCAGTAATAGCGATCGGGATAGAGAAGCAGCCTGCCTGGTATAGTACTCTGTTTTTACCATATAAATGTGTGAGAAGAGGCTTTACCTCAAGTGAATCCTGCTGCCATTAAAGGACTTTTGCCTGTTACTGTTCACCATATAAATGTGTGAGGAGGCTTGGTTAGCTCAAGTGAATCCTGCTGCCATTAAAGGACTTTTGCCTGTTGCAGTTTGCCATATAAATGTGTGAGGATCTCGTGGAGCTCAAGAGTAGCCCTGCTGACATTGAAGGACCCTATCTTGTTTGGAGGTCGTGAGTACTAATTCAGGTCACTCCCTGTTGAATTGCCACATTGAATCCAAATGGAATCACTGTACTGCTGACTGTTTAAACTAATTTTTTCTTTTCTCTGTGGGAAAGGGCCCTACCAGCTGCCACGGTTTGGACTAGCCACTAGGGCTTGGGTACCCAGGGACAGTAACTGGTAAGGGATAGGCCTGATGCACAGAGCCATAGACAGATGAGTAAAGTGATAAGCTAATTAACCTGATTTCCCCTGTCCTTGTTATATTCCCCTAAATAAATCCGAGCTGCTTGTTTCAGCAAAGTTATACTGCCTGAGGTATTTGTCTATGTTAAAGTATTGTACTGTGATTGTTGCACTGTATCTTATTTTACAGGAGGTCCCAGTGCCTGAACCAGCCTGGGGGTAAATGTATACTGTGAAGGTAATTCTGATATATTGTGTGGGCCACTAGTGGGAAGAAAGCGGGTTGCAGTGTCCCAGAGGCTGTGACCAAGTAAGTTTAACTATTGCAAACCCTGACCTCTGGGTGGGGCACCCGCCATTGGATCCAGGCCCCTCAACCTGTTAGTGGCAAATCAGGCAGGGGTAGTAGCCCCTGGGATAGCGCCATCTAGGGGTTACACTATACACCGCAGAAGCACACAGTTCCTTTTCTCTTCACTGCCACAACTGATCTGATCTTTCCAGTCACAGAGCAGGGCATTTCCTTTAGCTCCACACTATTCTGTTGGCTGATTCAGCTGTCACTCACAATAAGACTCCCTCTGTTGGTAGAAAAAGGCATCTAGGTCAAAACTACATTTCCCAGAGTCACTGCCCATACAATCCCCTTGTGGCTGGCTCAAAATTAAGAGTCCAAGTTCTGATTTGTCCACAGGCTCCATTTTAGGGAACCCTTAACCCAATTGGCCCAGCACAGCAGTTTAGGTCCAAAATGGAGGGGTAACACACACACAGTCCCAGCTGCAAGAAAGGCAGGTTAGATAAACTGCATTTTATTTAACACTCTAACTGGTTTCAGGCAAACAGTTACATCTTTCATTTAGGCTCCCTCTGCGCTCTTAGCGACTGCAGAAACGGAGCGATTTCTCCGCAGCTTGGGTGGGATTCGAGCATTAAATACACAGTCCCCCCATACAAACTAATTAAGTCTGCAAGCAGACAGCTCTTAAAGAGACAGTACACAGAGGCTCAAATAGCACTCACTTGGAACCACATTTAAACAGCTTAGACGCTGAACACCGTGCAGACTTGGAGCATTCAGGCAAGTTCCTGAAAGACTTTTGGGAACCCCCATTTGCAGGGGGGGTTACATATATAGCCAGTTATTAAGATTATGCAGGAATTGCGGTTCTGATGAATCATTCCTATAACAGGTTGATGACTTGCTTAAAAGATTCCAAGACAGGGGCTATAATACCAGCATGTTACGCAAAACAAAAGAAAGAGTAAAAAACATTATGAGGGAAAGACTGCTTCAAAATATAAATAAGGACAGAACTACACAAAGCTCACAACCCTGCACATTTGTAACTGAATATAATCACGTAGCAGGGCGTTTTGGAAATATAGTACACAGAAATTGGCCCATCTTGCTTGGGGACACAGAAGTTGGCATGGTTGGATAGGAGCCCAGCCCAGGGCCATTTTTAACAGGGGACGTAATCTGAAGGACAAACTTGTACATAGTAGATCTGAGAAACCCAGAGTGGAACAAAACACCTGGATTCCCAAGAGACCATTCAGTTTCTATAGATGTTCAAGTTCAAGTTTATTTGCAGGAAAACTCCCTTGAGCACGCTCATTTACAAGGAGGTCCTGATAGGACAACAAAACAGTAGACAGTAAACAAATAGCATAATCTACAACCCAATGCAATACAACGAGAACATAATTCACAGTATAATGATATTACAAATCGGAGAACAAAAACATATGGTACATAACAGTACTAATCTACCATGAGAAAGTAAGGAAGTAGTAGAAAAAGAGGGGGTTAGAGGGTGGTTGGAGATGTAATATCTGTAAATATGGTCTTACTAGCAAAACATTCTGTCACCCTAAAAATGATCACCTTAAAATTGGTATAAGAGTTAATAACTTATGATACTCCATATGTTGTCTATGTGCTTTGGTGTAGCTGCAAGCTGATTTATGTTGTTAAAATGGTGAGGCCTCTCAAACAGAGCATCCAAGAGCATGTTCGCTCTATTATTTATTTTTCTTAACTTACTGTTTATCCGCCTGCCCTATCCTCGACCGTCCACTCCTTCGGCCCGGTCAACCTTCCCAGACCACCATCACGGAGTCTGCCCCTAGAGTGCCAGGCTTATCCCTTTGCTTCCTTGATGCCCCGGATAACCCCCGGGTGGGGTGAAGAAGGACCCCTTTCCTCAACCTTCAGAGGAGAGCCTGCACAACAGGGTCTGCCCGTGGGTTGGTGGCTGGGAGGAACGGATTGGTAGTCATATAGGACGGACAAGGTTTTTTTTTCCATTTTTCTTGATTCCCTTCCTCCCCTGAGAATGCCGGTTTGGGTAGGCCACATGCTGACGCACGTCGCTACCAGGTGCCTAACAGCATCCTCCCCTCCCTGACTCCATCCCCATGGGAGCCACCAGAGCTCCGAAACTTGGTGCTCCCACTGACCCTCAGAGACATCGGGTGCCTGAAGCACCCCTGGAAACCCACCCTGAAGGAGGAGAGCATCCATTGGGAGGCTCGATCCTCCTTCCCCCTGTCGACCCCCAGTGACCCGAGTTTGTTCCCGAACCCGGGTTACCGGTGTGGTGCGAGGTGTGGCATACAGCGCCTCAACCCTCAGTGCCACCGGGCCGGCTATTCGCTCTGTTATTAACAGTAGACAGGATACACCAGTGGGAGTTCATTTCACCACTAGACATAACTCACTCCTGGATGATCATAGGTTTTGGGATTGGAGTGGATTCCCCTGCTAATAAATGGGAGGAGACAGACCACCCAGTCTCCTTCTGCAGAAGGAGAGTAAGTAGATCTATAGGCTGAGAAGTGTCAAACCCTCAGGACTGAATGATAGATGGGACTTAAAGCCATTTCTAAAAAAAGAGATAAAAGAGTTAAAATGCTAAAAATGCATTTTAAAA
This sequence comes from Neoceratodus forsteri, assembly GCA_016271365.2. Taxonomy (NCBI): domain Eukaryota; kingdom Metazoa; phylum Chordata; order Ceratodontiformes; family Ceratodontidae; genus Neoceratodus; species Neoceratodus forsteri. The sequence goes on along the minus strand of JADMNL010000031.1, from coordinate 67,973,311 downwards.
TATGAGTTGATTCAATGTTGTTTCTATCTGTCCCTCTCTCCACCAGGTTCTTTTTTTTCATGTCTGAACCTTCAAGGACTTAATTCCGTGAATGCACCTTAATTACTTGGAGGTCCTACTATGAGCTGCCTTGCTAAAAACAGAATTTCACTGTTGCCTTGGCAGTCTGGAGGTTTGGACTACTGTCCCACACTTTATTTTCATAGACATTTCTGTCTTTATCGAACTGAATTATTTTGCACTATGTACTGTTGTATTTGACATTAATATGTGAATAGGAGCCCGTAGCAGCAGCTCCACCTACTGTTTTAATGTGGGACAGACAAATCGATTGTTTTATTTACGGTGCACCTTTATGTGTTTGTTTAATTAACTGAGCATGTGATACTAATTTTTGTATGATTTGTTGCATTATTTAAATCATGTATCCTCACCCTAGCTTCACCCCCTAAGGAAGACTCCTTTTTGAGTTGAAGCGCTAAGGACTGCTACCTGAGTGCCGACTGTGGACCTATGGTTCAGCCTTTATTTTGAATAATAAAAAAAAATATTTGGCATTTGCTGAACGCTTCAAGGTAACGAGTGCATTTACTAACTCTTGCTTCATAATTCCAATTTATGCTTTGCTGTCACAAATAGTGAACACAGAATTTCTTTTCTGGATGCCACAAACACTAAGAATCCATCTGAGAGGGTTGTTATTAAACTTTACTGCACAGCTACTGCTTGTAATACCCTGTTATTAGCTGGCTTATGCCACCTCCGCCATACCTTCTTGACAAAGCGTGACTGCATGAAACATCAAGGCTTTTTTTGTGCTTGGGTCGGCTTGCTGCTGCACTGTTTGCCTGCGTTCATTTAAATTGATTCCTAGACTTGGAATTGGTGTAGTGTGTGATATTTTTTTCCTTTTTAACTTGGATCGAAAGGCTGTGGGTTCAGGAGCCACACCAGGACATGAGTTACACCCCGTTCTCACACTACAGTACTAGGAGGAGGGGGATTTACTGACCTGTCATGGGTGCTGTCCATCCAATGAGACAAAAAAACAAGGTCCCTTCTGCCTATTCCTTGCTATTGTTTGGATGAAGGTTGGCATGCAACGAATACTTAAAAAAAAAAAAAAAAAGAGTGGTCGATAACCTTGATGCACTTGCTTTAAAGTCTTACCATTGTAATCTGCCATGGCTACAGGTGGCATGTTGCTTGTAGCTGGTGCAGTGTGTTGTTGGTGTGTAACTGTTGCCATCGTTACCAGTTTGAAGTCACACTACAGGCATATGATTCTGTAAAGTGCTTTGAAATACAATGTGTATAAGTTGGCCAGGTGCCACAGAGGGCTAAGGTGCTGTCAAGTGCCTCACCTCTCACTGCGCTGATGATCCGAGTTCAGTAATGAGCTTGGATCACCAGAGTTCAGCAGGGGGGAGAGCCAAGACAAGATCAAGCAGCTGCCTGGCAGCTTGCCTCTGCCTGCTTGGGGTGATGGGGCTTTCCAACTCTTGGCTGCCACCAGGTGGAGGCCTGGTGGCAGCACCGGCAATATAGGAGGCAGATGTAGGTCAGGGAGGGTGGAAGGGGGTCGCAGGTCTGGAATGCATGTGCACCTCCAAGCAGATGCATCCTCTGTATCACTGCAGGCTCCGGGAACTAGTGGGAAAAAATGAAGAAAACTAAGCAGACCGGGCTCCGTAAACCGCGCCTGGACACCTGAACCCTCCCTTTCACTTCGCTGTGGAGGCATTCTGAGTATGTGCTCCAGTGGGGAGGATTGCTCTCCCCATGGCTCTGCCATGGAGGGGAATCCACGAGGAATAGGGATGGTCTGTGGTGTCCAGGGATGCGACTGAGAAACTGCCTGGTGTGGCACCAGAGGATGAAAACCTTTATAGAAATAATGTGTATGAAAGAAAGCTGTATATAAATGTAAAGCTGATTTTTGTTACCCATTTGGGACACTACATTTGACAGCGGCAACTAAATCTCTTGATTTGAAATAACGTTGATGACTCATTTATGGGGTGAGACCCTAACGCTCTTCTTAAAGTAGTTTGCTTGATTCCCTTTCAACTTGGAAAATACACAAAAACCTTTATTCAGTGTTGTACTTTTTCGTCACTGTTTGTTTATTGTATTTCTTACCACCTTGTAAACTCCCATCCAGGTTGCGGCTGGAAAGGAGCTCTAGCTCAGAGTGCCTCTCCCAGTCAACACATTTTAAATAAATAAATGAATGACTACGTGGCCGTGATTGTTGACCTGTGGGACATGATTAACAAGAATGATTTTCTGTTTTTCACACTTTCACAACCCTTGTTCATCCAGTCCTTCCTTAAGTCTTCAGATACACTTTTCACAATGACAAAGCAGGGAACAACAGGGTAACATTTTGGGCTAATAAAGATAAAAGGTCAAGTGAACAATTTTTGTAAATTAAAAAATATGAAATGATTAGACAACTACTGTACTGTTTTGGCTACCTTTGTAGACATACAAAATGCAGTGTTTCCTATGTCCTGTTACAGTGTGTGAGGTTGAAATGTTACATTGGTAGGTCTAAATTTCAGAGTCTACCACAAATGATGAAGAGGCCATGTGTATGGAGAGTGGCACTGGTTCTGTTTCATCCCACTAAGGGCCAGATATTCAAATCTTTGCCCCGGGGCTAAATTAGCACTTCCTGGTGGGCAAACTTAGCCCGGAGCACAAAGCAAGCCATATTCAAAAGGAATAGCCCAGGGCAAACAGCTTCTGAATATAGCATGGGAATGAGGCCGAGCAAACTGGGCTGGGAGTGCAAGGCAAACTTAGCCCTGGAATAAGACAGCTCTGAATATGGCAACCAGGATGTGCAAACCACAACAGCAACACAGTGCACAGCGATGTGAAGGTAGGTAGAGGTGAACTAGGTGGCCAATGTTTGTGCCAGCAAATGCGTGGGATCCAGTACAGCTGCAGGCAGCAGCGTATGTGAAAGTACAGTGTGCAAAACTGTAAAATATTCCCCGAACTGTTTGCACAGCACTAACATGTTTGCGTGGGTTTAGCGCAGGGCTAAACCGTTAGCCTGGTGCAAACACGTTTGCCTGGCGCTAAACTTTGCCATATTCAAAAGTGACATGCAGATGAGCCTACTTAGGTAGTCTGTGGGCAAACATCCAGATTACCATCTCATTATGCCCTGATTTGCATGCAGTTTGCGCCAGGCTAACTGTTTAGCCTTGCGCTAAACCTGCGCAAATGTGTTAGCGCTGCGCAAACAGCTTGGGGAATATTATACAGTTTTGAACACTACTTCCACATGTACTGCTGCCTGCAGCTGTACTGGGACAACACAGCATAGGCACAGATGGTGGTGGTGCTGCATGCAACTGTCACACTGTAGGTCATGCTACAGTGCACAGCAGACACTACAGTAGCAAGGGGGCCAGTAGTGTGTGGACACAGCAATGCCTATGGTGTGTAGGGCAATGATGACTGCACTGTACACAGTGAGAGGCCCAACCTGCAGGTGTTTACTGACAGTGGACATTACTGTTACACTGTTGTGTGACCCACAGATGCTGAACCTCTGGCATGGGATGCTCATAGTGACATATACTGTACATGTCCGGCTTTGTGCACTGTGGCAGTTGTACAGCTGTGCGGTATGTGGCCGGGGGGACATATATTATCTGAAAGGCACACTGGTGTTGGGGTATTCCCAATACTGGCCCATGTGCACTGCATGATGTGTTCCAGCCTTGTGGCCACACCTGGTCTGTGGCACGGCCTGGTCACCCATACACTCTCCCCTCAACATCCTCCATGCCCACAGTGCTGCATGTGTGTGCTGGCATCTGTTGATGTCCACAGAAGTGTGGTCCACAGGTGTGTGCTGTATGGCCACACTGCCATGCTGTCCACTGGTGGCAGGGTCACCACTTACTGCCTGGCATGGCTGGGACTGGTGGCAGATGATGGCATCATTGTGATGCCATCAGTGAGCAGCATGTTTCTCTGTGTCTGGATTTGTCTATGTGTCATTTTTATTTGTTAGGGTTGCGCAAAACCCACGCAAACACCGCACAAAGCCATAGTGTCATGCAAAACTGATTGCCCAGGGTTAAGACAAGCTTTTCCTGGGCAGTAATGTGCACCGCGCTAAGTGTCACGCTAAGTCGCGCAAAACCACTTTGCGCGGCGCTAGTCACTGAATATAGCATTGTGCCTGTATTCATGTCAGTTTGCCCCTTGCACACATTATGATTTTGCTCGGTGCTAATGCAGTTTGCCCACGCTATTTGGCCTTCTGAATATAGCAGACCCGCGTTAATCCCACGCTAAACCTGTGCAAACAGTTTTTGCCTGGCGCAAAATTCTGGCCCATAGTGTCACAAACTAAGGGGCAGGGAGTGTTGAGGAGACAGCCCTCTCTGCCTTTGTGCCCAGGCCTCCGAGTGAGATTATGATAACAGTCAGTCACTGTATTTTTTTTTTTACTAACGTAGGCTGGTGGATCTCTCAACATGGCTTCCTCTCAAGTTTCATTAAAAACTGAGACACCTGAATATTTAACAAAGCAAGGACCATTCATGAGGGGAGAGCATAGGTGAGAGAAGGCATGGGTGAAATTTCTGAGATCTCGGAGAAAGTTTTTTGGATGGAAGTAGGTATTCCTCCATGGGGTTTGCTCCATTTCTCAATCAAGAAATAAGACAGGCACGAGAGTGTGTATTGTGGGATATGACAGCCCCTGGCATGAATATGCATGAAAGCAAAGCTGATCATTGTACCCTCCCGAGAAGTGACAATATCTCCCTCACAGTAAAGCCGTGTGGAAAGTGGAATTCTGTTGCTACAACTGATGCAGACAGGGCAATTGCTAGTCTAATTAATTATTCATGAGCTAAAGTAGCTCATTGATTGGCTGCCGTGCTGGTCTGAAATCTCTCAGAAATGCCCGGCACGGCAGATACGCTCAGCTGATTGCTCATGCCACTCTGATTACAACCTTAAGAAACTAAAAAAATAAACGGTAAAAAGAAAATTGTTATTGCGATTAGACTTATAATTGCATTAACAACTTCGAAGCCGATCATTTCCTTGGATTTAGCTGAGGGTCACCCGTTCCCCCAACCAATTGGTATCATTAATCCCTTGGAAATGACAGGCTTTTTGGTTGTTATTGCTTAATTCTGCTTCTGAAATATTTTTCGGAATTTCTTTTTTCCATTCTGTGGAAATTCCAAAAACCCTTTCAATGTAAGCTGTGGAATAATATTTCATGGATAACATAATCCAGTTTGTGGATAATGAATTAACGATTTATGTAAACCACTAACTACCATTCCATGGTTTGTAAACCGCAGATTACTAATCTGCAGTTTAAGGAGCAAGTGCTTAGTAAGGATGTCTACCTTTAAGAATGAAGGTCTGTGACCTTTAGATGCCTCTGCAAGCATTCCGTTTGTTTTTATTTGCTTATTTACTTACTTTTTCATCATTTTATTTGTATTTTGACAACTTCTAGGAAAAAGGAAAAGAATCCGACGGAATCCTTGTATTATGAAGTCAGAAACTCTTTAACTGGGAAGGCTGGCAGTGTGTTTCAATGGGAAAATGCAAACCTGTTTTCAGATTTGTATGGAGAAATAGCACTTTCTACCACCAAAGTATTATATATTTAATAAAAATGTGCGATTTTGGATAACCTGTGATTTTTTGTTATTATTTAGCTGGGGATTTTTCTTCATAACCAGATTTTACTTGGAAAGAAGAAAAGAGAATCCAATTACTGTTTTAGAAATTGTAAAATCATACAGATGGACCACAATAATGCAAACACATAAAAGGGAAAGTTTGCTGTTGAAAGAAGCATCTATTTCTTTTGAAAAAGATAGAAACATATATTAAGTTTCTCATTCAAATACACTGAGTTCCTAAGTAGCTGGCAGTTTCTGACTTCACAATACCAGAATACTACTGAATTATTTTTTATGTTTGCTTGCATGCATGTGCAAGAAACATAGTGCCACCATATGAATTTTCGTAGGTGTGGCACCCCCGCTTCCAATGCCCTGAGCATTTTTGCAGGTGCGGCCACACCGCACCAATGAATGTCCCAGTCGTCTATGACAGCAGTTCAGATGCAGTGGCATACAGTTGAAAGCAAACGACTGCTAAAGTCAGCGGTTGTAACATGTAGGCAATTTGCATACTGCCGTGCCATCAGCAGTATGCAAATTGCCTACACATCACTACCGCTGATTGTAGCGGGGGCTGTATGCACTCTCCATTTGTTGTGTGCTGAGGGGGTGCCCAATCCCCCTCGGCTCATGCACACTCCCCCCCAAGCACACTGTATGTCCGACAGAGGTGCCCGATCCCCGTTGGCTCCAGTGCCGTGCTGGGAGCCCACTCCAGCATGGCAAAACTCCAGCGTCCTTATGTGTTCTCCCCATACTGTATGGCCAACAGGGGTGCCCAATCCCCCATTGGCTCCACTGCCCCCCCTCACAAACAAACTTTCAGTTGCCACGCTGGAAGCCCACCCCAGCACGGCAAAAGTCCCACTTTGTCTTTGTAAAATATAAAAAACAATTGTAACAAATGAAAACGGTCCCTCGTTGACTCTCTCTTCCTCCCTCCACCAACCCACGCCCACCCTCTGCGTATCCCACCTCTCCACACCCTCCTTACCCCATACTTACCTCCTGAGGTCGGCGCAATGATCTTTGGTGGAGCAGGAACATGTCTGCACTCTTCAAAGCTGACCACGAACTGAAGAAAAGCAGGTAAGCTGTATAATGCCATAAGTAGGGTTTTTTCAGCTTTGGTGCATATCTCAGTCATTTTTTCAAATGTTTGCACTAAATTTTCAACATGGGGTTCTTGGGAACCCACCTCATGAATTCAGTGACTGTCATTTGGGTATTCAGTCTTGAAAGGTGATTTTGCGGTCACTGTGCGGAATCACCTTTTGGGATCGATTAATAAAACGAAGGTGTCACTGTTCATTCATGAGGTAGGCTCTCAAAAAGCCTATGTTGCAAATTTGGTGAAAAAATTCCCAAAAATGACTGTGTTATGAGCGTGCATTGCGCAGTTTCCACGCACATGCGCAAATTCATGAATTTGTAATATTTTCACTCCATATTTTCAATGTTGGCATTTTTTCACACCTCCTTATGAATGGTGCAGCTGTCATTTTTCACATCCTGGCCAAAATGTGTTTTCGCACTTCCAGCGCAGAATAGCACGGTCACTGTGGGAAATCAGTGTTCAGGACAGATTAAGAAAATTACAGTGACACTGTTCATGAGCAGAGGTCCCAAAATACCTATGATGAAAATGTGGTCACAAAAGTCCATAAAATGACTGTGTTATGAGCGTACATTGCGCAGTTTCTACGCACCCTCATAACTTCACAAATCTGTAATATTTTCACTCCAGATTTTCAATATTAGCATTTTTTCACACATTCTTATGAACAGTACAGCTGTCATTTTTCACATCCTGACCAAAATGTGTTTTTGCACTTCCGGTGCAGAATAGCGCAGTCGCTGTAGGAAAACAGTGTTCAGGACAGATTAAGAAAATCACAGTAACACTGTTCATGAGCAGGGGCCCCAAAATGCCTATATTGAAAATCTGCTGCAAAAAATCCCCAAAATAATTGCATTACAGGTGTGCGTTGTGCAGTTTCTATGCACACTCATGACTTCACGATTTTTTTTTATATTTTCACTCCAGATTTTCAACATTACCATTTTTTTACACTGCCTCATGAACTGTACGGCTGTCATTTTTCACATCATTTTCAAAATGAGTTTTCCTACCTGTGGTGCCAATTGGCACAGTCACTGTGCAAAATCACCTTTTGGCTAACAAACTGATAGTGTCACTGTTCATGTGGTGGGGTCATAAAAAGTCCATGTTGAAAACTTAGAGTAAAAATACCAAGAAACGCCTGGGGCCTTAGGGTTTACAACCATAACGCCCTACCCCGTAGGGTCTGACAGGTGTCTGCCATACCTTGAAGGGACTGATTGGTATCAGGGGTGTGATTTGGGATTGGCGACGACCCCACCCTGCAACCAGTGACAGGCATTGAGGTGCACCTTGGACTCTTTGGCCCCCAGAGTTCATGCCATTCTCCTATACTGCACCCATTTCAGCATATTTCCTTATGGAATGAGGTGAGTGTAAAACCCGAACACCGCAAGGCACACCTCGACACTTGTCAGTGTCTGTAGGGTAGGGTGAGGTGAAATGTCATGACCATTATGGGTGACGACCCAAAGGCACACCCCAATGCCTGTCCATCTCTGCAGGGTGGGGGTGGAGTTGGCGTCAGTTCAATACATCACTGCCATTCCTATACTGCATCTGTCTAACTCCAGCACTTCCACTGCTAATGCCAGCAAGCAAACATTCAGCACTGACAGATGCTTGTTTTTCTAGCAGTGTTAAAAGCAAAGGTGAAAACCTACCTGTCTCAATGCACTAACAAATATTTTATTATAAAAGTAGAAAGTAATTACTAACACATCGAAATACAATAAATAAAATAGCCAGTTGTCCAGTCATTTTAAGTAAACACGTGCTCTTTAAAAAATGCTTTCAGAATTTGGCTTCAGATGTAATTCTTTGGAGTTAGGTGGAATTCCTGAAATTTTGTGGAATTGCAGAAGAAGCAGTATTAGAATATTCTACACAGGTCTACCTTAAAAGAAAACATTTATAAACAGCAGCCCTCATAGAATGAAAATACATAAAAAGCTCTTTTTAATGAGATATTGTGCCTACGTGTGGCTCTGTGTGTTAGAATGGCAGAATTTGGTCAGATGAGGGAAAAGGTCAGTGAAAAACTGGATGGTGTAGATCGGATCAAGGGGGTAGAGTAAAAGTGGGGACTCTGGGGAGTAACTGAGGGAGGCATCCTGGAAGCAGTTGACTCCTGCATGAAGAAGGTCACTAAAAGAGACAAGTAGAAAAGACGGATCTGGTTCTAAAAAGCAGTAAAGAGTGGCTATGAGGGCCAGAAAAAGAGCCTTCAGAAGGTACAATGAGACTCAATAGGTAGAGAAGTGGGGCGTATGCAAGTAAAAGGAGGGAAAGAAGAGATCCGGAGTGCAAATGTGGATGCAGAGCAAATTGCAGAGGGTGTCAGGCAAAAATAATTCTTAGTACAAGGGAAGGAACTGTTAGATTAGCAGAAGGAGGAGGGTAGTGGAGGATGATGAGCAAAAGACAAAGCCCCCGCAAGAAAGTCACTACAGCTATTTGCTTTTCTGGTGAGTGCTGTAGTGTTTGTCGTCACTTTGCATTTCGCTGTTTTGTGTTAGCTATATTTGGTTAGTGCCATTTTGCAGGCACAATCAAGAACTGAAGCCCTTAATGTTAAAAGGGCTAACTTTTTTTTTTCCCAATAAAGATTTTATTGAAGAATTCAAAATAACATACATAAGAAAACCTATCCACAAATGCAGTATGTAAAGAAACATTACCAAGATCAAATCATGTATAACTCGTACTTCTAGTATAAAAAAATCAAAATTAAAAGAAGACAATAACATTATACATTTTTTGATTTGATCTTTCTCAAACATTCAGACTGATATCATAACGCCTGTCCTGAAATGAGTTATTGAATAAAGTTAAAAAAGGGGCCCCAAATAAGGGTAAACAGATCTAATTTGCACAATGTTAAATAATGTATCCTCTCGTTATTAGCTAATACACCAAAGACTCCATTGATTATATTTTGGACATTCTTCATCTTTCCAGTGCTGTATGATCATCTTTTTAAAAACAAGGGAGACTGACAAACGCCATAACAATTTATGGGAATGAACATCTGTAATTACCGTGGACTCTCCCAGTATAAATATGATTGGGGTAAAAGGGATTTTAACCTTTTTGGCAAAATAAATGAATACTTTTCCATACCCCTAGTATGCCTGGGCAAAACCAGAAAAGATGACAAAGATCAGCTTTTGACTCGCCAGACCTCCAGCACCTGTCCTCTTGCGACAGTCCTATTCTGGACATTTGATACGGGGATAAATAAAATAATGCAGAATCTTAACTTGAAATAGCCTCCCCTGCACTTCTCCACAACACTTATATGCATTCACCCATGTCTTATTCCGTGCCTCTTGTGAAATAGGATCATTAAAACCTGTTTCCGGTTAGCCTTTGCTATGTCAGTCAGCAGCTTTTATATAAGGCTAGCCCCCTTGGGAAAGTGGACAGTTTTGAAAAACAAGTCCATTCTAGGGAAGTGGGCAGGGAAAAATCCAATCCCAAGACTGTTTTAGAAAGAAAGACTCTAAACTGCAGGTATAGCCAGAATTCAAATCTATGTATGGAAAATGTTTGTTTAAGCTTCTCAAAGGACAGTATTTGGTTCTCTGAGTTCAGCAGGTCCCCAGCTGTTCTTTTTTTCTTTTAACTATTATTTATCCCACCTAATGACCCCACTGGAGCTGCACCATTGGGAGACGCTAATCAAGCTGGCCTCTGCTGATGTCTTACCTGCTAATCTCGGTCCCTCCAACCTGCCTCGAATACCCCCTTCCCCTGGGTGGGGTCAGGGTAGGGGTGGACCCCCAAATCTCCTCAAATCTTGCATGTATCAGGGTCCAAGGTCACAAGCAGGCAGCAGCACATCGAGACCTCGGCTCAGCGCTCTGTCTTCCTGGCTCCAGTGGGGGTGCTTCTGCATTTCTGTGGGACGCTGCAAGCCCATACGTCAAGGTGTGAGCACCGACGTCGGCAGTGTCCCTCCCCATAGTCCCCTGTGGCTGATTGGCTGATAACCTACACCCTCAACCAACTGCACCACTGGGACCCCAGCTTACCATCACGCCCCCAGCCTCCGCCAGGGGTTGCCGCTTGGCGGGTTATGGAACCCTCTCTCCCCCAGAGAAGGCGAGCTGACATTGGATGCTCAAGCCTATCTCCCCCCAGCCAACCCACCAGCGACCCGGGTCTGCTCCCAAACCCGGGTCGCCAGCGTGGAGTGAGGTGTGGCATCCAGCACCTCAACCCTCAGTGCCACTGGGCTGGTGACTCCCCAGCTGTTCTTATCCCTTTTTCACCCTACCCAAATGTCCTTATTTTTTTTACCATTAAAGGTGCAAACTGAATTATTCCACAGTGGCAAATATTGCAAAGGCATGGCTTCGGCTTTTGTGATTTTGGTGTACTTTTTGCAGGCTAATATCATACCCTGCAAAGTAGGGTGACTCAAGTTTAGCTGGTAGAGGTAAAAACATAAGGTCTGGAAGTTTGAGAGGACAGACCATTTCAGATTCTACCACTGTTCAAAGTGGTGCAATAAACTTATCCGAGGACAAAAAAACAAATGCCACCTGCCTAAGCCTACAGGCCCGGAAATATCCCTGCCACCATGGTAAAGCAACGTCACCTATCCTTATGGGAGCTCTCAGTTTCTTGACAGAGAGACATGACATTTTTTTGTCCCACAAGAAGGCTGAAATTAATTTATCTAGTTTTCCAAACCATGAGTTCTTTGTATAGGAAGATAAATTGTTTAGAACATAAAGACTTTGGGTACTGCAATCATTTTGACTGTTTTTGTTTTTTTTCCCATAGATAGATGTAACTTCTCCCATTTATCTAGCTCATAAGGCAAATCCTTCATAACTAAGGAGAGATTATAGTTGGTGATTTTTTTCCAACGGAATCAAAGATTTTAAATCCGAGATATGCAAGTCCCTCCGTCACCCATGTTAAACTGAAATCTCTTTGCATCCTAGCCTCTTCAGATGATGTTTTGTTGAACATTAGACATTCAGACTTAGATCAGTTAACATAGAGACCTGAGAGCCTTCCAAAATCTTGTAAAAGGGGAATAAGATTATGCGTTGAGAAGTGGGGCTGCGTCAAAGTGAGGAGAGTGTCATCCACATAGGCAAAACCTTTGTTTGAATATTTTTCCACCTGAACCCCATGTATTCTGGTTGACTCCATTATTCTTCTAATAAGGGGCTCTATGGCCAAAATAAACAGTAAGGGGGATAGAGCGCACCGTTGCCTCATCCGTCTGTGTAAAGAAAAGGAAGGAGAGACTGTTCCATTGGTAATAACAGATGCCCTGTGGTTAGAATAAATAGTGGAAATGCATTGTCTTACAACAGGCCCAAAATTATGTCGCAGAACTGAATTCAGGTATTTCCATTCTAAAGAATCAAATGCTTTCCCAATAGCCGGGCAAATTGCCATCAAGCAAGAGTTAATGAAACCCTTGGACTATGCGGTCCAAATTATGGAGAAACGCTACATAGATTATCTGAAGCCTGCCTACCCTTCATGAAACCCACCTGTTCTTTCCCTATTAGTTTCTATGGCACCAGGGTTATTCTGTTTGGCAGTGTTTTGGCCAAAACCGTATAATCAAAATTCAAAAGCAAAATCGGCCTGCAATTTGTGCATTCCAAAAAATCTTTATTTTTCTTGGCCAAAAGGCAAATCAAGGCCTCATTCATAGAATTCAGGAGGAATTCCAAGCTTAGAGACTCCCTGAATGCCACCAACAGTGGATTTCCAACAACCTGGCTTAGGTGCTTGTAAAATTCACTGGTAACCCATCTGGGACTCATATTTTCCTCAAAGGTGCTTTATGAATAACTTCCATTACTTTCTGTAAAGAGATGGGTGAATCTATTTTTTGTCTCTCCTCGTCTGATATTATGGGTAATTTAGTCTGGTTTAAAAAAATCACTAATTAAATCAGAACCATTGGAACCCTGTGATTTGTTCAGTTTAGTATAAAACTCAACAAAGCAAGCATTAATTTCTTTTGTGTTGTTTGTAATATTACCCCTTCTATTCCGAATTCCTGTAATAGTATTCTGTTTTTTTCTGTATTTAAAGGCGATAGGACACTAACTTGCCTGCCTACTTCCCCGCTTCCCAGAGCTTTTGTTTAACACGAAACAATGCATATTCATTTTTGGGTGTATTTAACTTATTTATCTCATATTTTAATTTTGTAATTTCATAAAGTGTGTTATGAGATTCTAAAGGGGATTTCTTGTAGGCCTCTAGCAGCTTGCTTAAAAGAGGCTCTTTATCTGACAGTTCTTTTTGCGAATCTCTTTTCTTTCGGGAAACAAAGCTAATGATTCTCCCTCTAATATATGCTTTAAAAGCCTCCCACACAATTTTAGCTGAAACTTCACTATTGCAATTAATCTCAAAGTATGCCTTAACCTCTTCAGTTGTTCAGGACAAAGACTTGAGACATGAAGCAGAAGCATATTAAATTTCTATCTATGGCTCTTGCCAGAGGAGTTTTCAAGTAAAATAGAAATGTTAAGTAAACTGTGACCAGAAACTAGAATATTTTCATAGGAGATACTGTTAGTCATGTTGTATATATTAAGAGGGAGAAAAAAAATAATCTAGCCTACTAAACGTAGTGGGCTGGATATTCAAACTGCACCATTCAAAGGCGCAAGCCCTTGCGCTGCACAAAATAGTTGCGCAGCGGTGTGTCCGGGGCGATATTCAAAGGAATTGCGCTATTGAGCAACTCCTTTGAATATCACCCCCAGCTACAGCCACTGTGCATGGCGTAGTAGAACTGCGCCACCGCAAGTTGACAGAGTGGAGCATTCAACTTGGTGGGCATAGTACCATTGTAGCCATGCAAAATCCCGATATTCAAAAGGTGACATGCAAATGGGGCTATAATTCATGCAAGGCGAGGGGGGCGATTTGCATCTGATTATGGCCCCATTTGCATGCCATTAGCATGTAGGTGCGCCGATCCCCGAGGACTTGTGCCTGGCGCCCTGCCAGGCAGCAGCCGTCGGGGACCGATGCCCCTGCAGCCCGATCAGGGGAATCAGTGTACAATCCCCACCACCACCCCCCAGTGGCCCGATCGCGGGCATAGTGTACTCCCCCCCACCAGCCCGATCGCGGGTAGCAATGTGGCTCCCCAACATATCCCTGGTGGTCCAGTGGACCGAAATGCCCGATGGCGGGCAGTAAGTTTAATACCCCCTCCTCCCACAGTCATCCCTGGTGGTCCAGTGGACTGAAATGCCCGATCACGGGCAGTGCGTTTAATAAACCCCCGAACATAGCCCCTGGTGGCTAGCGTCCCCCACCCCACCCACCCAAGCCTCCACCACCCCGCCTCCCCGCAGCCGGGCGGGCGGCAGTATCCCACTCGCCAGCTGTCCGCCTCCGATTTCTGCTAGAGGCACGCCGTTGGAGCAAGAGCTACGGGCGGCAGTCCTATACAGATATAGTCCAGATTTGTGAATGAATTCATTCACAAATCTGGACTGTCATGGATGGTATGGGCTGCATGCCCATTGGCTCTGCTTCTGCACCAATGGACGTGCAGCCCTACTGGGCAGTCAGTCGGCGGGCGGCGGGCGGCAGGCAGGTGGGATGCTGCCGCCCGCTGGCTGCCAGGGGGAGCAGGTGGTGGGGCTTCAAGGGTGATGTGGGGACGCCAGCCACCAGGGCTATGTTCCGGAGGGGTTATTAAACGCTCGCCCGCAATCGGGCATTTCGGGTCCACTGGACCACCAGGGATACATTGGGGAGCTATTGCTGCCCGCGACCGGGCTGGTGGGGAGTACACTATGCCCGCGATCGACGGTGGGGTGGTGGTGGGATTTACAGTCGGCTGCCCACGATCCGCTGCAGGGGGGCACAGGGAGTGGGTTAGCCAGCCAGGTGGCAGCTGCTGCTGCTGCGCCTGCAATGCAGCAGCTCACCTGTGGGTGACCCTTGACTTAAGCCTTTTTTTTTGGCTCAAAGTTGTGCAGGCGCAGGTTGGGGGTTGTGCCTGCACAACTCTGCACAGCCCGGCTGAATATCGGGCTGTGCAGTTTATGCATGGTACCTCCCCCACCAGTTCAGCATGCATTCATTTGCATTGCGCTGTTGCTCAGCCTGTTTTCAGTGGTGCAACTGCCTCCTGCTGAATATCGCAGAATGGAGCAAGTTCGGACTTGCGCAGGCACAACCCTATTGCGCATGGCGCAACCCTTTTAAATATCCGGCCCAGTGTGCCTTGTAGAGAGAAAAGAGCAGTCCCTTCCTTGTGGGCTGGCTAACCTCAAGGCATCCAGAAGGCCTAATTCTCCTAAGACCCTGTGAAGGGTTTGTCTGGACTTGGACAAAATACTTTTGGCCTTAGAATTCAATCTATCCAGTAATGGATCCATGGCTTCATTAAAGTCTCCTCCCAAAGCAACCTAATAATAGAAACATAGACTTTGACGGCAGATAAGGATCACTTGTCCCACCCAGTCTGCCCATTTCCCTACCTACTGGATAAGCTGCAGATTCTAGTTAACCAACAGCCTACTTCCTGCAACCCCCCCCCACTATAATTGCCTTATGTCTGTCCCATGCATGTTTGAATTCCTCCACTGTTTTAGACCCAACAACCTCCTAAGGAATGCTGTTTGAATTTCCTCACATTACCCCTGAGCCATCCCCCCTCTATCTTTAAATTGTGCCCCCTTGTTCTTACACATCTCTTTTTCTGAAAGATACTACCCTCCTGGACTTTGTTGATTCCCTTGAGGTACTTGAAACTTTTTATCATGTCCCCCCAGTCCCTACTTTCATCAAGAGTATATATATTAAGCTCTCTCCGTCTCTCTTCATATGGTTTCTGCTGCAGACCCTGAACCATTTTAGTTGCCCTCCTCTGGACTGCTTTCATCCTGTCTATGTCCTTGCGTAGATGAGGTCTTCAAAACTGCACACTGTACTCCAGATGGGGTCTCACCAACTGTCTGTATAGAGGGATAACCACTTCCCTTTTTCTACTTGTGATGCCCCTTCCTATGCATCCCAGTATCCCTGTGGCTCTTCTTACTGACTTTTCACATTGCTTACTCACCTTTAGGTCATCTGATATGACTACCCCCAGGTCCTTTTCCAGTTTTGTTGTTGTTAGTACCTCCCCTGCTATTGTGTACTCTTCTCCTGGGTTTTTGTTTCCCAGGTGCATTACTTTGCACTTCTTTGCATTGACTCTAAGTTGCCATATGTCTGACCATTCCTCCAACCTTGCCAAGTCCCTTCTCATCTTTTCTACCCCCTCTTGTGTATCAACTCTGTTACAGATCTTTGTGTCATCTGCAAAGAGGCATACCTTTCCCTCCAGACCCTCTGCAGTGTCACCTATAAAGATGTTAAAGAGGACTGGACCCAGTACTGAGCCCTCAGGTACTCCACTAGTAACCCCCTTTTCTTCAGAATGTGGTCCATTCACTATTACCTTCTGTGTCGTGTTGTGCAGCCAGTTTGCTACCCAGACTACCAACCTGGGACCCACTCCCAGGCTGGCTAACTTGAATATAAATCTTTTGTGCGGGACTGTGTCAAATGCCTTGCTAAAGTCTAGGTAGGCCATATCCACAGCCCCTCCCTGGTCTATTACTTTGGTCAGCCAGTCAAAGAAATCAATTAGATTCATCTGACATGACCTTCCTGCTGTAAATCCATGCTGCTTTGGGTCCTGTGCCCCGCTGGCCTCTAGGTACTCAACAATTCTTTCTTTCAGAAGTGATTCCATCATTTTCCCTACCACTGAGGTCAAACTTACAGGTCTGTAGTTTCCTGCTTCTGCCTTGCTCCCACTTTTGTGAAGGGGAATCACATCTGCTCTCCTCCAGTCCTCAGGTACCACCCCATCCTGCCATGATTTGTTAAAAAAGCGTGGTCAGTGGCGTCACTAGGTCCTCCCTTAATTCTTTTAGGATTCTGGGGTGAATCCCATCAGGCCCCATTGCTTTGTCCACCTTGAGTTTTAGGAGTTCTTTCAGGACTCCTAGTAGCCCCTAGAGCTCTTAGTAGCAGACTAAGTTTTTGGAAAAAATACTCTTGATGAGAATTGTGGGTGTAGACATTACAGACTGCGATATTTTTCCTGTACAATGACCCTGATAGAATTTGGAATCTCTCCTCCAGATCTGTAACATGCAAATGCTTAATGAAATTTACCCCCTTTTTAATTAAGATAGCTACCCCTCTTTTTTTAAAGAGAAACAACTGTATTATACGCTCACTACCCATCCCCTGACTAGTTTATCAGCTTCAGTAAGAAGGAGATGTGTCTCCAGTAATAAGCCAATATCTGCCTTATGCTTTTTAAGATGATTCAGTAGTCGACTTCTCTTAATTGGGGAACCCAGACCCTCCACATTCCATGATATCAGACTGACTGCACTCATTTTAAAAATATACAAACATACAAAGAAGCCAGCAGAAGAAGGCAATTTGGTCTGTCTGATCTGCTCTTATTGCAGGGTCCACAGTTTGAGCTACTGTCCCTGACCTCCCTCCCCACTCCTCCCATCCTTCCTACCCATGGTCCTTACCTTCCCCCTATGCCTATTCCAGCCTCTCTTAAAGCTGCCCACCGTCTTCAGTGAGATGACCTCTTCCGGCAGTGCATTCAAAGTGTCCACCACCCCTCTCTGTGAAGAAGTGCTTCCTCTTCTCCCTTCTAAACCTCCCACCCTCCAGCTTAAGACTGTGCCCCTTCGTGTTATGGTTGCCATTCAGCTTAAAGAGACTCTCCTTATCAACCTTATTTATCCCTTTCAAGTACTTGAAGGTCTCAATCATGTCCCATCTCAATCTCCTGTCTTCCAGGAAGTATATATTCAGTGCCCGCAACCTCTCCTCATATGTCTTACCCTGCTGACCCACTATCATCTTTGTAGCCCTCCTCTGGACCGTCTCCAGCAGGTTAATGTCCTTTTTGAGGTGTGGGCACCAGTACGAAACTCCATGCCCTAAATGTAGTCTTACCAGTGACCTGTACAAGGGCAGTATAACCTCCGCTCTCCTACTGCTAATTCGCCTAGATATGCATCCCAGCATCTTGTTTGCCTTTGCTGCTGCTTTCCTGCACTGCATGGAGTGCTTCAGGTCACTAGTGATCATCACTCCCAGGTTCTTTAACTCCTCTGATGCAGATACTCAGACTCCACTCAGGTAGTACTCTGTCCTGGGATTCTTGGCTCCAATATGCATAACTTTGCATTTCTAGGCATTGAAGTCAATCTGCCAAATCCTGGACCACCTCCCCAGCTTTTCCAGATCTTCCAGTAGGTCCTGTATCCCTTCAGCTGCATCCACTCTACTGCAGAGATTGGTGTCATCTGCAAATAGGCACATTTTGCCCTTAATGCCATCCCCAGTGTCACTGATGAAGACATTAAGCAACACCTGCCCCAGCACCAAGCCCTGCGGGACCCCACTGGTTACCTCTCTGGTGCCAGATAACTCTCCCCCTCACAACCACCCTATGGGTTCTTTCTCTCAGCCAGTTTTCTACATATCTGGCTGTCTTTTCCCCAACCCCAAGATCCACCAACTTCTTGATCAACCTTTTGTGGGGCACAGAGTCAAAGGCCTTGCCGAAATCAAGATAGATGATGTGTACCACTTGGCCCCTGTCTACTGTCTTAGTGACACAGTCAAAGAAATCAATCAGATTTGTTTGACATGATCTCCCCCCCACCATGAACCCATGTTACCTGGCATCCTGGAGACCCCAATGTCACTGATGAAGACATTGAACAACACCGGCCCCAGCACCAAGCCCTGTGGGACCCCACTGGCTACCTCTCTGGTGCCAGACAACTCTCCCCTCACAACCATCTTCTGTGTTCTGTCCCTCAGCCAGTTTTCCTCCCATCTGGCCATCTGTTCCCCAACCCCAAGATCCACCAACTTCCTGATCAACCTTTTGTGGGGCACAGAGTCAAAGGCCTTGCTGAAATCAAGATAGAGGATGTTTACTGCTTGCCCCAGTCTACTGTCTTAGTAACACAGTCAAAGAAGTCAATCAGATTTATTTGACATGCCCCCCAATGAACCCATGCTACCTCGCATCCCGGAGACCATGCTGCTCTAGATATTCCACCAACCTTTCCTTTAGTATGGTCTCCAAGAACTTACCCACAATGGAGGTCAGAATGACTGGTCTGTAATTCCCTTGGTCATCCTTGGGACCACTTTTATGGAAGGGCACTACATGTGCTGTTCTCTAGTCCTGTGGTATGATGCCTGACTCCAGTGAGCTATTAGAGTAATGAGCTATGAATGAGCGTGGTACATCCAGTAGACCAGAACTTGGTTTGATTCTCTCAATCTCCACTTGCATACTGTGTGATTTTGAGCAAGTCACTTAACTGCCCAGTGCTCCCACGACATCCCTGAAAACAGGCACTTGTGCCTATTGGACCTTACCCGGTTACCAAAGACTAAAAAAAAATCCAAGATTCTGGTCTTAGTTGGGATGCTTTCTCTGCCCATATCCAACTGGAACCACACTGTGCAATGGTCACTTTCTCCCAGTGGCTCCTTGACCATTATTTCCTGTATATGCTCCCCATTTGTGAGCACCAGATCAAGAATTGCCTCAGCTCTTGTTGGGTCAGTGACACCCTGAGTCAGGAACCCACTCGGCAGTCCTTCCAGGATCACCTGACTCCTAACACATGTTGTGGATGATATGTTCAAGTCCACCTTGGGCAGGTTGAAGTCCCCTACAATTGCCACCTCTCCTTTCCCCACAGCTTCCAATATTTGTGAGCTCAGTTCCCTGTCCCTAAACAAAGAAAAATATGTAACTAATTGCTATGTATATCCTAACCAGCTGTAGTATAGAAAGATTTAAATTCCTTAACCAGAGAAAATGATCTCAACCTTGAACAATAAACAATGTCAAGTTAAAGAAAACACACAATGAAAAATTAATAGAGATCAGTAAATAAAACCAGCATCAACTGACATCTATTTCAGATATAAATAAAACTTTAAGATCGTGCTGTAGTAAAAGAGAAAAACACACACACACACACACACACACACACACACACACACACACACACAGAAGTGTTTTGAGGAGAGATGCAAAGAGTCCACAGCGAAAGTGCAAAGAACTTCTCAATGTGGAGCAACATACTTCTAAGACAGCATGTATCCAGTGACTCACCATAAGTAATTGATAGTTCAAGCAACCTTCGGTTAAGTGAATTAGGGTATGCACTAATGTGGGAAAAACAGATATTCACTAATGACCAAGTGTAATATCATAAGGCAGATGTACCAAATCTGGATGCATTCAATGAAAATAATTGAGTGGCCTCCTTCATCTAAGCCTCCCCACATCAGCTGAGAACCATCTTAAGGCGGTAGTTTATGGCCTTCCCCATCCACACTGATAGCTTGGGTTTTTTATTTTATATACATAAAAGGTCCCCTGAGTCCCAAACCTGAAGCCAAAAGGGAACCCGAGGCAGCAAGTGGACTAGTATAAAGCCAAACAGGGATAGTAGATAATTGGAGAAATGTACCCCTAGAGTAGTTATACTTGTTCTGCATGCCACTGGCCAGTAGTCCACACCCCCAGCTACTTACCACAGTCAATGCCACCTGTCTCAGCATAACCAAGGCCTGGTTCCATAAGACCTATCATTTAACAAAGCACACCTTTTTTTCCAGGTATTTTTCCTCCTCAATGGGTACGTCACCTAGCTCTTTAGTTGAAATGTCACACTGTGAAGCCCAGTTAGCGGAACTTTACCCCGAAGAGTACTCCAGTGTACAGCCAAACTGGCAATATCAAGAACATGACTGATAACAGGCTTCGACAATACAGATTTGGGGGCGTGAACTAAGGATTAAGCATGGTGATATGAATAATGAAAGAAAGCCCAAGTGCTGCCCCTTAGTCCTTTCCGGAGCATCAGAGAAAAAAAAATTCTATCAAAGTAGCGCAGAACCATTTTTTCTAATAAAAAAAATTCTAAGACATCTGAATTGGAATCCGCCTTGTCCCACTTAACATTGTAACAAAGCACCTGATGTGTGGGCTGCCCTGCTTCCTTTTGTTGGGACTGCTTTCATAAAAATGAATACGTTATATATGAACACTGTACTAGAAGGCCCAGCTGTAACTTGCAAGCCGACCTTTTGGCAGAAAACACTCACTATTCTCCTTACAGCAAATATGTGTAAAGCTTGTTGTCTATACTCCATAAAGAGTGCAAATGGGGATCTCTTGCTCTACCAAGGTAGTTTCCCTATCAGCGATTGCATGACTAGTTCCCAGAAGTTCTTAAATGTTCCGCTCACAAAGCCATACAAACAGGAGCAATACTGGAACAAAACGTTAACATCTGAGAGACATATGCATACATTAATTTAAAAAAAAAGCAATATTAAATAGTTTCAGTGCACAACTGTATCACCAACCCATTTCCTGTAGTAAGTGTTGGCCAATCAAAAACCTTACTGCAACTCCGAAGTTCAGAGGACATGTTAGACAAAGTTCAGCACTCATGTGGTCAGTGAGAGAGACTCCTCGGTTCATGGTGATGAATTTGGGGGCTCCACAAACATATCTAATACAGGACTAACGGGACCTTGCAGACAATCAGGTATGTTGGAGAAAAAAAAGAGTCTTTTGCATAGGGGAGTTGCTGCTGATCGGATCTGGTGATCAGTGTGATAGAGAGAGCTGTATTTTTCAAGGAGGCAGGGCAAGACTTATTAGATTTGCTCTTGAGAACTGACTGGGCCTTTCTATTGAGCTTCGTTAAACAGGTTAAAGACTTTGGCCTCATTTGTGATCTTTCAGGAAAACATGCAGAGCTTCTGGGTGTAGATTTAAAAAAACAGAATTCGTGTAGGTTTTGCAGTGGCTTTGCCAGTAGCACTCGAGCTGTTGGGGAATCTGCTGTACGATGCTGAGGCTTGGTTCGTGTCTGTGGATCCGTCTTGTCATGTTCTGCCCTCAAAGTTCCATTGTTGACAGTTGGGAACCCAGCTTTTTTTGAAAATTGAAAAGGCCTGTCAAGATTTGTATTTCTAACTTCGGGCCAAAACTTATATACAAAGTCCCATGCATCCTTGGAATTGTCAAAAGCATGAAATCCCCCATCTTTTGAGATAATTAGGACAGCAGGATATTTTACATAGTAATGAACATTTAAGCACTGTAACACAGAACGGATTGCCCCAAAAGCCTTCTTCTTTTCAACAACCTCCAAAGAAAATTCCTGAGAAAAAAAGATTCTGTCTTGGCCCCAGTTCAAACCTTTTCTTTGCCTAGCCACTGCCAGGATTTCCTCTTTAACTGAGAAATGGAGGAATTTTACAATGATTGGCCTGGGTTTTTGACCTTGCTTTGGGATCACCCTGGGGAACCTGTTCACTCTTTCTATCTCCAAGGGCCAGGGCAAGCTGTAGTTCAGGATCAAAGGAATAAAATCTTGTAAAAACTGAGACATGTTCTCCCCGTCAGCATACTCGGGGACCCCCACAATACGAATATTGTTCCGCCTACTTCTGTTTTCCTGGTCGTCTATTTTGGTAGCTAAGTTTTGTATTTTTGATTTGTTATTTTCCCCCAGATCCTCAACTTTGCAAAGCATTTCTTCAATAAAAGATGGCATTTCATCTAAGACATCGATTCTAACAGCTGTTCCTGTTTTTTTTCCTTATTTCAGCCCCTTCTTTCATATCTTTAATATCTACTTTAATGGACCTAAACATTTCTTTAATGTAGTCCATGTCCTCGAAACCAATCTTGCCCAATTTGTCCACTTTTTCTACTGTTTTAGCATTGCCATGGTTGCCATTATGAGGAGGAGAGACCCCCAATGACCCAGGTGATGTGCTCGCTCTGTATCTGCTGTGGTTTGGCATCGCAACGTTTCATCTAGTAGTATAACTGTCAAACTGATGAAAATGTAAAAAATGCACCAATCTGCTTAAAATGTAAAACTATTGTACCCAGATAAAATCGGAGTAGTTAGCGATACTTTTCCAACTTATTACCAGCACTTTAAACTTTAAAATAAAGAAATTATCATAATCGGTGTGAGAGCAAATGAATCAGGCTGCCATGTCCTCTAGAGTGCAACCTTCAGAAGGGCTGACTTGGACTGTATGAGGGAACTGGTCAGGAATAGGTTAGTAGGGGTGCAGGAGAGATGGGGGATAATTAAAGGGGCCGTTCTTGAGCCATTTAAAGTATGCATAAAATCACAGTAACAAAGAAAAACAAATTAAAGAGACCACTGAGGTTCTCAGCAAGGGTCAGGGAAAGCAGTAAGGGCCCAAAAGAAAGCCTTCTATAAATACAAGGAAAAGCAAGGGCAGGTAGAATGGGAGGATTATCTATAGAAAAATAGGGAAGGAAAGAGGGCCGTTAGGGAGGCCAAAGCAGACACAGGGCTGTGTATCATGGGGGGGGGGGGTCAGGAACAGGGAAAAACAGTTTTTCAGATATATTAGTGAAAAAGGGTAAAAAAGTGGGGGAATTGTAAGTCTAGTTGAGGTGGGTAGGGTGATAGAGGAGGATGGGCAAAAGATTGCCATCTTAAATGACTACTTTTGCTCAGTTTTCACTAAGGAGGACAGCATGGAAATGAGACAGCCATTGTTTACTGGTGAAAGGGTTCTGAAAAGACTGGCTGCCCTTAAGATGTAGTGGATAAGGCCCTGGGACCAGATGGGTTGCATCTGAGAATGCTCAGGGAATTAGCCGCGGAGCTGGCTGAACCACTGGCATGCCTGTTCAACAGCTCACTTAGGTCTGGGGAAGTTCCAAGGGATTGGAATGTGGCAGACATTGTACCACTTCATTGTTGGGGGGGGGGGGAGACAAGGAGCAACCAGGGAACTACAGGCCTGTCAATCTAACCTCTATTGTAGGGAAGCTGATGGAGTCACTGATCAAAGAGGACCTCATAGACTACCTGGAGATCTACAAGCTCCAGGACAGTAAACAGCACAATTTTGTGGCTGGAAAATCTTGTCAGACTAACCTGATAGTTTTCTTTGACTGGGTGGGAAAAGAATTAGGCAATGGCCATGCAGTTGATCTGCTCAACTTAGTCTTCAGCAAGTCTTTTTATTCAGTACCTCACAAATGATTGCTCAAGAAGAAGAAAGACCTGGCTGCAGCAAAACCCATAGTGAACAGGGTGGGTAACTGGCTAGAGAGGAGGCAGCAGAGGGTGGTGGTCAGTGGGGCTAAATCAGAGGAGAGAGAGGTTATGCGTGAGCTTCCACAGGGATCAGTCCTGGGTCTGGTCCTCTTCAACATGTTCATCAGTGATATTAGAGAAGGAATCCAGGGCAGGTTGTGTCTCTTCGCAGATGACGCAAAATGATGTGGGGGAGTGGACAGTGATGAGGGAACAAGGGAAATGCATAGAGACCAACAAAAGCTAGATGGGTGGTCAAAGGTCTGGCAGTTAAAATTCAATGATAAAAAGTGCAAGGTAATGCACCTAGGGAAAAAGAACCCCAAGAATGAGTACTGGATGGGAGGAGAAGATTTAAAACTACAGATGAGGAACGGGATCTGGGAGTTATCATTAGCAACTCATTTAAGCAATCTAGTTAGTGCAACAAGGCTATAGCAAAGCTAACAGGATGCTGGGATGTATTGGGAGGGGTATTGATAGCAGAAGAAAAGATGTAATACTTCCCCTCTACAAATCCCTGGTGAGGCCTCACCTAGGGTACTGTGCCCAATTCTCAAGTCCTCACCTCAGAAAGGATAAGGAGAGGTTGGAGACAGTGCAGTGCAGAGTAACTAAAATGATTCAGGGCCAGCAGGGCAGATCCTATGAGAAGCGCCTCAAGGCACTAAATATGTACTCACTGAAAACCAGAAGGGAGAGGGGAGATATGATAAAAACCTAGAAGTTCCTTAAAGAAATTAACGAAGTGAACTGTGGGGAACTATTTAGCCTGAATATCAATTCATGGTCACATGACTATGAATGGAACTTAACAGGAGGCAGGTTCAGGAGGGATGTGAGGAAATACTTCTTTACAGAAAGGATTGTGGAAACTTGGAACAATCTGTCGGCTGAGGTGGTGGGTGCAAAAACAGTCAGGGGATTCAAGCAGAGCTGGGACATAATGAAGGGAATAGTGGTTACCAGGGGTGACAGGACCAGGGAGGAGAATAGAGAGATGATGGGGAGGGTTAGTACCCTGGAGAAACAGTAGGTTCTAGGGATTATAGGGAACTTGGGCAGACTGGATGGACCTCTGGTCTTTTTCTGCCATCTTCGTCTATGTTTCTGTGTTTCTTTTGACATGGAACCACTGTGAGAAGATGACAACAAGGATGATTCTGGAAAGGGCTCCTCAAGCATAGCAGCCCAGTCTTATTGAACCATGAATAACTGAACTCACCTTGGGGCATCTGTGGTACTGTTGGATTCAGGGTTGTCATCGCCATATCCCAACTCCAGTCCTGTTAGGGTTAGAGATGTCAGCAACCTTCCCTCTCACACAGAGAACCCCTCTTTGCACTAGGGGTGAAGTGCTGACATTCCACGGGTGCTGATTTCTGTAGCATCGAACCTCTCTGGGGGGGACTGCCAGAGACACTGCTGCCACTTCTCCTGACCCCTCCCTTGTGGACTGTGTCTTAGGCCCTGTCCACACTGGGACTCTGCTAAAATCGTTTAAAAGGTTTGTGTCCAGATTGTAGCACAGTAAAAACCATAGTACAATCCATTCTCTAACACCATGCGCTAACCCTGCTCAGAAGTAGGCAAGAGAATGGTTTAAGAGCAGCACGGTTAGTGCCTGGAAACTCCTTCTGGCAAAGCATGGTTTCGGAACACAGTCTGGATGCTCTGACATCCATGCTTAAACTTGGTGAGCGAAACAATTTTTGTAAATGTTTCTAAGTCAAGCAAGTAGCGTGCACAGGGTGTTAGGGTTTGGCGCCTTTTTCATCTACTCAGTTGGACAAAGCATGCTATTTGGTGTTCTCCCTCCCAGGCTGTATCCTCTCACTTCTTTTGAAGCCTTCCCCCTCATTCTAGATTGACTAGAAATGTGGTTTCCCTTCCTGGAACCTTGTTTCCTCCATGGTTGCTCAGCCAATATTTCGCCCTGTTGATGACCTTGTCTTGAAATTATTTTTATCGAGCAATATATTTTGACCTGAACTAAACCTTGGTCGCTGGGTATACTCTTGGACTCCTAATTTTATACCTGGCTGTCCTCTGTCCACACTTGTTTTACAGGGACAGACCCCACAGTAATCTGGCCCTTTCTCGGGTCCTGGCTGTCTCCCTTAGCTCTGCCTTGGGCCATGCCTCCTTGTACCCAGCAGGATGCCCTCCTTCCTTCATACCCTCTTCCCTGGCTAAGGAAGCTAAGTTTCAGCTTTTCTGTCCCGCCGTGAGTGCTGCCTTGCAGTGCCCTCTGAATTCTCTTCAAACCCATGCAGAGAATTTCTGGTTCATCTGTGCAACAAATCTTTCACCTGGTTTGGACCAACTATTCTAAACGAACTGGCTGGCATTGTCAAAACAGCACACAATGTAAGGCATTTTAAACAACTTTTAACAAAACTGTACATTATGAATGTTAAACGTCAATGTATGAAGTGAATATAGCATTGCATGTGCTGCATTTTATCATGTATTTTATGTTTTTTTATAGGTAAGGTGTGACTGAAAAGTGGCTGTACCCAGTTCACTTCCTGGTTAAAAATCAAAAGTCAAAAAATCAGAAATCAAATCTGGGATCCCTCACTCTGATTTTTTACTCAGGCTACCTGTTCTACCAACCTTAAGGTCTTGTGCTCAGGTGACTTTGCTGTCCCCTTTTTCTCTCTCACCCACTCGTACCTTTCCGGCCTCTTGGTACCTAGTTCAAGAAGGTGACCCAAAATCCTCTGCTCCCCTGTTGTTTTTTTAGACGTAGGTGTCCTTTTCCACTTTTCCCTGTCTGACTCCATTTTTCCAAAGTCAATTACAATTGCCTCTCTAGAGCCATTTCCATGAAGCGGAGTGCTGGGAGACTGCTGTAGCACATTGGCAGCCTGGATTTTGCACCAAGCCCAGGACTTGAGGAGTGGAGGATGGCAGGGAAGGCTAAGAGCATCCATGCAGATGCTTTCTTCCTAGGTGGGTAGGCTAGAAAGGGCTGCTCTAATGGGGAGGTGTGGTGGTGGTGTGCTGTTGATGCTGAAGGTGACCATGCAGTATTAGGCATCCCACAAGGCAGTCATGAGTGTGTCCCTCATCCAATCAGGGGAGGGAGGTGGACAAAATTGGGGAAATCACCTTCCATTGGATGGATGATGGTGCCACGGCAGACAACTGGCCACTTCCAACAGGAACACAAATACTCTGGCTCCTTCCCTCCTAACAGTGTGCCACCAACCGGATTCTACTCTCCCTGGCATATGTAAAGGGTCCTGCAGAAAGGGAGTCCCACCTCAGGGGCTAAGTCAAGGAATCATGGGGCCACTCAGAAGAGGGTATGAATGATGCAGGAAATTAGTGCCAGTAGTGGAGTCTGGGGATGGACAGTGGATCAAGCCAACCATGCAGCCTAGTTCCAGGTACCACCGCTCAGTATGGCTCACATTGGATATGGGCAAGGAAGGAGTGGAATCTGGCACAATAGTGCTGGACTTCTGGAGGGCCGACTTTAGGAGGATGGGGGAAGTGGTAAAAGGGTACCTGGCCAGAATTCAATCTAGTATGGACACTAACCAGGGGTGGGAGCTCATAAAGCTGGGGATAGTGGAGGCAACCAAAACCTGCTGCAAAGCTCAGAGCAAGAAGGCTAGGGCTAAGAAACCAATCTGGTTGAGCAAGGAGGTCATGGAAAAGGTTAAGGAGAAAAAGAGCTGCCTTAAGGAAGTACAAGAAAACAGGGAGGAGTATTTGACAGAATCGAAGGAGGTGACAAGGGCAGTAAGGGGAGCCAAAGCATCTACGGAACTCGGCTGGCACAAGGCATTAAGAAGGGGGAGAAGGACTTCTTTAAGTACATCAGGGAGAAAAGGAGCTGTAAGGACCACATAGTAAGGATTAGGAAGGAGGGGGTTGGGTGAAGCAGGGTCTGAAAAGGCGGAAGCACTAAATGAGTACTTTGCTCAGCATTTACTAAAGAGAAGAGGGGGTGACACCCAAGGTGGGAGAAAGGGCAGAAGCGGGGGGAGTGGTGACAGATGGGGAAATCATGGAGAGCAGAGTTCGAGAGGGTTTGAAGGCACTGAGGGTGGACAAGGCGCTAGGCCCAGATGGCATCCACCCCAAGGTACTGAAGGAGCTGGCAGAGGTCCTTGCAGGACCTTTGGCAGACCTATTTAATGCCTCACTACATTTGGGGTGTGTACCTCAGGACTGGAGGATGGCTCATGTGGTGCCCCTCCACAAGAGTGGCCCCAAGGATGAACTTGGAACCACAGACCAGTGAGCCTCACATCCATCGTGGGTAAGCTAATGGAGACTATCCTGAAGGAGAGGCTGGTGGCCCCCCTAGAGGCCAAAGGACTACAGGACAGCAGACAGCATGGCTTCATATGTGGCAGATCCTGCCAAACCAACCTGGTCGAGTTCTATGACTGGGTAACTAGGCAACTGGACAGGGGCCATGCAGTGGATATTATGTATCTGGACTTCAGTAAGGCATTCAACTCAGTGCCACATGGAAGGCTGGGAAGGAAGTTAGCAGGCACAAGGGCGGGTGCAAAGCTGGTGAGATGGGTAGGAAACTGGCTGCAGGGAAGGCAACAGAGGGTGGTGGTGGGTGGGGAGCTCTCACACCCAAGGGCAGTGACGAGCGGTTTCACACGGCTCAGTGTTGGGACCAGTGTTGTTTTGGGATATTCATTGCAGACATATCATGGGACATCAAGAGCAAGATCAGTCTGTTTGCTGATGATACCAAGGTAGGCGCGGTGGTGGATGACCTAGGGGATGGCAGGGGTTGCAGGATGATCTGGCAAAGCTTGAAATCTGGTCAGACACCTGGCAACTGGGCTTTAATGCCAAAAGTGCAAGGTGCTGCATTCTGAGATGAAGAACCCAAGGAGGAGTTACCAGCTAGGGGGAGTGCAGCAAGCCCAGAGAGAGGAGGAGAAGGATCTGGGTGTGCTCATTACAGGGTCAATGAACAACTCGGCACAATGTAGGAAGGCAGCTGCAAAGGCCAACAAAATGCTGGGTTGTATTGCAAGGGGTATATCCTCAAGGAGGGAGGAGGTGATTCTGCACTGTATAGGTCATTAGTTAGACCACACCTGGAGTACTGCATGCAGTACTGGCGTCCGTATCTGAAGAGGACATTGTTACGGAGGGGGGTGCAGCGCAGATTGACAAAGACGATCAAGGGACTGGGGACTTATCATATGAGAGGAGGTTGAAGGAGTTGAACATGTACTCACTGGAGGAGAGGACAGACGGGGTGACATGACTGAAACCTTTAAGTACATGAAAGGAATAAATAAGATGGGTACAGAGGGGCTGTTCAAAGTAAGGGAGGGGAGGGGAGGGCCACCAGGGGCCATGATATGAGACTGGAGCGAGGAAGGTTCAGGAGGGAGATGAGGAGACACTTTTTTACAGAGAGGGTGGTGACTGGGTGGAATGCGTTACTTGCTGAAGTGGTATGCAGTAGAACAGTGGACTGCTTCAAACGAGGATGGGATAGGACAAGGGGAGGGTTAATGAAGGGGAAGGGTGGAAGAGAGGGGCAGCTGCAGAATAAGGGGTGCTAGCTGCACATTCGAGCGGACTTGATAGACCTCTAGGCCTTTATCTGCTGGCAAATTTCGTATGTTCATATGTACATCTTTGGACTCATTTCCATTCCTCCCTTCTGTCCCTTCTGGGTGCCACTGTAACTCAAGCCATCCTTGAGTTGGTAGGCTGAGATGTGTGTGTGTGTGTGTGTGTGTGTGTGTGTGTGTGGAGGGGTCCACTAGACTACCATGGAAGTGACAGTGGGATCTTTACACCACTCAGACTAATGACAGGCAGGTGTGGTCCATTAGACTACCAGGAACATTACACAGAGTCCTTACACTACTCAGATTGGTCATTGGTAGGGGTCTACCAGACTACCAGGGAAGTGGCACTGGGATCCTGACACTGCTTGGGCTAGCGATCAGGGGAGGGTGCCACAAGACAACCAGGGAAGTGACACTGGGATCCTTTCACTGCTCAGACCAACAATCAGTGGGTGGATGGTCCACTAGATTACCAGAGAAAATTACATTGAGAGTTTTACACTGCTTGGACCAGTGATTAAGGGGTGGTGGGTCTACTAGACTACCGGGGAAGTGGCACTGATATCCTTACACCACTAGGACCAGCAGGTGGCAGATCTATTAGACCACCAAGGAAGTGGAATTGGGATTCTTATGTTGCTTGGACGAGCAATCGGCAGATCCATTAGACAACCAGACAAGTGTGACTGGGATCTTTACACTGCTTAGACCGGTGATGGGTGAATAGGGGTCCACTAGACTACCAGAGGAGTGGAACTGGAATCTCTATACCACTTATGCCGGCAGTTGAGGGAGTGGGCAGGAGACTAGACTGCCAGGAATATGGGGACTGGCTATCCCATTTGGGACATGCTATTTCCTTTTACTCCTGTAGGCCACTTTCCTGCAGGTGACTGTGTTGGCATAGCGCATAGCCACTATGTGTTGCAATCCCACACTTCCCATATTCAGACTAGCAACACACACTGATTGGAGCAGGCTGCCTGTCTGTATATGTCTTCCAGGTCAACCATGCGCTGTCTCACGGGCACCCTAATGGGTGCACAGCGCTAACAGCTGGCTCTAAACAAGGGACCCATAATCCTCTGCTTGTGATATCAAAATCATTACCTTGGCAACAGGTTGTGATTCAGTAAACAGTTTTATTCAAACAACACGAAGTCTTGCTGTATTCAGACATAATGCAGTTAGTCCCAGCACTTGAACTGCCCTGGAGAGAAAAGAGTTAACTCTATGCAGAAGCATAGAACGTTGAGCTCGAGGTCGGTTTTCAAACCTCTGTCTGTGGTACTTCCCAGTGTAACTGTCAGATTCTTTACTCTGCCTAACAGTGAAGTCGCTCCGGAGATTTTCTCTGCTTGGTTCGGTAAAAGTAAAGCATTTGGTTTAAACCGCACAATTTTTTTGTTAGTTTCGGATTTCCAGCTTCTGTCTACAGTACAGGTAGTGTGTAGATAGGTAGTAACTGCATTTTATTCTGTGAAAAAGTTGGAAATTGTTCCTTTTTTCGGTTTCTTTCTGGTCGGTCCGGTTTGGAACCGACCCATTCTGTTTACATTTATTTCTAGGATTAGAGTGGTGTTCCAGTACCGATCAGTTTCAAAAGAACCAAGGTTTTTTGGCGGTTCTTTTAAAAAGCCTGTGACACGGTTTATAACCGATTGGTTATTGTATTACCCAGCTTGAAAGCTGCAATAGGGTCATTGGTTAGGTTGGCCATGTCTGAGAAACCCAAGAAGAAATCCAGTCCCACTGGGTTTCAACACTGTACTGAGTGTGGGGAGGCCTTTGCTAAGGCTGGGGTCAGGTGGTGGTCCACCTCATCTGTGTTTATTGTCTGGGGTTTGACCACCTCAAGTCAAACTGCCAAATCTGTAAAAACTTTCCTAAATCCACTCTAGACAAAAGACTGAGTAGGCTGAAGGAAAGGGAGGCTGAGAAGTCCGTAAATCCGGATGGCCAGCCCGGTTCGGTTGTGGACGAACCTGAGGAGGTGCCTACTGTCCTAGGTGATACCTCCTCAGGCAAAAGGAGAGCCAACCCAAGGAGTCGGTTCCATCAAAAAATAAGCTTAAATCTGCCGGTTCGGATCCGGTATCGCACTCTCCAGCCATGGATGAAATAGCCAAAGCGATTAGCATTATTCAATTGTTTAGATCGTCGGTCCGTCGAACTGGTACTGCCGTTAGGCAGTCAGTTCGGTCGGATCTATCTCCTCTGGATTATGATCCAAGCACTTTTTATGAGGAGTGGGAAGGAGATGAAGACTATCCAGAGGATGATGATGATGACGATGACCAGCAGCGGGTCTGGGTGTGCCCACTGAACCGGACATCTCCCCAGACAGGCCTTCTGGTGCCTCTCCTCCCAGGCTCTCTGAGTCTCCTTCACATTTTCTGTTCTACAAAAAGGTGGCTGAAACCCTGCAGCTTTCCTTGGTTGAAGCTGCAGATGAGGATGAAAAGCCTGATTTTGTGGAAATGATGAACATCCCACAGTCCAAAGACTGTCTATCCCTCTTCATAAATCCTTGGGGAAACAGACACAAAATTTTACAAACCCCTAATTCAATACCCCCTGTGAATAAGAGAATGGACAGGAGGTATTTGTTATCAGGCTCAGCTGTGGAGTTCCTTTATAGTCATTGCAGCCATGTTGGGGTAGTGCAGGATGTAGCCTGTGACAGGGCTAACATTCCTTTGGCTTCACACACCCCAGGACTCCAGGAAAGTGGATGCCATGGCCAAAAACAGTATTTGGCATCCTCTTTGGGACTCAGACAGGCTACTTATATGGCATACACAGCCAGGTACCAGAAATCCAGATGGGATACAGTTCTGGAACTGGCTAAACAGGCCTCTCCCCAGCTAGCCAAGGAGCTGGAGGAGGTGGCTGCTGATGGAATTAAGGCATCCAAAATGCAATTTCATGCTGCTGTGGACTCCAACGATGTGGCATCTAGAGTCATGGCTACATCTATGTCTCTCAGAAGACATGCTTGGCTCAGATGTACTAGCCTTTCACAGGATACCTAATCTAGGGCTATGGATTTTCCTGTAGTAGGTAACTCTCTGTTTGGGGAGCAGACAGAGGCTTACATGAAGAAAATGAATGAATACAGGACCACGTACAGGAGTGCACAGGCCAAAGAAAGGCAAGCCACTCCGCACAAGCAGCAGTCTAGGGGCAGGAGCAGGCCCTTTCAAAGGCCTTTTTACCAAGCCTAGGCCTCCTCTCTCTTCCCACAGAAGGGGTTCTTCAGAGGGAGGGGCAAGAGGGGGATGAGCAGAACTGCTCCCTCCTCCTCTCAGTCTAAGGCTCCTGCCAAGCGGACACCCTGATGTGTCAGCCCGGGTCGACTCCCCATTTCCAGTAGGAGGCAGGCTGGCTTACTACTTCCAGGCCTGGAAGTCTGTGACCTCAGACAAGTGGGTCCTGAAAGTTGTAAGGCAGGGACTGGCCCTCAGCTTCAAAAGAATTTCCAAAAAAGAAGGCCAAGTCTTTTCCACCTGCATAACTCTCAGAAACCATTGCAATAGAGGCATAGGTTTCCTGTCTTCTAGCTCTCAGAGCTATAGAGAAGGTTCCTACTCAGCACAGGGGAAAAGGACTGTACTCCAGGCACTTCCTTACCCCAAAGAAACAGGGGAGTGGCGACCCATCCTACACCTAAGGTATTTGAACAAACACATTTCAAAGCCCAAATTCAAAATGGTAACTCTGGGAATAATCCTTCCCTCTCTAAGGCCAGGGGATTGGCTAGCATCTCTGGACCTCAAGGATGCCTACTTCCATATTCCTAGCAGGTGCTCCCACAAAAACTACCTCAAGTTCGAGTTGCCTTCAGGCCATTACCATTTCAGAGCTATGCCATTCGGCCTAACATCAGCTCCAAGGGTGTTCACAAAGTGCCTTGCAGTAGTGGTGGCTTACCTCAGAAGACAGGGTATCACCATCTTCCCGTATCTGGATGACTGGCTCTTAGTGGTTCAGTCACCTTTACAGGTCAAGTCAGCTCTTCAAACTACCCAGGACATACTCGGCTCCTTGGGGTTTCTTCTCAGTCTTCCAAAGTCTGTCCTCGAGCCAGTTCAACTTCTCACCTTTATAGGCATAGAGCTGGACACTGTACAAGCAAAAGTCTTCCTTCCCCTGGCAAGGGTGAAGACCCTAGTGGATCTCACTTCCTCCTTTCGACCTCAGGTCTCCCGCCCAGCATGACAGTTCCTCCATCTCCTGGGCCACACGGCAGCTTCCACAGCAGTGGTGCAGGGAGCAAGGTTCCAGATGAGGGACATTTAGTTTCATCTAAGGTCTTTTTGGTCTCAAAAAAAGGATTCACTTACCAAACTGATCCCAGTGACTTAGACTCTGGTCCAAGCTCTCCAGTGGTGGCTGAACCAGGACAACCTCAGACAAGGGGTTCCATTTCTCCCTCAAGTCCTATCAGTAGTTCTAACTACGGATGCTTCTCTCCTAGGGCAGGGAGCCCACCTGGGAGCCCTGACAGCTCAGGGGGTCTGGTCCCCACAAGAGTCACTCCTTCATACCAGTCTCCTGGAACTCAAGGCAGTTTTCCTAGCCCTGCAGAGCTTCTCAGATTCAGTCAAGGACAAGGTGGTCCAAGTCAGGACAGACAACACCACCACAATGTGGTACATCAACAAACAGGGAGGTACTCGGTCCTCAGCCTTGTGCACAGAGGCCATGAAGCTGTGGTCTCTGGCCTAGTCTCTTCAGACTTCTTTGGTAGCAGTTCACCTTCCAGGGAAGGACAACGTACTAGAAGATGCTCTGAGCAGAATTTCACAGGGACATTACGAATGGTCCCTGAAACCTCACATCCTGAAGGTCATCTTCTCCAGGTGGGGCACTCTGGAGATAGATCTCTTTGCAGCACCGGACAATCATCAACTTCCTCTGTTTTGTTGCAGACCTCCAGTCCTGGGGAAGGTTTCCCAGGATGCTCTCTTTCTGGATTGGAAAGGCAGGTTTCTTTATGCCTTCCCTTCCTTCCTTCTACTGTTCAGAGTTCTGATCAAGATCAGGACTCAACCCTGCACAGTGATACTGGTAGCTCCAGATTGGGCAAGACAGCCGTAGTATCCTCTACTGCTGTCCTTGTCAGTGTCACGGCCCCTGTCTCTGCCCAGGACATACAATCTCCTGTCCTCCTCCCAGGGGCAGATCTGGTACCCCAATCTCTAGTCTCTCAATCTCAAGGCCTGGCTCTTGAAAAGTTAGAATATGCAGCACTACATCTTTCTCAGGGAGTTCTGGATATTCTGAAGGTCTCCAGAAAGCCTTCCACTAGAAAAACTTACAACTCAAAATGGAAAAGGTTCAGTATTTGGTGCTCTCAGAAAGGCATCCTGCCTGATTCTGCAGACATTTCCACTACCTTAGACTATCTAGTTTATCTGAATGGTCTAGGCCTTAGGCCTGCCACTCTGAAGGTTCATCTAGCAGCTGTCTCTGCATTCCTCTTAGCAGGGAAGGGCTCTTCCCTGGCATCTCATCCTGTTTTCAGAAAGTTTTTTAAAGATCAGGTTCACATTAACCCTACCTTTAAGGAGCCCACTCTGCCTTGGGATCTTAATGTCTGCATAGCTCAGCTTATGCAGTCACCCTTTGAACCTCTGGCTTCGGCTGAATTGAAATACTTGACCTGGAAAACTGTGTTCCTGGTAGCTATTACTTCTGCCAGGCAGATTAGTGAGTTACAGGCTCTGCCAGTTGAACCTGACTTCATCTCCTTCCACAGGGACAAAGTAGTCCTAAGAACCAATAGGAGGTTTTTGCCCAAAGTGGTATCGGATTTTCATCTGAACAAGTCTATATCTCTCCCTGTGTTTTTCACTGATCATTCTTCTTCAGGTGAAAGAAGGTTACACAGTCTGGATGTTAAGAGGGCCCTTAGCCTTGAGCATACTAAGGCACATAGAAATGACTGTCTTCAATTGTTTCTCACTTATGATGAAGTGGGGATAGGTAAGCCTACCACTAAATTAACTATCGCCAGGTGGATTGTTTCTTGTATACAATTCTATTTTGACAAGTTGGGTAGAACGCCCCCTTCAGGCCTGAGGGCTCATTCAACTAGGGGTACAGTTGCTTCTCTAGCTGTGGCCAGAGATATACCTTTGTTAGAGATCTGTAAAGCAGACACCTGGAAAACAGTACATACTTTTACCAAGCATTGTTCCCTGGACATCCAGGCTAGGAGTGATGCTAGGTTTGGCACAGCAGTACTGCACAGCCTCTTCCCAAAGTAGGTTCTGCATTCCCTCCTCCATAGGGAACTGCTTGGTAGTCTGCATTATGTCTGAATACAGCAAGACTTCATGTTGTTTGAAGAAAAAATTACTCACCATAATAATGTTGTTTTTTCTAATGGAGTCTTGCTGTATTCAGACCTCCCCCCTGCCTCCCCTCTCAGAACCTGTTTTTTTGGAAGTGGGCTGGCAAGTACAGTATTGCACCTCAAGGGTGTACCTTGTACCCTCCCTCTTGGGTGGGGTGGATGTTGTTATTATTTTTCTGGTGTTTTATACTTAAATATTGTCATTTCCTTTCCTTCTTGGGTTCTCGACTTGAGTCTTTTGGGCCCAAAAATAATTTTTTGCCCTTTGGCTATATGTTGAACAATTTCCATACTATAGTATGTTAGTTAGTGCGCTCATAAGAATCTGACGGTTACACTGGGAAGTACTACAGACAGAGGTTTGAAAACTGAGCTTGAGCTCAACGTTCTATGCTTCTGCATAGAGTTAACTCTTTCATCTCCGGGGCAGTTCAAGTGCTACGGCTAACTGCATTATGTCTGAATACAGCAAGACTCCGTTAGAAGAAACAAGATTACTATGTGAGTAATTTTTTCTTACTTCATGGCAGGTACAAGCAGTGGGAACAGGTGAAGTCTAAGCGGAAAAGATTATGTTTTGATGACAATGTCTTCAATGATAAAAAGTGGAAGGTCCAGTAATTCTAATTTCTGGGGACATTTTTGTGTAACTGAGTTCTGCTGATGCCAGATACAAACTTATTTTTTCAAAATCAGAAAATCACTAACTTCTAAATGTTTTTGTTTATTGGACCTCTCTCGGCTACAGTTCTGCTACATTTTGGCTTTTTTTCTGGACCACCATAATCTGGTACTTGCTTTAGCCTAGGATTTATCTCTGCTGCTGTCATCAACTTGGGAGTCCTATCCTCCGACAGGTGTCCAGTTTTGATGAATGCCCTCTGAACCAGAGTCACTGGTCCTTGGGGAAAGAGGCTTAAACAACAAAATGCAGTAAGACTAGTTCCCTGAGTCAGGGTCAATTATCCTTGCAGAGACACTTGCAACATAGCACACCCAGTAAGTCAGCCTCTGAACCAGCGTTAGTTTTCCTTGAAAGCAGTGCATGAACAGGCAATGACCCTCAAATTAGTCAACTGTCCAAGGAAATAAACACATTTTAATAACTGAACATCCACCCCAAAAATAATTGTTTCAAGGCTTTCCAGTTATTTATCTTTGTAGACCACTTAGAAAATGGTCTAAGAAAATCCCGGGCTCTGACTGGCTGCTAGCCCTGGCAAAGTGGGCATCTATCAGACCACAGATATCAGGTATTGAATGTGCCAGTCCCAACCAACCTGATTACCAGTATCAAGGTGCCAGTGGAATTTTCATATTAAAATGCCCGCCATTTTGTTGTCTCGCTTAGCGAGAGCTGAGACCCAACCCCAGTCCTCCAGCCATTCCCCCGCTCTCTCCTCAGCAGAATCCCTAAAAAAATTAATAAAAAAGAAACACATTTCTGGATGGCAAATCGCATTGTTACCTCACTCCAACTCTTACTCCCAAATTACTACATCGTTACCACTGTTCTCCAGTAGCACCATAACTGCTGAAATCACATCTAACCAGCACTGCAGTCACTTCAGATGCCTGACTTGCTCTCAAGTGATGCTAACTTATACATTCCACTGGCAAATAGAAAGGCAGAATAAATTAAACACTGCAAACCTCAGATCCATTTTTTTCTTACTTATTATATTTCCCTCTTAACTGCCCCCGTCGATCCACTCATTCTGATCTCTCACACCCAGACAACCACTGTGGCATCTGCTCCTAGAATGCTGGGCTGCTCTGGTCCTTTCTAGAGGCAAGGATGACCCCCCAGGTGGGTCGAGGAAGGTTCCCCCTTACCTTCCTGACTTCAGAGGAGTGCCTGAACAGTGGAGTCTGCCCTTGGTTCGGTAGCTTGGGTGGCTGGAGACAGCGTCACCTAGGCGCGACGGGGGATGTTTCCTCTTTTCTTGTGACCACCCCCTGCTGGTGTCAGCACACAAGGAAAGGAGGGCCAATGGGACAGGAGTGCGCTGGGACGTGGCTCCGCCCTGGGCTCTTGGCCAACGTCAGCCCCTCCCATTCTCTTGTTGCTGCCCCGACTGCACTGCCAATACCCAGGTTCACCCAGGAGATGGCAGTAGAATGGCGGGGCATATGTGAAACCCTCCCCAGAGAGGGAGAGCCACCGACTGGTGCTCAATCTCTCTCTCCCCCCTGACGACCCCCGGCAACCCGAGTCCGTTACCGAACCCGGGTCACCGGGATCCATTTTTTTAAATAAAAAAGAAATGAATTTAGCACTCTGCTTACTTTTGGGTGTCAAGACCTCCTGCATGACATAACGTCTGGACCTTCCATCTGACTGGACTTTAAAAAAAAAAAAAATTCAACCGGTTTGCTACTGAGCTGGAAAACAGGATGCATCCCACCTACTTAAAACACTGAGACTGAAGTGGGAGAGAGGGAATCGGGACTGAAGTGGTGGAAGGGGAGTGGAACTGGGAAGTAGGGGAAGTGAAGTTGGAGACTGCTGTAATCATTGTAATAGCTACAGCGCCATCTACTGCCAATGCCAACACTATGCAGTCCTGTACTACTTTACACAAAAATTATTTTTTTTTATTACTTATTATTACTTTTTTTTACACATTTTGAACTTTATTAAAACATTTTTTGTAAATCAACCTCAAACCCATTTTCTAAGTACAATAATACCTGACTGGGTGGGCAGTATTGGCCAATACTGGACCTTCCAGGGGCCATAAGGCCCCTCACCTGCGGCTTTGGGTCTCATTACAGCCCTGGGTGGTACAGTATTGCCCAATACCACCCACCCTGTTGGGTATTGTTGCCTGCATATCCGCTATAGGGGATATTTTTTTTCTGCTATGCCCTCAAGCCCTTTTTAACAGCAAAATCCCTAGGAAACTGAGGCCTTAAGAGCCATGTGAACTGTGCAGCCACATACCAATTTTTTTTTTTTTAAATGTTGTCCCAGGAAGCACATACTGAGCTGATAGCAGCTCTCTTCTAGATGTGTGCTGGGGATGAGGGGAATGAAAGACAGTTCAAGAGGAGAATTAATAAATAGTAATTAACATAATTACATAGGCATTGTCATTGCTTCTCCCCAGTGTATCTCATAACCTGATTCTATCAAATACTCCTGAATTATTCTTATAACTGCATGTACTGATGCTTTGTTTTGTTTTTTTGCACACTGAAAAAGCTGTGTAGAATGCATAATTCTGCAGGAAGATTTCATGCAGCATGACAATTCCACTTCCAAAATGCTTATCGGAATTTCTTCTTGAATTCCATGAAATTCTGAAAAGCACTTCAATGTAAACCACGGAATAACTTTCTGTGAATCACTGAACTGCAGAATGCTTTCCCGTGGATTACAGAAAAGAAATCAGTGGTTTATGTAATACATGGATTACGGATCCACAAAAAAAATGATGTTCTCAAAATTTCAGAATTCTGCAATATTAGGGGGGCATTTTCAAAAATTCAGAGGAATTCCGTTCTGTCAGAATTTGATACTTCCGCCCGGCATTACACTGATTATTGAAGGGGAACACTCACCACAAAGAGCCCCAGACTCAAGCGTGGGGCTGGTCCCAAAGTGCACATTGTGTGCAAAAACATTTTGGTTTACTTACTGTTTACTGTACTATAATAGATTGTATCAGACTAATTTTGTTTACTCCTAGGTTGACATCTTCTGTTACTACAAATGCCAGAATCCTCTGCAGCTGACACCAGAGAAGTGGGCAGCAGTAGAAGATTCAATAACCTTCAGCACATCTTAGATTTTATATCCATTCTGATCTTTCATTTGCTGGTCCTGCTGTCCTCCTTGGGTGAAGTACAGTCACAGAAGACCGTACTTAGTTCCTAGAGAAAAGTAAACCCAGAAAACACCTGATCAGAGATTATAAAAGCTCCAACGTGCACTGCAGGTTAATGAGCCTCCCACTGCTGCCTACTGCTCTGATGTCAGCTGCAGGGGATTCTGGGATTTGTAGTAGCAGAAGATGTCAGCCTAGAACTAAGCAAAATTAGTCTGCTATAATCTACTACACTACAGTAAACAGTAAGTACACCAAAATGTTTTTGCACACAAAGTGCACATTGGGACCAGCCCTACACTTGAGTCCTGGGCCCTTTGTGGTGACTGTTCCCCTTTAAAGGAAAACTGCTTTTAACCTGCAAGACTAATGGGGCTAATGACCTGTCATGGAATGCAGCAGGGGTGATGCAGGATGGGTTTAGGGAGCTGGGGAGGGGCCTGAAGCAGATAGCTTGCACGATGGCCTTCACTGATGTGCTACCTGTGTATGGCTAGGAAAGCTAGGAAACGTTGCACCAAAGTCTTCAACGATTGATTGAAGCCATGGTGCAGTGAGGAGGGACTCGGCTACATTGGGGCGAGGGTTCTACCTGGGAGGATGAAGACCTGTACAAGGAAGGTGGCCTCCATACATCTTGAAGGGGAACGGCAGTCCTGGGCAGAAGGTTTAAATGTTACTTTGATGGGCATTTAAAGTAGACAAGGGGGGAGGCAGAAATAAAGAGGGAGGCAGTGAATGCCCCCCCCCCCAGAAAATGGAGCATCAGAGAGGTGAAGTCCAGGGGAAACAAATTCCCCTGGGGTAGAGAGGCCTAGGGACAAGGGGGGGTGTAGGGATGGGAGATGGTTCTTAGGCTGAGGTAAGAATTAAGAAGAGTGGACAAAGAGTTTTAAATAGGGGAGGACAGCACCAGGGATAAGTTAGAGTGAAAGATGGACTTCGGAAGGGGGGGACGTATGGCCAGGGAGGGACTATAAAAGTTGTGAGCCATGTATGCCAGTGCAAGGAGCCCATGAAATAAAATTCCTGACCTTGAGGCAGTCTCATTGTGAAGGCAGACCTGGATCTGGTGGCCATAACAGAATCATGGTACACCACAACCACATCTGGGATGTGGCCATTCGGGTTACACCAGGTTTCAAAGGGATAAGGCAGGGAGGAAGGAGAGGGGTGTTTTATATGTGAGGAACAGTATAAAGGCCATGGAGTTACAAGGACACAATGGGGATAAGGACGGGCTGGATGTTCTTTGAGTTGGTTTGGGACTGGATCTGGGGCCTTCATACATGTGGAGGTGGTGTACAGACCACTGACACAGGGAAGGCATTAGATGAGTTTTTGGGTCAGGCCACTGGCAGAATGGCAAGCAAAGGGAAGGTATTAATTATGGTGGACTAGTCTGCCAGATGTGGACTGGAATATTCTGGCAGCAGCTGCAATTAGAAGCAGGGCCATCCTAGACTCCCTGCAAGGGGCATTTGATAGGCAGTTAATTACAGAACACGCCTGAGATGGGGAAGTGATAGATTTGGTGCTACAAACAGGGACAGCATTGTAGATGTCACAGTGGGTAGCCCCTGAGTACAACTGACCATCAAATGGTGTGATTTGGGATACAGACTTTGCAGGAGAAGAACCACATTTGAATGATGGTCTTGGAATTCAGGAGAGTATATTTAAAAAAATAGGAGACTACCTTAGGGAATAGCTTGAAAGGGGGATGACCAGGGGGAGTTGCGGTACAATGGAAAAGGATAAATGAGGGAATAACCATGGCAATGGCAAGCTGTTCAGAGAAGACAAACAAAGGTTACAGGAGGAAGAGGCCACTATATTTCTCTAAGGAGGTGGCTACTGCAGTAAGGGAGAAAAAACAGCTCTTAGGAAGTACAAGGAGGTCCAAACAAAGGGGGACAGGGGGATATAGCTAGATAAGTGGAGGTCGGGAGGAGGGTAAGGGCAGCAAAGGCTCAAACAGAAGAGATGATCACCCAGGAAGTTACAAAAGGGGACAAGACTTTCTTGAGGTATGTGAGTGAAAAGAGGAAGGCAAGGGGTGGGATAGTGAGGATCAGCAGAGCAGGGGGACTGTGCAGAAGAAGAGCAGACAAAATCAAAAACAGTGAATGAATACTTCTACTCGGTATTCACTGTGGAGGGGGGAGGGGGGACCAACATACATCAGCAGGCTCTGTGGAGAGGGGGAGTGGACACAAGTCCATTTTTGGAAGACAGTCCACTAGAGATTGGAAGCCCAGAAGGAAAACAAGATGATGGGGCCAAAATATATCCAGCCATGGGTGCTAAAAGAACTGAACACATTTCTAGCTGCCCCTTTGGCAACACTGTTCAGTACCTCACTGGAGACAAGGAGTAACACAGGGATCAGTACTGGGTCCTGCCCTCCTGCCTGCTCCGATTACTATTTAAGTCTCTGTCTCCTCTTTTTCCCTAGGGACTCGCGCCTGAGCGGCACCCTCTCTTCCTCCAAGGCGGTGCATCGGCCATCTCTCTGGCTGCCGCCCGACCACTGCCGACATTCTATGCCACCCTCATGGTCCCAGGAGCCGGATCCAACAGCCAAGGTACTACCGCTGATTTCATTTTTAGAACCACACGCCTTGGTGATCTCCCATTAGTGCGGCTCCCCGTAAGTGAATCCTGATTGGACCGCTTGCCTCTCTAGGCTACACCGATTGGTGCGCCTTTTTCCACAGACCCTCAGCACTTTTCTTGGTGCTAGCAACTTCGTTTTACACTGCAGAGATTTTTCTCCCACCCCACCCCCGCCCAGGCCTCCTTTAAATACGCTTCAGCTCCTCCCGCTCCTGTGTCTCTTCTCCCATTGGACATCTTATACTGCTCATTTCCGGTCCCCGCTACAAAGGAAGCTGAACCTGTAAGCACCCCAAAATCACCCACATTATCTTTGCTCTGCCTGCAATTCGTCCAGCGTCTTGTCCATTCTATTAGTTGCCCTACTTACAAACTACTCTGTCTCCTTCCCTAGCTTCTATACTAGCAAAGTGAGCCTTGAGCTGGGAGTCTGGTTAGTGTACCTACATGAAATCCCTCTCCCAAAACACCATAACCGCAACTATGAGGGCTGCTACCTGGCTCCTTCTCCTTGTCATATTATGAATGGCGCCTTACGTAGCAAATCCTGAAGACCGAATTTTCTCCCAAGGGGACCTGTGCCCATCCTCCAGATGCCACTTACATAACGAACCATTGCATAGTATTTGCTGCATCCCTATGCCTCTGCCTATGGATAGGATGGAGTTTTCAACTGGGGGTGGGACCTGCACTTTACTGCCCACACAGGGTATTCCTCCCTTTCCTCCCAGTTACTATACCTGGTGCCTCACAGCAAGGGTTCTTCTCTTTGCAGCCCTGGGTCTGCCTAGCATAAAAAGCAAGTTGTTCCACCACTGTACTGCCATCCCAAATAGACGTGGATGAGTTAGAGCCTTCTATGTATCCCTAGCTGCCTTAAGAAAAGTTGTGCTCTTCCTCTTACTGTGTGCAGGCAATGTGGAACTCTACCCTGGCCCAAGGGACGCCCTGTTCTCACCAGCTGACCTTATGAGACTTAAAGGAATGACTTTTATGCATGTTAATGCATGCAGCCTCCTAAAAAAATTCACCTCAATCCAGGCTTGGGTCCCCCACACTGAGCCAGATGTACTCGTGGTTTCTGAATCCTGGCTTAGGCCAGCCACCCCTGACAAGGAGGTTAACATCCCTAACTACTTGCTGTTTAGGACTGACAGACAAACTAGAGGAGGTGGAGTAGCCATCTTTGTAAAAGACAAATTCTCAGTTACTACTTTTGATTCCTCCTCTAGTGCAAATGAATTTGAATGCCTGTCTCTTAAAGTCGAAATTTCCCCCTCGACAGGCATCCATCTGCGGGGTCTCTGCTTTTGCCCCATCTGTTGACCATCTTGGGCCACAGGAACATTGAAACAATTATATTAGGGGACCTTAACTATGACTGGCTTCCAAAGGCCTCCCTACCTCTTAAATCCTTCTGTGACTCGCATGGTCTTACACAACTCATTGAGGAACCAACCCGTCCAGACAAAAAAAACATGTAAACAGCACCCTGCTGGATGTCCTTCTTGTGAGCAAGCCTTACCTCTTTTCTCACGCTGGAATATTTTCCTCAGACATTAGTGATCATTCCTTCATTGCTGGTGTAAGAGTCGACTTCAAATCCCCTTCTACATCCAAGTTCTCCATAAAAAAGTCCAGACGTAACTTCAATCCGCTCGTATACATCAACGAGCTGAGAACTTCCCTGCGTTGCCAGAGTTTTTACTTAACTAAATCAGTGAATATGGCCTACAACATCTTCTATGAAACTGTGTCATCTGCCCTAAACAACCATGCCTCCCTTGTAAAAGTCTCCATAAAGGTTAGAACATGCCGATGGTTTTCTGCCGACCTCAAGGCCACTTTACTACAAAGAGACAAACTTTGGAAAAAAGCTAGAAAATTAAAGACAGATGAAGACTGGTGTCTCTTCAGATCAGCTAGGAATTCTTGCACCAAGTTGGTCAGAGAGACCAAAGCCAACTTTTACCACTCTGAATTAGATTCTGCCTCAACATGCCCTACCAAATTTTGGTCCACTACAAAAGAATTGTCCGGCCCAGAGTCTGGGACTGCACTTCCTTCAAAAATTACTTCTAACAATGTTACTATTAATGATAGAACGGAAATCCTTCAAGCTTTCAACAACCACTTTGCCACGGCAGGCCTAGCACTCGATCCTTTGCCTGCTTATCTGCCGACACTGTCTATGTATCTAAGCTTGTATGCTACATACCCAGATTGATGCTCAACTTCTGGAACCCAGCACCAATAATACAGTCTTTTCCTTCGTGCCTGCCTCATTGAAAGAGGTTGAAAACCTTCTTCTTCAGGTGGACACTAGAAAATGCGCTGGCACGGATTCCCTCAACCCCTACTTCCTTAAGATTGCTCACCATGTCCTAGCAGTACCAATCACCCACCTATTTAACCTGTCCCTTTCACAGGGGGCTCTCCCGCAGCTATGGAAAACTGCCCATGTCATCCCCCCGTTTAAATCAGGGGACCCCTGTGATCTAAATAACTACAGACCTATATCTCTCC
Organism: Neoceratodus forsteri; assembly: GCA_016271365.2. Taxonomy (NCBI): domain Eukaryota; kingdom Metazoa; phylum Chordata; order Ceratodontiformes; family Ceratodontidae; genus Neoceratodus; species Neoceratodus forsteri. The sequence goes on along the minus strand of JADMNL010000031.1, from coordinate 67,928,388 downwards.
TCCCCATGCTCGCATAAATCCTGGAAAAAATCATGAACGTTCAGTTGAGAACATTCTTAGACAATTCAAACCTGCTAAACCCACTGCAATCTGGGTTCAGAGCAAAGCATAGTACTATCACGGCTCTGGCTGAAGTAACTAATGACTGGCAATGTGATCTGGACAATAAAAATTTTGTCTGCACTGTGTTCCTGGACCTTAGCAAGGCCTTCGACAACGTTGATCACTTCCTGCTCCTCGCTACGTTAAAAATGACAGGCATGGACCGTGGACGCATCCTCCCTGTGCTGGTTTAATGACTGTCTCACAGATAGGTATCAGCAGGTCAAGGCTGTCGGGGAGCTCTCTTCACCAAAACTGCTAAATAGAGGTATACTGCAGGGATCCATCCTGGGGCCCCTGCTGTTTGCAATCTATATAAACAATACAGACATCGGCATCAAGGAGGCCAACATTCACCTGTTTGCAGATGACACAATGCCATACCTAAGCCGGCCATCGCCTGAAGCTGCCTGTAGAGATCTGCAAACTGAGTTTGATCGGTAACAGCACCAGTTCCTAGACAAAAAGCTATTACTACACGCCAAGAAAACAAAAGCAATATTGTTTTCACCTGCAAATCACACGGCATACCCCTCCATGGTCAGGTTGGTACCCTCCATCACCACTTTACTAGGAGAAAAACTGGAATTCATAGCAAAATTCAAGTACCTGGGGGTCTGGCTGGACCACAAACTCTCCTTTCTGGATCACATCGAGGAGTTACTGAAAAACTGAGACAGAGGCTTGGTCTATTTTTTTGGATCAATCGACTCCTGACTAAAGAAGCTAAGATACAGCTAGTCCAATCCACGTTCCTCTCCCTAATCGACTACGCTGACATCAACTATAGCCAGTGTACTGCTGCCTATCTTGGTAAACTTGACACATTGTATCACACAGCGCTAAGATTCATAACTGGCCTTCCCTTCTCCACTCACCACTGCTCCTTTTATGCAGCCGTGGGATGGTCTTCCCTCAAGTACAGGCGGAATAGGCACGCGGTCCTTTGGCCTTTCAGAGCTATCTCCAACAAACTCCCCCAATATATTGCTGCCTGTCTGCCTGTAAGTTTGATAGGTAATTATGCACTGAGGAGTTCCTCTCTTATTTCATTGAAAATGCCTAGGGTCAACACACGGTTGGGAAAGTGGGCCATAAGCTTCGCGCTGCCTTCGTTCTGGAATAATATGCAGAAATCAATGAAACTGAGCACCCCTGTTAGTCTCGCAGCTTTTAAAATCTTGTTTGCAAAAACTGTTAAGGAGTTATGCAATTGCTTTCCTCGAGCCTAAATGCTCGTATGCCTACTCCTTTCCCTGCCCTATGCTTTACCACTTTTCCCTGACCTCCTCATCCTTACTAAATTTATCCCCCATACTGTTTTACTGCCCTTTCCGACTCCCTACCTTCCCTAAAAGTGCTCTCAGCCCATGTCCCTAGTGGTTGCCACAGAGCGGCTGCACTATTCTTCCCACTCTTGGCGGTGTTTTGCTCCATATACACACCTTCTAAAGCCTGGCTTGCATCCATCAAAGTTCTGATAATACAACTGGCCTACTTCTGTTGCTCCTGCTACTGCTTCTCTTCCTCTCACCTTTTCTAGTTTTCCTACAGCCAAGATATCCCATGATCATATTAGCTTGATAGTATATATTTTTCCCTTTCAGTCCCTTGTATGATAATGCCTATTTATTGCATGTATACAATTGTATGTATTTTTCTTTGACCCTATGTGATGCAGGTCCACCTTGTAAATGAGCTTTCTCAATGGTGTTCACCTGGATAAAGACTTGATTAATTGATTGGTTCTGGATGGCTAGAGGAGAGCTGATATGGTCCCTCTGCACAAGAGCGGCAGCAGGGAGGAGGCTAGCAATCACAGACCAATGTGTCTCACGTCAGTGGTGGGGAAACTGATGGAAACCTTGCTGAAGGAGAGACTGGCAGAGTACCTGTAGGCAGATGGGCTGCTGGGCCATAAGCAGCATGGTTTCACAGGGGGAAGTTACAGTATATCACACACATCTCATAAATTGTTTTGACTGGGTTACAAGGGAGGTGGATCAGGGCAGGGCAGTGGATGTGGCCTATTGGGATGTCAGCAAGGCCTTTGACACTACCACACAGGAGGCTGATTAAGAAACTTAGCAACTTGGGGGAGAGGGAGCAGGTAGTAAAGCTGGGTATCAAACTGGTTGAAAGATAGGAAGCAGAAAGTGGTGGTAAACGGCAGTCACTTGGGGGATGGAAGAGTGATTAGTGGAGTAACACAGGGATCAGTAATGGGTCCTGCCCTCTCTAGGAGGCAGTATAGCACAGTGGTATTAGGGCTCTGAGCTGCAAACCTGGAGACCTGGGTTTGAATCCCATAGACCCCACTTGAATACTGTGTGACACCGAGCAAGACATTTAACTTCCTTGTGCAAACAGGCTGCACCTGGAAACAAGCTTCAGCTTAGTGTGCCTTTCCTGGTTAAACAATTTCCCTTCTCTTACTGTCTTCATAAGTGACATTACTGAGGACCTGGAGGGGATGGTGTGTCATTTTGCAGATGCCGCAAAACTCTGCAACAGGGTAGGCACCCAGGAGGGAATGGAAAGAATGCAAAGGGATTTGGACAACTAGAGGGGTAATCTAGGATGTGGCGGCTGGGTTTCAATACCAGAAAGTGCAAAATCATGCACTGGGGGGGGGACCCTGGGGCTGTGTATAAAATTGGGGTACTTACAGTCACCAAGCAAGAGAGAGACCTTGGGATAATCATATCTGATGATCTCAAGGTGTCAGGGTAGTGTGACAAGGCAGTAGGCAAGACTTGATGGATGCTAGAGTGCATAGGGAGGGGGATTTCTAGCAAGAGAAAGGACTTGGTGTTGCCACTGTATTGCTCACTAGTGAGACCCCACCGAGAGTACTGTGTCCCATTCAGGAGGTCACACCTTCACATGGACATTGACAGAATGGCAGTGGTCCAGAGGGGGGCTACCAAAATAGTGAGTGGGCTGCACAAGAAAACATACAAGGATAGGCTGCAGAAACCCAATGTGTACTCTTTGGAAGACAGGAGAGAAACAGGAGGCATTATTAAGACCTATAAGTACCACGTGAGGGTGAACAAAGTGCAGGAGGGGAGTCTTTTTCAGAGAAGGAGCACCAGAACATGGGGGCATGCCATGAAGCTTGAGTGGGGAAGCTGAAGAGGGATGTGAGGAAATGCATCTTCATAGAAAGGGTGGTTCTGGGGGTAAGGCTGGAGATCAATTAGGGTCTATCGTAGCACAGTCGGTAGGAACTTTAGAACAGACTAGGTGGGCCCAGAGGTCCTTTTCTGCCAGCAGTTTCTATGGCAGACACCTGGAACAGCCTGTCAGGAGAGATAGTGGGGGCGAAGAGAGTGAGGAGCTTCAAGCTTGCTTGGGACAGGCACATGGGCATAACAGGTAGAGGAAAGGGAGGAGGGAGGGACATCTGTGACAGAATAGGTTCCAGGGTGTAGTAATAGGGTTTCTGTGTGGAAGACACCGGCTTTCGCAGATTTCTGCAGCACTTGCAGCCATGGTACCAGCTCCCATCACGTTCCACAGTTTCATGTGCTGTGGTATCAAAGATATATGAGGGTGTGAGAATGGCAATTGCCACATTACTCTTGAAGGCTGTGGGAAGAATTTTCCACTGCAAGACCCTACTTGAAAAGGGACATCAAACTACTTGGGGGGTGGGGGGTACAGTGCAGGGCAACAAAAATTATCCTGGGGTTAGGGGACAGACCATATGAGGAGAGACTGAGCAAGCTCAATATGTATACCCTGGAGGAAAGAAGGGTGAGACGGGATATGATTGAGACCTTCAAGTACCTAAAGGGCTTGAAAAAAGTAAACACCAGGTGTATGCTCAGTCTGAAGGGTGGAGGGAAACCAGGGGACACTCTATAAAGCTGGAAGGGGGCAGGTTCAAGAGGGAGCTGAGGAGGCACTATTTCACAGAAAGGATGGTGGCAGGGTGGAATGCTCTGACAGAGAAAGTTGTATCGCTGCAGTGTTGGGGGCTTCAAGAGGGGGTGGGGCAGATTCAAGGGGATGGTACTAATCAGAAGAGGGTGGGAGATGGGGGGCATATGAGGGAGGGGGGCAGCTGCAATCTAATGGACTGAAGTGCTGCACACTCAAGGAGACTAGATAGACCGAATGGCCTGTATGTGTTAACAATTTCATATGTTCGTAGATATGGGGAGCAGTACTAACGCCATGTGTACGTATCTTTCCTTGACCTCACACTGGTGTGTGCAAAAGCCTGTCTCCTGTTGCAGATTCCTCTTTCTCGCCCTGTGTCACTGGCTCTCCCTTCATCCATCCACAGTCTGGCAGTCAGTCCAGGTCTGCTGTTCTATATGTTGCACTAATGGAAGAAGACCACATATCACCAAACATCCTGGCATTCATTCAAGACATGCTGCAGTCATGGGCACTTGGTACCAATCTACGTTGTTTTTTTCATTACAGATAATATGGTGAAAGCAGTTGCTGATGGAAATTTTGTCAGCCTTTATTGGTTTGCCCACTCCTTGAATCTAGTGGTCACATCTGCACTATGTCACAGTACTGAGGCTAGCAAGACTGTCTCAACAGCCTGCTCCATCTGTGCTCATTTTCATCGTTCTGTAAAGGCGGCTAACCAACTAAGAGAAATGCAACAATACCTTGGTCTGTCTCAACATTACTTGATACAGGATGTCGGTACCAGATGGAATTCATCATACCTGATGTTGTCTAGACTGCTAGAACAGATGCATGCACTTCATGACATGGCAATGCAGTGCGACATTGGGGGAGCTCTAGCCACCATGAGTGGTCACTGGTTGATGCCATGGTGAGAGTACTTGGACCATTTGAGAAGAGCACCCATAATCTAAGTATGCCCACTGTTGCTCTGAGTCAGGCCATCCTAGCAGTGCATATACTGAAAGCACCCATGGTGAGATAGGTAGAGGAGAACAGTGAGATTTCAGATGGGGCAGCTTTGCTTATTAAGCAGCTGCAAGCTGAACTGAATGCAAGGTTTGCAAAAGTGCTGGATAGTAACAGCCATATTTTTGCAACCATGCTGGATTCCCAGTTCAAATGTGAGCTCCTTCACATGGCTATGAGTAGCCACAAAGTGATTCATTTTTGACAAGAGCTGTGTGATGAGCTGACTGGTTGCATGCAGGGACTGGTGACACCGGCAGCTGGTGCAGTATGTTGTAAAGGAGAGCGAATTACATTTGACAGATCTGGTTCCACTGGTGGAGAAGGTAAAGAAATACCTGTTACTCGCAGTAACACTGATGGACGTGATTGGGTACTGCTCAGCATGTCCTTACATCGAGAGCAATGGAAGAGGACACAGTCATAGCCTTTTTTCTGAGGAAAATACAATGAATGGCTATTTTGCAGAGTCTCTTGAGCCATTTCAGGTTCATCGATTGGGCTACTGGGCACAGAAGATGCATTCATCCCCTCACTTGGCACAACCGGCTATCAGATACACCAGTTGTCCCTCCAACAGGCGTGCCATCTGAGACAGGGGTGTAGCCAGGAATTTCTGAACTGCACACCAAGTGTGGAGTCACTGCTAACCCCATTAGGGTGAGCTACCCCTTCCCCAACGCGCCAACCCCACCACCCTGTTAGGGTGAGCTACCCCTCCCTAATCCATACCCCCTCAACCAACGTGTTATTTTCTGTATTATATACCAGCACACCACTAGCCACATCACCAAAAGGTGTGGCAGACTGGCTTTTGGTTGCAATATTTTACTGTGACCATCCTATACCTCATCATCAAGGTAGCCAGTCCCACAGAGGTCCATTCCCACCACACCAGACATGCCACACCAACAGGTTTCAGGCTAACAGACTGGCTTTTGGTTACAATATTGCATTGTGACAAGCCTCTATACCACATCAAGGTAATCAGTCCCGCAGAGGTCCATTCACTCACACACACACACACACACACACACACACACACACAGTGACTACATACAAGTATGTAGCATTTTGACTGTCAGCAGCCATCTACTAAATACCAGGAAATAACTCCCAATAACAGATATTCACACCGAGGGGGCAAGAACATATACACTTTCTGCAGAAACCATTCACACATGCCAGTTAAATCCTAGAAAAAAAAAGCATTATACTTATCAGTGACAGGCAGTTGACTGTCACAGGATAGAAAACATCTGCATGACATTTTTACAGTCGACTGGTGCAACTGTTAAAGAGCTGGAGAGCTGCTGAATGGCAGAAATTAACATTACGAACATACAAACATACAAAATTTGCCAGCAGGTAAAGGCCTAGAGGTCTATCAAGTCTGCTCGAATGTGTAGCTAGCACCCCTCCCTTCCACCCTTTCCCTTCATTAACCTTTCCCCTTGTCCTGTCCCATCCTCATTTGAAGCAGTCCACTGTTCTACTGCATACCACTTCAGCAGGTAACGATTCCACCCAGCCACCACCCTCTCTGTAAAGTGTCTCTCATCTCCCTCCTGAACCTTCCTCCCTCCAGTCTCATATCATGGCCCCGGGTGGCCCTCCCCTTCCTTACTTTGAACAGCCCCTCTGTACCCATCTTGTTTATTCCTTTCATGTATTTAAAGGTTTCAATCATGTCACCCCTGTCTCTCCTCTCCTCAAGTAAGTACATGTTCAACTCCTTCAACCTCCTCTCGTATGATAAGTCCCCGAGCCAGTGGCAGAATCACCTCCTCTCTCCTCAAGGATACACCCCTTGCAATACAACCCAGCATTTTGTTGGCCTTTGCAGCTGCCTTTCTACATTGTGCCCGGTTGTTCATTGACCCTGTAATGAGCACACCCAGATCCTTCTCCTCCTCTGTCTGGGCTAGCTGCACTCCCCCTAGCTGGTAACTCCTCCTTGGGTTCTTCATCCCAAAATGCAGCACCTTGCACTTTTTGGCATAAAAGCCCAGTTGCTAGGTGTCTGACCAGGTTTCAAGCTTTGCCAGATCATCCTGCAACCCCTGCCATCCCCCTAGGTCATCCACCACCATGCCTACCTTGGTATCATCAGCAAACAGACTGATCTTGCTCTTGATGTCCCATGATATGTCTGCAATGAATATCCCAAACAACACTGGTCCCAACATCGAGCTCCTGTGGAACACCGCTCATCACTGCCCTTGGGAGTGAGAGCTCCCCACCCACCACCACCCTCTGTTGCCTTCCCTGCAGCCAGTTTCCTACCCATCTCACCAGCTTTGCACCCGACCCTGTGCCTACTAACTTCCTTGCCAGCCTTCCATGTGGCACTGAGTCGAATGCCTTACTGTCCAGATACAGGACATCCACTGCATGGCCCCTGTCCAGTTGCCTAGTTACCCAGTCATAGAACTCGACCACGTTGGTTTGGCAGGATCTGCCACGTATGAAGCCATGCTGTCTGCTGTCCTGTAGTCCTCTGGCCTCTAGCAGGGCCACCAGCCTCTCCTTCAGGATAGTCTCCATTAGCTTACCCACGATGGATGTGAGGCTCACTGGTCTGTAGTTTTCCGGTTCATCCTTGGGGCCACTCTTGTGGAGGGGCACCACATGAGCCATCCTCCAGTCCTGAGGTACACACCCCAAATGTAGTGAGGCATTAAATAGGTCTGCCAAAGGTCCTGCAAAGACCTCTGCCAGCTCCTTCAGTACCCTGGGTGGATGCCATCTGGGCCTGGTGCCTTGTCCACCCTCAGTGCCTTCAAACCCTCTCGAACTCTGCTCTCCATGATTTCCCCATCTGTCACCACTTCCCCTGCTTCTGCCATTTCTCCCACCTTGGGTGTCAGCCTCTTCTCTTTAGTAAATACTGAGCAGAAGTACTCATTTAGTGCTTCTGCCTTATCGCACTCTGCTTCCACCCAACCCCCTCCTTCCTAATCCTTACTATGTGGTCCTTACAGCCCTTTCTCCCTGATGTACTTAAAGATATCCTTCTCCCCTTCTTAATGCCTTGTGCCAGCCTGAGTCTGTAGATGCTTTGCTCCTTTACTGCCCTTGTCACCTCCTTCGATTCTGTCAAGTACTCCTCCTTGTCCTCCCCCCTTCCTGTTTTCTTGTACTTCCTAAAGGCAGCTCTTTTCCTCCTTACCTTTTCCATGACCTCCTTGCTCAACCAGATCGGTTTCTTAACCCTAGCCTTCTTGCTCTGGGCTTTGCAGCAGGTTTTGGTTGCCTCCACTATCCCCAGCTTTATGAGCTCCCACCTCTGGTTAGTGTCCATACTAGATTGAATTCTGGCCAGGTACCCTTTTACCACTTCTGCCATCCTCCCAAAGTCGGCCCTCCTGAAGTCCAGCACTATTGTGCCAGATTCCACTCCTTCCTTGCCCATGTCCAATGTGAGCCATACTGAGCGGTGGTCACTCCCTGACAGCGGTTCCTCCACTGTAAGTTCTCTCACAAAGTCCCCATTTGCCAGCACAAGGTCAAGGGTGTTTCCTAACCTGGTTGGTTCACTGACGATTTGCAGCAGGAAGCTGTCCTGGAAGGCATCCAGCAGTACCTGCTCCCTTCTGTTCCTGGTTGTTGGGGTGCTCCAGTCCACTCCTGGCATGTTGAAGTCCCCCACAATCACCACACTACCCTTCTCGAAGGTCCTCCTGATCTGTCCGCTAGTTCCCTGTCTAACTCCTCCGTCTGAGATGGTGGCCTGTACACCACTCCCATTCTAAGAATCCTATTCTTGGAATCCTGGATTTGCATCCAAAGTGACTCCTGCATACCCTCCTCCCTTCCTCCCTTACACACTTCAGTCCTTCCTTCATATAGTGCCACCCCTCCTTTCCCAATCACCCTGTCCCTATGAAATAATCTGTACCTTGGTACAGACAGGTCCCAGTCATTGTATTGGGTGGCCCATGTTTCCGTGATGACTGCAATGTCCACCTCTCCCTCTGCCATGAGAACCTGTAACTCTGTAGTTTTCCTCTCAAGGCTCCTAGCATTAAGGGTAACCGCCTTCCACCCCCCCCCTCCAATCCTGCCCTCCTTTCCTAGCATCACCAACAGTATTTGCCATTTGTCCTTTGTCACTGTTATGGGGGTAAGCTCATATGGTTTCCCAACCTGTGGTCTCTGCATATCTCTTCCCCAACTGCCACCCCCACTCCTAGTTTAAATTCCCAACTTCCTCTATGTACTCCTCCATCTTCTGTTTCAACACTTTCTTCCCCTCCTCACTCAAGTGTAGTCTGTCCTTGGCATAGAGACTACTGTCCTCCCAGGTCCCTACCCACCGCCCCCAACAGCCCATACCCTTTAGCACAACACCAGGTTCTTAGCCATCCGTTAAATTCCTCTATTCTCAGCTTTCTTGTTGTGCTTGCCTTTGGCACCGAAGTATCTCTGAAAAAGTTACTGATCTTCCTGCCCCCTCACATAATTGTGCTAGTTCCTCAAACCTCCTCTGGACTGTATCTACTGTCTTGTCAGCCAGGTCGTTTGTCCCAAGATGTATAATTAAATGAGGCTTGTCCCTACCCCTTCTAGCATATTTCAGAACAGACTGTCCCACCCTTTCCGCTGTCATTCCTGGCATGGCCTCCACCCAAATGCGACTATGCCTCTCCCCCTTGCTACCCCACCTAACTCCTCTTTGTATTGAGTCCCCCAGCACTAAGATTCCACCCCTCTTACTCCCTGCTTGCTTCCATTCATCTCCCTCTCTCCTTTCCAGCTCCTCTTCTTCCTCCTGCACATTATTTCCTCCTTTACCCTGTTGCAATTCTCCCAGCAGAACTTCCCCCCGCTCCAGTTTGGTCCAGGCATTTATCAATTACTCCTCTAATTTCATCATTTTCCTCCTCCACCTTCTTCCTCTCTAGCAGTGCACAACTATTTTCTGAAGGCCCTTCACAAATGCCCGCTCCCTCTCTCTTCATAGTAACCTGTTCTCTCCTTTCCACTCCATGACTTTTGCCACTTCTTCACCTCCCCTCGCAAGTCCCTATCTCCTCCTTCCATTTGTCTTTTGTCTCCTGACCTGGTTTCCCTGGCAATTGTTCTTCCTGGCCTGGGCCCCTTTGTCTCTGTTTCCCTTCTTCTGACCCTCTCCTCACCACTGTTGGCTTAAATCGCCCTCCCTCATCTCCCCTTCTTCCTCCTCCTCTTCCTCCCTCCAGTATTGGGCTAAACCCACCCCCAATCTGCCTTGCCTGTCTTAGTTCCTCCTGCAGACCCTCAATCTCCTTTCTATGTTTTTCTATGTGGTTGCACACTAAACATCCTCCCACACTCCAGGCAATTTTTAGAAAGATTGGTGTACCGCAGTTGTTGCAGCCTACCACCCTACCCATTGCTGTCGTTGCTCACCAGCGACCCCCCACCCTTCCAGATGCAGGATACCAAACACTCCCCCAAGTCTCCCCTCTCTCTCCTCTATTGGTGCAAAACATTTTCTTTATTTCCCTTACCTCCTGTGTTGTACACGTTTAGATATATTGAGCAACTGCTTTTTATATTCCTATCCTTCCTAGCCACACTCAAAAACAGACTTTAAGTAGCCATCGTACAACCTTCTTCAAACTCCTACTCCTCCTTTCCCCAATGCAATATCAAAGCGAAGAAGTAATAATGAAAGCTCCTAGATTTGCATTTACTTCCCTTCCACTGAGAGAACAGTCACCTCTTCACTTGCTGCTGTTCCTTTCCTGGATGTCTGGTTTTGCTATGACAGGTGCATATCTTTGCCTGTTTGAGGAAGTGATGTCAGAACCCCTGGTATAAAGAAAATGGACAGTGGTGGGACGAGCCCAAGTCTTCCAGAAACAATCAGGTAGCTGAGGCCTCTGATCAGACTATTAGCACCCTTCCCCCACTCTGCACTCAAACTTTGCAGCTAGTGAAGCCAGCAACAATGAATCACAATTCTACTCAAAGCCCCCAAAATAGGTTTGCTACCCAAAGAAACAGGACTCCAATTCAAACAGCTTCACTAACAACACATCAAAATAGGCTTGGAATTAGAAGATATATGTCTTCCATTCAAAGAAACAGACCCAGTTAAATCACACCAATTATGTTTTAAAACAGAAGAAATAGGTCTCTACAAATGCAGCCTGCCACACAGTGAATCAAACAAATGAGCCAACTTATAGCTACCAAAACAGGTTTCAAAAATTCCAACAGCCCCAAACAATACCCTGCTAGCCCCTTAGTAGTAAGAAAGAAAATAAATAACCTTCTACCAAGTAGAATCCACAAGAAACAATGTAAAACAACAAAAAGCTACTGTACTATAGATCTGTTATTGTCCCCCTTCTAGTTCCTTCTGAGAAGCCAAAGCACTGAGTTCCAAACTCAGTAATTTCCCTTGTGCTGCTTTCAAAATCAGACAGTTCCAAGCTCTGTGATTTCCCTTGTGCTGCTTTCAAAATCAGAGTTCCAAACTCTTTGACTTCCAATGTGCTGCTTTCAAAATCAAACAGTTCCAAACTCTGTGATTTCTCTTGTGCTGCTTTCAAAATCAGACAGTTCCAAACTCTGTGATTTCCTTTGTGCTGCTTTCAAAATCAGACAGTTCCAAACTCCGTGATTTCCCTTGTGCTGCTTTCAAAATCAGACAGTTCCAAACTCTGTGATTTCCCTTGTGCTGCTTTCAAAATCAAATAGTTCCAAACTCTGTGATTTCCCTTGTGCTGCTTTCAAAATCAGAATTCCAAACTCTGTCATTGCAACATTGGCAAGTGACATTTGGTATAACCTTTTCCTTGTAACCATGGCTCTTGTAATTTGATTGTAAAACTAGAACTAGTAGTGTTTATACTTTTAAGCTGGGACAAAATGGAAAACAGTAACCGTGAACCACAGCACTCCCAAGTCCCCTTCGATTGCGGAACAACTTGTAATTACACAGCACACACCACAACAGCACAGCAGTGGCCAACTACTTTTGATGCTCTCTACCATAAGCAGAAGGGGAAGGGAATTTGGCAAACTGACTGCACAAGGAGTGGACTCAAACCTCCCATCCATGATCGTACTGCTGCTAGACTGCTATAATATTCTACCTACAAGTTTACTAGTTACACAACAGAGTCCTGGCTGGGGGGGGCGTAGAGAAAGAGAGAGAGAAACGACTGACCATGGCGTGCCCGCCCAAGTGCCCGTGCAACTGCAAGTCCACAACAATGTCCGGGCTGGGGCTGGGGGAGAGAGAAAACGACTGACCGTGACATGCCCCCACAACAGCTAGTCTCTATGCTGCCACTGGCTCTTAGTCTTACCTCGAGTCGCTAAAGCTGTCTCCTAGTCTCTCAGACTGTTTCCGCTCCAATATCGTGGTTTGTTGTTGGCATATGGCGTATGATTATCATGGCTGGGTGTAACTACGACTCAACAGCTCACATCTCATTCCTTCCCAGTTCCAACACTACTAGACAGAGTCACTGCTTGCCTGCCTCAGTCAGTCACGGCTCACTCTCTCATCTCGCCAGTCCAAATTAGACAAAAATTCCTCCTAATTCCTGAGACTCTCAGCAGTGGTCAACTGCAGATTAAAGAAGCACGCCTGTGGCTGCAACAGCAACTCTTTCACACCGGAATTTTAAAAAAAATCCTCTCTCCAGACCCGACTCATCTGTGCTGATCTCCTGTGACCTGTCTTCTCTCCAACTCCAACAGAGTGAACACACCGTACTGCTGTTGCATCAGAGCATTTAAAGAGCCTGCCAGACCCCAACCCACCCCTTAACAAACACTGCCATGCCTCCTTTGTTGGCAAGCGGACCTGATTGAGAGAACACAACATATTTCTCAATCAGATCCTCATGGAACTAGTAGTACATAAATTGCATCACTCACAGGCAGGTTAAGTTTTAGAGATCCCCTTCCCTCCTCCCTCAGAAAGGACAAAGATGGTCCGGGAAAGCCCACAAAAAAAAAAAAAACGGAATGCGAAGTGAGTGAGATGAGAGACCAGCTGGCTCCTGCTACCCCAGCTGATAGCTGCAACATGCCATGGCGTGCCTGGCGTATCGGTAGTTACGCTCTTGATCTGAGAGAATGCTTAGCACAGCTGGTGATGTTGTTGAGGCTCATTGTTCAACACTAGACCTCGAACACATCCTACAGCTTGTTTTCATTAAGCTTAACTTACCATTAGTTGGGTACAATATGAGCTACCCCCATGAAAACAGATACAGCCTCTCAAGCTAGTCTGATGTTGTGGAGGACTGAGGTGTTGCACGCTTTACCGCCTGCCATACTCATGTTCTTTGGTCGGGAACAAGTGTGGGTTGTTGGGGTTTGCCAGGGTGGGAGAGGATCAAGCGTCCCAGGGACTGCTGTACTGTCCCGGAAGGGGTGGCCAAGCTGTCTCAGACCATGACTGCCACTCGCTGGAGGTTGGTGGTAGTGTAGGTGTGAGTGATGCGAAGGAAGGGAGCTGCAGCAGAGTAGGATGGGTGCGCCTCTATGCACACATACTGGCACCACAGCATGGGGAGGGGCAAAAAAATAGGAAAGTCGAGGGGTCTCGGTTTTATGAAACCCTGCCCGTGTCTCAGAGGTCTGCCCTGCTACTCTGGTCCCAGAGTGGAACAGGATATGTCTGCCGGGGAAGGGGTGGCCCTCCCCCTCCTGCCCTGCTGCATGGGGAAATCCGAGGGGGAATATTTTCCCAGACTGGAGAGAAGGTAAGGGATGACCGCCAAGCATGGGGACAGTGCTGATACAGTAAGCTGTCCAGTTCTGCTAATGGGGGCATAAAAACCACTGTGGGAAAAAAGGAATCATCTCTCAGGTCTGCTTTTGCTGACTGTTTTTCTTCATAAAGTTAACCAGCCCTCATTAGATGAACACTGGATTCCATAAGACCAAGCATAAGTTCTGGACCAATGATTTATTTTTGTTCTGAATGGAGTATATTATAATGACAGCTTCTCTGAACAGCGCATTGTTATTTGTTCTTGCTCTGGTTGGTGGCCCTGTGCCGCCCCCCATTCAATAGAGATATAATGTTTGAATCTTTTTAGATAATGGACTTCTTCAACTTAGTTAATTTTCACGTTTATTATATGTGGTATCTATTACATAGAAAAATAGAATTTGACGGCAGAGAGAAGGACCGCTTGGCCCACCCAGTCTGCCCATTTCCCTACCTACTGGATAAGCTGCAGATCCTAGTTAACCAGCAGCCTACTTCTTCTTACCCCCACCCCCCAGAATTGCCTTATGACTGTCCCATGCATGCTTGAATTCCACCACTGATTTTGACTCCACAACCTCCTCCGGAAGGCCGTTCCATGCATCCACAACCCTCTCTGTGAAAAAATACTTCCTTAAATTACCTCTGAGCCGCCCCCATCTTCAAATTGTGCCCTCTTGTTCTTGCACACCTCTTTTTTTGAAAGATGCTACCCTCTTGGACTTTGTTGATTCCCTTGAGTACTTAAGTTTCTATCATGTCCCCCTCTCCCTCCTTTCCTCGAGGCTATACATATTAGAACTCCTTAAGTCTCTCTTCATATGTCCTCCGGTGCAGACCCTGCACCATTTTGTATGCCCTCCTCTGGACAGCTTCCATCCTGTCTATGTCTTTGTGGAGATTGGGTCTCCAGAACAGCACACAGTACTCAGATGGGGTCTCACCAGCTGTCTGTACAGAGGATAATAACTTCCTGTTTTCTACTGGTGATGCCTCTCCTATGCATCCCAGTATCCTCCCAACCCTCCTTGCTGCCCTCTCACATTGCTTGCCCACCTTTAGGTCATCTGATATGACTACCCCAAGTCCCTTTCCATTTTGTTGTTGTTAGTATCTCACCCCCATTGTGTACTCTTCCCTGGGTTTTGTTTCCCAGGTGCATTACCTTGCACTTCTTAGCATTGAATCTAAGCTGCCATACATTTGACGTTCCTCTAACCTTGCCAAGTCCCTTCTCATCCTTTCCACCCCACCTCTGTGCATCAACTCTGTTGCAGATCTTGGTGTCATCTGCAAAGAGACATACTTTTCCTTCCAGTCCTTCCTAATGTCGCATAAAGACATTGAAGAGGACCGGTCCTAATACTGAACCTCTGTGGTACCCCACTAGTAACCCTCCTTTCTTCTGAGTGGACTCCATTTACTATTACTCTCTGTGTCCTATTCTCCAGCCAATTCTTTAACCAGGCTGTCATCTTGGGACCCACTCCCAGGCTGGCTAACCTGTATACTAATCTTTTGCGTGGGATTGTGTCAAATGCCTTGTTAAAGTCTAGGTAGGCCATGTCCACAGCCCCTCCCTGGTCTACTACTTTGGTCACCCAGTCAAAGAAATCTATCAGATTTGTCTGGCATGACCTTCCCGCTGTGAATCCATGTTGCCTAGGGTCCTGTGCCCCTCTGGCCTCTAGATACTCGACAATTCTTTCCTTCAGAAGTGATTCCATCATTTTCCCTATCACCGAGGTTAAACTAACAGGTCTGTAGTTTCCTGCTTCTGCCTTGCTCCCACTTTTGTGAAGGGGAATCACATCTGCCCTCCTCCAGTCCTTGGGTACCACCCCATCCTCCCATGATTTGTTAAAAACGGTAGTCAATGGTGTCACTAGTTCTACCCTTAGCTCTTTTAGAATTCTGGGATGAATCCCATCAGGCCCCATTGCTTTGTCCACCTTCAGTTTTAAGAGTTCTTTCAGAACCCTTTCTTCTGTAAATGGGCTGGTATCAACTTTTGTATCCAGAGTGTTACTACTGTTTGTTTTATGTACCTCCCCCTCTTCATTTGTAAATACTGAGCAAAAATATTTGTGTAGTATCTCTGCCTTTTCACAGTCTCCCTCTGCCCACCCTCCCTCCCTTTATTAAGCCTCACTATCCCTTCCTTGGTCTGTCCTTGCTCCCTGATGTATCTATAAGGTTTATCCCCTTCTTAACTGAGTTGGCTATCTTTTCCTCGGTTTGGGCCTTTGCTGTTCAGACTGCCTTCCCAGCCTTCTTTTGCTTTAACTGATACAGTTCTCTGTCCTGCTCCTTCTGCGATTCCTTGTACTTCCTGAATGCTTTCTTTTTCTCTTGAACCTTCACTGCCACTTCCTTTGAGAACCATAGTGGTTTCTTACATCGTCTTGTTTTGTTTATTTGCTTCACACAAAGGCTCGTTACCTCTGTGATGGCAGTTTTTATTATTCCCCATTGTTCTTCCACCCCTCCTTCCTGCCCATTTGCTAGTGCATTCCTTAGGCACTCACCCATTTTGCAAAGTCAGCCCTCCTAAAGTCCAGTACTTTTGTCTTTGTATGGCTTGACTCTATTGCTGTGTCTATTGTGAACCATACTGTTCGATGGTCGCTAGTTCCCAGATGGCTACCCACTTCTACATCTGTGATCCTCTCCATCTCCATTTGAGAGAATCAAGTCTAATATTGCTCCCTCTCGAGTGGGCTCCAGTACTAGTTGTCTAAGGCATGCCCCTGTAGTGCATCTAGAATAACTGCACTCTTCTAAGTGGCAGCTGCAACTGCACTCCAGTTAGCATCTGGCATATTCAGATCACCCATCAGCAATATCTCCCTTTTCTGCCATTCTAAGTATACCTTCTATCATTTCCTGTCCATTTCCTCCCCGAGAAGGGTCTGTATACAACCCTGTGCGATTGTGGTGCCATTGCCTGTCTCCAAATTTACCCACAGTGCTTCTTCTCCTCCCTGTTTACCCTTTTGTTCTGTTGCTTTTATTCCTTCCCTTATGTAAAGAACTACTCCTCCTCCTCTTTTACCCTCCCTGTTCTTCCTGTAGACAGTGGCCCAGATATTCAAAAGGGTTGCGCATGCGCAAGTCCAAAACTGCGCCATTTTGCGATATTCAGAAGGAGGCAGTTGCGCCCCCGAAAACATGCTGAGCAACAGCGCAATGAAAATGAAGGCATGCGCAGCCGAAGGGGGCAGATCCATGCATAAAGACCGCAATGCGATATTCAAACACTTGCGCGATGCGCAATAGCGGCACAGCCGGAAATTGCGCACTAGCGGAAATGAGGCAAAATAAAAAGGCTCAAGGAAGCTACCAGGCTGCCAAGTGGGGGAGAGAGAGAGAGAGAGACAGAGACAGACAGACAGACAGCAAAGGGCAGGCAAGGAAAGTGTGTCCCATAGTCTGTAGAGACCAGCGGGGGGTGCCCGGTGCAGTGGAAGTAGCAGTCAGGACAGTGGGGGTAACACAGCAACACCAGCCAGGGGGGGTCAGAAGCCAGGGAGATGGACAGTGCCAGTTTCCACATGGAAGCTGTAACGAGGGGGGTGAGAATGCATGCTGCAGGGGGACGTGGCCGTGGAAGGGCCGGTCGGCGGTACGCCCCCGACAGGCTGTACCGTGCCCGCATCAGCTTTGAGCTGTACACAGATGTAGAGATCTTGGGCCAGTACCGCCTGAACAGGGCAATACTGAGACGGCTCTGTGAGCTGTGCAGTGATGTGATGCAGGCACCCTCACGACGGAGTCACGCTCTGTCGGTGGAGACCAAGGTGACAGCCTGCATGTGCCTGCTCACCACAGGCACCTTCCAGAGGCCAACAGGGGACACCACAGGCATCACACAGTCAGCCACGTCACGCATCCTCACCCAATTCCTCAGCGCACTGCTGCCACATGCTGCGGAGTACATCCATTTCCCCAGCACCGCGGCAGAGCATACAGCAAACATGCAGGAGTTCCACAGGGTAGCACGTATGCCTGGCGTGCTAGGGGCCATAGACTGCACCCATGTGGCCATCCGCATGCCACCTGGCCCCGATGGCCACGCATATCGGAACAGAAAGGGATTCCCTAGTGTCAACTGCCAGGTGGTGTGTGATGCCACTGGGCGCATAATCAATGTCTGTGCCACACACCCTGGTGGAGCACATGATGCCTTCATATGGTATCAGTCTGCACTGTGCCATCGATTCGAGAGTGGGGACATCCCCACAGGACATCTAGTGGGTGAGTACACATGTATGGAATGCAAACTCTGGGCAAGTGTGGGAATGCCACAGGTGCCATGGTAGTGGCACAGAGAGATGGCCAATATGGACCTGAACATGACACTGATCTCCACTATCTCCACACAGGTGACTGCGGATACCCACTCCATCCTGGCTGCTCACACTGTACCGCGCCCATGACCCCAGCGCAGCTATGCTATAATGAGGCACATGCTGCAACACGCAACATCATAGAGTGGGTGTTTGGGATGCTCAAGGCACGCCTCGATGCCTAGACACCTCCTGCGGTGCCCTACAGTACAGCCCCAAAAGGCCTGTGGGATATTCCTGGCCTGTATCTCTGCACAACATGGCCAAAGACCATGGGATAGCCGTACAGGTCAAACAGGGGACAGCGATGGGGACGCCAGTGGCGCCGGTGATGATGGTGATGAGCAGCCCCCAGGACGGAGGGACCCCCGACTGATCCGGCAGGCCCAGCTGCACCGGGACACCATCACAGAGGAGCACTACGCACAACACAGGTAAGTCAAGGGGACATGTGCAACCAACACTGTCCATGCGCAAACCACAGGCACACAGGGGAACACACCAGGGGTGCATGAAGGTCAGGGGAGTGGAAGGGTCCAGGCATACAAACACACCATCAGGGAGGGGTGAGCACTCATATGGACACACACACACACCAGGCACAGAGCGTACATGGGCAGATGCACAGCACTGCAGAACCGACAGTGCTAACACACAGCACCACCGACCACCCCACCACCGTACTGTCCAAGTACGTTGTCAGAACCTGGGCACCCTTGCACCTTGGTGTACAGTGCAATGCATCATCATGCACACGCACCTGTGGACAGCAGTTGGGAGGGTGTGCAGGTGGTCCATGGAGGCGTGGTGAGCAGAGCACCCAGCAGTGCACTGCCCACCATGACACATTGCACACATGGCAGCACCAGACAGGGCCCGCACTGGGAGACAGCTCAGTCATGTAGCACTGTCCCACGGCCACCGCGGATGCGTGGGCGCCCCGCCGTGACCCAACAGCATGGGCAGGCTGAGCAGGGTCCACATGGGGTGGCACTGTTGCACCACCAGGGGTCCCACTCGTGAACGCGACCTTGCCGCACAGGGGTCTGCAGCATGCGAACAAACCTGCACCAGGGTGCCTCGGGATGCCCACAGCAGAACCTGGCATCGACAGGCCTGGTGTCGACGACGCCGGGAACGGGAGTGGAGAGGCACTGTGTGGGATGTGTACAGGGGCACCTGACTGTGTGCCCAACGCGTCCACGACAGAGACCACTGCCTGGGTCAGCCTGTCAATGGCGGGTCACATCCGTCCAAGATACGGACCAGCCGGCTCGGTCCGAGCACACTCCCTGCTGTGCCGCTCCCACAGACACAGACAGTGCCTCCACGATCTTGCAACCCGCCTCTGCAGCTGTACTGATTCCTGCAGCAGGCGGTGTGCTCGTCCAATGGGTACTGTGCCTCAACGGCATCCTGACCCCTGTAGGTGGACGGTCCTGATGCACAACACCCCTTGAGGGTGGGCGCTGTTTGCCAGACCAGGAATGGGAGGATCAAGGGCGGCGGACATGTGCCACTGCTTGACACTGTACCCCCAGACCTGGTGGGCGACTGCTGCTGCTGCCCTCCAACGCTGTGCCCCGGTCCACTCGTTTCCACCGCTGTGCTGACAACAGTGCCAGACACCTGCACAGCCACCGGTGCTGCCCCACGGGTGCTGACAGGCACAGCCTGGGACCGTGCCAGCATGCTGGTACACAAGTTGGAACCAGACAGGCCCAGGGGCACGTGTTATTCGGCCGTAGTCCACGGCCATGGGACACACACAACCATCACTGCCCATTGCAGGCCTTCTATTCTTCAATGGTGCAGGTCACGTTCACTGCCATGGTCACAGCGCATGGCATGCTTGCATGCCAGACTGTTGAGACACAGGCTGTGCACCCCCGCACCAGATCACTGACACCAGAGTTTGCGGCCCAGCGTGCATGCTGCTGCAGTGCCTGCTGGCTGGTGGTGAGGTGGATGGACCTCCTCCATGTCCAGCAGGTCAGCATCACTGTCTGGACCCACCACCACCGTCTCCTGAAGACAAACAGGATCTGTAACAGAAAGAGAGTACATGAGTGCATGTGAACAACCGCCCCCAAACACCACCACCATGTCATACCGTGCAGTGATGGGCTTCCACCTGTCTGGAATCCTCCGCCTGGTACGCCCTCAATGGTGCTCAGCTGCATGGCTGCGACCAGTGTCTCCTCAGTTGGGGTCAGCTGCAACACCACTGGCGGGCCCCCGCCAGTGCCAGCACGTGCCGCCCTGAAGGCTGCCACCTTCTCCTTCAACCTCCTGCGGTCTGTCCCCATCTTTTTCTTGCATTCCTGCGGCGCTGGTGGCTTCGTGCAGGTTACCAGCCCAAGCTACCCCTCCCATGCAGCCAGACGGGACTGAGGGGTGCCTCCGTCCACTCAGCACTGGCTCCTCATCCAGGTAGGCCTGGAAGACAGCCTCCGTCTCTGCTGCTGTAAAGTTGGGCCTCCTCCTACGCCCACCGCCCTCACCCTCACAATGACTCTGCTCGGTCATGGCGATCTGTATGGGGGGAAATGGACACCTGTCACTGTGCAGTCTACAGCATTTTCCCATGACCATCGCCCTGAACATCACACAGCATGCAACTCACCTCCCACCTGCAGTAACCGAATCTGGCCAACGCAGCCCAATGTCGCACATTTATAGCGCAATACATGCAAATTAGGAGTGGAGCAACTATAATGACATGCAAATCGTGCCACTGTGCCCTTGAATGGCTGATCAGATGATTTGCATGTGTCAGCTGAATATCGCGAATCTGCGCTTTGTGCAATACGGAAGAGTCGGCTGAGCCAATGGCGCAGATCTGTGCCTGTGTGGTACACTGCATTGCGCATGCCCAGATAGCTTACGCAGGCGTCTGTCGCGCTGCTGACGTGCTGAGCGCGATCGGCAATTCAGGCCATGGCCACCATTGTGCCAGTGGCGCTACAGCAATGGGCACTATATGGTGCTGTGGCACTACTCGCAATACTCCACTGTGGCACTGGTACGCAGCTGGTCGGTCACGCAGGATGCCTATCGTCAGATGGCGCTGTGCGTAGCCTTGCGCTATTGCCCATGACCTTGTGTGTCGACCTTGCCCCGGCATTGTCTTCGCCTGCCATGTGTATCGCCTTTATTGCGCTGTCTGGTGACAGCGAGGTGTGAAGTGACGGCGCTGTTCGAACAGCGCGATTGGAGCCTGTGGTGGTCTATTGCGCAACATCTCCACGTGGGGTTATGGCGCAGCTGGGCGCCATATTGCCTGCTGTAAAGTTGGTGCCATGGCTAGGAGGAGGGCGGTGTCCTGGAGCCAGCTGGAAGTGGCCAACCTGGTGGCCCTAGTTGAGCCACACTATGATGGCCTTTATGGTGAGGTGCCCCTCACCAGTGCAAGGACTGAGGTGTGGCAGCAAGTGGCCACTGACCTGGTGGGGGTCACTGGACAGTGCCGTCTGCTGAGCAGTGCCGCACCGGTACAGTGACCTCCGCGAGGAGCCAGAGCTTTTAACGCCGCTGCTCATGCACAGGTGGGGCATGGTGCTCAGGCCAGGTGGGTGTGCCATCTATGCACCTGTATTATCTGTAGGGGTCTGTGTGTGTTTTGGTGGCTGTGCATAGGTGATGGCTCGGCCACGGTTGGCTGTGTCAGTGTGTGCAGCTGTGAGATGAATCGGTATGGCTGTGTGGGCAGGCACTGTCACTGGGGCAGGGGGCAGTCTGCTTTTGAGTCACACTGATGTTTGTCTCAACATATGTCTCCCACAGGCCGGGATATGAGGATGCGGGGCAACAGTGATGAGGGCCGTGCCAGGGACCCGGTGCCAGCAGGGGTTGGACCCCACCAGCAGCAGCAGCGCCAGCAACAGCACCAATCAGAGCTGCTTGAGCAGTGTATCATGACTTCATGGATGCTATTGCATGCTGGGGGGGGGGCCAGTAGCCCTGCACAATACAAACATGCAGGAAAGGGGAGGTCATAATTCCACTATACAAGACACTAGTGAGGCCCCACCTGCAGTACAGTGTACATTTCTGGAGACCATACCTACGTGAAGGACGTAGAGGGGCAGAGAAGGTTCAGAGGAGAGCAACAAAGATGGTGCATGGCTTGTATCACAACTCCTATGGAGACAGGTTGAAGGAACTGAACCTGTACTCCCTGGAGGAGAGGAGGGAGAGAGGGGATATGATAGAGACATACAAGTATCTTACAGGGTGGAACAGGGTGCAGGGAAACACTATTTTGAAGTGCAAAAGATGTTCCAGGACTAGAGGGCATGGGATGCAGTTGGAGGGAGGACGATTCAGAGGAAACATGAGCAAGACTTTCTTCACAGAACGGGTGGTGTACAAGTGGAACACCCTGCCAGAGGGAGTGGTGGGGGCTGACACACTCACAGGATTTCAGACTGCACGGGATAGACATAACGGAATTCTTGAGGTCAGGGGTAAGGGGCAACAGACTTCTAGGTAAACAAAGTAACTTACAGGCTGAAATGGACTGACTGTGTGGGCCATAGGCCCTTATCTGCCGACACTGGCTATGTATCTATGTCTGTAGGCACGACACAGGTGACATGCATCACTGTCCAGTTTCACAGCACGTCTATGTATGCATCACTGGTGGTCCATGCATACACTGGGCACATAGCTGGGTAACTGGCATCGCACCACGTTGCCACGTCACTTGCCAGCCTTGTTTGTGCTGTGATGAACATGGGCAGTGTGTGTGTGCGCAGTGGTGCGCATAGCTGGTGCCGCCTGTTTGTGATGGCCATGTGCATGTTCACTGTGGGTGGGTGCATGTCATCACAGGTGCGGGACATTGGGCTATATGGCTTGCAGGTTGGGTGGTGTTCAGGGTTGTGGTCAGTCACAGCCATTGACTGTGTTCCCATTTTCCTAGGCCTCGAGGTTCTCCATCGGATGGCGAGGATGTCAGGGCCATCCGACAGCTTCAGTGGCCCAGAACAGCGACATCCTGCAATCAATACACCGCCATGGGCATGGAGGAGGCAGCAGGAACTGCAAGACACCAGCAGGAGGACGGGCGGCCGGCTGGCCCATGACCTCTCTTCCTTCCCACTTTCCCATCCCTACCACCCTGCCTTCCTCTCCAAGTTTGTCATCCCTACCCTTGACCAACCCTACCTTGTACCCGCCCTTGTAAATAGTTGTACTTGTTCTTGTTAATGTTTGTTGTGTTGAAATACATTTTTATATTTTTATACGAATAATGTGTTGGTCTCTGATTTGCAGCTGCCTATGGGTGCTCAGTTGCAGGGGTGTACATGCCATCTGGGCTGGTATGGTCCTGGGTGTGTGTGTGTGTGCTGCGGTGTGTGTGCATGGGGAGGTATCTCCAGCATGGCAGTGATTTTCGGCTGGTCTTGTTGCCTGCTGCCACCCACTGCTGGTGCACAGGGTGTGTCTGGCTTGTAGGCTTCTGTGCTGCATGGGGTTGACGGTGCTGGGGATGCATGGTTTCTGTAGTGCCAGTCACTGCACATAGGTGGTGTCTTGGGGTCACAGTGCAGGGTGTGTTGTGCGATGGGGGCTGATGTGCACTGTGGTTGTCAACCCCTGTGTGGCACTCTCAGCCTGCCAGTGGTTGTGCTAGTGTCATGACTCTGCTATGTTTTGTTGGCTTGTCCCATGGGCAAGTAGATCATCCGTCCCACCCCAGTGATGCTGTGCTTGGAGTGTGCAGGTGTGGTGTGGGTTCTGCAGTGTGTTCCTGTGCCCATGTGTGGCATGGCTGGCGGTGGACCCCAGCCTGCCTAACTGGATGTGCAGTTCCATTGCTCTGGGGGGGGGGGCTCTGCTTGCGCTATGGCACCTCTGGAATGCTCAGCTGGGCTGCCCTGGTTGCTCCATAGCGCAACATTTCGGCTCAGCTTCTCCTTCCTGGTTGCGCTATGGCGCAGTATGTGTGATATTCAGACGTTGGTTGCTTGCGCAATTTGTTCTGCTCCATGTTTGAATATCGCACCTGTTGCGCATTTGCGCAACTGGTTTGTGCTTGCTCCTGCTGTTGCACTCATTTTGAGCGCAGTTTGAATATCTGGGCCAGTGTATCCTGGTATGTTTATGTCCCAGTCATGGTTTTGTGTGTACCATGTTTCTGTGACTGCCACGATATCCAGATGTTCCTCCTCCATCAAGGCCACTAATTCAGGAAGCTTGTTACCCACGCTACGGGCATTGGTACTCATTGCTCTCCATTTTTTGATGGCTTTACCTTCTGTTGCAGCATCCCCACTGACCGTTCTACCTCTGTCTTTTCTCTCATTTAGTACCCTGTTTTGTAGGGAGAGGCTGGATTTTCCTGCTGCTTGTCAGTGCTTCCCTTTGACTAGTTTTAAAAGCTTGCAAATGAAGCATTTAAACCGACTGCTCAAAGACTTGTTCTCTTCCTGGACAGATGCAGACCATCCTGCCAATATAGGCTGGTGTCCTCCAGGTGGAACCCTAGTCCCCAATGAAGCTAAACCGCTGTGTCGCATCATTTTTTCAACCATTCATTAAACTGCATGGTGCCAATTACTCCCTCGCCCCATGCCTTTGACAGGCAGCACCTCTGAGAAGGATACTGTGTGCTACTTGTCTTAGGTCCTCCCCAACTCTGCAATGTCCTCCTGCACTGCTCTAATCTCATGACAAGCCAAGTCATTTGTCCCTAGGTGGATAATTACGTCCAGGTCAGAATCCCTTGCAGCTGTTCTCGTGATCCTGAGGATGCGCTTCCTGTTCCTCCAAGCCATGGCACCAGGCAGGCACCTTACTTCAGTTTTCCCAGCTCCCCCCAGTTCTATACCCCTAATAATTGAGTCCCCCACCAGGAGCTGCTTCCTTTCCCTGTGCTGTCCTCTGCCTCCTTCCTGTGGGCCTCCCTTGTGACAGTTGTCACTGTCTTCTCATGGGGCATCCATAGGGAGCTATGCTCCCCAGAATGGTGGTGTGTGGATTGTGGAGTGGAACAATTGACTGGGTGCCCCTGTTCCACCCTCCTCACTCTCCCTGAGCCCACTGTGGTCCAACTGCTGTGCTGCAACCTCTGAGGTAGTGGTGGTGGCGCTAGTGCTCCCTGGATGGGGAGGTTCCCTTCTTACTGTCCAGCGTGGCCTGGGGGAAGGTTTCCTTACTACTGTCCAGTGCGGCCTGAAGATGGGCAGCTTCCTCCCTCAGGGCAGATAGCTGTCTGCAAATAGGGCAGCATCTCAGCCTCCAGAAAGACTCCTGGAAGACTGCTGCCCCACAGCCATTACATTGCACTACTCCCCACATGTTTATCTAGTTTTATTTTGTTTTTTTTTTGTATTTGTGTGTGTGTGTGTGTGTGTGAGCATGCATGTGTGATTTGTTATAGAAATATATATACTATACAATTTGTATGCTTATATTGTCAGTGCAGTGTGCTAGAGAGGATATGACAGTGAAATGCACCTTGCTCTTGAGGAAATGATGTCAGAACCTCAGGTATAAAGGAACTATTTCCAGGGGTGGGTGGGGTGAGGGGTGGAAGGGTTGGGCCTAAACTGTGCCTCACAAATCAATCAGCTAAAAGCTCTCACCCACCACTGCGATTATTGCCTTCCTGTCAGCAAGATACCCTACACAACAATTTGACAGAGAAAGTACTGCTAATCAAACAAAGAAAATCCAGACATCCAAGTCAGACACAGGTAAACTCTCCCAGCCCCAAAACAGCCTGGTGGTTTGTTAGCCACAAGGGAAAATCAAATATGCAGTTATTTCAGCCCTTCTGAGGATGCTGACAAGATAAGCAGTTTTAAAAAAACCCTTCCTGAATTAAAAACTAAAACAAACACAAAGCAATACCACTTTAAAAGTGAGGAAAACTTCTCTCAGATGTAAGCAAGAGAGAGAGAGATTAGTTACAGATATTTAGGCCAAAATAGTATACCCCATGCAGCTTCTCAGTTGTTTCCAAGCACACTCTGTACACAACTTGGAAGAAGATGGGCTTCTGCCTCAAACAGGATCACACCACTAGTTTATAGTAATAGAACAATGCTGAAATGGTCTAGCTAGACAAATGGCTGTGATGCAGACCTCTGACTTGTGAAGACAATTACCCCCACCTCAGGCTATGTCTGGCATCCAATTACAAACTGCAGCTTTTGCTATTTTGAATCACGCAACCCCACCAAAAGTTGCAAAATATATTGATGCAAATTCTCACAGAATTCTAGTAATCAGTCCAGTTAGCCACAAAGGAAAATCAAATATGCAGTTTTTTCAGCCCTTCTGAGGATGCTGACAAGATAAGCAGTTTTAAAACCCCCCTTCCTGAATTAAAAACTAAAACAAACACAAAGCAATACCACTTTAAAAGTGAGGAAAACTTCTCTCAGATGTAAGCAAGAGAGAGAGAGAGAGATTAGTTACAGATATTTAGGCCAAAATAGTATATCCCATGCAGCTTCTCAGTTGTTTCCAAGCACACTCTGTACACAACTTGGAAGAAGATGGACTTTTGGGTGCAATACTCCACTCCTTTTTTTCTCTTGTTTTTTTTTCCCTTCTGAATTATATGAGCATACGAACATACGATGAAGCCAGCAGGCGGCCATTTGGTCTATCAAGTCTGCTCATATTGCAGGATCCACAGCTTGAGCTACTGTCCCTGCCCTCCATCCCCACTCCTCCCATTCTCCCTACCCATGATTCTTACCTTCCCCCTATGCCTATCCCAGCCTCTCCTAAAGCTGCCCACTGTCTTCAAGAAGATGACCTCTTCCAGCCAGTACATTTCAAGTGTCCACCACCCTCTCTGTGAAGAAGTGTTTCCTGACCTCCCCCCTAAACCTCTCACCCTCCAGCTTAAGACTGTGTTCCCTGGTGTTATGGTTGCCACTCAGCTTAAAGAGACTCTCCTTATCAACCTTATTTATCCCTTTCAGGTATTTGAAGGTTCCAATCATGTCCCCTCTTTCTCTCCTATCTTCCAGGGAGTACATGTTCAGTGCCTTCAACTTCTCCTCATATGTCTTACTCTGCTGACCTGCTATCATCTTTGTAGCCCTCCTCTGGACCTTCTCCAGCAGGTTAATGTCCTTTTTAAGGTGTGGGCACCAGTACTGAACTCCATACTCTAGATGTGGTCTTACCAGTGACCTGTACAAGGGCAGTATAACCTCCTCTTTCCTACTACTGATCCCCCTAAATATGCATCCCAGCATCTTGTTTGCCTTTGCTGCTGCTTTCTTGCACTGCATGGAGTGCTTTAAGTCACTAGTGATCATCACTCCCAGGTCCTTCTCCTCATCTGATGCAGATACTCGGACTCCACCCAGGCAGTACTCTGTCCTGGGATTCTTGGCTCCAATATGCATAACTTTGCATTTCTTGGCATTGAAGCCAAACTGCCAGATCCTGGACCACCTCCCCAGCTTTTCCAGATCTTCTTGTAGGTCCTGTATCCCTTCAGCTGTGTCCACTCTCCCACAGAGCTTGGTGTCATCTGCAAACAGGCACATTTTGCCCTTAATGCTACCCCAATGTCACTGATAAAGACACTGAACAACACCAGCCCCAGCACCGAGCCCTGTGGGACCCCACTGGCTACCTCTCTGGTGCCAGACAACTCTCCCCTCACAACCACCTTCTGTGTTCTGTCCCTCAGCCAGTTTTCCACCCATCTGGCCATCTGTTCCCCAACCCCAAGATCCACCAACTTCCTGATCAATCTTTTGTGGGGCACAGAGTCAAAGGCCTTGCTGAAATCAAGATAGAGGATGTTTACTGCTTGCCCCAGTCTACTGTCTTAGTAACACAGTCAAGGAAGTCAATCAGATTTATTTGACATGCTCTCCCCCCCCATGAACCCATGCTACCTCACATCCCAGAGACCATGCTGCTCTAGATATTCCACCAACCTGTCCTTTAGTATGGTCTCCATGAGCTTGCCCACAATGGAGGTCATACTGACTGGTCTGTAATTCCCTGGGACATCTTTGGGACCGATTTTGTGGAGGGGCACTACATGCGCTGTTCTCCAGTCCTGCGGTACCACACCTGACTCTAATGAATTATTAAATAGGTCTGCCAGTGGCCCTGTCAGCTCCTCAGCTAGCTCCTTTAGTACCCTTGGATGTACTCTGTCTAGGCCTGGTGATTTGTCTAACTTCAATGCCAGCAGCCCCTCCCTCCCTCTATCCTCCTCTATCATTACATCTGTGTTCCCCTTCCTCCGCTCCTCTTTTCCCTCGTGAAAGGTACTGGTCCATCCTTCTCCCTGGTGAAGACGGAACAGAAGTAATCACTTAGTATCTCTGCTTTTCACCATTATCCTCCACCCATTCCACCCAATTCTTAAGTCTAACAATCCCTTCCTTCTAGTCCCTTTTCTCACTTATATAGCGAAAGAAAGCCTTCACCCCCTTCTTAATCCTTTCAGCTATCTGCCACTCCTTCAGTGCCTTTGCTTGCCAGACTTCCTTACCTGCCTCACTAGCCAACCTTAGGTAATTTTCCCTATCCATCTCTCTCTCTCTCTTGGTCTTCTTGAATTTTCTGAAGGCCAAACTCTTTTCCTTTACTGCCTGGGCAATCCCAGAACTGAAACAGTTAGCCACTTTGCCCCTTGTGTTCTTCCCCCTGAGCCTAACGCACTCATCTGTGGCAACCAGTATTCCTTTCTTAATGATGGAGCACCTTTGATCCACCCCCATATCTGCTCTGATGCTCATCAGATGGTTCCTTACCACTTCACCCATTTTCCTGAAGTCCGCCCTCCTGAAATCCAATATTTTGGTCTTAGTCAGGATGCTGTCTCTGCCCAAATCTAACTGGAACCACACTGTGAAATGGTCACTTCCACCCAGTGTCTCCTTGATCATTATTTCCTGTACATGTTTCCCATTTGTGAGCACCAGATCAAGAATTGCCTCAGCTCTTGTTGGTTCAGTGATGCCCTGAGTCAGGAACCCATTCTGCAGTCCTTCCAGAATCACCTAACTCCTAGCACATGTTGTGGATGGTATGCTCCAGTCCACCTTGGACAGGTTGAAGTGCCCCACAACTACCACCTCTCCTTTCCCCGCAGCTTCCAATATTTGTGAGCTCAGTTCCTTGTCCCTCTCCTCATCCTGATTGGGTGGTCTGTAAACCACCTCCAACCTCACCTTTCTCCCTCTATTGGACCTTATCTCAACCCATAATGCCTCCACCTCCCCTTCCTCCAACTCCTCCCTCGTGCAAGTAATTCCCTCCCTGATATAAACTGCCACCCCTTCCCCATTCCAGACTACCCTGTCCCTCCTGCATAGTTTATATCTGGGGATCCCAAGGTCCCAGTCATGGTGTGATGTTGCTCAAGTCTCAGTTATTGCAGCTATGTCCACCTTCCTGTCTGCTAACAGTACCTGCAGGTCATCCATCTTGTTTCCAAGACTCCACGCATTCAGAGACACCACCCTCCACCTAGAATCTGTCCTTCCTTCTCTTCCCTCTATTCTTCTATTCACATTTATTCCTTCTGTGTGCACCCTTCCACGTACCCTTGTTATGTGTTTTTCACTCCCTCCACCCTTTGCTGTGTTCTTGCCCCTTCCGCCTCCTCCCTCCAGACCTCTTCCATCACTGTGGGGGGAGGTTCACTGACCTTTTTCTCTCGGAGCCTGTGGTCCTGCACTACTGCTGCCCCCTCAGTAGTTTAAATTAAGTGTAGTGGTTATGTATTCGCCCAGTTTGTTCCTGAGTATCCTCAAACCCTCCCTACTGAAGTGTAGCCTGTCTGGTGAAAAAATAGCTTTGTTTGACCAGGTCTCCTCCCAGTCCACAATACAGATAAACATCTCCTCCTTGCACATTTCCTCAGCCAATCATTAAAAGCTGATGAGGAGGTCATGAGGGCCACTGTTAAAGCAGCCCTCCCCCAAAATCACCTTGTAAGGTACGACGGTGTTCTCAGGCAGCTTTTCACTACTGAGACGTTTTTCCTCCTTTGTTCGAATTTGAACTTGGTGCCATTTTCAAGACGAAGATGAGAATGCTCTGAGGAATTTAATTTATTATCAGCACAGATGGACAGATAGTTTTATGCACTATATTTATTGCTTAAACTTGTACATTTCTTGCTTATTTAGTGGGGTGCCGTAAAGGGATGTTTAGTGATTTAAGTTCTACTGTTCGGTATGTCTAACCAGTTGTGTGTCCTTAATTTCATGCTGCAATTTACCTCAGCTGCCTGTCGGACACCTTTATGTATTCAGGGCTGTGTGCAGGTCTCAAAATCATAGCAGTCATGTACATTACTTGGGCAGGGAACTTGTTTTATTTTTTTATTTTTTGATAACCTGTTCTCAGCCCTCATTTTGCCCCTTGGCCAGTTATTAATTACTACAACAGGCTGCTCTGCTGCACTCAAGTGCCCCCCTTAAGCACAGGATTAAGTCCTGCACACTTGAGTCCCCCCAAACATAGAAGTATGTCCTGTCAGGGAGTGCAACAATTTGGACCATAAGGGCAAACCAACTCAAATCTGAATTAATCCCAGCTAAATGGTTTCCTGCTCCTAGCCCCTACACCATTCTCAGTGGCTGAACTGATCCCCCCTCACCCTTACCTAGATTTGTAGCTGATGAGGAGGTCGTGAGGGCCCCTGCTAAAGCAGCCCTCCCCCAAAATCACCTTGCAAGGTATGGTAGTGTTCTCAGGTGGCTTTTCACTGCTGAGATGTTTTTCCTCTTTTGTTTGAATTTACCCCACTGATGCTTCACGTTGGCTGCCCCACCACCCCCAACCCCTTGGTGAGCAACTGGTTATATGAGCATTGTCACATGTGGATAAACACCAATCAGCCAACTTTTCCATTAGCAGCTTTTTTCTCTCACCACTACAGGCTGCTATTGGCTACCCTTCTCTTTCTGTGCAGTGGTCTTTCAGCTGTCCCAGATTTTAAAACCTTTCTGTTAGCTTCCTTGATGGTGCCCCATCTCTACTTTCTCCTTACTGTATTCTTGCCCACCATCACATCTCCCTCCACTTGTAGCCCTCCCATCTGTCCCCCACTCCCTCTCTCCATCCTCTCACCTTTCATCATCTCAGTGGGACCTCCTTGCCCCTGTGCTCCCACTTGTTTCAACCTCCCTGTAATACCACATACCGCCCCTCTTTCTGCCACTCCCACACACTCCCTGCAGCACCAATCATCATCTTGTTTCCTATCTCTGTACTCGGCCCCAGTGCTCCTTTAATTAGCCCTAACTCGTCACATCCTCCTCCTTCTATTATCCGGTGATAAAAGGAGAGGCCTTCTTTTCACCTCCCTAAATATCTGTAGCTTATTAAAAAAACTTGACTCCCTGCAAGGTTGGATCGCACTGCATAAGCCAGACATCCTGGCTCTCACTGAAACATGTCTCTCCTCAAACACCAGGGACTCCCACGTGGCCCTAAATGTCTACCCTGTCTTTCGGTTGGATCGCCTGGGTACACAGGGTGGGGGGTGTGTGCTTTACATTCGTAACTCCCCCCAAGCCATGGTTGTCCCCACCCTCCATCCTACGGATGGGTCCCAAATTCTCACCGTAAAGCTTCCTTTGGGAAACCCTGGTCAAACCCTCTCCATCATGGTAGTATATATTCCTCCACATAATCAGAAATCTGCCTTCCCTGTGGTTACAAATTTTCTGTCTTCGCCCCCCCCCCTTACTGTGAGATCCTAATCTTGAGCAACGTTAATATAAACTGGCTTGCACCATCAGCTGCCCCTATAAAAATGCCACTTTGGCCATGGACCTGACTCAAGTCATCCAATACTCCACAAGACATAACCAAAAGCCTGGGACTGCAACTTTGTTGGACCTAATCTTCTCAAACTGCCCTAAAAGAATCTTAAAGGTCTTAGAGCTCCCTGACATCATCAGCGATCACTCACCTGTACTGTGCTGGTGGTCCTGTAACGCACCCAAGCCTCCACCCAAAACTATTTATTGCCAGCGACTAAAGCCCTTGCCCGATTTAAAAACCACCTCTCAAGTTATGGCAGGTCACCCATAGATACAGCTGGAAGCACTGATAGTGCCCTTGCCTATTTTATAGCCTCCTTCAACACTGCATGTGACCTCTTTGCCTCAGTTTCAAAACAGGTTGTAAAAAAACGTGTTACACCCTGACTATCTCAGAAACTACTTGACCTGATGCACCATCGAGATAATCTCTGGCACACAGCCCTTGCTTCAGGTCTGCCTCAGGACATGCAACGATGCAGGGAAGCAAGAAACAAATGTATTTATGCCCTGCGTCAGGCTAAGGCCACTTATTATCGTAATGCCCTCTCCTCTGCAGGGGGCTCGGGCCATAAATTCTGGGATACCATCAAAGAACTAAATGGTATAACTTTATCACCCCAACCTACCATCTCACAGTAAATGGGACCGTTACACAGGATCCACTGGAAACTGTCAACGCCTTAAACTTCTCATTTTCTGACCTCAGCAGCGTGCTTCTTCCTAACTTTTTAGACCCCCCCAACACACCCCTCCACAAATGCTCCCCCACTACTCCCTTGCCTTTCTGGTTTCGGTTAAAATATATCTTAGACAGTCTAAAACGTACATCTCTCGTGTCCTAGGTAAGAGCCACCATAGCAGTGACTCCCTGGATTTAAAACTCCTCCAACTTGCTGTTGACGCTGTCCTTGGCCCCCTTACTAAAATCCTTAACCGTTCCCTCTGTATGGGTGAGTTTCCCACCCTTTGGAAAAGGGCTGCTATTACCCTGCTGTTAAAGGGCGGCAATCACACCGCCACCTCCTCCAACTACAGGCCCATCTCCATCTTGCCCCCACTCTCCAAGGCTGTAAAGAATTGTAGCCGACCAGCTCACCGAACACTTATCGAAATATAACTTCTTGTGCCCCAAGCAGCATAGGTTTCGTAGGGGCCACAGCACCTCCATAGCCCTACTTGATTATACTTCCTACATCCACAAGGCACTGGATCAGGGACACTTAGCTGGGGCAGTCTACATCGACCTAACTAAAGCCTTTGTCCATCATACCCTCCTCCTCAAATCTCTGTCCGCCATGGGGCTGACTCCTGACACCTTGACCTGGTTTGAAAGCTATCCGACAAACAGGTTACAGCAGGTCAAAATTGACACTACCTTCTCTGCCCTTCTCCCAGTTCTCTCTGGAGTCCCACAAGGCTCTATCCTGGGTCCCCTCCTTTTCAGCCTTTTCCTAAACTCCCTCCCCCGTGCCTGTTCTGATCGTTTACTCCTTTATGCCGACAATACAGTCATTTTCTGGAGTAACCCTCAACCTCTACCCCTGCAGTATGCCCTTCAAAAGTCCTTTGCTGAAGCAGAGTCCTGGTTCACAGAGCACGTGCTAGTACTATACTACAAAAAAACTAAGACAATGATTTTTGCCCACCGCCAGCACCCCAACAGTGACTCTCCTTTTTTGTGCACACCTCCCAGAGCTCCCCACTTGAGCAGGTTACTTCCTTCAAATACCTGGGCATCACCCTTGACTTCTCCCTTACCTATATCATGCACATATCAACCTCCTCTGTAAAACCATCAACACCAGAATTGGCCTTCTTTACCGGCTCAAACATTGTCTTGCAACAGATGCTCTTCGACTCACTGTGTCATCCTCGATCCTCTCCGTGCTAGACTATGGAATTGCGTTCTATGGCTCTGCAGACAACTCTGCTCTCTGTTGCATAAAGACAGTGTTAAACAAAGCCTGTCATCTGATAATTGGTGGCAATAGAATGACCCACACATATGACCTCTACAGTCGCTCAAACTGGCTAAACTTTGAATGCTGACTTAAATATTACACTTGTCTCCTAACCAAAAAAATTAAATGGAAACTCACTCCCACTAGCCTGCATTGTCTCATCCAACCTTCTCTTCCTCAAAGAGTCTCCAGAAGGTCCTCAAAGGCCCTTCTTCTCATTCCCCGATGCAGGACTGCTTTGAGTCAAATGACTTTTTATCATAGGGCCCCTGGCTGGCTAAATGCCCTACCTGCTATTCTTTCTACTGGTATTAAAATAGGCCCTTTCAAAACCTCACTCAAAGATTTCCTTGCTAAGACCTCCACTTGTGACTGCCCCTAGTATCTCTTCACTAAATTAGCTACTGCATCCTCCCCCCCCCCCCACCTCTAAAACATAGTATGTTATGTTCTCTTACTTGGAATACTGTAATTATGCTCTCTGTCTCTGTTTTTAAGAGTCACCTTGTAAGTGTCACAGATTTTTCACTGTATCAACCTGTTCTTCATCAGACGCTGGGCTGCCTCTGTCCTACAAGATGACATTTGCTCAGTTAACCTACTCTGTATTTTTACATCATCATGTGTTACTGTTATTTTTTGTGCTAACTTGATGAGGAGCCTTTGCAAAAGAGTCTGTGACTCAAAGGGTTTTATTCCAATTCTCAATAAATAAAAAAAAATCCTCTATTCTTCTTTTCCTGGCTGTGCTGGCCCTTGGTACTGGTATCACCTTTGAGAAGGTCAGAGAACTTCCTTCCTCCCTGCAGATCTTCTCTAATTCCCTGAACCCACTTTGTACTACCTCATCCACCTCCCCAGCTAGGTCGCTAGTTCCCAAATGTATAACTAAATTAGGTTTTCCTCCAACCTCCCTTACTATTTCCATTATTCTTGGGTCCACCTTCCCTGCTGTCATCCCTGACATACAAACCACCCTCCTGCTTGCATTTGGGTCCCCTTTCCTTCCCCAGTGAATACCCCTAATTATGGAGTTCCCTATGATTGCCACCCTTCCATCCCCTGCATCCGTGCCCCCTGTCCTTTCTTTCTTACCTTCAATTCTAGCTACTTCCCCACCTAACTGCTCCTTCTGTACCCTGGTGAACTTATCTCCACATCCACAATTATATAAT
Source organism: Neoceratodus forsteri (assembly GCA_016271365.2). Taxonomy (NCBI): domain Eukaryota; kingdom Metazoa; phylum Chordata; order Ceratodontiformes; family Ceratodontidae; genus Neoceratodus; species Neoceratodus forsteri. Next base: position 67,893,387 of record JADMNL010000031.1, on the reverse strand, counting down.
TATATTTTATTATTATATATTTATTACAATTATATATTATAATTATATAACGTACCATATACATCGCTGCTTGTTGCTTGCTCATTCATTCTCTCTGTTGTGTTAATATAATTTAAATATAAAAAAATAAAGTTAACCAGCATATTTTCCCTCATGCTTCCTTCCTGCAGTGTTTAATGCACACACCTTCATTGTAATAAAATTTAATATATTAACTTTTTCTGAACCAGATATAATATCTCTTCTTGTTATTTTAATACATGTTATTATTCATGTATCTTAGAAACAGCCAAGGACGTTGCACAAAAACATAACTATAATAGCCCCAAGGTAAATCAAACCCCAGCAGGTGCTAATAACTTGCTTCTCATGTTATAATTTCATAACAATGAGGATGAGAAGCTGGGTGCACTGCACAGTGCACCACTCACCACTCCACTTTTGCAGAAAGCCTACAAAAACAACATTCCCAACATCTTCTTGCCTCCCAGTGCCCCCATCGCCCAATATTTTGCAGATACATCTCGTTTAGGGGACTGTTTTTGCTGCTTTCAACATTTTGCTATCCCTTTCTTGCTTGAATTATTTATCTCAGAAATAAAAAAGGCTACCTCTTTCATTGCTCTTTTAAATTCCTTTCATTTCATTTTTGTTTGCACACATCCACTTTGCTCAGTTGCCACCAGGCACCCAGTTAGTGTGCCTAAGGCAGTCCTACGGGGGGACACCATCTGTGCCCCTACTACCCGAGAGTAGCTCCATCCATGGGATGCTCCATTCTCTCTTTCCTGTTTGGCCCCTGAGTGATCAAGGTCCATTCCAAAACTCAGTTCATTAGAGCAATGAGTAGTACTGATGGTACTGTAGTGCTACAGGGCTAGCTCTTTCATTTCATTTTAAGAAACCAAAACATTGTTTTTCTTTTTCCCTTCCTGATGTCCACTAGGGATATACCCTATAATCAGATATCAAATCATGCAGGTATATACCCTGTCCTGTAATCAGATAGGGAATAGGATATAACCTGTTCAGTCTCCATGAGCTGTCACTCAGACAGCAGGGAGGTGTTTTCAGTCAGGGGCCCATTGCATTACATGGTGTCCACCCAGCTCTGCTCCTCCTGAACCTGGCTCATTGGGGGTGGCTACACAACCAAAATATTTTGACTGTGCCTTGTTGGTCTCCTGGCAAGGACACCAACATGGTGCTTTATAAAAAATGTTCTATGAGGCCTTGCCCTTGGGCCCTCCTTGAAAATGAAATGAAAGAATGTAGGAAAAGGCCATAAAAGCAGGCAGCCTTTTTTGTTTGTGCAATAGGTAAATTATTACCAGTAAAAATGGGACAGCAAAATGATGACAACAGTAAAAACACTCCCCTAAGCAAGCCCTATCAGCCAAACTTTAAAGTAAATGTGTGATGTACCAAAATCACTTTTTGGGCTTCATAGCCCGCTACCCTGGGGCAGTGATAGCCCCACTGTGTAAAAATATTATTTTTTTCACATAGGCATCAAAGTTTGGGAAGGGATCGTAATTTGTTAAAACTGTGAGCTAGCCGATCCCTTCCCACTTCCTAGATTGCCTGCTCCTCCCCCGCACTCCCCCGTTTTGTGACGTGGTACCAGGGAGAGTGGGGACACACCCCATGCAAGCCTATGGGGCTTATTTTCAGAACATTATTTTAATACTTTAAGCTACCTTTTGATAAAAAAGAAAGACACCACTTAACTAACAGAGTCCTAATAGGGTCCTTTAAGTTCATATGTGTGGTTTTAATGTGAAAAAATGTAACAACTTGATACTGGAAATATTGTGTTACATTTTCTGGCTTTGTGCAAACTGCAACTGCTGAGTGAGTGGCCTCTCTAGGGGGGATTTGCACCAGGGTTGTGACTGAGTCTTGCTTGCAGAGCAGAAACAGGCCTGGCCTAGTAGTGTGACTATTTTATTTTCACTTTTAGGAAGAAAAAAACAAAACAAAACCAAAACACTTTCCTGGCAGTTTTCCTGAGACACACTGAAAATTTGAATTATCCCACAGAAGTGTGAGAAAAATGACCCTCTCCTCTAGCTTGGGATTTAGAAAAGTAACAAAACTATCGAGATTTGTGCTTTTTGGCTAATTTTAACAAAGTTTATTTCATTTTTATTTTATTTATTTAAAGATTTAGTAATCAGGAAAGGTATGCTGAGCTGTGGCTCGATTCCAGGTGCGACCTGGGGGGAAGGAGCAGTGGAAATACAAACAATAAATGCAGAGAATTAGTTAACAGAACAATAGCAGCTAATTACAATCAATGTAATACAAGCGGATGGTAATAGATTGCTCTTTCACAATAAATAATTGCAAGTAAGAAAGAGAAAGTGAAATGATAATAGTAACACCAAGCCCAGATTAATGGGTGTGGGGGCCCTACTCCAAGTTATATTTTGTGGCCCAGGGGGGCCCCCAAATGCCAGCATCCCACTCTTTCACTGTGCCATGCCGACAAGGCTACAACGACCAAGGTACCCAAACAGGATGTCGTTTACAATAATGCTATGTGTTATGAAGCACTATAGAACTTGTAGCAGGTCGGTGACGTGTAACTGGGAGGTGGAACTCATATGTGGTGGTGACCTCCCCCCTCCCCAAAATTATATATAAAGGGCCAAGAAAAATTATATATAAAGGGACTAGCAGTTTAGCTGCATTTATTCTCCTTCTCCCCCTCCACCCCCTGACTGACTAATCAGTAAAATGGAAACCTTTATTTTGCAGGAGCTCTGGGAGGCTGAGTATTGTTTGTGCTGCTCCTAGTCCTGTCCTCCCCTTCCCCACCCCAAAGAACGTGTAACCCCCTTGTTACCTGGGGTTACTAGAATCCCAGTCAGACCTAGTGGTAGGCAGGGAAGGCAGCTTGTGAAACTCCAGTTAAATGGGTTTCACACTGTCTCACTCTGTTCTCAGTCTCAGCTGAGACTGAGGGATGACATCACCAATAGAACTATTGCAGCTGCATGAGCTACACTGGAATCTGCAGCAGAAGGAGTTAGTTAGAATGTTGAGAGTTTTGAAGTCAGTGTCTTCCGTTCAGTCTTCAGTGAGTATGTGAGAAGTTGGGAGCTTGCTGGTAAAGCAGCTCAGTGAAGGCTCTAGGAGCCTCAGCCCTGACAGAGGGCTACTTTTAAGTAGAAGGGTGTGTGTCTCCACCTTAAAGAGAGACACAGAAGATTACTGAAGTGGTGGAGACTGTTGTTTTCGGGTCTCAGTGCCCCCTTCTCAGGGAAGGGAGGAAGGTTTCCCTGCAGATTCCTGGGGCAACCCTTTAGTTCTGCTTGTGGAGGAAAAGTTGCCTGTTTGTTCCAGTATTTATTTGGGAGAAAAGGAGATTTGTGAGTTGCCTGTGGGGCACCTGCAATGTGAGGGTGAGTGTTTGCTCTGGCTAAAAGCGCCTATGTTTTTCACCCTGGGACTTGTGTGACAATGTGGGGATTGAACTACTAAATATTGGGAAGCCTAGAGTAATGGACTAAGCAAGTTAAAAGTAGTTTCAAGTCCAGAGTTTGTTGGGATGCAAATAATATGTAGAGGTGATGTGACAGACGTCTACCCATAATCTACATTTGAAAGTTCAGTAAATGAATTGTTCAGTTTCCAGAGAAATGGCCTGGTATGGGCTGTGGGAGCTGGAGGTGGGTGGCCCCTCATCTTTAGTGACCAGGTCCACCTCTACGGATTTCTTCTGTGGTTTTCTACTTTTGCCTCAGGCACTTGGCCAGTGATGGGGGAAGTACCCAGACGTGGGATTGTAAGGAAAATTCTCTCTAGGAGTCGAAGACTCTAGTGTGGTTTGGGGAGCCACAACAAGATAATTGGTTCATTCTTCCAATGGACCGTAAACAGGATAATTGGTTAATTCTTCCAATGGACCACTAATCAAGTGGCCGGAGGGGAAGCCGGGCCAGTGAGGAAAACCCAAGAGTGTACAAGTCGGGCTGTGTACCCAAAGCTGCGTGCAAGTCTGGACTGTGTGCCTGGTGGGTTTAGAGCCTGAGGGCTTGAAACAATGATAAAGTGTTCTGTTGTCTCTAATCTGCATTACCAGGAAATGTAGCCCCATGAGGATCCGTCTATGCTTTGTTTGTTCAGCTTGGAAGTGAATAAAAGCCACACTGAAGAATCCCATTCCTGGTTCTGGACATTACAGTTATTGTTTCCTGTGTTCGGATTTACTTGGGTGCCCTTGTGCAGAGTAGCCAAACCTAGGTCCCCCTGTGCCGAGTAACCTCATCCTTCCCCGCACCCAGGTCCCCACCAGTTACTGCTGTCAGCTTCAACAGCAAGCCACCTGTCGTTTTGCTAAAAAGGCAGGGGTGAGGGGTTACAAATGCATCTGGAAATGAGCTGTTAGTAGCTCAGCGTGCCGTTCCTTGGAAAACTTTTGAAATAAAAGAAACAAAAAGAAAACTATGAAAGAGGGAAAGAGAGAGGCTAAGGATTAGGAAGGAAGGAAGAAAGGAAGATTTAGATTTTACCAGGGAACAAGCTTGCTGTGGCCTGTGGTTGTGTAGGCTCAATCTTTTTGGCATATAGATGATTTTGTTCCCTTCCCTGCTAGAAGGTTATGTCCAGCTAGCCACTGATTCTGACTGCCTTGTCTTTCTGACAGCTAACACTAGCCTAATTTCATTTGAACACTTCAGTCTCCATGTCTGTAGTTTTATGCCCCAATTCCACCATGAACCACCATTGTACTTTTTTTTCTACATTTTATTTATTTATTTTCTCTGTCTGTGCACCAATGCCATGATCTTACTTTAGTTCTTAATTTATTTGTACAACATACTTCGGCTCCTCTGAGATGGACAGTCAACTGTCTGACTCGATCTCAACCCCCACCCCCAAGATCATGTTGCAGCAGGCGGTGCCGGTGGCACAACGAGTCACAGGAAGCTCAGCTGACCTTACTTTTGCTAGTGTTTTACTTTTAACTTCTCAATTCGATCGAGAGACGGGACCACAGACTTCACAGTCACAGACCGACTGACCACCTCCACTGACTAAGAGTATGACTCAGAGAGATGACTTGGCTCACTGCACGGCCCTGACCCTGATGCAATGCACGCACACACTGCCGGTCTGCCACACTGATTCCCGCTTCTCAGTAGCCACACCTCCGGAGAATGGTAGGACCTAGTCTGATTGGTGTGTGGTCAGTGCAGAGGCGGAGCAGAGAGACTCACTTGCTCGCTGAGCAGAGCGGGGGGGCAGACTGTGGTGCTTGGTGCTTTTGGGGAAGGGGAAATTCGGCTGGTCAGCGACTGTGGTGCGATCACATACATAAGAAGAAATTAGAGAAAAAAAAATATTACAACCAACTTAAGCTGCTACAGTGAGTGGTGCATGGCAGGGGCCTTCCTGAACCACAGGGCCCTGCGCCATGGCGTCATTTGCGAATATGTTAATCCGGCCCTGAGTAACACTCCCCTAAACAAGCCCTACTGGCCAGGCTGTGACTGATTGCTTTTGCTTACAGAGCAGAAACAGGCCTAGTATTTAGGGAACAACACTCCTAGAAGTTCTCCTGAGAAACACGGAAAGTTAACACACAAAGTTGTGACAAAAATTAGTGGATGGAAGATTTTTTTTTCTGCAGCAGCTCTGTTCATCTGTCTATCCTGCCTGAAGCTTCTGTGAGTGCTGGGCCACACTACCTGCCTTCAGTGAGTAGTGGCGGAGCCAGATTTGGGAGTCAGGAGGGGACATTCAGCCAATCGAGGGCTACATAGTGGGTACTAAACAGTGAATAAAGATAGTGGAGGGGCATCACTACTTACACTGGGGTAACCAGGAGGGGCAACTCCCCCCCAGCCCTGCCACTGTCAGTGAGCTTTCAAAGTGGCCTCTGACTGGACAGGAAGTCTCAGGAGGTCTTGTAGTCCCACAGCCCATTCCAGTGGCAGAATAATGAAGCATGAAGAATACTAATGCTCAGTGAATGTTCTTAATAAGATATTCTCACACCTATACTACTGAGTAGTGGGGATGACATGATCAGAGCAGTAAAGGTTGGCTAGCCAGTGGGTAACAGTGCTCATAATAAGACTGAATTAAAGATGATGGGGAAGCCACTTCACCAAAAGTAGGACCAGGGCACTAAACGTCAGGAAAGCTGATTTTGATAAACTGAGGGAGATAGTTGTGTCTAATTTGACAAATACATCAGTGAAAGGAAATTCTAATGTCAAACAGGTGTGTCTGAAGCAGAATATAATGGAAGCAGTGACTAGACGAGTCCCTCTGTGCGATACAAGAGCAAAAGGGGGAAGGCGGAGGCCCAGGTGGTTGCTCAAGGAAGTTCAGGGGAAGTTAAGGGATAAAGAAGGATGTATGATAAGTGGAAGGAATATGATGACACAGCGATAAAAGCAGAGAGCAATGCATTACAGCAGGAATGGAGGGCCAAGACTGCCTAGGCCAAGGCTGTCTGGAAGGCAAAATCATGCAGTAGATAAAGGGGAATCATTAATCCATTTTCTAATATACACAGAACAAAAGAAGAGTCAGGGGAGTGTTGGGCCACTAATCACTGGAGAGAGAGAGAGAGAGAGAGAGAGAGAGAGAAAGAAACTACTGAGCATGTCAGAGGATATAGCAAAGGTACTGAATAGTTTGCGTCAGTATTCTTCCAGGAAATCAGGGGGCATAGCCAACTAGAAGTGGAAGATATTGGAGAGAAGTAGGCCAAACAGTGGGGCAGTGCTGATCCCACCAGAATTACTTGGTAAGTAGCTGAAGAGTGTGAATATATGGAAATCCCAGTGGCCTGATGGTAGCCACCCAATGGTAATGATGGAGCTTAAAGGGGTACTGGCTGGACCCCTCCCTGATATCTTTTAGAACTCCTTACAGACTGGGATAGTGCTAGACGACTGGAAATAGCCGGTGCCATCACCCTTTTCATGAAGGGGGCTATGTCAGACCCTGGCAAATACAGACCTGTGACAAGTCCTTGGTGCCTGGAAAAGTGTTTACATCAATTATAATAATGAAGTGCAGCACAGGGATAAAAACAAACTGTTCTCTAGCAGAGATCATGGCTTTAAAAATGTAGATATGCCGAACCAGTCTGACAGTCATCTTCAAGGAGGTAACTAGGATGGTGGACAGGGACTGGGTGGTAGATGTAGTCAATCTGGACTTCAGCAAGGCCCTTAACACTGTACCACATGGGACACTCATTGAGAAAGCAACACAGTATGGTTCCCCAAAGTGGACAGGAGGTAGATAATAAATTGGCTGACAAGAAGTTAGTGAGAGTTAGAGATATCCGCTTTTGTTCAGTGTGCTCATTAATGACATTGGAGACAGCATCACAGGCAAGATACACGTTTTTGTGAACAATGCCAAGCTCTGTGGAAGAGTGGACACTGTGGGGGGCTATAAGAGAATGTGAGGGAGAAGCTGGAGAGGTTTGAGAGATGATCTGGAATAAATTGCAAGGGGATAGACATAGGGAGCAAGAATCCCAGGACCAAATATAGGCTTGGAGGACTGAAAATCACCGTCTTGGATGAGGAGAAGGTCCTAGAATAGTAATCACAAGCAGTCTGATGCCTTTGACGCAATGCAGAAAGGTGGCGGGAAAAGAGAACCAGATCCTGTGTTGCATATCAGTTGGGTTCACCAGTAGGAGGTAGGAGGAAGGAGGTTATTCTGCCCCGTACAGGTTTGTGGTGCATCTGCATCTGGAGTTCTGTGCGAAGTACTGGAGCCCCTACCTCAAGAAGGACATAATTCAGATGGAGGTGGTACAGAGAAGGACAACAGAGATGACAGAAGTGCAACAGGATGTGCTGTATGAAGAGAGGCTAGTGAATCTGAACATGTACTCACTAGAGGAGAGACTGGAGAGAGGGAATATGACCGAAACATTCAGATACCTACAGGGAACTAACAGGGTTGATGTTGGGGTCTTTTTTCCCTAAAAGTGAGAAGAAAAACAGCTGAGGACACAACTACAAATTGGTGGTGGTGGGGGGGCTAGAGGGAGGAGGCCAGAAGGCACGTCTTCACTGAGAGGGTGGTGGCAGGATGAAAGGCACTGCCAGAAAGGGTAGTAAGTCACAGTTCAGTTTGAAGATTTAAAAGAAGATGGGACTTATTCAAGGGGAAGGGAAGAGTAACACGGGGTGGGGGGGGAGAGACGGGACAACATATAGCAAATGTGTATTAGCTTTGCATCGAGCATATTCGAAAGACCTTCCGGCCTTCTTCTGCTGCCATTTAGTATGGTTGTATGTATTTAGAGTGTGGTGGTGGATGGTCACTCTTCAAAGTAGAAGGATGTGCTGAGTCCGTTACTCTTTACAGTATTCATTAAAGAGCTACTGACACCTTTGGCAGACAACTCATGGCAAGGAGGTACCTGCCCAAGAGTCTAAATTGTACAGTTTGAATTTTTTTAAGCAGGCATTTAGAAGAAATGTAGCTTACATTCCCTATAATCTCACGTTTGCATTAGTGAAAGCCACTCAGCTCCTGTCACACCCCCACCAGTAAAAAGAGTGTTTTGATGACGCTAACTAGGGAAGGGGCTGCTGACTACCATTGGCTATAGACAGCAGTCAGGAGCAGCCACACCCTGTAAATTCATGTAGTTTACGTTGTAGGCACTTACACACATTAAGGGGTATACCCTGGCACTTCAGTCGACACAGCGTCGTGAGGGGGTAAACTCCAGTGCCTGCTACATTGTTCCTGTGGGATACTTGCCTTGTGGGGGCCAGTGAAGCTGAGGTTGATGATAGGAGCTTTGCATGCCCACTGCCCCCTGAAGACTGTAATTGCCCATGCCTGTGAGGTAGTGCCTACAGTGCATTTCGTTCTTCTGTGGAACACAGTGTGGTGCTGGGTGCGTCAGTAGGAACGATTCTCCACTACCTGTTATGTCACATTAGATACTACGTGCTCCAGGGCTAGATTTAAAAACAGGACAAAGTACAGTGCACCACACAAAAGGCTTACAAAATGATTCCGTTTATTAAAGCATCCACAAACAATACCCTGGTGCTTCAAGGGCTCAAATCCTCTTCATCAGGAGATGATGAAGAGTGTTTGAGCCCTCGAAGTGCTAGGGTATTGTTCGTGGATGCTTTCATAAACTGATTAATTTTGTGAGTCTTTTGTGTGGTGCGCTGTACTTTGTCCTGTTTTGAACTTTACTTGCCATTTGTACAGTTGCACATACGTTATGTCAGGTAGCCCATGATAATTGTGTGTTGGTGCTCTAGAACTAGATCCTGCTGAAGATGTGGTGGTCAGTGGAACCCAAAACCACACATACTGTAAGTCAACATAGCCACCTTCAATGGCCAGTGAAAAACAAAAACACTTGCACTCTTATACCAGGTGTTGCTTCATTTCCATGTATTACTTCTGCTTCATTTTAGTTCACAAACAAATCCATATTGCCATATATGCTCTGGATGCCGGAACTGGGACAGAAAGGAACCCCAGTGCTTCGAGGCTAAAACCGCCGCTTTGCCTGGGGGAGGTGCTGTGGAAGACCCCCAATTCTATTTTATAACCCTCGCAATTAGCAATTGCCAATTCTATAATCAAATAAAAGTGTGATGCTACCTACCATCATGATTTAATTAGGCCAGCTGCAACTTTTGCAGTACTCAAGCTGGCTCTCAATGGATCAATAAGGCAAGGGCTCACAGTATAGCCTAGAGGTTAGAGTAATGAGCTGCAAATGAGCTTGGTACATCCAGCAGACCTGGGATTGATTCCCACAACATCCACTTGCATACTGTGTGACTCTGAGCATGTCACGTAACCACCCCAGTGCTCCCAGGTTGCCCCTGAAAACCGGCACTTGTGCCTAGTGGGCCTTACCCAGTTAGCAAAGAATAAAATAAAATAAGGAAAAGAAAATCCCAAAGGGGATGGGGATGCCACAATGTTGCTGACAATATCCTATCACAGACTTTACATATTTAAATGGCGACACATAACAGACAGCCATATAATTTCCGTAGCATACTATCTGACATTCTCCAAAAGAAAAAGTGTAAATGTTACACTGCAGACCATAGAATATCCAATTAAGCTCCCTACATAACAATTTAAATCTGATTGATAACTAAAGATAATTTAAACCAGAACCAAATCACATATGGGTGTGGATGCTATCATTATCATGTGCACCTTTATTCTTTTTTCACATATTGCATACTTTACTTAAGTCTGTTGACTGTACCTAAATATGAAAAACTAACATGCTCAAAAGAAACAAAGAAATTGCCATGATTGACCACAATTATTGACTCCGATTATTAACCAATGCATATTTTATCCATATTAATTTAATCCCTATCCCTAAAGATATGAAATTCTCTGGGCAATGTGTCATTAATATTCAATTATTACTATACTAAGGAAAAAGGAAAAAAGTGTGTTGAGTGATTTGAATCGAAAACCAATCATGAATGGGTATAGAAAGACATCACTGCAAAATATACCCTCATCTTTTCGCTAAATGCTATAAGTCTGGCGTTACACTAGAATGTATAAACAACTCTAAAGTCTGTAACTGAGTGAAATTATTGTTTATAACTTTGCCAAGTGACCTTGTAGTTGATTCTTGTGACATTGCTATATTTCTGTATTGTATGTCCTGTCTAGACGTAGAACCTTCGTAAACGAGCTTCCAGCTCAAAGGTTGTTTCCGCATCATTATACTTGAAACTTTATTTGTGGCTCCATCCATGTCCCAACATGAAATAAAAACTCTTAAGGACTGAAGAAAGGATTATCATAACTAAAAGTAACTGGTTTGTTAATGTGTGATCTATATTTTATTTACTTTTCTTTACTGAGTATGTAAACTGCATGTGTAACTGTAATCCTCACTGAAGAAACCTACAATGATACATACAAAAGCCAATCTATTATGTATATGGAAAAAAGAGGGGTAGGGTGAATCAACAGACATAAAGTCAGCCTGTTAGCAGGTCTGTACACTACAGTGTACCCAGTGCTGGTCAAAAAAATAACGGGAAGATCAGAAGTAAAAAAAAAAAAGGAGGAGACACCACTAATATTTATTGTTTGTATATATATATGCATTGTCCTTCCTGAGGGTATCAATACATTAAAAATGCATGTATCAATCTTGTGCTACCCAAATGAATAGATACTGCTCAGTACCAACTACAAAAAAAGTGTGAGATCCAATTCCTCATTGAGTCCCGAAGGGACAATGCACCAAAGTTAAAAATCCATTTACACTCTTGCGTGACTCCTCTTCAGGGTGAATGTGGTACCCATTCCAAATCCTGAAATTTTGAATACCTTTGGATTGCCATTGTGGAATGTGTGACAGTGTCTTGCAACTAGGCTGTCATGGCGATTATTGTTGACTGCCCTAAAATGTTCCTGTATTCTCTCCTTTACCATTCCAGTACTTCTGCCTACATAAATCTGCTCACATTGGCAGCACAACATGTAAGCCACATATTTTGTAGCACAGGTTATCAGCTGTCTAATCCGAATGATCTTTCCCGAGGCAGGGTGCACAAATGCACTACATTTGTTAGCAAGACAACAAACACTGCAGCGAAAACAAGGAAAGAAACCTTAGAAACTTTGTTTGAGTTGTAACCACATTTGTGGAGTCACAGTGGGGGAAAATGAGCAGAGACCAACTTGTCTGCTAGACCCTTGCCTTTTCTGAAAGAGATACGAGGTGGTACACAGCTGTGTCTGTCTAAATCATGATCGGCTTTCACAATAGGCCAGTATTTCAAGATAACCTGCACACCAGGACTAGGTCTGGGCATGTCCACAGGCAGTTAACAGATGTCGCCCCTTTACCCTGTACCCCCAAGCCCATTGCCCACCTGCTGATACTGCCCCACCGGCTGCCACTCCCCAGGGCTCACTGGTGCCACCGCAGTGGCCGCAATAGTCCCACTGTCCTGTACACACACCAGTGCTGCCCCACTGGTGCTGACAGGCACAGGCTGGGACTGTGCTGACATGCAGGCCTCCACGGCAGCACCACCCACAGCCATGGCTGCAATGCTACCTGCTGTGTGGCCATCCCGTGGCACAGACGTGCCATTGCCCATGCCGTTAGCGACATCATCATCGGTAACGGACCCGGCACCAGCCCGAGTCACAGCGTGCTGGCATTCGTGGATGCTGGGACATGGGCAGGGCCTCCTCTGCACCTGTTCCAACAACATCAGTGTGGACAGCTAGGCAGGACCACTGTCGCACTGAGCCACATATACCTGTGGAGGTGGATGGGCCCTCCTCCATCTCCAGCTGACTGGCCTCAGAGAACAGGCCCACCACCGCTGACCCATACAGATGCTCCGGATCTGTAAGGGAAAACAAAGTTGTGTTACTGCATGTGACCTACCCTGCCCCCCATAGACAGACCATGACCTACCATGCAGTGATGGGCTACTACCCGTCTGGAAGCCACCACCCAGAACACCCTCAATGGCACAACGCCGCATGCTGCCAGCAACCCTCTCCTCCTGTGGGGTCAGGTGTACCACCTCCGGCTGTCCTCCACCTGTCGCAGCTCGTGCTGCCCTGATGGTAGCCACCTTCTTCTTTATCCTCCTCCTATCTGTGCCCATCTTCTTCTTGCTCTCCTGCACGGAGCGCTGGTGGCTGCCATGTAGGTTCACTGCACGTGACACCTCCTCCCATGCAGCAGCATCGGCTTGAGGTGTTCCCTGCCGTCCGCTGAGAAGTGGCTCCCGATCTAGGTAGGCCTCAAACAGGGCATCAGTCTCAGCCTTGGTAAAATTAGGCCTCCTCCTCCTCCCACCACTGTGTTCCTCCTCTCCCACAACTCACTCAGTCATTATTTAGCCCGTAGGAATGACAGCTGTTACCTGTAACTGTGCAGTCCCATGCATGTCCCTAAATCCACAGTCCACACTCCCAAACAGCATGCAACTCACCAATAGACTGCAGTAACCGACTATGGCCAGTGTAGCCCAATGTCGCACTTTTATAGCGCAACCCATGCAAATGAGGTTAAGCGCAACTTTTAGTGGATGCAAATTGCAGTGCTGCGCCACTGAATGGCTGGTTAGCTGTTTTGCATATAATGACTGAATATTGTGCTGTTGCACTTTGCGCAATTGTGTTGAATGTGCTGAGCCATGGGTGCAGTTCTGTGACATGTGCAGTACACACCTCACTGCACATGCCCGGGTTGCTGACGCAGGCATCTGCTGCTCTGCTGATGTGCTGTGCACGGGAAGCAATGCAGGTTATGGCCACCATTGTGCCAGTGGTGCTATAGTGATGTTCACCTACATGGCGCTGTGGCACTGGGCCATCATAGGCGCACTGGGGCAACAGCGCAGTAGGCCACTACTGAAGGTAGCACACAGGTATCCAATTGTGCTACATGTATTGGGTTCCAGTGGCACTGTGTCTGTCCATGCGCCAGAGCCCCTTGACCCTGTGCCCAACCTTTACCCTCTAGGCACCATGCATCAGGCATGGGTTCACCACTATCACGCTGTTCGGTGACAGTGCAATAGGAAATGGCAGCGTTGTACCGCGCAGCATCTGCACGTGGCAGAACTGCACTGCAGAGCACCATTTTTGCAGACTGAGCTAGGAGAATGGCGCGGAGGAGGGCTGCACAGTGAAGCCAGGTAGAACTGGCCAACCTAGTGGCCATAGTGGAGCCACTCCATGGACCACTGTTTAGGGAGGCACCCCTGGACAGGTCTAGAAGTCAGGTGTGGGAGGAGGTGGCCACTGCACTAGAGGAGGCCACAGGAAGGGGGCAGACAGCACAGCAGTGCCGCCACAGACATGGCAACCTGTGGCGGAGGGAGCCAGACCTGCTTGCCCATCAGTGGGCGCATACCTGGGAGGGCACGGTGCCACTGCCAGGTAGGTGTTACATCAACACACTTTTATCTTCCATATGGGTATCACAGTTGTATGTGTCCAGCACATGGGGGAGGGACCATCCGGTGTTGGTTGTGGTGGTGTTATCAGGGTGTGGGGGTGGGTGGGTCTGGCTGGGTTGGAGGACACACACCTGGGGGCAGGAGGGCTTTGCTACAGGATTGTACTGATGTTCCTCTCTCCATGTTTGCACCACAGGGCTGGAGGAGCGGTGTCTAGCCCATGAAATGTGGTGCCACCAAGAGGACAGGGACGCATGGAGGGGCGACGGTCCACAGTGCCCGAGGGACCGGCCTGATGATAGTGAGTGCCATACCTCCATGATTACTATTGCATGCTGTGTAACAGGGTGGGCAGCGGGGAATAGCCATCATCCATTGACACCACTACCATGCACGCAACTTGTTACAGTCAGCACTGTCCAGTGGCACTGCATGACTGAGAGTGCATCGATGGTGGTCCATGCGTGCACTGGGTACATGGCTGTGCCACTGCCTTTGCACCACATAGCCATGTCACCAAACGGCCATGGTAGTGCTGTGCATGACTTGGCCAGTGGGTGTGTGCAGCATTCCACATGGCTGTATGCACCTGGGTGGGCAGGTCATGTGGACGTGATCACTGTGGGTGGTCACACATCATCACAGAGGCATGTCCCACGGCCGTATGCCATGCACAGTGGATGGGCTGTATGGGGCTGTGCATTCACACCTATTGACTGTGCTCCCTTTTCCTAGGTGTCCACCAGCTGATGGAGATAAGTGAGGCATTGAGGGAGATATTGACTGTGGCAAGGGCACCCTTAGAAATCCTTCAACGGATTGACCAGATTGGGGTCCGCAGAAGGCACCGGTGGAGAAGCAGCCAGAGCGGGGAGCAGGGCTCCTGTTAACAGTCCCCCTGCCCCTGATATCCCCTACCCCCTGGACCCACCCACACACCCCTCCTTTCCTGTCCCATTTGTTCACCCTGCCGCTTACGCACCCCCACTTTGTTTGTGGCCCTCCCCCTAACTTTGTATATAGCGTTGTATATAGTTCATTATGTTATTTTTTTTGACTACAGATCTTTTGATATGAATACTGTGGTAGTCTCTGATTTGCAGTGGACTATAGGTGCTCAGCTGCAGTGGTGTGCATGGCGTCAGGGGTGGTGCAGTCATGGGTACGTGTGTGTGTCCGTGGGGAGGTGACTATGGTGTGGGGGTAGCTATCAGTCAGTGTCTGTGGTGTGTGTGTTGGGAGGTTTTTGTCTGTCAGCTGAACATCCTTTGTTGCACTATGGCGCATCAGATCTGCTCAGCTTCCCCTTCCTAGTTGCGCTATGGTGCAGGTGGTGCGATATTCAGTCGTCGGCTGTAGGTGCAGTTTGGCCGGCTCAGTTTTTGAATATCGTGCCTCTTACACATGGGCGCAATGGACTTGCACTTGCTCCTGCTATTGCGCACTTTTTGGGTGCAGTTTGAATATCTGGGCCCAATTGTTTAAAATCACTTCTGTTGTGACTAAAATTAACTATTATGCAACAAGCAGTGCTCCCTGACTTTACACAACAGTAGATGTTCAAAAACAGCTGGGAGTAATGATAAAAATCTGCACTCTTGAGGTTTACAGACCATGGTAACCTCTCGATGAGAAAACAACGTGGTTGTTAACTACTCCCCATGCATTATAATAAAAAGAAATAAAACACAGATGGTAGTACATGGAGCAAAGTCACTTCAAAAATATAAATAAAGATCAAATTCTTTACGTCCAGATACAGTCAATCATTACGACTATTTAGGTGCACATTTCTGAGCAAGTTCTAATTGAAATATGCACATCAAGTATGTCAAACATTCAGTTACAATCTTCCATAGGTGGCATTAAGTGATTTGTTTAAGCATCTTTAGTTGCTATAAATGCAAAAATCACTAATGCTGTATTACACACTGCTAAAATTTGGGGTCTTTCAGATTATTCATTTTAGAAATAATCTTAAATTATATTATATATATATTAAGTGTTCAAAATAGTACACCATGTATTCTCAGATGCGAACTTGGTCAATACACAATAGAATCAAGCATTTTATCCAGGATTATTATTTACATGATGGATTCATAAATCATGCCTGAAGAACCAAAGCAAAAAAACAAAAAAACAAGGTGCTGTATCGGCGTGTGGTCTGAAAACAAAGCAAAATGGTAAAAACAGTGTTAGAATCAATGTTTTGACCATAGGCTTCTTCAGGAAGGATGTGTCTGAAGAATGTTAACCCAATGTTTTGAGGAACAAGTTGATTATTCACTAAGACAATTTGTTTTCCCCATATATGAAGTTTCTGAATGCTTCCTTGTATCCTAAAATGGGTCTGAGATTTGCCTTGACAGGAATACATAGAACCCCTCATCTCATGTTAGTAGATCATATACAATTGAGATGTAAAGATCTTTAAGCTCAACAGGAAATGGCTAAGAGCCATAGCGCTAAAATTCATATAGCATGGAAGCATATCAAAAAAGTTTTTAGGAGAGAAATGTACCTTTTAAGAATTCAGGATACAAGTAAAATAAATCTATTTATTTTATTTAGGTTGAAACTATATAGTTCTAATCAACTATAAACAAAAAAAGAGGAGTCCACTCACTCTCCAGCAACTGTGACACGGGTGTTATGGACGACATTGAACATTTCATTTTCATTTGTTCAGTATTTAGTAAGGATAGGAGTACATGATTAATGGACTCACCGGCACAGCAGTAGCACTACCGCTTGTGACACTGATGACCCAGGTTTGAAAGTGTGCCCAAGGCATTGGAGGGCTGGCCAAGGGAGGATGATCGAGCGTCTAAAGGACCACTCTCCTCTGGAGGAGAGGGTGGGGAAGAGCTTGGTTCTCAACTGGCACCTGGCAGAAGCCACAGGAGATGCAGGCCAAGCTACAGAGGTGGTCTCATATATTTGAAGATCTGAAGTTATATGGCTTTCCAGCTGACTTTTTAAAATGGGTGCAACTTTTATACATCAATTGCTCAGCCTTGGTCATCATGAATAGGATCTGCTCTACATATTTTAAATTAAAAAGAGACACCAAGCAGGGGTGTCCTTTCTCTCCACTGTTATTTGATTTACCCCTTGATCCCTAATAAGGAAACTATCAAATAAAGATATAAAGCGCATTAAGTTTCTGGATATGGAATATCTACTCTCCGGTTACACAAATGATACTGTCGGTTACTAATTCTGATTGTTCTATCAAAAAGATATAAAAGATTATATTAGACTTTGCCTCCTTTTCCAGATACAAACTAATTAAAGACAAATAGGCTTTCCTACCCTTAAATCACGTTTGCATTAAACAAGAAATTGTTGACCTGGGATTACACTGAGAATCGGAGAAGTCGGACTACTTAGGAATCAAGGTCTTTAAGACAGTGACATAAACGTTTGGCAGAATGTTATCCCTCCTTAAAAAACTCAGTACAAGACAGACTAGCTAGATGAAATACCTTACCACTTGGGTTCTGGGGTCGATTAGACTCTAAAAATGATGATTCTCCCAAAATGTCTTTACATTCTCTCAATGATACCCCCCAACATAAATATGATTTTTGTCCTTACAGAGTTTCATTTCCAACTTTCTTTGTGCCAATAAATGATACAGGAAGGCTTATCAAAAACCATCTAAGTCTAAGGATATGGAGGGGGCTTAAAGTACCAGACCTCTGTTATTATTTCCTACCTTGCAGAATGCCCCAGATAAGAAAATAGTTTACTAGCCAAAAGAAGAACTCAATTAATCCGGAGTGGCTTGAAATGGAATTGGATTTAGCAGAGGACCTCTCATTAGAACTGGGATCCTTAATTTTCGCTAGGCCGGCAAACCTCTATAGAGAATAAAATTCTATTGGATAATGTAATTATTCTGAAAAGATAGTCGTCCTTGTTAAATTTAAACCTGTATAGATCTAAAATTCAGCACATCTTTCTTAATCCCAGCATAACAACTAATGGTCAAACGTTTGTGAAGAGTGGGTGGGAAATGAAGGGAATATCCCAAATCAAAGATCTTTCAGAGAACAGGGCATGTATGCATTTTGATACAGTAGCAATTAAAAGTACAGTCATGGAAGAAATTATCATAACAGTAGATCTTCGAGAGGAGCTCTTGCAACAGGCTATCACTGTTAGGACTATGCCACCAGGCAATAGTACCCTATGGAAACCGTCTAGCTAGCAGTCTCCAGCGGGACCTCGCCCCAATGCCCGATTCACCCCGACGTTGGCCAGTTGTATGTCAAGGAGTGGTCCCTAGCCCCACCTCAGTTCTTTTCCCACCAATGTTTTCTTGGTGCTTTTCAGCAAGTTTTTGGTTGTTTCTCTAACTTTTTCATTGAAAAGTCTACTTTTCATCCGATTGATCTTCATCTCTAAGTCATCTTCACCATCATCAGTTTCTTCCACCGAGAAGAAGAGGTTGAAGTGGGCCTGCGGTCACCAGATTATGGCCAAGGCCAGGTGCGAGGCCTGTGTCTTCTGCCTGGGGCCCGACCATGACACCAAGGCCTGCTCTATTTGCAATGGCTTTACCATCCAGACTCAGATTCGCCGCCTTAAGGCACTAAAGGCCCACATTCTGAAACAGCAGGTGGCCATTATGCAGAGCTCACCAGCAGAGAAATAACATACTAAAAAGCCAGCATAATAGGCCTAACAGTCTCTGGAGTCTGCTCGATTTTCAGCACCTGCACTGAGGGCCAATTTTGGTGTCCTCCCCTCCCCCTTGGGTTATACTGTCCCCAGTACCAGATGTTCCACCTCTGTTGGGCCTGGTCAGATTTACCCTCTCCCTATACCTGTCCCATTCCAGCTTAAACCCATCCACAGTCTCCACTTCTACCAGCTCCCTGGGCAGTGCATTCCATGGCTCCACTACCCTTTCAGTGAAATAACTTCTCCACTCCCCTTTGAGCCTGCCCCCCTTCCAGCTTACACTGGTGATCTCTTATTGCCCCACCCTCCTTCCTTTGGAAAACGCTGACTGGGCCTCTTTATTGATCCCTTTTATGTACTTAAAGAACTCTATCATGTCCCTCCTGTCCCTCCTCTCCTCCAGGATGTACATGTCAAGTTCCTTGAGCCTCTCCTCATAGGTCCTCTCCCCCATGACCCAGATCATTTTGGTTGAACTCCTTTGGACCCTCCCTCTCTTCCTCTTCTTTTCACTCCTCACAGCATAAGGACAAGAAAAAGGATACGGATCAGCATAAGTCCTAAGAAAAGGATTGGGGTCAGTCCAAGGGCTGTTTGCACTTGTGGTCATCACACCATGAGAAGACCTACTTGAGTTCCCACTCAGGGGGCTCTTCTCACTTCTTCCACTATTCACAGCACTCTACTGGGCATCAGGATTCCTCCACTCCTGCCAAAACCTCGATGTTAGGGAGTGGAAAGCAGGGCTTGGGTTCTAAGCCAGCCTTGAGTACCCTGAAGGTGAAGACTATACCCTTGTGGTCACCCTCTGCCTCAGGGGTCAATGTCTCCTCCTTGTCTTCTGCAGGGACCTTAGTCTTGTTATCCAAGGTCCCGACGTTTGTCTCTCCTGGGGCTCCAGGTAAGACAACTAAGCACCTGGGATTGGGAGTCGGTTTATAAGCCAACCTCAGCACACCATACCTCAGTCTCTCAGGTGCCTATGGCCAAATCAAGGACAGTCTCGAAGCCTGACAGCTTCAGACCATCAACAGTACCAGACAAGGGTCGTACATCTGGCAAAGCCCCTTTGGACCTCGAACATTTGCCAGTTTGTAGGGCTTCTACACCCAACGACCAATGGAATCGGTCTTCTTCCTCTCCCAGGGACCCACCAGACCTCACCTCTTCCCCTATTGCTCCACTTACTCCAGAAACACCTCCCCCCGGCAGGGCCAGTGGCTCTTCAGTTCCCAAAAGAAGAGCTGACCGAACATTTTCAGTTTTGGTGGGGCCAAGGGAAGAAAGATGCCCTTCCACTGCAGCTGGATGCTAATCCAACTCTGGATACAGACAAGAACCAAGGAGGAGGAGGAGACAAATCTTCCTCTCCAATGCCTAGAGTGCCTAAATCTGAGTCCCACTCATGCAGTCCTACCAACTCCCGTGGCCGGACTACATAAAGAATGGCATTACTGACATTGCTTCCGCTCGCCATGCAATACCTGCCATCACTCCTCTAGAAATAGGCGGTCAGTCAGCCAACATCAGTTGGATAGCCTTCTGCCATTGATGGTCCCACAGCTATCACTGGTCCGATAGTGATTGCCGAGTCTCTAGCTTGCAGCCTTCATCTGAGAAGTGCAGATCATCTTCAGTCTCTAGATTGGCTTCCCTCTCTTCTATGGGCCATGGTTTAGACTCCAACACATAGGATTCTGACCGTTCAACTCTGAGAGAAAGGCATATGTCCCCAGATGAAAAGGACACCCCTAGATCTTCTCCTGATGATCCTACCTTTATGGACTTCATGAGGCATATCGAGAACTTCAATGGATGGGAGATGGAAGATCTGGATCCAAAGCACCGGAGGATGGCCAAGTACCTGAGCCAGAAGGAGCCAAAGCCATTGATCGTTCCTTCTTTAGTGGAAACATTCCAAGATCTCACCCAGATCACTTGGAAGCAACCCTGCACCACTCCAGTGATCTCTAAAAAGCCAGATAGGTTGTACCGGGCACCAGGAGATGAGCCTTTTTTTGGCGTAACACCTTCAAGCAGACTCAATGGTAATTACAGCTGCTCACGAAGTCGAAGAGCAAACGCCACAGTTCACAGCCTCCCAATGAAGAGTCCAGATTTTTTGACCAGGTGGGCAAAAAAGTGTATTCTGCCTCCACCTGCTCTATTTGATTGTTGAGCTTTCTCACACATATGGTGCAGTACCAGAATGCATCTGGGAGAAAGGCTTGGAGGTTGCTCAGGCCTTCTCAGACTTGGTTTAGAAGACCGAGCTTCTGGATATCCTGAAGTCGGGTTCAGATGAAAGCAATCATGTCCTGAAAGCCTCATACGACACTGCAGAGAGGGACTCTAGGACAGCAGGATTCAACGTTTGCCTTACGCGTCATGCCTGGCTCACAGTCTCAGGATTCTCTCAGGATCTGCAGTCCAAGATCCCGGACCTTCCTTTCCAGGGTTCCATCCCTTTTGGGGAGGAGACAGAGAAAATGTTTTGTCATCTCCAAGAGTCCAGGAAATCTTTCTTGTCCATCTGCAGGATGTATAAGGGGACCAGAAACCCTTTGGCAAATGGCCTTTTCATAATCCCTCAAGGCAAAAACACCTGTAACCAGTTCCAGCAGAGGGCAGGCTTCAAGAGGAAAGCACCAACCCAAACTCCTGGCATCAGAAAAATACCATTTGTCCATCCAGTCTGCACAGTTTTGCCATACCCTGTCTCACAAACTAATCTCTAATTGGATTTACTACCCTTGTCCAACCCACCCCCACTCATCCTCATAGTCCTTCTTTTCCAATCCCTTAACCATTTTGGTGCTTTTCCTTGTACTTTCTCAGTCCTGTCATATTTCTCAGATACAGTGACCAGAACTATACACTATGGAAGCTGTGAACCACACTCTTATAGGGAGAACAAAAATACAGAAAGACACTCCATAATGCAGCATGGACAGCTTGGGTGGGCCTCCCTGACTATTGTCTGCATACAATCAGAATTACTGGTAAAAGAACTAAATTCCCCATTTGTGTGTTGGCTCCTTAAGGGCAGGGAGATGGTAAGGTTCTAATAAGCAGTAACCAGCAGGATGGAGTTAGTGCTGAATTACAAAGCTCTGTCCCCCCTGCCAAAAGGCAGTATGAGCAGCACTAAACACACTCCCATTGAAGTGCTTGGAAAAGGTGTGAACAGAGGCTCAAGTAGCTCTACAGACCTCCTCAAAAGAGGTAGATGCTCACTGTGCGCAGGAGGTAGCTACTGCTTGAGTGAAGTGCAGGAAATGGGAGATCCCTGGAAACATAGGAATGAGCTGTGAAAGAGCTCAGTACATCCAGTAGGCCTAGGTTTGATTTTTCACAACCACTTGTGTACCGTGTGACCCTGAATAAGTCACTTAACCTCCCCGTGCTCCTGGGACACACTCTGGAACCAAGCTTTGCCTCAGTATATCTTTCCTGACAGAGAACTGTAACGATAAATGTAAGCATCCCCACTTCCCGTCTAGAGTTATTTGTGTGGTAAAGTTCTTGGGAAGGGGGCGCTGTACAGCCAAGAAAACACAGTCCAGAGATCAGACAGGAAAACAGTACCTGACTGTCCACAGGTGATGATGGTGATGGATGGACTCCATCGGGGGTCCCGGATCCTCAGGGTGCTAAGCTGGAAAGCGGAAGGAATGACGCAGATCTTCACCTGTCTGACCTTGCCCACTTCACTCAGTGGCCTTTGTAGACTGTGTTCACCAGGCAGGCCTCTCGACATCTTCCTCGTGGTTCTCTTGTCCCTGACACTCTGGATTCCACCTTGCAACACACTGGATGGCAGGCTGTACAGGCAAATGGCAAAGCTGCAAAAACAGGGGATCCCATTTAATGAACAGTCAGTAGAATAAACAGTCACTCCATGGAGCAGAAAAACAGGACCAGGGGATCACCTTATTAGCTGAACGATAGAATGTAAACTGTACTTTGGATGCAGGGTTCCCAATTGTATAAGATATTTAGGCAGCCAGACAGTCCCAACACAGTCAGTAGCCTGAGGTTGAAAAAACCACACACACACACACACACAGGCAGCATTAGATGTCTGACTCCCAGCTTCACACTCTCTTAACAGGAGTTCTGACCTGCAAGGTGTGCACCAAGCACTGATAACCTCCCTCACCCTCTACCCCTCCTGCATGAGCTTTTAGACTGGATACTGCATCTTTTAGGTAATGGAGCTCACTCCATAAATGGGAGCAGACAAAGCCACAAATGACAAGGGCAGGAGCGAGACCCTTCAAACACAGTCCAGCACCCGATCACTGCTATGCCATTGCTCCAAGCATTCCAGGGGTATTTCCCTGGTGACCCCGAAGATTTCGGCCAATCCCTCATGCAGTGATGCCAGTCCAGGATGGCTTCTTTTGTGGGACTCAGATGAATTACCATGAGAATATAGAACACAGCCTGCTACTCCACCTTCTTCCCCAATGACCAGCCCCACAGGTCTCCTCCTGCCTCCTACAGACTCACACCTCCTGGATCTCCTCAGCTTGCAGTGGCATTCATGTCCAGGCAATTTTGGGGCCAACTGCCACCTAGGTCCCAACACCATTTGGTCCTGCCACCACCAGCGTGGCACACCTGGATCCCATCTGCCAAACCAGGCTCAGCCACAAGCCTCCATCTAGCTCCAAGCAGCATTCCTCCCAGGATAAGGCTTTACCCTTAGGATGCCCCTCACCTCAGGTATCTGCAATGGTAAGCAGCATCTTCCCTCTGTGGATTCTCTGGCCAAGGATACTAGGTCTCTCCCACACACTGCAACCACTGCTCCTCATTTTTCTTTACTGGTGGCCACACTTATTTAAATAAAACCTGCAGCAGCAGCTGTGCGTCGATGACCGAGAGTGTGAGTGCTCCACTCCGACCTCGCTGTCCATCTCAAATCTCTCTCTTTCTTTCCTATCTCAGCCCTCTCTTATATGGGCTCCCTCATTTGGTGCCTGAAAATGTAGGTCCAATTATGGACCATACACACTCAGGCACCAAACACACTACCCCATATGATGCCCTTCGGGACCTGAAGTCCTTGTCCAATTCTTTAAATTGTGCCCCGCGGTTCCAGCCAGCACCGAAAACTACTGCAGCAATAGGAGCTACTGCTCCTTTAAATTTCCTGCCCCTGGTGGCAGCCACACAAGCTGATAGTGTGCAGACCCACGATTCTGAAAAAAACAAAACAATTTATTTACAATGGAGCGGCCCTGAGCCTAGTCTGTCCAAAAACTGGACCCGGGACCACATTGCCCCGCACTTGGCAGCACAGGCTTCCACTCTGGTGCTCGGCCCAACCCCAAATGGGCCGAGACACTGGGAAAAAAATAGCCACATGCCACAAAAGGTGTCAGAAGGTGCGACTCCCACCACAGCCCCAGGAGAAAACAGCGCTGTTGAGGAGCTGGGGAGCACAGAGCTCCACAAACAGGTAAACCCGCTTTAGGGGGCTTATATACAGTAAATAAATACATACATAAAACCATTCCTATTTTTTTTTTGGCACACCAAAACTATTTGATTTTTAAATTGAAGTTTTGAAACAGAAGCTTTGGCATGATTTATGTTTACAACTATTGTCTCCTACAGGTCATACATCTTTGTATGCTTTTGAAACATAAACTCTGACAGCATAAAGAGATCAAGGTCCATCGAGTTGCCCATACTATATTACCTCACTCAGATAACCTACTATGCTTGTGGTCTTGTACCTCCCCCACTCCTGAAACACATGTTGCACACCACCACCCCAGACTGTGAGTCCCTGCCCTGTCCAACCTGTTTAAACCCAGTAAGGGTAGCTGCTCCCACTACTTCCATCGGCAGTGTGTTCATGGTTCTTCTGCCCTCTCAGTGAAGTACAAACCTCCTCACATTTTTCTTGACCTTGTCCCCCCACCACCCTCCAGTCATGCCCCCTACTGACTCTAGTCCTTGTTATCCACTTTGTTTATCCTGTATGTTTCAGTCATGCCCCCGCCCTCCTGACTTCCAGCGAGTATATATTGAGGACCTCTGAAACAAGCTGTTACCAGCACAGTATGTCATTCCTGGTGAAACTTTTGAAATGAATGAAATGTCCCTCCTCGGTGAGGACTCCAGAACTGGATACAGTAATCCAGGTGAGGCCTCACTAGGGATCCGTCCAGTAGCAGAATCACCTCGCTTCTCCTACCATCAAAACCCTTCTCTATACACCACAGCATCCTCGATGCCTTACTGTATGATTTGTTTGCTTGAGAGAGACCTTAAGACTGCCAGATCCCTTTCCTCTGTCTGTCTTTAGGGTGTCCTTTCAGCAAACAGCAAAGTTTATGACATCATACCATGACATCACAGTACAGAATGCTCCAATTGTTTAAAGGTAATGGAATTGTAGAACATTCCCCATTTATGTCACTGCTGTTTATTCCACATCCTAGCAACCAGCTTCCCCAGCACTCAAGAGGGAGTACTAGTCACATTAATTTTCTTGTGTTTTAGAGAAAATGTTCTCCCTACGCTTGCCTTTTATGATCTGTATTTGGAGCGCCCTTCTTTCCAAAGATGAAGGACCTTCTCAGGGCTCAGATTGGTCCAGAGACAGCACTGAATTCCTACTAGAAGATATTCCTGAGATAAATGTCAAGCCTCAGCCACAGTCCTGTCTCATGTACCCCCTGGACTCAGTGTGCTGGAGAATGGAGACGAAGGAGAAATTCCTAGAATGGATCAGCAGTTACTACTTTCTTGTAGTTCCAGTCATCAAGCTTTTGGCTCTGACGTTCTTCTGGAGAAATCAAGGAAGAACTTGGAAAGGTATGGATATCATCCCAAGTCTACCTACCTCTCTTTGGTCCTTATCATCAGATATGTTCTTCTTTCAGGATCAAGACTCATCTGTGCCCTCAACAGGCAAGCTATAATTCACCTCTGTTTTAGTTTACTTCCTCCAACAGGGATATCCAGGTACTGCTTAGGCCTGCCTCAAGTCCCTTCCTGTCTTGGGTAACTGCCATATGTTAAGGACTAAGGACCTCTGGGTTGTATGTACCTGAATACTTACCACCCTGCATGCTACTATGCCAGTTTCTTAGTGTACCTTTCCAAAAGAAGCTGTGAAACTATGGGTGGGGGAAACAAGGAAAAGTGAGCCCCCTCACTCCACCCCGGAAATAAAACCTAAATATCAGCTTGTTTTGTTAACAATTGTGAGGGCTCCACCCTCACCCCCCAATTTTTTTTGTTTGTTTAACATTAGAAAGTAAATGTCTTGGCTTGTTTATGTTGGATCATTTCTACCTGCCCTATATAACTGCCAGATAGAAAGCAAGTGTGTTGGCTTATAGTGTATGTTGGAATGCGGTTGTGTACAGAAATCTATACACCGAGAAAAGCCGTTCTGCTGCAGCAGTGATGTCCTCACTAATGCAGGACGACTTTTCATTCTGCGTTAGTGAGGACATCATAATTCAAGGAACTCCAGCAGATGTTGTGATTTGTCATCCCTTGTTGTGTCAGAGTAGAATGTGCATGTGCTGGCCAGCAGTTGTTAATCAAGGACGGTCGGCAGAAATGTGGAAAAGTGAGTGTTTTTTATTTTGCAGTCACCATACACTATGTAGAACAGTGTATGGTTACCCATATATTACTCTGCTGTTCTTTCACTTCAAGGATACAATGCCGACTTGGGGACCTCTCACGTTTTGCTGTCGAGGTCATCAATTAACACTATATCCACTCGGTGGCAGAATAGCCTTGTAGTGTATGGTTCCCATACACTATCCTATATGTTTATGATAGATTCTAAAATGCTGACAGCTGGGAAACATAGAAACATAGATTTTGACGGCAGATAAGGACCGCTTGGCCCACCCAGTCTGCCCATTTCCCTACATAATGGATAAGCTGCAGATCCTAGTTAACCAGCAGCCTACTTCTTCCTACCCCCACCCCCTAGAATTGCCTTATGACTGTCCCATGCATGCTTGAATGCATGAGTTGCACATAGACACAGAGTAGCTGTGTCTATGTGCAGCTCCCATAGCTAAGTGAAAATGTTCTGTATTTTGTCTAGTTTTAAAATATTTTTGTGTACAGTTTGTGGGCTGAGAAGGAGGGTATTGTTGCCTACAGGAAGGTGAGGGTTGTGTGTGTTTCATGTTAGTTGGGAACAGTTCAATCAGCATGTTTGTTCTGTGGTGAATCATATCTTGAGTAGGTTTCGGTGGTACCCTCTGACTAGCTGCAGGACATCCCGGATGGCCATCAAGCTGCAATGACTGGGCATTCCCCCTTTTTCCTTGTTCTGGAGCCAAGGCATGCAATGCAGACAAGGGGTGTACTGTGCATGCGTCTGCATGCAGCACGCCTGTCGGCTGCCCCACCTACCACCCCATTCTACCTGGCCAGATGTGCCTCCGCCAGGTGTCAGGCTACACCAGTCACTGTGCACCAACCCACCCTGGGAGAGAAGAGCAGTCCATCAGATGCTCTATCCACCTTACCCCTACCAGCTCCCATCAACCCAAGGTCGCTCCCAAACCCAGGTCACTGGTGTGGCATGATGTGCAGCGACCAATGCCTCAGCCCTCACCGCCACCGGGCCAACCTTAAAAGGCATTTATAAAAAATATTTTTGGGAGCTAGAATCAGGTGGCTGCTAAGAAATAGCTTCCTTGGTATACTGTTCTAGTTTTGCTAGAACACTGGAAGTTGCAGTCTACTGAGTTCTAGATTATGGAGATTGTTGTTACACTTTGATGGTAAAGTGAGATAGAAATGTATATATTTTTGAATTTTATAGTTATGTATGACTGGATTCTAGGGAAAGCTGGATTGGGAGGATGTAGGCAAATGGGTACATGTACGGGAAGCAGGAGAGTGGTAAACTGTGATAGCTGTGGAGCAGCAGTCTTTCTGGGGTGCTGTGGAGTAAAGAGGGCGTCCTGTGTATAAGACCCTAGAGCAGTTAAGGACTGAAATAAGGCTGCTCATATGGGAGCTGGGAGGATGCTATGGGAAGCCTGAGGAGCAGAGCAGTAGAGGGAAAGGCAGAGGGTGATGCCCAGGGGTGAGGGCATCAGGCAGGTGATGGGAGTGGGGAGGAGCACCCAGTATACAGGAGTATCTCTTACACAGAGGTCTAGGGAACCCAGGGTGGAGAAATGGCAAGTGGTAAGGGTAAGGGGTATGGAATGAGAATAGCATTGGGGGTGGGAAATTCTAAAGGGGTAACTTTTGAATATTTTGCACCACTGTGTGGAAGGAGGGAAGGGCCAGCAGGAGGTAAGGTAGGAGGTCAGGTTCAGCCAGGGCTGGGAGTAGGAGTACAAGGGAGGAGGGAGGAACCAATCAGGGTGCACAGGGAAGAGGAGGCAGGCAAAATGGAGTGGAGGATGGGGAGGGAGAGAAAAGAAAAGGAAGAAGCGAGGGAAATCTGAAAGCAGATACAGATATTCAGAAGGGGAGAGAGCATAGTGGGTTCTGAAAAAAATAGTTAAGGAGATAAACTATGGATGTGGAGATAAGTTCCCCAGGGTGCAAATGGAGCAGTTAGGTGGGGAAGCAGCTAGTAACAAAGGTAGGGAAGGAAAGGACGGGGAGCATGGGTGCAGGGGATGGAAGGGTGG
Organism: Neoceratodus forsteri; assembly: GCA_016271365.2. NCBI lineage: Eukaryota > Metazoa > Chordata > Ceratodontiformes > Ceratodontidae > Neoceratodus > Neoceratodus forsteri. Next base: position 67,865,093 of record JADMNL010000031.1, on the reverse strand, counting down.
CAATCATAGAGAACTCCATTATGAAGGAGGAAGTAAAGGGGACCCAAATGCAAGAAGGAGGGTAGTTTGTATCCCATGGATGACAGCAGGGAAGGTGGGCTCAAGAATAAGGAAATGGTAAGAGAGTATGGACAGTGCTTCCAGATAATTTTTTGGGGTGGAAGTCAAATACTTCCATGGGTTGAAATTGGGAAGTCATTTCAGTTTTACTGGAGTCAAAATACACCAGCTGTCAAATTTTGGAAGTCAAAACACATCCAGTTAACAAATTTCAGAAGTCAAAACACTCCAAGTTCTATAGTTTTGAAGTTAACTTATTGGCCTTCTGAATACCTCACTGTAATCCATGCCACATGTGATGCGCTCAAGAAGAAGATGATGTTACAGATGAGCCACCAAAGGTCCGAATTATTTTTGGATAGGATAACTGCTATCCGGACAAGGAGAGGCAGGAGTCAACTTAGTATTTTGATGCCCGCAGGGTGGGCGTTTATTTGGTACCAAGGGGTAGACAGACAAAGTCACAAGAAGGAGTAGGGGATGCCCGATTAACAATAGGGCAATGGAACAAGGATATGCTGAAATACTTTTTACCTACCACTTTTACGGCTACCACTATAAGCATAAACTTTAGGCCTATTGCCACTCTTACTCTAATACTAGTTTGTACTGTACTTCTATACTCTAATACTAGTTTATACTGTACTTCTATAATCTAAACCAGAATTCAGTTACATGGGCTACTCAGCACTACACTAGGGTGATCAGCATCACACATCTACAAAAGAGTCCAGATTTTACAAGAGTCAGGAGATCCAGCGTCTTCGTGTACACCGTCGTTCTTCATTGGTAGCTACAAGGGGAATAAAACAGAACTGCAGAACCCTAATCTCAATTCCCAGCAAGGACCTAGATAAGGCCACTGGGGTGGTGAGAGGTTTGGTAAACAGACCATATATCTTGACAAGCCCACTCTCCGAGGCTGCTGAAATGTGGAACCAAAGCAACTGGTTCCTGAAATAACACACTCAAGCAAGAGGTTCCTTGGCCAAAACCCACTTCTAGGGTTGCCAAGGATGAAGAAAGACCAAGATCTGCGTGGTGATGAATCCAATGGAGGACTACCACGATCCGACTGATGCTGCAGCACTCCAAGGCCAGCTGGACTCAGAAGAAACTTGACAGGACCAGGAACCATAAGAATCTGAAGAGATGATGGTTGAATCTGCAATCCTCAGGTCAGGAACTAACACAAAACAAAAGAAATGGCGGTCGCGTCCCGGACTGAGCCCGACAGACTCGACTTTCGGAGAGCGACCAGGTGGGGCGCCGAACAGGTTCTCAAGATGAGCTCTCTCTTCTTCTGTAGGGTGACCAACCGGGACATCTGGAACAGGAACCATGCGGGCGACACTGTACGGCTGTCGTGATGCGTTTCGGCGGATGTACTTTCAAGCTGTGAAAACAAGAAAGCAGCGGGTACAATTGTACGACTGACAGCGGACTTCGACGCGACTGACACAAGCGAGCGGGATGAGTTGATGGATGATCTTCCTGGAGTGAAGAATGCTGGAAGGATGTCTTCTTCTGAGTAGAGACTGATTCTGAGCCGTGGTGTAACAGACCACACTATAAGACTGCAGTGTGGTAGAAGATTGAGACTGTCTTCATACAGTAATTGTGGAATAGTACAATAATTTCAGGAGAGGCAAAGTATAACTTCAGGGGTAATTGTTACTGTTAAGAGCCAATGTCCAGGTGCTTAGAGCAATAGTTCAGGTACTTGGACCAATAGTTCAGGTACTTAGGACAATAGCTCAGGCACTTAGGACAATAGTTCAGGTACTTAGGGCAATAGTTCAGGTGCTTAGGACAATAGTTCAGGTACTTAGGGCAATAGTTCAGGTACTTAGGACAATAATTCAGGTACTTAGGACAATAGTTCAGCATAAGCAGTACAGTAATTACAGTAATTTCACAGTATAGGCAAATAGAACAGTCTCAAATGAACCCCTGTTTCTATAGGTAGGGTATTCTGGGATAGGATCCCTTACTGTATGTTGTGGCTAGGGCCTCCCTTTAGTACCACTAGGCTGGCTTGCCCTATTCCGCTAGGCCGGGGCCTCCCTTTAGTACCACTAGGCTGGCTTGTCCTATTCCGCTAGGCCGGAACCTCCCTTTAGTACCACTAGGCTGGCTTGCCCTATTCCGTTAGGCTGGGGCCTCCCTTTAGTACCAGTAGGCTGGCTTGCCCTATTCCGCTAGGCCGGGGCCTCCCTATAGTACCACTAAGCTGGCTTGCCCTATTCCGCTAGGCTGAGGCCTCCCTATAGTACCACTAGGCTGGCTTGCCCTATTCCGCTAGGCCGGGGCCTCCCTTTAGACCAGGCTTTACCTCGGGCCTAATGCCCTACCATTACCTCGGGCCTGAAGCCCTACATTGCTTTGGCCTGGTGCCCCACCTTAGATTGGGTCTGGTGCCCCAATTTACAATGGGTCTGGTGCCCCACGTTGCATTGGGCCTGGTGCCCCACTTTATACTGGGCCTGGTGCCCCTCGTTGCTTTGGGCCTGGTGCCCCACCTTAGATTGGGCCTGGTGCCCCAATTTTCAATGGGCCTGATGCCCCTCAACACTTTGGGCCAGATGCCCCACTTTATAATGGGCCTAATGCCCTACTTTACATTTGGGCCGGAATTGCCTTTAAATGGCGTTGCCCTTTAACTCTTTCAGCTCACTGAGAGCTGTTGTCAGTTATCTTGGCAAATCCTGCTCTACCTGCCCCTTATGAATATTCAAAGCCCTTTTCAATGGCCTCAATGTACTGCCCCTCCCCATGGGCATCACTAGCCCGCCTCCTTATGAATATTACAATCGCGGGTCCTAATGACCCGATGCTCCCTGCAGCACTCGGCTGCCTTCTGAAAATGCCTAATGCGTTTTTAAAAGAAAATACAGTCCCCTGAGGATACAGGCGGTCAGCACAACGTGTGCTGCCGCCGACCCACCGCTCTGCAGTCTGCAGGGAGTTCTTGGCTGTTCTGGGAGGCAGGAGGTGAGCTGCAGTGGGAAGGAATTATGCAGGCGGCAAGAAGGACGACTCGGGGGGCCTCCGATGGCCAAGAAAGATGCAGCTTGCTTGCTGCCGACGTGGGACCGAAAATAAACTTTTAAAAACACTCGGGGGGGCTAAAAATAATAAACAGAGGGCTTTTAAGCCCATACAATGCGTCGGGAGCAGCGATTTTCTTCCTGAGGCCCCGATGGCACCACCGACTACGGAGTACAGCAGCAGGAGGGAGTCTTTTTTTTTAACCAAGCAGCAGGAGGGAGTCTTCAGGCAGTGGAGGCAGAGCAGGCACACAGCTAAGTCCTCAGGGATGGCTTCAACCCCAGGTAAGCCTCTTTCCTTATCCCTCCACTTATTGTGTCCTCTCTCCTCAACAGCTGCCCAGGAACAACTGAACAATTATAGAATTATTTTTAAAAGATAAACTGCTTTGTTCTAGAATGCTAGATTGGAATGCTGTGCATGAGCCACTCAGCACAGCATTCCATCCAAGCCATTATGACATGGAATGCTTGCAAAATCTATCTTTTGACCAGCTGTAAGTGCACAGGTGCACTTTTTCTATTATTTACAGAGTTCTGTGTGTGTAGGGAGGTTGACTTTGATGTCTAGGGGCCCCTTCGTACAGTACCCTGCTGCCTACCCCTGCAGCAGGTACTCTGAGCACCTGTATATTCTGTGTTCATTTAATTTAATTTTATTTTTCTCTAATGACCACCTTTGGGGCATTACAGATTCGGGCCCGCCTAACAATACATGTCCCCATGTATTCCCTTAACATTCTATAACATCTATCACCTTATCAACCTCTAAAATCTTACTTAATACTCTATGAAGTCTTACTTTAATACTCTATGAAGTCTTACTTTAATAAAACACTCTTAAAATCTCTAAAATATTCTTAAAACATCTACTGTACTGTAAATTTTTGCTTTAAAGATTTACCCTAAAGTGACTGTGTCTGGGAAATTACTTGAATTAGATCCACCTGTTGTACCAAGGTACGAGTTGAGAAACTTCTGTGATATACCTTCTAGGAGGGATACCTGCGTTCGATCTTTGAGATCTGCGGGGTTGAAAGTCAATAGGTTCTGGAACAAGATATTCTCCTTCCAGGAAATCCGGTATTTCTGGAGCTAGTACTGGTACACAGTTCGAACAGTCACGGGAATGCATATGCGAAGTACGAGTCCAAGGTTCTGTACACCAATTTGTTGGTGACTCTGGTTTCCATATTTTGTCTTTGGTGGACTCCTGCCTCTCTTCGGCAGGGACTGTCCTGTTCTTTAATGATCACAGTGTCTCTGAAAGTGCACGCTTTTAGTAGGTTGCGATGGACAATTTTGATGCCATGTCCAAATTCTTGTTGGATCTTGTAGACCGGCAGTTCAGGGTAAGGTATCTCGATGATGTAATAAGGTTCCGATTCCCACTTTGAAGAAAGTTTACTACATTTCTGGGTCTTCTTCAACATTACCCTTTCTCCAATAAGTAATGGTGTAGCTTTGGCCTTGATATCATAGTTGGTTTTCTGCTTCTGCCGTGCTTGTTCCATGTGTTTTCCAACGATTCTTCCGGCTTCTTGTAACGTTCATTATGTTCTTGGACCCAATCTGTCACTGGCTTCTTTCCTTAACTTCTTCTGGTGGCACTTCAATACTAAGTCCATTGGAAGTCTTCAATATCGTCCAAACATCAAATGATGCGGTATAACCTGTGGAGTAATGAATCGTATTATTGTACAGATACATGAGTTCAGGGAGTAAAGCTGGCCAGAAAGGACGTTTGTATTCTGGTAGAGCTCGCAACATTTCTAAGAGAATTTGGTTTGTTCTTTCACAAAGTCCATTTCCTTGGGGTGGTAAGCAGTAGTCTTTAACTTATGAGTCCCATATAGAGCACACAGTTCGTGAAAGAGTTGAGATTCAAAAGATGTTCCTTGATCTGTTAGGATTTTAGTGGGGTATCCATAAGGTCGTACGAAACATCTCATAAAGGTTTCAGCAGTAGTTCGAGCAGATAGATCTTTCACTGCACTTGCAACTACGAACTTGGAAAAGTGATCCACCATAGTAAGAATGTAAATGTGTCCATTTGAACTAGGATCCAGTTTCAAGTGATCAAGAGCGACTAGTTCCAATGGTGTGCTACTGACTATTGGATGGAGAGGAGCTCTCTGATTCCCCTTTTCCTTGCGCTTTAAGTTGCATGTTGGACATTCCTCACACCATTTTGCTATATCACTGAGCATTCCTACCCAATAGAATCGCCTTCTGATGATAGCTTCCATTTTCTTGTGACCGAAATGTCCTGAGTTGTCATGGTATGCTTCCAACACTACTGAAGCACTGATCTTTGGAACTACGATTGGAGTTATCTGTGTGTGGGTGGTGGGATCTCTACTCTTCTTCACCAGACGATCATCTTCTATTGTCAAGCAGGTCCTGTGCCTCCACAGTTTCATCATCTCTGTGGTCAATTTCCTTCTTTTTTTTCTGTTCATGCGCTTCTGTTGCATAACTAGATCTTTCACTTGACGCACTATGGGGTCTTGGCTTTGCAGTTTCGCCCATAGGTTCTTTTGATTAGCAATCATGTCATCTACTTCCGGTTGGTCTTCCTCTTTAACCTCGGGAGCAAGTAGACAGCATGCCTGCACAATCTCAGCTGGTACCTGTAGAAAAGGTGGCATTTCAACATTTTCCAGCGGGCTGTCATCTATTTCTGCTTCTCTGTGTTCAGGCATCCGGGACAATGCATCGGCATTCACATTCAATTTACCTGAGCGATACTTGATGGAAAATCTGTAATTTGCGAGTCAAGAAGCCCACCTTGCTCGAGGGCCTCTAGCTTTGCAGTATTCAGGTGTGCTAACAGATTATTGTCTGTGAAGACTGTGAAATGGGTGGCAGCCAAATATTGTCTAAATTTTTCAGTGGTGGCCCAGACTAGCGCCAAAAACTCCAATTTAAAAGAGCTATAGCGGGCGTTGTTCCACTCAGAGCCTCTTAGTCCTCTACTGGCATAGGCTATTACCCTTTCCACACCATTTTGTTCTTGTGCGAGTACTGCACCCAATCCTCTGTTGCTGGCATCTGTATACAATAGAAATGGCTTTGCATAGTCTGGATACGCCAAGATGGGAGCTTCAGTAAGTATGGTCTTTAGTTGATCGAAGGCCTCTTGTTGCTTGGTACCCCATGTAACCAGGCAATTCTTGAGACTCTGCCTTCTGCTGATCCTCTCAGGAGTTCATGCAAAGGCACAGCAATCTTTGAAATTCTAAATAAACCTTGTAGTACCAACAAATCCCAAGAATTTCCGGACCTCTCTGATGGTGGTAGGAACAGGCCATTTCTTAACAGCTTCGATCTTCTCTGGGTCTGGCGTCACTCCATCGGTGGAGACTATATGTCCCAGGTAACTTACTTTGGTCTGCAGTAGGTGACATTTGGATGGTTTAATTTTCAGTCTATACTGGATCAACTTTAGGAATACTTCGTCCAGGTGGCGCAGATGATCTTCATGCGTTTTGGAATATACGATAATATCGTCCAAATACAACAGCAGAGTGTTGAAATTCCGGCTCCCAAGACAATGTTCCACTAGCCTTTGGAAAGTTCCAGGTGCATTACACAAGCCAAAAGGCATCCTAGTGAATTCAAATAAACCCATGGGAGTAATGAAAGCTGTTTTCTCCTGATCCTGGGGCGCCAAAGGAACCGGCCAGTATCCGCTGGTCAGATCTAGAGTGGAGAACACGGCTGCTGACTGAAGAGCCGTGAGGGAATCCTCGATCTTGGGCAGAGGTATGCATGATTATGAGTGATGGCATTCAACTTGCGGTGATCCACACAGAATTGGATCTTACCATCCTTCTTTTGACCAGAACAATTGGCTGCCCAAGGACTGTGACTTTTCTTATCACATTCGCCTCCTTCATCTCCTTGATCATCTCTTTGACCTGCTGGTACATAGCTGGTGGAATCGGCCTAAATCTCTCTCGGATAGGTGGATGTCCATGGGTACTGATGTGATGTTGTACCCTCACGAGCCGACCCAAATCCAAGGGATGTTGGCTGAAAGCTTCTTTCGGTCAAAACCACCTCCAAAACATCGGCTTTTTGCTTCATGCTAGTCTTTGCATTGCCAACTTTGATCTCCTTGGTCCACTCTGGTCTCTGGTGGCCTTCCATCCCATATTCCGCACTTTCTCCATTTCTTCCCACACACATCCACAGAAATACATTTCTTAATGTATGGAAAGGAAAACATACACAGACTGGTAAGACACACATAACTATGATGTACCACACCATAGTATGTGTCTCCTATCTGTGTACATTTTCCTTTCTGTACATGCTAAATTAAATGTACAGGCTGAGCTTCTCTGTGTAAATATGTTTTCTGTCTAGTGATCATATCCAATTACTAAAAGCTGAAATGAAAATAACTTATCTAACACACACAAACATCAGCATAGACAGGCCAAAAAAATACATTGACAGACACAGAAAGCAGTAATGTTTCCTCCCAATCTGATGTAATCAGTGGAACTTTGGCCCACCAGACTTTTAGCAGGCAAACACCTCTTGAGACTAGACTAATGAATGAGCTGGACATGCACTAGTCTTGAAATACCCATGCACAAAGAAACCCCATGTTGCAGTTAGCTGAGCAGCTCATATTTCTCTCTACCAATCTCATTCCTGAAAAAAGCCTAATTAATGATGAAAATACTATTTCACGTTTTATTGTCTAGTTTCACTCAGTATTGTTTCATGCACATTATTACTTTAGCCTAGGGTGAGCAACACATGGCTGCACAAAACTGCTGTGCTATTACTCTATAACCTATACAACCTGGCAGCTGGCAAATACAATAGTTAGCAACAATGCAGGGGCTGGGTAGTTTGAGAAATCACATGATTTGTGCATTGCGTACTTTAAAAAAAGTTTGAGTCTGCAACTGCATTTGCAGCAAATATTTGTCAGTCTCAAAGTGTTAGCAATGTTGAGCAGACTGAAAAGTATACTACAGTCTCCAATTTACATAGAAAAAATAATCTTTTTGTTCCAAATAGAAGAGAGCAAAGTCACCTGCTGCTGGCTCAGGAGTCAGGCTGCTGCACTGTGTCAGGTTCTGGTAGTCATTCTCCTGCTGCAATGACTGCTCCCGGACTACTCAAGCAGCAGCTCTTGAATTTGGGCAGGACGGCTGCTCAGTCTGCTTTGCTTGCCCACCGCACACTGCTCCGCTCCCGCCTCTACTCCAGATCGAATACAAGTCATGACTCTTGATTTTGGGAGTACAGTTGCTCAGCTCATCCACTCCACGCTGCTGATGGCTCACTCAAAAAACAGTCTAGCTCCTCCTTTACTCACCATCAGTCTGGACTAGGTACTTTGCGTGCGGTTAACAAATTGCAAAGCTAGCTAGTCCAGTCACCTCACCACCTCCTTAGCTCTCATGACGAATTACTCCACGAGGCAGGCAGTGTAGAATGGCGTGGTTGGCTGAGGCTCTTAAATACATGTGCATGCACAAAACAAATGGGCCAGCAGTTTATGGGCGGGGGAGGATTTGAAACAAACAAAAGATTCGACTCCCAACTGCTTGAAACGGAATGGACATCAGCAGTCATGGCAATGTCGTCACCACAGGATAAACAGACGTAGCTACAAAGCGAGGGACTTTAGTAGACATCAATGACTCCAGTCTGTTTTGGACATTTTCACCTAATTTTTGGATGTAAAATATGTCCAAAATTGACTTATCTGAAGGGCTGAGTGTGAAGGAAAACTTAATTTAGTAATACATTTGGGAACCAACAACCTGGCTGGGGAGGAGGGTGAGGTAGTGCAAAATAGGTTCAGGGAGTTAGGGAAGATCTGCAGGGAGGAAGGAAGTTCACTGGCCTTCTCAGAGGTGATATCAGTACAACCTTCTCCTGGCTGGATAGCTGCATCCAGCGGGATCACTCTCTCAACGGTCGAAACAAGAAACAGACAATGATTTTTGTGACATGGAATGTTCGTACTCCGATGGACAACCAGTATAGCGAACGACCAGAAAGAAGAGCTGCTATCATCGCCAGGGAACTTGCAAGATGTAACATCGATACTGCTGCCCTAAGCCAGACAAGATGACCAGATGAAGGCCAGTTGAGAGAATAGGGTGGAGGTTTCACCTTTTTCTGGAAAGGGAAGCCTGATGAAGGCAGACGATTCACGGTGTTGGCCTTGCCATCAAGAACAAGTTCATCAACCAGCTTACAGAGCTCTCCATTGGCATCAACGAACACCTCATGACCCTTCATCTTAAGCTCAGCAACAATTAGCATGTCACTGTCATCAGTACATACGCCCCAACACTTAATGCTGATGAGGATGTCAAGGAACAGTTCTACTCCAAACTTGACAGAGTCCTGACCAACACCCCTAAGGAAAACAAGATCATTCTCCTTGGTTACTTCAACGCCAGAGTCAGGCATTATTCAGATCTCTGGAATAGTATCATCGGGAAGGAGGTGGTAGGAAAGACAAACTCCAATGGCATCCTACTCCTGAACAAATGTGCAGAGCATGGCCTGGTCATTACGAACACCATCTTTAGACAGAGCGACAAGTATAAGACTACTTGGAGACACCCTCAATCCAAGCACTGGCACCTACTTGACTACATCATTGTCAGAACCCGTGATAGAAAGGATGTCTACATCACGAGGGCAATGCGAGGAGTCGATGACTGCTGGGCAGACCATCGTCTTGTCAGATCTGTCATGAACATCCGGCTCACTCAGAAACATCCAAATCAATGCAAAGGAAATTCAACACCAAATCTCTTCAAGACCCAGTGGTTCAAGAGGACTTCCAGCAATGTCTCCAAGCAAGTCTCTCTTCCATGCCCGCAGATGATGATAACATTGAGAGATACTGGAAGGAGTTCAAGACTGCCATCCACTCGGCATGTGCTGAATCTATTGGCTATGTCACCTGGCATCATCAGGACTGGTTTGATAAAATGATACCAAGATTCAAGGAGCTACTCAATCAGAAAATAAGAGCTCTCTGTGCATGGCCAGAAGACATCTCATACCAGCAAAAGAAACAGTCATACCAGCAGCTCAATGCAGAAGCTCAAAGGAAGATCTGAGACATCAAAAACAAATGGTGGCAAGACAAGTCCAAGGAGATCCAGCTCTATATTGACAAACATGACATGTGGAGCTTCTTCCAGGCTACAGGGGCCATTTATGGTCCACGCTCCCATGGTCCCACTCCCCTCCGATCTCAAGATGGCTTGATTCTCCTAAAGAGAAATGAAGGCATTCAAGCTAGATGGAAGGAGCATTTTAAGACACTTCTGAACCGCGAGTCATCTGTGACAGATGCCACTATCAATTCTGTCCCTCAACACCCTGAAAGAGAATCTCTGGCCAACCCTCCTACCATCAAAGGAATAAGGCATGCCATCAAGCTGGCTCAGAACAGTAAAGCTGCAGGACCAGATGGCATACTGACTGAAGTCTACAAGGCTGGCAGTGGGAAACTGGTACTAAAGCTCCACAAACTCATTCTCTGAATTTGGAACAATGAGGAGATTCCAGAGGACTTGAGGAATGCCAACACTGTTACCATCTTCAAGAAGAGAAACAAGTCGTTGTGGGGAAATTATCAAGCATTGTCTTACTCTCCACTGCATGGAAAATCTCGCCGTATTCTTCTGAACCGCCTCATTCCATCGCTGAAGAAGTTCTGCCGAATCTCAGTGTGGATTCAGACCATCTTGGGACAACCGACATGATCTTCATTGCCAGGCAGATCCAAGAAAAGTGTCGGGAACAACATCAGGACCTGTACATGGCTTTCATCGACCTGACAAAGGTCTTTGACTCCATCAGTCGTGAAGCCTTGTGGAAGGTGCTGGCCAGATTTGGCTGCCCTACAAAATTCATCATGGTCCTGAGGCTTCTGCATGACAGATGACTGCCAGTGTTCTCCACAATAGTTCAAAGACAGACACGTTCATCATCCAAACTGGGGTCAAGAAAGGATGTGTCATCGCTCCAACCTTGTTCTCTATCTTCCTAGCAGTCATCCTAGTCCTCACCAAAAGCCACCTTCCCACTGGAATTGACATCGAATACAGAATGGATGGAGGGCTCTTTAATCTTGGACTTCTCCATTCAAAGACCAAAGTTTGCAAGGCATCCGTCATGGACCTCCAGCAAGCTGATGACTGTGCCATCCTTGCACACACCAGAAGTGACCTCCAGTCTGTGCTAGATCTCTTTGTGGAAGCTTACCGAAGTCTGGGACTCTCACTCAACATCAAGAAGACCAAGGTGCTCTATCATCCTGCTCAAGGCCTTGTAAATGACCCTCCACAATTCACCATTGAAGGACAGACCCTGGAGACAGTTGAGCACTTCCCTTACCTCAGTAGCCACCTCTCCCTAACAGTGAACATCAACGAGAGATTCAACACAGGATCCATTGTGCTAGCACCTCATTTGGGAACTGCTTCGGCAAGATCTTCACTGACCGTGACACGAAGGACACCAAGATCCAAGTATACAGTTCAGGTTTCATCCCTACACTTCTTTATGGATGTGAAACTTGGGTGACTTACTGACATCATCTAAAGAGCCTGGAGAGGTACCACCAATGATGTCTCCGGAAAATCCTCCGCATCAAGTGGGAAGACCACCTCACTAATGTCAGTGTTCTTCCTGAGGTCATTGTCACCAGCATTGAGGCAATGATCCTCAGACATCAATTCCACTGGACTGGATACTGTGTATGGATGCCCGAATCTCGACTCCCCAAACAAATTTTATACTGCCAGCTCAGTCAAGGCCAGACATCCTGTGGTGGTCAAAGGAAATGCTACAAAGACACGCGGAAGGCATACCTCAAGAAAACAGATATGGGCATCATAAGCTGAGAAAGCTGGCCACCAACTGATCTCAATGGCGCCAGAACCTCCACCAAGTGGGGACCTGCTTCAAAGAGAAACGCCTTGCCCTTGAAGCTAAAAAGAGAGAGCGTAGGAAGGAGAGGGAAAGAAACCCCAGCCAGCAGGCAGCTCTCCCACATAGAAACATCTGCAATTTCTGCAGATGAATCTGTGGCTCTAGAATTGGATTACTGAGCCACCTCAGAACCCTTCAGTGAACCATAGTAGAGATCATCCTCGAATTGAGGGATCACCGCTGACACCAACGATATCAGTACCAAGGGTCAGCACAGCCAGGAAAAGAAGACTAGAGGATTTTAATGACAGGTTGAGGAAATGCTGCCACCAGAGAGGAGATGTCTATCTGTACTGGTGTCTGGGAGGAGACTGGGTCAGATGAAGCACTCTTTTCACCAGACAGGCTACACCTTAGTAGGGAGGGTTTGAGGGTACTCAGGGGCAAACTGGGGGAACACATAACCGCTACGCTTAATTTACACCACTAGGGGGGGCAGGCGTCTAGGCCCACAGAATCCAAGAGGAGGAGGTCAGCGACCCCCCCACAGTGATGGAAGAGGTCTTGAGAGAGGACCTGAAAGAGGTGAGAACACAGCAAAGGGTGGAGGGGATGAGGAACACATAACAAGGGTATGTGGAGGGGTGAACAAAGAGGGAATAAATGTGACAGAAGAATAAAGAGAAGAGAAGGAAAGCTGATTCTAGGTGGAGGGTGTCTCTGAGTGCAGACTCTTGGAAATAAGATGGATGACCTGTAGGCATTATTAGTTGACAGAAGGGTGGACATAGCTGCAGTAACCAAGACTTGGGCAACATCACACCAAGACTGGGAAATTGCAATCCCGGGATAGGGGGAGAGGTGGCAGTTTATATCAAGAAGGGAATAACTTGCATGAGGGAGGAGTCAGAGGATGGGAAAGTGGAGGCATTATAGGTTCAGTTAAGGTCCAATAGAGGGAGAAAGGTGAGGTTAGTGCTGTTTACAGATCACCCAATGAGGATGAGGAGTGGCACGGGGAACTGAACTCACAAATATTGGAAGCTGCGGGGAAAGGCGAGGTGGCAATTGTGGGGGACTTCAACCTGCCCAAGGTGGACTGGAGCATATCCTCCACAACATGTGTCAAGTGATCCTGGAAGGACTGCAGAGTGGATTCCTGTCTCAGAGCATCATGGAACCAACAAGAGCTGAGACAATTCTTGATCTGGTGCTCGTAAATGGGGAACATGTTCAGGAAATAATGGTCAGGGAGCCACTGGGTGTAAGTGGCATTCCACAGTGTGGTTTCAATTGGATATGGGCAGGGAAAGCATCCCAACTAAGACCAAAATCTTGGATTTCAGGAGGGTGGACTTCAGGAAAATGGGTGAAATGCTAAGGAGCCATCTGGCAGGCATCAAAGCAGATATGAAGGTGGACCGAATGTGGTCCATCATTAAGGAAGGAATACTGGTTGCCACAGATGAGTGCATTAGACTCATGCAGAAAAATACAACGGCCAAAGCACCTTCAGAAGGGAAAAGAGGAGCACGGAGGGGAACACAGATGTAGTGATAGAGGAGGACAGAGAGAGGGAGGGGCTGCTGGCATTGAAGGTAGAAATATCACTAGACCTGGACAGAGGACATCCAAGGACACGAAAGGAACTGGCTGAGGAGCTGACAGGGCCCCTGGTATGCCTGTTTAATAGTTCACTAGAGTCAGGTGTGATACCACAAGACTGGAGAACAACACATGAGTGCCTCCACAAAAGCGGTCCTAAGGATGACCCAGGGAATTACAGACCAGTCAGTGTGAACTTCATCAGAGCAAGCTCATGGAAACCATAATAAAGGAAACGTTTGTGCAATATCTAGAGGAGCATGGTCTCCAGGATGCAAGGCAGCATGGGTTCATGGGGTGAAGATAGTGTCAAACAAATATGATTGACTTATTTGACTGTGTTACTAAGACAGTAGACAGGGGGCAAGTGGAACACATCCTCTATCTTGATATCAGCAAGGTCAGGAAGCACTTCTTCACAGAGAGGGTGGTGGACACTTGGAATGCACTGCCAGAAGAGGCCATCTCATTGAAGACAGTGGGCAGCTTAAAGATGGAAAGTTTTAAAAAAAAGAAGACAGTGGGCAGCTGAGGATGGGATAGGCATAGGGAGAAGGTGAGGATCATGGGTAGGGAAGATGGGAGAAGTAGGGAGGGAGGGCAGGGACATTAGCTCAAGCTGTGGACCCTGCAATACGACCAAAATTAATAGATCAAATGGCCTTCTACTGATGGCTTCTTCATATGTTCATATCTTCATTACCACCTACCCTACAGAACTGCCAGATAGAAAATAAGTGTGTTGGCTTGTTTATGCTAGATCATTACTGCCTGCCCTATATCACTTCCAGATAGGTTGTGTATTGTTACGTCTAATAACTATGGGGTTCTTAGTCCTCCACTTAAGCAGGGTAACCTACTCTCCCATCCTGGGGACTCCATTTAACTTCCTCTAAACTTCTAGCAGGCCACCATGGCAGAGGCAAGGCAATCAGCAGAAGGACAGAGCAGACAGCCCCTTCCCCGAGACCGCAGGTCAGCACTTGTTGACATACCAAGATCCTCTGCTCGGGCCAGTCCACCCTCCACCGTTGTTTCTGTCTGATCCTTCTTCAGGCAGGGTGCATTTCCAGATCACCCACAGCTTCCAAATGTGCCTCATGGCCCCCACTGAAGCACCAAGCAGCAGTGCAGTGTCAGAGGCTATCATCTATCCTATGGGTTTCTCAATCCTCCTATCAAGCTGCTGCAAGCTGGGGGCATGAGTCCCGGGTGTTGGCCAAGTAAGTGTCTCCACCTAGCAACTGCATTATCAGACCGCTCCTTGTTCTATGTAATAACGTCAAAGAATATCCAGCCCAGCTGAAACCAGGTTCGTTCAGAGAGCAATCATGGGTCTCTTGCTGCATGGGCCTGTGGACGCGGGCTAACAGCAGAGCTAAAGCACATCATAGTATATGTAGGGCAAGGCAGATTAGATGGGCCAGTCGACCTTTTCTGCCATCAGTGTCTATTCTTCTATGGTCAGCCAGGAAGGCTAGAGTGTATCACTCTGCAGGGCTCTCACCCCTACAGCTGACTTACAAGCAGAACCTGGTGGGGTCTACTCTCAGGGCATCAGGGAGGGTGAAAATAGGGGACAATTACACATCTGTTCGGGGAGGTGGGGTCCGAGTGAAAAAACTTTCTTCTATACTGTATACTTTACAATTACTGTTTTCCTCTTGGTGTTGTACAGTCTTTCTGATTAACTGTTCACATTAAAAGTGGCTGTCCTCAATACTAGGTGACACACAAACCCAGCTGTCAAGGAGCACCATCAGAATGTAATGATCTTGTTCCAGGCTACATCACAATTCAACATTTTCAAACACATGATGGACTACAAATCTGCTACCCACTAATCTTGTGGTTCCTGCAGATAGTGCCGTGCAGACCTTCTGGAGACAGCAATGCTGCTACATACGCACGCCCCTCTTGGGGATGATAGAGGAGGTCACTGGACCTGCCAAGTTGGCTAGGATGTGGGCAATCTCTTCCTCACCCAGGGGCCACTAAGTCTGACACAGTTGTCTCAGAGAGTGCTTAGGAGGAGGAGGACCAGCAGTATTGAGGTGGGCTCTGGTAGGGTGGCAGGTCAGAACTGGTATCACTACAGAATTCCTACAAAACTCTGGCTGGGTGGGACTACCTAGAAGGGGGTCCCTGAAGTAGGGACTGAGGAGGATGCAGGGGTTCACAGTAGTGGGGAACCCAAGAAGCATAGTAGAGGACCCCAGAGGAGAAGAAGGAGGATGCAGTTTCTGGTGGGGAACTCCACTATGAGGGGGACAGATCTGGGAATAGGAAAGGTGGTGGTGGGGAGGCTGATTAGATGCCTACTTGGCACCATGTCCCGAAGGGATAGGAAGTGGATCCTGAGGATGGCTAGGGCAGGAGGGAGAGAGGCTGAGCTGGATGTCATTCGACGTTTGGGGACTAATGACCTGGCTAGGAATGGGACTTATACAGTGCAGGGGGAGTTCATCAAGCAGAACAGAGGCCTTATGCAGGCAGCAGATTCAGTGGCTTTCGCAGAAGTAGTGCCTGTCTACAATGGGGGGGGAGTGATCCCCACACCAGGACCTTCAACTCATGGTTTAAGGAATGGTGCAGAGAGGAGGGGTTCAGCTACACTGGGGACAGGGTCCAACCTAGAGTGATAAGAGCTGTTACAAGGGCGATAACCTGCATCAATCTGGGAGGGGAGCTGCAGTTCTTAGTGGACAGTTTAAATGTTTCTTCAAACTAGCCAAGAGAGGCAGTAGAATAAATCATGGAGGCAATAACTATCCTCCTGCCAAGGTTAAAATGGGAGTAGGAGAACCTGAGGGAACAGAGGTACCTCAAGAAGCAAAATAATGAAGGTAGTAGGGTGGTAGAAATTGAGAGGAATGGAAATGAAGGCATTAAAAACACAGGGGGATGGAGGTAGGCAAAAGGGAAAAAACAAGACCGGTAATAATCAGACTGGTAACAAAATCTAGATGATCATGTGTGCAAATGCTAGAAGTGTGGAAAATAAGACTCCAGACCTAGAAGCCAGCATGGCAGAGGCCGACCTGGATACTGTGACCGTTACCAAGTAATGGTGCAATGAAAATTACAACTGAGACATGGCTACACCAGGCTATGCTCTGTTCAGGAAGAATAGCATGGGAACAAAAGATAGTGTGTGTGTGTGTGTGTGTGTGTGTGTGTGTGTGTGTGTGTGGTGCTTTGTGTGCAGGAAAGCAAAAAACTGAAAAAGATACAAGGAATACGAGGGGAGAGGGAGAAAGGTACTGTGAGTTACCCTGGAGAAAGGGAACAGAGCCACTGTTCGGATTTGTCTGATCTACAGACCTCAGCATAGGGGAGGAGTTACAAGGTATTGTGAAAGCCACTGGCAAGATGGCAGAAAAGGTGGAGGTGCCACTGGTGGGGCACTTCAATCTGCCGGATGTGGACTGGAACCTCCCAACTGTGGCTTCAACTGGAAGGAGGGAGGGACAACCTGGACTCCCTGTAGGCAGCATTGCTCAGGCAATTAGTCAGCAAACCCACTCCTGGTGGTGCAATGCTGGACCTGATGCTCACTAACTAGGACAGTGTTGCAGACATCAAGGTGGGAGGCAACCTGTGGACCAGTGATCATCGTACAGTGTGGTTCAACATAAGGATGTCTATGGAACTGAACCACGCAAGGGTGAGGGTCCTGGACTTCAAGAAGACAGATTTTGTAAAGATAGGTGAATGCTCTACAGATAACCTTGTTCAGGGGTTGAGGCAGTGAGAGAAGATAAAAGGGAGCACAGCAAGAGAACAAATCTCTGTGTCAAGCAAGTGAGTAAACATAAAGGGGAAAACCTCTGTGGTTCTCAAAAGATGTGCTTGAAAAGGCTAAAAGACAATATTCAGAAGATAGGAGGAGATGCAGAGCGAGGAGGCCAGGGAAGTGTGAACAGAGAGAAGCAGGAAAGCAGTAGGTGTGCAAAGGCACAAACTGAGGAGAAAACAGCCCAAGTAGTAACGAAAAGTGACTTTTTAAGGTATTTCCAGGAGGGACTGTAAGGTTAAAAAGGAAGGGGACTGCAAAGGGGACCAGGAAAAGGCAGACATCCTGAACAAATACTTTCTTGGTGTTCACAATGAAAGGAGAATGGGAGGGATTGCAAAACAGTAACAGAAGCTCTGAAGGGAGAGAAGTGGACACTAGTCCTTATTCAGTAGAGAAAATTCTAAAGGGACTCACTAATCGGAAAGTGGGCAAAACAACAGGATCAGATGGGGTACATTCTGGGGCACCAAGAAAGCTCATGGTGGTACTGGTTGCACCTATATCAGTCCTATTTAACAGCCCACTGGAAAAAGAAGTGCTTCCAGAGAACTGGAGGAAGGCAGGTGAAGTCTCACTTTATAAAAGTGGTAGCAGGGAGGAGGCTGGCAATTTTGGGCCAGTCAGCCTGATATCGGTGGTGCAAAAGTTAATGGAATCACTGCTGATGGAGAGGACAATGGAATATCTTGAATCAAATGGGTTACAAGATCCAAGACAGCACTGAGTCATGGGTTGGAGGTCATGTCAAATGAATCTGACATAGGAGACTATTAAGCCAGCTGGGTGACTTAGGAGTGGGTCCTAATGTGGTAAAGTGGGTACGAAACTGTTTAAGTAGCAGGTGACACAGGGCGGTAGTAAATGGAGTGAATTCCAAGGAAGGGAGGGTGACCAGTGGAGTGTCTCAGTGATCAGTGCTGGGACCGGTCCTCTTTATGTCGTTATAGGCGACACTGCAGTTAAGCTAAAGGAAGGTCAGTCTCTGCAGATGAGTCCAAAATCTGCAACAGGATGGATACTGGGGCAGAAAGGATGAGCAGAGACCTGAGAAAACTCATGAATGGTCAGGATATGGCAGCTGGGTTTCAATATAAAAAAGTGCAAAACTATGCTGTATCACTGAAACACTGAGGCAGAGTACAAAATGAGGAGGAGTGTTACTTGACAATCACCAAGCAGGAGACAGACCTGGAGATAATCATCTCTGATGACCTAACAGTGGCAGTTGGGAGGGCTAGTTGGATGCTGGGGTGCATAGGGAGAAATATCACCAGCAGAAAGAATGAGGTGGGGTTTCCTCCATATAGATTTATTTATTTTAAATATGTTCTACCAGGTAAGCACCCAGAACCTAGGGCTCATTTCCAGTTGAGACCCAGGAGGAACAGGACAGTGAGGAATCTTACAGTGTTCATACATTACACACTCCAAAAACAAATGAAACAGGTACATGGTACGCAGCATATCCTGGTGCAGTAAACGATACCAACGTGACAGAGTAACCCCAGGGAAAGAAAATAAAGGGTAGAACCATGACTGTCCTGCACAGGATCACAGCAGTTAGTACAGTGTACATCACTGGGTTAATATGATATGTAATAGCTAGATGAGTTAGATAGACTGGGAGCGGTGCTTCGCACTGGGGACCTGAAGTTGGGGACATTTAGTGGTACTTGATCAGAGCGATACTCCATGTGGGGGAAGGGGCAATGACACTGACTGGCAGATTGTTCCAGGCGTTGAGGAGCCTCTAACTGATGGATCCTTGGCATAGGCTACGCTTGTACCAGGGGAAGTAGCAATGGCATCCTGCCTTGGAGCTGAGCAGACATGAACGGTTAGCTGCAGTAGAGATGTCGGACAGATATCTAAGCAGTTTGCTGGACCAATACTTGGCACCCAGGAGGGAATAATGCATAATTTGTCTCTCTGGGGAGGGGACCACCCTGTCCCATTGTACATACTGCATGAGTAAGGGGAGTCCATGGCTAATCTACACAGTGCCTTGAACAAGGTGTTGATTTTATCAAGGGAGGTGGCTATAGTACCTAAGTAGACTATATTGCCATAGTATATAAGGGGAATGACTGATTGTACCACAGTCTGTTTTCTCATGACTCGATGGAGGCAACCTTTTACTCTTTCTGGCACCTAGCCTGGCGTATGACTTGGTTACTACCTGGGACATGTGGCCCAAGCAGTTACAGTGCTGGTCGAGGTGGACACTGAGGTATTTGTAGGAGGAAACTGAGTCTAGAAAGGACCTGTCTGGGGTGTGTTAGGTCAGAGTCAGAATGGAGGTGAAAAGCTGAGCTTATGCCTGATGCCAAACAACAAGGACACAGTTTTTTTGTTCATGATGATACAGTTAGCAGGAACCGATTTTGCACTACGGTGAAGTCCTGTTGGAGGTGACCTCAATGGCCAAAGTAAATGTCCCAGATACATAGATAATGGTGTTGTCCGCATAGTGCATGTTGCTGGCAGTAAGGGAGTTTGGTAAGTTGTTACTGTAGGTAGAAGAGCAGGGGCCCCAGAATTGAGCCTTTTGGATCCCAAGGTGACTGGTAGTGTGGGGGAGAGCATGGGTCAAGCTTGACAGATTGGGTCTGGCTGGTCAGGTATAACTGGAACAGTGCTAGGCCGGGGGGGGGAACACCAGAGTTGGCTAGTCTGAAGTAGGAGCAGATGGTAATCCATAGTGTCAAAGGCCTTTCCTAGGTCTATAAATATTTCCCTGTATCCAGGTTCTTGTCCATGTTGCTGTGAATGTGGTTGGTGACTCTAAGAACGGAGGAGGAGGAGGTTGAGTGGTTGGAGCAAAAGCCAGCTTAGTTGGGGTTATTTCATTTTTTTTTTTTAGTTGTTTAACCAGGAGTAGCACACTAAGCTGAAAGCTTTTTTACAGGTGTGACCTGGGAGCACAGGGAAGTTAAGTGACTTGCTCAGGATCACACAGTATGCAAGTGGAAGCTGTGGGATTCAAACCCATGTCTGATCTGCTGGATGTCCCCAGATTTGCAGCTCAGAGCCTTAAACCACTGTGCTATACTGCCTCTCGAGTTAGGAAGCCTGTTTGGATAGCTGCTGCTGATAAACCTCCCAAGGGTCTGGGAAAGGATCTGGATCGGAGAGGTTGGCTGGTAGTTGAAGGGTGAGTTAGCTGGGTCACATTTCGGTTGTAGGCACCAGTGAACCCTTAGCTTGCTGGGGCCTCCTGCTTATGGGAGCCTCAACCAGAGTAGTTCTAGTTTTAAATGTTTTTCTTAATCTGCTTAAAACAGCAATAAAAGGCTGTGCTGCTGCTTCTAATGTGGCATCATGATGTCATTAAATGTCTCACCAAGCTATGACTCAGCCAATAAAAGGCAGATGGGCAGCAAAGGATTGGATGAGAAGGACTACCCAATGAACTTACACTGCCCTCTCCCCCTAGAAAAGATAAATATTCCACTGGTTGTACTGAAACAAAACTAAAATGTCAGAGGGACTGAGACAAGTAGGGGGCCCAATGACTTTCTAGTTCTGCTGGGGGCCCACAAAACCCTGAAGCCAAAAAAAAAAAACCTAAAGCAGCAAGTGAAGAGGTGACTGCTCTCTCAGTGGAAGGGAAGTAAATGCAAATCTAGGAGCTTTCATTATTACTTCTTCGCATTGACATTGCATTGGGAAAAGGAGAAGTAGGAGTTTGAAGAAGGTTGTGCAATGGCTACTTAAAGTCTCTTTTTGAGTGTGGATAGGAATATAAAAAGCAGTTGCTCAATATACCTAAACATGTGCAACAAAGGAGGTAAGGGAACTAAAGAAAATGTTTTGCACTGATAGGGGGGAGAGAGGGGAGAATTGGGGGAGTGTTTGGTATCCTGCATCTGAAGGGTGGGGGTCGCTGGTAAGCAAAGACAGCAATGAGTAGGTGGTAGGCTGCAACAACTGAGGTGCACCAATCTTTCTAAACATTGCCTGGAGTGTGGAGGATGTTTAGTGCAACCACACAGAAAACTTAGAAAGGAGATTGAGGGTCTGCAGGAGGAACTAAGACAGGCAAGGCAGATTGGGGTGGGTTTAGCCCAATACTGGAGGGAGGAAGAAGGGAAGATGAGGGAGGGCGATTAAGCCAACAGTGGCGAGGACAGGGTCAGAAGAAGGAAGCAGAGACAAAGGGCCCAGGCCAGGAAGAATGATTGCCAGGAAACCAGGTCAGGAGACAAAAGACAAATGGAAGGAGGAGACAGGGACTTGTCAGGGAGGCGAGAAGTGACAAAAGTCATGGAGTGGAAAGGAGAGAACAGGTTACTATGAAGAGAGGGAGCGGGCATTTGTGAAGGGTCTTCAGAAAACAGCTGTGCAATGGCAGAGAGGAAGAAGGTGGAGGAGGGAAATGATGAAACTAGAGGAGTAATTGATAAATGCCTGGACCAAACTGGAGCGGGGGGAAGTTCTGCTGGGAGAATTGTAACAGGGGTAAAAGGGTGGAATAATGTGCAGGAGGAAAAAGAGGAGCTGGAAATGAGAGAGGGAGATGAATGGAAGCAAGTAGGGAGTAAGAGGGGTGGAATCTTAGTGCTGGGGGACTCAATACTAAGAGGAGTTAGGTGGATAGCCAAGGGGAGATGCATAGTCGCATTTGGTGGAGGCCAAGCCAGGAATGACAGCAGAAAGGGTGGGACGGTCTGTTCTGAAATATGCTAGAAGGGGTAGGGACAAGCCTCATTTAATTATACATCTTGGGACAAAGGACCAGGCTGACAAGACAGTAGATATAGTCCAGAGGAGGTTTGAGGAACTAGCACAATTATGTGAGGGGGCAGGAAGATCAGTAACTTTTTCTGAGATACTTCCGGTGCCAAAGGCAAGCACAACAAGAAAGCTGAGAATAGAGGAATTTAATGGATGGCTAAGAACCTGGTGTTGTGCTAAAGGGTATAGGCTGTTAGGGGGTGGGGAGGGACCTGGGATGACAGTAGGCTCTATGTCAAGGACAGACTACACTTGAGTGAGGAGGGAAAGAAAGTGTTGAAACAGAGGATGGAAGAGTATATAGAGGAAGTTGGGAATTTAAACTGGGAGTGGGGTGGCAGTTGGGAAGAGATATGCAGAGACCACAGGTTGGGAAACCATATGAGCTTACCCCCATAACAGTGACAAAGGACAAATGGCAAGTACTATTGGTGATGCTAGGAAAGGGGCAGGATGGGGGGAAGGGTGGAAGGTGGTTACCCTTATGCTAGGAGCCTTGAGAGGAAAACCTGCAGAGTTACAGGTCTCATGGCAAAGGGAGAGGCTACATTGCAGCCATCACGGAAACATGGGGCCACCCAGTATAATGACTGGGACCTGTCTGTACCCAGAGTACAGGTTATTTCAGAGGGACAGGGTGATTGGGGAAAGGAGGGGTGGCACTATATGTGAAGGAAGGACTGAAGTGTGTAAGGGAGGAAGGGAGGAGGGTGAAAGGAGTCACTTTGGGTGCAAATCCAGGATTCCAAGAATAGGATTCTTAGAATGGGAGTGGTGTACAGGCCACCATCTCAGACGGAGGGTTAGACAGGGAACTAGCGGGACAGATCAGGAGGACCTGCGAAGGGGTAGTGTGGTGACTGTGGGGGTTTAACATGCCAGGAGTGGACTGGAGCACCCCAACAACCAGGAACAGAAGGGAGCAGGTACTGCTGGATGCCTTCCAGGACAGCTTCCTGCTGAAATCATCAGTGAACCAACCAGGTTAGGAAACACCCTTGACCTTGTGCTGGCAAATGGGGACTTTGTGAGAGAACTTACAGTGGAGGAACTGCTGTCAGGGAGTGACCACTGCTCAGTATGGCTCACATTAGACATGGGCAAGGAAGGAGTGGAATCTGGCACAATAGTGCTGGACTTCAGGAGGGCCGACTTTGGGAGGATGGGGGAAGTGGTAAAATGGTACCTGACCAGAATTCAGTCTAGTATGGATACTAGCCAGAGGTGGGAGCTCATAAAGCTGGGGATAGTGGAGGCAACCAAAACCTGCTGCAAAGCCCAGAGCAAGAAGACTAGGGCTAAGAAACCGGGCTGGTTGAGCAAGGAGGTCATGGAAAAGGTAAGAAGGAAAAGAGCTGCCTTTAGGAAGTACAAGAAAATGGGGACAGGGAGGACAGAGAGGAGCACTTGACAGAATCGAAGGAGGTGACAAGGGCAGTAAGGGGAGCCAAAGCATCTACGGAACTCAGGCTGGCACAAGGCATTAAGAAGGGGGAGAAGGACTTCTTTAAGTACATCAGGGAGAAAAGGAGCTGTAAGGACCACATAGTAAGGATTAGGAAGGAGGGGGGTTGGGTGGAAGCAGGGTGCGATACGGTGGAAGCACTAAATGAGTACTTCTGCTCAGTATTTACTAAAGAGAAGAGGGGTGACACCCAAGGTGGGAGAAATGGCAGAAGCAGGGGAAGTGGTGACAGATGGGGAAATCATGGAGGGCAGAGTTTGAGAGGTTTTGAAGGCACTGAGGAGGACAAGGCACCAGGCCCAGATGGCATCCACCCCAGGGTACTGAAGGAGTTGTCAGAGGTCCTTGCAGGACCTTTGGCAGACCTATTCAATGCCTCACTACATTCAGGGTGTATACCTCAGGACTGGAGGATGACTCAGTGGTGCCCCTCCACAAGAGTGGCCCCAAGGATGAACCGGAAACTACAGACCAGTGAGCCTCCATCCATCGTGGGTAAGCTAATGGAGACTATCCTGAAGGAGAAGCTGGTGGCCTCCTAGAGGCCAAAGGACTACAGGACAGCAGACAGCATGGCTTCATACATTGCAGATCCTGCCAAATCAACCTGGTTGAGTTCTATGTCTGGGTAACTAGGCAAATGGACAGGGGCCATGCAGTGGATGTCCTGTATCTGGACTTCAGTAAGGCATTCAACTCGGTGCCACATGGAAGGCTGTGAAAGAAGGTTAGTAGGCACAAGAGGGTGCAAAGCTGGTGAGATGGGTAGGAAACTAGCTGCAGGAAGGCAACAGAGGGTGGTGGTGGGTGAGCTCTCACACCCAAGGGCAGTGATGAGCGGTTCAGTCTCTCAGGTGCCTATGGCCAAATCAAGGACAGTCTCGAAGCCTGACAGCTTCAGACCATCAACAGTACCAGACAAGGGTCGTACATCTGGCAAAGCCCCTTTGGACCTCGAACATTTGCCAGTTTGTAGGGCTTCTACACCCAACGACCAATGGAATCGGTCTTCTTCCTCTCCCAGGGACCCACCAGACCTCACCTCTTCCCCTATTGCTCCACTTACTCCAGAAACACCTCCCCCCGGCAGGGCCAGTGGCTCTTCAGTCCCCAAAGAAGAGCTGACCAACATTTTCAGTTTGGTGGGGCCAAGGGAAGAAAGATGCCCTTCCACTGCAGCTGGATGCTAATCCAACTCTGGATACAGACAAGAACCAAGGAGGAGGAGGAGACAAATCTTCCTCTCCAATGCCTAGAGTGCCTAAATCTGAAGTCCCACTCATGCAGTCCTACCAACTCCCGTGGCGGACTACATAAAGAATGGCATTACTGACATTGCTTCCGCTCGCCATGCAATACCTGCCATCACTCCTCTAGAAATGAGGCGGTCAGTCAGCCAACATCAGCTGGATAGCCATCTGCCATTGATGGTCCCACAACCATCACTGGTCCGATAGTGATTGCCGAGTCTCTAGCGTGCAGCCTTCATCTGAGAGTCACAGATCATCTTCAGGCTCTAGGATTGCTTCCCTCTCTTCTATGAGGCCATGGTTTAGACTCCAACACATAGGTTCTGACTCGTTCAACTCTGAGAGAAAGGCACATGTCCCCAGATGAAAAGGACACTAGATCTTCTCCTGATGATCCTACCTTTATGGACTTCATGAGGCATATCGAGAACTTCAATGGATGGGAGATGGAAGATCTGGATCCAAAGCACCGGAGGATGGCCAAGTACCTGAGCCAGAAGGAGCCAAAGCCATTGATCGTTCCTTCTTTAGTGGAAACATTCCAAGATCTCACCCAGATCACTTGGAAGCAACCCTGCACCACTCCAGTGATCTCTAAAAAGCCAGATAGGTTGTACCGGGCACCAGGAGATGAGCCTTTTTTTGGCGTAACACCTTCAAGCAGACTCAATGGTAATTACAGCTGCTCACGAGAAGTCGAAGAAGACGAAACGCCACAGTTCACAGCCTCCCAATGAAGAGTCCAGATTTTTTGACCAGGTGGGCAAAAAAGTGTATTCTGCCTCCACCTGCTCTATTTGATTGTTGAGCTTTCTCACACATATGGTGCAGTACCAGAATGCATCTGGGAGAAAGGCTTGGAGGTTGCTCAGGCCTTCTCAGACTTGGTTTGAAGACCGAGCTTCTGGATATCTGAAGTGGGGTTCAGATGAAAGCAATCATGTCCTGAAAGCCTCATCGACACTGCAGAGAGGACTCTGGGACAGCAGGATTCAACGTTTGCCTTCTAGCGTCATGCCTGGCTCACAGTCTCAGGATTCTCTCAGGATCTGCAGTCCAAGATCCCGGACCTTCCTTTCCAGGGTTCCATCCCTTTGGGGAGGAGACAGAGAAAATGTTTTGTCATCTCCAAGAGTCCAGAAATCTTTCTTGTCCATCTGCAGGATGTATAAGGGGACCAGAAACCCTTTGGCAAATGGCCTTTTCATAATCCCTCAAGGCAAAAACACCTGTAACCAGTTCCAGCAGAGGGCAGGCTTCAAGAGGAAAGCACCAACCCAAACTCCTGGCATCAGAAAATACCATTTGTCCATCCAGTCTGCACAGTTTTGCCATACCCTGTCTCACAAACTAATCTCTAATTGGATTTACTACCCTTGTCCAACCCACCCCACTCATCCTCATAGTCCTTCTTTTCCAATCCCTTAACCATTTGGTGCTTTTCCTTGTACTTTCTCAGTCCTCCATATTTCTCAGATACAGTGACCAGAACTATACACTATGGAAGCTATGAACCACTCTTATAGGGAGAACAAAAATACAGAAAGACACTCCATAATGCAGCATGGACAGCTTGGGTGGGCCTCCCTGACTATTGTCTCGCATACAATCAGAATTACTGTGTAAAGAACTAAATTCCCATTTGTGTGTTGGCTCCTTAAGGGCAGGGAGATGGTAAGGTTCTAATAAGCAGTAACCAGCAGGATGGAGTTAGTGCTGAATTACAAACTCTGTCCCCCTGCCAAAAGGCAGTATGAGCAGCACTAAACACACTCCCATTGAAGTGCTTGGAAAAGGTGAACAGAGGCTCAAGTAGCTCTACAGACCTCCTCAAAGAGGTAGATGCTCACTGTGCGGAGGTAGCTACTGCTTGAGTGAAGTGCAGGAAATGGGAGATCCTGAAACATAGGAATGAGCTGTGAAAGAGCTCAGTACATCCAGTAGGCCTAGGTTTGATTTTTCACAACCACTTGTGTACCGTGTGACCCTGAATAAGTCACTTAACCTCCCCGTGCTCCTGGGACACACCTGGAACCAAGCTTTGCCTCAGTATATCTTTCCTGACAGAGAACTGTAACGATAAATGTAAGCATCCCCCACTTCCCTGTCTAGAGTTATTTAAGGTGGTAAAGTTCTTGGGAAGGGGGAGCGCTGTACAGCCAAGAAAACACAGTCCAGAGATCAGACAGGAAAACAGTACCTGACTGTCCACAGGTGATGATGGTGATGGATGGACTCCATCGGGGGTCCCGGATCCTCAGGGTGCTAAGCTGGAAAGCGGAAGGAATGACGCAGATCTTCACCTGTCTGACCTTGCCCACTTCACTCAGTGGCCTTTGTAGACTGTGTTCACCAGGCAGGCCTCTCGACATCTTCCTCGTGGTTCTCTTGTCCCTGACACTCTGGATTCCACCTTGCAACACACTGGATGGCAGGCTGTACAGGCAAATGGCAAGCTGCAAAACAGGGATCCCATTTAATGAACAGTCTAGAATAAACAGTCACCCATGGAGCAGAAAAACAGGACCAGGGATCACCTTATTAGCTGAACGATAGAATGTAAACTGTACTTTGGATGCAGGGTTCCAATTGTATAAGATATTTAGGAGCCAGACAGTCCCAACACAGTCAGTAGCCTGAGGTTGAAAAAACCACACACACACACACACAGGCAGCATTAGATGTCTGACTCCCAGCTTCACACTCTCTTAACAGGAGTTCTGACCTGCAAGGTGTGCACCAAGCACTGATAACCTCCCTCACCCTCTACCCCTCCTGCATGAGCTTTTAGACTGGATACTGCATCTTTAGGTAATGGAGCTCACTCATAAATGGGAGCAGACAAAGCCACAAATGACAAGGGCAGGGCCGAGACCCTTCAAACACAGTCCAGCACCCCGATCACTGCTATGCCATTGCTCCCAAGCATTCCAGGGTATTTCCCTAGTGACCCCGCAGATTTCGGCCAACCCTCATGCAGTGATGCCAGTCCAGGATGGCTTTTTGTGGGACTCAGATGAATTACCATGAGAATATAGAACACAGCCTGCTACTCCACCTTCTTTCCAATGACCAGCCCACAGGTCTCCTCCTGCCTCCTACAGACTCACACCTCCTGATCTCCTCAGCTTGCAGTGGCATTCATGTCCAGGCAATTTTGGGGCCAACTGCCACCTAGGTCCCAACACCATTTGGTCCTGCCACCCCAGCGTGGCACACCTGGATCCATCTGCCAAACCAGGCTCAGCCACAAGCCTCCATCTAGCTCCAAGCAGCATTCCTCCCAGGATAAGGCTTTACCCTTAGGATGCCCCTCACCTCAGGTATCTGCAATGGTAAGCAGCATCTTCCCTCTGTGGATTCTCTGGCCAAGGATACTAGGTCTCTCCCACACACTGCAACCACTGCTCCTCATTTTTCTTTACTGGTGGCCACACTTATTTAAAATAAAAACCTGCAGCAGCAGCTGTACGGCCGCATGACCGAGAGTGTGAGTGCTCCACTCCGACCTCGCTGTCCATCTCAAATCTCTCTCTTTCTTTCCTATCTCAGCCCTCTCTTATATGGGCTCCCTCATTTGGTGCCTGAAAATGTAGGTCCAATTATGGACCATACACACTCAGGCACCAAACACCTACCCATCTGATGCCCTCACGGGACTTGTAGTCCTTGTCAATTCTTTAAATTGTGCCCCATGGTTCCAGCCAGCACGAAAACTACTGCAGCAATAGGAGCTACTGCTCCTTTAAATTTCCTGCCCCTGGTGGCAGCCACACAAGCTGATAGTGTGCAGACCCACGATTCTGAAAAAAACAAAACAATTTATTTACAATGGAGCGGCCCTGAGCCTAGTCTGTCCAAAAACTGGACCCGGGACCACATTGCCCCGCACTTGGCAGCACAGGCTTCCACTCTGGTGCTCGGCCCAACCCCAAATGGGCCGAGACACTGGGAAAAAAATAGCCACATGCCACAAAAGGTGTCAGAAGGTGCGACTCCCACCACAGCCCCAGGAGAAAACAGCGCTGTTGAGGGCTGGGAGCACAGAGCTCCACAAACAGGTAAACCGCTTTAGGGGGCTTATATACAGTAAATAAATACATACATAAAACCATTCCTATTTTTTTTTTGGCACACCAAAACTATTTGATTTTTAAATTGAAGTTTTGAAACAGAAGCTTTGGCATGATTTATGTTTACAACTATTGTCTCCTACAGGTCATACATCTTTGTATGCTTTTGAAACATAAACTCTGACAGCATAAAGAGATCGAAGGTCCATCGAGTTGCCCATACTATATTACCTCACTCAGATAACCTACTATGCTTGTGGTCTTGTACCCTCCCCCACTCCTGAAACACATGTTGCACACCACCACCCCCAGACTGTGAGTCCCCTGCCCTGTCCAACCTGTTTAAACCCAGTAAGGGTAGCTGCTCCCACTACTTCCATCGGCAGTGTGTTCATGGCTTCTGCCCTCTCAGTGAAGCACAAACCTCTCACATTTTTCTTGACCTTGTCCCCCACCACCCTCCAGTCATCCCCCTACTGACTCTAGTCCTTGTTATCCACTTTGTTTATCCTGTATGTTTCAGTCATGCCCCCGCCCCTCCTGACTTCACAGCGAGTATATATTGAGGACCTCGGAAACAAGCTGTTACCAGCACAGTATGTCATTCCTGGTGAAACTTTTGAAATGAATGAAATGTCCCTCCTCGGGTGAGGACTCCAGAACTGGATACAGTAATCCAGGTGAGGCCTCACTAGGGATCCGTCCAGTAGCAGAATCACCTCGCTTCTCCTACCATCAAAACCCTTCTCTATACACCACAGCATCCTCGATGCCTTACTGTATGATTTGTTTGCTTGAGAGAGACCTTAAGACTGCCAGATCCCTTTCCTCTGTCTGTCTTTAGGGTGTCCTTTCAGCAAACAGCAAAGTTTATGACATCATACCATGACATCACAGTACAGAATGCTCCAATTGTTTTAAAGGTAATGGAATTGTAGAACATTCCCATTTATGTCACTGCTGTTTATTCCACATCCTAGCAACCAGCTTCCCCAGCACTCAAGAGGGAGTACTAGTCACATTAATTTTCTTGTGTTTTAGAAAATGTTCTCCTACGCTTGCCTTTTATGATCTGTATTGAGGCGCCTTCTTTCCAAAGATGAAGGACCTTCTCAGGGCTCAGATTGGTCCAGAGACAGCACTGAATTCCTACTAGAAGATATTCCTGAGATAAATGTCAAGCCTCAGCCACAGTCCTGTCTCATGTACCCCCTGGACTCAGTGTGCTGGAGAATGGAGACGAAGGAGAAATTCCTAGAATGGATCAGCAGTTACTACTTTCTTGTAGTTCCAGTCATCAAGCTTTTGGCTCTGACGTTCTTCTGGAGGAAATCAAGGAAGAACTTGGAAAAGGTATGGATATCATCCCAAGTCTACCTACCTCTCTTTTGGTCCTTATCATCAGATATGTTCTTCTTTCAGGATCAAGACTCATCTGTGCCCTCAACAGGCAAGCTATAATTCACCTCTGTTTTAGTTTACTTCCTCCAACAGGGATATCCAGGTACTGCTTAGGCCTGCCTCAAGTCCCTTCCTGTCTTGGGTAACTGCCATATGTTAAGGACTAAGGACCTCTGGGTTGTATGTACCTGAATACTTACCACCCTGCATGCTACTATGCCAGTTTCTTAGTGTACCTTTCCAAAAGAAGCTGTGAAACTATGGGTGGGGGAAACAAGGAAAAGTGAGCCCCCTCACTCCACCCCGGAAATAAAACCTAAATATCAGCTTGTTTTGTTAACAATTGTGAGGACTCCACCCTCACCCCCCAATTTTTTTTGTTTGTTTAACATTAGAAAGTAAATGTCTTGGCTTGTTTATGTTGGATCATTTCTACCTGCCCTATATAACTGCCAGATAGAAAGCAAGTGTGTTGGCTTATAGTGTATGTTGGAATGCGTTGTGTACAGAAATCTATACACACATGAAAGTCGTTCTGCTGCAGTAGTGATGTCCTCACTAATGCAGGACGACTTTTCATTCTGCGTTAGTGAGGACATCATAATTCAAGGAACTCCAGCAGATGTTGTGATTTGTCATCCCTTGTTGTGTCAGAGTAGAATGTGCATGTGCTGGCCAGCAGTTGTTAATCAAGGACGGTCGGCAGAAATGTGGAAAAGTGAGTGTTTTTTATTTTGCAGTCACCATACACTATGTAGAACAGTGTATGGTTACCCATACATTACTCTGCTGTTCTTTCACTTCAAGGATACAATGCCGACTTGGGGACCTCTCACGTTTTGCTGTCGAGGTCATCAATTAACACTATATCCACTCGGTGGCAGAATAGCCTTGTAGTGTATGGTTCCCATACACTATCCTATATGTTTATGATAGATTCTAAAATGCTGACAGCTGGGAAACATAGAAACATAGATTTTGTGACGAGATAAGGACCGCTTGGCCCACAGTCTGCCCATTTCCCTACATAATGGATAAGCTGCAGATCCTAGTTAACCAGCAGCCTACTTCTTCCTACCCCCACCCCCTAGAATTGCTCTTATGACTGTCCCATGCATGCTTGAATGTATGAGTTGTACATAGACACAGAGTAGCTGTGTCTATGTGCAGCTCCCATAGCTAAGTGAAAATGTTCTGTATTTTGTCTAGTTTTAAAATATTTTTGTGTACAGTTTGTGGGCTGAGAAGGAGGGTATTGTTGCCTACAGGAAGGTGAGGGTTGTGTGTGTTTCATGTTAGTTGGGAACAGTTCAATCAGCATGTTTGTTCTGTGGTGAATCATATCTTGAGTAGGTTTCGGTGGTACCCTCTGACTAGCTGCAGGACATCCCGGATGGCCATCAAGCTGCAATGACTGGGCATTCCCCCTTTTTCCTTGTTCTGGAGCCAAGGCATGCAATGCAGACAAGGGGTGTACTGTGCATGCGTCTGCATGCAGCACGCCTGTCGGGCCCACCCTACCACCCATTCTACCTGGCCAGATGTGCCTCCAGCCAGGTGTCAGGCTACACAGTCACTGTGCACCAACCCACCCTGGGAGAAGAGCAGTCCATCAGATGCTCTATCCACCTTACCCTACCAGCTCCCATCAACCCAAGGTCGCTCCCAAACCCAGGTCACTGGTGTGGCATGATGTGCAGCGACCAATGCCTCAGCCCTCACCGCCACCGGGCCAACCTTAAAGGCATTTATAAAAATATTTTGGAGCTAGAATCAGGTGGCTGCTAAGAAATAGCTTCCTTGGTATACTGTTCTAGTTTGCTAGAACACTGGAATTACAGTCTACTGAGTTCTAGATTATGGAGATTGTTGTTACACTTTGATGGTAAAGTGAGATAGAAATGTATATATTTTGAATTTTATAGTTATGTATGACTGGATTCTAGGGAAAGCTGGATTGGGAGGATGTAGGCAAATGGGTACATGTACGGGAAGCAGGAGAGTGGTAAACTGTGATAGCTGTGGAGCAGCAGTCTTTCTGGGGGTGCTGTGGAGTAAAGAGGGGCGTCCTGTGTATAAGACCCTAGAGCAGTTAAGGACTGAAATAAGGCTGCTCATATGGGAGCTGGGAGGATGCTATGGGAAGCCCGAGGAGCAGAGCAGTAGAGGGAAAGGCAGAGGGGTGATGCCCAGGGGGTGAGGGCATCAGGCAGGTGATGGGAGTGGGGAGGAGCACCCAGTATACAGGAGTATCTCTTACACAGAGGTCTAGGGAACCCAGGGTGGAGAAATGGCAAGTGGTAAGGGTAAGGGGTATGGAATGTGAGAATAGCATTGGGGGTGGGAAATTCTAAAGGGGGTAACTTGATTGAATATTTTGCACCACTGTGTGGAAGGAGGGAGGGGCCAGCAGGAGGTAAGGTAGGAGGTCAGGTTCAGCCAGGGCTGGGAGTAGGAGTACAAGGGAGGAGGAGGAACTAATCAGGGTGCACAGGAAGAGGAGGCAGGCAAAATGGAGTGGAGGATGGGGAGGAGAAAAAGAAAAGGAAGAAGCGAGAAATCTGAAAGCAGATACAGATATTCAGAAGGGAGAGAGCATAGTGGGTTCTGAAAAAATAGTTAAGAGATAAACTATGGATGTGGAGATAAGTTCCCAGGGTGCAAATGGAGCAGTTAGGTGGGGAAGCAGCTAGTAACAAAGGTAGGGAAGGAAAGGACGGGAGCATGGGTGCAGGGGATGGAAGGGTGGCAATCATAGAGAACTCCATTATGAAGGAGGAAGTAAAGGGGACCCAAATGCAAGAAGGAGGGTAGTTTGTATCCCATGGATGACAGCAGGGAAGGTGGGCTCAAGAATAAGGGAAATGGTAAGAGAGTATGGACAGTGCTTCAGATAATTTTTTTTGGGGTGGAAGTCAAATACTTCCATGGGTTGAAATTGGGAAGTCATTTCAGTTTTACTGGAGTCAAAATACACCAGCTGTCAAATTTTGGAAGTCAAAACACATCCAGTTAACAAATTTCAGAAGTCAAAACACTCCAAGTTCTATAGTTTTGAAGTTAACTTATTGGCCTTCTGAATACCTCACTGTAATCCATGCCACATGTGATGCGCTCAAGAAGAAGATGATGTTACAGATGAGCCACCAAAGGTCCAATTATTTTGGATAGGATAACTGCTATCCGGACAAGGAGAGCAGGAGTCAACTTAGTATTTTGATGCCGCAGGGTGGGCGTTTATTTGGTACCAAGGGGAGACAGACAAAGTCACAAGAAGGAGTAGGGGATGCCCGATTAACAATAGGGCAATGGAACAAGGATATGCTGAAATACTTTTTACCTACCACTTTTACGGCTACCACTATAAGCATAAACTTTAGGCCTATTGCCACTCTTACTCTAATACTAGTTTGTACTGTACTTCTATACTCTAATACTAGTTTATACTGTACTTCTATAATCTAAACCAGAATTCAGTTACATGGGCTACTCAGCACTACACTAGGGTGATCAG
This sequence comes from Neoceratodus forsteri, assembly GCA_016271365.2. Classification (NCBI taxonomy): domain Eukaryota; kingdom Metazoa; phylum Chordata; order Ceratodontiformes; family Ceratodontidae; genus Neoceratodus; species Neoceratodus forsteri. Next base: position 67,831,202 of record JADMNL010000031.1, on the reverse strand, counting down.
CATCACACATCTACAAAAGAGTCCAGATTTTACAAGAGTCAGGAGATCCAGCGTCTTCGTGTACACCGTCGTTCTTCATTGGTAGCTACAAGGGGAATAAAACAGAACTGCAGAACCCTAATCTCAATTCCCAGCAAGGACCTAGATAAGGCCACTGGGGTGGTGAGAGGTTTGGTAAACAGACCATATATCTTCGGCAAAAGCCCACTCTCTCCGAGGCTGCTGAAATGTGGAACCAAAGCAACTGGTTCCTGAAATAACACACTCAAGCAAGAGGTTCCTTGGCCAAAACCCACTTCTAGGGTTGCCAAGGATGAAGAAAGACCAAGATCTGCGTGGTGATGAATCCAATGGAGGACTACCACGATCCGACTGATGCTGCAGCACTCCAAGGGCCAGCTGGACTCAGAAGAAACTCTGACAGGACCAGGAACCATAAGAATCTGAAGAGATGATGGTTGAATCTGCAATCCTCAGGTCAGGAACTAACACAAAACAAAGAAATGGCGGACGCGTCCCGGACTGAACCCGAGCAGACTCGACTTTGCGAGAGCGACCAGGTGGGGGCGCAGAACAAGATTCTCAAGATGAGCTCTCTCTTCTTCTGTGAGGGTGACCAACCGGGACATCTGGAACAGGAACCATGCGGGCGACACTGTACGGCTGGCCGTGATGCGTTTTCGGCGGATACTTTCCAAGCTGTGAAAACAAGAAAGCAGCGGGTACAGTTGAGTACGACTGACGACGGACTTCGACTTCGGCGGACGACACAAACGGACGGGATGAGTTGATGGATGATCTTCCTGGAGTGAAGAATGCTGGAAGGATGTCTTCTTCTGAGTAGAGACTGATTCTGAGCACGTGGTGTAACAGACCACACTATAAGACTGCAGTGTGGTAGAAGATTGAGACTGTCTTCATACAGTAATTGTGGAATAGTACAATAATTTGCCAGAGAGGGCAAAGTATAACTTCAGGGGTAATTGTTACTGTTAAGAGCCAATGTCCAGGTGCTTAGAGCAATAGTTCAGGTACTTGGACCAATAGTTCAGGTACTTAGGACAATAGCTCAGGCACTTAGGACAATAGTTCAGGTACTTAGGGCAATAGTTCAGGTGCTTAGGACAATAGTTCAGGTACTTAGGGCAATAGTTCAGGTACTTAGGACAATAATTCAGGTACTTAGGACAATAGTTCAGCATAAGCAGTACAGTAATTACAGTAATTTCACAGTATAGGCAAATAGAACAGTCTCAAATGAACCCCTGTTTCTATAGGTAGGGTATTCTGGGATAGGATCCCTTACTGTATGTTGTGGCTAGGGCCTCCCTTTAGTACCACTAGGCTGGCTTGCCCTATTCCGCTAGGGCGGGCCTCCTTTAGTACCACTAGGCTGGCTTGTCCTATTCCGCTGGGCAGACCTCCCTTTAGTACCACTAAGGCTGGCTTGCCTATTCCGTTAGGCTGGGGCCTCCCTTTAGCACCAGTAGGCTGGCTTGCCCTATTCCGCTGGGCCGGGGCCTCCCTATAGTACCACTAAGCTGGCTTGCCCTATTCCGCTAGGCTGAGGCCTCCCTATAGTACCACTAGGCTGGCTTGCCCTATTCCGCTAGGCCGGGGCCTCCCTTTAGACCAGGCTTTACCTCGGGCCTAATGCCCTACCATTACCTCGGGCCTGAAGCCCTACATTGCTTTGGCCTGGTGCCCCACCTTAGATTGGGTCTGGTGCCCCAATTTACAATGGGTCTTGCCCCAGTTGCATGGGCCTGGTGCCCCACTTTATACTGGGCCTGGTGCCCCTCGTTGCTTTGGGCCTGGTGCCCCACCTTAGATTGGGCCTGGTGCCCCAATTTTCAATGGGCCTGATGCCCCTCAACACTTTGGGCCAGATGCCCCACTTTATAATGGGCCTAATGCCCTACTTTACATTTGGGCCGGAATTGCCCTTTTAAATGGCGTTGCCCCTTTAACTCTTTCAGCTCACTGAGAGCTGCTGTCAGTTATCTTGGCAAATCCTGCCTCCACTCCGCCCCCTTATGAATATTCAAAGCCCTTTTCAATGGCCTCAATGTACTGGCCCCTCCCCATGGGCATCACTAGCCCCGCCTCCCTTATGAATATTACAATCGCGGGTCCTAATGACCCGATGCTCCCTGCAGCACTCGGCTGCCTTCTGAAAATGCCTAATGCGTTTTTAAAAGAAAATACAGTCCCCTGAGGATACAGGCGGTCAGCACAACGTGTGCTGCCGCCGACCCACCGCTCTGCAGTCTGCAGGGAGTTCTTGGCTGTTCTGGGAGGCAGGAGGTGAGCTGCAGTGGGAAGGAATTATGCAGGCGGCAAGAAGGACGACTCGGGGGGCCTCCGATGGCCAAGAAAGATGCAGCTTGCTTGCTGCCGACGTGGGACCGAAAATAAACTTTTAAAAACACTCGGGGGGGCTAAAAATAATAAACAGAGGGCTTTTAAGCCCATACAATGCGTCGGGAGCAGCGATTTTCTTCCTGAGGCCCCGATGGCACCACCGACTACGGAGTACAGCAGCAGGAGGGAGTCTTTTTTTTTAACCAAGCAGCAGGAGGGAGTCTTCAGGCAGTGGAGGCAGAGCAGGCACACAGCTAAGTCCTCAGGGATGGCTTCAACCCCCAGGTAAGCCCTTTCCTTATCCCTTCGACTTACTGTGTCCTCTCTCCTCAACAGCTGCCCAGGAACAACTGAACAATTATAGAATTATTTTTAAAAGATAAAACTGCCTAAGTTCTAGAATGGCTAGATTGGAATGCTGTGCATGAGCCACTCAGCACAGCATTCCATCCAAGCCATTATGACATGGAATGCTTGCAAAATCTATCTTTTGACCAGCTGTAAGTGCACAGGTGCACTTTTTCTATTATTTACAGAGTTCTGTGTGTGTAGGAGGTTGACTTTGATGTCTAGGGGCCCTTCGACAGTACCCTGCTGCCTACCCTGCAGCAGGTACTCTGAGCACCTGTATATTCTCTGTTCATTTAATTTAATTTTATTTTTCTAATGACCACCTTTGGGGCATTACAGATTCGGGCCCGCCTAACAATACATGTCCCCATGTATTCCCTTAACATTCTATAAATCATCTATCACCTTATCAACCTCTAAAATCTTACTTAATACTCTATGAAGTCTTACTTTAATACTCTATGAAGTCTTACTTTAATAAAACACTCTTAAAATCTCTAAAATATTCTTAAAACATCTACTGTACTGTAAATTTTTGCTTTAAAGATTTACCCTAAAGTGACTGTGTCTGGGAAATTACTTGAATTAGATCCACCTGTTGTACCAAGGTACGAGTTGAGAAACTTCTGTGATATACCTTCTAGGAGGGATACCTGCGTTCGATCTTTGAGATCTGCGGGGTTGAAAGTCAATAGGTTCTGGAACAAGATATTCTCCTTCCAGGAAATCCGGTATTTCTGGAGCTAGTACTGGTACACAGTTCGAACAGTCACGGGAATGCATATGCGAAGTACGAGTCCAAGGTTCTGTACACCAATTTGTTGGTGACTCTGGTTTCCATATTTTGTCTTTGGTGGACTCCTGCCTCTCTTTCGGCGTAGGACTGTCCTGTTCTTTAATGATCACAGTGTCTCTGAAAGTGCACGCTTTTAGTAGGTTGCGATGGACAATTTTGATGCCATGTCCAAATTCTTGTTGGATCTTGTAGACCGGCAGTTCAGGGTAAGGTATCTCGATGATGTAATAAGGTTCCGATTCCCACTTTGAAGAAAGTTTACTACATTTCTGGGTCTTCTTCAACATTACCCTTTCTCCAATAAGTAATGGTGTAGCTTTGGCTTTGATATCATAGTTGGTTTCTGCTTCTGCGTGCTTGTTCCATGTGTTTTCCAACGATTCTTCCGACTTCTTGTAACGTTCATTATGTTCTTGGACCCAATCTGTCACTGGCTTCTTTCCTTTAACTTCTTCTGGTGGCACTTCCAATACTAAGTCCATTGGAAGTCTTCCATGTCGTCCAAACATCAAGTAGTGCGGGGTATAACCTGTGGAGTAATGAATCGTATTATTGTACAGATACATGAGTTCAGGGAGTAAAGCTGGCCAGAAAGGACGTTTGTATTCTGGTAGAGCTCGCAACATTTCTAAGAGAATTTGGTTTGTTCTTTCACAAAGTCCATTTCCTTGGGGTGGTAAGCAGTAGTCTTTAACTTATGAGTCCCATATAGAGCACACAGTTCGTGAAAGAGTTGAGATTCAAAAGATGTTCCTTGATCTGTTAGGATTTTAGTGGGGTATCCATAAGGTCGTACGAAACATCTCATAAAGGTTTCAGCAGTAGTTCGAGCAGATAGATCTTTCACTGCACTTGCAACTACGAACTTGGAAAAGTGATCCACCATAGTAAGAATGTAAATGTGTCCATTTGAACTAGGATCCAGTTTCAAGTGATCAAGGCGACTAGTTCCAATGGTGTGCTACTGACTATTGGATGGAGAGAGCTCTGATTCCCCTTTCCTTGCGCTTTAAGTTGCATGTTGGACATTCCTCACACCATTTTGCTATATCACCAGCATTCCTACCCAATAGAATCGCCTTCTGATGATAGCTTCCATTTCTTGTGACCAAAATGTCCTGAGTTGTCATGGTATGCTTCCAACACTACTGAAGCACTGATCTTTGGAACTACGATTGGAGTTATCTGTGTGTGGGTGGTGGGATCTCTACTCTTCTTCACCAGACGATCATCTTCTATTGTCAAGCAGGTCCTGTGCCTCCACAGTTTCATCATCTCTGTGGTCAATTTCCTTCTTTTTTCTGTTCATGCTTCTGTTGCATAACTAGATCTTTCACTTGACGACTATGGGGTCTTGGCTTTGCAGTTTCGCCCATAGGTTCTTTTGATTAGCAATCATGTCATCTACTTCCGGTTGGTCTTCCTCTTTAACCTCGGGAGCAAGTAGACAGCATGCCTGCACAATCTCAGCTGGTACCTGTAGAAAAGGTGGCATTTCAACATTTTCCAGCGGGCTGTCATCTATTTCTGCTTCTCTGTGTTCAGGCATCCGGGACAATGCATCGGCATTCACATTCAATTTACCTGAGCGATACTTGATGGAAAATCTGTAATTTGCGAGTCAAGAAGCCCACCTTTGCTCGAGGGCCTCTAGCTTTGCAGTATTCAGGTGTGCTAACAGATTATTGTCTGTGAAGACTGTGAAATGGGTGGCAGCCAAATATTGTCTAAATTTTTCAGTGGTGGCCCAGACTAGCGCCAAAAACTCCAATTTAAAAGAGCTATAGCGGGCGTTGTTCCACTCAGAGCCTCTTAGTCCTCTACTGGCATAGGCTATTACCCTTTCCACACCATTTTGTTCTTGTCCGAGTACTGCACCCAATCCTCTGTTGCTGGCATCTGTATACAATAGAAATGGCTTTGCATAGTCTGGATACGCCAAGATGGGAGCTTCAGTAAGTATGGTCTTTAGTTGATCGAAGGCCTCTTGTTGCTTGGTACCCCATGTAACCAGGCAATTCTTCGGGACTCTGCCTTCTGCTGATCCTCTCAGGAGTTCATGCAAAGGCACAGCAATCTTTGCGAAATTCTAAATAAACCTTCGGTAGTACCCAACAAATCCCAAGAATTTCCGGACCTCTCTGATGGTGGTAGGAACAGGCCATTTCTTAACAGCTTCGATCTTCTCTGGGTCTGGCGTCACTCCATCGGTGGAGACTATATGTCCCAGGTAACTTACTTTGGTCTGCAGTAGGTGACATTTGGATGGTTTAATTTTCAGTCTATACTGGATCAACTTTAGGAATACTTAGTCCAGGTGGCAGATGATCTTCATGCGTTTTGGAATATACGATAATATCGTCCAAATACAACAGCAGAGTGTTGAAATTCGGCTCCCAAGACAATGTTCCACTAGCCTTTGGAAAGTTCCAGGTGCATTACACAAGCCAAAAGGCATCCTAGTGAATTCAAATAAACCCATGGGAGTAATGAAAGCTGTTTTCTCCTGATCCTGGGGCGCCAAAGGAACCGGCCAGTATCCGCTGGTCAGATCTAGAGTGGAGAACACGGCTGCTGACTGAAGAGCCGTGAGGGAATCCTCGATCTTGGGCAGAGGGTATGCATGATTATGAGTGATGGCATTCAACTTGCGGTGATCCACACAGAATTGGATCTTACCATCCTTCTTTTTGACCAGAACAATTGGCGCTGCCCAAGGACTGTGACTTTCTCTTATCACATTCGCCTCCTTCATCTCCTTGATCATCTCTTTGACCTGCTGGTACATAGCTGGTGGAATCGGCCTAAATCTCTCTCGGATAGGTGGATGTCCATGGGTACTGATGTGATGTTGTACCCCACGAGCCGACCCAAAATCCAAGGGATGTTGGCTGAAAGCTTCTTTCCGGTCAAAACCACCTCCAAAACATCGGCTTTTTGCTTCATGCTAGTCTTTGCATTGCCAACTTTGATCTCCTTGGTCCACTCTGGTCTCTGGTCGCCTTCCATCCCATATTCCGGCACTTTCTCCATTTCTTCCCCACACACATCCACAGAAATACATTTCTTAATGTATGGAAAGGAAAACATACACAGACTGGTAAGACACACATAACTATGATGTACCACACCATAGTTATGTGTGTCTAACCAACCTGTGTACATTTTCCTTTCTGTACATGCTAAATTAAATGTACAGGCTGAGCTTCTCTGTGTAAATATGTTTTCTGTCTAGTGATCATATCCAATTACTAAAAGCTGAAATGAAAATAACTTATCTAACACACACAAACATCAGCAGACAGGCCAAAAAATACATTGACAGACACAGAAAGAAGTAATGTTTCTCCCAATCTGATGTAATCAGTGGAACTTTGGCCCACCAGACTTTTAGCAGGCAAACACCTCTTTGAGACTAGACTAATGAATGAGCTGGACATGCACTAGTCTTGAAATGCCCATGCACAAAGAATGTTGCAGTTAGCTGAGCAGCTCATATTTCTCTCTACCAATCTCATTCCTGAAAAAAGCCTAATTAATGATGAAAATACTATTTCAAGTTTTATTGTCTAGTTTCACTCAGTATTGTTTCATGCACATTATTACTTTAGCCTAGGGTGAGCAACACATGGCTGCACAAAACTGCTGTGCTATTACTCTATAACCTATACAACCTGGCAGCTGGCAAATACAATAGTTAGCAACAATGCAGGGGCTGGGTAGTTTGAGAAATCACATGATTTGTGCATTGCGTACTTTAAAAAAAGTTTGAGTCTGCAACTGCATTTGCAGCAAATATTTGTCAGTCTCAAAGTGTTAGCAATGTTGAGCAGACTGAAAAGTATACTACAGTCTCCAATTTACATAGAAAAAAAATAATCTTTTTGTTCCAAATAGAAGAGAGCAAAGTCACCTGCTGCTGGCTCAGGAGTCAGGCTGCTGCACTGTGTCAGGTTCTGGTAGTCATTCTCCTGCTGCAATGACTGCTCCCGGACTACTCAAGCAGCAGCTCTTGAATTTGGGCAGGGCGGCTGCTCAGTCTGCTTCCTTGCCACCGCATTGCTCCGCTCCCGCCTCTACTCCAGATCGAATACAAGTCATGACTCTTGATTTTGGGAGTACAGTTGCTCAGCTCATCCACTCCACGCTGCTGATGGCTCACTCAAAAAACAGTCTAGCTCCTCCTTTACTCACCATCAGTCTGGACTAGGTACTGCATGGGTTAACAAATTGCAAAGCTAGCTAGTCCAGTCACCTCACCACCTCCTTAGCTCTCATGACGAATTACTCCACGAGGCAGGCAGTGTAGAATGGCGTGGTTGGCTGAGGCTCTTAAATACATGTGCATGCACAAAACAAATGGGCCAGCAGTTTATGGGCGGGGGGGAGGATTTGAAACAAACAAAAGATTCGACTCCCAACTGCTTGAAAACGGAATGGACATCAGCAGTCATGGCAATGTCGTCCACCACAGGATAAACAGACGTAGCCATAAAACGAGGGACTTTAAGTAGACATCAATGACTCCAGTCTGTTTTTGGACATTTTCACCTAATTTTTGGATGTAAAATATGTCCAAAATTGACTTATCTGAAGGGCTGAGTGTGAAGGAAAACTTAATTTAGTAATACATTTGGGAACCAACAACCTGGCTGGGGAGGAGGGTGAGGTAGTGCAAAATAGGTTCAGGGAGTTAGGGAAGATCTGCAGGGAGGAAGGAAGTTCACTGGCCTTCTCAGAGGTGATATCAGTACAACCTTCTCCTGGCTGGATAGCTGCATCCAGCGGGATCACTCTCTCAACGGTCGAAACAAGAAACAGACAATGATTTTTGTGACATGGAATGTTCGTACTCCGATGGACAACCAGTATAGCGAACGACCAGAAAGAAGAGCTGCTATCATCGCCAGGGAACTTGCAAGATGTAACATCGATACTGCTGCCCTAAGCCAGACAAGATGACCAGATGAAGGCCAGTTGAGAGAATAGGGTGGAGGTTTCACCTTTTTCTGGAAAGGGAAGCCTGATGAAGGCAGACGCATTCACGGCGTTGGCCTTGCCATCAAGAACAAGTTCATCAACCAGCTTACAGAGCTCTCCATTGGCATCAACGAACACCTCATGACCCTTCATCTTAAGCTCAGCAACAATTAGCATGTCACTGTCATCAGTACATACGCCCCAACACTTAATGCTGATGAGGATGTCAAGGAACAGTTCTACTCCAAACTTGACAGAGTCCTGACCAACACCCCTAAGGAAAACAAGATCATTCTCCTTGGTTACTTCAACGCCAGAGTCAGGCATTATTCAGATCTCTGGAATAGTATCATCGGGAAGGAGGTGGTAGGAAAGACAAACTCCAATGGCATCCTACTCCTGAACAAATGTGCAGAGCATGGCCTGGTCATTACGAACACCATCTTTAGACAGAGCGACAAGTATAAGACTACTTGGAGACACCCTCAATCCAAGCACTGGCACCTACTTGACTACATCATTGTCAGAACCCGTGATAGAAAGGATGTCTACATCACGAGGGCAATGCGAGGAGTCGATGACTGCTGGGCAGACCATCGTCTTGTCAGATCTGTCATGAACATCCGGCTCACTCAGAAACATCCAAATCAAGTAAGGAAATTCAACACCAAATCTCTTCAAGACCCAGTGGTTCAAGAGGACTTCCAGCAATGTCTCCAAGCAAGTCTCTCTTCCATGCCCGCAGATGATGATAACATTGAGAGATACTGGAAGGAGTTCAAGACTGCCATCCACTCGGCATGTGCTGAATCTATTGGCTATGTCACCTGGCATCATCAGGACTGGTTTGATAAAATGATACCAAGATTCAAGGAGCTACTCAATCAGAAAATAAGAGCTCTCTGTGCATGGCCAGAAGACATCTCATACCAGCAAAAGAAACAGTCATACCAGCAGCTCAATGCAGAAGCTCAAAGGAAGATCTGAGACATCAAAAACAAATGGTGGCAAGACAAGTCCAAGGAGATCCAGCTCTATATTGACAAACATGACATGTGGAGCTTCTTCCAGGCTACAGGGGCCATTTATGGTCCACGCTCCCATGGTCCCACTCCCCTCCGATCTCAAGATGGCTTGATTCTCCTAAAGAGAAATGAAGGCATTCAAGCTAGATGGAAGGAGCATTTTAAGACACTTCTGAGAACATGAGTCATCTGTGACAGATGCCTCTATCAATTCTGTCCTCAACACCCTGAAAGAGATCTCTGCCAACCCTCCTACCATCAAAGGAATAAGGCATGCCATCAAGCTGGCTCAAACAGTAAAGCTGCAGGACCAGATGGCATACTGACTGAAGTCTACAAGGCTGGCAGTGGGAAACTGGTACTAAAGCTCCACAAACTCATTCTCTGAATTTGGAACAATGAGGAGATTCCAGAGGACTTGAGGAATGCCAACACTGTTACCATCTTCAAGAAGAGAAACAAGTCGGTGTGGGGAAATTATCGAAGCATTGTCTTACTCTCCACTGCATGGAAAATCCTCGCCCGTATTCTTCTGAACCGTCTCATTCCCATCGCTGAAGAAGTTCTGCCGGAATCTCAGTGTGGATTCAGACCATCTTGCGGGACAACCGACATGATCTTCATTGCCAGGCAGATCCAAGAAAGTGTCGGAACAACATCAGGACCTGTACATGGCTTTCATCGACCTGACAAGGGTCTTTGACTCCATCAGTCGTGAAGCCTTGTGGAAGGTGCTGGCCAGATTTGGCTGCCCTACAAAATTCATCATGGTCCTGAGGCTTCTGCATGACAGATGACTGCCAGTGTTCTCCACAATAGTTCAAAGACAGACACGTTCATCATCCAAACTGGGGTCAAGAAAGGATGTGTCATCGCTCCAACCTTGTTCTCTATTTTCCTAGCAGTCATCCTAGTCCTCACCAAAAGCCACCTTCCCACTGGAATTGACATCGAAAACAGAATGGATGGAGGGCTCTTTAATCTTGGACTTCTCCATTCAAAGACCAAAGTTTGCAAGGCATCCGTCATGGACCTCCAGCAAGCTGATGACTGTGCCATCCTTGCACACACCAGAAGTGACCTCCAGTCTGTGCTAGATCTCTTTGTGGAAGCTTACCGAAGTCTGGGACTCTCACTCAACATCAAGAAGACCAAGGTGCTCTATCATCCTGCTCAAGGCCTTGTAAATGACCCTCCACAATTCACCATTGAAGGACAGACCCTGGAGACAGTTGAGCACTTCCCTTACCTCGGTAGACACCTCTCCCTAACAGTGAACATCGACGATGAGATTCAACACAGGAGCCATTGTGCTAGCACCTCATTTGGGAAACTGCTTTGGCGTGTCTTCACTGACCGTGACACACGAAAGGACACCAAGATCCAAGTATACAGTTCAGGTTTCATCCCTACACTTCTTCATGGATGTGAAACTTGGGTGGCTTACTGACATCATCTAAAGAGCCTGGAGAGGTACCACCAATGATGTCTCCGGAAAATCCTCCGCATCAAGTGGGAAGACCACCTCACTAATGTCAGTGTTCTTCCTGAGGTCATTGTCACCAGCATTGAGGCAATGATCCTCAGACATCAATTCCACTGGACTGGATACTGTGTATGGATGCCGAATCTCGACTCCCAAACAAATTTTATACTGCCAGCTCAGTCAAGGCCAGACATCCTGTGGTGGTCAAAGGAAATGCTACAAAGACACGGAAGGCATACCTCAAGAAAACAGATATGGGCATCATAAGCTGAGAAAGCTGGCCACCAACTGATCTCAATGGCGCCAGAACCTCCACCAAGTGGGGACCTGCTTCAAAGAAAGCTTGCCCTTGAAGCTAAAAGAAGGCGTGGGAAGGAGAGGAAAGAAACCCCAGCCAGCAGGCAGCTCTCCCATAGAAACATCTGCAATTTCTGCAGATGAATCTGTAGCTCTAGAATTGGATTACTGAGCCACCTCAGAACCCTTCAGTGAACCATAGTAGAGATCATCCTCGAATTGAGGGATCACCGCTGACACCAACGATATCAGTACCAAGGGTCAGCACAGCCAGGAAAAAGAAGACTAGAGGATTTTAATGACAGGTTGAGAAATGCTGCCACCAGAGAGGAGATGTCTATCTGTACTGGTGTCTGGGAGGAGACTGGGTCAGATGAAGCACTCTTTCACCAGACAGGCTACACCTTAGTAGGGAGGGTTTGAGGGTACTCAGGGGCAAACTGGGGAACACATAACACTCACGCTTAATTTACACCACTAGGGGCAGGCGTCTAGGCCCACAGAATCCAAGAGGAGGGGTCAGCGGCCCCCACAGTGATGGAAGAGGTCTTGAGAGAGGACCTGAAAGAGGTGAGAACACAGCAAAGGGTGGAGGGGATGAGGAACACATAACAAGGGTATGTGGAGGGGTGAACAAAGAGGGAATAAATGTGGACAGAAGAATAAAGAGAAGAGAAGGAAAGTCAGATTCTACGTGGAGGGTGGTGTCTCTGAGTGCGCAGACTCTTGGAAATAAGATGGATGACCTGTAGGCATTATTAGTTGACAGAAGGGTGGACATAGCTGCAGTAACCAAGACTTGGGCAACATCACACCAAGACTGGGAAATTGCAATCCCGGGATAGGGGGAGAGGTGGCAGTTTATATCAAGAAGGGAATAACTTGCATGAGGGAGGAGTCAGAGGATGGGAAAGTGGAGGCATTATAGGTTCAGTTAAGGTCCAATAGAGGGAGAAAGGTGAGGTTAGTGCTGTTTACAGATCACCCAATGAGGATGAGGGTAGCACGGAACTGAACTCACAAATATTGGAAGCTGCGGGGAAAGGCGGAGGTGGCAATTGTGGGGACTTCAACCTGCCCAAGGTGGACTGGAGCATATCCTCCACAACATGTGTCAAGTGATCCTGGAAGGACTGCAGTGGATTCCTGTCTCAGAGCATCATGGAACCAACAAGAGCTGAGACAATTCTTGATCTGGTGCTCGTAAATGGGGAACATGTTCAGGAAATAATGGTCAGGGGAGCCACTGGGTGTAAGTGGCATTCCACAGTGTGGTTTCAATTGGATATGGGCAGGAAAGCATCCCAACTAAGACCAAAATCTTGGATTTCAGGAGGGTGGACTTCAGGAAAATGGGTGAAATGCTAAGGAGCCATCTGGCAGGCATCAAAGCAGATATGAAGGTGGACCGAATGTGGTCCATCATTAAGGAAGGAATACTGGTTGCCACAGATGAGTGCATGAGACTCATGCAGAAAATACAACGGCCAAAGCACCTTCAGAAGGGAAAAGAGGAGCCGGAGGGGAACACAGATGTAGTGATAGAGGAGGACAGAGAGAGGGAGGGGCTGCTGGCATTGAAGGTAGAAATATCACTAGACCTGGACAGAGGACATCCAAGGACACGAAAGGAACTGGCTGAGGAGCTGACAGGGCCCCTGGTATGCCTGTTTAATAGTTCACTAGAGTCAGGTGTGATACCACAAGACTGGAGAACAACACATGTAGTGCCCCTCCACAAAAGCGGTCCTAAGGATGACCCAGGGAATTACAGACCAGTCAGTGTGAACTTCATTGTGAGCAAGCTCATGGAAACCATAATAAAGGAAACGTTTGGTGCAATATCTAGAGGAGCATGGTCTCCAGGATGCAAGGCAGCATGGGTTCATGGGGTGAAGATAGTGTCAAACAAATATGATTGACTTATTTGACTGTGTTACTAAGACAGTAGACAGGGGGCAAGTGGAACACATCCTCTATCTTGATATCAGCAAGGTCAGGAAGCACTTCTTCACAGAGAGGGTGGTGGACACTTGGAATGCACTCCAGAAGAGGCCATCTCATTGAAGACAGTGGGCAGCTTAAAGATGGAAAGTTTTAAAAAAGAAGACAGTGGGCAGCTGAGGATGGGATAGGCATGGGAGAAGGTGAGGATCATGGGTAGGGAAGATGGGAGAAGTAGGGAGGGAGGCAGGACATTAGCTCAAGCTGTGGACCCTGCAATCGACCAAATTAATAGATCAAATGGCCTTCTACTGATGGCTTCTTCATATGTTCATATCTTCATTACCACCTACCCTAAGAACTGCCAGATAGAAAATAAGTGTGTTGGCTTGTTTATGCTAGATCATTACTGCCTGCTATATCACTTCCAGATAGGTTGTGTATTATTCGTCTAATAACTATGGGTTCTTAGTCCTCCACTTAAGCAGGGTAACCTACTCTCCCATCCTGGGGACTCCATTTAACTTCCTCTAAACTTCTAGCAGGCCACCATGGCAGAGGCAAGGCAATCAGCAGAAGGACAGAGCAGACAGCCCCTTCCCGAGACCGCAGGTCAGCACTATTGACATACCAAGATCCTCTGCTCGGGCCAGTCCACCCTCCACGTTGTTTCTGTCTGATCCTTCTTCAGGCAGGGTGCATTCCAGATCACCCACAGCTTCCAAATGTGCCTCATGGCCCCACTGAAGCACCAAGCAGCAGTGCAGTGTCCAGAGGCTATCATCTATCCTATGGGTTTCTCAATCCTCCTATCAAGCTGCTGCAAGCTGGGGCATGAGTCCCGGGTGTTGGCCAAGTAAGTGTCTCCACCTAGCAACTGCATTATCAGACCGCTCCTTGTTCTATGTAATAACGTCAAAGAATATCCAGCCCAGCTGAAACCAGGTTCGTTCAGAGAGCAATCATGGGTCTCTTGCTGCATGGGCCTGTGGACGGCGGGCTAACAGCAGAGCTAAAGCACATCATAGTATATGTAGGGCAAGGCAGATTAGATGGGCCAGTCGACCTTTTTCTGCCATCAGTGTCTATTCTTCTATGGTCAGCCAGGAAGGCTAGAGTGTATCACTCTGCAGGGCTCTCACCCCTACAGCTGACTTACAAGCAGAACCTGGTGGGGTCTACTCTCAGGGCATCAGGGAGGGTGAAAATAGGGGACAATTACACATCTGTTCGGGGAGGTGGGGTCCGAGTGAAAAAACTTTCTTCTATACTGTATACTTTACAATTACTGTTTTCCTCTTGGTGTTGTACAGTCTTTCTGATTAACTGTTCACATTAAAAAGTGGCTGTCCTCAATACTAGGTGACACACAAACCCCGCTGTCAAGGAGCACCATCAGAATGTAATGATCTTGTTCCAGGCTACATCACAATTCAACATTTTCAAACACATGATGGACTACAAATCTGCTACCCACTAATCTTGTGGTTCCTGCAGATAGTGCCGTGCAGACCTTCTGGAGACAGCAATGCTGCTACATACGCACGCCCCTCTTGGGGATGATAGAGGAGGTCACTGGACTCCAGGCCAAGTTGGCTAGGATGTGGGCAATCTCTTTCCTCACCCAGGGGCCACTAAGTCTGACACAGTTGTCTCAGAGAGTGCTTAGGAGGAGGAGGAGCAGCAGTATTGAGGTGGGCTCTGGTAGGGTGGCAGGTCAGAACTGGTATCACTACAGAATTCCTACAAAACTCTGGCTGGGTGGGACTACCTAGAAGGGGGTCCCTGAAGTAGGGACTGAGGAGGATGCAGGGGTTCACAGTAGTGGGGAACCCAAGAAGCATAGTAGAGGACCCCAGAGGAGAAGAAGGAGGATGCAGTTTCTGGTGGGGAACTCCACTATGAGGGGGACAGATCTGGGAATAGGAAAGGTGGTGGTGGGGAAGCTGATTAGATGCCTACCGGCACCATGTCCCGAAGGGATAGAAGTGGATCCTGAGGTTTGCTAGGGCAGGAGGCAGAGACGTTTGGGGACTAATGACCTGGCTAGGAATGGGACTTATATAGTGCAGGGGGAGTTCAGCAAGCAGGGCAGAGGCCTTATGCAGGCAGCAGATTCAGTGACTTTCGCAGAAACAGTGCCTGTCTACAATGGGGAGGACCTTCAACTCATGGTTTAAGGAATGGTGCAGAGAGGAGGGGTTCAGCTACACTGGGGACAGGGTCTAACCTAGAGCGAAAAGAGCTGTTACAAGGGCGATAACCTGCATCAATCTGGGAGGGGAGCTGCAGTTCTTAGTGGACAGTTTAAATGTTTCTTCAAACTAGCCAAGAGAGGCAGTAGAATAAATCATGGGAGGCAATAACTATCCTCCTGCCAAGGTTAAAATGGGAAGTAGGGAGAACCTGAGGGAACAGAGGTACCTCAAGAAGCAAAATAATGAAGGTAGTAGGGTGGTAGAAATTGAGAGGAATGGAAATGAAGGCATTAAAAACACAGGGGGATGGAGGTAGGCAAAAGGGAAAAAACAAGACCGGTAATAATCAGACTGGTAACAAAATCTAGATGATCATGTGTGCAAATGCTAGAAGTGTGGAAAATAAGACTCCAGACCTAGAAGCCAGCATGGCAGAGGCCGACCTGGATACTGTGACCGTTACCAAGTAATGGTGCAATGAAAATTACAACTGAGACATGGCTACACCAGGCTATGCTCTGTTCAGGAAGAATAGCATGGGAACAAAAGATAGTGTGTGTGTGTGTGTGTGTGTGTGTGTGTGTGTGTGTGGTGCTTTGTGTGCAGGAAAGCAAAAAACTGAAAAAGATACAAGGAATACGGGGGGAGAGGGAGAAAGGTACTGTGAGTTACCCTGGAGAAAGGGAACAGAGCCACTGTTCGCATTTGTCTGATCTACAGACCTCCAGCATAGGGGAGGAGTTAACTAAGGTATTGGTGAAAGCCACTGGCAAGATGGCAGAAAAGGTGGAGGTGCCACTGGTGGGGCACTTCAATCTGCCGGATGTGGACTGGAACCTCCCAACTGTGGCTTCAACTGGAAGGAGGGAGGGACAACCTGGACTCCCTGTAGGCAGCATTGCTCAGGCAATTAGTCAGCAAACCCACTCCTGGTGGTGCAATGCTGGACCTGATGCTCACTAACTAGGACAGTGTTGCAGACATCAAGGTGGGAGGCAACCTGTGGACCAGTGATCATCGTACAGTGTGGTTCAACATAAGGATGTCTATGGAACTGAACCACGCAAGGGTGAGGGTCCTGGACTTCAAGAAGACAGATTTTGTAAAGATAGGTGAATGCTTCACAGATAACCTTGTTCAGGGGGTTGAGGTACAGTGAGAGAAGATAAAAGGGAGCACAGCGAAGAGAACAAATCTCTGTGTTAAGCAAGTGAGTAAACATAAAAGAGGAAAACCTCTGTGGTTCTCAAAAGATGTGCTTGGAAAAGGCTAAAAGGACAATATTCAGAAGATATGAGGAGATGCAGAGCGAGGAGGCCAGGGAAGTGTGAACAGAGAGAAGCAGGGAAAGCAGTATGGTGTGCAAAGGCACAAACTGAGGAGAAAACAGCCCAAGTAGTAACAAAAATTGACTTTTTTAAGGTATTTCCAGGGGAGGGACTGTAAGGTTAAAAAGGGAAGGGGGACTGTGCAAAGGGGGACCAGGAAAAGGCAGACATCCTGAACAAATACTTTTCTTTGGTGTTCACAATGAAAGGAGAATGGGAGGGATTGCAAAACAGTAACAGAAGCTCTGAAGGGAGAGAAGTGGACACTAGTCCTTATTCAGTAGAGAAAATTCTAAAGGACTCACTAATCTGAAAGTGGGCAAAACAACAGGATCAGATGGGGTACATTCTGGGGCACCAAGAAAGCTCATGGTGGTACTGGCTGCACCTATATCAGTCCTATTTAACAGCCCACTGGAAAAAGTGCTTCCAGAGAACTGGAGGAAGGCAGGTGAAGTCTCACTTTATAAAAGTGGTAGCAGGGAGGAGGCTGGCAATTTTGGGCCAGTCAGCCTGATATCGGTGGTGCAAAAGTTAATGGAATCACTGCTGATGGAGAGGACAATGGAATATCTTGAATCAAATGGGTTACAAGATCCAAGACAGCACTGAGTCATGGGTGGGAGGTCATGTCAAATGAATCTGACATAGGAGACTATTAAGCCAGCTGGGTGACTTAGGAGTGGGTCCTAATGTGGTAAAGTGGGTACGAAACTGTTTAAGTAGCAGGTGACACAGGGCGGTAGTAAATGGAGTGAATTCCAAGGAAGGGAGGGTGACCAGTGGAGTGTCTCAGTGATCAGTGCTGGGACCGGTCCTCTTTATGTCGTTATAGGCGACACTGCAGTTAAGCTAAAAGGTAAGGTCAGTCTCTGCAGATGAGTCCAAAATCTGCAACAGGATGGATACTCGGGGGGGGGGGGCAGAAAGGATGAGCAGAGACCTGAGAAAACTCTCGGAATGGTCAGGGATATGGCAGCTGGGTTTTAATATAAAAAAAGTACAAAACTATGCTGTATCACTGAAACACTGGGGCAGAGTACAAAATGAGGAGGAGTGTTACTTGACAATCACCAAGCAGGAGACAGACCTGGAGATAATCATCTCTGATGACCTAACAGTGGCAGTTGGGAGGGCTAGTTGGATGCTGGGGTGCATAGGGAGAAATATCACCAGCAGAAAGAATGAGGTGGGGTTTCCTCCATATAGATTTATTTATTTTAAATATGTTCTACCAGGTAAGCACCCAGAACCTAGGGCTCATTTCCAGTTGAGACCCAGGAGGAACAGGACAGTGAGGAATCTTACAGTGTTCATACATTACACACTCCAAAAACAAATGAAACAGGTACATGGTACGCAGCATATCCTGGTGCAGTAAACGATACCAACGTGACAGAGTAACCCCAGGGAAAGAAAATAAAGGGTAGAACCATGACTGTCCTGCACAGGATCACAGCAGTTAGCACAGTGTACATCACTGGGTTAATATGATATGTAATAGCCAGATGAGTTAGATAGACTGGGAGCGGTGCTTCGCACTGGGGACCTGAAGTTGGGGACATTTAGTGGTATTTGATCAGAGCAATACTCCATGTGGGGAGGGGCAATGACACTGACTGGGAGATTGTTCCAGGTGTTGCGGAGCCTCTAACTGATGGATGCTTGGCATAGGCTACACTTGTGCAGAGGAAGTAGATGGCATCCTGCCTTGGAGCTGAGCAGACATGAACGGTTAGCTGCAGTAGAGATGTCGGACAGATATCTAAGCAGTTTGCTGGACCAATACTTGGCACCCAGGAGGGAATAATGCATAATTTGTCTCTCTGGGGAGGGGACCACCCTGTCCCATTGTACATACTGCATGAGTAACGGGGGGAGTCCATGGCTAATCTACACAGTGCCTTGAACAAGGTGTTGATTTTATCAAGGGAGGTGGCTATAGTACCTAAGTAGACTATATTGCCATAGTATATAAGGGGAATGACTGATTGTACCACAGTCTGTTTTCTCATGACTCGATGGAGGCAACCTTTTACTCTTTCTGGCACCTAGCCTGGCGTATGACTTGGTTACTACCTGGGACATGTGGCCCAAGCAGTTACAGTGCTGGTCGAGGTGGACACTGAGGTATTTGTAGGAGGAAACTGAGTCTAGAAAGGACCTGTCTGGGGTGTGTTAGGTTAGAGTCAGAATGGAGGTGAAAAAGCTGAGCTTATGCCTGATGCCGAACAACAAGGACACAGTTTTCTTTTGGTTCATGATGATACAGTTAGCCAGGAACCGATTTGCACTCTGGTGAAGTCCTGTTGGAGGTGACCTCAATGGCCAAAGTAAATGTCCCAGATACATAGATAATGGTGTTGTCCGCACATGTGCATGTTGCTGGCAGTAAGGGAGTTTGGTAAGTTGTTACTGTAGGTAGTGAAGAGCAGGGGCCCCAGAATTGAGCCTTGTGGGATCCCGAGGTGACTGGTAGTGTGGGGGAGAGCATGGGTCAAGCTTGACAGATTGGGTCTGGCTGGTCAGGTATAACTGGAACAGTGCTAGGCCGGGGGGGGGAACACCAGAGTTGGCTAGTCTGAAGTAGGAGCAGATGGTAATCCATAGTGTCAAAGGCCTTTCCTAGGTCTATAAATATTTCCCTGTATCCAGGTTCTTGTCCATGTTGCTGTGAATGTGGTTGGTGACTCTAAGAACGGAGGAGGAGGAGGTTGAGTGGTTGGAGCAAAAGCCAGCTTAGTTGGGGTTATTTCATTTTTTTTTTTTAGTTGTTTAACCAGGAGTAGCACACTAAGCTGAAAGCTTTTTTACAGGTGTGACCTGGGAGCACAGGGAAGTTAAGTGACTTGCTCAGGATCACACAGTATGCAAGTGGAAGCTGTGGGATTCAAACCCATGTCTGATCTGCTGGATGTCCCCAGATTTGCAGCTCAGAGCCTTAAACCACTGTGCTATACTGCCTCTCGAGTTAGGAAGCCTGTTTGGATAGCTGCCTGCTGATAAACCTCCCAAGGGTCTGGGAAAAGATCTGGATTGGAGAGGTTGGCTGGTAGTTGAAGGGTGAGTTAGCTGGGTCACATTTCGGTTTTAGGAACCCTTCAGCTGCTGGGGCCCCCTGCTTATGGGAGCCCTCAACCAGAGTAGTTCTAGTTTTAATGTTTATCTTAATCTGCTTAAAACAGCAATAAAAGGCTGTGCTGCTGCTTCTAATGTGGCATCATGATGTCATTAAATGTCTCACCAAGCTATGACTCAGCCAATAAAAGGCAGATGGGCAGCAAAGGATTGGATGAGAAGGACTACCCAATGAACTTACACTGCCCTCTCCCCCTAGAAAAGATAAATATTCCACTGGTTGTACTGAAACAAAACTAAAATGTCAGAGGACTGAGACAAGTAGGGGGCCCAATGACTTTCTAGTTCTGATGGGCCCAAACCCTGAAGCCAAAAAAAAACCTAAAGCAGCAAGTGAAGAGGTGACTGCTCTCTCAGTGGAAGGGAAGTAAATGCAAATCTAGGAGCTTTCATTATTACTTCTTCGCATTGACATTGCATTGGGAAAAGGAGAAGTAGGAGTTTGAAGAAGGTTGTGCAATGGCTACTTAAAGTCTCTTTTGAGTGTGGATAGGAATATAAAAGCAGTTGCTCAATATACCTAAACATGTGCAACAAAGGAGGTAAGGAACTAAAGAAAATGTTTTGCACTGATAGGGGGAGAGAGGGAGGAATTGGGGAGTGTTTGGTATCCTGCATCTGGAAGGGTGGGGTGGCTGGTGGGCAGCAGCGACAGCAATGAGTAGGTGGTAGGCTGCAACAACTGAGGTGCACCAATCTTTCTAAACATTGCCTGGAGTGTGGAGGATGTTTAGTGTGCAACCACATAGAAAACTTAGAAGGAGATTGAGGGTCTGCAGGAGGAACTAAGACAGGCAAGGCAGATTGGGGGTGGGTTTAGCCCAATACTGGAGGGAGGAAGAAGGGAAGATGAGGGAGGGCGATTTAAGCCAACAGTGGCGAGGACAGGGTCAGAAGAAGGGAAGCAGAGACAAAGGGGCCCAGGCCAGGAAGAATGATTGCCAGGGAAACCAGGTCAGGAGACAAAAGACAAATGGAAGGAGGAGACAGGGACTTGTCAGGGGAGGCGAAGAAGTGACAAAAGTCATGGAGTGGAAAGGAGAGAACAGGTTACTATGAAGAGAGGGAGCGGGCATTTGTGAAGGGTCTTCAGAAAACAGCTGTGCAATGGCAGAGAGGAAGAAGGTGGAGGAGGGAAATGATGAAACTAGAGGAGTAATTGATAAATGCCTGGACCAAACTGGAGCGGGGGGAAGTTCTGCTGGGAGAATTGTAACAGGGGTAAAAGGGTGGAATAATGTGCAGGAGGAAAAAGAGGAGCTGGAAATGAGAGAGGGAGATGAATGGAAGCAAGTAGGGAGTAAGAGGGGTGGAATCTTAGTGCTGGGGGACTCAATACTAAGAGGAGTTAGGTGGGATAGCCAAGGGGGAGATGCATAGTCGCATTTGGGTGGAGGCCAAGCCAGGAATGACAGCAGAAAGGGTGGGACGGTCTGTTCTGAAATATGCTAGAAGGGGTAGGGACAAGCCTCATTTAATTATACATCTTGGGACAAAGGACCAGGCTGACAAGACAGTAGATATAGTCCAGAGGGGTTTGAGGAACTAGCACAATTATGTGAGGGGCAGGAAGATCAGTAACTTTTTCTGAGATACTTCCGTGCAAAGGCAAGCACAACAAGAAAGCTGAGAATAGAGGAATTTAATGGATGGCTAAGAACCTGGTGTTGTGCTAAAGGGTATAGGCTGTTAGGGGGTGGGGAGGGACCTGGGATGACAGTAGGCTCTATGTCAAGGACAGACTACACTTGAGTGAGGAGGGAAAGAAAGTGTTGAAACAGAGGATGGAAGAGTATATAGAGGAAGTTGGGAATTTAAACTGGGAGTGGGGGGTGGCAGTTGGGGAAGAGATATGCAGAGACCACAGGTTGGGAAACCATATGAGCTTACCCCCCATAACAGTGACAAAGGACAAATGGCAAGTACTATTGGTGATGCTAGGAAAGGGGCAGGATGGGGGGAAGGGTGGAAGGTGGTTACCCTTAATGCTAGGAGCCTTGAGAGGAAAACTGCAGAGTTACAGGTTCTCATGGCAAAGGGAGAGCTCGACATTGCAGCCATCACGGAAACATGGGCCACCCAGTATAATGACTGGGACCTGTCTGTACCCAGAGTACAGGTTATTTCGTAGGGACAGGGTGATTGGGAAAGGAGGGGGGTGGCACTATATGTGAAGGAAGGACTGAAGTGTGTAAGGGAGGAAGGGAGGAGGGTGAATGCAGGTCACTTTGGGTGCAAATCCAGGATTCCAAGAATAGGATTCTTAGAATGGGAGTGGTGTACAGGCCACCATCTCAGACGGAGGGGTTAGACAGGGAACTAGCGGGACAGATCAGGAGGACCTGCGAGAAGGGTAGTGTGGTGACTGTGGGGGACTTCAACATGCCAGGAGTGGACTGGAGCACCCCAACAACCAGGAACAGAAGGGAGCAGGTACTGCTGGATGCCTTCCAGGACAGCTTCCTGCTGCAAATCATCAGTGAACCAACCAGGTTAGGAAACACCCTTGACCTTGTGCTGGCAAATGGGGACTTTGTGAGAGAACTTACAGTGGAGGAACTGCTGTCAGGGAGTGACCACTGCTCAGTATGGCTCACATTAGACATGGGCAAGGAAGGAGTGGAATCTGGCACAATAGTGCTGGACTTCAGGAGGGCCGACTTTGGGAGGATGGGGGAAGTGGTAAAATGGTACCTGACCAGAATTCAGTCTAGTATGGATACTAGCCAGAGGTGGGAGCTCATAAAGCTGGGGATAGTGGAGGCAACCAAAACCTGCTGCAAAGCCCAGAGCAAGAAGACTAGGGCTAAGAAACCGGGCTGGTTGAGCAAGGAGGTCATGGAAAAGGTAAGAAGGAAAAGAGCTGCCTTTAGGAAGTACAAGAAAATGGGGACAGGGAGGACAGAGAGGAGCACTTGACAGAATCGAAGGAGGTGACAAGGGCAGTAAGGGGAGCCAAAGCATCTACGGAACTCAGGCTGGCACAAGGCATTAAGAAGGGGAGAAGGACTTCTAAGTACATCAGGGAGAAAAGGAGCAGTAAGGACCACATAGTAAGGATTAGGAAGGAGGGGTTGGGTGGAAGCAGGGTGCGATCTAGGGGAAGCACTAAATGAGTACTTCTGCTCAGTATTTACTAAAGAGAAGAGGGGGGTGACACCCAAGGTGGGAGAAATGGCAGAAGCAGGGGGGGAAGTGGTGACAGATGGGGAAATCATGGAGGGCAGAGTTTGAGAGGTTTTGAAGGCACTGAGGGAGGACAAGGCACCAGGCCCAGATGGCATCCACCCCAGGGTACTGAAGGAGTTGTCAGAGGTCCTTGCAGGACCTTTGGCAGACCTATTTAATGCCTCACTACATTCGGGGTGTATACCTCAGGACTGGAGGATGGCTTATGTGGTGCCCCTCCACAAGAGTGGCCCCAAGGATGAACCGGGAAACTACAGACCAGTGAGCCTCACATCCATCGTGGGTAAGCTAATGGAGACTATCCTGAAGGAGAAGCTGGTGGCCCTCCTAGAGGCCAAAGGACTACAGGACAGCAGACAGCATGGCTTCATACATTGCAGATCCTGCCAAATCAACCTGGTTGAGTTCTATGTCTGGGTAACTAGGCAAATGGACAGGGGCCATGCAGTGGATGTCCTGTATCTGGACTTCAGTAAGGCATTCGACTCGGTGCCACATGGAAGGCTGTGAAGAAGGTTAGTAGGCACAAGAGTGGGTGCAAAGCTGGTGAGATGGGTAGGAAACTAGCTGCAGGGAAGGCAACAGAGGGTGGTGGTGGGTGGGGAGCTCTCACACCCAAGGGCAGTGATGAGCGGTGTCCCACAGGGCTCGGTGTTGGGACCAGTGTTGTTTGGGATATTCATTGCACATATATCATGGGACATCAAGAGCAAGATCAGTCTGTTTGCTGATGATACCAAGGTTGGCGTGGTGGTGGATGACCTAGGGGG
The DNA here is from genome assembly GCA_016271365.2 of Neoceratodus forsteri. Lineage (NCBI taxonomy): Eukaryota > Metazoa > Chordata > Ceratodontiformes > Ceratodontidae > Neoceratodus > Neoceratodus forsteri. The sequence continues at coordinate 67,807,336 of JADMNL010000031.1, read as the reverse complement.
ATGGCAGGGGTTGCAGGATGATCTGGCAAAGCTTTAAACCTGGTCAGACACCTGGCAACTGGGCTTTAATGCCAAAAAGTGCAAGGTGCTGCATTTTGGGATGAAGAACCCAAGGAGGAGTTACCAGCTAGGGGGAGTACAGCTAGCCCAGACAGAGGAGGAGAAGGATCTGGGTGTGCTCATTACAGGGTCAATGAACAACTCGACACAATGTAGGAAGGCAGCTGCAAAGGCCAGCAAAATGCTGGGTTATTGCAGAGGGTATATCCTCGAGGAGGAGAGTGATTCTGCCACTGTATAGGTCATTAGTTAGACCACACCTGGAGTACTGCATGCAGTACTGGCGTCCGTATCTGAAGAGGGACATTAAGTTACTGGAGGGGGTGCAGCACAGGGTGACAAAGATGATCATGGGGCTGGGGGACTTATCATATGAGAGGAGGTTGAAGGAGTTGAACAAGTACTTACTGGAGGAGAGGAGAGACAGGGGTGACATGATTGAAACCTTTAAATACATGAAAGGAATAAACAAGATGGGTACAGAGGGGCTGTTCAAAGTAAGGGAGGGGAGGGTCACCAGGGACCATGATATGAGACTGGAGTGAGGAAGGTTCAGGAGGGAGATGAGGAGACACTTTTTTACAGAGAGGGTGGTGGCTGGGTGGAATGCGTTACCTGCAGAAGTGGTATGCAGTAGAACAGTAGACTGCTTCAAATGAGGATGGGACAGGACAAGGGGGAGGGTTAATGAAGGGGAAGGGAAGGGCAGCTGCAGAATAAGAGGTGCTAGCTGCACATTCGAGCAGACTTGATAGACCTCTAGGCCTTTATCTGCTGGCAAATTTCGTATGTTCATAAGCCAGTCCTGAAAATTTGTGATCGGAAATACTAGTGCATGTTTCCAGCCATGAGGGAAGGAGCTGGTACATAGTGATCTATTAAGTATGTGGGCAACAGCGACAGCTACTGCTGGAGTGCTAATTTTGAGGAATTTGGAAGTGATGCCATCGGTTCCACAGCCTGCGTTCAGTGCTGAAAGCTCTGCGATACTGACACTGAGACCGTCTGCAGGTGGAAGTTGCCACTGGTGGATGGACTTCAGTAGTGGGAGAGGGGGAGGTTAAGGATAAGAGCCCCAGGGCCTTCTGTGAAGTATTGGTTCAGGGCGTTCATGGCCAAGGGGAACCAGGTAGGGTCTGTACCCCACTGGGGAAGGATTTAAATTAAGCAATAAGGCATGACAGGGGTGTGTTATAGGGATAACGGCCCTCCTTGGGGTGGGTTGAAGCATGAGGCGTAGCAGAGGGCTTCCACCACCCGAGAAGGGCAATTAGCCCACCATAACACACTCCCTGGAGTGCCTTATTGCAATTATGAAATGGGTAATTTTTAGTAAATTTTATGCATTTTTTAACATAATACTTTCAGCTGGGCTGTTGTGCTAGGATAACAGCTTAGCTGAAAGCAGTCCTCGGCCAATCAGAATTCAGCATTCTTTCTACCCATTTCATAACAGGCTATTAACCATGTGTTCCGGAATGGGCATGGGCACTGCTAGACAGCTTGCTCTGGTATTTAGCTTTGGCTAGGCGTATGCTCCTGGTGCAATGATTCCGAAGTGCATTGAAGATCGTTGGTAAGATATCACCTAGAATATTGTGTCCAGTTCTGGAGGTCACATCTCCGAAAGGACACAGACAGAGTGGCAGCTGTCTAGAATAGGGCAACTAAAATGGTAAGGGGTCTGAATCAAAAGCCCTGTGAGGAGACACTAAATGAGCTCGATATGTACACCCTGTAAGACAGGAGGAGAGGGGAGATATGATAAAGACCTTTAAATACCTCATGGTGATAAATAAGCTACAGGAGGAAAATATTTTTCAGAAATGGTGCACGAGAACAGAGGGATACACTATGAAGTTGGGGTTCGATTTAGAAGAGACATGAGAAAGTACTTCTTCACAGAAAGAGTGAAGGCTCCTGGAACAGTCTATCAGCCAAGCTTGTGGGGGCAAAAACAGTGGTGGGTTCAAGAATTCATGGGCTAGACTAACAGAATCTTAATGGGAAGGAATGGGGTAGGGAGGAAGAGCCAGATATCAAGTACAGTGTGCAGTGGTACTGTAGGTAGGGGAAAATGGGCAGGATTGGGTGGGCCAGGTGATCTTTATCTGCTGACAAATTCTGGTTCTGTGTTTCTCCTGGGGTCACTGCAGCACGCCACCAATTATCTTGTGATAATCTCTGGCCCTAGGGTTGCCTTACTGTCACCCTGCAGAGCTCATGAAGGTACTAATGTGTTATTTGCAGGAAAGGTCTCCTTGAAATAGTACGGAAAGTAGGTATAGCAGCCCCATGTACAACACTGGATGCTCCTTATTTTAATATAGAGGATAACGTATGGTCAGTGGTGTGTAACAACACTAGGTTTGCCAGAGTGGTTCCTGGCGACAGCAAACCTCGAGTGGTCGGTGAGGATTACCAGCATATCCAAAGGAACAACGAGAAGACAAACCTAGTGTTGTTACACACCACTGACAACACGTTGTCTATTATAGTGTATGGTCAGCGGGGAAGATGAGCCAGGACAATTTATCGCTTAAAAAGCATTTTTATTAATACTGTAACAGGAATACATTGCTAACTACCCCGGTGTAACCAAGTGTACTGTCTATGACAAAAAAAATAACATTAACGGCCTTTTGATCACGTGGTTGGTTGTGCCAATTAGGAGTGCCGTGAAGCGTGTGTCTGTGTTGCGATGTTACGCCAATGATCATGCAGAGCTGAAAAGAGAGATAAACACAACAGTTAGGATTTTGAGTGGTTGCAGAGGTATAGTGTTTTGGTGTTTCTTTACTTTAATGCAGTGAATGCTGATTTTTTTTTACTAACCTGCTACGAGTCGTCTTCTGAGAAGAGTCCAAGATAACTACAGCATTTTCTTCTTCTGAGGGCAGTAATAGTTGTTGTTGGTCACGTTCACAGTTATTCATGTTGGAATATGCAATTGTCCCCACCAGTCTAAAATTTGTTAGGTCTGATAATGGGTTCAGTGGACCCTTGCTGCTTGTGTTTGAAATGGTAAAAGATGAGCGTCTTCAGTATCCTAGCAACAACAAAGCTTTGAGTTCGATGTTGTTACACTACTGATGCGACGTACCGTCGATACTGTAACAGGAGCATGACGTGACATCGATAGTGTAACAACGCTGTAAAAAGATGATTTCTGCCACATTACAGCATTCTACCATACATTATATACTTTTATTTTAATAATATATTTGAATTATTTGAATTGCCTTTGGTATCTATGATTATGCTCCTCTGGTATACTATATAGCTGTGACTTCTGTTTTTTTAATGTAAAAAGCTGTTACCATCTCACTATGTCTTTCCTGGTGAACCTTTTAAATAGATAAATAAAATACAGTTTTAATTATGATACCAAACAACTATTTCCAACACTCTCCCCAACTCTAATGTCACTTTTCTACCTTTCCCAGGACAAATCAGCAAAGGACACCTCTGGGCTCATTTCTGAGGCTTCAAGTTCTACGATAAACCAGTCAGCAGAAACCGGAGTTATCTCGGCTGGGACTGGCTTTAATGAAAGATGGAAGTGCTCGTGTTAAAGATGCAAGCCCTGAAGGACCGAATGGAAACTGCTCAGAAGCAGTACAGACGCTCTGCCACCAAGCGTAATGGCGGCGCAGAATCTACACCCTTCTCACGCCCCTTAACTCAAAGATTTACTGAGACTGTGGACAAGGGCTATTTCACAACCACATCTGACGCATGATTCTCTACCCCACCAACCCTGGACCTCCGATGGCCCGGCTCAGTCCCAAACCCAGCCCATCAGCATCATGAGCGGTAGCCCTATCGCTCTGCTGGCGGGTAATCAGTCTCTAATAGTAGGTTTGAATTTAGCTTTGTGTGCGAAAGCGCAGTATAACTGTATATAGCCTGAGCTGATACACCAGGATTAAGGACAGAATGCCAGCATCACAAATTCTGGTACTCTGTCTGAAACACAAAATTGTAAACTACATTTCTAGCCCTTCTAGAGGTAGTTCTGGAAGATACTTTGGTGGTACATAAGGGGATGGGGGATGAGGAGCGAATGCTAGAGTGCGTTTAAGCTGTGCACCCAACAGTTGTAGTATAGACATGTTATTTAGGGAAACCATCATTTGCTTTACTGGAGATGCATGGAGTGGAATGGTGGCTCCCTGTATGGGACTCAGGCTTGCAGGGGTAAGGAAGACCAATGAACTCTAATCTCCAGAGTTCACAGGGGTGAAAATCAGCAGCAGCCCTGGAGTCCAGCGCTCCCAGGATTTCCCTTGGGTAAAATAAAACAGAGAGGAATGTCACAGTATCATGGTTTTACAGAATACCACTGTATCGTGAGTCACTGTATTGATACCGTGGGCAATTTCCAATACTGTAACAACATTGGTTCATGGTACACAGCCCTTTCAACTACATATTTTTAGGGACAACTGTCCTTTCCACCAACTCTCCCTGCCATAAAAGTTTGATGTACTTCTTTTTGTACAAAATTACTTTTCTGTAATACAAATAATGATAACTGCTGTATTACATGTGATGATTATCATACCGTTACAACTTCATACCGTGATATCCCTAAGACAGAAAGTACAGTTATGTAAGAACTTTCTGTAACAGCAGATCTTCAAATGCAGCTCTTGCAACAGAATATTACCATTAGGACTATGCTGCCAGGCTCTAGGACCCACGGAAACCTTCTAGCTAGCAGTCTCCAGCGGGGACCACCTCTGATGCCGACTCTGCCCCGACGTCAGCCAGTGGTATATCTGGATGTGGTCCCAAGCCCCACCTCAGTTCACCTGCAGCAGACCCATTGGTAAGGCCAACATGCGGATCAGCTGGAAGCTTGCCATAAAATAAAGATATGCAGAAAACTCACCAGGGGGGAAGGATCGAGGAAAAGCAGTGCCTGCTGCAAGAGCTCCTTTCGAAGATCTACTGTTACGGTAAGTTCTTACGTAACTGTACTAACTTACTTTGAGTGGGAGCTCTTGCAGCATGCTATAACCATTAGGACTGAATCCCAAGCAGTCCTGAAAGGAGAAAAGTAAATCCGGAGAAGGATGAAGTGCAATAGCCTAAGCTGTTGCACTTCAGCCTAACTAACCCTAATAGCACTAAGACAGGAGCCTTGAAGGACCACCAGCTGAAACCTTCCCTTCTCCTAGAGGCAATGTCCAGGCTGTAGTACTTAATGAAAGAATGCACTGAGCTCCAGGTAGCCTCTGCACAGATGTTGGCAATGAAGACATTACACATGGATGTAAAGGAAGTAGCCACTTCCCTGGTAGAATGACCCCTAACCAAGCTTGGTAGGGGTTTGTTGTATTTGTTGTAACAGAAGACGATGCAATTTACCAGCCACTTCGATAATGTCTGCTTAGACACCAGAGTGCCTTAACAGTGGGGTGCAAAGCCCACAAACAACTGCTCCATCATACGTTGTGGAGCGGTGCAATTAAGGTAATACCTTAGTGCCCTGTGGACATCCAAAGTATGCAGGAGCATTTCTCCTCTGTTCGAGTGATTAGGATAGAACACTGGTAGGTTAATGTCCTGATTCAGTGTGGTCTCAGATACTATCTTGGGCAAAAACGTAGGATTAGTTTGTAAGGACACCTTGTCATTATGGAAAACTAAATAAGGCCAGGCAGAAGTAACAGCAACTAAAAATAACACTCTCCAAGAAAGGAAGCAAAGCTCGCATTTCGCGGCAGGCTCAAACGGGGAAAGGGTTCATTTTTCAAGTATAAAAAGTAGATCCCAGAGCAGTACCAGATCTCTGATGTGAGGCTTACTATGCCGTATGCCCCGCAAAAACGTACGGGACAAGTCTAGTTGGGCGAGGGGTTTTCCCTTCATAAGTACGCAGAAGCAGGTAAGCAGAGATTGCAGAAAGATGCACCTTTAAGGAGGTGTAACTGAAACCTTAATTTAATAAGGAGAAGAGATACTCTAAAATCAAGTTCACTGGACAGATAAGCGGGTCCAAGTGATGGGGAGAAGCCCTTAAGCAAAATATTTTGTACTTCACGGCATAAGTGGATCTAGTTGAGGGCTTTCTCACTGATACAAAAATGTACGCCACCTCCTGAAGTCCCCATACCTAGATTTGACTAAGTCTGCAGGAGTCAGGCATGAAGATGCAGGGATCTGAGAGCTGGGTGGACTGCGGTTCCCTGATCTTGTGACAGCAAGTGTGAGCTGAGCAGCAGCTGATTGGAACCCCACTGCCAGCTGCTGAATAGTGGGAACCAAATCTGCCATGGCCAATAGAGACCGATGAGGATCATCTCTGCTCCTTCGTCCCAGTTATGCAGTCCTGCTGACTCCCGTGGCCGGACTTTGCATGCGGAGCAGTGTCACCGATGTCACACCTGCTTTCCCAGCGCTACCCACCATTGCTCCTCTAGCCGTAGGAGATCAGTCAGCCAATGTCAGTGTGATAGCCATCATCAGCATTCTACCAGCCATTCCCAGACCCACAGCCGTCACTGGTCTTCTAGTAGGCGCCATTCGTCTAAGAGGCACAGATCTTTTTCAGGCTCTAGATCAACTTCCCTCTCTCCTAGAGGCCATGGTTCAGACTCCAGTACATCAGGTTCTAACTGTTCTTCTTTGAGAGAAAGGCCTGTCTCTAGACGAAAAGGACACTCCTAGATCTCCTCCTCCTCCTGATGATCCTACCTTTATGGACATCATGGGGCACATGCAGACCTCCACTGGATGGGAGATGGAGGATCTGGATCCAGAGTGCCAAAGCTTGACCAAGTCCCTAAGGCAGAAGGAGCCAAAGCCCTTGGTCATTCCTCCTTTAGTGAATATGTTACAGGATCTCACCCAGATCACATGGAAGCATCCCTCCTCCACTCTGGCGATCTCTAAAATGTTGGATGGGCTGTACCAGGCACAGAGGGATGAGCCTTTTTTTGGTGGAACACCCTCAGGCAGACTCAATGGTTATTACAGCTGCTCATGACAAGTCGAAGAAGCCGAAACACCTTAGTTCACAGCCTCCAGGTGTAGAGTCCAGATTGTTAGACCATATGGATAGTACAGATAGTTTTCCAATGCACGTTTCATTGGAATATGATGTTTAGAAGGTTGTTTACCAGAGACAGTGGTTTGAAAACAGAGCTTGAGCCTAGCATTCTGTCATTTGCATAGGTTCTATCAACCTTTTCAACTCTGGGGCAGTACAATGGTAGAACTACAATGCATATGTCAGAATATGTAAAAATACAATAAGATTTCCTGGGATTAGAAAAGGAAGGAAGATTAGAAAGGGAGGGAAGGCATACAGAAACCTCCCTGTCCTACAGAGGGACAAAGGGTCTGTCCAGAAAACATCAGATGCGGGCTCTTGCAAGCAGAAACTGGGCAGTCTGTCATTGAGTGGAGATGCAAAGAGGTCCAACTCTGGATGGCCCCACCTGTTGAATAGTTGATCTGCTACTGACTGAAGGAGCACCCACTCATGGGTCTTGGACCGAGACCAGCTTAGGCTGTTGGCCAAGATGTTTAGGATGCCTGGAACATGAACAGCGGTGAGGTCTAGGCAATGTTCCAGTGCCCAATACCAGACCCTCATTGCCTCCTGGCAAAGGGGGGTAAGAATGTGTGCCCCCTTGCTTGCTGATGTAAAATACTACTGATGTGTTGTCCATCTGGTTGAGAAGAGGGCATGGAGAATGGTCCATCTGAAACACCAGCAAGGCATTCAGGACCACTTTTATGTCTAGGACACTGATGTGGAGCATTTGCTCATCTGCTGATCAGGTTCCCTGGGTCTGTCTGTTTTCCAGATGAGCACCCCAACTGAGGCTGGATGCATCTGTAGTTAAAATCTGCCTCAGAGGCTGCTGGGAAAATGGAACCCCTTGTAGCAGGTTGGAGGGGTCCAACCACCAGAAATGAGTCCTTTGGACTGGGTAAGATACCCTGACTGGCTGGTCCAGGTCATCTGACCTCTGGTCTCACTGCTCCCTGAGCATCCATTGTGGGACTCTTAAGTGGAGGCAGGCCAAGGGAAGTCTAGGGATGGCCACTGCCATGTGCCCCAGAAGTCTGTCAGAGGTCCTGGCTGGGACCTGTGGAGCCATGGATACCATCCAGGCTCTGCCCCTTAGACGATCCCCACTGTCATCTGGGAGGAAGACCATGCCTTGAAATGTGTCCAGGACTGCTCTGATGAAAAAGGGTCACTGGCTGCACCATGGGGATGACTTTGGAAGGTTCAGGGTTATCCCCAGCTCTTGGAAGAGACTAAAGGTGTGTCCAAAGTGCGAAGCAGATCAGCTCTGGAAGGAGCTATAAAGAGCCAGTCATCTATGTAAGGGAAGATGTAGTGGCCCTGGCTTCAGAGAGCCACAGCTACCACTGCTAGGCACTTGGTGAAAACTCAAGGAGTGAAGGAGAGGCCAAACAGCAAGGCTCGGAGTTGATAATGGTTGATAATGCCTCCCCTGGAAGTGGAACGTCAGGAACTTCCAATGGGGAGGAAAGACCGTTATGTGCATATAGGCATCCTGCATGTCCAGGTAGCACAGACAGTCCATGTGGTGCAAGAGGGGAATTAGGCCTGGCAAAGTGAGCATTCTGAACTGCTTCTACTTTATAAAGAGATTTAGAGAGCTGAGGTACAGAATGGGCTGAAGGTCTCTGGTATTTTTTTGGGACCAGGAAAAAATAAGAATAGTTGCTCTGCCTCTGTTGATCCAGAGGGGGGGGGACTGGTTCTTTCACCCGCTTCTGCAGAAGAGCTTGGATTTTTCTTTCTATCAGAGGAATGTGTGAATTATGATAATGGAAGGACCCTAGTGGCTTGTCCAGAGGGATATGAAGGAACTCAAGAGTATGTCCTCTCCTGATAAGAGTTCTGTGATTATGCTGAGCCATTCCTCTAGATAGAGGGGGAAACGACCCCCTACTGCCTCTCTCTTTGCCTTCACTAGAGCAGGGGGCAGGTAGTGAGTCACTGGGCAGTTCCGGGAACAGGCAGAGATGGCTGGGACATCTTGGAACCTCTAGAGGCAGAGCTTACAGGTGTTTGGGTTGATGCTTTCCTCTTGAAGCCTTTTCTCTGCTAAAATTGGCTGTGGGTGTTTTGTCCTGAGGGCTTATGAAAAGGCCGTTTGTGAAAAGGTTTCTGGTTCCCCTTATACATCTTTCAGATGGACCGGATAGATTTCCCAGACTCTTGGAGGTAAGAGATCAGTTTCTCTATCTTCTCCCAAAAAAGAACGGAACCCTGGAAGGAAAGGTCCAGGATCCCAGATGGCAGAACCTGGGAGAAACCTGAGACTCTGAGACAGCCATGATGTCTAAGTCAAACACCGGACCCAGCTGCACTAGAGGCCGTGTCTGCAGTATCATATGAAGCCCTCAGGACATGAGTGCCTACATCCAAACCTGACTTCAGGATATCCAGAAGATTGGTCTTCTGAGCCAAGTCTAGTGAGACCTAAGCACCCTATAAGCCTTTCTCTCACATCATGTTCTGGTACATGACCATTTGTGAGAGAAGGTTCAACGATCGAATAGAACAGGTGGAACCAGAATATACTTTCTTGCCCCCCTGGTCTAACAATCTGGACTCTACATCGGGAGGCTGTGAACTAAGGTGTTTTGGCTTCATCGACTTGATATAAGGAGCCGTAATAACCATTGAGTCTGCCTGAGGATGTTCCACCAAAAAAGGCTCATCTATCATTGCCTGGTACAGCCTGCCAACTATTTAGAGATTGCCAGCATGGTAGAGGGATGCTTCCAAATGATCCAGATGAGATCCTGCAACCTATCCACTGAAGGTGGAATGACCAAAGGCTTTGGCTCCTTCTGCCTCAGGTACCTGGCCAACGTTCGGCACTCTGGATCCAGATCCTCCACCACCCATCCACTGGAGGTCTGGCTGTGCCTCATGATGTCCATAAAGGTAGGATCATCAGGAGGAAGAGATCTAGGAGTGTCCTTTTTGTCTAGAGACACAGGCCTTTCTCTCGAAGGAGAACAGTCAGAACCTGATGTGTTGGAGTCCAAACCATGGCCCCTAGAGACAGGGAAGTTGATCTAGAGCCTGAGGAGGATCTGCACCTCTTAGATGAACACTGCCCACTAGAAGATCAGTGACAGCTGTGGGTCTGGCGATGGCAGGTAGAATGCTGATGACAGCTATCACACCGACATTGGCTGACTGACCGCCTACAGCTAGAGGAGCAATGATGGGTAGTGCTGGGTGAGCAGGAGGCGATGTCAGTGACACTGTTTTTATGTAAGAAAGTATAGACAGGAGTCAGTAGGATTGCATGACTGGGACCTAGGGTTAGGTGCTTAAGGCACTGGAGACGGTTTGTCTCTCCAGCTTGGTCTTTATCTGTATCCAAAGTCAGATTATCATCTGGCTGCAGTGGAAAGAAGTCTTTCATCACTTGGCCCCACCAAAATTAAAAATGTTCTGTCAGAACTTCTTTTGAGAATTGAAGAGATGCTGGCCCCTTTGGGGGCTGAGGAGTTTCTGGCGTAGGTGGAGCAATAGGGGAAGAGGTGAGGTCCAGTGGGTCCCTGGGAGATGGAGTAGACCAATCTCCTTGGTTGTCAAATGTAGAAGCCCTATGGACTGGAGAATGTTCAAGGTCCAAAGAGGCTTTGCCTGACTTATGACCCTTGTCTGGTACTGTCAAAGGTCTGGAGCTGTCAGGCTTGGAGACCGTCATTGGTTTGGCCATAGGCACCTGAGAGACTGAGGTACAGTAAGCTGAGGTCAGTTTAGAGACCAACTTCTGATCCTGGTGTTCAGCAGTGTTACCTGGAGCCCCAGGAGAGGCCAACGTCGGGAGCTTGCAAGGTCCCCACTGAAGACAAGGAGAAGGTCCCAACCCCTGAGGCGGAGGGTGACTGCAAGGGTGTGTCCTTCGCCTTCAGAGTACTCAAGGCCAGAGTAGAACCTGAGCTCTGCCTTCCACTCCCTGACAATGGGGTTTTGGCAGGAATGGAGGAATCCTGCTTCCCAGTAGAGTGCTGCAAATGGTGGGAGGAGTGGTCAGAGCCCCCCAACTTGGAACCCAAACAAATCTTCCTATGGTGTGGGGACCGGGAGCACTAATGCCCCTTGGAACGACCCCGGTCCTTTTCTCGGGACTTACGCTGGTTCGTGTTCTTCTTCTTGTCCTTATGCTTCGATGAGTGAGAAGAAGAGGAAGACTTCTCTGCTGGTGAGCTCTGCATAATGGCAACCTACTGTTCCAGAATGTGGGCCTTTAGTGTCTTAAGGTGATGAATCTGAGTCCAACTGGTAAAGCCACTGCAAATACAGCAGGCCTTGGTGTCGTGGTCAGGCCCCTGGCAAAAAACACAGGCCTTGTGCTTGTCCTCGGCCAGAACCTGGCAACTGCTGGCACACTTCATCTTCTTCTTCTTGGTGGAAAAAATGATGATGGTGAAGAGGACATACAGATGAATATAAATGGGATGGAAAGTGGACTGTTCGACAAAAAAGTGATAGAAACTGTCACAAATTTGCTGAAAAGCACCCAAAACATGTTCTGGAAAGCAACTGAAGAGATGAAGTAGACAGGTCTGCAGTGGGAAAAGAACTGAGGTAGAGCTGGGGACGGCCCCTGATATACCACTGACCAATGTCGAGTGCTACAGCACCACACCATTACAGTTAATGGAGCCCCCAGTGTCCGCCCTACTTTCAGGTCATGGTCTTTTAGAAAATAAAATAAATTCTGTTGCGGTGCAAGAAAAACGCCACTCTTGACAGATAAAGCTAAGCCAGAGGGTAAGCCTTTCGGTGACAGGAGCCCCCTGATTTATACTGTACCTTTAATTGTAAGTGGCGCACGATCTACAACCATTTTAAGTCCCTGCCCAATAGTCTCCTACTTTGTACTGCTACCTAGTAACATACTTTCCACTAGGACTTTTCTTTTCTCTGCCTTCCCCATTCTTATATTCTTCATCCATTTATTTTTCTTACTTGGATTTTCCTGTATATTAGGGGAACGTTGATCCAAAGAATTGTGGAGTAACATCCCTTACGTAGATAACATTTTCTCTGTGCTAATTGTTTATGAACGTATAGTTATTCGCTGAAAGATTTATCTGTTTATTTACTTATTGTTAGTATAGCTTTAAATGATTTTGTTATGATGTGTTGATGTATTGGTGACATTTTTAATAATGTTTGTTACGTATTTTATCTCAATAACATTTTATTGATAAAAAAAGGCTCCACTACAATTGGTCAAATGGGAAGAAACACAAGGGGTCAAAGGGGCAGGAGGCATACTCAACCCAGCTCATGGCCTAAAAATGTTCCACTGCTGCCAGAGGAAGACCTTGTGCTTCCTCCCCACTGAACACCACTGATTGTCTTCAGAGGATGATGACAAGGTAGATGAGTGTTGATTGCTGCTGCATCAACCAGAGTGGGACCAAGACTGAGAACAGGAACAGAACTGCGAATGGGACCTCCATCTTATCAGTGTCAATCTTCTCCATTCATCACTGGTGGGTTCTGGCTGGAGGAGCAGGACCCCGTGGGAGCATTTTGTTTCTAAAAGAGGAGAAGTCAGTGCCATGGGCAGCGCCACCCTTGAGGTTGACACACTGCGTGGTGCTCACGGGTTGGCCAGTAACTAACACTGATTCTTCCTCCATCCCAGTTCTGCTTCTCTCACCTTCAAGTGAGCACGACCTTGTGAGAAGAGTGTTTCAAAACTGTGACATTATGGTCTAGTCTGTTTTAATCATTCTTCAAACCATCTTAGTTCTGCAGGAGACACTGCATTCTCGGCACCATCCCATCATTAAGATCTTTCTATATTTTCCTTTGCCACCGAGACCTTTTGATGCATTGTTTATTGATTTTTTCATCCGATTATGTCTCATCCCAGAGACAAAAAGAAGAAATCTTTGAAGGCCAGCCGGCCTCCAATGCTGCACTGTTCCTGTGGCTGGCTTTATTCCATCTTGGACCAGCATGATCGTTGCCTGACCTGCCTGGGCCCAAAGCACATTACAGAACACTGGAATGCCTGTTTCTCCATGGACCTCAGAGTATTGGAACACCGCGCATTTAAAGTCGGCTACATGCTGATGACTTTTGAAGGACAGTTGCGCACTAGGGACGCCAGACACAGGTCCCTTGACCATTCGTCCGGGTCTCCTCCTGGTTATATATGGGCTGGGGTGAGGGGGCTTCCACCCTTTTTTAGCCTCGCCACAGCGCAGTCCACTCTCATGGTATCGGAGGCCCAGCCTGACTCCGCCAGTGGTCAGGCTGGATGCACCATTCTGGCAATGGCCTCCTCAGAGGTGAAGGCTCCCCTGGCATTATGTGTCTGCCAGGCACGGTTTGGTGGTTTTCTCAGAGCCACCTCTCAGTGCTGCCTCAGATCCCAGTGCTGTTCACAGCACTAGTGATTTGGGCAGTGCTTGGCCAGTTTGCGGTGCTGCTTATGCTGCCAGGAGCACAAGCGCTCGGGAGGTCTTCTGGACCTGCTCTTTCTAGGGGGGTGACAATTCAGAGGTGGATTCTGACTGGCTTTCTGATTCTTCAAAGTCCTTGAACTCTCTCTCCATCCCAGTACTTCGACGCCTGTCCAACCCCCTTCTTCAGAACAGGTGTTTTTTGCCAGCATCAGTGTCAGAGCCGTTTGCTTCGCCGATGGATTTTCTGGTGCTGGGGGTGGCACCGGAGGGTTCACAAGAGCTGGTAGAGCCTCTGTACTCAGAGGAGGTCAGCCCTCCATTTTAGGTGTGCAGGCTGGGCCCACTTCTAGACCTCCTAAGGCATCTGGTGACGGGGTGAAGGTTCCCTCACTGGCTGCCCCTTGGGTGCTGGTGGGTGGGGGTTGAGCTTCCATGGCTGGACCCGAGGAAGAGGTCCATCTCTGAGTCTGAGGGTTTAAGTGGACAGCGCCAGGAGCAGCCACTTTCCTGGTAGCCTGCAAGGGTTCAGGTAGGAGCCACAGCACAAGCCCTGTCTTCTCCTCTGAGGTCTCCCTTAAAGGGACAATCTCTTTCTTGAGGCTAGAGGCTGCCCTTCTGGACCCAAGTGAACCCAGTCACCTCACAGGGGGGAATCCCCTTCAGGGCTCAGTCCTGACTGTTTCAGGGTGGTTGAACGGCCAATGACTGCCTCGACTGATAGATCCTTCCAGGGTGTTGGATTGCCTGTTCAGTCCCCGAGCCTCAGCAGAGGACGTTCTCTTCCTCAGAGGTATTTGGCCCCTTTACCTCTGCCTTCCCTTCCCCTTCTTCAGGGCCACTCTGGTCCTATGGGGCCTCTAACCTGGGAGCAGTTTAGAGCCATGGCTGCCCATTTCCCAGCCTATATTAGATCCATGGATGAGCAGGTGTTTCATCACTCACCCCTGCGACAGCCGGACTCTGACTCCACTGACTCATTGGCCTCCTCTCTTCTTCAGATGAGAGAGAGGATCCTTCTGTCCACCTATCCTGGGACGCTGATTAGACCTCCTGTCAGCATTTACTTTCGAAGTTAGTCAACGAGCTTCATATTTCATGACTGGCAAGACACAATCCTCAGCGGGTGATGCACGCTTTTTTAATTGTATAAAGTGTAGGCAGACTGGTGGTGCCCACCAGCCCCCCCCTTTGAGAGGCATCATACTGCACTTGGCAGCATCCATCAGTCCCCTCCCCAGCACCGATGGACTGCCGGCACAAATATTGCACACCCAAGGGATATCAGGGAGACCTACCTCGCCCCTCGCCTGGACACTTCATCCTGGAGAAGCCCAAGATGCGACCGGTCCCCTGATGCAGACTTTGTGGAGTTTGACTCCTTGGGGAGGAGAGTCTTTTCCTCAGTGCATCTCTCTCTCTCTCTCTCTCTTTTGCAGTACATCAGGGCCATCATGCTGCCTACAACAGGCACTTGTGGTCTTTGTTAGGACAAATCCTAGCATCTGTGCCAGTTACGGTGGCAACCAGACAAGCCATTGCCCTCTCTGCACATGAACTGGGGCTTGTGAGGCACTAAGAAAGGGCACTGTATGATGCCAATGAGGTGGCATCTAGGCTAGCAGAGACAGCAATCTGCATTAGGCAGACAGCATGGCTTTGTCTTTCCGGCTATCACCCATGGCCTGGCGAAGGGTGATTGCCTCCTCCTTACAGGGAACCCACCTTTTGTTACACAGAGTGAGGTGGGAACTTCAAGGGTAACTTCCATCTCCCAGCCAGAGGGAGGCCCACCTCACCCTTACCAGTTCCAGGCCTAACTAAGCCTGTAAGGGTCCCCCCCTTCTGACTCCCCCACAGAAGCGTGAGGGACATTCTTTCCTCAGAGAGGTACCAGGTGCTCTTCGGGGGCTTGGTAATCACCCACCAGTGATGAATGGTGAAGACTGACACAGATAAGATATGAAAATTATGTACAGATCTCAACATGCAAGTCATTATACAGCTCATTTTTGCAGATGATCAAAATAAAATTTATGCGATTCAACCACACACCCTGGAAAAGGGATGCATTTAAATACTGATATTGGGAAGGGAACAGATTTGAATTAAAATGGCATACATTTTGTTTTTATGTTGTGACAAAACACTGAACAGGTTGATACATTTTATTCAAAGAGGGCACATGTTATTTTCCATAGACCAGGAAAGGGAAGGGTTCCCAGATTTAGGAGAATGTCTCTTCCATACCGTTAGCTTTGACCTGGATTCTCTCTAGTTTAAGACATGGCTTCATGTTATCAGCTCACTGCTGCAAGGCGGGGTGTTTGACTGCCATCCACTGCTGAGACATGGTTTTTGCGGGCATTTGTGAAAGCAACGGAGCACAATCCCAAGCTCCCCCACTGTCTATGCCTGCCAAGACATTCCCCCAGCAGAAACCTCAAAGGGACTTTGGCACTCTAAATCCCTGAACCTGCTCCACAATGCCATGCATACTATGCTAGAAAGAGGCTACTTTATAACATGTGAGAGCCATGTGAAGGAAGGTGTCCTCCCGGACCCCACACTGGCAATACGGGAGATGTATCTTGGCACAGGATATATAAGTGAGCAGGGGTGTAATATGTTCAGTACGTGAAGTTTAGTTGCACCCATCTAAGTTTGTTGCTTCAGGAGCAGACCATGGGACGGGTTTAAGCCCGAGGTTCAATGGACGTAGCAACAACAGCAACAACATCACTTCCCCCAGGGCTGGCCTTAGGGTGTGTAGTGCCCTAGGCAAACTTGTCAGTGGCAACCCCACACGGAACATTTTTTTTCAACACCTCTCCCCACACACACACACACACACACACACACATACCAGTGACATTCCTAATGGCAGATAGCTTCCTTAGCAATAAAAAAACTGATTTCCCTTTTTTCGATCAGCTGTAATTGTTAGTGCTGAACATACGTTTGTGTTGATATTGCTAGCATTGGCAGATGCTCTCCAACTGGTTATGCTCTCCGCCACTGTCAAAATAAGCAACTATAATAAATTACGCAACCTCTTCAAAGAATTTGTATCTTTAGCATAGCTAGCATGACAATGGATGCCATCACATCGGTGGTATGGAAAAGCTAGCTGTAAATAATCACAGTAGAAGATAGTTTGATGACCTTTTTTTATTTGTTCAGGCACTGCCATTAGCAAGCACACACAACTCTTTTGTTTTGTAAACAAATCGGCCACTAGTAGTACAGGGGATTACAAAATGGTCCTATGGACTGAATATCAACAATGGTTATCAATTTCTGGAGTGAGTTCATTAGTTTTCCCTCTAAGTAAAAACATAACCATCTTACATCATAACCACACCAGTACTGCAGACATGGTACAAGACAAAAAGCTAATTCTGTAAAATAATATATTTTGGTGACATAAAACAGTAGTAGTGGTTAGTGCTGGAATAAGTGTCATATAATTTTTTGCAGCTATGTGTTTTTGCAATTGAAAGGATGGTCTTGGCCACATAAACAGAAACAGCAATATAAAATAACTCAAATTCTTAATATTTATTTTTCAGACAACAGCCCTTACAGTTCTGTAGAGAACATAGCATAACCAAACCCCCAACTGAAGACATAAAAATATCACTAATTATTTACAGAACACAGTCAACAGAAAGACAACCTTTACAGTTCAACAAGGAATATGAAATAAGCAAAACTCCATTTGAAGACATCTTTTATTTACAGAATACATTCAACAGAAATACAGCCCTAGATTATCCAAAAATTGACTACAGTCCTTAAAATCTATCCTTTCACACTTCATAAGCTGCAAATTATTGTATTAATTCTGTACAGTCTAATTGTGATGCTACCTGTGTTGATGGAAACCATTGATAACCCCACTAGCCTTTCCTGACGCATTGTACTCCTTAAATAGGTTTTAAACAATTTCAGTTTTGAGAAACTGTGCTCTCCAGATGCCCAGTCCCTGCTGATGAAAAGCATCCCCCAGCATGATGCTGCCACCACCATACTTCACTGTAGGGATGGTGTTTCTCAAGGCATGGGCAGTGTTAGGTTTGCGCCACACATAGAGCTTTGAATTTTGGCCAAAAATCTCTGTCTTGGTCTCATCTGACTACAAAACCTTGTGCCACATCTTAGCTGGGTCACTCTCATGCTTTCTGGCAAACTCCAGACGTGCTTTGATATGGTTCCTTTGGAGTAATGGCTTTTTCTAGCCACCCTCCATACAGGCTAGTATTATGCAGAGCTCTGATATGGTTGACTGGTGCACCTTCACTCCACTCTCAGCCACTGAACTCTGTAGCTCCTTCAAAGTGATTTTTGGCCTCTCTGTGGCTTCCTCACTAGTCTCCTTCTTGTTCGGATGCTGAGTTTTGAAGGACGGCCTTGTCTAGAGTAGTGCCTGGGTGGTATGATGCAGCTTCCACTTCCTCACTATTGATCCAACAGTGCACACTGGGATATCCAAACACTTAGATATTATTTTGTACCCTTTTCCTAATTTATGCATGTCTATTTCTTTATCTCTAACTTCCTTAGAATGCTCTTTAGTCTTCGTTTTCACACCCTTCCTTCAGATTCACAGTCTGACCAATGGTCATTAAACTGAGGAGGGGTTTTATCCAGAAAATGTGAGCTACAACACACAACACCTCCCAAAAAAAAATTCAAGTGTGGTTGCAATCATGACAGAGAGATGTCCATGCGAGAAACAATCAATGAGATGTGTATCTCACATCGTTTTGGAGATAATTGCACCGTAGCAACACAATTCATTGGACACATATAAATCGGGCGTTTTTAGGATTTTTCCACCAATTTTCAAAATGCCTGCCAAATGTCCATCAAGCCATTCTTAAAAGGTGGTAACCCTGCCCATATCCTTGGTGTAGATGGGGGACTCTGGGAAGACTTGATGGACATTTGGGACAGATGAACAAAATTGCAGGGACATTGTTCCCGAGGTGGTAGGTGCCAGATGACTGTGTGCAGTGGTCTGTGGTGCATGCACTGTGTCCATGGTGCCCCTGTCAGCCCATCCATGGCCTGTGCAGCTGACACCCATGCATGTCTGTGACCTGCATGGCCTGCTGGCATGTCAGTGGTGGCTGTCCATGCAGGGCAGCCACTGCACCCATCACAATGCTGGGTTGCCTCCTGTCACTGGTGTGGTGCATGTCTGCCTCGGGTGACACTGTGGCCTCCACAGTTGTTGGCCCACCTCCATGCTGTAGATTGTGTGTGTTGCAGAGGATGTGCACCACTGTCTGTGACTTGTGCTCCGGGCAATTGATGGTGAACGACAGGTCCACAGTGCCTGCGCAGGGTGGCTGGCACTTCTGTGTCATGGAGGACTGCAGGTTGTGTGTACACAGTTTACATGGGTCCACACTGGGGGCTTGGTTGCCCGGCTACTGCGTCCCTGTGTTGTTGTGCCCTTGGGTATGGGTGGGTGTCTGTCCATGACTGTGTGGTATCCGTGTGGTGCATGCTTCCACACACCACTGTGGTGTTCATGCTGGCTGTTGTGGCCAAAATGGTCCCCTGTCGCCCAACCCCCCCCCAAACTGGAATTACGACTGCCACCCTCTAATCCTTCAGAACCACCCCCATCCTTAGACAGCTGTTGAATAGACCCATCAGGGGACTGGCCTGTTCTGCTGCCAATTCCCTTGGATGCAACCCATCTGGTCCTGGGGCCTTATCAGTCTTAAGGGTTGCCAGCCCTTTCAGGACCTTTTTGCTAGTAAATGCTGGCTGTCTCATCTCTGGGACCCCCTTAATGGCATTTTTGATCCCACTCCCTAGCAAGGGTCCACTGTCCTCCCTAGTGAAAATGGAGCAAAAGGAATCGTTCAGGATGGCATCCTTTTGCCTGTCCATCTCAGTCACCCTATCACTCTCTGTTAGCCTTACAATCCCCCTTCTTTCTTCTTTTTTTAGTAATGTACCTGAAAAACTGTTTTTATCTGCTCTTGACCCCCTCTACTATAGACAGCTGTGTCTGCTTTTGTCTTCCTAACCACCCTCTTTGCTCTCCATTTTTCAGTAAATACTTTTCCTAGTCTTCCTCCCCCTGCTTTTCTTTAAATTTGTAGGACTTTTTCTTGGCCCTTGCCGCCTCCCTGACCCTTGCTGAGAACCATAGTGGTCTCTTGAACCTGTTCTTTTTGGTTACCGTTCTCGCGGATACCTTAGATGCCCCGGGAATGGCCCCCTTAATTGCTCCACTTCTCTTTCATCCTATTTATGTTGTCCACCCCTACTAACTTATCCCTAACTAGCTCGTTCAGCCTGTTGAAGTCTGTCCTTCTAAAATCAAGTACATTAGCTCTTGATTGCAATTTACCAGACCCAAGGGCCAGTTCAATCTAAACGGAGTTATGATCACTGTTCCCTAATGAATCATGGAATCATTGATGGCAGAAAAGTCTGCCCTTATCCACCTGTTTAACTATCCACCCTGTTTAACTAATGGCCCCCTGTACTTCCACAGCTCCTACCACCTTCAAGTTGATGAGCACCACATTGAGAATTGTGGTCTGCCAGGTGGGCTCCTTAACTAACTGTGTCAGTAGACAGTCCTGGAATGCATCCAGCAAGATCTTGTTTCTAGTGCTCCTGACCACTGGAACATCCCAAGTGATGTTTGGGAGGTTCAGATCACCCACCACTACTACTTTCCCTATAGTTGTTCCTCTTTCCAGTTCTTCCCTGAGCTGTTTGCCCTTCCCCTCTCCTCTCCTCTCCTCTCCTTGCCCTCGCAGTCTATAGATACCCCCCAAGTGCAGTTTCTTGTCTGAGGCTGCCATGAGTTGCACCCACAGTGACTCAGTCTCCCCATTACTACCCCTGATGCATCCATCTTCTGTTATCTCTGTGCCTGTCTTGACATAAAGGGCTACTTCTCCTCCTCTACCTGTTCCTCTGCCCCTCCTGAACACTGAGTACCCAGGGACCATCAGTTCATTTTCACTTGTTCAGTATTTAGTAAGGATAGGAGTACATGATTAACAGACTCACCGGCACAGCGGTAGCTTGTGACACTGATGACCCAGGTTTGAAAGTGTGCCCAAGACATTGGAGGGCTGGCCGAGGGAGGATGATTGAGCATCTAAAGGACCACTCTCCTCTGGAGGAGAGGGTGGGGAAGAGCTTGGTTCTTGACTGGCCCCTGGCAGAAGCCACAGGAGATGCAGGCCAAGCTACAGAGGTGGTCTTATATATTTGAAGTTCTGAAGTTATATGGCTTCCCGGATGACTTTTTAAAATGGGTGCAACATTTATACAACAACCACTCAGTCTCTGTCATCATGAATAAGATCTCCTCTACATATTTTAAATTAAAAAGGGACACCAAGCAGGGGTGTCCTATCTCTCCACTGTTATTTGATTTAACCCTAGATCCCCTAATAAGGAAACTATCAAATAAAGATATAAAGCGCATTAAGTTTCTGGATATGGAATATCTACTCTCCGGTTACACACATGATACTGTCGGTTACTAATCCTGATTGTTCTATCAAAAAGATATAAAAGATTATATTAGACTTTGCTTCCTTTTCCAGATACAAACTAATTAAAGGCAAATAGGCTTTCCTACCTTTAAATCACGTTTGCATTAAACAAGAAATTGTTGACCTGGGATTACACTGAGAATCGGAGAAGTTGGACTACTTAGGAATCAAGGTCTTTAAGACAGTGACTGGGATCACTGCATGAGGGATTGGCCGAAATCTGCAGGGTCACCATGAAATACCCCTGGAATGCTTGGAGCAATGGCATAGCAGTGATCGGGTGCTGGACTGTGTTTGAAAGGTCTCGCTCCTGCCCTTGTCATTTGTGGCTTTGACTGCTCTGGTTTATGGAGGGAGCCCCATTACCTAAAAGTTGCAGTATCCAATCTAAAAGTTCATGCAGGAGGAGGAGTAGAGGGTGAGGGGGTCATAAGTGCTCGGTGCACCCCTTGCAGGTCAGAACTCCTGTTAAGAGAGTGTGAAGCTGGGTGTCAGACGTCTAATGCTGCCTATGTGTGTGTGTGTGGCTTTTTCGACCTCAGGCTGCCTAAATATCTTATACAATTGGGAACCCTGCATCCAAAGTACAGTTTACATTCTATTGTTCGGCTAATAAGGTGATCCCCTGGGCCTGTTTTTCTGCTCCATGGAGTGACTGTTTATTCTACTGACTGTTCATTAAATGGGATCCCCTGTTTTGCCAGCTTGCATTTGCCTGTACAGCCTGCCATCCAGTGTGTTGCAGGGTGCAATCCAGAGTGTCAGGGACCAGAGAACCACCGAGGAAGACATCGAGAGGCCTGCCTGGTGAACACAGTCTACAAAGGCCACTGAGTAAAGTGGGCAAGGTCAGACAGGTGAAGATATGCGTCACTCCTTCCGCTTTCCAGCTTAGCACCCTGAGGGTCCGGGACCCACAATGGAGTCCATCCATCACCTAGAGTTGCCACCTTTGGACGAGATAAAAACCGAATACTAAACCACACCCCAAACTCCACCCCTAACCCCGCCCCTTTTATGACTAATGAGGGCATCGTTTGGACTCTGACTCACTTGATTTATCCAAAATTGCTGATGATATAATGTGTACAACATCTTTAAATTACATCATGATTATTATTTTTGGTTTGTTTGATTTAGATTTAAATATTTTAAATGTCAGCATGTGTTAACATTTGGTGGGGTTAGAGAGGGGGTTCAGGGGACTTTCCATCCTGTGTACACAGCTTAGCTGACAAATCCAGTGACTACAAGGACACCTCTGACAACTGGCTAGTTTGGATCAGGTGGCCTTTTCTGGTAAAACTCTTTCAATAAATAAATAAACTACACCAGTAATGGTGGATGAGATGTAATTACAAATATCATCTGCCATTTTAAGATGTGCTACTGTCCCTCCCATTGCTCCTACTCTAAAGTTACTTGTAATGTCAGAGAAGTTTTTAAAAGTGGTAAGAACTATTCTATGCTGTTAAATACCCTATTTTGTTTTCCAACGTCAGTCATGCATAGCAGATAGCATGATATGTGATATGTAGCATGGAGGCAGTATAGTGTAGGGGTTTAAATCTTTGAGCTGCAATTCTGGAGACCAGGGTTTGAATCCTACAGCCCAATCTTGCATACTTTGTGACCCTACACAAATCACTTTATTCCCTTGTGCTCTCAGGTTGCACCTGTAAACAAGCTTTAGCTTAGGGTGTCTCTTCTGGTAAAAAAAATAATTATGTTTGGAACAATTTTTGATAAATTGCCTAAATTTGCAGTGCCATCAAATCTAGATTGTGTCCCTTTCTCCTCATCAGCTACTGCTCTCTCTCTCTTCCTTTTCTCATTTCTGTGGCTTAGCATGACATTAGCCACATTATTCTGTGCTGTTCATCTGAAAGGCCTGGATTGGTCTTCCTGGAATATCCAGGTAATACGAAAACTGACAACAATAACTACTGAGGAGAGAGAGGCATAGTATTGCTAGAAATTAAATAAAATATTAGATTGTTAATTTAACAACAAAAGGGGTAACAAATATTAAAATATAGGACAGACCATAAAAGAAAAAATGGCGAACATTTAAAGGTATAAAAGTATTCCTTATCACAGCAGCCAAAGACCACACTCACAATGCAGCCTGGAAAGGATTAGTTTGATTTGCTGCTAATGGTCTTAATAGCCCTACTTTACAGCTCTCAGACTGACTGGTATACAAACAAAGGTCTGCATGACATCAGAATTTGTTTGTAATCTAACCATGCAAGTAAAATGGTGAAGGATTTAACAGTATCTGTTTTACAAGCATGTGGTATTCATACTCGGGCTGTGCTTGACAGTGGGTCGCAAGTGATCATTGTGTTTCAGGACTGGTATGACAAACACTTATCTTATGTGCCCTTACAATCTCTAGAAGGCCTACATGTGTGGGGGCTGAGCGACAAGTCTTATCCATATCTAGGATATGCCCGCCTCTGGTTGTCTTTTCCTGCAACTGTCACTGGCATAGAGGAGCAAGTAGAGACACTGACCCCAGTGTGTCCCCCCACCAGACTGTATGATGGGGTTCCCCTATTAATTGGAACAAACACCCATATGTTTGGGAGACTGGCTCAACTCTGTCATGAGAAACAAGGGTGATGGACTGGGATGGCCCTGAGAATTCTGGCTCTGATCAAGAGGCCTATGATTTGCAACAGAAACCCAAGGAAGTCAACCAGGATGAACCAGTGGGGATCGTGTGGAAGAATGGTCCCGATTCAATGGCACTATCCCCTAACGCCCAGTGTACCATTCAAGGGGAGGTCTGCCTCTGGAAAGATGTCAAGAACAAAATACTGATGTTGGATGCGCCAGGTGATGGAAAATTGCTAAGAAGGATAATTGGTCAGGCCCAGCATCTTGCCTGCTCGTGCCCATGCCTATACATGACGAGTGATGGTCCAGATTCACAATGTGTCAGATTGGGAGATCCAGGTGAACAGAGGATGCACCCTGGCTATTGTACACTTTGCAGACACTGCAGTATTGTCCAGCAACAAGCACCCTGGTGAGAATGGGAGAGTGATCCCAGACTTGTTTGACTTTGGTGACTCCCTGTTGCCAGCTGAATGGAAGGCTAGAATTAGCAAGAGACTTGCCCAGACAGACCAAGTGTTTTCATTGAAGGAATAGAATGTGGGATGTGTCCAGGGTGCGGAGCATCACATAACACCTGTACGATGAACGGCCATTTCGAGAGAGGTCCGGACGCCTAGCCCCAGCAGACATAGATGATGTGAGAAGACGCCTGCAGGAAATGCTCGCTGCTGGTGTGATACAAGAATCCAGGAGCCCATACGCCTCTCCCATTGTGGTTGTGCATAAGAAGAATGGGTCTGTGCGGATGTATGTTGATTATCGAACCCTGAACCGGCAGACCATCCCAGACCAATACACTATGCCTCTTATACAAGATGCCCTGGACTGCTTGAATGGAAGCAAATGGTGCTCGGTGTTGGATCTTCGCAGTGGATACTACCAGATCCCGATGGCCCTGGAAGACCATGAGCAAACAGCCTTCATCTGTCCACTGGGGTTCTACGAGTTTCTGAGGATGCCACAGGGAATATCGGTCACCCCGGCCACCTTTCAGCAACTGATGGAACGTGCAGTAGGAGATATGAATTTGCTGGAAGGCCTGGTGTACTTGGACAATGTCATTGTGTTTGGGAGCACCTTAAAGGAGCATGAGAACTGACTGTTTAAAGTCCTAGACTGACTGGAAGACTTTGGCCTCAGGCTGTCCATTGACAAGTTCCAGTTCTTCCAGACCTCCGTGAAGTATGTGGGGCACATAGTATCTACAAAAGGGATACAGACTGATCCCCGTAAGGTTGAAGCACTGACTACTTGGCCCCAGCCCCATAATCTGAAAAAACTACAATGTTTTCTGGGGTTCTGTGGCTCTTGCCGCAGGTTCATAAAAGACTATTCTAAGGTGATTCGCCCACTCTTTAACATTACCCAGGGTTACCCTCCTACCTATCATAAATACAAAAAAAGGGGCTGCTAAAGAACCAGAAAAAGTATACCTCTGCCCAGGGGAACACTTCAGGCCCCGCTGGACTCCTGACTGTGAAGCAGCCTTCCATGAAATCATATACCAGCTCACCCATGTCCCCATCCTCACCTATGCTGACCCCACCAAACCCTATGTGCTGCATACGGACTCTAGTCAACAGGGTCTAGGAGCGGTGCTGTATCAAGACCATGAGGATGGTCAACTCAAGTGTTTTTGTGCAGCAATCCTGATTGGATTCGCATGGGAGAACTGTGAAACGGCTAAGTTTTGGCCTGCATGTCTGCCTGCTGCCCCGTGAGAGGGAGAAGAGAGAATTATTTCGACTAAATCTGAGTTTGTGAGAACGAAGTAAGCCACTGATTTCCTACCAGGCTCATACCTGAAGAAGATCATAGATTTTGCTGAATGCGATCAGACTGTCAGGATTACCAGCTGCTTTTGAATCCCCGGTTTGTGCAGAGACTTGCAATCATGACCGGAGAGTGGTTTGCCTGGTCCAGTAGAATTTCCTTACATGTAAATGTGCTGTGTATGGAAAGTGGGTCATGATTTGGTTCCCCACTGTGTGAACTGTGTTCCGCTTGCTGGGAGCTGTATGCAGCCCAAAACGGACTGTATCCAAATTTGTCTCCATTTGGCCAGGGCCTTGGCACACTGGCCCAGCCAGACTACCCGCTGCACAGAGAAAGCCACTGATGAGACCTGCCTGGGGATCAGCCCCCTGCTCCACACTTGAACAGGAACAATGCCTCAGCAATTCATGTGGGCCCCTGCTTCTCCTGGTACTCAAGATTAACCACCCGCTGTCTCAGTTTTCGTCCAGCCTGAGTCCAGTCTTGGGTATCATGAGTAATCATCAGGGTAGCTCCCTGCAACAACAGCCTAATCTAAAAGTGTGGCCCCAACCAGATGCAACATTCCTAGCTAGCCCACCGTTCTCCATTTGGGTATCGAAAGTGTGTGACTGTTTATGGACCCTGAAATGCATGCATAACGGTTTGAATGATAGAGTCTCTAAGCAAATTAACCTGATTACGCCCCTCCCTTGTTCAAGTCCATTAAATAAATGAGGTCTAACTCTTTTTTCATTTACCCTGACTGTGGTTCCAGTTTGTGCAAGAGTACTGTACTGCTGTTATTTGCTGTGTATAACCTTGTTTTACAGGGGTTCCCCAGGGCCGAGCCAGAGGAAAGCCCTGGTGGTAAGTGCAAACAGTGTGGGTACTCGTGTGGTGTATCAGGGGTATTGTGAAAGTGATTATTGTGTATTGTTCCAGCCACTAGTAAGGAGAGAGGGGGGTTACAGTCTCCCGGAGGGTTGTGCCCAGGTTTGCTTGACCACTGCCAACCCTGACCTCCAGGTAGAGGCACCCGTTTCAGAACTTAGGCCCCTTAGCCTGCTACTAGCCCACCAGGAAGGGGCAGTGGCCCTTGGGATAGTGCCACCTAGGGGTTACATCATGTATATTCCACCCAATAATGTCTTTCAGGGGCTTGATCAGCTCCATGACACTATCACCTGCCTAAATCCCCATCATGAGAAAATCATACTCAGTGACTTGCACTATAACTGGGTAGCAAACAGTACAAACACCCACCATGATAGCATAGCCAGCCTGTACCTAACACATTATATCAGGCAGTATAGGTGGCAGTGTAGCATATTGGTTAAGGGCACTGAGCTGCAAACTTGGAGACCTGGGTTTGAATTCTATCAGCTCCCACTTGCATACTGTGTGACCCTGAGCAAATCACTCAACTTCCTTGTGCACCCCAGGTTGCACCTGGAAACAAGCTCTGGCTTCGTGTGCCTTTCCTGGTTAAACAATTTCCCCTTCCCATATTCTCACCTACCAGGACAAACTGCAAAACTGGGACTGCCTCTCTTATTGACTGGGCGTTGGTCAGCCTCCCGGCAAGGATCCTCCACTCCAACGCCCTTCTGACCTTTCTGAGTGAGCACTCTCCAGTTATATGCCAGTGGTCCACAAAGATACCCCTGCTGCTCCCTCCCGCTCCAGGGCTTGGGTGTTTCGTGATCATAAGGACCCACAATTGCAAGCTACACTTCAACAAATGTACTGGTCCTTCCGGCAGCACACTCAGGATGGTGATGCTGCCTTCAACTATTTCATTATGTACTTTAACTGAATCTGTGATCTAATAGCCCCGTTCAAAACCCTTACCAAAAAAGGTACCTCCTAACCTTGGTTCACACCCGACCTCATGACACTAATAAGAGAGTGCGATAGAGTCTGGTCACAGTTCCATGAGCTTGGCCTAAGTACCATCCTCCAAAGGTACAAGGAACTTAGACACAGGGTAAAAAAACAAGTCAAAAAAACCAAGGTTAACTACCCCAAAAACAGTTTGCATCTCTCAAATTAACAAAAAAACTCTCTGGAGAGGGATGAATGGTATCCTAGGCAACTCCCATAAACCCCTCCCTCACTTCATCCTTGTTGAAGGGTCTCTCATTGAAGGTCACACTAACATAGCAAATACCTTTAATAATACATTTAGTGGCCTCACTGCCTAGACCCCCGCCCACCCTAGTCATCCAGAGGACGGCCTAAACACCCCCATGAAAAGTACACATCCCAAGTTCTGTCTTCGAAGGTTAACCTGGGTGGAAACTCACAAATATCCAGCCTGACTAAAATAACTACTTGATTGGAGCCAGATAATACTAACTTGAAGCTACTAAAGCATGCCATGCACGAGGTCACTCTGTCGCTTCAGTTCATCTTTAACGTGCCCTTCTCAATGGGATGGGTGCCAAAAATCTGGAAAACTGCACTTTTATTTATTTATTTTTATTTAGTTTTTGTTTACCAGGTAAGTCCGCTAGAAATCCTGCCTATTTTCAGGCACGATCCGGGGGAGGGAGATACAGATGAATGCCAGCTAACCTTGAACCAGATTAAGCTGTTGGTGGTATTTTTAGTGAATGAGGGAAATTTGGCCAGGACACTGGGGAAATTCCCCTGCTCGTCAGAGGAGTAACCTCTGTCCAAGATGGCGGACGCACCCTTGCCTTCTGAGGAGGGAGCTATGGAGGTGGGAGATTTGTCTCTGCTCCTACCTCTGAACAAATGGAGACCACGATGCCAACAACTGATATTTTGCCTGTTGCTGTTCCTACTTCAACTTTAAGTTCTGCTGCTCATACTAAGACTGCTATACCTAGCCCTCTGCTTACTTCTTATGGAACTGACTTGCTGACCTGCGTGCCTACAGTCGACTTACTGGAGGATTTTACTTCATCTGATTCTGAAAACCACTGTTTGACAGCACAAGAGATCCAGGAGCGTTTTGCAATGGCGGAGCACCGTTTTGCTAGTGCAAAACTGAAAATGCACAGAGATATGCAACGCCTGAGAGCCGACAGCACAGACGCATCTTCCACTCGGGTGGAAGTTCTTGAAGATTTACCTGACTTGTCTCTTTTACTGCCTGTTGCTGTGACAGGCTCTGACCCGACTAGTGCGTTGGGAGCTGAAGCCCTACTGCCTGCTCCCTTGCCGCCTGCAGTACAAACGGATTTGGTTTCCTTTTCACAACCTGCTTCCATTACATCACAAAGTTCCTCACATGTACAAGACTTATCTACAGTAAATACTCTCCTGCCACCTGCAGTACAAACAGATTCATTTTCCTTTTCACTACCTGCTTCTATTTCATCGCAGAGCTCCCTACATGTACAAGAATCATCTACAGTAAACATTAATAAAGAACCTACCTGGACTGTTGAATGAGTGCTGAGAGGTGCTGGCTGGGTCCAGGGTACTGTCCCAGGAAGTTGGAAGTGTGGTCCGTCTCCAATTCTGTCCCCCCACCCTGAAGATTTTCCAGAGCTACAGAGCAAGATAGGTGCTTCAAAAGTCACTACTGACCCCTTGTGTCTCCCTCATGAACTGGAGCTTACACAGAACCCTTTGCTGGATTATCTGAAGGGTTCTCCTCCTAGACTCCTCTTTCTACTACTTCTGTAGAGGCTCTGGCTCCCCACCACAGCCCCAAAATATCGAGGACCAAGCCGCTCATATTCTTCTTTCTTTAAATTTCCAATCCAGGCTGCTAAGAGACACAACGCTGTTCTTGGCATATCAGGGGGGGGGGGGTTACCTGAGCCACCTGATCGGGTCTATGTGGCACGTACGCTTCTAAAGGATTCCTTAAAATTCTTTTCCCATGAAATATATGCGTTAATTTATATCTCTGGTGAAACCATGTTTGACATTAGTTTCCAAACATCTAGGGGACTGGAGCGTTTTTGGTCAAAGTATAATTCTCTGCGGACCACTGCATTATGGACCCCATTTCAGACTATTCCTCTTTCTAAACCTGCTTTTAAGATGATCACTATTCGGTTCTGTAATGAGGGAGTTGAGGTGGAGGATGTTGTGTATTGGCTGAAACAGTGTTGTGACGTCCAGGGACAGCCTGAAGCCATTTTGGATACCGAGAACATTTGGACTGGGGGCTGGAAGTTTAAAGTCTTATTACAATCTAATGATTCTGGGGTTGTACATCTGCCTAACTCTTTTTTCATAGGCTGAGATAGGGGGGTCTTATTCTACCCGGGTCAGCCGAAGGCTTGCTATCGGTGTAGTGACCCTGAACATCTTAGTAATGTATGTGATAAAATGAAATGCAACATCTGTGGGGAATTAAGCAACGTAGGGGCACACTGTTTGAATGAGTGTAGATGTAACCTATGTGACGAACAGGGGCACACCTTTCAGAATTGTAAATGGGCTGCGCATAATCAGGAATTTCACGATTGTGGAGTGGACCAGCGCTTTATTCTTACACAGGTGCAGAAGGCCCGTCTCTGGACCACCTTGCCTGTACCTCCCCCTAGGGCAGCCCAGCCCTTACTTCAAGCTTCAGTGCCGGTTGTATCCTGTGAGGTTGGACCTCAGATGGTTTCCTTCACGGATGACCCCTTGCCTGAGATTTCCCCTGTCCCTGATCCTGCCCAGTCTAATTTTCCTGTTGGGGACCTGGTCCCAGGTCAAGTAGTATGCCCCCAGCTTACAAATGTCATCTAGAGAGGTCACTGAGAAATAACCTCGGGTTGCACCATCTCCTGTGTGGTCCGGATCCCCCTCCCCAGTGCCCTTATCTAATTCATTTGAACTTCTCCAACCCCTTTCTGATGGCGCTGGAGGTGAGTCGGACTCTTCCTCCATAGTTTCTTCTCTCCCTGATGGTACCACTGACCCTGAGTTGCAACTTGGCACTGGCCTTTCTCAGACACGAAAGGCCAGAGTAAAACTTAAAGGGAAGAAGGTGGTTGGGAAAAGGAAATTGTAAAATGTATTTTTTGTCTGTTTTCCTTTTTTTTGTTGCTATGTTTCACTTTGTTTGCCATACTATAAATGTAAGTAGTATGAAGCGTATGGCTAAAAGGAGATTGATTTTTTCTTTTCTATGGCTTTTGCCTTTGGGTTTAATTTTATTACAGGATACAAGACTTCGTACTACACGAGATCTGACAAGCACAACAGGACTGGTTACTGGGTCCTTCTTTTTGGTCGATTGGTGAGGATTCTTGTTCGGGACTGGGAATATTAATTAATATCCCAGACTTCCGTTTGCTAAAATTGTTTGATGTAGGGCACTTATTATAGATTTTGTTATTGGGTCCTGTCCTTACCGAGTGATAAACATTTATGCCCCTCAAATCAAAACTGAACGCATAGATTTATTTACTTTGCTTCGTCCTTATTTGCATACTTCCTTTCGGGTATTGTTTGCTGGTGGCTTTAATTGTGGCCTGAGTCTTCAGGATAAGAGCTCCTTTGCTGCTACAAAGAAACTGTTTTGTGATTCCCACAATTGGGTAAATTGGTTCAAGTCGCCCACTTAACGGACTCTTATCTCTCCTTTACTACAACACACCCTACCTTCAAAAGGGTAAACTAGCCACACGTATTGATTATGTGTTTTCCTCTCCTACAGTACCAATTATTTCTGCCAAAGTTCAAGTAGTTAAGTTTTCTGATCATAAGCTGCTTTCTGTTGGTTTTGGTTCTGTTGTCTCTTCCCGTAAAGGTCCAGGTATTTGGAAATTCAACACATCTTTGTTGCAGAGTCCGATGTTTATGCAGTCCCTCCTGTCCTTCATACAAGCCCGTAAATCTGTTTTTATTAGTTATGAAGATCCTGTTCAGTGGTGGTTAGACACGAAACATGATCTGCTCACTTTTTTTAAAACTTAGAGTCATTTAAAATGTAGGAGGGAATACCTAGACTATTTGCAGAAGAGGTTACATTTTCAGTCATTATTAACCATAGCATACGGTAGGCAAGACCTCTCAACAAATAAAAGTCCTACAGAATAATATGTTGACTTTCCAATTACAGGCAATCACAACAACTTTATTACCAATATAAATTCTGAACTGTTGGAACAATGATGTTATTTGTCCTTTTGAATATAATTCCCATCAGTCCTGAAAAAATATGTGTCTTCTAAATTCAGAAGGGACCTTATGTTCCTCACAAACTGAGATTTGTCATATTGTAACAAAGTATACTACAGCCCTTTTTTCTCCCCTCCCTGCTGTGGCTGGTAACAGTGCGACTTTGTATACTGGCCTTGATATCCCAGCTCCCTCACAGCTATGTCAGCACCAGGCTTGTTCTATCACGGAGCAGGATTTGACATTGGCTATTTCTTCATTACCTATACAGAGAACTCCTGGTCCGGATGGTCTCCCTGCTGGCTTATGTAAGGTGCTGGGTGACCATTTGGCTCCAGAACTTACATCTGTGTTTAATTCTCTGTTAACATGTGAATCTCTCCCTTTGGAATTTCCTAAGGGTACTTTGATTTACATTTATAAACAGAAAAGGTGATATCCATTCTCTAGAAAATTGGCAACCTTTATGTATGTTGGACACCGACTTTCAGCTCTTAACAAAAATTATTGTGAAGCATTTGGTGAGGATAGCGGAAGTGGTTTTGCATCCCGCCCAATCCTGTTCTGTGCCTCAAAGGAGAATTTCTGATCATTTGATCCTCTTACGAGAATTATTTTCTCATGGCTATGCAGGTCTGGCTTCAGGACCTGTTGTCTCCGTAGATCAGAAGGCTGCTTTTGATTCAGTTAGGCATGATTTTTTATGGGAAGCACTTCATTTTCTGCATGTACCTGATGTTATGGTATGCTGGATTCGTGCTTTCTATAGAACGGCTACTATTGTACCTGTAGTGAATGGTTGGATAGGACCAATGATCCCCATAAAAAGGGAGTTTGTCAGGGCTGTCCTTTAAGCCCGTTGTTATATGTATTTTTTCTTGATGTTTTGCTCCATCGGCTGAATACTAATTCTCAGATTCAGTCTATTTCTGGTTGTGCCTTATGCTTTCCTTATAAGGCAATCGGATATGCAGATGATGTTTGTTTTCTTGTAACTCATGCAGCCTCAGTGGTTCATTCTCTCCGTGAGTGCTCTATTTTTGGAAACTTCTCTGGTGCTGTTTTAAATTACACTAAAAGTTTGGTTATTCGGGTCAGTTCAGTAACCTCTCCCTCGAACCGTATTGGCCCGTTACATTTAGTTGAGGGCCCTATTCGCATTTTAGGAATTTGTTTTGGGACACAGGACTCAGATTTGTTTAACTGGAATGTTAAACTGCAACAAGGTAAACTTCAGGTGGCCTCCTGGAACCGGGGGCAGATAGGAAAAAAAAAAGTGTTTTCTTAATTAAAAACTATTTGATCTCTACTTTCCTTTTTCTGAGTTATGTATTCCCTATTCCACGACAGCTGGAAACTGCTGTCTTTAGCCTGTTTTTTCAGGCTCTTTGGGGTAGTAGGTTAAACCCGATAAAGCAGAATATCACTTATTTACCTGTCCTTGAGGGTGGCGTTTGTATGGTTAACCCTTTGTTATTTTTTTCTTGTACTTTTTTCACTGCAAACCTTAGGCCTTTATTGATTCATGCCCAAAGGGGGTGGGAACCTTGGTTTTATGACTCTTGCAGGATTTGGTTTTATCAATGGGAAACGAATTCCTTAACTGTGTTAAGACGAACTGTTGGTATACCAACTTACATAAAACATATGTTTTTACGTCTCAAACAATGGAAGGTGTCTTTTCAGATGTTATTAAATCATTCACAAAAAGTTTTATATAAGAAATTACTCCTGATGGTTTGTGCTGTATCAGTACCCTTCGATAAGTGTCCTGGTCAACACCTCCCTTTCCTTTTGTTATTGTGGAAATGTAAGAGGGTTCCAGCCAAAATGTAGGATTTTCATTGGCTTTCATGCCATGAAAAGATTAATGTAAAACCAAATCATAAACATAAGCAGTCCCAAGATAGAATGTGTTCTCGCTTATTATGTATTACAGAACTTGAAACTATCCCTCTTTTATTTTTTGACTGTTCCTTTATCAAAAAT
Source organism: Neoceratodus forsteri (assembly GCA_016271365.2). NCBI lineage: Eukaryota > Metazoa > Chordata > Ceratodontiformes > Ceratodontidae > Neoceratodus > Neoceratodus forsteri. The sequence continues at coordinate 67,773,806 of JADMNL010000031.1, read as the reverse complement.
TGGTGGTCCCTTTTGGCACAGGCATGGGATACCCCCTTGCTTCAGTCGGTTACTTATGTGAATCGTGTATACAGGGTTTTTTCTCCCCAGTGGTCAAAATGGCACCAGAACACTTTAAACCTTATTTTTGTCTGCATTAAATGGAATATTTAGATGGTGCATTGCATGTTTTCTTTACAGCAAAAGGACTGCTCCTATTCGCAGCTCAAAAAAAAGATTGTACAAGATTTAAAAGAAATTTATGAGCATGAACGTACTCTATACTTAGATATGACACTTTTGGAACTTTGGAAAGCTCTTCCTTGGATCACTGACTCTGATTTTGCAGTTACCTGAATGATTGTATAATACTTATCCTGTTTTTCCTTTGTTTTGTATTATGTTTTGTGTACTATTGTATGACTTTTGTCTCAATAAAACTTTCCTCTACTCTTTTCGATAAGTGCCATGGGATCTTTAACATCCACCTGAACTGCCACCAATCCAGGCAGATGGGACCTAGGTTTAACGTCTCATCTGAAAGACGGATTTGTAACACCTGTCCACAAGGGGGTTGCCCTAGAACAACCCACCAACTACTGTCCCATTTCAATCCTATTTCATCTCTCAAAAACTCTGGAAAAAATAGTAAATGACCAGCTCTCTCAATATCTGAGTAAAAATAACCTCCTATCCCCTAACCAGTATGGCTTCCACAAAAACCACAGTACCATAACTGCAATAAAAGAGTACACCAACCATGTCTACTGTGCCCTAGACGGTATCCTGTGATATGGGTGACTGAAATTGAGCAACTCAGATATGAGTGACTCAGTTTCAATGCCCATTATATGAGCTGTCCTGGAAGGGTAGTGAGGGAAGAAGAGCAATGATATAGGATGTCGACCAGAAGGGGAGTTATAAGGAAGAAAGTATGTGGAAAGTAGTGCAGTGTGGTGTTGTCAAGCTGGCCATGTGGTGTGGCGATGAGGGTGGTCAGCTACACTGAGGTAGGGTAAGGGTTCGGGGCTGGGAAGGGGTGTACTTTTTGTGTGTTTCATGAGCGGGATTTTTTGTTTTTTTTTATGCGTGTCTCCCTCTCACAACATGCACCCCAAATTGACAATCAGTAAGGGGGGGTGAGGGAAATGAATTTTTTGCCCATGTTGTTGTGCTGCTCGCTGGGACTGTACATCGCCATTTTGCTTTTTGGTAATGTACACCCGTTCTAATGGTGATCGCGGTTTGGTGATCACCGTTATGACATGGAACTGCCCTGGACAAAGGTGAAGTTGCTGGATCTATATTTATAGATCTCGTCAAGGCCTTTGACTTTGTTAATCACGATCTGCCTTGCCTCAAACTTAACAATCTAGGACTCTTAGTGGAAGCCACCAGTTGGCTAAAACATTATCTTACTGACCAAATACAAGCAGTCAAATGCAGAGCTACATTATCTGATTATAGACATATGACTGTGTGTGTCCCCCAAGGATCTCTCTTTGGTCCTTTTCTCTTCAGCCTCTTTGTGAATGAACTCTCTAGTGCTTGCTCTTCCACAAAAATGCTCCTATACATGGATAATGCAGTTATCACAGCCACACACACTGTAGTCTACCACTCATCCAACACAGCCTCCAGACTGAATTCATTGCAATCTGTAGCTGATTCACTAACAACCTCTTCATCTTGAACTCTAAAAAAACAAATCCATGCTGTTCCACTCCAGATGCAAAGCCTTGGCCCGCCCCACAGTAGCCATCACCTCTGACCTAGGAACCCCTACTGAGCAAGTAGCCACTTTCAAATACCTGGGGATAACCCTTGACTCAGGCTTAGCCTACTCTGAACAAGTGGATGCATTCATTCTTCAGAGCTGCTAATTCTAGACTCGGCATGCTCTATAGGCACAAAAATGCATTTCTCCCCAAAATCAAGCAGCAACTAGTCCGATGCCACATCCTCAGTCCCTCTGACTATGGACTGGCAATCTATGGTGCTGCCTGTAGCAGAGTGCTCGACAGAGTCAGGGGTTTAATGAATAGAGCTTGCCATTTTGCTCTTAACCAAAAATGGGACACTCATAAATGCACCCTGTACTACCACCTAGGGTGGCTTAATCTTGATTCCAAACTACATTATGTTACCCTCATCACAGGCAAAAAAGCCTTGCTTGGCCAACTGTCCTCAGGTGTGCTATCCCTCCTTAGCCCCATAACCTCCAAGCACGCAACTAGGGGGTGCAGGACAACTCCTTGATGCTCTCTAGAAGGAAGACCTCCCTGGGCAGTCCTGTTTCTCCTATAGGTCCCCAAAATTGTGGAACTCCCTCACCCCATCTCTCAAAACCTCTGGCTCAGTTGCCAGCTTTACATCCCAGGTACTAGCTTCATTATCCCCTAATAACCCCTGTGACTGCTATCCCTGACTCTACAATACTCCCCCCATGGTTGAATTTCATCCTCACCTGGAATGTTCTACTCGGTGTTCGCTGTCTAAACACCTCTGGACATGGCACATTTGGTTACTTTGTCAAACAGTGTCAGGTACTCCTTTTTGACTCATCATGCAGCAGTCAACTGCTATGTCTATGCATGCTGTGATTCTTTGCTATGTATTGCCATGTTTATCTATCACTGTAACTACAGTATGTCCCATTCCATTAATGTAATTACATTGTGTCTTCTATTCATTGTAATGTTCCACACCACGTTGTCATTATGAAATGTAACTGCACCTATGCTTTTACCGGGTATCACATAATAATAGCGACACACAAATGGCGATTCAAAAAGGGCGACTCAGTTTTAGCGCTTGCAAACAGAGTGAGTGCCACATGATATCAATGGGACAACTACAGTGACTGCACCCGCAGATTGCCCCCCCTCTCTGTAGCATACTCTTTTCCCCTGTGCCCCCCCCCGGAGTTGGCCTCGGTACCACTACGACCCATAAATCCACCCCCCAACAAGGTAGTACTAACTTTTCTCCTTTTTCTCTCTTCCTTTCTCCACAATGAACTACTCTAATGCTCTCGAAGGACCTTACCTAAGGAACCCTAATGTTGTTTCACCTACCTGCATAACAAATGTTTGAATGCACTAAACTACAACTTACCAATATGATTTACAATTACCCTAATAACTACTGCTATGTGTAAACAGCTGAATACTGAATACCCATGATTTCCTGTGTTATGTTACTGCACTAAGTTCATCATGTCTGTACTATTATTCCCGGGTCGCCCCTGAAAAAGGGACCTTCGGGGCCTAGCGAGCCTACCAGTCATCAAATTCAATAAATAAATAAATAAATAAAAATAAGAGTGCGGGGGCATAAGACAAAATGTGGACATCAGCTGCCTGCAGTGAATGTTCCAATCCATTGCTGTATGTGCATGGTAGCAGTAGCTGCCATTGATGCTATCGTTGTCGCTGTTGTTGCACTCACTGTTCGGCACTCGCTCTTTTTGAGTCTCTGAAATTACATGGAACCCTTTTACTGTTATTATATAACTCCTGGCCCTTTTAAAATAGGCTCTGCCTAAAGGATCTTGTGTGTACCAAATAAATAAAAATAAATCTGTATAATGACTCCACATCCACTATAATCCAATAGAATGAGTCCTGTGAGGTAATATCACTCAACTGTTTAAGAATATGAGCTGTATCCTTCACATATTAAGGTAACCGTACCACTAATTGCTTCAGGAAATGGTCCACGAACTGAGACAAATTTTCGGTCAGTGAATCATTCCCAGAAACAATGGGGCAGTCTGGCGGTTTGGTGAAATTTTTATTAATTTTTTTGGAAGGTGATAAACGGTATAATGTGATTGGGGTTATACAGAAATTCATATTCCTTTTCAGCGATGTCACCATGAAGTAAGGTCTAGTCCAAAAGGTCTTTTAACTTTGTCTGAAAATGTAGCATGGGATCTTCATTCAAATATCTGTAAGTAAATGTATAATTTGGCTGCATTAATGCCTCCTGAACGTAGTCTGTTTCATGCAGGAGCACAATGTTTCTGCCTTTATCCAATGTTTTGATTACAATATCCTTTAGGTTTCTCAGTTTTTCTAGAGCTTGTCTCTCTTGTATTGTGAAAATATTATAAGAATATAGTTTTTCCTCATTTGATGTTAATTTGGTTAGTTCTTTCATTACTAATTGCTGGTACAAATTAATAGCTTCGTTCATCTTAAAAGGTGGTACAAAGGTTAATTTGGGTTTGAAATCAGGCCTTGAAAATTTAACACAGGATACAGCTCTCTGTCCTTGATTAAACAATTCCTGTAATTCTTGGCCTGTTAATTGGTAAATCACTGGTTCTGCTGCAAGATCATTAAAATGTAATTGTTCTAGTAAGCCTACTTGCATTTCAGCAGAACTTGTAGTTGTCACAGCAACTGAAGAAGAGACACTTTCATTAAGGTTTATACCATCTATGTTATTAAAGTGTTTATTTAAATTGATTTTTTGAAAAAATGTATACAGGTCCACCTTTTTTCAACAATTTTTCCCTCCTGTCACTGTTGACTGGGGTCCTCTATCAGCTGACTCCTAACCTGTGTGCCATCCTGCCCTCTCAGAATGTGGCCCCACTCCTCTGACCCACTTGCGACTCACCTGCAGGGAACCCCTGGTCATTTTCCCCCTGGATGGGGCCACCTTCAGCTCCACGGCATTCCTGCTCAATCTAATGCCCTGTCAGGTGGAGGTGAAGGGTGGAGGTAGTTGGGACCCAGGAGGGCAGGATCTGGCTGTGGACATGGGGCTGTGGATTGATGTCTTTCTCCCAGCCAACAGTTATTTCCTTGTTTTCTGGTGCTCCCCCCCGAGGCGTGGACGTTCGATGACATCCAGCACGAGATGGCCATGCTCCCGCAATTCACCCACGGACATCCACCATTGCCTCCTCCCTGTCCTGACATGGCCCTGGCTACTGCAAACCCAGTCTCCACTGGGTGTCGCTGATAGCCAGGAAAACCACAATCCTCACCACTGGAGGACAGCAGTCCATTGGATGCTCATCTTACCTCCCCCCAGCTGACCCTCTGATGCTTGTGCTCACTCCTGAACATAGGTTGTCAGAGCCCCAAGCGGGTACACTAGCCACTACGTCAGCAGGCTGGCCAATACAGGTCCACTTGAATATCAAAAGCATTCACTGAGGGTGTGAGTACAAAACTTAATCCATATGACAACATTTTAGTGTAAACATCTGTGAGTGTGCGACCCAGTAGAGCTTTCTCTTCTTGAGGCCAGTACCTTACTGGGTGGTGGCTCAAGGATTTTGTGCACTTGTGGTCCCCTGGTAAGTCTTCTAGGTGCACTGACGAAGCTTCAAGTACAACAAAGTGCTGGGGCCCTGGGCACATCCTGTGTCAGATGTGTTTGCACTTTGCATAATAATGTATTGCATTTTTCGCATTTCAGTAAGCCTCTGTTTGTCTTTGTGCCAGTAATTTTTTAGTTGTTAGTCCACTATAACCTGAGTAAATGCCCAGTGGACTAGCCACTCTTCTGTGAAATGTCATGGTTGCCTGAAGATGAAATTATCCTGAAGTAAAAAGAATGCTATGACAGAGTTACTATTCAGAACAAGTAAAATATGCCTTGCTTAAACATCAGAATCATGCCTGTGAATGAAGAGTACTGCCAGTAGTAAATAATCCCAAATTACTGGACTGTAGGTTTGGTCTGGACCTTGTGTTGCTGTTTTTCACAAATGGTGCCCCACAGTAACTGCTGCACTCAGTATCCCCAAACTCTTATATTTCCCCATGAGGAATGTTGACTGGCCTCTTTCAACTCTTTGGAAGGTCACAAGTAGCCTGCTACCACTTGGGGATGAAACCGGTTACATTCACACAGAGGGTGGTTAACATGTGAAACAGCCTACCAAGTGAGGTTGTGGAAGCTAGCACAGGCCAAGCTTTCAAAGCAGGACTAGACGGTTTCCTGAAGGAGCATGGTACTTAGGATTACACAGCATGTGTAGGGGTAACACAGAACTAGATAGATTTCTAAGGGAGCATGGTCTTTTTTAAATTTTTTGTAGAGTCCTTTCCAGAACTGTCTCTGGCTACTCCGCTCGCCTGTCCACTCTACCGCCTGCTGTATTCCCCATCATCTTCAAGGACGTTATGACTCCCCAGGGACACGGGGGGCCACAGCCCCGGGGAGATCGAAGGGGCAGTGATGGGGAACCAGCTTTGGGCATGTGGCAGCGGCACTGGAGGAGCTGTCGCCTATCCAGTAGGTGGGGGCTTTTTCCCTTTTTATGCGCCCTCTTCTCCCTTCCCCCATATGTGGTGCACACCCCTGACTTTGTGGTGCACAGCAACCCTACCAGTGTCAGGCCATGCTGAGACTGTGCAGTCCAACGCTCTGCAGCGCCACTGGTCTCCACCAGGGGTCACCGGACATCATCGGGAGAGGAGAGCAGCCCAGCGGGCGCTCAATCCAATCCCTCCTCTGCTGACCCCCGGCACCCGAGCTCGCTCCTGAACCTGGGTTGCCGGCATGGCGTGAGGTGTGGCATCCAGAGCCTCAACCCTCAGCACCGCTCAGCCGGCTGGGAGCATGGTCTTGAGGGTTACACAGCATAAGCTGAGTAACATTTCAGCTGGGTAGCTTGGATGTGTGCCCATAATCAAAGTGTCTATATTAGTCACTGACCTGCAGCAGAAGGGACTGACACAATGGGGGCCCTAAGTCTCTTCTGCTATCACAATAACATTTTACTATGGTGGGATAGGAAGGTCATGAGCTCTAGTCTGAAGCCAGGAATATGGGCTAATACCCAGTACTGACAAAGCAGTGCAGCACCAGGGGACCACTGCACTGTTGAGGTGCCATTGTTTTGATTAGACATTAAACAGACATCCCTTCTGCACATCAGTGGTGGCTGTCCAGGTGAACGTTGAAGATCCTATGGCACTTATTGTAAAAGGAGGGTTCTCCATAGTGTCCTGGCCAGCATTACATTGTCACTAAAACAGCACCATGTAACCCATCCCGCTGAATACACCTGAAAGTAATCTCAATGCGCCTTTCCTGCTCAACAGTGACAAATTAATTAATAGATAAAAATTTACTGAAAAGTGAATCCACACATTTAATTCACCCGTTCTAAAATTTATAGACTATAATATACAAGTGCAGTGACAGAAATTATACGTACTGTCGACTTCATTCTGAGGGTTTTGTAGTTTGCTTACCAAATATGTTCTTTCTACAATACCAAATATAAGGAAATAGACGTTTTTAATTCTTTAAGTAATTTACAGAAGGCACAAGTAATGGAAGTGTGATGTGTGGGTTACTGTGTCAGGGAACCTGGCAATTAGACAGGGGGTATTGAAAACCTTATACATATCAGTAATAGTCTGTACCAAACAGCTAATGGAACCAGCGCATGTGGTCCTGGCTAAGGTTCTCACATCCCCAGCCTGTTTAGAGAAGTGCTCCTAGGATCAGTTTGTGAAAACATCAACTGTGCCATCAGTTTTCTTTCCTAGACTGGCCTGATAGCATTGGAATGTTCATAGAATTGTTATAGGTCTGTCAGGGATACTTTTCCATAGTGGTTTGCCATTTCTTAGTAGTTACAGCTATTTAATGCGATTTTTCCCCAAATAGTCATCCAGCTCCTTCTTAAAAGTTTCCATATTGTCACACTATATCCCCTTCTTTGGAAGGCCATTCCATACCAAAGCAAATCTCTGAATCCAAGTCCTTCTCTGACTTGTTTTATGGTTGTGTTCCTGTGTGGGTGAAATAGGTTTGCTTTGAGGACACAACTCCCACAGTCCCACCCCAGGCTTGAGGAGTCTTAGAAACATAGACACGATGGCAGATAAGGGCTGTTGGGCCCACCCAGTCTGCCCATTTTTCTTACCTTCATTTTTGCTGCAGACCCTTACATGATATACAGTGGTGTCTCCTCCCCCTTTTTCCTTATCCCAACAATTCCCTTGTGCCTGAGGCATTTTTGAGCCTCACCACTGTGTTCGCCCCACTACTGTTCCAGGAATCCACCACCCTTTCTGTGGAGAAGTGCTTCCTCACATCTCTCCTGAATCTACCTCCCTCCAGCTTCATAGCATGTCCCCTTGTTCTAGTCTAGAGCACCTTTTTTCTCTGAAAAACACCCCCCACCTATACCTTATTACTCCCTGGTAGGTATTTAAAGGTCTCCATCATATCCCATTCTCCCTTCTCTTCTCCAAGATGTACATATTAAGTCTCTCCTCATAGGACTTTTGATGCAGACCCTGCACCATTTTGGTAGCCCTTTTCTGGACCACCACCACTCTATGTATTTCCTGAGATGTGGTCTCCAGAGCTGGAAGCAGTACTCAAAGTGGGGTCTTAGCAGCAATTTATATAGGGGCAACACCACCTCCCTCTTCCTGCTGGTGATAGCCCTCACTATGTACCCTAGCAACTCACTAGCCCTCCTGACTGCCTTGTCACACTACCTGGCCACCTCCGATATCATTACTCCCAGGAATCTTTTCTGCTTGATCATTGTCAGTATCACTCCCCACATTTTGTACTCTGCCCCTCAGTTTCTATGGTCCAAGTGCATTATTTTCCACTTTTTTGCATTAAATCCCAGCTGCCATACCCTAGACCACTCCTCCATTTTTTTTCAGATCCCTGCCCATTCTACACGCACCCCTCCCCCCGAATATCCACTCTGTTGCAGATCTTGCTGTTATCCACAAAGAGGCAGACCTTCCCTTCAAGCTCCTCTGCAATGTCACCTATAAAGACATTAAAGAGGACCAGTCCCAGCACTGACCCCTGGGGTACCCCACTGGTCATCCTCCTTCCCTTCCTTGGAGTGAACTCCATTTACTACTACCCTCTGTCTCCTATCCCGTAACCAGTTTCTTACCCAGGCTACCACCTTATTGCCCACCCCAAGCTACCCAACTCATTTACCAGCCTCCTCTCTGCCCTCCTATATTCCTAAGGAGTCATGGGTTCAGTATTACAAATCTCTTTTTAATAGTGAATCTTTAATTCATTGCAATAATACTATACCCAGTTAGATGTGGGCAGAAGGTTTCTCCCCACTGACTGTTACTTTAGATGATGTAGAACAGGCTGCTATACGTCACTTAAATAACAATAAGGCTGAGGATCCAGACATTATTTTATTTATTTATTTATTCATTCTTGGATTACAATACCTCTGAGCACAGACAGCTCATTTACAAAGGTTCCACGTCAGTGGGGAGGGGCGACAAAACATACAAAGGAGGCAAAGTACAATGTTTCTAAAAACAGTAAAATAAAGTGAGCAAATATATATAGATCTATTCACAGTTTTATCATTCTAATAGGAGAAATAAGCGTATATGAGAGGGGGAAGGATAAAGATGGGAGAAAGAAAGGTAGGAAGTGGCAGCCATGGGCCTTGTCAAGCTGGTGTGTGAGGGGGTGGGGGCAGAGTGGGTGAGGTGGGCTGGGGGCAAGAAGGTAGGAGGTGGCAGCCATAGGCCTTGTCAAGCTGGTATGGGGTGAGGTGTTGTGGGGGTAGCCAGGGGCCTTGTCAAAGTGCGAAAAAGGGGGGTAGCCTTGGAATTATTGAGGTAACAGCGGAGATACAGGGTTATCCAGTTGTGGGGAGAAGATTACCTATACCTATACCTAGTGAAATCTATAAAGCCCATCTACTGGGTTCCGTTTTTGTCATCTTTTTTAATACATGTCTTACAGAAAAATTTGTTTCACCATCCTGGACCAAAAATATTATAGTACCAATTCATAAAAAAAGCTCATTTCAACATCCCTCTAACTACAGACCGATTAGTTTACTAGATATCAGTGGTAAAATATTTTCTAGAATTTTATTAGGTAAACTACAAAACTGGATAGAAACATCTACTTTATCAATTTTTCAAGCAGGTTTTCACCAGGACTTTTCAACAACAGATATTTTTTATTTTAGCACATCTTCATGAAAAATACAGATTCTATAGGCAGATGAAACTTTATGCTCTTTTTATAGACTTTCCGGCGGCCTTCGATTCTGTAATTAGAGGAAAACTGTGGGATATTCTTCTTAAAAGAGGAATCCCCCTTAATCTTCTATCTACAATGTATCTATTGTACATAAATACAATCACAGCCATAAGATTTGATAACAAGGGAACTTTATCAGGGTTTTTTCATACCTCTCAGGGTGTGAAACAAGGATGTCTGCTGGCGCCATTACTTTTCAGTATATACATTGATTCATGACTCTATTTTGATTCATCTCTAATTCTAGATTCCCCTAAAATTATGCATAACACACTATTCATATATTAGCTTATGCGGATGATTTGCTTCTTCTCTCATTATCCATTGCTGGTCTTCAGCAGAAACTAAATCTTTTAAAGTCTAAGTGAGAGCTGCTTGTGTTGAAAATTAATCTTAAAAAAAAACAAAAGTTGTAGTGTTTGGATCCCAAAATTTGTCAAAAATCTTCCTGGATGATGAGGTAGTTCCCTCATATACTGTACATATCTCGGTATTAAATTTACTGCTAACTGCAAATGGTCTCTTCATTGGAAAGAACAGATCTCCAAAGCCAGATCAGCTGTGAAAGCGTTATTATGCTTTAACTATAAATATGGAGGGCATACAGTTATTCCAGCACTAGTTGTAGGTGAAGCTAAGGTTAATCCTGTCTTGCTTTAATTCCATCTTGCTCTATGGGGCTGAAGTTTGGGGTACCAATCCACCTACTGCTGTAGAGCTTTCCTTATCCCTCTTTTATAAATCTATTTTGCAGGTACCTACATCAACTGCTAATTCAGTTGTGAGAGCTGAATTAGGTAGGCTTTCCATAGCCATCATAATAGATAATCATTTGGCCACTACTGGCTTAAAATAACCAATAATCAGTTTAATCCATTTCCGAAGTTATGTCTTGAAGAAAAAAATAGCATGGTCTGCGAGTGGCTTCTCATCACCTTGGCTAAAAAGCCTTAGAGCAGTTCTTTTAACAGCTTCTTTGACTCACCTATGGAAAGATTTGCAGAAGGGGAGTAAGATATCGCCCCTTTTTAAGGGTATATTGAAACAAAAACCTTTTTGTGGATGCCCAGTCCAAACAGGTGGTGCAAGTTAGGTTACAAAAACAAGTCCTATGGTTTGGGCTACATAAAACTGATTCAACTCTAGAAGACTATATCTCCTTACCCATAGATCCAACTACTAGGAACATAATTATATGGGCTAGGGTAGTTGCTCTCGTTTCTAAATACACTTATTTCGACAAACCATCTAGTACTGCACACACACACAGGAATTTTGTAGATGTGATAGGTGGTTCCATGAAACCCTTTATCATATTATAATACAATGTCCCCGCTACAATACTGCTCGTGAGCAAATATTACTGACATCTCTGATACAATATGCAAATTTGGACCATGATCCTTTGTTTGATTTATTTCATCCCAAAACCAAAGCTGACGCTGAGTTAATTTCTAAATTTCTTGGATTAGTAATTAAGCCTAAAAGGAGACACTTTCTCTCATTGCAAGTTTAGAGTTCTGAGTTTCTTGATAATTGGCACCTGTTGCCATTTTGCACATAACTCTGTAAAATATTTTTTTTACTGCACTGTTCTATGCTCTTATTATTCTTATGTCATCAGGCTTGTATTGTAACTTTGGATTATATGTATGCATTGTTGTAATGTCCAACATTTTTATGTTCTGGATGAACAATAAACTAGGATGATGATACCAGCCTCCTACATGGAACGATGTTGAAAGCCTTGCTGAAATCCAGGCAGGTCGTGTCCACCGCTCCTCCCTGGTGACACAGCCAAAGAAATCTATCAGATTTGTCTGGCATGAACTTTCCCCTGTGAATCCATGCTGCTTCGGATCATGTAACCTGTTGGATTCCAGATATTCCACAATCCTTTACTAGTGTTCCTAATAACTTACATACCACCAGAGTCATGCTGGCAGGCATATAATTGCCCGCCTCTTCCTTGCTCCCACTTTTGTGCAGCGGCACCTCTTCTGCCCTTCTCCAGTCCTTTGGGACCACACTCCAGTTATCTGTAAATAGGTCTGTCAGAGGTGCAGCTAGTACCTACCTGAACTCTCTTTGCACCCTTGGATGCACCCTGTCTGGCCCCATAGTTTTGTCCACATTCAGGTTAGTGAGTGCTTTCCTGACTCTCTCCACAGAAAAAGGACTAGTGTTCACTTCCCTCCCCTCAAAGCTCCTGGTTCTTCCCCTTCTACTGTGAACACTGAGCAGAAGCATTTGTTCAAGCTGTCTGTCTTTTCTTGACCCCCCCGTAAGTCCCTCCTCCCTCTTTAACCATACAGTCACTCCCTTTGTCTTTCTTTTTTCACTAACACACCTAAGAAAATGTCTTGACCCCTTTTGATACTCCCCAAGCTTTTCTTTCCTCAGTTTGTGCCTTTTCACTTCTTACTGCTTTCCCTGCCTCCCTCTATTTTCCTTGATACACTTCCTTATCCTTCTCTCTCTCTGGGTCTCCTTATACCATCTGAACGCCACTCTTTTAACCTTTACCTTTTCTGCCACCTCTTTTGAGAACCGTAGTGATCTCCACTTTCTTTTGCTTATCTGCATGACGCAGAGGTATTTTGCCTTCACTATGCTTTCTTTTAGTTTGACCCACTGTTCCTCCACCCCCCAGGTCATCCCCCCTCGCTAGGTCACTCCTGAGGCATTCACCCATCTTATAAATTCAGCCCTTCTGAAGTTCAGGACTCTCATTATTGTGTGGTTGGTTTCCACAGCTGTTCTTATGTTGAACTACACTGTATGATGATCACTGGTCCCCAGATGGCTTCCTACTTTGATGTCTGCAATACTACCACTGTTAGTAAGCACCATGCCCAGTACTGCCCTATCAGACCCAGATCCATGGACTAGTTGCCTGAGAACACCCTCTGCAAGCAGTCCAGGGTGTTGCTGCTTCTTGCTGAAGCTACAGCTGGGAAACTCCAATCTACATCCGGCAGATTGAAGTCCGCCACTATCAACATCTCCCTCTTTTCATCCATTTTGCCAACTGCCTCTAACATTTCCTTATCTAAGTCTTGCTCCTGTCTGGAAGGCCTGTAGATCACATCTGTCTGAACAGTGGCTCTTTTTCCCCCAACTCAGGGGTGACCCACAACTCTTATGCTGACCCCTGAACTCCCTGTACAGGTATTTCTGTTGCTTTTATGCTTTCCTTCTCATAAAGAACCACACCCCCTCCTTTCCTTCCTACCCTGTCCTTTCTGAATGTCATATAGCCTGGTATGACCACATCCCAAGCATGGCTGTCAGTACACCAGGACTCAATAATGGCCACAATATCGATGCTGGCCTCCACCACAATGGCTTCTAGGTCTGGGATCTCATTTCCCAGACTTCAAGCATTAGAACACATGGTCTTCATGTCTTGGGGCATTGTAGAGGCAGTGCTCTCAAAACACTGTAGGTAGGCTGAGGCAAGGGTGTTGTCCCTTGTGCTGCAGAAGACCTTTCCTTAAGGGGTCATAGGGGTAGCATTGGTATTGTTTGTGATGTGCCATCAGCCCCCCCCCCAGGTCAGGTGGCATGTAGGTTAACTCAGTAGGAGTGGTGAGGATTTATGAAAGGGTAAAGGATGTTGGGTCATGATAGCATTCATTTCCAGCCACCCATGTTACTATGGCCAACCTGCCTTCCTCTCTTGGAGCCCCATTCACACGGTGCATCCATGTGAAGGTAATAGTAATTACTTTTATTAGATTAATCATAATAAAAAAGATTATTACAAACACATAATACAAGAACATATGAGATTGACAAAACAATACATACAGTATATAGAAACATAGAATTTGATGGCAGATAAGGACCATTTGGCCAACCCAGTCTGCCGATTTCCCTACCTAATGGATAAGCTGCAGATCCTATATATATCTTGACAAGATAAAAGGCACTATATGCTCAAAAAGGACTATTACAGTATAGAAAATGCTTATTTTGGGATGGAGGAGACAACTCTTATTATTTTTTGCACATTAAGGAGAAACATAGCTGTCTTTTTTTATAATTTGTTCATCTTCAGTAGTCAGGAAAATCCTCAATTCATGATTAGGATAACCAGGTAAATAATTTATAATAGGCCACAGCCATTTACTTCTAGCTGCCTTGTACCAGTGACATCTCAAGATAACATGTTCAATATCCTCCATCTCATTTCCACCACAGCGGTGAGAGTACCGAATATTCATTCATTATCCTCTATTTAGTCTGTATTACTTAAACTGTAGCTGGTGAGAGAAATCCATGATAAGTATAAACTTGTTTATGGCTCTGGGGTGCAAGAGACTCTAAGGCCAAAATTTCAGAAAACTAGAAGCCCTGAACTGTTTTTAGAGGACACTTTTGCTATCTAGAACTTTTGGTATTGGTTTTCTCCAGTTTATGGACACTGTTTAGATATTTGTTCTTATTATATGTTAGATTGCGGGGGTTATTTAAGTAGGATTTTTATTTTAAATTTTGTTTATGGGATTTTGAGGGTTCTTTAGTATTAAAGTCAGGGGTGGCCTGGCAGGATATAAGGATTTTCAAGTGGCTGTCAAAAAAAAAAAAAATTTCTTTTTAACAAGGTAGCATGTGTTGGGATCAGGTTCGGTGGGCAGGCGCTACTCCCCCTCTAGGCTGCAGAGCCTGCACCCCTTTGTTACTCCCCCATTGCAGCCCAAGGTGCATATGTATTGTCATGCCTTGGGTATTGCAAGGGGGGGTTGTGGACCTGGAGGGTGGAGGGAGCGGGGTGGGATAGTGAAGTCGAGGAGGTGCCCTGGGGTGAAATGGATCCAGGAAAGGGGTCCTCCCTGTCTGGTACCCATATCCAAGGGCTCCACAGGTAATGGGCAAGTTGCCCACTCTTCCATGACCTCTCATCCAACTCAGGCAGTGTTTTGCAATGCTAGGTCAATAAAGAACAAGACAGCAATTATTGCTGATCTTGTTGAAACATCTGACCTGGTTTGCATCACCAAGACCTGGCTGGATGAGAATGCTGGCCCAATATTGGAGTCAGCTGTTCCAGCAGGGTACTTGGTGATACACCGCCCGAGATTGGATTGTAGGGGCGGGGGTGTAGCCATTTGTTTTAAAACAGAACTGGGCCTTGTAGAGGTTCCAATGGGGACCACTAGGTCCTTTGGTGTATCATGGGTGCAGGTGTGGGCAGCAGGATCCTTCTCATCTACCGTCCACCCGGCGATGAGAAAGTTTTCCTGCAGGAAGTTGCCAACTTCATGGTCAACATGGTGTTGGAGTCCTCCAGGTGGTTGGTCCTGGGGGATTTCAATGCCTCGGTCAATGATGAACTCTCATATTTTGGTCAGAACTTCCTCCAATTGATGATCTCATTGGGCTTCACACAGGTAGTTACCGCAGCAATCCATACTCAGGGTCACTCCTTGTACCAGGTGTTCCTCCTGGGGATGGAGGCCACTGACTTGGTGGTGGAACCAGTTGGATGGTCAGACTATCACACTATAAGGTTCAGTTTTGCGGCTCCCCCTGTGAGACCTGCCCTTTTGGAGATGGTCCAGCACCGCCCTTTGAGGGGTGTTACCCCAGTGGGTCTAATGGCGGTACTGGACCTATCAAGTAGGCCAATGTAATGCTCGGATCTGGGAGACCTAATAGTGCACTATAATAGTATGGTGCTGAAGGCCCTGGATTCCGTAGCTCTTGTCCGAGTTCACACTCTCCGCCCTCAGTCACTTGGTTTGATGGGACCTTGAGGGAGTTGAGGAGAATTGGGCGAAAGTTGGAATGTTGTTGGTGGAAATCTGGCCTGGAGGAGGACAGACTTAGGTTGACAGCCCATTACTCAGACTATCAATCAGAAATCTCCTGTAAGAAGGCAGAGTTCCTGTCCAGGGAGATTGCTACAGCAAGGAATCGACCGGCCCAGCTCCTCCGGACCGTGGACAGGCTGTGCAATCCAGTCTGTCTTCGGGACCGGAGAGCTTTTTCACACATTAAGTGTTAGGAGTTCGAACAATTCTTTGTAGATAAGGTGTCCTCCATCAGGTCAGAGATTGGCTTGACTTGTTCAAAGCAGTATGGCAGTGGTCGATGTGAGGATGCAGACATCTGGTCTATCTGGACAGATTTCAACCAACCAGCGATCATGGACATCATGAAGATTGTTTGAGAACTGTGACTGACTTACTGTAGTTTGGATCCTGGTCCAACCCGCCTCCTGGTGGGGTGTATGGATGTCATCGGACCGATCCTTGCCAAGATAGTCTGGTGCTCATTGGACCAAAGAGTGCTTCCAGACCCCTTGAAGGAGGCCGTGGTGACACCCCTTTTTAAAGAAACCTTCCTGTGACCCAGACTGTCTTGTGAACTACAGACCTGTTTCTAACCTGCCCTTTTTCGGCAAGGTTATTGAGAAGGTAGTCGCGTTACATCTCGAAAACTTTATTACCACCCACGAAATCAATGATCCTCTCCAGTCCGGTTTCAGGAAGAGGCACAGTACCGAGACAGCATTGGTTTGGATACTTAATGATCTCCTGATAGTGAGGGATCGGAGGAATCGTTCGATCTTGGTCCTCCTTGATCTCTCAGCAGCATTTGACACCGTGGATCATAGGTTATTGCTGGAACACTTGTGGCTGCTCTGTGGACTGTCTGGGACAGTCCTCAGATGGTTTCATTCCTTTCTCACAGGCAGGACCCAGAGGGTGGTGTCAGGAGTTTTCTCCTCGGCCCCCTTTGCCTTGCGCTGTGGGGTGCCACATGGTTCCATGCTGTCCCCCATGTTGTTCACGGTGTATATGTTGCCGTTAGGAGACTTTATAAGGTGGTATGGGCTGAGTTTTCACTGCTACGCAGATGATACTCAGCTCTACATGTCCTTTGTACCCAAACAAAATAGTGCAATCTTGGTCTTTAACAACTGCCTCGCCGAGATTGAGGACTGGATGAATGCTGACTGGTTGAGGCTAAATCCGGATAATGCTGAGGTGCTGGCAGTGGACCCAGGTCAACAGGTAGAGAAGTTGACTCCTGGGCAACCATCTGGCCTTGTGCTTGGGGTAACCAGTTGAGACCTTACGAACGAGTGCGAAATCTGGGCATTGTACTTGATAACGAACTGACACTAAAAGCGCAAGTGTCAGCGGTTGTCAAGTCCTCATTTTATCATCTGAGGAACATTGCCCGAATAAAGCACCTTGTTCCACCCGAGAACCTTCCTGTGTTGGTCCACGCCTTTGTGTCCTCTCATCTTGATTACTGTAATGCTCTATACCTAGGGTTACCAGGGATGGATCTCCGTCGCCTGCAGCTGGTGCAGAGCGATGTGGCCAAGTTGTTGACAGGGCTGTCAAAAACTAGTCATATCACGCCTGTGCTGCACGAACTGCACTGGCTGCCAGTGTGATGGAGGATCACCTTCAAGGTAGCACTGCTGACCTATAAGACCCTACGTGGACAGGGACCGGGTTACTTGCAAGAACTTCTTCGGCCTTATGCCCCCTCCCGCCCACTTCACTCTGCCACCAAGGGATTGCTAGAAATTCCCATGGTCTGTCTTCAAACATCAGGTGCTACAGCTTTTTCTTTTGTAGCCCCGACCTTGTGGAATGCTCTACCTCATCGGATTAGAGAGTGCCTGTCCGCCGAGACCTTTAAGTCCTCATTAAAAACGTATTTATTTAATCTAGCTTTTGGGGACTAGACTTAGTTTTACTGCTGCTGCCTTTTTATCTTTATATCATTTTAGATTGTATATTTAATTTTATATTATATCGTGTATACTTGATTTGGCATTGTATTGTGTATGTGCTTTGGTTTTAGAAAAGCACTCTAAAAATAAAAATTTGATTTGATTTGAACAAAGCACAAATACAGAGTTAGTATTTTTGGTAAATTTACAGATCAAGACATTTGAGTCAAAAAAGCCAATTCTAAAGTTTGCGTAAGTTCTCCATACATTTTTACATGTCAAACATTCTAGGTAATACTGAAAGTAATGAAAACAATTATTTTTGAAGTACCACTCAGCAAACCTGGAAGACATTACAGTATATATTGTAAATCATGGGTTCTGTATTTTTCTTACCAGTAATTTTTATGTTGGCTCGCGCTTGTGCAGCCAACATCTTGTGCTAGTAGCAGATTTGGAGGCACAGTCACTGTTGGGCGAATGCAGGGCACGCATCAGTAGGTGCGTCCCTCATTCCCCAATCAGCCAGCAGCAGGCGCTGACCTCATGCATCCCTAATGTGGCCACCAGAACAAAGAAAAGGTCTGCTGCAATGAGAGCGAAGCTCTCATGCAGCAGGACCACAACATGCCACCTGACGTGCAGGCAACAAGGCGCAGTGACTGCTGCCACCCACTCCCTGTCGGCAGACCCCCCTCCCATTTAAAATGTATGCCAACGGGGGGGGGCCCAATCCCCGTTGGCTTTAATCCCCATTCATTTTGCCAACGGGGGAGCCCACTGCCCGTCGGTATAATGTCATCCCCTGCTTTTGTTGTGTGCCGATGGGGAAGCCCATTCCCCGTCAGCATAATGCAGCCCCCATTTGTTATGTGCCGAGGGGGGGTGCCCAATCCCCTTCGGCTCTTGCCCCCCGTTTTCGTTGTGTGCCAAAGAGGGTGCCCAATCCACCGTCAGCTACAGCATCCCCCCTAAAAGAACACTTAGATAGCATGCTGGGAACCCACCCCAGCGTGCCAAATACCCTGAAAAAGGAAAACCATCCATAATGTTTTATTTTTTTATTTTAACCATGAAAGAAAAAAAATAGTTCCTCAGTCTCCTGTCCTCCTACAACCAGCGCCCACCACTGCACACCTGCCTCCCCTCCCCTCACCCCATACTTACCTCCGGAGTCCGGCGCGAGGATCTTCGGTGGACCGGGAACACGTCTGCTCTCTTCAAAGCCGACCGTGAACTGAGAAAATGCCGGTAAGCCGTATAATGGCATAAATAGGGGGTTTTCAACTTTGGTGCATATCTCGGCCATTTTGTGGAATTTCTGCACCAAATGTTCAACATGGGGTTATTGGGACCCCTCCTCATGAATTCAGTCACTGTCATGGCGTTATTCTGTCCTGAAAGGTGATTTTGCGGTCACTGCGCAGAATCACCTTTTGGGACTGAGTAATAAAACACAGTGCCACTGTTCATGAGGGGGGCTCTCAAAAAGCCTGTTGCAAATTTGGTGAAAAAAAAATCCCAAAAATGGCTGTTTTACGAGCGTTTGTTGCGCTGTTTCCACACGTGCTTGTAACTTGGTGAATTTGTAATATTTTCACTCCAGATTTTCAAAATTGCCATTTTGCCACACCTCCTTATGAACAATACAGCTGCTTATTTTATATATCCTGGCCAAAATGTGTTTTCGCACGTCCAGCGCAGAATAGTGCGGTCGCTGTGCGAAATCAGTTTTCGGGACAGTTTGAGAAAATGACAGTGACATTGTTCATGAGCAGAGGTCCTAAAATGCCTATGTTGAAAATCTGGTGCTGAAAGTCCATAAAATGACTGTGTTATAAGCGCGCGTTGTGCAGTTTCCACGCACCTTTGTAACTTCGCAAATTTGCAATATTTTCTTGCCAGATTTTCAACACTGGCATTTTTCCACCTCCTTATCAATAGTACAGCTGTCATTTTTCACAGCCTGCCCAAAATGTGTTTCCGCACCTGTGGCGCACAATGGCGTGGTCGCTGTGGGAAATCAACTTTTGGGACTGATTAACAAAATCACAGCGCCACTCTTCATGAGGGGATGTCCCAAAATGCCTATGTTGAAAATGTGGCTAAAAAACTCCCAAAAATAATTGGGTCATGGACATGTGTTACGCAGTTTCTATGCATGCTCATGACTTCACCAATTTTTCATATTTTCACTCCAGATTTTCAATGTTGCCATTATGAACAATACAGATGTCATTTTCCACATCCTGCCCAAAATGTGTTTTCGTCCCTGTGTCACCAAATGGCATACCTGCTATGCAAAAGCACCTTTCAGCTAGCAAACTGATAGTGCCGCTTTTCATGACGTGGGCTCACAAACAGCCCATGTTGAAAATTTGGAGTGAAAATACCAACACATGCCTACGGTGTTAGGGTTTCCAACTGTAACACCCCACCCTGTAGAGACTGACAGGCATCAGGGGTGTGACTTGGCATCATCTGCTGTAATGCTCATGCCATTCCACCCCCACCCCCACCACCACCACCCTGCAGCCAGTGACAGGCATCGTGGTGTGCCTTGCACTGTTCAGCCACAAAGTTCACCTCATTCTACTATACTGCACCTACCTCAATGTATTTCCTTATGGAATGGGGTAAGTATAATGCCCAAAGACCTCAAAGCACACCATGACACTTGTCAGTGTCTACAGGGTAGGGTGAGGTGCAATGGCATGAACGTTATAGCTGACTACCCAAAGGCACACCCCAATGCCTGTCGGTCTATACAGGGTGGGCGTGGGGTTGGCATCACTTCAATACTTCACTGCTATTCCTATTATGCGTCTCCAACTCTGGCACTACCAATGGTAATGCCAGCGAGACAACATTCGGCATTGACAAATGCTTGTTTTATATAGGGTTTATACTGATCCGCAATCACTATATTCTGTGCCTTTAACTTAAATAGGTTCAAAAACCTTATAGATGCTAGCAATTTCTGTATATGAGCTAACCATTTAGATTTTTTACATCCCAGTGAGTCCCATTCTATTTTCTCTTCCAAGCATTTTGTTTTGCCCAGTGCTGATTTGAAAGATGATTCAGTTGAATCTAAAAATTAATAGTTCTAGATTCTGCCAGGGCTAATATATTCATGAAACCTATCTCTGCTCTAACAAAAGGGGCAGGTGTGGATTTTTGAAATCCAATGGCCTCTTTAAGAATTTGAATAGCTGTTTTTTCAAGGTTAGATAAATAATTATGTTTCCAAATTTCGATATTATATACTGCCTGTGCATTATATTTTGCCTCAGTTGTTCGAATAAGATGTAACAGGGAGTTCCCCCATATTTATAATTAAAAGCTTTAAGGGATAACCCATGTGAAGGTAGAAAGACCCTGATGTGAGGTAGGGAAACAGAATGGGCTACGAGAGGTTGGCATTAGAAGGGCCCTTTGGGATGACAAGACAGTGTAGGTACATGGCTTTGAATAGAACATGAAGGTAGGTAGCTCTCCCTTAGAATGAAACAGATAGGGAAAAAAACTACTTCCCAAAAGTCGCATTTTTAATGCTTTAATGTCCCCAGTTAGGAGGTGGAAGGATTCGGAAGTCAATGGACTTTAATGTCAGTCTCCATACAGAGTTTTGTGTCTTAAATATTCATCTAGGCACTGAACAGCTACATGGTCCACCTCTGTATCAAACTTGTTGGCAAAGAGATGATGTTGCTGCAGCATCCAGTGGAGATCTCCAGCACCATATATGCAGATAGATTTACTGTGGGTACCTGTACACGGTGGATAGAGTTTGCCTTTAAGGATATCTCCCTCTAGATAACCCCACTTCACTAGTCTCGCTTTTGCGTTCATGTCAGTGACATCAAAGACAGGACTAAAAGGGATGAAGCCTGGAGCTGCATTAATTCTCTGCAGGGTGGCCCACAAGAGTTCATCAGGGCTGTAAGTATCTTTTGCCCACTCAATGATAAGCCTTGCATCTTGGTCTCTAAAGACAAACTCCACAAACTGTCTGCTCACAATGATATAGGCATTTCCCACAAGTGGAGAGGGTAGCACTGGCATTGGAGCTTTGGTTAAATTAGTCATAACAACATGGTTACCTTGAATCACAAAATGGAATTTCCACCTCCTTTGTTTTAAGGTGGTAGACTGTGTGGTCTCCATGTTGTTCCTCCCTTTCAGAGCCCTCAACTGTTCTGTTATCTCTAGGTTGGTCTTGATGGGAAAGTCCATGCCACAAAGGTTGATGAAGTACTTCCATGTCAGATGTCTCCTAAGAAGCTCCTCCATGCAGTTGAGGTCAGCCTGGACCCTGGACCATGAAGCATAGGTGATATTCTCTAGTCGACTGGCAACAAAGACGTTGGGAAAACAGGAAGCAATCCCCTGTATGGCTGCCTTGAAGCTGCTATCAGATTTACCATCAACATGGATACAGTAGATGTTTTGTGTCACATAAATACTCCTGAGCAGTCTTTCAAACATATCAATTCTTTGATGGATAACTATGGAATAGGCAATGGGAAAGCCTTCTTCCTCCTCACTAAGGGGAAATGTAATGTACTTTCTTGTCTTCAGAAAGTTTGCACAGTTCTTTGTTATGTTTCTAAAAAATGAATTATTAGGTTTGACAAATTTCAATTTTTTGTACTGCTGGGCTTTCTGGATCTCTTCTGTATCCCCCTGTATTACAGCTGTGCAGTTTATTTGACCATGAAGAAACTCTGTAAGTTCCAGTTCTGAATATCTCAGGGTATCATGCTTCTGTTTTTCTTCATCAGTTTCCTCCTGTTGATGAGGGTCCTGGCTCCTGAAAACATGGATCCAAAACTGTAGAACAGCAGCAGCAACACAGCATGACATAAATAATTGGAAAACTCTGGTCAGATGCCTGGGATACCTACACCTCTTCCTGTGGAAATCTGAAAGACATGGGTTGACAGAAATCAGATTACATGTTTAAGTACAAAAATGCATTTACCTTTAATGTGCAGTAATGTATTGGATTCCGGCCGTAATATTACCTGGTGATCAACAGCTGAAGTCCTGTCCTCCCTCCCCCAGGTCTATCCCTTTGACATTGCACCCTTTCTGCCTGGTTGCGATGCTAACTCTGACACCCCAATTAACAGCAGTATGACTGTGGTACCACTGTGTATTTCCCCAAAGCACTGCATTCCTCTAGTTAGATCTATATATACATTTTAAGATATTTCCACTATCAACATGTACCTAGTTGAACCCTACAGGATACTCCAACCTGCTTGCTGCATCTGGCTATACCCTCAGGCATACTGCCATGTACTAGTTATGCCTGTATAATATACAATGTAAGCTATATTGCCACCCTCTAGTTACATCTGGTTATACCCTTTAAGGTACTCCTACACTCTAGTAATATCATTCAATATCCCTGGAGATAACCCTTGTCTTGCAGTTATACCAGTTTAGGCCCCTTGAAATACAGTACTCTCATCCTATAGTACCTCCAGTTAAGGCCCTCTGAAACATGATAATCTTGTAGTAATACCAGTTTAGGCCTTCTGAGATACTCACATTCTGTATTAGTACCAGTTTAGACCTTCTGAGATACTGTCATTCTCTCGTTGAACCAATTTAGGCCTCGGATATACTCTCATCCTGTAGTGATACCGGTTTAGGCCTTCTAAGATACTCTCATCCTGTAGTACTACCAGTTTAGGGGCTCTGAGATTCTTGTATCCTTTATTAATAGCACTTTAGGACCTCTGAGCCATCCATGGTAGCAAGACCACCTTGTGCCCTCTGAGGTACTCTCTTCCTGTAGTACTACCTCTTTAGACCCTCTGAGATAATCTCATCCTATAGTAATAATACCAGTTTAGGCCCTCTGAGATACTCTCATCCTGTACACTTTAAGGCCTTCTAAGATACTCTCATCCTGTAGTAATACCGGTTTAGGCCCTGAGATACTCACATCTTGTTGTAATACCAGTTCAGGCCCTCTGAGACACTCTCATCCTGTATTAATACCAGTTTAGACCCTCTGATATACTCTCATCCTGTATTAATACCAGTTTAGACCCTCTGAAATACTCTCATCCTGCAGTAATACCAGTTGAGACCCTCTGAGATACCCTCAACCTATATTAATACCAGCTTAGACCCTCTGATATACTCTCATCCTGTATTAATACCAGTTTAGGCCCACTGAGATACTCTCATCCTAAAGCAATACCAGTTTAGGCCCTCCGAGATACTCTGATCCTGTATTAATACCAATTTAGGCCGTTTGAAATACTCTAACCCTGCAGTAATACCAATTTAGACCTTCTGAGACACACTAATTCTGTATTAATACCAGTTTAGGCCCCCTGAGATGCTCTCATCCTGCAGTAATACTAGTTTAGGCCCTCCGAGATGCTCTCATGCTGCAGTAATACCAGTTTAGGCCCTCTTAGATACTCTCATCCTGCAGTAGTACCAGTTTAGGCCCTCTGAGATACTCTTATCCTGCAGTAGTGCCAGTTTAGGCCCTCTGAGATACTCATATCTTGTTGTAACACCAGTTTAGGCTCTCTGAGATACATGCTTATATTAACACCGAGCTTGAATTTATTACAGTGGCTCAGTATTTCTGTATTATATTTGCTTCAGTGATTAGAAAACTCCATTTAAATAAAACATACTGTAAGGAATCTATTCACAGACCTTTCAAATTTGGAATGTGTGTGTGTGTGTGTGGGGAGGGAGCAACTAAATTTATTTATTTAATGTATTTTAGTCTTTGGTAACTAGGTAAGACACATTAGGCACAAGTGGCTGTTTTCAGGGGTGAACTGGGAGGGTTAAGTGACTTGCTTAGAGTCACACAGTATGAAAGTGGAGGATGTGGGAATCAAACACATGTTGCTGGATGTACCAAGCTCATTCACAGCTCATTACTCTAACCTCTAGGTTATACTGCTAGCCCAAGCTGAGCAGGCATTTCCAAGTGCTATTTCCAGGTGGGTCAATCCGAGACTTTGTAGACTTTATGTTTGCTTTGTCCATGAGTATTTTATGCGTTTTGAAGGCCTTGCTGAAGTCTATAACATCAACCACTCACCACTAATCCACCTTCCTAGATTCCTCCTAAATGAATGCAATCAGGTTCATTTGTTAGGAACAACCTTTAGTGAAGTACTTGTTTTGCCATGTGTGTGTATATGTGAAGCGGAGCATAAGCATGCACATGTGGACAGTGTACTTGTATGTATCAGTATGAAGTTTGGGTGTCTGGTAACTCATGTGCATGTAATTATATGGTGGGAGAGTGTTCTTGTGTATATATGTTAATGATGAAGGGAGTGTTTGTAAGTGAACATATATGGTTTTATTTATTTTACAGATTTGTAACCCCCCGTGCGGAAAGTAGATTATTCCATTCTGTGTTCCACAAATATGCACACAACACTCCTGTGTGGTTGTTACAAGTAAATATTTGTGTTGCCAATGTGTTGTGCATCTGAGAAAGAGTAATGTGCTCAGGGACAGCCCATGTTTCAGTTGTCTCAGTGGGCAACTGGTTAGCACAATCGGAACAGTATTCTAGGTGGCCTGGGGTCTGGTCACAGCTGAAGCACTTACTTCTTTCTCGCCTCTCTATGTGTTACATAAATATGCACACCACACTTCTGTGTGATTGTTACAAGTAAATATTTGTGTTGCCATTGGGTTGTGCATTTGAGAAAGAGTAATGTGCTCAGGGACAGCCCAGGTTCCAGTTATCTCAGTGGTGCAGCTGGTTAGCGCAATCGGAATGGTATTCCGGGTGGCCTGGTTTCAAGTCCCAGCTGGGACACTTACTTCCTTCTCACCTCTGTTTGTATGTGTTCCATAAATATGCACATCGCACTCCTGTGTGATTGTTACTAGTAAATATTTGTGTTGAAATTGGGTTGTGCATTTGAGAAAGAGTAATGTGCTCGGGGACAGCCCATATTCCAGTTGTCTCAGTGGCACAACTGGTTAGCGCCATTGGAATGGTATCCTGGGTGACCTGAGTTCAAATCCCAGCTGAGGCACTTACTTCTTTCTCACTTCTATTTGTATATGTTCCATAAATATGACCACCACACTCCTGTGTGATTGCTATAAGTAAATATTTGTGTTGCCATTGGGTTGTGCATTTGAGAAAGAGTAATGTGCTCGGGGACAGCCTATGTTCCAGTTGTCTCAGTGGGCAGCTGGTTAGTGCAATCAGAACAGTATTCTGGGTGGCCTGGGGTCACGTCACAGCTGAGGCACTTACTTCTTTCTCACCTCTCTATGTGTTCCATAAATATGCACACCATACTTCTGTGTGATTGTTACAAGTAAATATTTGTGTTGCCATTGGGTTGTGCATTTGAGAAAGAGTAATGTGCTCAGGGACAGCCCAGGTTCCAGTTGTCTCAGTGGTGCAGCTGGTTAGCTCAATCGGAATGGTATTCCGGGTGGCCTGGTTTCAAGTCCCAGGTGAGACACTTACTTCTTTCTCACTTGTTTGTATGTGTTCCATAAATATACATATCACACTCCTGTGTGATTGTTATATGTTAATGGTGAAGGGAGTGTTTGTAAGTAAACATACATGGTTTTATTTATTTTACAGATTTGTAGCCCCCCCGTGTGGAAGATAGATTATTCCATTGTTGTTCCAAGCCCCCAGGACTCCTGGCATGCAGCGGTGGATCTGAATGTTGTTGGGGTTCATAAGCAATGGGATATTTGGGTAAATGCGCAAGCCACAGAATCTCAACTGCCAGAGACCCAGAGCCAGTGCACAGATCCCAAATGGGATTTCAGAAATCAAAGTTTCATATCTCTCCATTCCTCCACTTCTAGTGGAATCTATCACCTGGATGTAATTTGTGGTTAGAAGATGTACAAAATTATATACCAGACTCACAGAGGCAGCAAACGGAAACAGTCACCATCAACTGATTATTTAAATTCATAAAATAGCCGAAAGGCTTGCAAAAAAATATTTTTAATAAAATCCACCTAGAAATGGAGCCAGAGATTGTTTTAGCACAGTTCAAACTCAATGCCATATTTTAAATTAACAAAAGCAGTCAGCTATGACAGTTCCTCTGATCACACCCTGATACCACCTCAGCCCCCTACCCCAAACATGATTCATGCCACCACCGGAGTAGGAGAAACCTTTGCAGGCTCACCAAAAGCAATGTACATAGCCCTGTTCCATATGAGCTACTGGCAGCTGGCACGCTTTCAATGACCTGTGGCTCCTTG
The DNA here is from genome assembly GCA_016271365.2 of Neoceratodus forsteri. Lineage (NCBI taxonomy): Eukaryota > Metazoa > Chordata > Ceratodontiformes > Ceratodontidae > Neoceratodus > Neoceratodus forsteri. The sequence goes on along the minus strand of JADMNL010000031.1, from coordinate 67,746,817 downwards.
TCCCGTCACCCACACCATTACTAAACCAGTTCCTCATGGCAAACTAACTCATAGAAGATTGGCAGTATAACGCATTACAATAACGCAAAGAAAAAAAGCATCCTCATCTTACTCCGTTTATCAATCAATATATACCCAAATCTTGGCCCCACTGGTGTACCTAATGTTAAGGGCGGTACATTAAGACAGCTAAAGCTAGCCTCCATTAATACTGGTAGTATTCTACCCAAACTACATCAATTCCAGGCTTGGGTCTCACAGCACAAGCCAGATATCATCAAGCTAATGGAAACATGGCTATCCCCCCAAAATCCCGACGCTGCCATTACACTTGATGGTTATACTACAGTATGTTCAGGCAAGATGGACTAAGGAAACGGGGAGGCGGATGCCTAATATACCTAAACAGGTTCATCAAAGGACAAGTGCTCCACCACCGTACAGCAGATAAGGAGGTACCACTCCTATCACTAAACCTACTTTCAGGTAATCTAACTGAAACATTAGTGCTAACCTCAGTGCATATACCTCCAGACAAGCAAGCAATTGGTTTAAACATTTTCACTGAACACTTCAAGAAAATCAACTGAGACTGGGAAAAAGTTGCGGATGGAGACTTTAATATTAACTGGCTAGCACAGGACACAAATCATCAGAAAGACTTGATTTCCACTCTTTACCTTACTCAAATGGTGACACAGGCCACAAGATTTAATTACCGGACAGGTACCAGCTCACTTATTGACTGGGTTTTATCCAGCCACCCAGAGTGGATCACGGATGTCTCTGTCATCCCTGACACACTCAGTGACCACTCCCCCGTGATGTGCATCTTGTCCAACAAGACTAAGAAACAACCTCCACAATTAGTGAAGAACAGAACTGTACGAAAGGGACTCTTAGAGTCCTTCAAGCACTGCATCAGGCAGATTAATTGATCACCACCAGATACTGTAGAGGATGTTGACCAGGCCCTGGATTTTTTTATAGCAACCTTCACCAATGCATGCAACATTTTCAACCCATTCAAACCTGTAAATATAAGGGAACAAGCAGTTGGATCACGGGCCCACTCCTCAAGCTTATGAAAGCTAGAGATAACCTCTGGAACTGGGCAAAAGCTTCTGGAGAACCCTGCAACTATGTAAAATACAGAAGAGTGAGAAACAAATGTACTGAAGAGATTAGGTTGGCTAAAGCTACACATTATAAGGAGCAACTAGAAAAATCCTGGGGCACTGGCAAACTTTTCTGGGATAACCCAAAACCCCTAATCGGTAAAGAAGTCAAAGCACCCCCTGATATGATCATATCTGAAAATACCACAACTCAGTGCCCTAAAGAGATAGCAGAACATTTTAATGTGGCATTCACTGACCTGAGCTCTGTTCTACCACCTGAATATCTAACCACCTAGGAGTCTGAAGCCCAGCTGAAATATGCCGGCTCTACTAAGCCTAACCGCAACTCACCTCAATTCTACTTTATGCAAGTCAGTGTCAGAGGCTAAGAAATATATAAAGAGGGTCTTTGGCAAAACTAGGGTTGCAGGGGATACCACTGACATGAAAATCATAGCCCTCACCCTAGAAAAGATTGACAATCCTGTAACAAAGATCTTTAACTTGTCACTCAGGACAGCTCAATTTTCAAACAAATGGAAAATTGCACTAGTCACCCCAGTTCATAAGAGTGGTGATAGGACTAATTACTCAAATTATTGACCCATTTCAATATTGCCCCCAATCTCCAAAGCATTGGAGCGCATTGTTTCGGACCAATTTAACAGACTGCCTTAACAAATATAACATACAGTGTCAGGAACAACACAGCTTCAGGAAAGTACACAGCACCACGTCTGCACTACCAGCTGTTTATATGAGTCCCTGGACAAAGGTAACCTAGTGGGGGTCTATCGTCATAGACCTCACTAAGGCTTTCAACACTGTAAGCCATCAAATTCTCATAGCCAAACTACTGGCCCTGGGGTTCTCCCCAGAAATGGTGACATGGTTTCAAAGCTACCTCTCACAAAGAACTCAATGTGTAAAAATAAACGGGGCAATGCCTGACCCAAGAACGGTTTCCCTCGGAGTCCCTCAAGGGTCAATCCTCGGCCCCTTACAATTTAGCTTTTTTTAAAACTTCCTGCCCCAGGCCTGTCCTACTAACATGCTACTGTATGCCGAAGAAGCAGTAATCTTTACTAGAAGCAAACAACTTAGCCAACTGAATAAGGAACTCCCAAGACAGCTTCTAAATGTTAGAACACTGGTTCCAACAAAATAAGCTACTGCTAAACCATAAAAAAAGCATGCTGTTCTCTGCTCCCACGCCAAAAAAAGAAGGCAAGCCCACTGTTAATATACAGTCGTGACGGTGTGCAACTTGAACAAGTAAGCTCATTTAAGGATCTTGGAGTGTACCTAAATGAAACCCTCTCCTTCATGCCTCACATAGACCATGTTGTCAAATCAGTCAACGTTAAGCTACAGTAGGTGTACTTTATAGGCACAGGAACTTTATGACACCCAATGCCTTGCGGATAGCCACCAGTAGTTCATCACTGTCCTCAATTGACGATGGACTGGTTATTTACAGCACTACACAGACACAGCTCTAAAAAGGATTAATCTGCTGCTCAACAAGACTTGCAGGCTCACCCTTGGAACAGACAAACTAACCCATACATGTACCCTATACTCTCAAACCGACTGGCTCGCCCGACACAGCAGGATCAGGTATCAAACATGTCTGCTGGCAAAAAAAGCCGAATTAATCCTAACCCCCCCCCCGGAAGAAACTTTTCCAACTGACTAAAATCACTGAACATACCAGAAGTAGAACTAGATATGCCCTCCAGGTCCCCTTTAGACAGACCACCCTATCACAAAGGTCCCTAGCTTATAGGCACTTGCATACTGTGTGACCCTAAGCAAGTCACTTAACTTCCCTGTGCTCCCAGGTTGCACCTGTAAACAAGCTTTCGGCTTAGTGTGCCAATCCTGGTTAAACAATTGGAGCCCTAAATGGTTAAATGAACACCCTGACACCCTTCATGAGTTCAATAAAATTGCCCCTTTAAAAGAGGCACTCTGGAACCACCTAGCCCAGTCTGGTGGATGTGACTGCTATACCCAATCTCCCCCTCTCAGACAGGCAGCACATCCTCCCTCCAACCCTCGATTACCTCACCTAAGTTTCTCTTCCAACCTACAGCACTTAAAGCATGACAACACTATGTTGGCTGCTTATTTGCTCCTTTATGTTCTATTATACCTGCACCTCTTTGTTCTATGTACTACCCACAATTGTCTGTACAACTTTGTTTGATTCACTGAGGAACTGCTGTACTTGTGTAACTCTAAAGTGTCTCTGCACCTTGATTTTTGATGTAGAACCTTTGTAAATTAGCTCTCTAGCTTAATGGTTATACAATCTGAATCTGCAATAAATAAAAAAAATAATTGTTTCATACTGCAAAGCAATCTGGAATATGCACAGAAATTTAAAGCGCTCCTATGTTCATTGTGCTTGATATCAGTTCCCTTTGTTAAGGTCTCTCAACATAATTGCACTAATATAAACACATTTGTTCTTCTGCAAATCAACTTGAACTCTGCATAAGGATTTAAACTGCTCCTGTGTGACTTGTGCTGAATATGAATTCACTTGGAATGAATGGGGTTCATAAGCAATGTGATATTTGGGTAAATGCCCCTAACTCCATGGAAGCTGCCATTTTGTGAGCCTCTGACCCCTAGAACAGTCAATCTAAGGATTCCAGGTATAGCTGCCCAAGGGGTCTCTGGGTGGAGGAGGAGGAGGAGGAGGAGGAGGGACAGTGTATTGTAGTGCCTTTTCTGCACCTATGGGATCTCGTAGTAAATGAATGATAGTTTATGGACCAATGGGGGCTATCAGTGAACTGCTGATATATAACTCTTTCAAGTACTTCAGTACAACTCTTGATCCTCCTCTAGATTTCACATTTCATGTATCCAATACCTGGAAATCAGTGAATATCAAGCTTCCTTGGCCTGTAGAACCAAATACGCTCTTACAGCTTCCACCCGTATTACCATTGCTGACACTCCACTTACCACTCTGCTTTTGCACAAAGTCTACACAAAAAAATTCCCCAAATCTTCTTGCTTCCCAGTGCCCACATTGCTCAACATTTTGTAGATACAGCTGTTTACAGGACTGTTTTTGCTGCTTTCATCATTTTGCTCTCCCTTTCTTGCCTGCAATTATTTATATCACAAATAAAAAACATTGCCTGCTTTTATTGCAATTGCTTTATACAGAAGAGAGTCCTGAAGGGACTCACAAATCTGAAAGTAGACAAAGGGGCCAGATGGGGTCCACCCAAGGGTACTGAGGGAGCTCACAGAGGTACTGGCAATACCTCCGACTGCCACCTGTTATGTTCTGTCGGATGCCACATGCTCCAGGGCTAGACCCTGCTGAAGATGTAGTGATCAGTGGAGCCCAAAACCACACATGGGTCAACACAGCCCCCTTCAAGACCCAGTAGGGCTTTCTCTTCATGGCGCCAGTATAATAGATGGTGGTGACTCCAGGATTTTGTGCACTTGTGTTTCCCTGGTTAGTCTTCTAGGCCCACTGATGAAGCTTCAAGTAGAACAAAGTGCTGGGGCCCTGGCCCTGTCCATATCTTATGTCGGAGGTGTTTGCACTTTGCAAAATAAACTATTGCATTTTTTGCATTTCAATAAGCCTCTGACTGCCTTCGTTCCAGTAATTTTTGGTTGTTAGCCCTCGAATAACCTGAGTAAATGCCCAGAGGACTAGCCGCTCTTCTGTGAAAGGTCATGGTGGCCAGAAGACGAAACTATCCTGAAGTAAAGCGAATGCCGTGACAGAGTTACTATTCGGAACAAGCATTTGTCAATGCCAAATGTTTGCTTGCTGGTATTAGCATCGGAAATGCAGGAGTTAGACAGATGCAGAGTAGGAATGGCAGTGAAGTACTGAACTTCACGCCAACCCCACCTCCACCCTGCAGAGATGGACAGGCTTTGGGGCATGCGTTTGGGTTGTCACCCATAACGTTCATGCCATTTCACCTCACCCTATCCTGCAGACACTGACAAGTGTTGAGGTGTGCTTGGGGTGTTCGGCTTTACAGTCACCCCACTCCATAAGTAGATACACTGAAATGGATGCAATATAGAATGGGGTGAACTGTGGGGCTCAAGAGTCCAAGGCACAGCTCGATGCCTGCCAGTGGGTGCAGGGTGGGGGGTGGGGTTGGAAAGGCATGAGTATTATAGTCGGCAATCCAAAGGCACACCCCTGATGCCTCTCAGTCTGTACAGGGTGGGACGTTATGGTTAGAAACCGTAATGCCCCGGGCATGTGTTGGTATTTGCACTACAAATTTTCAACATGGCTATTTTGTGGCCCCCACCTCATGAAAGCATTTGAGACCTCTTCTCATGAACAGTGGCACTGTGATTTTGTCAATGTGTCCCAAAATGTGAGTGTCCACAGTGACTGTACCATTGTGCGCCAGATGTATGAAAACACAGATCGGGCAGGATTTGAAGAATAACAGCTGTACCATTCATAGGGAGGTATGAAGAGATGGCAATGTTGAAAATCTGAAGTGAAAGTATTAAAAATGCTCAAACTTCTGAGCGTACGTGGAAACTGTGCAAGGCATGCACGTAACACAGTCATTTAGTGGAATTATTTCACCAAATTTCCAACATAGGCATTTTGTGATCTCTGCTCATGAACACTGTCACTATGATTTTCTTAATCTGTCCTGAACATTGATTTCCCACAGCAACCGCGGTATTCTGTGCCAGATGTGTAAACGCGTATTTTGGGCAGGATGTGAAAAATGACAGCTGTACTGCTCATATGAGGTCTGGAAAATGCCAATTTTAAAAATCTGGAGTGAAAATACTACAAATTTGTGAAGTTACGAGGGTGCGGAAACTGCATCACACACACACTTGTAACACAGTCATTTTATGGACATTTGTCACCAAATTTTCAACATAGGCATTTAGGACCTCTGCTCATGAACAGAGTCACTGTGATTTTACATACGAACATACATACAAACATATGAACATATGAATCTGCAAGCAGAACACACCAATCGGTCTATGTAAGTCTGTGCGAGTGTGCAGCTAGCACCCTAGATTGCAACTGCCCAAGCCTCCTCCCCCTCAGATCCCCCCCTGCTTGTCCCAGTCCCTGCCCCTGACTCTTCCTCTTGCTTTATCCCACTCCTTCTTAAAGCTATTGACTGTCCTACATGTTACCACCCCCCTCTGGCAGCGCATTCCAACTAGACACTACCCTCTCAGAGAAGTAATGCCTCCTCATTTCCTTCCCGAAATGTCCCTCTTTCAACCTTAGTCCATGCCCCCTCATCTCTCTTCCATTCCTCAGTTTAAACACCCCCTCGGTGCCAGGTTTATTTACCCCCTCAGGTATTTAAATGCTTCAATCATATCCCCCCATCCCTCCTCTCCTCCAGTGTGTACATGTTCAGCTCCTTCAGCCTAACTTCATATTCCTTTCCTTCCATCCCCCTTAACCTTTTTGTTACCCTCCTTTGCACCTCCTCCAGTAATTTTATATCTCTCCTCAGGTATGGCTTGTAGTATTGCACATAGTACTCTAGATGCGGTCTGACCAAAGATCTGTAGAGAGGTAGGATTGCATCCCTGTGTCTGGATGAGAACCCCCTTGCGATGCACCCCAGCATCCTGTTTGCCTTCGCTGCTGCTCTCATGCAATGGGCAGAGTTGTTCATGCTCCCAGTTACCAACACCTCTAGGTCCTTCTCCTCCTCTCTGATCCTCAACCAATAGTCCCTCTTCTGGTTCTTAGCCCTGAAGTGCATCACCTTACACTTCTTTGCATTGAATCCTAGCTGCCACTGCACTGACCATGTCTCTAGTTTGGTTAGGTCTCCCTGCAGTTTTTCTCATCCGTCCTCTCTGCCCACCACCACCCCCAATTTGGTATAATGTGCGAACAGACTAATCCTGCTCCACACTCAGTGTGCTGTATCGGAGATAAAGAGCCCAAATAGAACCGGGCCCAGCACTGATCCCTGCGGCACCCCGCTTGTCACTGCTCTGGGTGCTGAAAGCTCCCCCACCACCACCACCCTCTGTACCCTCCCCTGTAACCAGTTCTCTCTCCCATTAGACAGATTTTTTCCCACCCCCACTGCCGTCAGCTTCCCCCGCAGTCTCCCATGAGGCACTGTATCAAACACCTTACTGAAGTCCAAGTACAGGACATGTACCGCATGGCCCCTGTCCAACTCCCTTGTCACCCAGTCACAATACTCTATTAGGTTGGTTTGGCAAGACCTCCCTGAGATGAAGCCGTGTTGCCGCCCATCTTGGAGGCCATTACTGTCTAGGAATGCCACCAGCCTCTCCTTCAGTATCACCTCCATAAGCTTACCCATTATTGACGTGAGACTTACCGGCCGACAATTTCCTGGATCCTCCCTAGGCCCACTCTTGTGTATGGGCACCACATGGGCCACCCTCCAGTCCTGGGGCACACATCCTGTTTCCAGGGAGTTGTTGAACAGATCTGCCAGTGGCTCAGCCAACAGCTCCGCTATCTCCCTCAGCACCCTGGGGTGGATAGCATCGGGGCTTGGTGCCTTGTCCACCCTTAATGCTCTTAGCCCCTCTAGCACCCTACTTCCTGTGATCACTTTGTCTGTCACCTCCTCTCCCCCTTTCCCACCCCCCAGCCCATTCTGGTAGTGGGCCGTCCCTCTCCTTAGTGAAAATGGAGCAGAAGAACACATTTAGAATTTCAACTTGCTCCTCCGCCTTTTCCACCCAATCCTCTTCCCACTTTATCCTCACAATATGTTCCTTGCATTCCTCTTTTCCCTGACATACCTAAAAAAATCCTTTTCCCCTCCCTTTATGCCCTGTGTGGAACTTAATTGCCTGGAGGACATAGCTTTTTTCACCCTCCTGGCAACCTCCCTTGACTAACTCCCGAAAGCCTCCTTATCCTCTCCCTTCCCTGTTCTCCTGTACTTCCGGTATGCAGCAGTCTTTCCCTCACCTCTGCAGCGCACTTGTTTCAGACAGCATAGTTTCTTGCCTCTGCTCTTCTTACTCCTGGCCCTGGTGCAGGCTACTGTGGCCTCTGTTAGCCCAGTCTTTATGACTCCCCACTTTTGTTCTGCATCCATCCCCAGCCTTATATCCTGGAGTCTCCCTTGCAGTATTGCTCCCATCCCCCAAAGTCCACCCTAATAAAGTCCGCCACCTTAGTGGCGTGCCTTCTGTCTCCCTGTCCAGCGCGACAAAGAGCCACACTGTTTGGTGGTCACTACCTGCTAGTGGGTCCTCCACCCTTACCTCCCTCACTGCCTCCCCATTTGCCAGTACTAGGTCCAGAGTGCTACCAAGCCTTGTAGGCCCACTTACCAAGTGCGTCAGAAGGCCGTCCTGGAATGCATCAACGAGCACCTGCTCCCTGGTACTGCTAGTGGCTGGGGTGCTCCAGTCAAGCTGTGGTAGGTTAAAATCCCCCACCATCACCACACTCCCCCTTCTACACACCCTCCTTATCTCCTCTGCTAACTCCCCATCCAGTTCCCCGGATTGCTCTGGTGGTCTGTACACCACTCCAGGCCTCAGATTTCTTCCCTTGGAGTCCAGGAGCTGCACCCAAAGCACCTCTGTCCTCTCCTCTTCTCTCTCATCCCTTATGAATTTAATCCCTTCCCGCACATACAGTGCAACCCCCCCATCCCCTCTTCCAACCCCCCGGTCCCTGCTGTATAACCTGTATTCCAGGACTGCCAAGCCCCAATCATGGTGCTCTGTGGCCCAAGTCTCTGTCACTGCAGCAGTGTTCACCTTCCCCTCTGAAAGGAGCGCCCGAAGCTCTGCAGTTTTGTTCCCCAGGCTTCTTGCATTGAGAGAGACCACTCTCCACCCATACCCCTCCTTTTCCTTACTCTTCTCCTCCTTGGCCTGTGTCCCTCCTCCCGGTAGTCTGCACCCTTTCTCCTCCTTATTCTTACTGGGTGGTGGTGTCTTCTGTATTACACTCAGACCACTCTGCCCGCCTCCTCCCAGGGTTACTATGCCTCTGCCTTTACCTATATCTAGGGGGATGAGCTCATTAGGCTCCCCTATCCAGACCTTTCTACTAACCTCAGTCTTTTGGCCACCCCCCCCACTAGCTTAAATCCACCTTAGCAGAAATATACCCCTAATCCTGCCTTTAATACTCCCCTCCCCTTCCTGCTCAAGTGTACCCCGTCCCCTGTGTACAAATCACTATCTCCCCAGACCCTACCCCAGTTAGTCACTGACCCATAATTTTTGATGTGGCACCAATCCCTCAGACGCTCATTGAACTTCTCAATCCTACCCTTTCTCCCCATGCTTGCACATCGTATCGGGAGTACCTCCAAGAATGCCACCGACTCTCCCACCCCCTCACACTGCCTGCCCAACTACTCGAACCTCTCCCTCACTACTTCCACAGTCTCCCCGGCCAAGTCATTTGTACCCACCTGCAACAGTAAATGAGGTTTCTTCCTCCCCCTTGCTGCACACTTGAATAGTGCCTGCCCTTCCCCTCCTGCAGTCAACCTGGGGATAGCTTCAACCCAAAGATGGCTGTGCCTTCCCCCTTCTGCCCTATCTCACCCCTTTCAGTATAGAATCCCCTAGGATGAGTACCCCCCCGTCCCTTAGCCCCTTTTTCTTCTAATGCCCCTTCCAACACCCCAGTGTTCAATCTTCCCTGCCCCTTACCCCCCCAGGTGCACCCTCTGTGACCTCTGTATCAGTACCCCCTACTTCCGCCTCATCCCTTTTCTCTGCCTTATTCCTCCCATCCCCCTTGAACCCCTTCCCAGCCTGACTACTTCCTACTGGGCTTCCCATGTTGACCTCCCCATCTCCCCTGCTGATTTACAACCCTCTCCTATCCCTGCTGTTGTTGATTTAGAGCCCCCATTCCCTTCCACCCCAATAGTGAGCCCCTCCCATCCTTCCCTTCCCGTAGCCTTCTCTCCTCCAGTCACCACCCCTCCTTCCTTACTAGCCCCTTCTACCTTTTGTCCTCGCTCTCTCTTCCCTAGCTGTTGCCATCCTCTCATGCCCTTGTCCTCCCCACCTTCAGTATGTTCCTGCTCCCCCCATAGCAGAGGCATGAATCTATTCTAGTCGATGCCCCTCCTACATCTCTTCCCTCTCGGTTCCCTCCTACTTGTTCCCCTCTGTGCCACCCTGGTTCCTCCCTACCCCCAGCCATCTGCTCTCTCACCTGGTACTCCCGTGGTCTCTTCCTTCTTCCCCTAACAGGGAGCCCCCCGCCTCGGCACCCCTCCCTTCTCTTCTCTTTTCTAGTGCCTCTGATATCAGGGGTTGGTTTCAGCCTCAGTTGTTCTTCCCCATCCCCCCTTGCCATCTCCTATCCCCCAGCCAGGATGCCTACCATACTCATCTGCCCTGCCACTAAGACTCCTCCCTAACCTCCACAGTTCCTCCTTCAAATAGCCAGTCTACAGACCACCCCCCATCCCCATGCCCAGTCCAGGATCATGGCGTACCCATACCCTGTACACCCCACCACCCTTCCAAAGATGCCCGCCCTATTGACATGTGGCACCTGCCCCATTTTGGCCCCCATTTTAAATTACGGGCTTTTACTCCCAGGTTCTGTACCCTACTACAACTGTTAGGTCCCTATTTACTCAAATTCCTGTTACCCCCAACACTAGTCCCCCTACTGGCCCCTTGCCGACCGGGGTAATTCAGTCTCAAATCTCATCTGTTAGATACAGTGCTCCCTCGCTATAACGAACAGATTGGGAGCCATAATGTGAGTTCTTTATAGCTCTGTTCGTTATATCGAGGGATGCCGAAATGGATGTCTGAACAATATTATACAGTACAGTACTACCATCTACTATAAACCAGTACTACCAGTGTTACCATCTACAGTATCAAGAATACAAACAGCAAGTATTGTTTTCCTGTTTACCTCATGACTGACTGAGAAGCAGCAAGATTCAGTAGAATTAAACCGCATTTGTTGTGTTTTTCATTTGTTGTCAAACACGCTGCGACTCCTCCCATCCAAAACAAGCTGCGACTCCTCCCGTCCACTTACCCATCTGTTTCCCTGACAGCACACTACAAGGTACAGTAGTGTGAGACAGTTCTCCTTAAGTTAAAGCATAAGTTTTCAGTACAGTACAAGGGAGATTACAAAAGGCATTACTGATTGTCCGGCAGCTTATCGGGTCATCTCTTGCTATCTCTCGGTGTCTTCACTTCCCTTGTCTATCTCTCCTCAGTCCCCCTCCTAGAACAACTGTGTTGCTTTTTGTTTGATTGTGCAATAAAGGGGAGGCTTCAATTCACGGGGATTTGTGTTTGATTTTATGCATTTAGCCAGAAAACACTAGCAGCAAGTGAGAGAGAGAGAGAGAGAGCGAGAGAGAAAACTCTCTGTACTACACGGCTCTCCTCGCTCTCTAAAGGGCAAATATACAACTGGGCTCCAAAGGACTAGCCGTGCCAGGCAGGTACAGTAAATACTTTAAACAAACCAACTAAAAAACATGTAACCCCCAGGTGGTGCTACCCCAAGGGCTACTACCCCTGCCTGCTGGACTACCAATAGGTTGAGGGGCCAAGGTTCTATGGCAGGTGCCTCCACCCAGAGGTCAGGGTTTGTACTGGTTGGTCGAGTTTGGTCACAGTCCTCTGGGACACTGAGACCCCCTTCTAATCCCTCTAAGGACCCACACAATACACAGGAATTACAGTACTAATACCCCACATGTACAACCGGTTCAATCATAAGGTACTACTTACCCTCAAGACCGATTCTGAAGTTCGTCTCGGAGGACCCCTGTAAAATAAGGTTGATTAACATACACAAACCTATGCAATACCTGCTATATAGGTACTGACACTACAGACAGTTTAAAGTCAATAACATCAAATCTGGTTTATTTAAGGGGAGTGAAACACAGGAGGGGGAGATCAAGCTGATTGGCAGAATTAAATCACAGTACAGTGCACTCATACAGGGTCTTAAAAGTCACACTCTGGGTACCCAGGTTGGAGGGGCTAGCCAGGTCCATTGCCTGGGGTTGGCTGGCAGGTGCAGATGAATAGGGCCCTGTAGGAAAAAAGATATGCACAACACCCAACTGTAATCCGCAGCCGGATGGCACAGTCCTTGAGTAATGAAATAAAGCAAATCAGATGAAACACTGGTGATTGTTAACAGGTCGCAGGGGATGCCCTGATTTGTACTCACACTACCCCACACTGAGAACCTCATGCAGATGGCTGTTCTGGATCGCCAGACAAACAAGGCAGGGAGATTAGATTCTACTGGCCAGGCCCAACTGCTTGACTAGCAGACAGATTTAGCCCGATTACATTTAGTTCAGTTTTCAGCTTACACCGCACGGTGACAAGAGAACCGGAATAGCTATTCTTCACAAGCATTCAACACATTTATATGTAAAGAAAATTATTATACCAGGCAGCTGCTCCTAGGTCCCATTGCACTTACTACAAATACACGGGAGTTCAAACAGCAGCTTCAGTTCCTGACAGACCGAACGCGATTCAGCAATTTCTCCAGTCTTCTACAGGGTGAGCCTGGTTTCCACTTTTCAGCCTTCCTTCCTTTCAATCACCTGGGATTCAGTCCGATTCGAGCTTGCAATGGCAACAGACCGACTTCAGGCCTATCACGCGCTTCCGTGAATACTACCTCCAGCATGAAGCACAGAGTTCCTTCTCTCTCACGGTCACAACTGATCTGCCCTCCCAGTCACAGGGCATAGCCTTCTCTATGGGCGCCACCCGGTCCAGTTGGTGGACTCAGCTGTCAATCACTCCAAAGCTCTCTCAGTTGGTGCAAAAAGGTGCCAGGGTCCAAAACTTCACTTCCCAGAATTCCTAGCTAAACATTCCCATTGTAAGCCAGCTCCCAGAAAAGTCAGAATTCTGGTTGGTCCAAACAGTCTCCATTTTATAGCTCCCCCCTTATTCCATTGGCCCAGCACAGCAGTTTAGGTCCACAATGGAGGGGCAACACACACAGAGTCCCAGCTGTAACAAAAGCAGGTTAGACAAACTACAATATTACTAATGCCTTAAATGTTTACAGGGAAACAGATATATCTGTCAGAGGGGCTACCTTGGTGATTTCAGCGACCGCAAAATGAAGCGATTACCCCGCAGTTCAGGCGGGATTCGAACAGAGAAACACCAGCACCCCTGGAAAAGCATCAATTATGTCTGCAAGCAGACAGCTCTTAAAGAGACAGTAAGTGGAGGCTCTACCAGCACTCACAGTGCCTTTTTAACAGCTTAAACGCCGAAACATAAGAAACATAGAATTTGACGGCAGATAAGGACCGCTTGGCCCACCTAGTCTGCCCATTTCTCTACCTGATGGATAAGCTGCAGATTTTAGTTAATCAACCGCTTACTTCCTTCCCCCCACTAGAATTGCCTTATGCCTGTCCCATGCATTCTTGTGTAACCCCCCTGCAAATGGGGGTTCCCAAAAGACTTCCAGGAGCTTGCTTGAATGCTCCAAGCCTGAATGGTGTTTGGCATTTAAGCCATTTATCAGTGAGTGTTTTTAGAGCCTCTGGTACTGTCTCTTTAAGAGCTGTCTGCTTGCAGACATAATTAGTTTGTATGGGGACTGTGTGCTTCTCTGAGTACCACTTGAGCTGCTGCCAATTCACTTCATTTTGCAGTCACTAGGAGTGCAAAGGGAACCTATCTGAAAGATGTAACTGTTTGCCAGAAATTATTTAGAGTAATAATGAAATTACAGTTTGTCTAACCTGCTTTCTTTGCAGTCAGAACTGTGTCTGCTAGTTCCCATTCTAGTTTTGAACTGCTGAACTGGACCAATCAGTGTGGGGTAAGCTAGCTCTAAAATGATGCCTTGGACGAATCAGAACTTGGACTCATAATCTGAGCCAGCCACAAGAGGATTGTATGGGCAGTGACTCTGGGAGATGTAGTTTAGACTTCAGTGCCTTTTTGGACCAACAGCAGCAGTCTATTGTGAGTGACAGCCAATCCAGTCAAGAACTGGGAGGAACTCAAAGGAAGTGCCCGGTTCGTCAGTTGGAGTTCAGTTGAGCTTTGGCAGTGAAGAAGGAAGAGCCCTGTGCTTTTCAGTGTGCAGTTTTAGTCAAAAACGTGTGTAAGGCCCAGAGTTCCGGTCTGCAGCTTGTGTAACAGCTTGTTAGGACTGAATCCGTCCCTGTGAAAGAATCAAAGGATCTCTGAAGAGTAGAAACCAGGCTCACCCTGTAGAAGACTGGAAGAATTGCTGAAAATTGCACTCGGTCTGTCAGGAACTGAATCTGCTGTGTGTTCTCCGGTATTGTGCAGTAATTGCGATCGGGATACAGATGCAGCCTGCCTGGTATAGTACTTTCTTTTATATGGATGTGTGAGAGGTTTGTGTACCTCAAGTGAGCCCTGCTGACATTGAAGGACCCTATCTTATTTGGAGGTCGTGAGTACTAATTCAGGTTGCTCCTGTTGAATTGCCACATTAAATCCAAATGGAATTACTGTACTGCTGACTGTTTAATTCTCCTTTTCTCTGTGTGAAAGGCCCCTACCAGCTGCCACGGTTTGGACTAGCCACTAGGGCTTGGGTACCCAGGGACAGTAACTGATAGGGATAGGCCTGTGCACAGAGCCATAGGTAGATTATTAGAGTGATAAGCTAATTAACCTGATTTCCCCTGTCCTTGTTATACCCCTAAATAAATCAGAGCTGCTTGTTTCAGCAAAGTTATACTGCCTGAGGTATTTGTCTATGTTAAAGTACTGTACTGTGATTGTTGCACTGTATCTCATTTCACAGGAGGTCCCAGTGCGGAACCAGACCTGGGGTAAGTGTATACTGTGAAGGTAATTCTGATATATTGTGTGGGCCACTAGTGGGAAGAAAGGGGGTTGCAGTGTCCCAGAGGGCTGTGACCAAGTTAGTTTAACTGTGCAAACCCTGACCTCTGGGTGGAGGCACCCGCCATTGGATCCAGGCCCCTCAACCTGTTAGTGGCAAATCAGGCAGGGTAGTAGCCCTGGGATAGCGCCATCTAGGGGTTACATCTTGGAGGCTCACCGCTGGGATTGTGTGTCCTAGTGGCCATATTTACGAACCACTGTTAAGAAAAAATGGGTACCCGACAGAAGTGGCTGTGCACGCTGGTGGAGTGGTGTACTGGGAGGAGATCGACCCCAAAATGCTATGCTTATCCTGGACATCCCCTGGGTATCAATACGGACACTGTGCAGGGAGTACTTTCCAAGGTGGAAGGTTTACAAAACCCTGTGGTGGTGGGTCGGCATGCTAATCTGCTCACCCACACTTTCCTGGCCCTAGTAGAGTTTAAGGATCCATAGATAGCTCCAAAGTGCCACAGACCATTACCCCAGAGGGAGCCCTCACTGCTTGGAGAGTGATAACTAAGGACAGTAAAGACCCGGGGGGGAATCAGCCCCCACCACTATCTGAAACTTTTGAGGAGAAATTTGCTGAATGGTTGCTGGGAGAGGGGAAAACTGTGGAGGACTTGAAGAAACTATTCTTGCCACCTGGGGGTGTTCCTCCCCCAACACCCTCTCCTGCTCCAGTGCCCGTAATGGTGGCTGAACCAATGCAGACTCCTATTTCTGCACCTGCCATTAGTCACGACTCTTACGAAGGTTGAGGATCTTCTCTGGCACCCTCCCACCCCCAAGGGAGGATGACTGGGAGACCTGGATAGACTATGTTGCCCCAAGTGCTAGAATGGCAATGCTCGGAAGGTGAAAGCAAAGAGGTTGTGAGAGCCTCCGAGGTCCTGCCCTGGCTACCATCCGTGCTAAACGGGCCAGTAACCCTGAAGCGACTGCACAGGCCTATCTTGAGGCCTTGGAGAATGTGGTATGGGCCCAGATTCTGATGAGGACCTATGGTGGAGAGTAAGAGATGCACAACAGTACCAAGGGAGTTGTTGTCTGTGTATGTATCTCGGCTGGAAAATTGTTGCAAGAATGCCTCAGAAAGGTAGTTTGCCAGCGATTGAACTGGACCGAACCAGGCTGGACAGGATCTTAAGTCTGCCCCCTTCTCAGAACTGCTGTTGCTTCAGTTACACCTGGCAGATCGACTGGAATCCCACCCTCCTATGATGAGTTAATGAGAGAAATTCGAGAGTTGAGAAAGACGACCTCGGGAGGGACCTGCACCAATAGCTGCGGCTCGACCAGTGACTGAGGGTGACCCATCAAGTGAAGTTCAGGGGCAGAGGTTGGCAGTCAATGAGTGCTCTGACAAGGAAAAGATATGTCACAATGGGGCGAACTGTTGAGAGATCCGGGAATTCAAAACAGTCCCTTTATGAAGGCCACGCCTGCAAGTCACGGGCCTGACCTATATCCGACTGCATCTGCTATGGGGTGGGGTACCCACCCATGTATCTCCTGCTGATAACAGCTCGAACTCGATTCCTTGACCATGGAAGTGGAGAAACTGACGAGATGTCTCCAAATGCTTATCACGCCGCAGGACAGAGATGGCACCAAGGTTTCCAGTTAGTAATACCCCGCCCTGGCTCCCAGTGTGGCGCCTCGGCCAGCTCAAACTCCAGAAAGTATGTTTTGCTATAATTGTGGGAAAGATGGGCACATGAAAGGGAATGCCAGTCCCAAAAGACACTGACAAAGTTGCATATAGGCTACAAGGAGAGCTTGGAGAAGAAATCAGTGGTTAAGAGGTGCACGACATGATCCCAGTGAGGGCACCAAAAATGCTAATTCACGTCCTTTGTGGCAAGGTCAGTTGCCCAGGCCCCACTACCGCCTCTCCAGACTGGTCCAGAATAGTGGGTCCCTCCATGGAGACCACTGTAAAGGTGAACGGAGTGTCTACAAGAGCTATATTAGACAGTGGCTCCCAAGTGACAATTATGTTCCAAGATTGGTATCAGAAGCATTTGTCAGACGTACCCTTACAACCATTAGAAGGACTGCATGTATGGGGGTTAAGTGAGAAGGCCTACCCCTATTCCGGGTATATCCGAATTTGGCTGTCTTTCCCCACCTCCGTGGCTGGAGTGGCCGAACAAGTAGAGACCCTAGCCTTAGTGTGTCCCCCCACTGGACTGTATGATGGTGTCCTTTGTTGATTGGAACAAATGCTCATATGTTCGAAGGCTGGCACAGTTGTGTTATGAAAAACAGGGGTCAAAGACTAGTAGAGCTTTAAGAGTTCCGGCTTTAATTAAGAAGGCCTATGAGGCACAGAGATGCTGAAAAACAGAACCAGAGGAACCGTCGGAATTGTATGGAAGAAGGATCCTGAGTCTCTGATCCTGGCGCCAAATGCCCAGTGTACCTTACAGGGAGAGTCCGTATCAGAAAGGATGTTAAGAATAAAATATTAATGTTGGATGCACCAGGCGATGGAAAATTGCCAGAGGGACTGCTGGTCAAGCCTAGTATTTTGCCCTGCTAGAGCCCATGCTTATGCCAGAAGGGTAATGGTCCAAGTTCATAATGTGTCTGAAAGAGACATTCGAGTAAACAGAGGTTGCATCCTGGCTAATGTGCATTGTGCAGACACTGCAGTGCTACCCAGCAGCAAGAGTTCAAGGAAGAATGACAGAGTAACCTGACTTGTTTGATTTCGCGAAACCGCTGCCAGCTGAATGGAAAGTGAAGATCAGTGAGAAGCTTGCCCAGAGAGACCAGGTGTTTCTTTAAAGGAATGGGATGTAGGATGCGGCAAGGAGCTGAGCACAATATCCGGCTGCATGACGAAAGACCATTTCGCTGAGAGGTCTCGACGCCTGGCACCTGCTGACATAGATGATGTGAGACGGCATCTGCAAGAGATGTTAGCTGCTGGTGTAATACAAGAATCCAGAAGCCTTATGCTTCCCCATTGTGGTAGTGAGGAAAAAGAATGGAACAGTAAGGATGTGTGTGGATTATCGCACCTTAAACCGGCGGACTATCCCTGATCAGTACACACTGCCCCGCGATTCAGGATGCTTTGACTGCCTAAACGGGAGCAAGTGGTTCTCTGTGCTGGATCTCCGCAGTGGGTACTATCAGATCCCGATGGCCCCAGAGGACCGTGGAAAAGACAGCCTTTATCTGTCCGCTTGGCTTCTATGAATTCATGAGGATGCCTCAAGGATTTCAGGTGCCCCAGCCACTTTTCAACGATTGATGGAGCGTGCAGTGGGGGACATGAACTTACTAGAGTGCCTGGTATACCTAGATGATGTTATTGTGTTTGGCAGCTCACTGGAGGAACATGAGAGCAGATTATTTAAGGTATTGGACCGACTGGAGGACTTTTGGCCTTAAACTGTCCATTGATAAGTGTCAATTTTTCAAACATCAGTAAAGTATGTGGGAACATAGTATCCACCGAGGGAATAGAGACCGACCCAAGTAAAGTTGAGGCCTTGACACCTGGCCACAGCCCAAAAATCTAAAAGAACTGCAAAGATTCCTGGATTCTGTGGTTATTATCGGCGCTCATCAAGGACTATTCAAGAGTGATCCGCCTTTACTTAACCTTACTCAAGGGTATCCCCAACCCACAAAAATACCAAAAGTCAGCATCCCTCAAGACTGAAAGAGTGTATTTTCATCCGAGTGAAGTATTTGGGGCCCGCTGGACTCCTGATTGTGAGACTGCTTTCATGAGATCATATATCAACTTACCCATGCTCCAGTGCTGGCCTATGCCGATCCAAGAAAACCTTACGTCCTGCCACACTGATGCTAGCTTGCAAGGGTTGGGGCTGTGTTGTACCAAGAGCACGAGAATGGCCTGAGACCAGTGGCCTTTGCCAGTAGAAGCCTGACCCCATCCGAAAAGAACTATCCTGTACATAAGTTAGAGTTCCTAGCTTTGAAGTGGGCTATTGTTGACCAATTCCATGAGTACTTGTATGGGGCTAAAATACTAGTAAAACTGACAATAATCCTTTGACCTATGTGCAGACCTCAGCTAAGTTGGATGCCACTGGCCATAGGTGGCTTTCTGCATTATCTACATATGACTATGCTCGAATACCGAGCAGGTCTGAACCACATAGATGCTGATCTCTCTCCCGGAGGCCTGTTCCCAGAATGATTGGGTCCGACTGGCAGAACCTGACATTCGGCACTCTGCCGAAGTTTGACAGGGAGGAACAATGTCCATGGACGCAGTGGACTGCATGGTGGATTGCTTGGGAGCCTCTGAGAATTGCATACCTGCTGCTTATTGCCACTTTTCTGCAATAGACATTGGTGCACTGCCTCAGCTGGACAATGACAGTATTCAGCGGCTCAATCCCACGATCCCATGATCAAAGCAGCTTTAGAAGCCCTCATGCAGGAAAAGATGTGTCCAAATTACGCCCACTGATTTGAGAACTGCACTGTTATACAAAGAAGGTCCTAAGTTGAAACTGATCAATAAACTGTTATACAGAGAAACAGTAGACAGAGGGGACAAGTAGACAAACAACAACTAGTGCTGCCCACTGCCTTTCGAGACTCAGTACTGAGGTCCTTGCACAACCACATGGGGCACCTTGGTATAGACAGAACACTTGACTTGGTGAGATCCAGATTCTATTGGCCTAAGATGGGGGCTGATGTGGAGCAACACATTGAACTTGTAGTCGCTGCTTACAGAGGAAAGCTTGCCCCAGAGGGCTGCCCCCTGTTAACATCACCACCAGTGCACCCATGGAGCTGGTCTGTATTGATTTTCTAAGTTTGGAGTCAGATCAAAGAAATATCAGTAATGTGCTGGTGGTCACTGACCATTTCACGAGATATGCCCAAGCTTTCCCACCAAAGACCAGAAAGCATCCACTGTGGCCAAAGTACTTGTAAAAACTTTTTGTTCACTATGGGGCTCCACAAAGAATCCATTCTGATCAAGGGAGAGACTTTGAGAGTCGTCTGATCAAAGAGATGCTTTCTCTGTGGGGAGTGCGAAAGTCCAGAACCACTCCTTACCACCCCAGGGGACCCACAGCCTGAACGTTTCAACCGCGACTTTGCTAGATATGCTAGGCACCCTGCACCCAAAGGACAAGCCTAGATGGAGCCAACAAATTAGCACCCTGGTACATGCTTATAACTGCACCAAAAGTGATGCCACTGGATTCTCCCCCACCGCCTGATGTTTGGAAGAGAAGCTCGACTACCAGTAGATGTGTGTTTTGGGGTCTCTCCTGATGGGGTTCAGGCTGACAACTATTTACAGTATGTGCAAAGTTAAAGGCCCAGCTAACTCATGCGTACTCAACTGGCTCAAACCATGGCTGCCAAAAGAAATCTGGCCAACAAAGAAAGGTATGATAAAAGGTGAAAGCACAGGAACTCCAGGAGGGAGATCGGGGTATTGCTAAGAAATCTGGGATTGCATGGCAAGCACAAGATTGCTGACAGATGGCACTATCTCCTCACATTGTAGTGGCAAACTAGATGATCTGCCAGTGTCAAAGTAAGGCCTGAGAATAATTCAAAGATGTAAAACAATGCATAGAAATCATTTACTGCCCATTGGGCAAATCTTAATTGAGTCTGAGCCCCTAGAAGATGCCCCTCTGGACCAGTGACTAGAGCTGCTGCTAAGAAAAGATCAAGAAAGTCTGCACCTACAGAAGTAAAGTTAAAGTGTTCCCTCCACAAGTCCCAGTTGAGCATGACTGTCAGTCCATATCGGAAGAAAGTGAGAGTGACTTTGAATACTATCCTTCTTACGAACTGAGTCAATTGTTTCGGGGCAATCCCCTAGTCAATACTGGAGACAAAGCTGGGCCTTCTGGACTGTCTAAGCCCCCAGCTTCATCCCTGGAGCCAATGCTCCCAGAAAGTGAAGTGCAAAGCATCAGCTCAGATGAAATGGAATCATTGTGCATGGTTGAACTGTTTGAGCTTTCAGGGGAGGAAAATGATAGATTGGGGCAGACTGGTGATACACCCGAACAAGAAGAGTATTTTGAGTGCCCTGACAGTCCACTGCCAGTGTCCGAAAGCTCTCCATGCGAGCCAAATGTTGTGGACTCAGAAACTGTAACTCCTGGAGCTGAAAGTGCCCCAAGTTCTAGCCTCTCTACCCCCATGGAGACTCCCTGACAAGTGAGGACAATGCTGAAAATGAGGCTCAGAGTGCAGAGACTATAACAGTTCCCCTAGAAAGACTGGTCGAGCTGTAAAGCCTGTGGTGCACCTCAGTTATGATTCACTTGGGAGGCCTGTGGACTTGCCTCTCAATGTTGTCCATAAAAGTGTATGTGTCCCGAGCTCATTGCCCAAACTGAGCATCAGTGCTAACTCAAGTTACTTGTGTTGCCCTCTAAGTATGGTGCCTTGCCCCATCCAGCCCCAAGGTAACTGATAGGAAGGGCCCCTCTCTTCCAGGTTTCATGTACAAGAGGTAATAACTTGAGTTATGGTACAATGTGTATGTAATACTGTGTAAAGAGTGACGACTGCAATGTTTCAGAAATGTGTTCTTGGTAAAATGATATATTGACTGATGATTACATGTGTCGAGCCTAATGCAAATGTATATGGTTGCAGTTGAAACTTATGGGTACTTGCTTGACGCGGACGTCAAGCTTCCCAGGCCAGGAAGGGTGTAACCCTGCAAATGGGGGTTCCCAAAAGACTTCCAGGAGCTTGCTTGAATGCTCCAAGCCTGAATGGTGTTTGGCATTTAAGCCATTTATCAGTGAGTGTTTTTAGAGCCTCTGGTACTGTCTCTTTAAGAGCTGTCTGCTTGCAGACATAATTAGTTTGTATGGGGGACTGTGTGCTTCTCTGAGTACCACTTGAGCTGCTGCCAATTCACTTCATTTTGCAGTCACTAGGAGTGCAAAGGGAACCTATCTGAAAGATGTAACTGTTTGCCAGAAATTATTTAGAGTAATAATGAAATTACAGTTTGTCTAACCTGCTTTCTTTGCAGTCAGAACTGTGTCTGCTAGTTCCCATTCTAGTTTTGAACTGCTGAACTGGACCAATCAGTGTGGAGTAAGCTAGCTCTAAAATGATGCCTTGGACGAATCAGAACTTGACTCATAATCTGAGCCAGCCACAAGAGGATTGTATGGGCAGTGACTCTGGGAGATGTAGTTTAGACTTCAGTGCCTTTTGGACCAACAGCAGCAGTCTATTGTGAGTGACAGCCAATCCAGTCAAGAACTGGGAGGAACTCAAAGGAAGTGCCCGTTTCGTCAGTTGGAGTTCAGTTGAGCTTTGGCAGTGAAGAAGGAAGGAGCCCTGTGCTTTTCAGTGTGCAGTTTTAGTCAAAAACGTGTGTAAGGCCCAGAGTTCCGGTCTGCAGCTTGTGTAACAGCTTGTTAGGACTGAATCCGTCCTGTGAAAAGAATCAAAGGATCTCTGAAGAGTAGAAACCAGGCTCACCCTGTAGAAGACTGGAAGAATTGCTGAAAATTGCACTCGGTCTGTCAGGAACTGAATCTGCTGTGTGTTCTCCGGGTATTGTGCAGTAATTCGATCGGGATACAGATGCAGCCTGCCTGGTATAGTACTTTCTTTTATATGGATGTGTGAAGAGGTTTGTGTACCTCAAGTGAGCCCTGCTGACATTGAAGGACCCTATCTTATTTGGAGGTCGTGAGTACTAATTCAGGTGCTCCTGTTGAATTGCCACATTAAATCCAAATGGAATTACTGTACTGCTGACTGTTTAATTCTCCTTTTCTCTGTGTGAAAGGGCCCCTACCAGCTGCCACAGTTTGGACTAGCCACTAGGGCTTGGGTACCCAGGGACAGTAACTGATAGGGATAGGCCTGTGCACAGAGCCATAGGTAGATTATTAGAGTGATAAGCTAATTAACCTGATTTCCCTGTCCTTGTTATATCCCTAAATAAATCAGAGCTGCTTGTTTCAGCAAAGTTATACTGCCTGAGGTATTTGTCTATGTTAAAGTACTGTACTGTGATTGTTGCACTGTATCTCATTTCACAGGAGGTCCCAGTGCCGGAACCAGACCTGGGGGTAAGTGTATACTGTGAAGGTAATTCTGATATATTGTGTGGGCCACTAGTGGGAAGAAAGGGGGGTTGCAGTGTCCCAGAGGGCTGTGACCAAGTTAGTTTAACTATTGCAAACCCTGACCTCTGGGTGGAGGCACCCGCCATTGGATCCAGGCCCCTCAACCTGTTAGTGGCAAATCAGGCAGGGGTAGTAGCCCCTGGGATAGCGCCATCTAGGGGTTACACTTGAATTCTCCCACTGTTCCTGACTCCACAACCTCCTCAGGAAGGCTGTTCCATGCATCCACTACCTTCTCTGTGAAAAAATACTTTCTAACATTACCTCTGAGCCGTCCCCCCTCTATCTTCAAATTGTGCCACCTTGTTCTTGCACATCTCTTCTTCTGAAAGATGCTACCCTCTTGTACTTTGTTAATTTCCTTGAGATACTTGAACATTTCTATCATGTCCCCCCTCTTCCTCTTTTCCTTAAGGGTATACATAATAACGCCAGCAGGCAAGGGAAACACTTAAGCAAGCTCCTAGGAGGCTTTTTAGGAACCCCCATTTGTATTGTAGGGGGTTACAAACAGCAGAGAAAAAATGTTTTTTTTTTTTTTCTTTAGCCCTTCGCCTTTTGTGTAATACAGGCAGCAAGCTTAAATAATGAAAATAAGTCAGGAACCATGGTAGGCTTTCAGTATAGCCGGGGATTCACTATATTGGGGTTCACTATAGCGAGGGAGCACTGTACTGTATTACTGTAACAATCCTAAAGCCTCCTTGTCCGTTTTTCACCTCTCAGCTACCATACTTTTTGTTCTCAGCTCTCATATAGTTTCACTTAGCCCAGTTACCAATACTATTGAACTCCAGGTATTACGCAGCTCAGTTAGAGAAATAAACAGAACAACTAAATCTGTATTATTACAGCAATCCTCAAAGTATCCAATCATCCAATCTCCACCCCAGAGACCCTGCTGTAATACAGGACCACAGTGGACACTGGGCGGTAGGGTGGGCAACTCTAATGTCCTGGCAGAGCTCCACTGAGCTCGCTCACTCCCCCTCTCTCACTCGCTCATTCTGTTTCTCATAGCACTGTAGGCTGCCCTTTTGTACTGGACTCCTGCCTGTGTTGGCTCCTTTTTCTGCCCACAAAGAAATCCGGAGCAGTCCTGACAGAGATCCGTTGAGCTTGCTCACTCCCCCTCTCTGACTCGCTCGTTCTGTTTCTCCCGGCGCTGCAGACTACCCTTTTGTACTGGGCTCCTGCCTGCATTGGCACCTTTTTCTGCCCACAAAGAAATCCACAGCAGTCCCGACAGAACTCCGTGAGCAAGCTCACCCCTCTCTCACTCACTCTTTCTGTTTCTCCCAGTGCTGCAGGCTTCCTTTGTACTGGGCTCCTGCCTGTGTTGGCACTTTTTCTGCCCACAAGGAAATCCACAGCAGTCCCAACAGAGCTCCATTGAAGCTGTCACCCTCCCCATTCGCTCGCTCTATTTCTCCGGAGCTGCAGGCTCTTTGTTCAAGTTCAAGTTCAAGTTTATTGCAGGAAACTCCATTGAGCAAGCTCATTCACAAAGAGGTCCTGTGACATAAACACTTAAAGTACAAACACAGATAGGTAATAACAGTATATACATGAAATGCACGCTACATGATACAGGCTGGATATACATACAAGGGTACCACATATAGGGAATCGCAGGTGGTAAACATTGATATGAGACAGGGAAGCCTATTTACAGGTTGCATACTGATAAATGAAACATGATGACTGGTGTGTGCAATATATATTCAGTATTTTGGCAGCTAGAACAAACAACAGTCTACAACTGATATGGGGGGGGGGGGAGTGATTTGATAGAGTAGCAGTGGAGCGTAAGCATAGATAAAGCCAGGAGTAGAAGGGGAAGGGAAAGCAGTTAATATGACAAATCAATTATACCTTACCAGTGGATAAATATGGCACACATGGGAAAGGAAGGAAGTACTTTTGTACTGGGCCCCTGCCTGCATTGATGCATTTGTCTGCCCACAAAGAAATCCCCACCAGTACCGACAGAGCTCCATTGAGCTCGCTTACTCCCCCTCCTCACTCGCTCGTTCTGTTTCTCCTGGCGCTGCAGGCTGCCCTTTTGTACTGAGCTCCTGCCTGTTTTTTCTGCCCACAAAGAAATCCACAGCAGTCCCAACAGAGCTTAGCTGAGTTTGTTCACTCCCCCTCTCTCACTAGCTTGATCTTAATCTGTCCCAAACACTGATTTCCCACAGGGACCACGCTATTCTGTGCCAGAAGTACAAAAACACATTTCGGCCATGATGTGAAAAATGACAACTGTACTCTTCATAAGGAGGTGTGAAAAAATGCCAGTGTTGAAAATCTGGCTTGAAAATATTACAAATTTGTGAAGTTACAATGGTGTGTGGAAACTGCGCAACACTCGCTTGTAACACAGTCATTTATGGACTTTCATCACCAAATTTTCAACTTAGGCATTTAGGACCTCTGCTCATAAACAGCATCACTGTATCATTTCTCAATCTATCCCCAGCTGATTTCCCACAGAGACAGCGCTATTCTACTTGATCTTCGAAAACACATTTTGGCCAGGATGTGTAAATGACAGCTGTACTGCTCATAAGGAGGTGTGGAAAAATGCCAGTGTTGAAAATCGATGAAAAAATATTACAAATTGCCGGTTACAAGCGTATGTGCGGAAACCGCGCACGCACGTCAGAAAACTGTCATTTTTGATTTTTCACTAAATTTGCAACATAGGCTTTTGAGAGCCCACCTCATAAACAGTGGCACTGTCATTTTGTTAATCAGTCCCGAAAGGTAATTTCACTCAGTGACCGCAAAATCACCTTTCGAGACCGAATAATACCATGACTGTGGCTGAATTCATGAAGAGGGGTCTCAATAACCCCATGTTGAAAATTTGGTGCCAAAATTCCCAAAAATGCCAGAGATATGCACCAAAGTTGAAAAAACCCTATTTATGCCATTATACATTTTACTGGCATTTCTTCTGTTTGTGGTCAGCTTTGAAGAATGCAGACGTGTTCCCAGTCCACCGATCGTCACGTCGGGCTCCGGAGGTAAGTATGGGGTGAGGGTGTGTGTGGAGAGGCAGGGTGCACAGAGGGTGGGTGTGGGTTGGGGAAGGGGCCACCAAACTCAATGAGGGACCGTTTTCTGTTTTATAGGTTTAAAGAAAAAAAAAAAGGAAAACATCGCTGGACAGGTTTTTTATTTAACAGGGACATTTGGCACACTGGGGTGGGCTCCCAGCATGCCACCTGAGTGTTTTGGGGGGCTGTAGCCGATGGGGAATTGGGCGCCCCCGTCGCACACAACAAATTTGAGGGGGTGGAGACATGCCGATGGGGGGGCTCTGGTCGGCAAATTTACTGGAAGAGTGGGGGACTGAAGCCAACGGGTATGGGCTCCCATCGCCAACAAAAGACTGTTGGGGGTGCATGATGCTGAGGGGATTGGGCACCTCACACACAACAAATGGGGGAGGGTTACAGTATACCGATGGGGAGAGGGCTCCCCCGTCATCAAATGTACTGGGTCGGGGGCATGCATATGGCAAGGTACTGCCCTGCAATGATTAGTTGCTCCCTCATTGAAGCGAAATGGCTGACGCTGCAATGACAAGGTGGCCCTTGATTGCAGTGGCGAAAACATTTCAACTTGGTGGCGCTTCTGCAGAACCAGTGTCATCAGGACACTGGGCCTGCATTGGTCCACCAGTGCAAAGCCCCCAAATGCAGTGCCCCTGTTGGCTGCCACAGTGCCGCACCTCCACAACCTGCTTCTCTCCTAAACTGCCACATAATGTTTCTTTCGAATGCATGCAAACAAACATAAAAAGTGAAATATGCTTTGCTTAAATATTAGAATCATGCCTGTGCACGAAGAGTACTGCCGGGAGTAAATAATCCCAAATGTCTGGATTATATATTACATAGAAACATAGAATTTGACGGCAGATAAGGGCTGTTTGGCCCACCCTGCCTGCCCATTTCTCCCTACCTATGCTATTACCGCAAACTGTAACCGACAGCTCTTTCTCCCCCCTTCCAATATAATTCCCTTGTGCCTATCGCATGCATTCTTGACATCCAACACTGTTTTCACCCACACCACTTCCACTGAAAGGCTATTCCAGGAATCCACCTCCGTACTTCCTCACATCTCTCCTGAATCTAACTCCTTCCAGCTTCATAACATGTTCCCTTGTACTTGAACACCTTTTGTTCTATAAAATACTGTACTTCCCTCCTGTACCTTATTTACCCCCATGAGGAATTTAAAAGTCGCTATCATATCCCTCTCCCTCCTCTGTTCCAGGGTGTACATATTGAGGTCCTTTAGTCTTTCCTTGTAGGGATTTTGATGCAGATTCAACACCATTTTAGTTGTCCTCCTCTGGACTGCATCCACTCTGTCTATGTCCTTTCAGAGATATGGTCTCCAGAACTAGACACAATAATCTAGGTGGGGTCTTACCAGTGATCTATGCAGAGGCAACACCAACTCCCTGTTTCTGCAGGTGATACCCCTCCTTATGCACCCCCAGCTTCCCACTAGCCCTCCTGACTGCCTTGTCACACTGCCTGGCCAAGTTTAGGTCATCTGATATGATTACCCCCAGGCCTCTTTCCAGCTTCAGGTTGTCAATACCACTCCACCCATTTTGTACTCAATCCCTTGGTTTCTTTGCCCTAAGTGCATTATGTTGCAATTTTTCACATTGAAACCCACCTGCCATACCCTTGACCACTCCTCTAGTTTTCTCAGATCTCTCTGCACATCCTTTCCAGACCCCCTGGAGTGTCCACCCTATTGCAGATTTTGGTGTTATCCACAAAGGGAAAGACCTTCCCTTTCAGCTCCTCTGCAATGTCACATATAAAGACATTAAAGAGGAGTGGTCCCAGCACTGATCCCTGAGGTACCCCACTGGTCACCCTCCCTTCCTCAGAGAGAACTCCATTTACCACCACCCATTGTCGCCTAGCTTCAAACCAATTTCTTATCCAGTTTACCACCTGTGAACCCACTACTAAGTTACCCAGCTTGCTTACTTGTCTCCTATGTGGAACGGTGTTGAAAGCCTTACTGAAATCTAGGTAGGCCATGTCCACCGCTCCACCCTGATCTAAATCCTTTGTCATCCAGTCAATGAAATCTATCAGATTTGTTTGACATGATCACCCCCTGCGAACTCATGCTGCCTTGGGTCTTGTAACCCACTGGATTCAAGATATTTCACAATCCTTTCCTTCAGCAGTGATTCCACTAACTTTCCCACCACCAATGTCAGGCTGACTGGTCTTTAATTGCCAGCCTCTTCCCTGCTACCACTTCTGTTTAGTGGGACTTTATCCACCCTCCTCCAGTACCACTGCTGTTTCCTGTGAGCTGTTAAACAGAACTGTCAGAGGCACAGTCATTATTTCCCTGAGCTCCCTCAATGCCCTTGGATTCACCCCATCTGGCCCCATTACTTTGTCCACCTTCAGATTAACAAGTCATTTTAGGATTCTCTCCTCCAAAAAATGACTACTGTCCACTTCCCTCGTTCCAAAGCTTCTGTTACTTTTTTTGTGGTCCCTCCCCTTCTCCTTCCTTTATGAACACTGAACAAAAGTATATGCTCAGGATGTCTGCCTTTTCCTGGTCTCACTCTGCACAGTCCTCCCTTCCCTTATAACCTTCAATCCCACCCCTGGTCTTCCTCCTTTCACTTACCTATCTAAAAAATATTTTGTCCCTTTCTGTTACCTCCTGAGCTATTCTCTTTTCAGTTTGCATCTTTGCACTCTTAATTGCTTTCCCCGCTTCCCTCTGTTTCACCTGATACACATCCCAATCCTCCTCCTCCTCCTCCTCCCTCTGCATCTCTTTATAACTTCTGAATGCTACCCTTTTAGCCTTTACCTTTTCAGCTACCTCTTTCGAGAACCATAGTGGTCTCTTTTTCCTTTTGCTTAAGTTTGTTGCCTTTACAATGCTCCCTTTTAGCTTCACCCACTGTTCCTCCACCCTTCCCAGGCCATCCCCCACAGCCATGTCACTCCTGAGGCATTCACTCATTTTTATAAAATCTTTCCTCCTGAAGTCCAGGACCCTCATCCTTGTGTGGTTCGATTCTGCAGCCATCCTTATATTGAAGACACTGTACAGTAATCACTGGTGTCCAGGTGGCCTCCCAAATTCACGTCTGCAATACTGTCCCTATTAGGAAATAACAGGTCCAGTATTGCCCAATCATGAGTGGATTCGCTGACTAGTTGCCTGAGGAATGCCCTCTGCAGACAGTCCAGGATGTCCCTGCTTCTAGCCGAAGCTGCTGCTGGTAAGCTCCAGTCTACACCCAGCAGATTGAAGTCCTCCACCAGCAGCACCTCTCCCTCTTTTTTGCTATCTTGCCAGTGGTTTCTACCAGTACCTCTTCCCCCCTGTGCTGGAGGTCTTTAGATCACGCCGATGTGAACACTGGCTCCATTCCCTGTCTCCAGGGTGACCCACAGGACCTTTGCTTTATCCTGTGTTCCCTGTATCTCTAACACCTTTATGCTTTCCCTCACATAATAAAGCACCACACCCCTACTTTTCTTCATACCCAGTCCTTCCTGAACAGAGTATAGCCTGGTATGGCCATGTCCCCAGTATCCAGGTTGGTTTCTGCCATGATGGCCTCTAGGTCTGGAATCTTATTTCCTGGACTTCTAGCAGTCACACACACATGGCCTTCCAGATTCTGCCTGGAGCTTGTGTTGCTGTGTTTCAGAAATGGTGCGCCACAATAACTGCTGTGCTCAGGTTCCGTAAACTCTAATATTTCCCTCTGAGGAACATTGACTGGCCTTCTTCACCTAATAGGAAGGTACTGAGTAACCTGCCACAGTCCAGGGATGAAACCGGTTATAGTCACACAGAGGTTGGTTAACACGGGAAATGGCTTACCAAGTGAGGTTGTGGAAACTAGCACAGGTGAAGCGTTCAAAGCAGGACTAGACAGATTCCTGAGGGAGATTGGCGCTGAGGGTTACACAGCATGAGTAGGGGGTAACACAGGACTAGACAGATTCCTGAGGGAGACTGGCACTAAGGGTTACACAGCATGAGAAGGGGGTAACATCGTACTAGACAGATTCCTGAGGGAGAATAGCATTGAGGGTTACACAACACAAGTAGGGGTAACACAGGAGTAGACAGATTCCTGAGGGAGAATGGCATAAAGGGTTATACAGCATGAGTAGGGGTAACAGGATTCAATTGATAGCGCTGAACAGATTGGACGCGTTTTTGCCAAGCTCCATGTCGGCACCTCCCTCCCAAGTGAATCATCAATTCCTTCAGAGGGCCTAGCCATAAACGCCTTTAATTTTTATTGTTTTTAAGTGTTAACTACTTTAATTGGCAGCAGTGTTAATGAATCTTTTGTGTTATGGTTAAATCTGTTTTTTATGTTTGCTTGCACGCATGTGCAAGAAACATGGTGCCATCATCCGAGTTTTCGGAGGTGTGGCAGCCCTCTCCCAATTCAGTCAGTGTGTTTGCAGGCACGTCCGCAGTTCTCCAGTGCCTGCTGGAGCTGTCTATGACAGCAGTCCAAAATGCAGTGGCGTACAGTTGAAAGGGGGAGCTATGCTTCAGTGAGCAGCGACAAGATATCGCCTGCTCATGCGCGCTCCCCCTCACACACACACGCACGCATGCTGCGTGCTCGCCCCCCCACGCACACACTGTATAGCCGATGGGGTGCCCAATCCCCCATCGGCTGTGCTGCTACCCCCCCACACAGAGTTTCCACAAGCCACGCTGGGTGCCCACCAGCGTGGCTACACATGGCGTCGATGGGGTGCCCAATCCCCCATCGGCTCCACTATCTACCCCAGAGTACAGGGTGCCATGCTGGGAGCCCACCCCAGCATGGCAACAGATACTGTGTCGACGATGGGGTGCTCAATCTCTATCGGCTCCGCCCTCCCAAACAACCCGTCCTTGTGCCACACTGGGAGCCCACCCAGGCGTGGCAGCAGATGTTGTCGCCAACGGGGTGCCCAATCCCCGTCAGCTCCATGCCGTCCTTGTGCCACTCTGGGAGCCCACACCAGCATGGCAAATATCCTGCGCCGCTTCCTCCGGTGTTTAAAACAAACAAGCCCTGAAATAGAAAAACGGTCCCTCACTGACTCTGCCCCCACCGCACCCACCCACTGGCATCCTGCCTCCCACACTCACACCCCATACTTACTCCAGACTCTGGCGCAACGATCTTCAGTGGACCGGGAACACGCTCTGCACTCTTCAAAGCCGACCACAAACTGAGGAAATGCCGGTAAGCTGTATAATGGGATAGATAGGGGTTTTTCAACTTTGCTGCATATCTCAGGCATTTTTGGGAATTTTTGCATCAAATTTTCAACATGGGGTTTTTGGGACCCCTTAGCATGAATGCTCTGTCATGGCGTTAATTGGACCCGAAGGGTGATTTCGCAGTCACTGTGTGAAATCACCTTTTGGGACCAAGTAACGAAACGACACTGCCACTGTTCATAAGGTGGGCTCTCAAAAAGCCTATGTTGAAAATTTGGAAAATTCTAAAATGACTGTTTTATTGTAGTGTGCTATGCAGTTCCTTCTCCGAGACGTCCGTAAGTTTGGAATTTTCAATATTTTCACTCCAGATTTTCAACATTGCCATTTTACCACACCTCCTTATGAGCAGTACAGCTGTCATTTTCACATCTTGCCCAAAGCGTGTTTCCCATTTTGTAGCACATAATGGCGCAGTCGGTATGAATCAATGTATGGGACACATTAAGAAAATTACAGTGACACTGTTCAAGAGCAGAGGTCTTAAAATGGCTATGTTGAAAATTTGGTGAAAAAATTCCTAATAATGACTGTTTTACGAGCGTGCGTTGCGCAGTTCCTACGCACACTCATAAGTTTGCGAATTTTCAATATTTTCACTCCAGACTTTCAACATTGCCATTTTATTACACTTCCTTATGAACAGTACAGCTGCTATTTTTCACATGTCGCCCAAAATGTGTTTCCGCACATGTAGTGCACAATGGTGCTGTTGGTGTGCAAAAGCAATATAGTATATGGTTAGGGCTTATTGTGGGTAAAAAGTAATGGTTTTCCAAAAGCTGTTGTAGGACAGTTCAAAGGTCAAGAAAAGTTGTTGTAGTATCGTTCTGACATCACAACGATACTACAACAGCTTTCCCCCTTGAGATGTTCCCTGATTGGCTAAGCCAGCTCAGTGTTCAAAAAACAAACGGGGTAAAATGGCAGCACCGCTTAGCGAGTGGAGGGCCAAGCGTTTCACTAAGATAGTTTGGACACAAACTGCCATTGTCGGCTCCGTGTGTCCAAACTATCAGTTTGGCATTTTCCTTTTTCTTTTTTTAAATAACAGGCACTTTCAAATATCGGGTGGTAAGCGGAACTGTAACGAGGACCGGAGGCAGAGCAGGACTGCAGCGACGACATGGAGCAAGCGAGTTTGTGAACAGGAGTCTGAAGCTTGTATTAAATTAAACTGTAGACATTTCTGGGAACCATATACTATATAAAATAGTATATGGGTGACCATACACAACCAGGCTTTGTTTTCATCTCGGATATGATGATAGTCAAACGGACCTCTCGAGCTTCGCTCTCGAGGTCTGTATGACATCATCACATCCCCTCGATGGAAACATAGCCTTGTTGTGTATGGTCACCCATACACTATTCTATATGTTTGGGACAGATTAAGAAAATCACAGTTACACTGTTCATGAACAGAGGTCTTAAAATGGCTATGTTGAAAATTTGGTGACAAAAGTCCATAAAATGACTGTGTTACAAGTGAGCATTGCTCAGTTTCCACGCACCCTCGTAAGTTCATGACTTTGTAATATTTTCAGTCCAGATTTTCACCAGTGGCATTTTTCCGCACTTCCTTATAAACAGTACTGCTGCCATTTTTCACAACATGGCCGAAATGTGTTTTCACACTTTCAGCGCAGAGATGCATGGTCGCTGTGAGAAATCATTGTTCAGGACAGATAAAGAAAATCACAGTGACACTGTACATGATCGGAGGTCCCAAAATGCCTGTGTTGACAATCTGCTGTAAAAAATCCCCAAACTAATTACATTACGGGTGTGCGTTGCACAGTTTCTATGCACGCTCGTGACTTCACCAGTTTTTTTAATATTTTTACTGCAGATTTGCAACATTGTCATTTTTTACACCTCCCCATGAACAGTACTGCTGTCATTTGTCACATCCTGTTTGGAATGTGTTTTTGCATCTGTGGTGCTCAATGCCGTAGTCACTGTGCATAAGCATCTTCCGGCTAACAAACTGATATTGCCACTGTTCATGAGGTGGGGGTCACAAAAAAACCATGTTGAAAATTTGGAGTGAAAATACCAACAAATGCCTGAGGTGTTAGGGTTTCCAACCATAACGCCCCACCCTGTACAGAATGGCAGGCATCAGGGGTGTGACTTGGGATTCTTGCCTGTAATGCTCATACCATTCCACACCATGCAGCCAGTGAGAGGCATCGAGTTATGCCTTGGACTCTTTGGCCCCAAAGTTCACCTCATTGTCCAATACCGCACCCATCTCACCGTATTTCCTGATGGAATGGGGTGCGCATAAGGGCCAAAGACCCCAAGGCACACCGTGACACTTGTCAGTGTCTGCAGGGTAGAGGTGTGAGTGAAATGGGCGTGTACGTTGACAACCCAAAGGCACACCCCAATGCCTGTCACTTCTGCAGGGTGGTGGTGGGGTTGGCTTCAGTTCAATACTTCGCTGCCATTCCTATTATGCAGCTCTGTAACTTGTACACTACCACTGCCAATGCCAGCAAGCAAACATTCGGCATTGACAAATGCTTGTTTTTCTTGATCTGACACTAACCTGCACTTACCAGTAACTCAGAACTGACAGCCAAATCAGATCGCAAACTACAGTGAACTGTGAATAGAAATTCACTTTAAAAGGGGCCATCTATTCTATCAATTGCATGGAAATGGCAGAAAATCTGATTGAGATGTCAGCCCCTTCTACCTCTAGCAACATAAAGCCTTATAAAAGATCTATGTCAGATGCCACAGCACCTGAACCACCACCAAAGAAATATTCAAGTGAAGCATTAACTGTTGCTCACTTCAAAATACTAATGTCTGAGATAGCCAGCATAAAAAACCTGCAACCCCCCTGTAGGAAGAGAATCAGTGGGTCTCCAAGAAACACTTTTTTCCTTTTTTGAGTAGGTCTCTGGGCCTAAAGAACCCACTAAAGGGTTAATTCCTTGGAGCCTCGGGGAGCTGAGCAGCTAGGCTGTGCTGGCATCCGGGGAGGGGGTTGGGGGTGGCAGTTGCTTGTAGCTGCAGAGGTTGCAAGAATTTGCATTCAGTTTTGCAGAGTTGAGGAGGTGATCAACAGACCTGCATGGCCTGGCTCCTGTAAGCTGGGCTATTCTTTTCTCTGGAGGATGACCAGTGTAGTGGCACAAGCTGTAGGTACACACTGCCCCTATGGGGGTGAAGGGCGGTTAGGAGGAGATGGAAGTGCAAGAGTATACCGCTGGCATGAATGGGACTTTAATCCAGCAGCCTAACAGAACTGTGCAAAAGAGTATAAGCACCACTTGGTGCTAAACTGAGCTTCAGGACAGAAAATCTTAATGGCTCTACAGACTTAGTAAATTGGCTTTGGGACCCTCACCCATGGGGGTTAGTTATTTCGTGAAGGTGGAGGGTTGGATCTGTGTGGCACTGCGGACCCCACAGAGATGCCAGCCCCTTCTTTGCCCACTAAATTTATGTAACTGGACATGTGGACCCATTGGTTACAGTGGTCAGTTTCTTGGCCAGTGGGTGGCAGGTACCGTCTTGTGGCACCACAGACCCCCTGAGGATGGCTGCCTGCCCTAGCCATGTTAAATTAGAATGTTCAGTGGATCTGAAGGGAGCTGAACTTTAGTGTGTAATGTCTGCGCTGATGGGCTGTAATGGTAGAGTGGTCCCGGCTTGAAAGCTGCAGTTCTCGAACAGTAAAATTTAACTGATTGAAGAGTTGCTGTTGGTCCCTCCCAAGCTCAGACAGAAGAAGTGTCAGAGAATGTGGCAGAGATTCTGAGTGATGTTCTTGTTTGGGTCCGCCAAATGCCCTTTATTAATTCTAGTTGGGTTCTGGAAGGGTGGACCTAGTGAAAGTGCTTCTTCATGAAGCTGAATAGGGACTATGTGAAACCTAGTGGGACTGTATAAAGGGGGATCAACTTTGCAGCAGTTCAGAAATGAATTACTTGTGGTCAGGGAATAGGGAGGGACCAGTGGATCCTGCCTCTGGAGTCCAACTAGAAAGAGCCTGTGACCAAAAGTTTTACCCGTGAGCTGTGAAAGGTTTAACAAACTACTGCCTGAACTGTGTATAAATAGTGAGTGGTTGCTGTAATTATGGACTTTGGGACTTTTGAACTGTGCCTACCAGGACCTTTTGGTCCAGAGGCTTACTTTTCCCTATTGGGGCCATTGAGCAATGTCTACTTTAAGCTGTCCATGGCCAAATCAAGTTAATTAAAAGTTCTATTATTGTTGTTAATCCTGGGTTGGACTGTATAATGTTGACAGCGTTCAAGTGTTGTCTGCTAACCAAGTTTGTCTCTTAACCCAGCACCTCGAGGGAGAAGATCTGCACCCCAGACCCGTGGAACAAAACGTAAGTCATCAAATGGGTGTTTCTGTTTGATTCCCCTTCCCCATGGATGTTCCATCAGCATACCCCTAGACATCAGGAAGGGGGGCTACAATGGGGGCTCATCAGGGATCTGAGGTGCTTCTGTGTTGCAAATGGGACCCTTGGTGGTGGTTTGGGTGAAGAATTATGTTGTTTTACAAAGTTGCCTAGTTTAAAAGTGAATTCAAGATGGTGCCTTGGAACTGTGAAAATCTGTGCATTGCAGAGCCTGCAGAGAAGGACATGCACCTGAAACATGTACCAAGATTCATGAGGAGGTGAATCAGCTGCAAGAGGGAGGCAGGACTGGACACCAGTGAAAAGAGACATGTGGCCAAATACCCCATGCATCACCCTGCTGACCGCGCCTCCTAGAGTGGAGCAAAGAGGAACAAATTCCAGAGGCTGGTGCAATTTCAGCTATTCCTGACAACGCCCCTGTGCTGGAAACAGAGCTGGAAGAGGGAGGCACGCTACCAGTTCCTGAGGAAAATACAGTGGTGCTAAGTAAGTCTGAACTGTTGAGACCTGCAGCTGAGTGAGAGAATTTTTGCTTTCTTTTTACAATTTACAAGAAAAAAAAAATGTTTACTGTTTTATTGCATTAGCTCGTTTGCAAGTAGTAGTAGTAAAGTAGTAAAACATTTTTATTCATACAATAATGAATATGGATAACTCCACTGAGCCTAAGCTCCTTTACAGAGAGGTCCAAGGTACCAGTTCCAGTTACTCTTATAGCATTACAATATATATAAAAGAACAACAACCACAACACATTTTTACATCAATAAATATGACACATTTCCAAGATATCCACAAATATCTATATCAGAAACACACTAGTTGACTAACAAAACAGACAACACTTAAACATTTAATACAGTTCACAAAAATTACCATTCCATTATCCATATTTTTCTAAACTAAACCCCCATCATAGTTGATGTTATCAGTAAACCATTCTATTATTTGGTACAACTGAAAGTCCCTATCTAGGGGGTCTAAACTTCCTAGGCAGATTATTCCATAGGGAAGGTCCCATACTTAGGAAATGATTATCCCCCCACATCATTCTTCGTCTTGGAACCTGACATTCTAAACTAGTTGCAGAATGCAAACCCTCAACTGGATTTTTTATATTAGTACTCTCAACCAGGTATTTAGCAAGTAGTTTTGCTTAAGAGTTTGACATTTGATCGTGCTGCGGACTTTGAAATGATACAGACGTGGGCATTTTAAAGACTTTGTTTAGATGGAAATTTAGATTTTTTTCTTTTAAAATGAATGGCAGCATTAAAAAATTGCTTTAATGTCATCGGATATGTGGGTCCCTGTTGGGCCAGTTATTACTGTAGTATAAGGTAAATGTTTTTCAATACTGGGGAAATGTTTGCAGTCACTGCTCTGTTTTCAGTATGGGAATGTTTTGTAGCATTTAAGCAGCTAGATAGTGAAGCAGGACCCAGGTAGCAGGAGTTGGTTGCCACATATAGGATCTGGGGCACCACCTGCTGCTTACTTGGGCATAGTGCCCCGAGGGTCCAGTGGGATGGGCAGCCAGGGGAGCTTGGATGAATCTGTGTGAGTCTGTGCACCAAGCTTAGGGGTCCCCATTTTATTTTGGAGTATAAGTATCAGAGATGTAAGTGTTTTCTGTTTTAACAAAGGGAGGAATAGGGAAATGCAGTTGTGCACCGGGTGGGGTATAAGTACATAGTGGGGTGTACTAAGTATGCATGGAGACTGAATATAGTAGTTGCCCTGTATGGGTGATATGTCCGAGATTTGGGTTTGAGTTTATAGCTTAGGCCTGATGTGCCACTCTAGGTCTCCTGGGGTGGACCCCTCAAGAAGCCTGGTAGGGGGGCTATCAGAGGAATCAAGAGAATGGAATTAGACCTTGAGGCTTAGGGAATAGAGGAGCTGAAAGGATGGGATTAGACCTCGAGGCTCAGAACAGTTGTAGGTACGATTAGTTTAGTGTAAAGCACTACCTCTTGTAGTAACCAGCCATATTTCCCCCTTTGGGCTGGCCAGTCCTCTGCTGGATGGGCCTCTGGGTGGGAAGGTTGAGTTTAGTGCTCACCGAGAACATCAAGCATTTAAATGGGGATGAGATGTAATTCCCCCGTAGGAAGAAAATCTACCGTGGGTCCTCAAGAAACACTGTTTTCCTTTTTGAGTAGGTCTCTGGGCCTAAAGAACCCCCTAAGTGGTTAATTCCTTGAAGCCTCAGGGAGCTGAGAAGCTAGGCTGTGCTGGTGTCCTGGAGGAGGGGCAGATGCTTGCAGCTGAAGAGGTTGCAAGAAGTTGAATTCCG
Organism: Neoceratodus forsteri; assembly: GCA_016271365.2. Taxonomy (NCBI): domain Eukaryota; kingdom Metazoa; phylum Chordata; order Ceratodontiformes; family Ceratodontidae; genus Neoceratodus; species Neoceratodus forsteri. The sequence continues at coordinate 67,708,630 of JADMNL010000031.1, read as the reverse complement.
CTTTTGCAGAGTCGAGGAGGTGATCAACAGGCTTGCAGGGTCTGGCTCCTGTAAGCTGGGCTATTCTTTTCTCTGAAGGATGGCCTGGAGCAACAACCAGTGAAGTGATTGTAGGTACACTGCCCCTATGGGGCAAAGGGTGGCTAGGAGGAAGTGGGAGTGCAAGAGTATGCCACTGACACGAATAAGACTTCAATCCGGCAGCCTAACAGAACTGTGCAAAAGACTGTAAGGACCACTCAGTGCTAAACCTCCTGAGCTCTGGGAGGGAAAACATTAATGGCTCTGCAGATGTGGTAAATTGGTTTTGGGTCCCTTGCTCATGGGGGTCAGTTCTTGGGTGAGAATGGGGGGGTTGGATCTGTGTGGCACCACGGACACCCTGGAGATGCCAGCCCCTTTTTTGCCTGCTAAATTTATATAATTGGGCATGTGGACCCATTGGTCACGGGAGTCCCTTTCTTGGCCAGTGGGTGGCAGGTACCATCTTATGGTTCCACGGATCCCCTGGGGATGGCTGCCTGCTCTAGCCATGTAAAGGTAGAATATTCTCTGACTCTTAGCAAGGAAGGAGGAGACTACTGAAGAATACAGGAAGTTGCTGTCCCAGAACAGGAAGGGTGAGAATTGTAAGGAGAGGAGAGAGGAAGCATACAGAGCAACTGGAGAGGGGACACAAAATAAGACATGATGGGAGTGGTGCAGTGCAATGGCTGTGTGGCAGCAGTGTTCTGGGAGACATTCTGGAGGCTGCAATGCTGCCCTATTTCCAGGCACCTCTCTGGTCTGAGGAAGGAGGTTGCCCATCTCCAGGCTGACCTGGCTAGGATTCGTGAAACCTCCTCCCCCACCCAGGGACTACCAGGGCCACCGCTGCTACCTCAGAGGTTGCCAAGAAAGAGGAGCGGCTGGACCAAGGTGGGCTCAGGGAGGAAGAGGGAGAGGGTGGTGGAACAGAGGTGCATCCCTCCAGCTGTACCTCTCCACAATTCATACGCTGTTCTGGCAGATAGTGGTTCCTCTAAGGAGGCACCTGCAGTGGAGACCAAGGAGGATGCTGGGAACCTCCACAAAGGAGACCCACAGGAGGGTGGCATAAGACCCCACAGGGGAAGAAAACAACTCCTGGCGGGGGACTCAATCATTAGGGGGGTAGAAGTGGGGGAGGAAGGGGAGAGGGAGGTAAGGTGCCTGCCTGGCACCATGGCTTGGAGAGACGAGAAGCAAATCCTCAGGCTCATAGGAGCAGCTGCTCGAGGGAAGGAGCTGGATGTCATTGTCCACCTAGGGACAAATGACCTGGCTTGCAATGGGATCAGAGCAGTGTAAGAGGAGTTTGTAGAGTTGGGGAGGGGCCTTAGACAAGTAGCGCATATGGTAACCTTCTCGGAGGTGCTGCCTGTCTATGGCAAGGGTGATGCTAGGGTACTCCACACCATGGAATTCAATGAATGGTTGCAAAACTGGTGTGGAGCTCAGGGGTTTGGCTTCACTGGGGACTGGGGAGCCACCTGGAAGGATGCAGACCTATACTGGCACAATGGTCTGCATCTGTCGGGGGGGCCAGGGTCCTAGGTGATAGGTTTAAATGTTTCATTGGCAAGCATTTAAACTAGCCAAGGGGGGAGGCACTGAAAAGGAGCAGGGAAATCCCAGCCTCCCCCCCACAAAACATGTTAATTAGTAAGGTAAACACCAAGGTAGAGAAGTCATTAGGGAGCAGAACAGAGGTAAATGCAAAAAAAAGACAAAGGCAGTAAGGACAGGGATGGGGCTAAAAGGAGTAAAGCCATCAAAAGTGGAGGGTGGGGCCGACTCAGTGGTGCTGAGGATTGAGGCGCTGAATGCCACATCTCGCGCTACGCCTGTGACCCGGGTTCGAGAACGAACTTGGGTCAGTGGGGGTTGGTTGGGGGAGGGAGGATTGAGTGGCCCAATGGATGCTCTCCTCCCCTCGAGGAGGGGTTCCCAGAAGCGCTGTATGCCCGGCGTCTGAGGAACTGGTGGGTGCACGGCTCTCGATGGGTTAGCTCATTTCAGATTTGGGAGGAGAGCTATTAGGCGTGAGAGAGAGACATGTGTCAGCATCGTCGCCCTCTGAACTACGCCTGACCCGGCGTCTCAGGGGGCGGGGCAACAAGGGACATAGAAAAATGGAAAACAAACTCTCGGCGGTCCTAGATGATGGCCACCCTGAGCCATTCAGATCACAACCAATTTCTCGGGACAGACCCTGATGTGCAAGGTAGGAGAAAGGAAGGAGAGGCACTCTAGTGGGGCAGATCCTGAGGGAAGATGAAGTGGTCTGAAGTGGTTGGATGGCCCAAAGGAGTGGACACCGCCGGCGGATAGGAGGGATAAAAAGAAAGTAAAAAAAAATTAAAAAATGGAGGGTGATGAGTACCAATGCCTGTAGTCTGTGTAACAAGCTCCCTGAACTAGTGGCCTTGATGGAAGAGGGATGCCTGGATATTGAGGCAGTCACAGAAACATGGTACACTGAGAACCATGACTGGGATGTCAGCATACCAAGATATACAATCTACAGGAGGGACAGGGAGGGTGAAAGAGGAGAAGGAGTAGCTCTCTCTATGCAAGGGAAGGGATCAAAGCAACAGAACTAAAGAGTAAACAGGAAACAGATGAGGCACTCTGGGTCACCCTGGAGACAGGAAATGGCACCGCAATCCGCATGGGGTTTGTATACAGATCCCCATCTCGGGGAGGGAATGGACAAAGAAATGATAGAAAGCATCCTTAGAATGGCAGAAAAAGGGGAGATTTTGTTGATGGGAGACCTGAATATGCCAGATGTTAACTGCAGCACCTTTGCTGCGGGCACATCCAAGAGCAGGGTCATTCTTGATGCCCTACAAGTGGCACGCCTCAGACAGCTAGTATTGGAACCCACTCAGGAGGGAGCAGTCTTAGACCTGGTACTCTCAAATGGGGATGGAGAAAAGAATCTTGGACTTAGAAGTGGGTAGCCATCTGGGAACAAGCGACCACCAAACAGTGTGGTTCACAATAAACACAGCTATAGAGTCAAGCCATACAAAAGCAAGAGTACTGTACTTTAGGAGGGTTGACTTTGGGAAAATGAGAGAGTGCCTCAGAAAAGCACTAGCAAACAGGCAAGAAGGAGGGGTGGAGGAACAATGGGGAGTAATCAAAACAGCCATCACAGAGGCAACAAGCCTTTGTGTGAAGCAAATCAACAAAACACAATGAAGGAAAAAAACACTATGGTTCTCAAAAGAGGTGGCAGGGAAGGTTAAGGAGAAAAGGATAGCATTCAGGAAATATAAGGAAACACAGAAGAAGCAGGACTGAGAACTTTATCAGTTAAAGCAGAAAGAGGCAGGAAAGCAGTCAGAATAGCAAAGGCCCAAACTGAAGAAAGGATAGCCAACTCTATTAAGAAGGGGGTAAGACCTTTTATAGGTACATTAGGGAGCGAAGAAAGACCAAGGGAGGGATACTGAGGCTTAATAAAGGAGAGGGAATGTGGGCAGAGAGTGACAGTGAAAAGCAGGGATACTGAACAAATATTTCTGCTCAGTATTCACAAAGGAAGAGGAGGGGGAGGTACCTAAACCAAACAAGAGAAACGCTCTGGATACGGGGGTCAATACCAGTCCATTCACAGAAGAAAGGGTTCTGAAAGAACTAGTAAAATTTAAGGTGGACAAAGCAATGGGGCCTGATGGGATTCACCGAAAAATTCTAAAAGAACTAAGGGTAGAACTAGTGACACCACTGACTACTCTCTTTAACAAATCATGGGAGGATGGGGTGGTACCTGAGGACTGGAGGAGGGTGGATGTGATTCCTCTTCACAAAAGTGGGAGTAGGGCAGAGGCAGGAAACTGCAGACCAGTCAGTTTGACCTCAGCGGTAGGAAAATGATGGAATCACTTCTGAAGGAAAGAACTGTTGAGTACCTAGAGGCCAGTGGGGCACAGGACCCAAGTCAGCATGGATTCACAGCAGGAGTGTCATGTCAGACAAATCTAATAGATTTGTTTGACTGGATGACCAAAGTAGTAGACCAGGGAGGGGCTGTGGACATGGTCTACCTAGATTTTAGCAAAGGCATTTGATACGGTCCCACACAAAAGATTAATATAACAAGTTAGCCACCTTGGAGTGGGTCCCAAGGTGGTAGCCGGGATAAAAAATTGGCTGAAACATAGAAACATAGACTTTGACGGCAGATAAGGACCACTTGGCCCACCCAGTCTGCCCATTTCCCTTCCTATTGGATAAGCTGCAGATTCTAGTTAACCAACAGCCTACTTCCTGCAACCCCCCACTACAATTGCCATATGTCTGTCCCATGCATGTTTAAATTCCCCCACTGTTTTAGACCCAACAACCTCCCCAGGAAGGCGGTTCCATGCATCCACCACTCTCTCAGTGAAAAAATTTTCCTCACATTACCCCTGAGCCGTCCCCCCACTATCTTTAAATTGTGCCCCCTTGTTCTTACACATCTCTTTTACTGAAAAATGCTACCCTCCTGGACTTTGTTGATTCCCTTGAGGTACTTAAAAGTTTCTATCATGTCCCTCCTGTCCCTCCTTTCATCAAGGGTATACATATTAAGCTCTCTCAGTCTCTCTTCATATGGTTTCTGATGCAGACCCTGCAACATTTTAGTTGCCCTCCTCTGGACTGCTTCCATCCTGTCTATGTCCTTGCGTAGATGGGGTCTCCAAAACTGCACACAGTATTCCAGATGGGGTCTCACCAACTGTTTGTACAGAGGGATAACCACTTCCCTTTTTCTACTTTGTGATGCCCCATCCTATGCATCCCAGTATCCCCCTGGCTCTCCTTACTGACTTCTCACATTGCTTACCCACCTTTAGGTCATCTGATATGACTACCCCCAAGTCCCTTTCCATTTTTGTTGCTGTTAGTACCTCCCTGCTGTTGTGTACTCTTCTCCTGGGTTTTGTTTCTAGGTGCATTACTTGCACTTCTTTGCATTGAATCTAAGTTGCCATATGTCTGACCATTCCTCCAACCTTGCAAGTCCCTTCTCATCCTTTCTACCCCTTGTGTATCAACTCTGTTACAGATCTTTGTGTCATCTGCAAAGAGGCATACCTTTCCTTCAGACCCTCTGCAATGTCACCTATAAAGATGTTAAAGAGGACTGGACCCAATACTGAGCCCTGAGGTACTCCACTAGTAACCCCCTTTCTTGAATGTGTTCCATTCACTATTACCTTCTGTGTCCTGTTGTGCAGCCAGTTTGCTACCCAGGCTACCATCCTGGAACCCACTCCCAGGCTGGCTAACTTGATTAGTAGTCTTTTGTGCGGGACTGTGTCAAATGCCTTGTTAAAGTCTAGGTAGGCCATATCCACAGCCCCTCCCTGGTCTATTACTTTGGTCACCCAGTCAAAGAAATCAATCAGATTCATCTGACATGACACTCCTGCTGTAAATCCATGCTGCTTTGGGTCCTGTGCCCTGCTGGCCTCTAGGTACTCAACAATTCTTTCTGTCTTTCAGAAGTGATTCCATCATTTTCCTTACCACTGAGGTCAAACTTACAGGTCTGTAGTTTCCTGCTTCTGCCTTGCTCCCACTTTTGTGAAGGGGAATCACATCTGCCCTCCTCCAGTCCTCAGGTACCACCCCAACCTCCCATGATTTGTTAAAAAGTGTGGTCAGTGGTGTCACTAGGTCCTCCCTTAGTTCTTTTAGGATTCTGGGGTGAATCCTGTCAGGCCCCATTGCTTTGCCCACCTTGAGTTTTAGGAGTTCTTTCAGGACTCTTTCTTCTGTGAATGGATTGGTGTCAACCCCCTACCCAGAGTGCTTCTATTGTCTGGTTTAGGTAACTCCTCCTCATCTTCTTTTGTGAATACTGAGCAAAAGTATTAATTCAGTATCTCTGCCTTTTCACTGTCTCCCTCTGCCCACCTCCCCTCTCCTTTATTAATCTTCACTATTCCTCCCTTAACCTTTCTATGCTCCCTAATGTACCTATAGAAGGTTTTATCCCCCTTCTTAACTGAGATGGCTATTTTTGCCTCGGTTTGGGCCTTTGCTATTCTGATTGCCTTCCCCACTTCGTTCTGCTTTAATTGATACAGTTCCTTGTCGTGCTCCTTCTGTGATTCCTTATACTTTTTGAATGCAGCCTTTTTCTCCTTAACCTTCCCTGCCACCTCTTTTGAGAACCATAGTGTTTTTTTACTCCGCTTTGTTTTCTTTATTTGTTTCACACAAAGGCTTGTTGCCTCTATGATAGCAGTTTTGATTTTTCTCCATTGTTCTTCCACCCCTCCTTTTTGGCCATTTGCTAATGCATTCCTCAGGTATTCACCCATTTTGCCAAAGTCGGCCCTTCTAAAGTCCAGTATCCTTGTTTTTGTATGGCTTGTCTCCATGGTTGTGCTTATTATGAAGCACACTGTGCAGTGGTCACTTGTTCCCAGATGTCTACTGACTTCTAAATTTGTGATCCTCTCTCCATTTGAGAGTACCAGGCCTAGTATTGCTCCCTCCCGAGTGGGTTCCAATACTAGCTGTCTAAGGCCTGCCCCCTGCAGAACATCGAGACAACAGGACGCAAAGGGTAGTAGTAAACGGAGTCCACAGTGAAGAAAGGAGGGTTACTAGCGGGGTACCTCGGGGTTCAGTACTGGGACTGGTCCTTTTTTATGTCTTTATAAGTGACATTGCAGAGGAACTGGAAGGAAAAGTATGTCTCTTTGCAGATGACACAAAGATCTGCAACAGGGTTGATACACAAGATGGAGTAGAAAGGATGAGAAGGGACTTGGCAAGGGTGAAGGAATGGTCAGATGTATGGCAGCTCAGATTCAACGCAAAGAAGTGCATGGTAATGCACTTGGGAAACAAAAACCCAGGGGAAGAGTACACACTGGGGGGTGAGATACTGACAACAACAAAAATAGAAAGGGACCTGGGGTAATTATATCAGATGACCTAAAGGTGGGCAAGCGATGTGAGAAGGCAGTAAGGAAGGCTGGGGAGCTACTGGGATGCATACGGAGATGCATCAACAGTAGAAAACAGGAAGATGTTATCCCTCTGTATAGACAGTTGGTGAGACCCCATCTGAAGTACTGTGTGCAGTTCTGGAGACCCCATCTCCGCAAAGACATAGACAGAGTGGACGCTGTCCAGAGGAGGGCAACCAAAATGGTGCAGGGTCTGCACCAGATGACATACGAAGAGAGACTAAAGGAGCTTAATATGTATACCCTTGAGGAAAGAAGGGAGAGGGGGGAAATTATAGAAACTTTCAAGTATCTCAAGGGAATCAACAAAGTCCAAGAGGTAGTATCTTTCAGAAAAAGAGATGTGCAAGAACTAGTTGGCACAATTTGAAGATAGAGGGGAGACGGCTCAGAGGTAATGTGAGGAAGTATTTTTTCATGAAGAGGGTTGTGGATGCATGGAACAGCCTTCCTGAGGAGGTTATGGAGTCAAGAACAGTGGGGGGAATTCAATAATGCATGGGACAGACATAAGGCAGTACTAGCGGGGGGTAGGAGGAAGTAGGCTGTTGGTTAACTAGGATCTGCAGCTTATCCATCAGGTAGAAAAATGGGCAGACTAGGTGGGCCAAGCGGTCCTTATCTGCCATCAAATTCTATGTTCCTATTGAGCGGATCTGAACTTTAGTGTGTAAAGTCTGCATTGATGGGCTGTAATGGTAGTGAGTGGTCCTGGCTTGGACGCTGCAGTTTTGGACAGTAAAATATGACTGATTGAAAAGTTGCTGTATGTACTTCCAGAGTTCAGAGAAAGAATGAGTCAGAGAATGTGGCAGAGATTCTGAGTGATGTACTTGTTTGGGGCCACCAAATGCCCTTATTAATTCCAGTTGGGTTATGGAAGTGTGGACCTAGTGAAAGTGCTTCTTTACGAAGTAGAATCGTGAAACCTAGTGGGAATGGATGACTGGGGATTAACTTTTCAGCAGTCTGGAATTGCATTACTTGTGGTCAGGGAATAGGGACCAGTGGATCCTGCCTCTGGAGTTGAACTAGGGAGAGAGCAAATAAAGCACCTACTACAAAATAGGTGAAATGCCTGTGACCAAAAGTTTGCCCAGCACCCCAAAGGAGAAGATCTGCACCCCACACCCGTGGAACAAAACATAAGTCATCAAATGGGTGTTTCTGTGTGGTTTCTCCTCCCCACGGACATTCCATTAGCATACCCCTACACATTGGCGGGGGGGGGGGGATACATTACTTTAGCTGAAATGATGACAGGATTTGAAAGAGACAAACAAAGTACAGTCACATAAAATACAAATTAATGATGCAGAGGCCAGAGTAAGCAGTGCAGAGGATAAGAGTGGAGAGAGAGTTGTGAAAGTATTATTAACAGTAGAAAAATTAAAGAACATAGAAGAAAAGTTAGAGAACTCAGAAAACAGGAATAGAAGAAATAACTTGAGAATTTTCAGACTGAAAGTAGGCATGGAAGACACTGACACAATCTATTTTGTGAGTAATTTGCTGATAAAAATTATTGGACTGCCCCTTGACAGTACACTGAAAGGGTACACAGATCGTTGATACCTAAGCCAGCACCAGGGGGAAAAGAGACCAAGGTCCTGTGTTTTCAGGTTGTTAGATTTTCAGCAGAAATCGCTCATAGAGAAAGAATTTAGGAACACTCCAGTGACTGTATATGAGAACTGTAAATTAAAAACCTTCAATGACCTTCCGCGCCTGACTCTACCAAAAACAGGGATGCATTTTTACTGATTAAGCATAAGTTCAGAGAAGCAGGTAGAAAATATGGACTCATCTTTTCTATGCAATAAGGAATATGGTCAGAGTCAGGTTTAAAAGTATACGATGGTTTGGATGTTGCAAAGACGGAGCTTAAGAAAGAGTTCCCTCATATCTTTGCTAATTTTGACTTTTCCACTCCTCCCTACAAGAGTCAACTTTTAAGCAATAAACTCACTTGAATGCTGCGGTTTGTATCTTGTAGATTGTCCACTGACTGGGTACTCGGCATTGCCTCTCCTCTCCCCTAATTAGTTAAAATTAAAATTAGTAACTCATTTGAATAGTAAATGATAAACTCCAAGGACTTGTGAGTCTCTACATATCAGAACTGCTGTGAACCTCGACCTGTGACTCGGGAAGAGATTTTTTAATCCTTTTTTTCCATTGGATCTCACTGGGCAGCGGGATGAGCCTTGGGATATCATCACTTGGTCCCACGCTGGTGAGGGTGAGAGCCATTAATGCTATTTTTCCCCCAAATAATCATCTAGCGCCTTCTTAAAAGCTTCCATATTGTCACACAGTACCACCTTCTCTGGAAACCCATTCTGTACTGAAACTCTCTGTGTAATCCAAGCCCTCTCTTACTTGTTTTCTAGTTCTGTTCCTGTGTGAGTGAACTAGGTTTGCTTTGTGGACCCAACTCCCACTTCTGGCTGGAAGAGTCTTCAGGCATTGCAAAGACAGTGCCCTCAGAACCCTGGAGGAAGGGTGAGGCAAGGGTGCTGCCCATTGTGCTGCAGTGACCTTTCCTTAATGGGTCTTAGCGGTAGCACTGATATTGTTTGTCAAATGCCATCATCCCCCCCCCCACCCCCAGGGCAGGTAGGGTGTAGACTGTCTCAGTAGGAGTGGTGGGGTTTTGTAAAATGGTAAAAGGTGGTGGGTCATGACAGCATTAATTTCCACCCATCCATGTTACCGTGGCCTATCTGTCTGCCTTTCTTGGAGCCCCACCTGCATGATGCATCCATGTGAAGGTAGACAGAGCGCACTGTGAGGCAGGGAAGCAGAAGGGGCTATGACAGGGTGGTATTAGAATGTAAAAGCAGGCATTTTAAAAACTGTAGCACCACAGCCAGAAACACTGTAAGGGGCTGCAAACCTGTTTATATATGGTTAGGTTATTTCTAAGGGCACTTGTGGTGTTCGAAGTACAAGTCTGACTTTTGACCCCCCCCCCGGTGAGTGAGGGGCAAAAACGTTACACTGCTGTAGCATTTCTATAGTTGAAGTTGCCCTTAGAGCACTCCAGTGCCCTTTAGTTTTTTTGTTTTTAAAAGCAGACTATGACCATTGTTTTTAAAATATTAACTTTTATTGTGTATGCCAAACCGGAAGTAGGAGAAAGATACTTCCAATCTGTGGGGCACGAACAGCTTGCCTCTGCGAGTGTTTGCCAGCAGGCATTTTAAAAACTGTAGCACCAGAGCCAGAAGCATTGTAAGGGGCTTCAAACCTGTTTATACCTGATTAGGTTATTTCTAAGGGCACTTGTGGCACACAAGGTACACATCTGTCCCTTGACCCCTGTGAGCAAGGGGCAATGACTTTACACTGCTGCAGCATTTCTGTAGTTGGAGTTGCCCTTTGAGCACTCCAGTGGCCTTTAGTTTGCTTTTTCTAAAGGCAGACTACGGCCATTGTGTTTTAAAATATTAACTTTTTTTGTGGGCGCCAAACAGGAAGTAGGAGAGTGATACTTCCAGTCAGTGGGGCATAAACATCTTGCCTCAGCAAACGGAGGCAAGTGCAGGACAGAGGCGACACTGGCAAAGGTAAGCTGCATCCGCCGAGGGAGTAGAGAGAGTAGGCCACACACTGTACTGGTTGGTAATCTTATCTCTCGGCTTAGGCTGCTATTATTAATATATTGCTAAGTGACAAAATGAATTAAACAGGGGATATCCTAGAGCTGCTACTGAAAGAAGGTTCTCTATATAAATTATCTTATGTATTTGCTTCACCCTATGATTAGCAGCACCTCCACTAACATATGTTTAAAATGCTCCTCCCTAGATGACATGCAAAAAGATATCAATATCTTAATTGCAGAACTAAACAGTGTAATAGGAATAAATAAAATTGCAAGATCCGTGAGAAGCATAGAACAAGATATTATACCTACTCATGTTAGACCCCATGAAAAGGGAAAAAGGTAAAAGGAAGGTGGCTACACCATAGCAAGAAGCCAGTGCCAACAATATGAGACAGTACTTACAGAACAAGAACCAAGGCGGCAGCATGAGCTCCATCCACAAGATATCCAGAGGCAAGGATCAGGCAGACTCATCGAGATGCAATTAAAAGTTGTTCTTTATTAATCCTATGTTAAAATGCAAGACGGTAAATCCACAACTGATAAGGCCGCCACCAGGAAGATGGCAGACCCCTCCCCACAAACAAAGTCTCACATACAGTCAAACGTTTTTGCATGAGACGCGCTTTCTCAACACTCTTGACCGCAACACTGTAGAGTTTAAATAAGGATGGAATACATCGAATGTAAGGGAAACACAATAATTTACCAATATGGCAAAGTAAACATTAATAAAATAAATGAAGAACTGGCTATAATTAATTGGGAGAATGAGCTTAAAGAAAAATCCACTGAGGGTACATGGCATTTTATTAAACACACCATAGTACAGCTGAGCAACAAATATATCCCCAGGATAAATAAATACCAACAGAATAAATGCAAACCTAAGTGGCTGAAAAATAACATCAAAAAGCTACTCAACAGAAAAGCTAAAAGGCTACTGTATTTACCTAATATAATTGTTGATCTTGTTAAAACTCTGATGTGTAACATGTCCATACTGATGGGCACCTGTGAATATCTGTACGACTGTTAAACTCTGTAACTGGTGTTGTGTTCTATGTAAGATGACGTGGAACCTTTGTAAACGAGCTGTCCAGCTCAAAGGCTGTAATCCGAACCTTCAATAAATACATAAAAAAATTAAATAAAGAAAAAGTAAAGCATATAGGGTGTATTTAAAAATGAAATCCACTGAATCCTGGGAGGTGTCTATCTCAATTCAAAAGAAGCGTAAAAGAGAAATAAGACATTCCAAGAAACAATTTGAACGTAACTTAGTCTCAGACACAAGGAAGGACAATAGCAAAGCCTTCTTTGCTTATGTTATTCATTCAAAAAACAACTAGCAAATTAGGCCCAATCCATAATAATGGTAAATTGTTTTATAATGATCTAGAAATGGCTGAAGTACTTAATAAATAGTTCTGTGATGTGTATGGGCAAGATCAAAAACAATTCCACATTGGCAACAGTATTGCAGCCCATACCGTACTAGTCGGTCCAGATATGTGTCTCTGGACGTGGCTACAATGCTAAACTCTGCATCGTCAGCTCATGCTCTGAACCAATGGTGCAGCCTACCAAGCTGTCAGTCGGTGGGCGGCGGGGCAGCAGGTGGGTGGGGTGCTGCCGCCGCTGGCTGACGGGGAAGCGGGAGGTGGGGCTCAGTGGGTGGGTGGGGTGAAGTACACTAGATCACCAGGGATATTGGACTTGGGGATGAATGATGCCTGATCGGGCTCAGCGCGGTCCACTGGACCACCAGGGACATCGGACTTGGGGGGATGAATGATGCCAGCGATCGGGGCACATAGCGGTCCACTGGACCACCATGGATGCTCGGACTTGGGGGATGAATGATGCCAGGATCGGGCTCAGCGTGGTCCACTGGACCACCAGAATCTCGGACTTGGGGATGAATGATGCCTGATCAGGGCACATAGCAGTTCACTGGACCACCAGGGATATTGGACTTGGGGGGGGGATTACTGATGCCCGTGATCGGGGCATGAGGGTGCCGCCAGGTGCGGCAGGAACAAGTGATGGCCACCCACAGGTGGCAGCTGCCATATTGTGCCCTGCAATGCGGCAGCTCACCTGTGGGTGGCCATCACTTGTTCCTTTTTGGGGCATAACTTTGTGCAGGGGCAGGTAGGGGTTGCGCATGCATGATTCTGCACATCCCTGGCTGAATATCAGGCTGTGCAGGTTATGCATGGGCACGCCCCCCACCTGTGCCTGCATACATGCGCTCTGCTCTGAGCGCATCCAGGGATTTGTCGGTGCACTTTTCCTTTTAAATATCGCTGCAGGCGCATCAGTGGGTTGTGCATGGTGCAACACTGTTGCGCCATGCGTAACCCTTTTGAATATCTGGGCCAATGGCTGAACATATTACATACCCTTTAAAAATCTTGTTTAGAAACTATCAAAACGGGAGTGGTGCCAAAAGATTGATGGATGGCATGTGTGGTCCTGATCTATAAAAAAGGGTCAAAACAAGCTCCTAAAAATTACAGGTCCGTAAGCCTCACCTCTCCCGTATGTAAGATTCTGGAGAGTCTGATAAAAGATATAATAAGTGAGCCTATAAATAAAACTGATCTAGAACAACATGGTTTTAGGCAAGGTAGAAGTACAACAACAACAAACTTAATTTGCTTCTATGAAAATTTTAGTAGTTTATTGGATCAGACCATCCCATGTGATGTGTTTTTTCTCGATTTCAGTAAGACGTTTGACCTGATGCCTCACTGGGCTCTGATAGAGAAACTCATTAAATATAATTCAACAAATCAATAATTAATTGGATTGCTAAGTGGTTAACTGACAGAGATCAGAGATTGGTTATAAACGGGTACCCGTCTAACACTGGTAAAGTGTCAAGTGAAGTCCCCCAGGGCTCTGTTCTGGGCCCTTCACTGTTCCAGATTTTTATATCAGACATGACAGATGACATATTTAACTGGACAGTTAAGTTTTCAGATGATGCTAAGTTGGGGGGCCCTTGTAACACTCAGTCCAATATTAAGGATAAAACATATGAGGAATGTTTAGTGGTGCTCAATTTGATGTCTTTCGATACCAGATGATTATGAGGGGGCTTTAGGCCTAATGTTTGACATTGTGCGTGATCCATATTTATTAACTGAAATGGGAATAGAGTTTAAGAGTCCCATAAGGGATACCAGAGGACATCCCCTGCAGATTATAGGAAAGGTGTTTAGAACTGACAAACACAAATGTGTTTATACCATATGAATTATGAACTTGTAGAATACATTGCTAGTTCATATTATCATTATCAGCAGAACTAAACAAAAGTTGGATAAATATATTCTGTCAGGAGTGAAACTTTGTTACTACACTGAGCAATAACTTTACAGGCGCATTCATGGGTAACTTGCCTTCTTGCTCCTTATCCATCCTTAGTATGATCCTTAGTATGTCCCCTTGGGATGACAAGGCAGTGTAGGGACATGAGTCAGAATGGCACATGAATGTAGGTAGCTCTCCCTTAAAGAGAAACAGATGGGAAAAAATACCCTACTTCCCTAAAGTTCCATTTTTAATTCTTTAAACTTCTGAATTCTTACTCTTACCAACCTACTAAATACTATGTCTGTTCCCAGCAGAGAGGTGGAGGGATTCGGAAGTCACCGGACTTTAATGTCAGTGTCCATACAGAGTTTTGTGTCTTAAATATTCATCTAAGCACTGAACAGCTACAGGGTCCACCTCAGTATCAAACTTGTTGGCAAAGAGATGATGTTGCTGCAGCATCCAGTGGAGATCTCCAGCACCATATATACAGACATCTCTACTGTGGGTACCTGTGCATGGTGGATAGACTTTGCCTTTAAGGATGTCCCCCTCTAGATACTCCCACTTCACTAATCTCACTTTTGCGTTCATGTCAGTGACATCAAAGACAGAATTAATAGGGATGAAGCCTGGAGCTGCAGGAATTCTCTGGAGGGTGGCCCACAGCAGTTCATCAGGGCTGTAAGTGTCTTTGGCCCACTCAATGATAAGCCTTGCATCTTGGTCTCTAAAGACAAACTCCACAAACTGTCTGCTCACAATAATATAGGCACTTCCCACAAATGGAGAGGGTAGCACTGGCATTGGAGCTTTGGTTAAATTGGTCGTAACAACGTGGCCATCTTCAATAACATTACAAAATTTCCACCTCCATTCTTTGATGGCGGTGAGATTTGTGGTCTCCATGTTGTTCCTCCCTTTCAGAGCCCTCAGTTGTTCTGTTATCTCTAGGTTGGTCTTGATGGGAAAGTCCATGCCTCAAAGGTTGATGAAGTACTTCCATGTCAGATGTCTCCCAAGAAGCTCCTCCATGCAGTTGAGGTCAGCCTGGACCCTGGACCATGAAGCATAGGTGATATTCTCCAGTCGACTGGCAACAAAGACGTTGGGAAAACAGGAGGCAATCCCCTGTATGGCTACCTTGAAGCTGCTATCAGATTTACTATCAACATGGATGCAGTAGATGTTTTGTGTCGCATAAACACTCCCGAGTAGTCTTTCAAACATATCAATTCTTTGATGGATAACTATGGAATAGGCAACAGGAAAGCCTTCTTCCTCCTTACTAAGGGGAAACATAATGTACTTTCTTGTCTTCAGAAAGTTTGTACAATTCTTTGTTATGTTTATAAAAAATGAATTATCAGGTTTGAAAAATTTCAATGTTTTATGCTGCTGGGCTTTCTGGATCTCCTCTGCATCCCCCTGTATTACAGCTGTGCAGTTTATATCATCATGTAGAAACTCTGTAAGCTCCTGTTCTAAATATCTCAGGGTATCATGCTTCTGTTTTTCTTCATCAGCTTCCTCCTGTTGATGAGATTCTTGGCTCCTGAAAACATGAATCCAGCACTGTAGAACAACAGCAGCAACACAGCATAACATAAGTAACTGGAAAACTCTGGTCAGACGCCTGGGATATCTGCACCTCTTCCAGTGGAAATCTGAAAGACATGGGTTGACAGAAATCAAACTACAAGTTTAAGTACAAAAGTGCATTTACCTGTAAAGTGCAGTAATGCATTGGATTCCAGCCTTAGTACCAGCTGGTGGTTGACAGTTGAGGTTCTGCCTCCTTTCCGGACGTCTATCCCTTTGACATCACGCCCCTTCTTATGGTTGCAATGGCCACACTGAAACCCTTATTGATAGCAGCACAACTGTGGTGCCACTGTGTATTTTCCAAATGCACTGCATTCCTCTAGTTCAGTCTATTTATAGAAACATAGAAATTGTTGGCAGATAAGGACTGCTAGACCCATCCAGTCTGCCTCTAAGCCCTACACTTGTATGCAGCCTTTGATCCTACCTGGTATATGGGTTTTTGCCTCTAAGGTTCCCTTATGCCTGTCCCAGGCATGTTTAAAGCCCTCCACTGTCATCTCTCCCACTACCTCCTGTGGCAGGCTATTCCATGCATCCACCACCCTCTCTGTGAAGAAAAACTTCCTCACATTTCTCCTCAACTTCCCCCCTTCTAATTTCATATCATGTTCCCTTGTTCTTGTACTTTGCCTATAATGGAATGTATCACCCCCTGCACCTTGTTTATGCCCCCAAGGTACTTAAATTTTTCTATCATGTCCCCCCGATCCCTTTTCTCCTCTAGCGAGTACATAATGAGGTCCTTTAATCTCTCCTCATATGTTTTTGGTGCAATCCTGACACCATCTTTGTCACCCTTCTCTGGACTGCCTCCAGCCTGTGAATGTCCTTTTGAAGGTGTGGCCTCCAGAACTGCATAAATTACTCCAGGTAAGGCCTCACCAGTGTTTTGTACAATGGCATCACCACCTCCTACCTTCTGCTTGCGATGCCTCTGCCTATGCACCCCAGCATGCCACTGGCCCTCCCCGATGCCTTTGTACCCTGCTTAGACAGCTTTAGGTAATCAGAAATAACCCCCGACTTCCAGTGGTGTCGTGGAGCAGTGAGCTGGGTGGATCGAGAGCTCCCTCTTGATTTTCAATTGTAAAGCTTTAAAAATACAATAATATAAAACAAAAATCTTAAAAAAATCCTCTGTAAGTTCAGTTAGAAATGGGACTATACCATTAAAATGTCTAGAAATACGAGGAATCATTACCAGGTGCTGACCAATAAAGATATTTTGGGTGACAGACCACTCTCAGAAACCAATGCAGTAATGGGGGCAGAAGATGGGAAGAAGAGTCATCCTCCTAAAGTGCTACGGGGAAAAAATCAAAATCCGCACCCAGATCAAAGCCCTGTTGGTGTGACATGGTGCTGCAGGCTATCCAGGACAGAGATGAAAGATGCCCTACGAGATCTGCACTCCAATCTTGGAACACTACAGCAACAGACAGATGAGGTGGACCAACAAATTTCTAGAATTTCAGCCCACTTAGACGACCTGGAGATGGCCGTCACTGAGCTAGCTCATACACAGCTTCAAGTGGTGCTCTGCCAGGAAGATGCAGAGAACCGCGGAGGGCGGAAAAACGTACGTATTTATTTTATTCCAGAGAATGAAGAGGGCCAGAACATGTCAGCCTTCCTCAACGACTTTCTCTGCACTTTACTGGGGTACCTGGTTACATTAGCGCTACAGGAATAGTGCCATTCAAGAGAAGAGCGCTAATCCCTATAGCGCTATCACGGACAGCGAGCGGGAATTTACAGTGCTAGTCATATGTGCACCCCTGGTCACTGTCCATGGTGCTGCACAGGACAAGGGCAGCAGAATACTGGGGGCTGGCTGAGCTGTTCCCGTGGAATGGAGGGCTGAAGCATGGAGCAGCTCGGCCAGGGGGCAGTGGAGGCCAGGGTTCTAATCCTGGTCTCCAACCATTTTGCCAGAATCAGGACTTGTTTTTGTGTTACAAGGGACCGTGGAACAAATTGTAACTTGCCTCATGATCCACCCCCCCCCTCACCCGGAGTGAGAATCTTTAAGTCCGGGGGGTGCGTGGGGCAGAGCCCCCTGCATTGGGGGGGGGTGCAGGGGCATAGCCCACTGTAAAAATAAACATGACAGCATTTTTGCTGTGCTGTTAATGCCAACAGCACTGTGGTCGGCTATATTCTGACCCAGTGACCTTTACTGGACTTAGGGCCAGACTACCCCATAGACATTGAGCGGGCCCATCGGGTGTTGTGTCCAAAACTTACTGCACCTGACATCTGCCCCAGATTGATCGTGGCCCGCTTTCTTAATTATGCAGTAAAGGACCAGTTACTGCAGAGAGCATGGAGAAAAAAGATCTTGAAATACGGCACAAAATGTATTTTTATTGATAATGACTACGTTCCCGCCACACAGAAACAGCGGCAGAAGTACATACCTTTGTTCCCATGCCTTAGATCAAACAATCTTAAAGTACAAAAACCCATACCTGGCAAAGCTGATTGTCCAATTTCCAACTGGGCAGCAGACATATGGATTGGCTGAGGAAGCCAGGAAAGATCTCCAGCAACGAGGCCTGAATGTGGAGCGAGAAACCCACAACCAGAGCACTGATGAGAGGAGACCAGTTAACAATCTGGGCAGAGTGGCTGCTGGAAAGAGTCTTCAGACCCCTGATATACCCCTGGGTGAAATCTTGATGAGGTTCCAGCAGTTTTGATCACAGGCTTTCTTGCCCTGAAGTGGATAAAAACTGAACTATTTACTCCGAGGCCTGTGACACATTGGATTGAACAGGTTGGTGGCTCTTGGGTGGGAGTCGGGGGAAGATGTTGGCTAGTGGGCAGATCGGTGACTTGCAGTCCCCTAGGTTTTTTTCTGGGCCTAGCAAAAGATAATCTTCTTGGGCTCCTCCAGGTGGTGGGTAGGGTCGGAGAGGCCTGGCTGGGAGTGTAGCACATGGCCTAATTACCAAGGGATCGGCGAACTTACGGACCCCTGTGGGGCTCGCCTCCTCCTCTGCTTGATCCAGCTTCTCCCAGGTTGACTGCCACTAGCTTCCTCAGGCCATAAGAAGACCATCAATCCTTTATATTTATGGTATTTTTCATTATGAGTCAGCTAACTGGAATGTAAGAAAACTAAATGGGTGATGGGTTGGCTGCAAACTTGAAAGGAGACCAGTAAAGCATTTAATGGGTTCTTATATTATGATTGCCCTAACTGTTGTTCAGGTCATTCAGGGTAAGTGGTGGATGTTTTCTTGCCGTCCCTTAATATGGCAGACTAACGTTGAATGTTTAGCGGGGGCCCTCTGCTATGAATCGCGGCCCTGAGATTACTGTCGTGGCCAAACTGTGTAAATATCACCTTGCCTCTACAACAACTATTGAACCACTAGCAGAGAAAAAATGAAGAAACTAGTGTACATGCTTAGTGGTAATCTTGCAATATATGACCATGGCCTGTAAGACCTACCAACAATATCGACCGCAGTTTTCCTTTACATGATGTGTAGAAATTAAAGGATTTTCTTATTGACTGTGACATCTTTGAATTTACAGGTTGGCAGCCTGGGGGATGGGATGGGGACAGGGGGCACAGTTTAGGGGTGCTGGGGGTTGTGCGACTGGTAGATCCCCTTGATGTCTCATGGCCCTCTTAAAGGAAATATTTTTGGGCTTCTCTTGGTGGTAGGGTCTTTTTGACCTGGCCAGAAGAGTAACGAGTGGCCTGGGGGGTGGTCACGGGCCTCGGCGCTACCTGCTTCTCCCTCGGTCTGGCCCTGTTACCCTTCCCCCCCGGGTTACTGAAGATGTCCTGCAAACACTTTACATAGAAATGGTGGGGCTTCATAATAATCCTGGTTTGCTTTGGTGAATTCCCACATGGACAATTATAGACTGTGCAGGAATTACTGGCCTGACAAATAAGGGAACAGAACTCCATAACTGACTGGATTGAGCCCTGGTCTAAGGGGGCTAAGACTGGCTTTAAAACCATCCTTACCTGCAGTACATTGTTGGTCATAGCCCTCTGGGCAAAGGCTTCCTAATCTGTTGGTTCCCTGGAGTTTTCTTAACCAGCCTAAGGGGACTGTGGTTTAGGCAAAGGCCTCTAGTCGGTTAACTTATTTTTTCTTACTCTCGACCCCAATAATAAACTGCACTCCTGGGGGAAGAATTGGTACTGCCAACGCTAATACTTTGCAGTGATGCTCCATGGAGCAGCAGATATTCAGAATACTTCCAGCCTTTCATTTGTGACTCTTAATTGATGCAGTGCATGAGAACTGGATGTTATGTTGGGCGAAATCAGCGAGTGAGAGGGGGCAGTGTTTAAAATACTAAGGCTGAACTTCGACATCAGCGCTTTCTACACTGAAGGCCTGCTGATTGTGGCCAGAAAGTATTATTGTTTGTATCGATGTATTATTGATCAGGCCTAATGGAGGCTTATGAGGAGCCGGGGAACTAGTGTCAACCTATACTAGGGTTGTCTCTGAGACTCTCGACTCTAGCACCTGTCTGTGTTCGACCCCTTAATACACACCATGAGTCCAGCTGATATGATGGGACTCTAAGGGGGTTGAGGAGGAGGGAGTCAAAGGTTGGAGAGACGCTGGCAGAGGTCCAGTATGGTGGAGGACAAGCTTTTATTGATGGTCCATTATAGAGACTATCAGACTGCAATCTCCTGTAAGAAGGCAGAATTCCTGTCCAGGGAGATTGTGGCAGCAGGAAACAGACTGGCTCAGCTCTTCCATGCTGTTGACAGGCTGTGTAATCCAGCTTGCCTGCAGTCCAGGGGAGCTTTATCATAATCAAGATGTGAAGTGTTTGCTCTGTTTTTTGCTGAGAAGATTGCCTCTATCAGATCAGAGACCTGGTCAGTGTCCTCTAATGGGCATTACAGTGATGAGCATGGGGTCAAAGGCACTCAGTCTGTCTGGTCTGACTTCGACCAGGTAGCGGTAGTAGATATTGTGAAGGTCATCCAGGAGATGCAGCCTACTTACTGTAGTTTGGACCCAGGATCAACACGCCTCCTTGTGGGGTGCATTTAGATCATTGGCCTGGCCCTAGCCAAGACAGTCCGACATTCTTTGATGTCAGGGGTTTTTCTTGAGCCCCTAAAGGAGGCTGTCATTATGCCCCTCCTTAAAAAACCATCATTAGATGCAAACTGTCTGGCAAACTACAGGCCAGTCTCTAACCTTTCCTTTCTGGGGAAGGTTATTGAGAAGGAGGTGGCAGCTCAACTGGAGACCCATTTAACAGCTCATGACATCTATGAGCCTCTCCAGTCTGGTTTCAGGAAAAGGCATAGCACTGAGACTGCCCTGGTTCGGGTGCTTAATGATCTCAAGGTGAGAGATTGAAGGAGACATTCCATCCTTGTTCTCCTTGATCTCTCAGTGGCATTCAACACCATGGACCATGGGGTACTGTTGGAGCATCTGTGGGTATGCTGTGGGCTAAGGGGAACAGTCCACAGCTGGTTTAAATCTTACCTTACCGGTAGATTGCAACGTGTGGTGTCTGGGGTATATTCTTCAGCCCCCGTGCATCTGCCTTGTGGGGTCTCGCAGGGCTCCGTTTTGTCTCCCATGTTATTTGTGGTGTATATGCTGACACTGGGGGACATTATAAGGCGGTATGGGCTGAGTTTTCACTGCTGTGAAGATGATACTCAGCTCTACATGTCCTTTGAGCCCGAACAGCAGGAGTTGGTTCTGGTGCTTAACAACTGCTTTGATGAAATTCAGGACTGGATGAGGGCAAACTGGTTGAAGTTGAATCCAGATAAGACAGAGGTTCTAATGTTGGAACCTGGTTGCCGGCAGATGGGAGAGCAATCAGGTCGAGTCTCGGGGCTAAGGGTTAGGGACTCCCAGTTGCCCACCTCTGATCAGGTGAGGAACCTTGGCATAGTTCTCGACTGTGGGTTGACGCTGAAACCTCAGGTGTCTGCCGTGGTCAAGACTTCTTTCTACCATCTTAGAAACACTGCCAGGGTGAAACACCTGATTCCCCTGGCAGATGTGCCAGCACTGGTTCACACCTTTGTGACTTTGTGTTTGGATTACTGTAATGCCCTATATCTAGGGCTGGCATGGGTGGATCTGTGCCGCTTGCAGCTGGTGCAGAATGCTGTGGCCAGGCGCACTGAATAAAAATGAGAAGTGCGCTACAAAAAATAATTTTTGATTGACTGATGATTGTTTTATTGTTCAGTCTTCATAGTCCCCTCACTTGCTTGCACTGATTGGCTCCTCATGAAAAGGCCTTCCACTATGTAGCTGAATTTTTTTTGTTTCTGTACCATAATCTTAATCATTCTTAACAATTTATTAGAATGTTGATTTGATGCATTGGAGTTTAAGCGTTGACAGGGCTACAAGTAGCACTTCCAGTTTTTGTTAAGAGCTGAATCTTAAGCTTTCTTTTTAACTGCTGGTTTGCAGACTTCCTCAATGTTAATCAAAGTGTACTCTACCTTTGAAATGTTTACTGGAGAAAGAAATAATTTGGGAGCTCTGGGGTTACTGGAGAAGGGCACCGATTAGGGATAACATGATGGCTGTTAAAGGATGACATGGGGGGGGGGATTTAATTGTACTTGCATACCCTGAATTCAAGGGGGTGCTTCTTAGCTTTAATTAAATAACGCCAAAGTGGGTTTTGGAGGGGTAACAGGGTTTCATGCTTGGAAAAAAGGGTATATCCCCTCACTTGGTACAATGTGATACTATATTGAAGGACCTACTGGCAAAACTAACTTTACTGCTATATACACCAAGGAGGCCTTCAGAAGGAGGGTATGGAAGAAAATTGAGAGGAGTTTTAAGGAGAGTGGGGAGATTCATTTTCATCCCAGTCACAGATAGGGAAGGTATCCTGCATATAAGTCACTATAATTAATTAATAAATATAGCATAATAGGAAGGGGGGAGCTTGAGTTCCCGGCTAAACTGAGCTTTCATGGTGCCACCACATAGTTTTTTTTTTCCCTCTGCCATATTTGGTAGGGTTTATATAAGTTTGGGGTGAATTAGTCCCTCAGAAGGTCTTTTCCCACATATTCAGTGGTTCAAGCCCTCTGCTGCAAGGGGTGTGGGGCATTCTAACCCATCCTTTGGGGAACCTGGAGGTGGAAGACTGATCCCACTTCCACAATGGGAGTCAATTTGAATATAAGTTCTGACTTCTATGGGGTATTGCTTTTTATCCCATACCAGTTTATTCCATATAAGGGGGTTTTGGGGTTTGAGCCAGGGGGGTGGGGGGAAGGGAAGTTTAATAGGTTTCTTTATTTTGTTATAAAAAATGAGGCACACACAGCAAGCAGGGGTTACAGGGCGATCTTTATTGTAAACAGGTTGGAGAGGTGTTCCCTTGAATGGGAGGGGAAGCTCCATGACGGCTGGTCCTTGCCTTTCTTCTGGTCAGCTGCATTGGGTCCTTCGGGACAACCGGGAGAGATGGAAGGTCTTCGGTTCGATGGTTGGTCTGGCTGTCGGGGGTGGGTTCCTTCTCGGTGGGAGCAGCACGCTCCTGTATTGATTTCATGATGTCTTCAGATCCTGTTAAGACATTTTCCCACAATATAAATGGTTTACAAAAACACGATAAAAAGAACAAGGTTTATGCAATATCTTAGGAAAAATCCAGCTGATATGTACTTTATACAAAGGGACCCACTTAACTGCCACAGAACATTTAAAGTTAAAATGGGGTCAGCACTACCAGGTTTACCCTTTCTCTACATCCCAGAAGATGAGGGGCAGCGATAATGGTCCCTCAGGTGACTCCCCTGGAGGTTCACAATAGTTTTTTGGACCCTCAGGGCAGATATACAATTTTGCAGGGTACTGTAATCACAAGCGGTAACCCTGGTCAGTGTATATCCCCCCCCCAAACTACAGTCCCGGTTGTGAGGACTTTTCTTAAAAAGGTCCTTGACCTTCTAAAGGAAAACTCATCATGGGCGGGGACTTTAATATGACTTTTTTTTTATTGAGATCTTGGATAATACCTGTGAGCGGATGCTCTTTGATAGGTTTCACGTCAGATACATTAGACAACACGGTACAATATAACAGACAAATATATAAATACTGATAAAAATATACATGGAGGTTACAGAAATTGAAACATAAAGCACTAAGTATGCCGAGACATTGTACAATGTATGCCCACATCAAGATGATAAGCAGATAGGATAGGGAAGGATACATTGGTGGTGGGAGGGCTAGGTGAGCAGAGCACAGAGGGCAGGGAGGGAGGAGGGTAGGGATAGGGCAGAGCGAGGGAGGGCTGGGGAGGTGGGCGAAGTACTGCAGTTTGAATATCCTGTCATGACAGAGGCAAAGATAAATGCTTGAGGCAGATTGTTACTGTGTGCAGAGCCTTAGCGGGGGCACATGCACTTACTCATATCAATCAATCAATCAATCAAAATCTTTATTTATCCAGGCGGACATCGTTGAGCAATGCTCATTTGCGAGGTGGACCTGGGTGAAGCATGGTGAACATAACAATACAAGGTAGTGCAATTGAGTACAGCTATATATTGAAAACAGGTCAACAAGAAACGATGGAACATACAAGCCTGTAGCAATTAGAGTCAGAAGTACAAAAAAAGAAGCATGTATATATATATTCAACTTGGGCACAGTAATGGAGGAGAGGAAAAGAGAAAGAGAGGAGGAGAAAGAAGTAGAGTGAGAAGCAGCATGGACAGCAGGAAGTTAGAATGAGAGAGGTGGAGGAGGATGAGATAAGTAGGGGTGCGGGAGAGACAGATGGGGTAGGAGAGAAGTGTAAACAGAGTGGTAGTGGAGAGACCATTTGGGAGGTGAGAGAGTTGCAAAGGAGGGGGTGCGGAGATAGTCTCAACCAGAGGGTACAAGCAATTCCTACCCTGAAGATGGGAGACTTAGACTGAAGATAAGGTGGGAAGCAAGTCAGGGAGGAGTGGGGAAGGAGATAATGGAATGTCTAGGGCTTGGGAAGGTGGTGGACAGTACTAGGAGTTCTTGAGATTTTGAGTACTGTGCAGGGCGGGATGAGGTACTATGGAAGACACTGATGCAGATCTTGGGAGGGAAAAACAATTGCATACTTCTTTGAATGAGTGGGAATATAGAGACTTAAGGGTAGAGAGGCAGACAGGGATGCACAATTTAAGAGTTTTTTGAATTTTGTTCCATAATGAGGGCAGCATGAAGCTTATGGCTGCTCTGCCAAAGCGAGATTTAGCCATAGGTACCCTGAGTGAGATATATGAGTAACTTCGTAGTGCGTAGTTACCTATTGTGCTCAGAGGAAGACAGTTGGTAATGTGATACTTAGACAGCTGGTTCTGATTAATCTATGCTTTTTGTAATATAAAAATGTGTTACTGAACGTCTCTCATGAGAGATGCTGACAGTCTCTGGAATGACACCCCCTCCCAGGTTTTAGCTACAAGGTGTGACCTGGAAGGCCAAGAGATATTTACAGGCTAGAAGATAACTTAAAAAAATAAGTATCTCCTGTTTATGTGACTAATTGCAGCTTGCCAACTGCCAAGATAGATAATAAACTTTTATAACGTTTAGAGGAAGAAGAGCAGGTTATGACGCTTTAGTGCAAAGTCATAAAAGATGCTTTGATGTCCTGGAAAGGGGAAGCTGCTCATAAGATCAAAGAAAGTCATATGAGAAAATGAGTTGTGCTGAGATCACAGAATTTACCTTCAATAAGACATCCTGTTTTGCATAGATATATTTTTTTATATTCTGACTGGGAAGAGCTTGGTGACCTCATGCAAAGAGATTGGCAAAGCCAGTTTTTAAACAGTATTCTGTTTTCCATTTAGACACAAATGTTTGGACTCTGAAAAAGCAACATTGGGCACTGTTAGGAGATAAGTATACTGTGATAGGAGATTTTGTCTGCACTTTTAAACCTGTTTTGTTTAAGTGATTTGTATGTGTTGTGATATATGGTTTTGTATTTACATTTTACATTTTTGTTATCTATTTTGAAGTAAACCTCTACTTTAGAGACTACTTGGTGTGCCTTTGAATTTATTTTTCTTGACAAGGGAAGCATACATGGTTAAAGCTGACACTGCACAAAGCTTACTGGTTTTACCAAACTGGGAAAAGGTAAGAATTTATTCTGAGGTCTTTAACAGAGTTTTAAGGGTTCATTTTGTACGCCTGGTTAGGTACCTGTAGGCAAAAAATATCTGCCCCCCCCCCAAGGAGCAGAATTATCTGAGCCTGTACATTGTGTACGCTAACAAGAGGTTCACAGTTTGAATCCCTCCAAGACTTGAGACCAAAGGTTGATTCAAACCCACAAAACAGACAGGAGGGTTACCCTGTTTCTGTTAACTGTTCACAAGACTTCGCTCGGAGGTTGGCACTTTGGGAGTAGAGGGCTGACCTGTTGAGTGGGTTTGTGACAGGTAATATAATGTGGCAGTTTTTTTGAAATAGCTCTGAAGGTGCAAAGTGCGACATTTCTATCTCTCCTGGACTTAAGGGAGGTCCATACTACAGCTACATACAGAGAGCAGTGGTGCGTACCAAAGGGAAGTCCCGTTATGAACCTCAGAGCTCTGTGATAAAGTGTGTCCAATTTTGTCAAGCAAGAGGTAAGACACTGGCTGTATAGGAAGTCTGCGTAGTCTACCAACGATAGAAACGTGGATTGGACCAGCCGTGTCTTAGCATCTCTGGTTAGGAATTGACTAATTTTAAAGAAAATTCTCATCCTCTGCCTTAGTCTTTTTAGTAGATCCTCAGTGTGTTCAGTGAAGGAAAGTCTGTGGTCTAGCCACACTCCCAGGTACTGGAATTTTGTGACATATTCCAACTTTTCTCCTAACAAGGTGGCAATCTGAGGGACTGAACCAACAGTTGCAGGATTAATTGAGAGGGTAAACAGAGAGAGGAGAATCGCTTTCATTTTTTTGGCATTGAGGAGGAGCTTTTTATGAATTAGTTGGCTCTGGAGTAGATTGAATTTAGATTGGAGGTCTTCACAGGCAGCTTCTGGCCTTGGGCGGCTTAAGTAGAGGACAGTATTGCCTTAGTTTGGAGGGGCATTATCAGCTCTACTAATTAGAGATCTCCATAAGAAGGCAGAATTCCTGTCCAGGGAGATCGCTGTTGCTCAAAATCGACCGGCTCAGCTTTTCAGGTTGTGCAACCCAGCCCGTCTTCAGCTCCGTTGAGCTTTTTCACAAAAGTAGTGTGATGAGATTGCTCAATTCTTTGCGAATAAGGTAGCTGACATCAGATCGGAGATCCGCCTGACACACTCTATGGGGGATGCTGTTAGTCGGCATTCGGTCACGGTACCCAGAGTCTCCTGGAGTTCTTCTGACCTGCCGAAGTTCGAGGATGTTATGCAAATTGTCCAGGGGATGCACACTACATGCTGTAGTTTAGATCCGGGTCCAACCTCCCTAATTTTGGGTTGTGTTGAGATCGTGTGCCCATTTCTGGCTCAAATAATCTGGTGGTCCCTAGAACTGGGTGAGTTCCCAAGCTCCCTGAAGGAGGTGGTGGTGACTCCCCTTTTGAAGACAGCTTCTTTGGGCCCAGATATTTTTGCTAACTACAGACCTATCTCTAACCTTCTCTTTATTGGGAAGGTTATTGAGAAGGTAGTGGCAAACCAGCTGGAGGACCATTTGACCATCCATAATATCTATGAACTTCTCCAGTCTGGTTTTCATAAGAGGCATAGTACTGAGACTGCTCTGGTTCAGATGCTCAATGATCTCTTGATGGCGAGAGATCAGAGAAACTGTTCTGTCTTGGTTCTCCTTGATCTCTCTTCGGCCTTCGACACTGTAGACCATGGGGTTTTGCTCGAGCGCCTGAGGTCCATCTGTGGATTGTCGGGTACAGTACTCAGATGGTTTACATCTTTCCTGTCTGGGAGAACACAGAGAATTGTGTTGGGATTTTTTCCTCTAACCCTTTCTCTCTGCCTTGTGGGGGTTCCTCAGGGCTCGGTGCTTTCCCCCATGTTGTTTGCAGTGTATATGCTGCCCTTGGAGACATTGTAAGACGTTATGGGCTGAGGTTTCACTGCTATGCTGATGATACCCAGCTCTACCTGTCTTTCGCTCCCCGACCAGGTTAGTGCTTTCTCGGTATTTAATAGCTGCCTCACTAAAATCCATGATTGGATGAATTTGAGCTGGTTAAAGTTGAACCCAGGTAAGAACGAGGTTATGGTCGTGGACCTGGGTCGCAGGATAGAAGGGTTAGGGTCTGATCAGCCCTCTGGTTTATTTCTGGGGGGTGATCAGATCCTTACCTCTGAACAGGTGCGTAACCTGGGAGTGGTACTTGATGATGGGCTGACCCTTCGCTATCAGGTGTCAGCAGTCGTAAAGTCTGCATTTTACCATCTCAGGAACATTGCCAGGGTGAAACTCCTTGTTCCGTCTAGCGATTTATCTGTGTTGGTCCATGTCTTTGTGACCTCCCACCTTGACTACTGCAACTCCCTGTACCTGGGGCTTCCTGGGGTTTATATCCGCCGCTTGCAGCTAGTACTGCTGCTGCTAGGTTGTTGACAGGGGTGTCAAGAAGGACACACATTACCCCTGTTTTGCGCGATCTGCACTGGCTGTCGATACAGTGGTGGATCACCTTCAAAGTAGGTCTTTTGACCTACAAAGCCCTGCTTGAACTTGGCCCCGAATACTTGAAAGAGCTTCTGTTTCCTTACAGCCCTGTATGACAGCTCCGTTCGGCTGATGAGGGGTTGCTGGAGGTTCCGAGGGTTGTTTTTAAAATCTTCTGGGGCTCGGACTTTTATGTTTATAGCCCCAACCCTCTGGAATTCTCTGCCCCGTCAGCTTCGGGAATGCACGACCGTGGGGAGTTTCAAGCGGGAACTTAAGACCCATCTGTGGAGTCAAGCTTTTATGGGTTGATGTTTTATCATTTTGATTTTATGTATGTATTTATTTTTGTGATTTTATTGTTTATTTGTACAGCACCTTGGTGCTTGAAAGGTGCTTAATAAAGTTTTATTATTATTATTATTAGTATCATCTGCAAACAGATGAATATTGGCCTTGTTTATGCAATTGTCGATATTGTTAATGTATATCGCAAACAGTAAGGGACCTAATATAGATCCTTGGGGCACACCCTGCTAGAGAGGTTTAAGAGGTGACAATTCATCTTCGGCTTTGACTTGCTGAAGGCGTCCTGTTAGACAGTCAGCGAACCAATGCAATGATGGAGAGTCCATGCCTATAGTTTGCAGGGAGAGGAGGAGCAGGCTATGATCAACGGTGTCAAAGGCCTTACTTAAATCCAGAAATACAGCACAGACATAATTCTTGATGTTTAACTCCCTCTGCCAATCATTAGCTACTTTGGCAAGGGCCGTGATAGTGCTATGATTAGCTCTGAAGCCAGGCTGCATTGGGTTTAGTAGATTCATAGTTTCAAGATAGGACTGCAGCTGTGCATTCACTATTTTCCTTCAGTAATTTAGACAATACAGGAAGAAGGGAGATCGACTTGTAGTTATTAAGATCACAGGGGTCCCCTGATTTAAACAGGGGAATGACATGGGCAGTCTTCCATATAGGTGGCAGAATACCCTGAGACAGAGATAGATTAAATTGGTGGGTAATGGGCAGGGCAAGTATATGGTGGGCAATCTTTATAAAGTAAGGGTCCAAGGAGTCAGCACCAGCATTTTTCCTGGTGTCCATCTACAAAAGGAGATCCTCCACCTCTTTTAGTGAAGCAGGTTGGAATGAGAATGCCGACTCTGTGGCAGGGGAATCAGGATGAGGGGTACCAACCTGGGTACGTACGGAGCATGCTGGGGAAATATCAAATGCTAGGCCTGCAGTGGAAGAGAAATGGTTATTGAGCGAATCCAAGATCTCCGGCCTATCAGTGGACACGGATCGGATCAGTGAGGGTCCCGACTTGGAGGTTGAGGGCTACTGAACTTGCCCTCCCCACCCCCAGCTCGAACAAAGCGAAGGACACTGGATAGGACCAGTGAGGTCCCCGACCTGAGTCGGGAGGGCTGCTGAACTGCCCTCCCCACCTCGAACAAGCGAAGGACACGGATTGGATCAGCGGTCCCGACTCGGAGGTCAGAGGCTGCTGAACTTGCCCTCCCCACGCCCCCCAGCTCGAACAAAGCGAAGGACACCGGATCGGATCCAGCAGGGTCCTGACTTGGAGGTCGAGAGGGGCTGAACTTGCCCTCCCACCCCAGCTCGAACAAAGTGAAGGACACCGGATCGGATCTAGCAAGGGTCCCGACTTGGAGGTCGAGAGGGCTGCTGAACTTGCTCCTCCCCACCCCCAGCTCAACAAACCAAGGTAAAACCGAAGGAGCCAGGCGCCAGTCTGTTGTGCTCAGCATCAGCATACTGCAATTCAGACAGAAAGAAAAAATTAAGTCTTAAAACCGTAAGCTTACAAGCACCTTCACTTCCAGGCTTTGCTAACTGCCATGCTGGCTGCTCTGCTATTGCTTCGCTGACTTGGAGCTTTATGTAGTGTGTTTTGAACTTGGCGCCTTTTTCTCTATAAGTTTGATGACGGCATAGAAGTTTAGATAGTTTTTTTCCTCTAAAAACAATGCTATACCTGCAATATTACTGTACTGTAAGGGTTATCTTAAGAGATTTTATTTACAGTCATTTCTGCTTTCTCTACTTTGTTATTTGCTGACTGGGGGTTAAATACTCGATTTAGAGCCATTCAAACTGTGCTGTACCCGGCATATTGTAAACTGCTTAAAGCTGCTCTTCTTCTGACCCTCTCACTGTTCTGTTCAGGCCTCCTCCTCCACTCTCACTCCTTCTTTTCTATCTCCTCCCCCTCTGTAAGGTATTTAAGACTTACCTCGCTCTCTATTCTCCACAGGACACCGGATCGGATCCAGTGAGGGTCCCGACTTGGAGGTCAAGGGCTGTTGAACTTCCCTCCCCCATCCCCCCAGCTCGAACAAAGCGAAGGTAAAAACCCGAAGGAGCCAGTGCCAGTCTGTTGTGCTCAGCGTGAGCATACTGCAATTCCGACAGAAAGGAAAAAAATTAAGTCTTAAAACTGTAAGCTTACGAGCACCTTCACTTCCAGGCCTTGCTAACTGCCACACTGGCTGCTCCGCTGACTTGGAGCTGTGTGCAGTGCTGACCCGCCGGCTGCGCCAGCTGCCCCACCGCCCCCACCACCACCCTTGGTCATCACCGAGTTATATATCTCAAATCATGTGATGTGCAAAAACCAATCAGCCCACTTTGCCATCTGCAGCCTATACTTATTCACCACTAGAGGCATCCTCTGTTTTAACTGCCTTTAAAGCACAATCCTGTTAGCCTATCTCTAATGAATGAGCTTCCTTTGGGTACCTATACAAGCCATCGTACAACTGAATTGCTGCTCCCCTCTCTTCTCCCCCTGATCTCCCCTAATAGCACTGTTGCATATATCTAAAAACCTAGCCCTGTCTCCTTGCCTTTGCTACTACGATCTCTAGGGTACGCTCCGGCATCCAACTAGCTGGGAGGTCCAATTTACTCAACCCCCACCCTGATGCCCAGGGTGTGACCTCTAAACTGCACCCTTAAGTAAGAAGGCTTGTATTCCTGCAAGCCAGCGCCCTGCCTAAAGCGCCCACACTGTGCCAACACCTGCTGACTTTGGCCGTGTTGCCTTTCCGTTTGGGATCCTTCCTCTGCTGGGTACCTCATGCACACCCGCTGTATCAAATGGCTGGGGCCATGGCTCCACATGCACAGGCTGGGAACTTAGCCAGCTGTCAAAGTCCCCCGACCACCCTGTCCTCCTTCAAGCCCCCCTCAGCCTGGCAAACTGCCAAAGGCTTAAAAATAGCACACCTCAACATCCGCAGCATCCTCCAAAACCTTGCTGAACTAATGGCCTGGGTGGCCCACTACAAGCCTGACATTATGGGCATCATGGAAACTTGGCTGAAGCCTCGCATTCCTGACTCTGTGTGTGCCCTCCTGGGCTACAGACTCATCCGGCATGACAGGGCAGGCAGTAAGCGTGGGGGTGTGTGCTCCTATATTATAAGATGCACCTTAATGTGTCTTCAGTTGCTCATTTACCCCTTGCGTCCACAGCCTGTGAGTTCCTTCACACCCTCCTCCTGCTTGGGAACACTAAAAAGGTGCATCTTGTCTGTGCCTACAACCCTCCGAAGGGTGGTGTTCAAGGGCTCTCCTCACTACTTGACCTATTTAGGGAAAAGGTTGGCTCAAATGAGCTGCTAATCCTGGAGGACCTTAACCTCAATTGGCTGGGGCCTTATACCAAGCAATATGAGCCGCTTCTATCAGGCCTTGCTCCAAGCCAGATCATCATGGGACCCACAAGGCTCTCTTCCCAGGGGGACAAAGGGTCACTCATCGACTGGGTAATGAGCAACAGATTGGATAGAATTGTCAACTCAGGGATACTCCCAGACATCATCTCAGATCACTCTCCAACCTACTGCATATGGGGCACCTCCTCGCCCAAAGTCCCCAGCAGAGTGATCCAGATGAGGGACTATTCCAAACTTATACTCAATGACTACCTTGAGGATCTACGATGTGTTGACTGGTCTAGGGTCACTGCCACAAATTACCCTGTTGCAGCCCTTGATCATTTCCTTGCCGTATTTGTCCCCTTGCAAAACAGGCATGCACCCCTTACAAAAAGGAGGGTGAAGGGCACAGTCACGAAGTGGCTCCATGGAGGCCTATTCTCCCTCATGAAGCAGAGAGACAACTGCTGGGTGAAACACAAGATCTCCCACAACAACAACAACCTCCTGGAATATCGTCAACTCAGAAACTCCTGAAAGAGAGCAATACACGTCGCCAAGAGTGAGTACTGCAAATCTGCCCTGCCAGCCTTGGCCAATAACCCCCGGTGCCTTTGGCAAAACGTTAAAAACCTTGTCGGAGGGTCTGCCAAGGAACAGTTCGCTGACATGCATATCGGGGGGGACCAACTGTAATAACCCCCCAAACTATTGCCACTGCTTTTAACTACATGTTCTCAGACCTGCCTGCTCCTCCTTCTTCCCAACTCTCTGCCCCTAAACCCCTGAGTGGGCACCCCCCCCCCCGACCGCCCTTCTACCTCAAACGGATCTCAGTTGGAGAGACCCAGGAACTCCTAGCCGGTCTCTCCCACCACATGGGGGCAGGTCATGACAGCCTCGAACCAAAGCTGCTTAGCTTGGGGGCTCCCCTCCTTGCCCCGCCGGTCGCTCATATCTTTAACTCTTCCCTTATCTCGGGGATCATCCCTGATGTATGGAAGGTGGCCAAGGTTGTCCCTGTTTACAAACAAAGTGACCCCAAAGATATTAAAAACTATCACCCCATCGTCATACTCTCTGCTGCCTGTAAGCTCCTTGAAAAGGCAGTTGCCTCACAACTCTCCCACTACCTTCAGGGTCATGCTGTTCTCTCCCCTGCTCAGCATGGCTTCAGAAAATGGCACAGTACATCGACTGCACTTGCCGTGGTTACCTCTGAGATCAGGTCTGCGACTGACCAAGGCAAACTGATCAGTGCCATCGTCATCAATCTCTCTAAGTCCTTCGATCGGGTTGACCATTCCCTCCTCCACTCCACTCTTCATTCCCTCAAATTCTCCCACCGAGCCCTTGCCTAGTTCTCCAACTACCTTATGGGAAGGCAGCAATACACCTGCTTCAACCGCACCCTCTCTGCCCTCTCCCCAGTAAACTGTGGGGTCCTCCAGGGATCTGTCCTTGGACCCATTCTGTTTTCCCTATTTATTAACTAACTGCCCTCCGCTACAACCCACGGGCACCCAACTCTATATGCGGCCGACCTTGTCGTACTGTCCAGTTCTCAGGATATTACTATCATCAACTCCCGGCTTAACTTCAACTTCGATCTTGTCCAGAACTGGCTCGAGGGCCACAAGCTTACCGTCAACCTGAAGAAGACCCAGGCCATGCTCTTTGGCTCTGTGGCCAAAACCTCTTCCTGCCCAGAGCCTCTAACTATCTATGGAGCAAATGGCTCCCTCCTGACGGTCATTGACTCAGTCAAGTATCTAGGAGTTACCCTTGATCCACAACTGGATCTCACCATGCATCTTCGAAATGTGTGTAAAGTCATGAATGGCAAGCTCGGACTTGCCTACAGAGCCAAAGATTGCCTCACCCCGGCTGCTCGGCTCACCATAGCCAGGGGGATACTTCTTCCCACGCTTTGTTATGGGCTCATAGCCTTTGCCCCAGTCCTGAACTCTAGCCTTGTGAAATGGGACACTGCTTATAACAATATATGCCGCTTCACACTCTCTGCCCCTCGCCTTATGCATCACTGTGAGCTCTACTCACGGCTGGAGTGGCTCCACGCCTTTGTCCTTGGCAACTTCATAGATAACATAGTTAGAACGGCCACTCCTTCTGCACTTGCCCTTCCCCTGAAACACGGAACCCCTGCCTACCACTTAAGATCCAGTGAGGCACAGGTCTGCCTGGTTCCTAAGACCCGCACCCTCACAGGTGACCGGGCCTTCTCCGTCCACGTGCCAAGACTATGGAACTCCCTTCCCGCCCAAGTTTGTGCCTCTCCCTCCCATCCCTACTTCAAAACATCCCTATGGAGCTTCCTCAAAACTGCCTCTGCCTGTCTATGTACCATATAGACCCATGATTCTCTCCTCCCCGATTCACTGGGGAGCTGTCCTGTGAGCAGTTTCACGGCCATGTTAAATCTCTGCTGATAACCATATAAGCCACTTCCATCCTCCTGTTAGAAGCGATCTTGTGATGTCGGTACCTGTTTCTATTCTGCATTATTGATGTTCATTCTCCCGTGATAGCGCCATGTCATGCAAATACATGTTGTACTTTCAATTATTGATTTTATTTTCTTTCGTGTTGTTGTTGATGTTATCCTACCTCTCGATGTATGTAACTTGTTGCTATACTGTCACCTGACTGTTTAAAGCCTGTTGTACCATATGCTGTACCACCCACTTGTCACTTGGCCCTGTATGTTACCTCGACTCTGTATTGTTCTATGTACTCTGTAACCTCCTGGGTACACCTGAAAATAGGCACTTGATGTAACCTCCTGAAATGGGGTTTCCTAAAAGACTTCAGGAGCTTGCTTGAATGCTCAAGTTGAATGGTGTTTGGTGTTTAAGCCATTTATCAGGAGTGTTTTAGAGCCTCTGTACTGTTCTTTAAGAGCTGTCTGTTTGCAGACATAATTAGTTTGTATGGGGACTGTGTGTTTTCCTGTTTGGTACCAGTCGGGTTGCTTATTGTGCTCCATTTTGCAGTCACTAGGGTGCAAAGGAACCTATCTGAAAGTGTAACTGTTTGCCAGAAATCATTTACAGTAATAATGATACAGTTTGTCTAACTTTCTTTGCAGTCAGAACTGTGTCTGCCTATTCCCATTCTGGTTTTGAACTGGTGAACTGGACCAATCAGTGTGGGTAGCTGGCTCTAAAAGTGCCTTGACGAACAGAACTTTGACTCATAATCTGAGCCATACAAGAGTTGTATGGGCAGTGACTCTGGGAGATGTTTGACTGGTATTTTGGACAACAGCAGTAGTCTATTGTGAGTGACAGACAATCCGGTCAAGAACTGGGAACTCAAAGGAGTGCCGGTTTGTGTTGAGTTTCAGTTTAGATCTGCAGAAGGGAAAGAAACCCTTCTCCTTCAGTGCACAGTTTCAGTCAAAAACGTGTAAGGCCCAGGTTCCGTCTGCGCTTGAATGCTTGTTAGGGGAACTGGTCCTGTGAAAAGAATCAAGGATCTCTGAAGAGTAGAAACCAGGCTCACCCTGTAGAAGACTGGAAATTGTTGAATTGCACTGGGTCTGTCAGGAACTAGTCTCTGTGTTGTTCTCCCGGGTTGTGCAGTAATCGTGATCGGGATAGAAACAGCCTACCTGGTATATACTTTCTTTTTACTATAAATGTGTGAAGAGTCTCTTGGAGCTCAAGAGTAGCCTTCCTGACGTTGAAGGACCCTATCTTGTTTTGAGTTCGTGAGGTTAATTCAGTTTGCTTCCTTGTTTACATTGAATTAACTGGAATCACTGTACTGTTGACTGTTTAAACTAATTTTTTTTCACTGTGTGGAAAGAGCTACCAGCTGCAGTTTTGACTAGCCGGGCTTGGGTAGGGACAGTAATTGGTAGGGATATGCCTGCACAGAGCCAGGTAGATAGTAAAGGATAAGCTAATTAACCGATTTCTGTCCTGTTATATTTCCTAACAACCGGGCTGCTTGTTTCAGCAAAGTACTGCCTGATATTTGTCTTTAAAGTATTGTACTGTGATTTTGCTGTATCTTATTTTTAGAGGTCCAGTGCTGTTCAGCCCTGGGGTAGTGTATACTGTGAAGTATTCCGAGTATTAGGGCTACTAGTGGGAAGAAGGGGGTTGCAGTGTCCTGAGGGCTGTGACCAAGTGGGTTTAACTGTGCAAACCCTGACCTCTGTGGAGGCACCCGCCATTGATCAGGCCCCTCAACCTGTTGGTGGTAAATCAGGTGGTGGTAGCCCTTGGGATAGCGCCATCTAGGGGTTACATCTTGAGCTCACCGCTGATTGTGTGTCCTCTGGTGGCTATATTTACAAACCACTGTTAAGGAAAAAATAATAATAAAGTGTACCCGAGAAGTGGCTGTGCGGCTGGTGAGGGTGTACTTGGGAGTGATCGACCCCAAATGCTATGTATCCTGGACATCCCCTGGGTATCATCGGACACGGTGCAGGGAGTACTTTCCAAGGTGGAAGGTTTACAACCCTGTGGTGGTGGTCGGCATGCTAACTGCTCACCCACTTTCCTGGCCCTAGTAGAGTTTAATGATCCCATAGATAGGTCCAAGTGCCACAGACCATTGCCCCAGAGGAGCCCTACTGTTTGGAGAGTGATAACTAAAGACAGCAGACCTGAGGAATGAGCCCCACCACTATCTGAAACTTTGAGGAGAAATTTGGTAAATGGTTGTGGGAGAAGGAAAACTGTGGAGACTGAAGAAGCTATTCTTGTACCTGGGGTTTCTCTAACCCTCTCCCGCCCAGTACCCGATAATGGTGGCTGAACCACTGCAGACTCATTTCTGCACCTGCCATTAATCCGACTCTTACGGGGGTTGAGGATCTCTGGCACCTCCCACCCCTGGTGAGGATGACTGGGAGACCTGGATAGACTATGTTGCC
Organism: Neoceratodus forsteri; assembly: GCA_016271365.2. Classification (NCBI taxonomy): domain Eukaryota; kingdom Metazoa; phylum Chordata; order Ceratodontiformes; family Ceratodontidae; genus Neoceratodus; species Neoceratodus forsteri. The sequence goes on along the minus strand of JADMNL010000031.1, from coordinate 67,671,846 downwards.
TCCTGTGCTGAATGGCAGTGCCGAGCGGCGAAAGAGGTTGGTGAGCCTCAGGAGGTCTGCCTGGCTGCCATCCGTGTAAGCATGTGCCCGTTACCCTGAGCGACTGCACGGGCCTATCTTGAGGCCTTGGAGATTGTATTGGGGCCCAGATTTTGATGAGGACCTATGGTGGAGAGTAAAAATGCTGACAGCACCAAGGGGTTGTTGTCTGTGTATGTCTCTCGGCTGGAAAAATTATTGCAAGAATGCCTCAGAAAGGTGTAGTTTGCCGTGATTGAACTGGACGGAACTGAACTGGACAGAATCCTTAAGTCACTTCCCTTCTCCAGAACTGCTGTTGTGCTTCGATTTACGCCTGGCAAATCGACTGGAATTCCCCACCCTCCTATGATGAGTTAATGGGAGAAGTCGAGGGAGTTGAGAAAAAGGCGACCTCGGGAGGGACTGCAACAGCTGTAGCTCTGACCAGTGACTGAGGGTGACCCATCAAGTGAAGTTCAGGGCAGAGGTTGACAGTCAGTGAGTGCTCTGACAAGGAAAAAGATATGTCACAATGGAAGTAACTGTTGAGAGAGATCAGAATTCAAAACAGTCCTTTATGAAGGCCACGCCTGCAAATGCAGACCCTGACCTCTATCCGACTGCATCTGCTATGGGGTGGGGTACCCACCCATGTATCTCCTGCTGATAACAGCTCGAACTTGATTCCTTGACCATGGAAGTGGAGAAACTGACGAGATGTCTCCAAATGCTTATCACGTCGCAGACAGAGATGGCACCCAAGGTTTCCAGTTAGTACCCCCCACCCTGGCTCCCAGTGTGGCGCCTCGCCAGCTCAAACTCCAAAAGTATGTTTGCTATAATTGTGGGAAGGATGGGCACATGAAAAGAATGCCGTCCCAAAGACACTGACAAAGTTGCATATAGGCTACAAGGAGACTTGGGAGAACAAATCAGTGGTTAAGAGGTGCAGAATAGATCCCAGTGAGGGCACCAAAAATGCTAATTCACGTCCTTTGTGGCAAGATCAGTTTAGCCCCCACCACCGCCTCCAGACTGGTCCAGAATAGTGGGTCCCTCCGTGGAGACCACTGTAAAGGTGAATGGAGTGTCTACAAGAGCTGTGATAGACAGTGGCTCCCAAAGTGACAATTATGTTTCAAGATTGGTATCAGAGCATTTGTCAGACGTACTCTTACAACCACTAGAAAGGACTGCATGTATGGGGTTAAGTGAGAAGGCCTACCCCTATTCTGGGTATATCCAAATTCTGTCTTTCCCCCTTCCGTGGCTGGGTGCTAACAAGTAGAGACCCTAGCCTTAGTGTGTCCCCCACTGGACTGTATGATGGTGTCCTTTGTTGATTGGAACAAATGCTCATATGTTGGAAGGCTGGCATAGTTGTGTTATGAAAACAGGGTCAAAGACTAGTAGAGCTTTAAGAGTTCCGCTTTAATTAAGAAGGCTCATGAGGCACAGAGATACTGAAAAAATAGAACCAGAGGAACCGGTCGGAATTGTATGGAAGAAGGATCTGAGTCTCTGATTCTGGCGCCAGCCCAGTGTACCTTACGCAGGAGAGGTCCGTATCAGAAAGGATGTTAAGAATAAAATATTAATGTTGGATGCACCAGGCGATGGAAAATTGCCAGAGGGACTGCTGGTCAAGCCTAGTATTTTGCCCGCTAGAGCCCATACTTATGCCAGAAGGGTAATGGTCCAGTTCATAATGTGTCTGAAAGAGACATTCGGTAAATAGAGGTTGCATCCTGGCTAATGTGCATTGTGCAGACACTGAAGTGCTACCCAGCAGCAAGAGTTCGAGGAAGAATGACAGAGTAACGCCTGACTTGTTTGATTTGTCGCCTCATTGCCAGCTGAATGGAAAGTGAGGATCAGTGAAAAGCTTGCCCAGAGACCAGGTGTTTTCTTTAAAGGAATGGGATGTAGGATCGTGCAAGGAGCTGAGCACAATATCCGGCTGCATGATGAAAGACCATTTGGTGAGAGGTCTCGACGCCTGGCACCTGCTGACATAGATGATGTGGGAGGCGGCATCTGCAAGAGATGTTAGCTGCTGGTGTAATACAAGAATCCAGAAGCCTTATGCTTCCCCCATTGTGGTAGTGAGGAAAAGAATAGGACAGTAAGGATGTGTGTGGATTATCGCACCTTAAACCGGCGGACTATCCCTGATCAGTACACAATGCCTCATATTCAGGATGCTTGGACTGCCTAAACGGAGCAAGTGGTTCTCTGTGTTGGATCTCCGCAGTGGGTACTACCAGATCGCATGGCCCCTGAGGACCGTGAAGAAGACAGCCTTTATCTGTCCGTTAGCTTCTATGAATTCATGAGGATGCCTCAAAGGATTTCAGGTGCCCCAGCCACTTTTCAACGATTGATGGAGCGTGCAGTGGGGACATTGAACTTACTAGAGTGCCTGTGTATACCTAGATGATGTTATTGTGTTTGGCAGCTCACTGGAGGAACATGAGAGCAGATTATTTAAGGTATTGGACCGACTGGAGGACTTTGGTTTAAACTGTCCATTGATAAATGTCAATTCTTTCAAACATCAGTAAAGTATGTAGGACACATAGTATCCACTGAGGAATAGAGAGACCGATCCAAGTAAAGTTGAGGCCTTGACCACCTGGCCACAGCCCAAAATTCTAAAGGAACTGCAAAGATTCCTGGGATTCTGTGGTTATTATCGGCGCTTCATCAAGGACTATTCAAGAGTGATCCGCCCTTTTAACCTTACTCTAGGGTATCCCCAACCCACAAAAATACCAAAAGTCAGCGTCCTCAAGACTGAAAGAGTGTATTTTCATCCGGTGAAGTATTTGGGGCCCGCTGGACTCCTGATTGTGAGACTGCTTTTCATGAGATCATATATCAACTTACCCATGCTCCAGTGCTGGCCTATGCCGATCCAAGAAAACCTTCGTCCTGCACTGATGGCTAGCTTGCAAGGAGTTGGGGGCTGTGTTGTATCAAGACACGAGAATGGCCTGAGACCAGTGGCCTTTGCCAGTAGAAGCCTGACCCCATCCAAAAGAACTATCCTGTACATAAGTTAGAGTTCCTAGCTTTGAAGTGGGCTATTGTTGACCAATTCCATGAGTACTTGTATGGGGCTAAAATACTAGTAAAAACTGACAATAATCCTTTGACCTATGTGCAGACCTCAGCTAAGCTGGATGCCACTGGCCATAGGTGGCTTTCTGCATTATCTACATATGACTATGCTCTCGTCATACACGAGCAGGTCTGAACCACATAGATGCTGATGCTCTCTCCCGGAGGCCTGTTCCCAAGAATGATTGGGTCCGATTGGCAGAACCTGACATTCGGGCACTCTGCCTGAAGTTTGACAGGGAGGAACAAATGTCCACGGACGCAGTGGACTGCATGGTGGATTGCTTGGGACCTCTGAGAACTGCATTACCTGTTGCTTATTGCCACTTTCTGCAATAGATCTTGGTGCACTGCCCAGCTGGACAATGACAGTATTCGTGGGCTCAATCCGCGATCCCATGATCAAAACAGCTTTAGAAGCCCTCTATGCAGGAAAAGATGTGTCCAAATTACGCTCCACTGATTTGAGAACTGCACTGTTATACAAAGAAGGTCCTAAGTTGAAACTGATCAATAAACTGTTATAGAGATACAGTAGACAGAGGGGACAAGTAGACAAACAACAACTAGTGCTGCCCGCCTTTCGAGACTCAGTACTGAGGTCCTTGCACAACAACATGGGGCACCTTGGTATAGACAGAACACTTGACTTGGTGAGATCCAGATTCTATTGGCCTAAGATGGGGGCTGATGTGGAGCAACATTAGAACTTGTGTAGCTGCTTACAGAGGAAGCTTTGCCCCAGAGGGTGCCCCCTTGTTAACATCACCACCAGTGCACCCATGGAGCTGGTCTGTATTGATTTTCTGAGTTTGAGTCAGATCAAAGAAATATCAGTAATGTGCTGGTGGTCACTGACCATTTCACGAGATATGCCCGCTTTTCCCACCAAAGACCAGAAATCATCCACTGTGGCAAAGTACTTTGTAGAAAACTTTTTTTGTTCACTATGGGGCTCACAAAGAATCCATTCTGATCAAGGGAGAGATTTGAGAGTCGTCTGATCAAAGAGATGCTTTCTCTGTGGGGGAGTCGAGAGTCCAGAACCACTCCTTACCACCCCAGGGGACCCACAGCCTGAGCGTTTCAACCGCACTTTACTAGATATGCTAGGCACCCTGCCCAAAGGACAAGCCTAGATGGAGCCAACAAATTAGCACCCTGGTACATGCTTATAACTGCACCAAAAGTGATGCCACTGGGTTCTCCCCTACCGCCTGATGTTTGGAAGAGAAGCCTCGACTACCAGTAGATGTGTGTTTTGGGGTCTCTCCTGATGGGATTCAAGCTGACAACTATTTACAGTATGTGCAAAGTTAAAGGCCCAGCTAACTCATGCGTACCAACTGGCTCAAACCATGGCTGCCAAAAGGAAATCGAACAACAAAGAACGGTGATGATAAAAGGTGAAAGCACAGGAACTCCAGGAGGGAGACTGGTATTGCTAAGGAAATCTGGGACTGCATGGCAAACACAAGATTGCTGACAGATGGCACCATCTCCGTCACATTGTAGTGGGCAAACTAGATGATCTGCCAGTGTACAAAGTAAGGCCTGAGAACAATTCAAAAGATGTAAAAACAATGCATAGAAATCATTTACTGCCCATTGGACAAATCCTGATTGAGTCTGAGCCCTAGAAGATGCCCCTCTGGACCAGTGACTAGAGCTGCTGCTAAGAAAAGATAAAGAAGTCTGCACCTAGAAGCAGAGTTAAAGTGTTCCTCTGCACGAGTCCCAGTTGAGCATGACTGTCAGTCCATATCAGAAGAAAGTGAGAGTGACTTTGAATACTATCCTTCTTACGAACTGAGTCAATTGTTTTGGGGCAATCCCTAGTCAATACTGGAGACAAAGCTGGGCCTTCTGGACTGTCTAAGCCCCTAGCTTCATCCCTGGAGCCAATGCTCCCAGAAAGTGAAGTGCAAAGCATCAGATCAGATGAAATGGAATCATTGTGCATGGTTGAACTGTTTGAGCTTTCAGGGAGGAAAATGATAGATTGGGGCAGACTGGTGATACACCCGAACAAGAAGAGTATTTTGAGTGCCCTGACGGTCCACTGACAGTGTCCGAAAGCTCTCATGCGAGCCAAATGTTGTGGACTCAGAAACTGTAACTCCTGGAGCTGAAAGTGCCCCAAGTTCTAGCCTCTCTACCCCGGGGAGACTCTCCTGACAAGTGAGGACAATGCTGAAAATGAGGCTCAGAGTGCAGAGACTGTAACAGTTCCCCCTAGAAAGACTGGTCGAGCTGTAAAGCCTGTGGTGCACCTCAGTTATGATTCACTTGGGAGGCCTGTGGACTTGCCTCTCAATGTTGTCCATAAAGGAGTGTATGTGTCCCCGAGCTCATTGCTCAAACTGAGCATCAGTGCTAACTCCAAGTTACTTGTGTTGCCCTCTAAGTATGGTGCCCTTGCCCCGTCCAGCCCCAAGGTAACTGATAGGGAAGGGCCCCCTCTCTTCAGGTTTCATGTACAAGAGGTAATAACTTGAGTTATGGTACAATGTGTGTGTCTACTGTGTAAAGAGTGATGTACTGCAATGTTTCAGAAATGTGTTCTTGGTAAAATGATGTATTGACTGATGATTACATGTGAGCCTAATGCAGAAATGTATATGGTTGCAGTTGAAACTTATGGAGTACTTGCTTGACGCGGACGCAAGCTTTCCCAGGCAGGAAGGGTGTAACTCTGCAAATGGGGTTCCCAAAAGACTTCCAGGAGCTTGCTTGAATACTCCAAGCCTGAATGGTGTTTGGTGTTTAAGCCATTTATCAGTGAGTGTTTTTAGAGCCTCTGGTACTGTCTCTTTAAGAGCTGTCTGCTTGCAGACATAATTAGTTTGTATGGGGGGGACTGTGTGCTTCTCTGTTTGAGTACCAGTCGAGCTGCTGCTAATTCACTCCATTTTGCAGTCACTAGGAGTGCAAAGGGAACCTATCTGAAAGATGTAACTGTTTGCCAGAAATCATTTACAGTAATAATGAAATTACAGTTTGTCTAACCTGCTTTCTTTGCAGTCAGAACTGTGTCTGCCTAGTTCCTCATTCTGGTTTTGAACTGCTGAACTGGACCAATCAGTGTGGGGTAAGCTAGCTCTAAAATGGTGCCTTGGCGAATCAGAACTTGGACTCATAATCTGAGCCAGCCACAAGAGGATTGTATGGGCAGTGACTCTGGAGATGTAGTTTAGACTTCGCCTCTTTTGGACCAACAGCAGCAGTCTATTGTGAGTGACAGCCAATCCAGTCAAGAACTGGGAGGAACTCAAAGGAAGTGCCCGGTTTTGTCTGTTGGAGTTCCAGTTTAGCTCTGGCAGTGAAGGGGAAAGAAACCCTGTGCTCCTTCAGTGCACAGTTTCAGTCAAAAACCGTGTGTAAGGCCCAGAGTTCCGGTCTGCAGCTTGTGTAACTGCTTGTTAGGACTGAATCCGTCCTGTGAAAAGAATCAAAGGATCTCTGAAGAGTAGAAACCAGGCTCACCCTGTAGAAGACTGGAGAAATTGTTGAATTGCACTCGGTCTGTCAGGAACTGAATCTGCTGTGTGTTCTCCCGGGTATTGTGCAGTAATCGCGATCGGGATAGAGAAGCAGCCTACCTGGTATAGTACTTTCTTTTTACCATATAAATGTGTGAAGAGTCTCGTGGAGCTCAAGAGTAGCCCTGCTGACGTTGAAGGACCCTATCTTGTTTGGAGGTCGTGAGTACTAATTCAGGTCGCCCCTGTTGAATTGCCACATTAAATCCAACTGGAATCACTGTACTGCTGACTGTTTAAACTAATTTTTCTTTTCACTGGTGAAAGGGCCCCTACCAGCTGCCCACGGTTTGGACTAGCCACTAGGGCTTGGGTACCCAGGGACAGTAACTGGTAGGGGATAGGCCTTCTGCACAGAGCCAGTAGGTGATAGTAAAGTGATAAGCTAATTAACCTGATTTCCCCTGTCCTTGTTATATTTCCTAAATAAATCCGAGCTGCTTGTTTCAGCAAAGTTATACTGCCTGAGGTATTTGTCTATGTTAAAGTATTGTACTGTGATTGTTGCACTGTATCTTATTTTACAGGAGGTCCCAGTGCCTGAACCAGCCCTGGGGGTAAGTGTATACTGTGAAGTAATTCTGATATATTGTGTGGGCACTAGTGGGAAGAAAGGGGTGTTGCAGTGTCCCAGAGGGCTGTGACCAAGTAAGTTTAACTATTGCAAACCCTGACCTCTGGGTGGAGGCACCCGCCATTGGATCCAGGCCCCTCAACCTGTTAGTGGCAAATCAGGCAGGGGTAGTAGCCCCTGGGATAGCGCCATCTAGGGGTTACAGATGTCTAGAGTGCTTACCTGGTTAACAAAAGCAAATAAATAAATAAGTAATTCCCAGAGTTGATCTTAGTCGGAAGGGGGTTGCCAGAAGCGTGGCTGGACAAATCCTTTATCGTTTTCCAGGATTTAGCTGAGCTCTTAGCAGCAGAGTCGAATTCTGAGCAAAAAAAGGCAGCCTTTGATTCTCTGACCATTTTCATGCAGACATTTTGTAATCTCCTAAACTGATTCCAGTCCATAGGGGTATTGACTCTACGAGCTTTTTTCCAAAGTTTATCCCTTTCGAGCAACATAGTCTTGAGTTCAGGGGAGAACCATCTACAGTCTTTATTCCTTACACGGATTTTAGCCAGTGGAGCGCATTTGTTGAGAGCCCCCGACAAGATATCATGGAAGATGTTGCACGAGGAGATGACCATTTTTGCCAGGTAGATAGCCTGCCAACGCAAAGAATATTTAAGCTCGTTGAAGTAAGCAAACAAGTCAACGTTACACCTTGGTCTCTTCACAGTGAACTTTGATGTGGAAGGGGGTTTGCTGGCAGTTCTTACTCCAGCAATGAAGCAGTGCTCGCTGACATCAGAAAAAAAGGTGCTGGCATTGGTAAAGAGATGAGGTTTACTCACCATGATAACGTCCAGTAAGGTGCTATTGCTACGGTTCCTTTTATTGGGGCGCGTCGGTTCAGCAATAAGTCGTGCTAACCTATGATCATCACAGAAGGATGTGAGTGGAGCTGAGGCATTAGATAGCCAATCGAGGTTAAAGTCCCCTAGGATAATTGTTTCTAAGTAGCCTTGTTCCAGCTTCACAAATAGGTGAGACAGAAGCTGTAAGTCTGCAGATGGAGGTCTATAGCATCCTATTACTCAGATCGCGCTGGTCTGCGAAACCTCCACTTTGACAGACAAGCATTTGAATCCACTAGCGACAGAGGATGAGTCGAGACAGGTGGCTGCGAACTTGTTCTTAACATAAATGGCCACCCCTCCACCTCTGGATTGCCTGTCAGCTCTAAACAAGGTGTAATTAAGGATATTGACCTCCCTGTCTGAGGTGGCTTGTCTAAGCCAGGATTCCGAAACTACTAGTACATCAGAAGAGGTGTGACTCATCCAGGCTTGGATCACAGTAAGCTTTTTTAACAAGCTGCATACATTAATATGCAAGAAGCTCATGCCTTTGACTCTTGCTAGATCAGCTGGCAAGGCTACAGTATCAAGAGGGCCAGGGTTGAGCTCAACATTGCCTGAGCAAAGTAGAAGGATGAGTAATAATTTTCTAAGAGCGGTTAAAGTTAGCTTGAGATTCCTAGTTTTATCATGTCTATGAGAGTTATCAGATCTGATGTGCGGAGCTTTTCCACTGTAGCTATTCTGGCCTAGCACTGTGAAAACTACCACTCTAACTGCAACGCGCAGAAGGTTGTCAAAGTTAGGCACAGCAGGAGGACCCTGTAGGGGGAGTTCAGTACATGTCCTATCAAAAGAACTAAGCCGGGGGTAAGGTTGCAGCAGGACATGCTCAGGATCACATAGGCAATCAAGGGATAGGCTACTATGACACAATGGGGAGTTGAGAACAGTGCATGGTGGTAGCTGGGATGGCTGGAGAGGACCAACCAGCACCACAGCAAGAAGCAGCAGTAAGAGGAGCCACGGGGTCCTCTCATAATGAAACCTAAGGTGAGGTACTGACACTTATATGTCCTAACGACAAGGTTAGGCTACTAGACAATAACGCCGACGGAGCCAGCAGAGGTCTCAAGTTAGCAACACAATAGGATATGGAATGCTTTGTCGCCCAAGGTCTGGGGCCAGATAGGGAAGATGAGAGGATGTTAATAGAGAGGTTCCTGGGTTGCACTAAATACAATGAATGCTAAAAGGGTTAGAGCAAGAAGATGTTAATAGAGAGGTTCATGGGTCACACTAAAATATTAGAGGAGTAACACCAAAGCATTAGAAGAATAAGCCAGGAGTGTTCAGAGTAAAGTAATAGGATATAATGGACCTAGCTAGTAGTGGTGGGCAGGGAGAAAGGACTGTGAGTACTAAAAGGGTAAGGCAAGCTAAGGTAGGCAGGGCAGGTAGTGTAATTAAAGTAGAAGGACACAGTTTGACCTGGCTTGTAGTGGTGGGCAGGGAGAAAGGACTGTAAATGCTAAAAAGTTAAAGCAAGCTGAGGTAGGCGTCAAGTAGTATATTTAATAGGGGGCTAGGGTGGGGGTGGAGGGGCGGGAGGAAAACAGATTCAATGTACAGAACAAGAAAAAAATAACTCGCTATAGATATCTACTAACTCGCTATAGATATCTATTATGGGCTTGCAGGCACACCAATCAGGAGCTGAGCACTACCCTTCTAGGCCAATCAGGAGGTGCAAGAAAAGAGGTGCTCCAATTGGAGAGCCACCGCAAGCAGGTTGGCTCTGGAAGAACTCAGCGGCTGTACCTTGTGGTGGAGTCCAATTTGGAGACCAGGAGGGCGGCCAGGAGCCAGCAGGATCAGCGGTGATAGCGGCAGAGGCGCCGCCGGGGCCCAAGAGTGCCACTCGGGGCGCGGTGAAATGCCTGAGGAGTAGAGGAGAACACAGTGTAAATATAAGAGGATTAAGACAAAGGAGGAATGAAAGGGTGGGAAGCTGGCGGCAGACAGTCAGCGGGGGTGGGGGTGATTAAGCAAAACAAAAGATTAGCTACAGTAATTCAGATCAGGTAGAGGTGGGGTCACACAGAGACAGAGGAGGTTGTTCTGAGAGCAAAACAGTGAGAGTTTGAGCCTGAAGGTGGCAGAAGGGGTAGGAGTCAAGTGCAAGAGCAGACTAAAGGGAGATCGGGAGAGATAGTAAGAGGGCTTGTTAATTGCTCGGACCAGAACAGAGAAAGAGGCACAGGAATGGAGGGGTTAGGAAAGGACTTGGAGGAAATAGTCAGTGAGAAGGGAAAGGCAAATGTTTTCAGGCAGTCAGCAGTTTACACAGAGGGCAGCAGAACTTAGTCTCTGATAGCAAAATTAGCAGTTTATACTACAACAGTTTAAATCAGCAACAGTGTTTAACAGTATATCAGACAGCAACAATACAAAAAGCTGATAATCACTGATAAATAAAATAAACCAGGCTGTAGTTAGTGCTAATGAAAAAACAGATTCAATGAACAGAACAAGAAAAAATAACTCCCTATAGATATCTATTAACTCGCTGTAGATATTTACTATGGGCTTACAGGAGCACCAATCGGGAGCTGAGCGCTACCCTCTGGGCCAGTCAGGAGGCGCAAGAAAAAAGGCGCTTCAATCGGAGACCCGCCGCAAGTGGGTTGGTTCTGGAAGAACTCAGCGGCTGTACCTTGTTGGGGAGTCCGATTTGGAGACCAGGAGGGTGGCCAGGAGCCAGCAGGATCAGCGGTGATGGCGGTGGAGGCTCCGCGGGGGTCCGAGAGCACCGCTCGGGGCGTGGTGAAATGCCATATCAATGAGGTGCTGGTGCAATCTATGTTTAAAAGAGCCAATCGTTATGGAGCCAGAGATGTCAGGAGGCAATGCGTTTACCCAGAGGGGTGCACGGTATGAGAACCCACTCTGTGCCATAGTAGTGCAGCATCTGGGCACTTGGAAAATTTGAGTGGTGGAGCTTCTGGTTTGTTTGGTATTCATAGTCATCGACAGCAGGTTCCTCACCCCTGTTGAAAGCAGATTTAATGCGACTTTTTGGTGAGAAGACAGGTTTGATACTCGATTTCTGTTATTCAGTTGAAGCCAGCCAACTTGGTCATAAAGTTCACAGGTGTGTGTGTCTTGGTGCATTTGTGAGTAGGTGGCAGGCTTTGTTTAAGGCAACTGAGATCTGTTGGAGCGCCGTGTCGGTAGCAGAATCATATATGGCCAGCCCATAGTGTATGAGGGAGACAACTGAATTGCTGATTGCCAGGTTTAATGCTTCACAGGTTAGAGAATGCCTGTGGTGGTAGAGGATCCCGATTCTGGTATCAATAGCTCTTGCAGGGATATCGATATGCTGGGAGGACAGGGAGGAGTCTATTGTAACCCCCAGGTATTTGAAATGTTGGATGAGCTCCAGTGTGTCACCGCTGTCATTCCTTATTGCCAGGAGGTAGCTTTTTAGCTTGTTTTGGGCTGTGGAGTAGAGCATGGTCTTTGTTTTTTTATAGTTCATGACCAGTCAGTACTCTTTAAACCACTTTTCCACAGATGCAAAGCCATTTTGGAGATCAGTTTCGAGGAGTTCAGGGCACAGGTTGCTGGTAAAAATCACTGCATTGTCAGCCTATAGGAGCATGCGACAATGGCAGGAGGCCGGGAGATTATTTAAGAAAACACTGAACAGCAATGGTCCCAGAATGGACCCTTGCGGTACACCAGATCTGAGAGGTCGGCTGTCTGATAGAACTTCCCCAATCCTGACTTGCTGGGAGCAGCCACTCAAGTAACTGCTAAATCAATTCATAGTTTCAGGTGCGAGTCCAATGTCAGATAGCTGCTCGAGGAAGAGCACATGATGAACCATATCAAATGCTTTTGATAGACCAATGAAGGCTGCCCCTACAAGGTGACCTTGGTCTAAGGCATTATGGATGAATTCGGTAACTAAGAGTAAGGCTGTGATGGTAGTATGGCCGCCCAGAACCCGTGTTGCTCTGGGCATAGGAGTTGGTACTGATTACCATATTCCACCATCTGGTCAGCCACAATCTGCTCAAGAGCCTTGGAGAGCGTTGGGAGTATGGAAATCGGTCTGTAGTTATTATGTAAGAACCTGTCCCCACTTTTGTGTATGGGTGTTACTGTAGCAGACTTCCATCTTTGGGGGAATTGGGAGTGGAAGAGAGATAGATTACGTATTTTGGTTAGTGGTCCAAGTATTTCATCCAGTGCCAAGTGAACAAATTTGAGGTCCAAGGAGTCCCCATTGCGCCTAGATTTTCTGAGAACCTACATTTCCTAGCATCTACTTCAGAGACCATTTTGAAGCAGAATAGCAGCTGATTAGGTGGTACTGCAGGCGACTTCATATTGTCCCTTAGGTCGGGAGTACTGAAGATGTCTCTGGGGAGCACACTACTGGGGTCAGTGAAAGCATGATTCAGTGAGATGGCAATAAGCAGATGGTCCAAGGTTGGAACCCCCTCAACAGAAAGCATAGCAGGGGCAGTTTTGGAGTCTTTCCCTGCGATGTCATTAAGGTTGACCCAGAAAGACTTGCTGCTGTTCCATGAGTTAGTGAGGGCTTCTTTGTAATATGTACTTTTTGCATGGTGGATAGCTTTTGTACAGTCATTGCGGGCCTTTTTATATTGTTGAATGTTTGCTGCAGTTGCCTGTGCTTGTGCTATTTGCTAGATATGATCTCTTAAGGCAAGTTGCTCCAGGAATTCAGGGGTAATCCAGGGGTTAAAAGGCCCTTTAGTTTTTCTTGTAGTAACTGGTGTGTGTTTGTACAGACAGCGTTAAATTTTGACACAAAGAGGTCAAGTGCAGTGTTCACATCATTGATTTTATGAAGGTCCGTACAGTCAAGGAGTTTTAGGTCCGACTTTAGTTGTGGGAGGTGACCTTTTAGTAGCAGCTGCTTATTTATAATTCTGGTGGTGGTGGTGGGGGTTGCAGTTGTTGTTGTTCCAGTTGCATTTGACGGGGGAGTGGTCACTCAAAGAGTCTGGGAGAATTGTGAGATTGGAGATATGAGCAGGATGGTTGGTGAGCACCTAGTCCAGCAATGTGCTGCTGCCGGTCTTTTAGCTGACTTGTGTCAGAGTCTCCACCATTTGGGAGAAATGGATAGCAGACAGAGTATCCTTGATGGCAGGTGAGAGCCAATTAATATTAAAGTCACCTAGCAGAACAATTTCTGTGTTTAGACGCAGAGTACTGATGCAATCCAACAGGTTGCTGACACCGGTCATGGTTAGTTTTGGTGGAATATATACTGAGAGCAGAGTAAGCACTTTATTGTGTACCCCTAAAAGCAGTCTAATGGCCAGAGCTTGCAGGTTGTCACTGCTATGGGGGGGGTAAGGCATGTCCCTGGAGAGAGTCTTTATTGTAGATGACACAGTCCCCACCTCTTTTCATGTGTCAGCCCTGTCTGTACAAGGTATAACCAGGAAGAGTGATGGCAGTGTCCAGTATCTACTGGGATAACCAGGTTTCCACTACAGATAGCATATCTGGGTTATGATGAGAGACCCATACCTTCAGGCAATCCATTTTGGGGAGGAGGCTGCAGATGTTTAGAGAAGCGAGCACAAGTCCTGTGGTTTTTCATGGTCAAGCGCTGGGGTCATGTAGTGGACCAGGGTTGGGGTGCACATTGCCAGACATCAGAAGTAGGAGTAAAAGTAGTAGGTGAAGAAGTTGTTGCAATAGAAGTTTATTAAGCAGAGACCGTTGTCTTTTACAGGGCATACAGGCTTTCGTGTTACCAATATAGATTACAAAACCACTGAGGAGTGGTACCATGGAGTTATCCTTAGGTGGGTATTCCAGGCCTATGATCATAGAGGGTGACTGATGGAGGCTGTGGGTTTCATCAGGGTAGGAAGAGGTAACTGTTGCATATACATTTAGGACTAGTGCCTCATGGGCAGCTTGCGTAGATTGAATGGGTCCATTATATGGGCCCAAGGAGGTGAAAATGAGGCACTGCAATAATCCAGTGGAAGTGGTAGACGTTGGTCCTCAGAGTAGGGAAACAAGTTTTGACAGAGCTGGAGAGTAGGTAAAAAAATAATCAGGGCGTACCAGACAGCAGAAAGCACAATTAAAGGACCCAAAAAGAGGAGATAAAGAATTAAAAACAGGAAAGGAAAAAGGCGACCTCTATTGGGGAACAATGATAACCTGCAAATGGAAAAGCAGACGGAAAAAAAAAAGGCAATTGGTGATTGGCAGATGGGGGATGTGGGCTGGGAGCAGCTGGCTGCTACAGGGTAGGGGGGAGTCAGATCTCAGTTCAGCAGGGGCAAACAGAAACAACACAACATTACAGTTAAATTACACTCTAAGCTGCAGTTACAATTTAAATTACACTCTAAGCTGCAGTTCAAGTAAACAAACAGTGAACACTCCAAAAATCAAAAATCACCCAGAGAAGGAGCTGCAGGTATCCGGCTCTTAACCCTGCTTAAGGACTTTTCCCAGGGTAATAAAATAATAACAGGAACAGTCCGAGGGCACTGCTCAGTTGGAGAGGTAGTCTGTTAAGCTGGCTCCATGACCAGTAAAGTAACTTCAGTTTCAGCACCAATCAGAAGGAGGGCACTTTTTTTAAAACTGCACTGTACCTTAGGCTGTGGGAAACAGGCGTCCGGCTGATGCCTGAAGGGGATTCGAACCATGAACGGTTCAATGTGGAGGAGGTAGCCCATTTAGGACACAAGGTTCCCCTAAGAGAAGGAGAAAAATAGGGAAATTAGTAGTGGGCAAAGGGGGAGGGAACTTAGAGGATTAACAGCCACCATAAAAGGACAGGGCTGGGTGCAGTTCGAGCTAGGAGACAGGGAGGTTACTCAGAGGATTAGCCAGGAGGGAAAGGACAGCAGAGAGGATCCCAGGAAAGAAAGAGAAAAGGAAAAAAGAACAAACAGATGCAGGATGTGGGCTGGGAGCAGCTGGCTGCTACGGGGGGGCTAAGCTGCAGTTACAAATTGCACTCTAAGCTGCAGTTCAAGTAAATAGTGAACACTCTAAAAATCAAAAATCACTCAGAGAACGAGCTGCAGTAATCCTGCTTAAGGACTTTTTCCAGGGTAATGAAATAATAGGAACAGTGTGAGGGCACTGCACAGTTGGAGAGGTAGTCTGTTAAGCCAACTCCAGGATAAGTAAAGCAACTTTGGTTTCAGCACCAATCAGAAGGAGGGTGCCTTTTTACAAATTGCACTGTACCTTAAGCTGTGGGGAGCAGGTGGGCAGCTGATGCCTGGGAAGGGGATTCAAACCGTGAGCAGTTCAATGTGGAGGAGCTAGACTGTGCAGGGCACAAGGTTCCCCTCAGGCTGTGGGGAGCAGGCAGGTGGCTGATGCCTGGAGGGGATTCGAACCGTGAGCGGTTCAATGTGTAAGAGCTAGCCCGTTCAGGGTGCAAGGTTCCCCTTAGGCTGTGGGGAGCAGGTGGGCGGCTGATACCTGAAGGGGATTCGAACCATGAGCGGTTCAATGTGGAGGAGCTAGCCTGTTCAGGGTGCAAGGTTCCCTTTAGGCTGGGGGGAGCAGGTGGGCGGCTGATGCCTGGAGGGAATTCAAACCATTAGCGGTTCGAAGTGGAGGAGCTAACCCATTCAGGACACAAGGTTCCCCTTAGGCTGGTGGGAACAGGTGGGCAGCTGATGCCTGGAGGAGATTCGTACCATGAGTTGTTCGATGTGGAGGAGCTAGCCCGTTCAAGGCACAAGGGTCCCCTTTAGCTGTGGGGAGCAGGTGGAAGGCTGATGCCTGGAGGGGATTCGAACCATGAGTGGCTCGATGTAGAGAAGCTAGCCTGTACAGGACACAAGATTCCCCTTAGGTTGGCTGTGGGGAGCAGGCGGGAGGCTGATGCCTGAAGGGGATTCGAATCTTGAGCAGTTTGATGTGAAGCAGCTAGCCTGTTCAGGGCACAAGGTTCCCCATAGCCTGTGGGGAGCAGGCGGGCAGTTGACGCATTGAGGGGATTTGAGCCGTGAGCAGTTTGATGTGGAACAGCCAGCCTGTTCAGGGCACAAGGTTCCCCTTAGGCTGTGGGAAGCAGGCGGGCAGCCGATGTCTGAAGGGGATTCGAACCGTGAGTGGTTTGATGTGGAGGAGCTAGCTCACTCAGGGCACAAGGTTCCCCTCAGACTGTGGGGAGTAGGCGGGCAGTTGAAGCCTAGAGGGGATTCAAACCATGAACAGTTCAATTTGGAGGAGCTAGCCCGTTCAGGACACAATGTTCCCCTTTGACTGTGGGGAGCAGGCGGGCAGCTGAAGCCTGAAGGGGATTCAAACCGTGAGCAGTTCAATGTGGAGGAGCTAGCCCGTTCAGGACACAATGTTCCCCTTTGACTGTGGGGAGTAGGCGGGCAGTTGAACCCTGGAGGGGATTCAAACCGTGAACGGTTCAATGTGGAGGAGCTAGCTCGTTCAGGACACAGTGTTCCCCTTTGGCTGTGGGGAGCAGGCGGGCAGTTGAAGCCTGGAGGGGATTCAAACCGTGAACGGTTCAATGTGGAGAAGCTAGCCCGTTCAGGTCACAAGGTTCCCTGGACGTGGAATGTGGACATGGATTCCACAATTCCTCAAATACATAGTGTTACTAATGCCCTTCACTTTTTAAAAGGTTCCTGTGACCAACTGGAGTTGGTAGATGTCTGGCGGAAATTGTTTTCAACACAGAAAGCTTACACATTTTATTCAGTGAGGTTCCAGACATATTCCAGATTAGATTACTTTTTGTCTCTTGTGAAGATTTTAACTTGATACAAGATATTTCTATTGGCCATTAACTTCTATCGGATCACCATCCGCTACTCCTAAAAATGGATCTAGGGAAGAAAAAGCGGCTAACCCTATGGCGTTCAAATGAATCTCTGTTGAGAGACCCTCAATTTAAAACATTTATTCAAGAACAAATTCTCCAAATAATTCAGGAAAACGACTCAGAGGAGACGCCCACAGCCATACTTCGAGACACACTAAAGGCGGTAATCAGGGGAGACATACTGGCATATTCTGGCAGTGTAGAAGGCAGAATTTCACTGTTCGCTGATGACACAAAGCTCTGTAACAGAGTAGACACACCAGAGGGTGTAGACAGAATGAGAAGCGACCTGCAGAAACTTGAAGAATGGTCAAGGGTTTGGCAGTTGAAATTCAATGCAAAGAAGTGCAAGATAATGCATATGGGGCACAAAAACCCTGGCACAATATATCAGTTGGGGGGTGAGGATATAGCATGCACCAAGCAGGAAAGGGATCTTGGAGGTCATCTCTGATGACCTCAAGGTAGGGAAACAGTGTGACAAGGCAGCAGGTAAAGCAAATAGGATGCTGGGATGTATAGGCAGGGCATCACCAGCAGGAAAAGGGAGGTCATAATTCACTATACAAGACACTAGTGAGGCCCCACCTGGAGTACAGTGTACAGTTCTGGAGACCATACCTACGTAAGGACATAGACAGGGTAGAGAAGGTTCAGAGGAGGGCAACAAAGATGGTGCATGGATTGCATCACAAGTCCTATGAAGACAGGTTGAAGGAACTGAACATGTACTCCTGGAGGAGAGGAGGGAGAGAGGGATATGATAGAGACATACAAGTATCTTACAGGAGGAACAGGGTGCAGGAAAACACTATTTTTAAGCGAAAAAGATGTTCCAGGACTAGAGGGCATGGGATGAAGTTGGAGGGAGGACGATTCAGAGGAAACATGAGAAAGAATTTCTTCACAGAACGGGTGGTGGACAAGTGGAACACCCTGCCAGAGGAAGTGGTGGGGGCTGAAACAATCACAGGATTTAAGAATGCATGGGATAGACATAAAGGAATTCTAGAGGTCAGGGGTAAGGGGCAACAGACTTCTAGGAAAACAAACTGAACTTACAAGCTCAAATGGGCAGACTGGGTGGGCCATAGGCCCTTATCTGCCGACACTGTCTATGTATCTATGTATTCAGTGTGGAAAAAATGACAACTAGAAGCCAGACACACTGCATTAGTGGAACAATTATGGACTTACCAACTAATGTTTAGGGAAGGGGACAGGGAGGTGATGTTGAGGATTCGGGAGACCAAACAGGAAAATCAGAATGCGTAAAAAAGCAACCACAGTATTAAAAACTCGACATCCTTCGGCAAATGAATTGGTCCACGGGGTGGAGGAGATCCAGGCATTTTTCGCAAACTACTATTAATTATTAAACACAGCTGGGCCCTCATCCATGGTGGAAGAAAGGCAGGCATTTCTAAGACCCCTTGACCTACCACAATTGATGGATGATTTGCCAATTATTAGATGCTCCAGTTACGTCGGATGAAATACTGCAACACATACAGGCACCAAGTTCTTAACAATGTCCTGGTCCCGTTGGTTTCAGCACAGAGTGGTATACAAAGTTTTCTGGGTTACTGCTTCTCACCCTGCTGCAGGTGTACCAGGAAGTGGCAGAGGGGTGGTCCCCTCCCCCCCTTCTTGGGCTTATGCTGTGCTGGCAGCTATACCTAAACTGGACACAGATCTTACAGATCCCTCTTCTTACTGTTCAATTTCCATATTAAATGTTGATTATAAGATCTTTATGGCCATCTGGGCTTCCCATTTGGAACTAACACTTCCCACCATTATACATTTAGATCAGGCAGGTTTCATCAAAGCCAGGAACAGGACGGAAAAAATGTGTCGGATTTTGTTACTGTTGGAATACATTCAGACTAGAAAGATCCCAGCAGCTCTGTTGAACCTAGATGCTGAAAAGGTATTTTACAGAGTGCCATGAGTCTTTCTCTGGGACACCCTGTCCGCTTTCCATTTCCCAGACTCTTTTTTGGTTTGGCTGAAAAACATCTATGCCAGTACGAAGGCCTACATCCATATTAATGAAGCTCTTCCCCCCCACCCCCATTTCTTTGCAACAAGGCATGAGGCAGGGGTGTCCTCTTCCCCCCTCCCATATGCTTTATATATGGAACCCCTGGCTTTTGCCTTTCGAAGGGAGGGGGTATAGAGGGAGTGCCACTGGAACAAACACAGCATAAAGTATCATTGTTTGCTGATAACATGCTGCTTTCTGTCCTGTCACCCAAGATATCGGTCCCCAAGGTATAGGACATACTAGGCACTTTTGAAAAGGTTGCACCCTTTAAGTTAAATATATCCAAGACTGAGATTTTGACTTCCAACTTCACCGCATCCGCTGATTTAAGGAGTAGGTTCCCTTTACGCTGGCTGTGGACTCAGATAAAATATTTAGGAATTCACATATCGAAAGATGTAAATAATATAGACTTTATGAACCTTTAACTCTCCAGATACAAAATGATTTGTCTAAATGAGGCAGACTAACTTTATCTTTTTTTAACTAGTGGAAATCATCAGAATGAACATTTTGCCCCGCCTATTGTACTTCTTCCAGAATATTCCTATTTGGCCACCCCACTTCCGTTTTGCCTCACGGAATAAAATGATCTCTAACTTCATATGGGGGTACAGTACCCTAGGACCCATCTATCCATTCTTTACTTACCAATAGCAGCTGGGGGGAGTAAATTTACCTAACCTAGAATGATACGCTAGAGCATCTTTTTAGAAAATATTGTTCCAGGGGTTAACACCCACATACTCCACTCCATGGAAGACATCGAATTTGCTATAAATGATCTCTGTGACTTAGCACCAATTCTGTTTGTAATGAGAGGGTAGACTACCCCCTTGCGACACTTAACCAAATTCACCCGGGGGACCTGAAAATATGGAACCAGATGAAGTATCATCAGAAATTTTCTGAAGTTTTTTATTATATGCAGCTAATATTGGCCGATGAATACTTTGGTACATCACCGATAGACCCCACCTTCAAGGGGTGGTGTCGATTGGGGTTGCACCACCTTTTTCAAATTTTAACAAATAATAGAATAACTTCTTTTAAAATATTGCAGGGAGAATATGGGCTGACTCCTAGACATCACTTCAGATTTCTCCAACTACGTGATTATATATTACACCAAAGTCAAGCTAGGACTAAGATGGCTAACCCAAAACCACCCTTATTAGCCTTGATAAATGATAGCCTACAGGGTAACCTTGGAGAACATCTCATAGGGCAGTTATACGGAATCCTCAGGAATACACTGGGAGACTCCACTACAACAGTTTTGATGAAATGGAATGCTGACTTTGAATTGTCCGTTACGTATGAAGAACGGTTGAAATTTGCTTTATCAGCAGTAAAAGAAACTCTCTCCAAAGCCTGGAGAGAGTATGCCTAGAAATGTCGCTATAGATATTTTAGGTCACCTGCTGTTCTTATTAAATATATGCCTCCATCACAGGGAGTGTGCTGGAGGAGCTGCAAACGCCAGCTAGCTGATCTAGGACATATTTTGTTGGCTATGCCCAATACTAACACCTTATTGGTGTACCTTACAGGTCGAGCTACAGGAATGCTTAGGAGAATGAATGGCAGAGATAGTTTTATTATCCATAATGCCTGACCACAGAACCTTGTGGAGCTGAACTCCACTGCCTATATATTTGGTGGCAGCTAAATAGGCCATCACCCGACGGTGGATGACTCCGGTTATCCCCTTGGAGGCTGATTGGAGGGCAATAGTGATGAGTATTTACCAAATGGAAAAATTGATGGCAAGCCTTCATGACAAGGTAGAAGATTTTAATATTAAGTGTCAAAAGTGGGTGTGGTATGTGGCTCAGATTGACTTAGACTTTGTCTCCTGACAAGATTCCTGTAGCTCTAGGGGTGGTGCTAGTCTCACCAGGGAGGGAGGCCTAGGATGGGTCCAAACCTACTTAGGAATGATTATAATGAACTATAATTTTCATCTGTGAAAGTGTCTGAAACTACTTAAGAGTTTGTTATATGAATGACAGACAATATTAATGATTCTGTCTCTGTAACCTGCAATACACTGTGCTGCTGTATACACACCACAAATAATTGCAATGTATGTGCTATAAATTGTGTGCCTCATAAGTTAAACTTAATAAAAATTAAATAAAAAAAAAGAAGGAAAGAAATGATAACCCCCAGGTCCCTTTCTGCCTTGGTGATAGTCAACAACTG
Source organism: Neoceratodus forsteri (assembly GCA_016271365.2). Classification (NCBI taxonomy): domain Eukaryota; kingdom Metazoa; phylum Chordata; order Ceratodontiformes; family Ceratodontidae; genus Neoceratodus; species Neoceratodus forsteri. The sequence goes on along the minus strand of JADMNL010000031.1, from coordinate 67,650,608 downwards.
CCCCCATCCTGTAGCTCTCCCTAGGGTTCCCTCTTCCCAGGTGCAGTTTGCACTTTTTTGAATTAAACTTCAGTTGCCACATTTCAGATAATTTTTTTAAGGTTCCCCAGATCCCTCTTCATTTTCTCCACCCCGTCCAGTCTATCCACCCTGTTGTAGATCTTGGTGTCATCTGCAAAGAGGCAGACCTTTCCCTCCAGCCCTTCTGCAATGTTACTAATGAATACATTAAACAAAACGGGCTCTAAGACTGATCCCTGAGGTACCCCCGATGTTCACTCTCCTCTCCCGGATTGGATCCCATTTACCACCACCCTGTGCCTCCTATCCGTTAACCAGTTTCTAGCCTCATGCCCAGAATCCCCATCTTGTTAGCCAGTCTTTTATGTGGGACGGTGTCAAAACCTTGCTGAAATCGAGGTAAGCGACACCCACCCCCCACCCGATTGACTTCCTTTGTCATCTAGTCAAAAAAAATCTATCGGATTCTTCTGACAAGTCTTTCCTGCTGTGAATCCATGATGTCTCGGATCCTGGGCACCGACTGATTCTATCTGTACTACACAATTTCAGCTTCTTGTAGCCTTGAAATAAATGAATTTGTGCTTAGATCTAAAGCGGTGTGAGTGTTCCTCAGTGTGTGAGTGGGATCTTGTGTTTGGATTTCATTTATAAATACTGGTAGATTATGTTAAGTCTGTCTGTACTGTATTTTCTGTGATGTGGAACCTTTGTAAATGAGTCTTTGACTCAAAGGTATTTTCCGATTCCTCAATAAATAAATAAGTATGCCATTATTCTTTCTTTTAGCACTGACTCCATGACCTTACCTACTACTGAGGTGAGGTTGACTGGTCTGTAGTTCCCCTGCTTCCTCCCTACTGTCACATTTGTATAGAGAGACTACATGTGCCCTCTTCCAGTACTCTGGTACCACGCTTGTGTTGAGTGACTCAGTGAAAATGGCTGCCAGAGGTGCTGCTAGCTCCCTTCACAGCTCCTTTAATATCGTCGGGTGTATGCCATCTGGCCCAATTGTCTTGTCCACCTTTAGCTTTGTGAGCTGAGATGTACTGAAATACGTCCACCCTCATGCAACCGATTGAACCCTATGGGATACTCCAACCCACTTGCTGCATCTGGGTTTTGCTTTCTACTATAGAGAAACCGTGCTGTAATCTGCCGTAATATAGGAGTGTTTATAGCAGCAAACACATGCACAGTTTCCCTCGCTCAGTGCATGCCCAGCCACAACTCCTCATGAATGCGAATGCTCACCACCCTGCCTTCTCGACCAAACCACACCGCCACTTTAACTTGGCAGTAAGTCATTTTTGTTCTTCTTAATCACTACTCTGTACCAAATTACGGGGGCGGATTTAACTATGACAAGGCGACCGGACAGTGTGAAAAGGCAACTGACTGCAGCCACATCAGAACGCCACTGTCTCCTAAAAGTACACCAAAACAATGAAATCAATGATGAGAAACTTATTGTTCTCAGTTCTAATGCAGGCTGTGTTTTAACGCTGTTTAAGGAAATGAAGTAAGTGAAGCATATGGTCAGGAGGGATCACAACTGGTTAATTTATATGCAAGTCTACACTGTGGGAATCAAACCCAGGTCTGCTGGAGTGAGTGGGGTCTCTATTTATCCTTTGGTAACTAGGTACAGCCACCAGATACAGTACAAGTGCCTGTTTTCAGGGAGGTTAAGTGACTTGCTCAGAGTCACACAACATGCAAGTGGAGGTTGTGGGAATCAAACCCAGGTCTGCCTCTCCCTATGCATACCAGTATCCCCCCAGCCCTCCTTATTGCCTTTTCACATTGCTTGCCTACCTTTAAGTCATCTGATATGACTAGCCCCAGGTCCCTTTCCATTTTTGTTGTTGTTAGTACCTCCCCCCACATTGTGTACTCTTCCCCTGGTTTTTGTTTCCCAGGTGCATTACTTTGCACTTCTGTACACAGAATCTAAGCTGCCATACTTCTGACCATTCCTCCAACCTTGTTAAGTCCCTTCTCATCCTTTCAACCCCCTCTTGTGTATCACCCCTGTTGCAGATCTTTGTGTCATCTGCAAAGAGGCATACTTTCCCTTCCAGTCCCACTGCAATGTCACCTATAAAGACATTAAAGAGGACCAGTACCAGAACTGAATCCTGCGGTACCCCACTAGTAAGCCCACTTTCTTCGGAGTGGACTTCATTTACTATTATCCTCTGCATCCTGTTGTCTGGCCAATGTTTTACCCAGGCTACAACCTTGGGACCCACTCCAAGGCTGGCTAGCTTGTTTATTAATCTTTTGTGTGGCGCTGTCAAATGCCTTGCTAAAGTCTAGGTAGGCCATGTCAACAGCCCTTCCCTGGTCTACTACTTTGGTCACCCAGTCAAAGAAATCGATTAAATTCATCTGACATGACCTTCCTGTTGTGTATCCATGCTGCCTTGGGTCCTGTGCCCCACTGGCCTCTAGGAACTCAACAATTATTTCCTTCAGAAGTGATTCCATCATTTTCCCTACCACTGAGCAATTGATCCCTACCCCAGCAACAGTGCATTCCATGTTGGGTGGCTGCACAGTTTTGTCTTCATCTTTTCTCCACACTGTTCCTACAGAGTCATCAGGCTCTTCGACAGGGGGCTACCCCTTCCTTCTGTAGACCTCTCTAACCAAGGGGTGGATTAAATACTCTTCATCTTCCCTTTCGGCCTCCTGGGCTCGGCACAGTTGGACCAAATGTCCAAATATATGCGCATTCATGCCCACTAGCACAGGGACTTAGTCGTATATTCCAGACTTAGGGCAGATCAGAGCCAGGGTCTCTACGGCATCCCCTACACCAGCCATTTTAGTAGGAAAAGCCATCCACAGTTTGATATAACCGAGGTAGGGATATGACTTTTCACTAAGTCCCCATACGTGTAGTCCCTCAAGCGGCTGCAATTCGATATCAGACAAGTGCTGATCGTACCAGGATTTGAAAACAAAGATGACTTGTGAACCGCTATCAAGAACTGCCCATGAGGGGATGTCACTGATGGTAATGGTGGTCTCAGCTGGTGGTCCATCTAGCTTACACATATTAACAGAAGCTGATAGAAACATAGAATTTGATGGCAGATAAGGACCGTTTGGCCCACCTAGTCTGCCCATTTCCCCTACCTAATGGATAAGCTGCAGATCCTAGTTAACCAATGGTCTACTTCCTCCTACCCCCACTGGAATTCCCTTATGTCTGTCCCATGTATTCTTGAATTCCCCCACTGTTTTTGACTCTACGACCTCCTCAGGAAGGCTGTGCCATGCATCTACAACCCTTTCTGTCAAGAAATACTTCCTCACATCACCTTGGAGCCGTCCCCCTCCTCTGTCTTCAAATTGTGCCCCCCTTGTTCCTGCACATCTCTTTTTCTGAAAGATGCTACTTTCTGGACTTTGTTGATTCCCTTGAGGTATCTGAAGGTTTCTATCATGCCCCCCCCCTTTCCTTGAGGCTATACATCTTAAGCTCCTTTAGCCTTTCTTCATATGTCTTCTGGTGCAGACCCTGCACCATTTTGGTTGCCCTCCTCTGAACAGCCTCTACCCTGTCTATGTCTTTGCAGAGATGGGGTCTCCAGAACTGTATACAGTACTCCAGATGTGGTCTTACCGACTGTCCGTACAGAGGGCCAACAACTTCCAGTTTTCTACTGGTGATGCCTCTCCCTATGCAGCCCAGTATCCCCCAGCCCTCCTTGCTGCCTTCTCACATTGCTGGCCCACGTTTAGGTAATCTGATATGACTACCCCCAGGTCCCTTTCCATTTTTGTTGTTGTCAGTATCTCATCCCTCATTGTGTACTCTTCCTATGGGTTTTTGTTTCCCAGGTGCATTACTTTGCACTTCTTTGCATTGAATCTAAGCTGCCATACATTAGACCATTCCTCCAACCTTACCAAGTCCCTTTTCATCCTTTCCGCCCCACCTTGCATATCAACCCTGTTGCAGATCTTTGTGTCATCTGCAAAGAGACTTACTTTCCCTTCCAGTCCCTCTGCAATGTCACTTATAAAGACATTAAAAAGGACTGGCCCCAGTACTGAACTCTGCGGTACCCCACTAGTAACCCCCCTTTCTTCACTGTGGACTCCATTTACTATTACCTGCTGTGTCCTGTTGTCCAGACAGTGTTTACCTAAGCTACCACCCTGGGACCCACTCCCAGGCTGGCTAATTGTTTATTAATCTTTTGTGCGGGACTGTGTCAAATGCCTTGCTAAAGTCTAGGTAGGCCATGTCCACAGCCCCTCCCTGGTCTACTACTTTGGTTACCCAGTCAAAGAAATCAATTAGATTTGTCTGACATGACCTTCCTGGTGTGAATCCATGCTGCCTTGGGTCCTGTGCCCCACTGGCCTCTAGGTACTCAACAATTCTTTCCTTCAGAAGTGATTCCATCATTTTCCCTACCACTCAGGTCAAACTGACAGGTCTGTAGTTTCCTGCCTCTGTCTTGCTCCTACTTTTGTGAAGGGGAATCACATCTTCCCTCCTCCAGTCCTCAGGTACTACACCATCCTCTCATGATTTATTAAAAAGGGTGGTCAGTGGTGTTACTAGTTCTTCCCTAAGTTCTTTTAGAATTCTGTGGTGAATCCCATCAGGCCCCACTACTTCATCCACCTTCAGTTTTAAGAGTTCTTTCAGAACCCTTTCTTCTGTGAAAAGACTAATATCAACCCCCACCCCCCCGTCCAGAGTGCTTCTATTGACTGGATTAGGTATCTCCCCCTGCTTTTCCATTGTGAATACTGAGCAGAAGTATTCATTCAGTATCCCTGCTTCTTCACTGTCGCTCCCTACCCAACCACCTTCCTCTTTATTCAGCCTCAGTATCCCTGCCTTAGTCTTTCTTTGCTCCCTAATGTACCTATAAAAGGTTTTATCCCCCTTCTTAACAGAGTTGGCAATCTTTTCCTTGGTTTGGGCCTTTGCTATTCTGACTGCCTTCCCCGCTTCCTTCTGCTTTACCTGGTACAGTTCTCTGTCCTGCTCCTTCTGTGTTTCCTCGTGCTTCCTGAATGCTATTTTTTCTCCCTTACCTTCCCCGCCAATTCTTTTGAGAATCACAGTGTTTTTTTCTTTCATTTTGATTTGTTTATTTGCTTCACACAAAGGCTTGTTGCCTCTATGATGGCAGTTTTGAGGTTTCCCCATTGTTGCTCCACCCCGCCTTCTTGCCTGTTTGCTAGTGCTTTTCTGAGGCACTCTCCCATTTTGACAAAATTAGCCCTCCTGAAGTCCAGTACCTTCACTTTTGTATGGCTTGACTCTACAGCTAAGTTTATCATGAACCACACTGTTTGGTGGTTGCTTGTTCCCATATGGCTACCAATTTCAAGATCAGAGATCCTCTTTCCATCCCCATTTGAGAGTACCAGGTCTACGATTACTCCCTCCTGAGTGGGTTCCAAAACTAGCTGTCTGAGGCATGCCCCCTGTAGGGCATCATGAATGGCCCTGCTCTTGGATGTGGCTGCAGCAAAGGTGATCCAGTTAACATCTGGCATATTCAGGTCCCCCCATCAGCAATATCTCCCCTTTCTCTGCAATCCCAAGGATGCCTTCTATCATTTCCTTGTCCATTTCCTCCCCCTGAGACTGGGGTCTGTATACAACCCCTGTGCGGATTCTGGTGCCATTTCCAGTCTCCAGTGTGGCCCACAGTGCCTCCTCTCCTCCCTGTTTACCCTTTAAATCTGTTGCTTTGATCCATTCCCTTACAAAGAGAGCTACTCCTCCTCCTCCTCCTCCTCCTCCTCTTCCACCCTCCCTGTCCCTCCGGTAGATTGTTTACCCTGGTACGTTGATGTACCAGTCATAGTTCTCTTATGTACCATGTTTCTGTGACTGCCACAATATCCAGGCATCCCTCTTCCATCAAGGCCGTCATTTCAGGGAGATTTTTACCTAGACTACGGGCATTGGTACTCACTACCCTCCATTTTCTATGGCGTTATTTCTTTTTACCCCATCCCTGTCCTTACTGCCTTTGTCTTTTTCTCCATTTATCCCTGCCCTTCTCCCCACTGACTGCTCCATCTTGGTGTTTACCTCACTAACTACCTGATTTTTTTGGTGGGGGCTAGGATTTCCCTTCTCCTTTTCAGTGCCTCCCCCTTGGCTAGTTTAAATGCTTGCTAATGAAGCATTTAAACCTATCACCCAGGATCCTGGTTCCCCACCTGGATAGATGCAGACCATTGAGCCTGTATAGGCCTGCATCCCTCCAGGTGGAGCCCCAGTCCCCAATGAGGCCAAATCCCTGAGCTCTGCACCAGTTTTTCAACCAGTCACTGAATCCCATGGTGCAGACTACCCTAGCCTCACCCATGCCATAGACAGGTAGCACTTCCGAGAAAGTTACCATGTGTGCTACTTGTCTAAGGCTCCTCCCCAACTCCACAAACTCCTGTTGCACTACACTGATCCCATTTTTAGCCAGGTCATTCATCCCTAGGTGGATAATGACATCCAGCTCCCCCCCCTTGCAGCTGCTCCTACGATCCTGAGGGTTCATTTCCTGTCCCTCCAAGCCATGGCACCAGGCAGCATCTTACCTTCCTTTCCTCTCTCCCCCCAGTTCTACCCCCTAACAACTGAGTCCCCCACCAGGAGTTGTTTCCTTCCCTTGTGGGGTCCTGTGTCACCATCCTGTGAGTCTCCATTGTGGAAATTCCCAGCATCCTCCTTGGTCTCCACTGTGGGTGCCTCCATAGAGGAACCATGCTCCTCCAGAGTGGCAAATGAATTGTGGAGAGGCACAACTGGAGGGATGCACCTCTGTTCCACCACCCTCACCCTCCCTGAGCCAACGAGGTCCAACCACTCCTCTTTCTTGGTAACCTCTAAGGTAGTGGCGGTGGCCTAGGTGGTCCCTGGGTAGGCGAGCAGGTTTCCCGAATCCTTGCCAGGTCAGCATGGAGATGAACAACCTCCTCCCTCAGACCAGAGAAGTGCCTGCAAATAGGGCAGCATCGCAATCTCCAGAATGTCTCCCAGAAGACTGCTGCTACACAGCCACTGCATTGCACCACTCCCCACGTGTCTGTGTCCCTTCCTATTACAGATGCTTTTCTTTCCTTTTTTCCCTTTTTTTGTTCTTGTTTTAGTGTGTGCAAGCTTGTGAGCGTCTCCACCCCCTATTCAGTGTGCTGTGCCTTTAAGGATATGAACAGGTGTATGTTGTTAGCAGTTTTGGAGAAGTGATGTCAGAATCCCTGCTATAAAGGAAGTTATGCACTTGGGGCAGGTGGGATGAGGGGTAGGGTAGCTGGGAGTAAACCTATGCCATCCAGAAACAATCAACTACAACTCTGACCCTCCCCCCCGGGAGTGCCTTCCTTCCTTTCAGACATCTATATCACAGAGGTTAAGTAACAGGTCTAGTCACAAATGACTGCAAATATCTTCCAGCTACAGTTCCTCCCTGGCAAATTAAAGTTAAACTAAGAAAAGTCAACCCCCAAAACAGAATCAATACTAATTACTTACACAGGTCCAAAAAGTAATAATTGAATTCGGTGTAGTCTAGAAAATAACCTCCTTGATTTAAAGAAGCTTTGGCTGCTTTCTCTCTCTCTCTCTCTGTCTCAGCAGACAGAGACCACAAACAACTCCTGTTTTAAATCCACAGTTCAACTAGGCCCCTTTCAGCTCCTCCCCTTAACAGACACCTATTTCACAGAGGTTAAGTAACAGATCTAGTCACAAATGACTACAAATATCTCCCAGCTACAGTTCCTCCCTGGCAAATTAAACTTAAACTAAGAAAAGTCAACTCCAAAAACAGAATCAATACTAGTTACTTACACAGGTCCAAAAAGTAATAATTCAATTCAGTGTAGTCTAGAAAATAACCTCCTTGATTTAAGGAAGCTTTGGCTGCTTTCTCTGTCTCTGTCTCTGTCTCTCTCTCTCTCTGTCTCAGCAGCAGCTGATGTGGTGGTTCTAGCTGCAGAGGCTCATACATGAGCCGTGGAGCTGGACCTGCTAGGAGCCCCACTGCACCCCTTTACTGGGCCCCTCTGTAGTTTCCCTGGTTCTGGCTTGAGTTCTCAGGCTGCCTATCTCTAATGGGGGTACTGTTCAACAGCATCCTACACTCCTTCCGTACATGGCCCTCGTCCCCACACTGATGGCATATGACAGGCTCCCAAGGCTGTGGCCTATCTGGTGCCACAGGGCAGGTTCCTGACACTCCTATCAGGGCACTTAAAGCTATGGTACCCCACTCGGCAGCCCGATCAGTGTCCTGGACCACAACTGGCACCCCCGTCCTCTCTAGTTCAGCTAGTCTCTGAGCCAACTCATCCATTTAAGCCCTAAACTGAACCTCTGCAGGGGGCAATTGCATGGGGAGCCCGGCATCTCAAATCGCAGGGCCTGTGCTAGTGACCATCCTACTCACCCCTTGAGGCTTGGCAAATCCTTGATTCACCGTCAGTTTGGCCAAGGTAACCACATCCTTATGCTTCTTCAGTAGGGTCCTCAATTCCTGTAACTCACTGGAGGGCACCTCTCTTCCTACCTGAGTAGCAGCCACTGTAGCTCTCTGTGTGCCCCATTGCCCTTGCTTGTCCTCTGCTTCTCTGACCTCTCGCATCAATACTCAGCAAAGAGGAAGGGGCACTTTTTCTGTCAGTTAGATGTAGTTGTAATAGTAGCAGGGAGAATGGCTGGCAGTTTTTACCACATGATCTAGCTCACCTGGTTTAGATCCTGAGCTGCCACTCCCCTTTTCTAAATGCCCTTTGCAAGACTCTCTCCACCCCAATTAGGAAAGAAGACAAACACTCCCCCTCCCACTGGCGAGTGGTTTTGAATTTTCACATGAGGTCCTTGCAGGACTCTGGGCTACCAGATACACTTTCCAAAGTGGTCAGGAATACTTGGGTGGGGGCATCAGGGTCTGTGGCTTGCAAAGAGCGGATGACCTCTAAGGCAGGACCACGGAGGCTCTCTACTAGGCGCTTCCATTTCTCAACCTTAGAACACTGCCAATCCTGCACTAAAGGGGTGGCACAATTCATCCAGGCCTCCAATCATCTTCACTATTTGGGGTAGGCTTAACCCCCGAGAACATTCTCAGCTTACGGTAGGAATTGAAAGCTATGGGCACCTCACCAGGCTGAGATATCTTAGTCTTGGTGGGCCTTGGTGTGGGCCTGGATCCCTGTCCCCCTTCCCCCAGGGAAGTGATATTAAAAGAGGTCACAATAGGCAATGCCTCAGACAATCCCTTGGCCACCAGAGCCTCAGGTATCCAGTCAGCATCAATCACATTAGAACAACAGTTCTCAAACTTTGTCATAGTGAGCCTCCCCTATACCATGGAAAAGATCTTGAGCCTCCCCCAAAATACTGAAATATTTTTAGGCCTCCCCATAGAAAAATAGCCTACTTTTCACAGTACATCAGGAATAAATTGAAACCTCTTTGCATAGCTGGCTGTCATGTTATTAAGCTTATTGTAACCCCCCCCCCCAACAGGACAACCTACTTGCTCCAATATTTTGACTCTCGAACCATTGTTACTCCTTACTGCCATACCTTCATGGGTCAGACTGCTTTTTCTGTTTCCCCAGTATCTGGAATAACCTTCCTGCTGACCTTTGCCTCTTCCCCTCTCCCGCTGCTCTTAAACAGATTCTCAGGGATCATTTTGCTCCTTCCTGCTCTTATTCCTAGTACCTATACGGTTAACTCTTGTATTTGGACAGTTCTGCTGCCAGTCTAATCGATCAATTGTTCCTCATATTGTTGGTTTATTGTTAGTAATTTGTTTGCACTTTTATTTATTTTGTATTGCTCGAGTGTTTTGCAGTTACATTTTGAATTGTATTCTCTCACTACCCTTCCCTGTGTACACCAGAAATAAGCCATGGCTCAATGTACAGTACCTTCCCTGGTCACAGACTTGTGAATAAATGCATAAATTCACCTACTATTATCCTCTTTCAGTCTGCCTTATCCCTTCACACAAAATCTATAAAGTTCAAAACTGAAATATAATACTTTTTCAAGACTTGCTTGAGCCTCCCCTGGAACAGGTTGGGGCCTCCCCAGAGAGGCTGGCCTCACCATTTGAGAACCCCTGCATTAGAACCTTCCATTAACACAGTCAATGTACCTTTAGCTGAATCCAGCATTTTCCCTTGTACCTTCACTACTCACAATCTAGATATAGTGGACACATATTTCTCTAGGTCCCCCTCATCCATCTCCTGGGGTACTCCATTCACAAGACAAGACCCCTGAGGGTGCTGGCCCGGTGGCACTGAGGGTTGAGGCGCTGGACGCCACACCTCGCATCACGCCGATGACCCGGGTTTGGGAGCGAGTCCGAGTCGTCGTGGGTCATCAGGGAGAGAGAGAGAGAATTGAGCATCCGTAGAACTGCTCTTCTCTCCTCTCTCAGGGAGGGATCTAGGGGAAGCCCGATGCAGCAGCGGCTCCCAGTGGAGACCAGTGGCACTGTGACACCCATGGGCTCACGAGCATGGGGTAGATGGCAGCTGTCTTCTGGACTTGGGTGGCAGCACTCACGTCGCGGGCTGGGTGGCATTGCATGTCCAACCTCGAGGGGGTAAACAAGAAAATACCCTCCGCCTCAGATAGGCGATGGAACTGTCAGTGCCCTGGCCACACGCCCAATGCTGGTTCCCCGTCACTGCCCCTGTGGTCTCCCCGGGTTGCTAGCTCCTCCTGTCCCAGGGAACTGGGACGAAATTGAAGATGTAGGGGAGCACAGCGGGCGGTAGAGCAAGCAGGCAAGCAAAGTGGTCCGAGAGAGTTCCGAGACGGAGAGGCTAGAAAAATAGTTGAAAAAAAAAAAGACCCCTGAGGGTCCATCGTCATGCCCATAATCTATGCCACCAAACTCACTTTGTCCTCTTCTGTAGGCTTAAACCCGGGATGTGGTGGAATGGATTTGGGTGCTGGTGACCCCACAGGGATCTCACCATTCAGATTCTCCATGGCAGGCATGACTGGCAAACAGGAAACCCCAGTGGTGCCTTCAAAGATGTAGCCCAGGCGCCGTGTGCCAATGGGCTACTACCCCTGCCTATTGACCTTGGTACAGGTTAAGGGTACTAGGTCCTGCTACGGTGACAGCTAGGGTTTCTTTCCCAAAGTTATGGAAATTAGTGCAGTGCCTCCACCCAGAGTAAGTTATAAGTAGGTCAGATGACTGGTTGGTACAGCGCCCTGGGATGCTGCACCTACCCACTCTGCACACTGGATTCCCAACAACCGCGTCCCACCAAATATCATAGATCTGTCAGAAGGCAAAAATGCAATGAACCTCTCTTGACACAGCAGTTTCAACAATCAAACTCATAGCTTTATTGGCGGTAAGGGCTAGGAGAGGGGTACCTGGGTGAGGAGCAGCTGTAGAATAAAAAGAAGAGTTAGTGGCAGCTGGCAGAACATTAATCATAAGGGTCCATAGGTCAATCCACCCCTGGCTGCCCACCCCCACTGGGACCAGTGTAACACTCCGAGGAGTCCCTGGGGTACCCACCAGTTGCAGGCCTGAACACTGCCGTGGGTTGGCTGGCGCTTGGGGCCCTGGATGGTTGAGAAAATGTTTAAATTTAGAGTCACATTCCCCTGTTTCAGGATCCAGGAACCAGGTCCTGGGTACTCACGGTTTGCAAGCCTCAACAGCGGTTGCAGTAACAACTGCCAGATGTCCTGGAGTGTGGAGCTCCGCTCAATTCATGCAGCAATGGGCAGAAGGGAGAAAGAACTCGATTCCCTTTGCAGGTTGGATCTTGCTCAAAGATCTTGCAGCGTGTTCCCCTGATTGAAGATCCGGCCACTTGTCACCTTCAGCCACTTCTGGGCCACTGCAGAGCTTGGTGGCAGGTCTACTCCAGCCCCAGAAAGCCCAGACCCAGGAGTGGCTCCACAGTCCAGCTCCCCACATGGGTCATAGGTGCCCCAGCACCCCAGCAAGTACCGGTGATGTCCTGAGACAGTGGGTCCCACTTGGAAAGGGTGAGTTCCCTCCCTGGCTCTGGGTGAGGACTCCCAAACAGCAGGAGCCATCTGTAGTCCCTGCACTGAATCCGTGAGACAGTTGTAACTAGGTAGTGCCTCCAATTAAACAGCAGTACCTGGGTGTCAACGATGCAAGCCTTCCGACTATTCTCAGACTATAGCAATCTGCAGGGAAGGGGTGTCCAGAACTAGTCAAACCCCTGTTCACTTCCATGTTTAGCAGCTCTAACTGTCCATAAAATATTCCTTTCAGCCTTAGCTGGGACACAGCTCTCAGCTACTCAGTTCAATTCCACAGCAAAGTCACAGCACCTGGCTAGCACACTGCACTAGAGATGCTTTGCCTCCTCAGAATTTTTACCAGGGTTCCAATCTGAAAAACAGGTCCTCTGCAGCAACTATTCCACTTCCAAAACTAAACAGCACAGTTCTATCAGCTCGGTTCATGTTACAAGTGCAGGGTCTGCAGCAGCTATTTTCTCTTATCAAGGCAGCACAATTCACAGTACCTGTAGAGTTTCAAAATTCAGTCCAGTCTCTCACTCTCTTTCCTCTTTAAACTCACTTTCCCAGCACAATTCACAGCTGAGACCTGAGCAAGGCCTCTGAAAGTCCAGTTCCTCTCACACAGAATCCTCATGACTTGAGAAGAACCCGGGAACAGATTGAAGCAAACCCAGAAAGTCCTTGGGTTTTCACTCGAGAATACAGACTCCTGATTGGCTGTTCAAGCCCATCAATCATCAATAACCATAGCAATTATATCAGTGTTAGTGGCTCAGCAGGTTGCACACTCGCCGCCTCTGGGCCAGAAGATCAGAAGGCTGTGGGTTCTATCCTCACACCAGGCACTTGGGTTAAATCCCAATACTGACACTGAAGTGCAGCATGAAGGAGGTGCCGCACTCCTGAGCTGCCGTCTTTCGGATGAGACGTTAAACCGAGGTCCCATCTGCCTTTTCTGGTGGATGTTAAAAATCCTATGGCACTCCTCAAAAAGAGTAGGGGAATTTTTTACTGAAACATACTTAAATCATAGAAAAACACATTATTTTTCATGCATAAATCGTACAGAAAAAATCATATCATAAACATCGTCTTTATGAAACCTACTGCTTTTCTTACCTCTTAAAAAAGGAAAAAAGTAGTAAAAATAAAAAATAACATATCCTCTGTTAAACAAAAGAAAAAAGTGTTACAAAACCTCCCCTTTATACCACTGTCCACCATGTATACATACCTCTTGTTAAACCACTTCCCATTTTTTAAACCCGTAGTCTCTCCTCCTGTTTATAATTCTCTTCCTCTCTCTCTCTCACTTCGTGCTCCAAAAAGGAGTTGATTAAACTATAACCCTACAAAAGAAGAAACAATATTTAAACAAAATATACAATAAGTAGTACCTCACACTTATAAACCAGAGGCATACTGATACATCTGAAAAGTTTACAAAGGGCTAAAAAAACTATGTAACACCCCAAATACTGTTATAGGGCACACTTGTTATACATTTTTATGAATTAACTAAACTCCCAGGTTTCTAATCAATACTGGAGCTACCTTTAACAAGCTTCTATTCTTGTCCAATCAACAGAACAATTAAGTGTTTGGTTTAACTTGATTAAGGTATTAAAAGACACCAGTTTCCATTTAGAAATCAGGAACGTCTGTATTTATATTTTTGAAAAAATGAAACTGACTGCTGTATTTGAACTGGCTGAACTAACAGATCTGTTTTAAGTGAGCACTGCTTTTACTGAGCGTGCTTTCTATAAGAGGCACCCATATTATTATAAGATTGTTTTTTGGGGGTCAAGGGCTGCTGTTTTGTTTGTAGAAATGCCTAAATCATGGACTAGTGAGTTAATGGAATTCCGAATGCCTGTTTTAAAAGAATGGACTCACAAATATAATGGAGCCATAATTTTGCTTAGCAGGAATTTTTATATTAGGTTGTGCATTTAGGATGTTATAGAAGGTATGTTTTAACATACAGTACATAAAGGATTTAGTCTGAAAAAATTGTAAACTTACTTCCTAAGATCCTTCTCTCACTGTGGTCAGGAAACAACTGACAGCTGACCACCTTTCTCTCTTGTTCCCCTACAGGAACAGTTTTATATGCCTAATGTGTGACCTCAGAGGTCAGGTGATAGCCCAATTAAGCCAAACATCAGTTTAAAACTATACTAAATTATATAAACACGTTCTAAACCATTTAGCAACCTGCCAAGTTTCTCAGGAGTTATCCAAATAAGTACCCAATGTAGAAAATACCATAGAATAGAGCTAAAGGCTTAATTATTAAGCTGATGATGTTAGAGCAGTGGCTTAGCTCCTCCCACTCATGACATCACTCTCCCTATGACCATAAAACCTGGCAGTTCAGGGGCTGCCAGCCCTATAGCAGGACCTATCTCATATACTGCACAAATGGGGTAATTATACTGCTATTACTTTAAACTAATGTGCCACATTTCTGCTTCATAACATGTTTCTCAGAAAGAGTTCTTTCCTTTAGATAACTAGGCAGAAAAGGGTATGCTGCTTATCTGCTTATTTATGGAAAGGCAAATACACTCTTGTATTTTAGCATATTTAGAAACTCTTTTTAATACAGTATTTTTTTTTTTATGCCGAGAAACAACTTAGTACAATAGGCAGTCCTCAAATTCCCAATAATATCATGTCCCTTTAATTCTGGACAATTTTAGGAACATTTCCCTTTTTCTCAATGTTTGCAGCACTCTGAGCAGCTGAAATCTGTCAACCGTCGGCTTGAACTTTCACTCTGAGCTGGCTTTACAGCGAGTGACAACTTTCACCCTATTCTCTTTCACTGGGCACATTTCTACATTATCTGGCCCAATCATTTAGAAAAGAGACATTTTACTTGTCTCATCAGCTCACCAGGGTGCTTAAATTTATCCTTTTCTTCAGAATTATTCCAGCATTTTACCACCGCTCCCAACGCCATCTCTGTGCTCTGTTTCTTGAGCCTGAAGCGACTCCTTGCATTGTACAGAACTCTTAATGTGATGTAGACTCTCCCAGACCCTCAAAAACCTTAACCACCAGTTTATTTTCTTTATTTCAAACATCTGTGTTTCGGGCTACTTTTCTTTTCGATCATGCACACACGGAGCTGTGTGGCAGCTCAATCATGCGAATGTGCGCAAATCGATTGGGAACTCATTCAAGAAACTTATCTTCTTTAATTAGCAGCATGAGGGGATTACAAACAGGGCAACAGCTTGCAAAGTATACTGCAGTAAATTACAACCATGCTTCCCATGAATAAAGGGGGGTTCAGGCTATTATAGAAAAACCAAAGGGGACAGAAAAGCAACAGATTGGAGAATATCAGGTTGGCCACCCTGATAAGAAATAAGAGGATAGAAAGAAATAAAGGAAGCTGCTAGGACAGAGTGAAAATAGAAATTAAGTACTGCCTGAAGAATGAAGTGATACTGGCACACTCCTCCCCACACAGGAAGGCAACAAAAGAAACTCAACATTGCCTCAAAAACCTTCGTTGGAACTTCCACCCACCCTCTCCAGAAGTTCCCCTCAGGGACCCTTTAATAGTAACAGTATCCGAATAAGTCATAACAGATTATACAATACTGTTTGTAATACCTACATTTCCCTGAGGTTGTGCCTTTTCAGCACCTTGCATTACACTTTCCTGTCTTTCATTCAATTCTGGAACGACTGCACCACCTTGATCAGCACCAAAGTGTGACAGGAAGTCTGCATTCTGGTGTTGTGAACCAGCCCTATGTTTTACAGAAAATTTGTATGGTTGCAGGGACAAATAAAAATACATGAGTTCTTGTCTTTCATCAAATTCAGCCAACATAACAGGTTGTGATCAGTCACCACTGTAAATTCATTTCCTCATAAGTAATATTTAAGGGCCTCTACGGCCCATTTGATGACTAAACATTCTTTTTCCACCATTGAATATTTTCTTTCCCTCTCATGTAATTTTCTACTGAGGAACAATATGGGGTGTTCTTCTTCATGGCTATGCTGGGTTAATATGGCCCCTATGCCTGTGTCAGAGGCATCGGTTTGTATTTCAAAAGGTTCGGTGAAGTCAGGGCTACATAATACTGGGGCTGAACACAAAATGGCCTTGATCTGTTTAATGCCTGATCACAAACCTGACTCCATTTAACCTTATTAGGAAATTATTTTTTGTAAGGTCAGTGAGAGGGGTAGCAATTGTGGAGAAATCCGGTATAGAGCATCTATAATAACTTGCCAGGCCGAGGAAGGACCTGACATGGCGCTTTGTGGTAGCTATAGGACTGTCTGCCATAGCTTAAACTTTATCTACCACTGGTTTAAACTTCCCATATCCAATAATGAAGCACAGGTAGCGGGTTTCTGTTTTGGCAATAGCACATTTAGACGAATCAATGGTAAGCCCTGCATCTTGGAAACCTTGGACTACAGCACTAAGACATATTAAGTGTGTCCCCCAGTCAGGGCTATAGAAGACAACATCATCCAAATAAGCAGCACCGTAACCTTCGTGAGGTCTCAATACATAGTCCATGTACCATTGGAAGGTAGCCGGAGCTCCATGGAAGCCAAATGGCATCGTGGTAAAGTGATATAAGCCAAGTGGGGTACAAAAAGCAGTCAATTCTTGAGTTTTTGGGGCTAAGGGAATTTGCCAATTCCTTTTCGTTATATCTAAGGTGCTAATGTATTTAGCAGATCCAATCTGGTCTAGGAGATCATCGATGCATGGTATCAGATACCCATCAAAGTCTGATACCTCACTGATCTTCCGAAAGTCAAGGCATAGCCTGATGCCACCTTCCTTTTTATGTACTACTACTAGTGGAAATGATGAAGGGCTATGGGAAGGAACTATCACTCCTGCTTGTTCCATCCTTTTTATCTCAGCCACTACCTCTAGTCTGATCTTCTCTGGTAGTCTATATGGCTTTTGATGAATTGGTTTGGTCTGGGTGACCCTGATCTCATGTACTACTCTCTTCACTTTCCCTGGATTCTTTGTGAAAGGATACAAGAAATACTCTAAGAGACGATCAATCTCTATTCTCTGTGCAGGGGTCAATTCAGGGTTGATGTGTTGATGTTCAGTTTCTGTAATGGATTTATCAAGCCTGTCATATGCAATGTCTAGCTCTGCTCTTTCAGGATCAGTCTGGATATATAACACTGGGGTTTCTGGTTTTTCCACCCACTTTCTTAGAAGATTGACATGGTAAATTCTCTTTACCGGTCTATACGCTAGCATTTCAGTGGCATAATTTATGGTGCCAGTCTGGTGTAAGACTACATATGGCCCTTGCCAATGCATTAGCAATTTATTTTCAGTTGATGGCAACAACGATAATACCGTCTCCCCAGGTACAAAGGTTTTGTGTTTTAGGACCACATTATATTGTTCGTTTTGCTTAAGTTGTCTCTGATCAACATTCTGATGTGCTATGGTAACATATTTTATCAACCTTTTCCGTAATGCAGTCATGTATTCCAGAATGTTTCTACAAGCCACATTAGACCCTTGTTACCAATGCTCTTTGACCACATCCAAGGGACCCCTGGGGTTACGTCCATATAACATGGAAAAGGGGGATAACCTCGTGGTAGCCTGGGGCACCTCTCTATAAGCAAATAGCAAATGAGGCAAAAACTTATCCCAATCACGGCCTTCCTCCTGTACATACTTTTGTAACATGCATTTTATAGTTTTATTAAATAGTTCCACTAACCCATCAGTTTGGGGATGATACGGGGAGATTCTTACAGCATATACTCCTAGCAATTGGTACAACTCTTGCAGCATAATGGAGGAAAAATATTACTACCACGGTCAGTCGGAATAACCTTGGGTATTCCCATCCTGCTGAAGACTTTAGCTAGTTCTTCTGCAATACGAGGGGCAGTGACCGTCCTCATTGGTATTGATTCTGGGTACCTGGTTGTATAGTCACAAATGACCAAGATATATTTATTTCCCTTGGAACTTTTCAATAATGGTCCTACCACATCCATCGCCACCCTGTCAAATGGGGTGGTTATATATGGTATAGGTTGTAAGGGCACCAAATCTTTCTTCCCTCCTTTGGCAACCAATTGGCATTGTAGGCTGGACCTACATTAGGCTGCAACATCTTGGTGGACCCCTGGCCAGTTAAACCGGGATAAGATTCATTGTACTGTGTGGTCTCTGCCCCCATGTCAGCCATGGGAATGTCATGGCCAGGTGCATTATTTACTCCCTCTATTTAGTGGGCACTACCAATTGCTCAATCTCCTCCATTGTACCAGGCTCTATAACAACTCTATACAATATGTTATTTTTGACTATAAATCGAGATTGTCCAGGATGTCCAACCTTGTCCACCTGTGAAAATAAAGACTGTAAGAATTTATCACATTTTTGTTCATGCACAATGTCTTGCACTAGAGTCCCTGGGATACCAGATTGACCTGTGGTCTGATGGGTTTCTTTCCAGGCCCTGTTTTCTTTTCTTTTCTTTTAGTCTTTCTGGACTTTTTGTCCTTGCTGACTGTCTCAAAAAATCTTCACCAAAAGGGAAAACTTCCCGTAAGACCTGTGTTTTGGCCTGGGACCTAGTGACCACACTGAAAGTTTCTGGATAAGTCTTCTGTTGTTGCATTAATAGATCAAAATGGGGAAAATCTTGCCCAGCAATTACAGGTACTGGAAGATGAGGAACAAGACCTACCAACATGTCATGGCTTTCCTTATTCACGGTTATATTCAGACATGCTGTAGGGTATTGATGTATGTCTCCATGGACACAACGAACAGTGGTGCCCGAGTCATTCCTGGGTATATCCAAGGCTAGATCCACTCTAATCAAAGTCTGTATACTCCCTGAGTCCAGCAGGCCCAAAGTCTGTTGTTCCCCAATACCCACAGAGGTCACATACCCAAAATTAGCTAGGGCAAGATGCACCAAATCAGATCTTTTATTGGGGCAGTTCCTCATGATATGTCCTTTTCCAAGATAACCATGGCATATTATCTCTGCAGATGGAATTCTGAAAGACTGGAATTAGGGAGGCAATATAGCACAGTGGTTTAAGGCTCTGAGCTGCAAATCTGGTGACATCCAGCAGACCAGATCTGGGTTTGAATCCCACAGCTTCCACTTGCAGACTGTGTGACCCTGAGCAAGTCACTTAACTTTCCTGTGCTACCAGGTCGCACCTGTAAAAAAGCTTTCAGCTTAGTGTGCTAGTCGTGGTTAAACAACTAACAAAAAAAAATTCTCCCACCTCTCTCCCTTCGATAAAATTGTCTCTGGTTATTAGAAGCATTATAAGGTGGTCTTACCAGTGTGATGGACAGTCCTGGGTTACTCTGGTTACCTCTGGCTCAAGTGCTTCGTGCTGCCAGGTAGTCCTCTGCCAACTTGATGGTGTCTTCGGCTGTCTCGGGTTTATGCTCCTTTACCCACAATTGAACATCTAATGGAAGTATTTGGATAAACTGCTCGATTATTATCATTACATTATTTAATCTACAGTCTTGGTGGTGGGCTGCAACCACTTGCCACAATAGTCCTTCAAGCGAGCATAGGTTTCCCTTGGTGTGTCCAGGCTGGTCATTTTCTGGGAGCGAAACCGCTGTCTATACATCTCTGTACTTACATTGTACCTGCATATCTCTTATTTGACTCTGTCATAGTTTGTACTGTCAGTTCCACTTAGCTGACTATATACTAACTGTGCCCGTACTGAGAGGTATTGGACCAAACAAATCATCCATTGGTCTCTGGGCCAGTTGCAAGTTTGGGCCACCCTCTCAAAGGTTGTCAAATAGGCCTTGATGTCATCAACCTCTGTTAGTGTAGTCAATTTTATGTCTCTAGGGACAGATCTCTCCGTCTGCCCGTGTCATGTCCTGGATAGCTTTTAGGGTTGCTGTCCAATTCTCATCTTGTCTCCATCAATCTTCCGCTTGTATCCGCCAGTCCTCATCCCTCTGCCTCTGGTCCTCTTCTCGATTGTGCTCCATCTCGATTTGGTGTAAACAAAGCCATTTCAACAATTCACTAGGATGATCCAGTGCTGGGGTCATCTGGCTTTCCTCCCTCTTAGGGTTATCAATCGCTGCCGTGGCTCCTTCTTCCACTTTGTCTGCTTGCATCTTTTTTGGTCTGGTGGCAGGTTTGATCCCAGGTAACACTGTACACCAGTCCTCTGTCTTACAGACCTGGTCAGATGTGATGCACTCAGATCCACTTGTTCTGGCTGTTGCATCTGCTAGGGTATTTTCAGTGCAACACCCCCTCTGGAGTACCTTCTGACACCCCAGAGGTTGAAATCCCACTTCTAACACCAGTTGTGGTAGTGTGGGTTCCAATAAACAGATCATACAACCATGAAAGATGCATAGAAAATGCATACTTCTGCGTTTATCATTTTATTGTAAAAAAAAAATTCAATATATACAGAAAGGAAAACTAAATGGAGTTAGTCCTTCACACCTCTTAAACGTCAGGATATTCTTCTTCTTCCAAAAACGTAACATAAAGAATTCCTGAGTTCTCTCCTTTCTCTGATAAAGTGTGAAACCTGCACACTTACTTCATGAGATCCTTCTCTCACTGTGGTCAGGAAACAACTGGCCACCTTTCTCTCTTATTCCCCTAGAGAAACAGTTTTATATGGCTAATGTGTGACCTCAGAGGTCAGGTGATAGCCCAATTAAGCCAAACATCAGTTTAAAACTATACTAAATTATATAAACACTTTCTAAACCATCTAGCAACCTGCTAAGTTTTTCAGGAGTTACCCAAATAAGTACCCAATGCAGAAAATACCATAGAATAGAGCTAAATACTTAATTAGGCTGATGATGTCAGAGCAGTGGCTTAGCTCCTCCCACTCGTGACATCACTCTCCCTAATGACCATAAAACCTGGCAGTTCAGGGGCTGCCAGCCCTACAGCAGGACCTATCTCATATACTGCACAAATGGGGTAATTATACTGCTATTACTTTAAACTAATATGGTACATTTCTGCTTCATAACTTGTTTCTCAGAAAGAGTTCTTTCCTTTAGATAACTAGGCAGAAAAGGGCGCACTCCTTATCTGCTTATTTATGTAAAGGCAAAGACACTCTTGCATTTTAGCATTTTTAGAAACTCTTTTTAATACAGTATTTTTTTATGCCGAGAAACAACTTAGTACAATAGGCAGCCCTCGAATTCCCAATAATATCATGTCCCTTTATTTCTGGACAATGTTATGTACATTTCCCTTTTCTCAATGTTTGCAGCACTCTGAGCGGCTGAAATCTGTCAGCCGTTGGCTTGAACTTTCACTCTGAGCTGCCTTTACAGCGAGTGACAACTTTCACCCTATTCTCTTTCACTGTGCACATTTTTACTTTATCTGGCCCAATCATTTAGAAAAGAGACATTTTACTTGTCTCATCAGCTCACCAGGGTGCTTAAATTGATCCTTTTCCTCCAGAATTATTCCAGCATTTTACCCCCATCCCCAAACACTATCAATGTGCTGTGTTTCTAGAGCCTGAAGCAACTCCTTGCATTGTACAAAACTCTTAATGTGATGTAGACTCTCTCAGACCCTCAAAAACCTTAACCACCAGTTTATTTTCTTTATTTCAAACATTTGTGTTTCGAGCTGCTTTTCTTTTCGACCGTGCGTACACGGAGCTGTGTGGCAGTGCAATTGTGAGAATGTGCGCACATCAATCGGGAACTCATTCAAGAAACTTATCTTCTTTAATTAGCAGCATGAGGGGATTACAATCAATCAATCAATCAAATCTTTATTTATTCAGGCGATCATCATTGAACAAGGCTCATTTACAAGATGGACCTGATAAGGTCAAGTTTCGAGTTGATACACAGCAATTACATCACACACTTATAAGACAGTTATACATACAGAAAAAATGATGTTTATAACACAATGATATACAGTGAATTCACATGTTGAAACTCGGTTAAGAGAAGGTTAAACTAATATCTACAATATGTACAGTACATATATATCCCAATGAGGGGTCAGGACAGTCACACACATAATGAGTACAAGGATGGTGAAGGAAATATTGGGTGCCATAAACTGGGGGTGTCTGACTGGAAGGAATATGTCATATATGATTGGAATATAGGTTTGTGGGATGACTTTTCTATCTCTAGCGGTAGCAACTGCATTTCTCTGTGAAGAAGGCTGTACAGTGCTGCTTAAAGGATGTAAATGGAATGAAAATGGACAGTTTTAGGGATTTTTGTAGGGTGTTCCATGCTATAGCTAGAGAATATCTGATTGCTGCCCTCCCTAGTTTGGTGTTGACTTTGGGCAATTTGAGCAGGATGATATTGTTGCTTTTTAGGGCATAGGAGCTAGGAGTGGTCTGGTTGAAGCAGTCCAGGATATAGCTTGGGAGTTTTTTTGATAAAGCTCTGTAGATCCATAGAGCTGCATTTCTGCTCCTCCTGACATGAAGGGAGACCCATCCAACTGCGTCATAGAGAGAACAACGGTGGGTATTACATGGCAGGTCTGTAATGAACCTTATTGCTCTATGATATAAGGTATCCAACTTTGAAGGTAGGAGATGGGGCAGTGACTATAGAGGAAGTCTGCATAGTCAATGACTGATAGAAAGATGGCCTGGACTAACCTCATCTTTGAGTCTCTGTTAAGGAAGGTTTTAATCTATAGAGGCCAAGCCTTAGTGACTTTTAACAGTTGTTCTAGATGCTGAGTGAAGTCAAGTCTGTTGTCAATCCACACACCCAGGTATTTGAAATTTTCAACATACTCCAGATTTTCTCCAAGTATAGTGCATAGCTGGGGGAGATTGATTGAAGAGGATATGTTGGTGGAGTTTTGAGTTGTGAACATCATTGCTTTAGTTTTCTTTGCATTTAGCAGAAGCTTTTTCTCGAGTAGCTGATATTGTAACAAGGAGAATTCTGTTTGTAAGATTTCATGAGCCACTGTAGGTGAAGGGTTGCTGACATACAGAACAGTGTCATCAGAAAAGAGGTGTACTGAGGACTTGGTAACATAGAAACATAGAAACATAGAAGTTGACGGCAGATAAGGACCTCAAGGCCCATCCAGTCTGCCCATTTCTTTTTCTACCTTATAAATGTGCCATCGGCCTTTGCTATGTCAGTGACCTATCTATTCATAGTCATTTGTATTGCTCCCTTATGCCTATCCCATGCCTGTTTGAAGCCCTGCACTGTATTCATAGCCACTACTTCTTGTGGTAAGCCATTCCATGCATCTACCACCCTTTCTGTGAAAAGAATTTCCTCATTCCCCTTAATCGGCCTCCCTCTAATCTCATGCTGTGTCCTCTTGTCCTGCTATTTTTCTTATATTTAAACATGTTAGACTCTTTCACCTTGTTTATGCCCTTAAGGTGTTTAAATGTCTCGATCATATCACCTCTCTCCCTCCTTTGCTCAAGGGTATACATATTGAGCTCCATTAATCTGTCCTCATATGTCTTCTGATGCAGTCCCTGCACCATTTTGGTTGCCCTTCTCTGGACTGCCTCAATTTGGTTAATGTCCTTGTGAAGGTGTGGCCTCCAATACTGCACGCAGTACTCCAGATGGGGGCTAACCAATGTCTTGTACAGAGGGATTATTACCTCCCTCTTACGACTTGTGATACCCTACTAATACACCCTAACACCCCCTAGCCTTACCTACTGCTTTAGAGGTCTGCTTGGATGATTTCAGGTCATCAGTGATGATGATGCCCAAGTCTCTTTCTTCCTTTGTGACTGCTAGCAACTCCCCTCCCAGCCTATAAGTGGCTTCAGGGTTTCTCTTCCCTATGTGCATGATTTTGCACTTCTTTGCATTAAATCCCAGTTGCCACTCTTCTGACCATTCTGCTAGTTTATCCAGATCTCTTCTCATTCTGCCCACCCCATCTGGATCATCTACTCTGTTGCAGATCTTGGTGTCATCTGCAAACAGACAAGCCTTACCCTCTAGTCCATCTGCTAGGTCACTAATGAAGATGTTGAATAGGACTGGCCCCAGGACTGATCCCTGAAGTACCCACTTGTGACTTGCATCTCTTCTGACTGTATACCATTTACCACCACTCTCTGTTTTCTGCCAGTCAACCAGTTTGCCACCCAGTTGACCAACTTCTGACCCACCCGAGCCTACCTAGCTTATTTATCAATCTTCTATGTGGAACAGTGTCAAAAGCTTTGCTGAAGTCAAGGTAGGCGACATCAACTGCTCCCCTTGGTCCACCACTCTGGTTACCCAGTCAAAGAAATCTATGAGATTAGTTTGACAGGACCTTCCTTTGTAAACCCATGCTGTCTTGGATCCTGTGCCCTATGGATTCCAGGTGTTGCACTATCCTTTCCTTAAGGAGTGCTTCCATAATCTTGCCCACTACTGAGGTAAGACTGACCGGTCTGTAGTTCCCCGCCTCCTCCCTGCTACCACTCTTGTGGAGTGGGATCACATGAGCCCTTCTCCAGTCTTCTGGGACCTCTCCTGTGTTCAGAGACTCACTAAACAATTCTGCTAATGGCTCTGCTAGTTCCTCCTTTAGCTCCTTAAGTACCCTGGGATGTATGCCATCAGGTCCCAGTGCCTTATCCACCCTGAGCTTAGCAAGCTCTTGTAGGACCCTTTCTTTTGTGAAGGGAGTAGTGCTCACCTCCTTCCCCCCTGTGTCCATGATGCTGAGCTGTAAGGGTTGAATCAATTGTATTTATATAAATGGCAAAAAGGATAGCACCCAGAATAGAGCCTTGGGGGACTCCTCTTGACAGTCATCTTAATGGGGATAGGTCACCTTCAGCTTTTACCTGCTGTGACCTACCAGAAAGGTAGCATCTGAACCACTTAAGGGAGGGTGGATCTAGGCCAATGGAGTGTAGGGATGAGAGTAGCAGTTCATGGTCCACAGTATCGAATGCTTTGCTCAGGTCCAGGAATACTGCACATTGTTCTTTTATCCAATTCGGTTTGCCAGTCATTTGTGACCTTGGCTAATGCAGTGATAGTGCTATGTTTGGCCCTGAATCCAGATTGAGCTGGATGTAATAGGTTAGCATTGTCAAGATATTCCCTTAACTGAATACTCACTAATTTCTCCAGCATCTTGGATAACACAGGTAGAATGGAAATGGGCCTGTAGTTTTTAAGATCCATAGGGTCCCCTGATTTTAGAAGGGGGACCACTTGGGCTGTCTTCCACAGCGTGGGAATAGAGACAAAGTTTAGGGAAAAGTTAAAGAGGTGTGTTAGGGGGACTGCAAGCACATAGCACACAATCTTTAGAAAGAAGGGGTCCAGAAGGTCTGCTCCTGCACTTTTTTTGGTATCCAGATGCCATAATAGATCCTCAACTTGCTTCAGCAGTATAGGTTTGAAGCTAAAGGAAGAGTCAACTCTTTGATCACCAATGTAGTGGGAGCTTAATTGGTCCCTTAGTAGGTTAGCTGGGGAGGTGTCAAAGGCAAGGCCAGCTGTTGTGAAGTGGTTGTTGAATGCATCCAGTATTTCCATTTTGCCAGTAATAGGGCCATAGTTATTGTGTAGTTGAGTTGGAAGGGGGTTGTTAGCATCCTGTCCCATCATACCCTTGATGGTGCCCCAAAACCTAGCAGGATTATGGTAGGAGGAGTCGAGCTCAGCCAGGTAGAAGGCAGCCTTTGCATCCCTAACTTGCCTGGTGCATTTATTCCTGGCTTTCCTAAAAATCATCCAGTCGTTTGTATTCTTAGTTTTTCTTGCTACTTTCCAGAGTTTGTCTCTCTCCAGCAGTGCAGCTTTGAGGTCAGCTGAAAACCAGTGACAGGATTTTTTTTTTATTCGGATACTAGAGATTGGGGCATGGGTGTTAAGGGCATTTATTATAATGCTATTTAGCACCTGCTGAGCTTTTTCTACAGAATGTGCAAGATAGAACTTTTGCCAGTGTGGAGAGTAAGCTAGATCATGCAGCTATCCTTCAATATTGATGTTTTTCTTGGATCTCCTCATGATGAATTTTGCAGAATTTGTTGTTATGCTGTTGGATCTTACCCCCTGCGATGGGGCAGTGATCACTTATGTCGCATAGGAGCACTCCAGCATGTGTGAATAGATGTGGTTTACTCACTAGCATGATATCAAGTAGTGTACTGTTACTACTATTCTTTGTATTTAATCTTGTTGGTTCATTAATTAACTGTGTGAGCCCAAAGGTGTCACATAATGATACCAGAGGTGTAGCTGCCTGGGTGAGCCAGTTGAAATTCAGGTCACCTAGGATAATGACTTCTTCAGTACTGGACTTGACCAGGTTTCCCAGGTGGGATAAGAGCTTGTGTTCAGCGGAGGGAGGTCTGTAGCATCCAATTAGTTGGAAAGCTGCTGTATTGGGGAGAGAGACTTTTAGAGATAGGCATTCAAATTCCTTGGGCATAGATGTTGCAGCAGTACAGGATACAACTATACCAGCTTTTGCATAAATGGCTACTCCACCTCCCCTTGTTTGGCGATCAGCTCTGAATAGCTGATAGGTAGGTTAACTTCCTGTCCATTGTGGTGGGTTTGAGCCATGTCTCAGTTATCACGAGAAAGTCTGCCAAGGTATGGGCAACCCAGGCTTGTATCAATGTAAATTTTTTCAACAGACTGCATACATTAATATGCAGGAAACTGAGGCCTTTAGTTGAGGTTAGGTCTGATGGAGAGGTGATACTTTCAAGAGGTCCAGGGTTGATTTCCACATTACCAATACAGAGCAATAGAAAGATCAGTAGTTTCATGAGGGCTGCCAGTGATAGGGAGAGAGGGCTGTCTTTGGTCCTCCTTCTTTTATTCTGTTGCCACTCTTTTTTTTGGGTGCTCCCTGTGGTTTTAAGGTAGTGTGTTGGGATACCAATTAGCAGTTTGACGACTAGGCTTGGGGGGGATCTATATATCCAGCAGTGGGGTCTTGACTGAAACACATATGTGGTGATATGTGTATCTTTATGGTGATTGTACCACTGTAGTCAATGCAGCAATGGTAAAGCATATATGAGGGTTTGAGTGTCAGCCAAGGGGGATGTTCTAGAGAAACTGGGCAGAATGACCACTCTAAATTGTATAACAGGGTCATCTTCTTTGTGGAACCCTATGGCTGATAGTGACAGGAGTATCAGAAGTAAGCTCCCCATTCTGAAGGGGATATTGATAGTTGGCAGTGGGGAGTAGTGAAGTTGCTGATTGGTTGGATCAGCAAGCTGGTGTGACTCTCTGTTGGTTTAGAGAAAAATGCTGAGGGCGGGGAAGAGATTTCGGCGGGAAGATGCCTATAAATTAACACACAAGAAGGGGAAGTGGTGGGCAAAATTTTGCGCCTTTCCCAACTGCTCCCTCGCTGTTCCTCCCGGCCTTGTGGTTCCCAGGTTCGGCTAAGGTGCTGCCGACCGTCCGCTGGCGGAGCGAAGCCCCGGCGCTCAGCTGGGTACTGTGGGAGGGAAGATGCAGGCTGGAGAGAGACAGAGGAGGGTGCAGCAATTAATAAGGGCAGTAGCAAGCATTTTCTGATCACCACTGCCCAAATCTGCACTACAAAAGGACTGTGGGGGGGGGTCCTGTGGCGCCTCAGCATCTGGCCCACCTTACATATGCAAGCAAGGAGCTGTAATTACATTAAAGAGCAGTAAAATGGCAGTTTCCCCTTGCAATACAATAGTGGATAACAGCACTTTTTTGATGATTTACACAGATAAAAAATAGAAGGAGAGTGGCGCCTCAGCGTCTGGCCCATTGCTGCTAACACGATCCAGCAGAATTCAAACAGAATCAACAACAGTTTCTCTCTACAGAT
Source organism: Neoceratodus forsteri (assembly GCA_016271365.2). NCBI lineage: Eukaryota > Metazoa > Chordata > Ceratodontiformes > Ceratodontidae > Neoceratodus > Neoceratodus forsteri. The sequence continues at coordinate 67,622,684 of JADMNL010000031.1, read as the reverse complement.
GTCTCACCAGATTGGAAGCAGCTCTTCTGGGGAATTTGCAGTAAAAAACCAGGGGAAGAGTAAAAGAGAAAAAATCAAGTCCCACACAGATTTCGGCAATGCAAACTGAGCCAGTGTAAGTCAATGGGGCAGGAGAGCCAATCGGCTGCTGTGCCTGGTGGAGCGCTCGCTTACCGATTGGCTGCGCCTTTCCCGACTGCTCCCTCGCTGTTCCTCACGGCCTTGTGGTTCCCAGGTTCGGCTAAGGTGCCGCTGACCGCCACTGGCGGAGCGCAAGCCCCGCGCCAGCTGGGTGCTGTGGGATGGAAGATGCAGGCGATTGGCTGCGCCTTTCCTGACTGCTCCCTCGCTGTTCCTCCCAGCCTTGTGGTTCCCAGGTTCGGCTAAGGTGCCGCTGACCGCCCACTGACAGAGCGAGGCCCCGGCGCTCAGCTGGGTGCTGTGGGATGGAAGATGCAGGCGATTGGCTGCGCCTTTCCCAACTGCTCCCTCGCTGTTCCTCCCGGTCTTGTGGTTCCCAGGTTCGGCTAAGGTGCCGACGACCGCCCGCTGGTGAGTGAAGCCCAGGCGTTCAGCTGGGTGCTGTGGGATGGAAGATGCAGGCGATTGGCTGCGCCTTTCCCGACTGCTCCCTCGCTGTTCCTCCCAGCCTTGTGGTTCGCAGGTTCAGCTAAGGTGCCGCCGGACCGCCCGCTGGTGGAGAGAAGCCCCGGTGCTCAGCTGGGTGCTGTGGGATGGAAGATGCAGGCGATTGGCTGCACCTTTCCCGACTGCTCCCTCACTGTTCCTCCTGGCCTTGTGGTTCCCAGGTTCGGCTAAGGTGCCGCCGACCGCCCGCTGGCAGAGCGAAGCCCCAGCGCTCAGCTGGGTGCTGTGGGATGGAAGATGCAGGATACAACCAGGGCAATAGCTTACAAAGCATACTGCAATCAATTACAACCATGCTTCCCATGAATAAGGGGGGGGGGGTTTCAGGCTGTTATAGAAAAACCAAAAGGGATAGAAAAGCAACAGATTGGAGAATATCAGGTTAGCCACCCTGATAAGAAATAAGAGGATAGAAAGAAATAAAGGAAGATGCTAGGACAGAGTGAAAATAGAAATTAGGTACTGCCTGAAGAACGAAGTGATACTGGCACAATGGGCTTACTTAGCCCTCAGATATGGACTAATCAGTGCTTAAGTCAGTTCTTAAGGGAGTCGAGCAGTGTGGAAACAGGTGGCTTTGGAAACTGCCTGCCACGGGCTAGGAGACAAAGTTATAGAGACAATTTGAATATTGTTAAGGCAGATAAAGCCATGGATATTAATGTTGAATAGGATGTCTCCCATGAGTTTGTCCTGTGCTCTTGTGCAGGTTTCTAGTACCCTGACCTAAAATGCTATCCTGTTAGTGACTCCTTTTGGGTAAGATGAACCATAATTGTTAAAGGTGTGTCAGAGGTTCTGGTCTTCCAATGGAGTGTTATGGAGCCTTAAGATAATATATAACGATGGGGACCCCATGAGCTTATTAGTAACATCTTGCTTTAAAGCATCATTAATTATATGTAAATGAAATTATAAAGTATTTTAACAGTTTGATGATTTCTATTCGCCACACAGTAATACCAACTTTAGTCTGCATTAAGACGGACATGGATATTCTCAACAGAAGTTAAACTGAGCACATATTCGAATCATATATTTTTTAGTAATGATATTATTTGCTTCAGGTCTAATAACATTTAGCTGTTGCTGCAGTGCTGTTATTAGAATAATAACATGTGAATTAACTAGGACCACTGCAGTGCTTTCAATTTATAAAAATGCTTTCTGGTCGTAATGCATTTTATTTGTTGTAATGGTTTTTAACCAAACGACAATAAACTTGATACTGGTACAATATATACAATAAAAAAATCTGGCAGTGTTTTTTTTTTTTTTTGCCTTCCTAATTCTACCTACACTTTAATCAATATGTGAACAAGATTATCTAAAAACTTTTCCAGTCATCTATTTATATTTTTGAAAAAAAGAACAAAGCCTTCCACCACATAGTAACCTTTGATTTAGTGTGTAATTTCATATCACTGATATAAACTTCTTGGGAGTGCTAATTCACAAAATTTCAACAGTTGTTCATACAACATTCTTTGCTGTTGTAACACAAATTGACTTCTAGTCTGTCAAGTAAAACTTCAAAATAGTGAAAAAGACTCCTAAAGTACTGCTATCATAAGTGGGCAATGGATGATGAAAATCCCCCCAAATCAACTGTTCATATGTTAGTTGTAAAAGCTAATTTCACTTCCACCTTCTGGCTGCATAGATCCAAAAATGTTCACTAAACTTGCAATTAAAGAAAAAAATTATCCATTGTTTATTCCTGCACAATACAGTCAGGATGACACATCCTTTCTATTAAGGATTCATGTTTATGGTTTCCTCTAATTTATAACTTCCCATATGAGCACAGCCACAATATATCCCATATCCTATGTGGGATCCTCTTGTTAGTCAGTTGTTTACATAATAATGTTACTTTAGAAGGTCTACAGTCCTTAAACTCTGGTTGTGTAGCTCCTACCTGTTCTAAAACCTTCTGGTACATACATTTTCTGGACTTCTGGGTAATTAAATCTCTTTCTATTTTCCATTTTGCTAATTTCTGCACTGTAGGCTTAAAATATTCCAGTACATTCAAGTGCTTTGCTAATTTTGGGGGGATATGTTGCCATACTTATAAATACTCCCGTAATACTGCACAACACCAAGTCTGGGCCTGAGTTTTTTCCAGTTGCAAAGCTAAAATCAGGTATTTAGATCAAAATAATGGGTGGGAGAAATAATGGGATGTACCATATTCAAGCCTCCCTTTTGTTTAGACAAAAAAGTAAATGCCCTTTTTATAGGGTTCAACCTGCTCTTCCAAAGCATTTGAAAAAAAAAATACTCATTAATTTTGTTTCATACTGACTTAGCATAGGAAAAACATCCCTACATATAACAAATTAGGAATTAAAAATTGCCTTATAATGAATACCCATTTTGTTTTCGACATACACCACCCTTTCTATCTCTGAGCTTTGGAATCATGTTGCTGTAAACTAATATCCCAATTTAATTGAGCCATATCCCACAGACCAAAATATAATCCTAGGAGTTTAACAGGTTCTTCAGATACCTGAATTCCTTCATTTTTTTTTTGCATAGATAGGGGTCCTTAACCAAGACTCTTAGTTTTATTAATATTTAGTTTTGCCCCGATACCAGTGAATAACTTTCCATTTCTTTTAAAACATTTTCCACACTATCTTCATCTTTCAAAAACATACATAAATCATCAGCATAAGCAATAATTTTAAGTTCTTCCAATGTCCTAAATTTGAGTAATCCTCTGATGTCTGGACTGGCAATAATTTTCCATACACAAAGATCCAATGCAAATACATAGAGCAAAGGACTTAAAAGGACATTCCTGCGCAACTCCCGTCATAACCTTTATGCTTTGTCCTTCATTTCCTTGAATTATAGAGGAAACAACTATATACATTTTTCAACCAAGTAATAAACACTGAAGGAATCTCAGTGTTGTAAAACTAGGAATAAATAATGATGACAAACCCTATCAAAGGCTTTACTTTGATATAATGTCACAAGAAAACTATTAATGTTACATTTTAAACAATATTCATATGTATCCCTAATAATGGCTAGATTTTCCTGAATATCTTTCCAGGATGATGCTGGTTTATGCCAGATGTATTAACAATTGTGCCACCTTCCTCAGTCTTTTACGTAAAATGTCTGTCAGAATTTTAAAATTGAATTTAAAAGAGTAATTGGTCTCCAGTTATTAATATATTTATCTCCTGATTTATGTAACAAAGTTACAATCTCTTTTGAAAAATGTAATAGCGTATCTCACTGGGTCCATCAGTAAATAATTATAAACTTTAACTAAACGTGGTACTATTAACTCTTTAAAGAATTTGTAAAAGTCATTCAGTATACCATCTGCACCTGGAGATGTACCTTGCGATAAATGAATAATAGTATCTAATATTTCCTGAGTTGTAACCGGTCGTATTACTTCTGTACATAATGTCCTTGATAAAGCTGGTACTTGTATGCCTTGTTAATATTTTTGAATGTGATCTTCTGAGACTGTATTCACAATACTGAAAGACTATAAATAGCTTTCCAAACTTTTTAAAATATCTTTAGAAGTAATGAAGTTCCCTGTCATATCCATTAAAACTGTAAGGTGAGAATTTTGTCTTTTCTCTTTACAGGCCTCACACGGATCGACATAAGGAGTTTTTTGTGTGCCAAAGGACATTTCTGCTTTTAAAGATGAAGAGCAGTCATACTGGAATTTCCTCATTTCTAACTTGAGATTATTGATTTGTTCTGTACAATCTATTTCCCTATTCTGTGTGTATGAATAAAGTTTGTAAAGCTGATTCCATAAATTTAAATATTACATACACTTATTCTAAGAATTTGTCTTTCTATATATTGACAAGCAATCGTTTGTATCGTTTTTTGTTTCAGTTCACCAAACTCCTATGTTGTCATATAAATATAATGCTGAAATCCTAGCTGTAATTAGTGAATGTATGTTTAACTTCACTTCAGGTTCCTGAAGAATATATGTGTTAATTTTCCATCTCATTTATGGTTTATGAGATTTGTGTTAAAATTAAGAACTGTTTTTATTAATAAGTGATCATAGAATTCAACCAGAATTACTACAGTGTTTTGGATATTAATTTGTTCGGAAACGAAAATGTAGTCTATTTTGGTAGACAGTCGATTTCTAACATAACTATGAGTCACTTTAGGTATTGCCTTTATAAAACAATCCGTAATCTTTGCCACCTTAATAAATTTGTTGAATGCGTGGGAATAACAATATAGTTTCTTTCCTTGGGCCTGTCATCCTAACACTTCTGAAGAACAAATAGAGTACCCCCTCCCTCCGAGCAGATGTCTCTGGCTGTGGCTAGGAATGGCTGTAGTCGAGAGAAAAGTCCTACCCTTTCTGCTTTTTGATGCTGACCATGTACAGGTATGAACCAACTTAACCTACTTTGCTAGATACTGTCTATAATTAGAACCCTACCTGGGATCAGGTCTACCAACTTTTACAGTTTAAAACCTTGTCCTGAGAAAAGTATACCTATTCCATCAGCCTGCTCTTCCCTGAAAGACCAAAAGGATAGCCCCTACACCCAGCTGTTTCTAACAATTTGCATTTGTGTCAGTGTAACCATCTATGTTTCCTGCAAACAAAATTATGTTAAACTGTAAATCACGCAATGAAGAAAAAAATGGCAGTTCTTCTCTCTGTATTTTTTACATTACAAGCACTTAATCAGGCCACCAAAAATGTATACATCAGGACCCAGATATTCAAACTGCGCCAGGCTGTGGCGCAAGCCCAGGCGCAGCTCAGTTTGGCTGCGCAGGGGTGTGGACTGGGCGATATTCGACGGAGCTGCGCTATGGCTCAGCAGCGTTGAATATCTCACCTTGGCCACCCGCAATGCACATGGCACAGTGGCACTGTGCCAGTGCCAGTGGCCAGAGTGGAGCATGGGGATGCGCTAGCGCAAGTTCCATTGCGCAAGGGGCAGCAACCGCGATATTCAAAGGTAGACATTCAAATGGAGCCATAATGTATGTAAGGTGCACATGGGGCCATTTGCATGTCATTATGGCCTCATTTGCACGCAGGTGCGCCAATCCCCGACGACTTGCACCTGGCACCCTGCCAGGCAGCAGCCGTCGGGGACAGACGCCCTCTGCAGCGTGGCAATGTGCGCCACAGTCCGATCGCAGGCTGCAGTAAAAAAAGAAAAATCATAAATCCCTGGTGGTCCAGTGGACTGCTGCCCGCCCGATCACGGGCTAAGTAAATAAATAAACATCTCAATATCCCTGGTGGTCCAGTGGACCTGCCCGCCTGATCACGGGCTAAGTAAATAAATAAACATCTCAATATCCCTGGTCATCCAGTAGACCCCCACCCGCCCACTAGATCACCACCCGCTCCCCAGTCAAGTGGCATGCGGCGCTTCCCTGCCCGCCTGCCACCCGCGACTGACACCGTCTGAAGGGCTGTACGCCCATTGGTCCACAGCGTGAGCCAATGGGCATGCAGCCCATACCGTACTACACATTCCAGATATGTGAATGGCCTGGTGGCACTGAGGGTTGAGGTGCTGGAAGCCACACCTTGCACCAAACTAGCGACCAGGGTTCCGGAACGAGCTTGGGCCACTGGGGGTTGGCAGGGGAGTGAAGGGATCAAGTGTCCGGAGGATTGCTCTCCCTTCCCTGGGAGGGTGTGGGGGTATGGGCCACTCCTGAGTGGCCTCTGGCAATAGTCAGGGGTGCGCCAAGGAACCTGTGGCGTAAGCTGTTGCAGGGGTGGAGCGGCGGTGAACGTTGGGACGTCATTGAACATCTGAGTTCAAGGGGGTTGGGGAAAAAGCAAGAAAAACCCCTACTGGCCGGGTGAGGCGACAGCAACCTCTGGGAGCCCAGGCCCACATGCCCGGTGTCGGCCGCAATCCCCGAATCTACTCCCTGGGGACCCTCGGCCTCTCCAAGGAGGCCGGATAGCTGGGGGTCCTGATACCGATGCAGTCGTCGGGAGAGTGGTTCAGGTGGGTGGTCAGGAGCTGCAGGCTGAGCGAGAGATGCCTGAGAGATGCCCCAGAAGGTAGGAAAGAAACAGAGTTAAAAAAAAAAAATATGAGCATTTCAGGGTATATTGGATTTCTTTGATTATGAGCAGCACAGGGGAAATCCTGAAAAAATTGCCCATACTCCTCACACAAGATGCATTTATTATGGTTTGCACATTGCATACTTACATGTCCAAACTTGCCATAAATTACACATCGAAGTTTATCACAAATATTCGACAAGTGCGTTCTTGCCCCACACTTGTAGCAGGCCTTGGGCTGCCCTGAGTAGAAACATACTCCTGTGTCTCTACCCAGGAAGAAACTATTAATAATATGCACTGTCCGTTCAGGTGTTTGTTGTAGTTTCACAGTAAATTTCCACACTCCTGTCCAAAACTGCTCACTCTCTATGATAGCTTGCGGAGGACTCAAAACCTCACATTTTTGTTGTAACCAGAAAAGGATCCCCCCCCCCCCATAAACATTTTTATTTCGAAACATGACTGTGACAGTCTTTTTTTTTTGTTAGTACTTTTCCCCCTTACAGTCAGCACACATGGCAAGCTGAGGGGGTACGACTAGTGGTGAGGGCCTTAATGGGAGCTGGGGTGCACCAGGACGGTGGCCAGATGTGTGCTGACTGTCACAGTCTTAATGAGGGGTTTCATTAGAGGTATCGCTATGAAGGGTGTCTATAATGGTGAACATTTTTTTTTTTTTTACCAGGAGAGACACACTTTGAAAGCTTGTTTCCAGGTGTGACCTGGGAGCACAAGGAAGTTAAGTGACTTGCTCAGGGTCACACAGTATGCAAGTGGGGGCTGTGGGATTCAAACCCAGGTCTCCAGGTTTGCAGTTCAGAGCCTTAAACCACTGTGTTATACTGCCTCCTGATTTTACCCGATTATACAGGGCCCAAAACCTTTCAAGTCCATTTGGATGTCTAAAACTGACATTGAAGATGTCTTCACCAGAAATATGAATTAATGTATCTATATCTGATGTGGTGACTTTCATATTGTTTTTCAATAAATGTCTGCCCACATAAAGCCTGTCAGGCCGGGGTTCTAATCCCCCTTTGAAATGTAATCACATAGCACTCCTTCTGGCTAAAGGCTCTTTCTGGAAAATAAATCTGCAAAACGAGGTCTTCGTGCTTGGGGAGGGGGCTGGGAAGGTGGGGGTTTAGCAGAAAAACTATCTGGAATCCCCTGCTGATTTATTTTTTGCAAATGTTCAACCTCATGCCCAGCTTGTTCATTTATAGTGTCATGCTCTGCTCCTTGTTCCTCTCAGTTTTCTTCATTGTGCTCATTGTTTTGCCGAACACAAGGCCCAGACTTAGCACAGCTTTCAGCTGTAACAGCTAACTTCAAGACATCCAGATCTGAAGTAATCTGAACTCCCCCACTGCTTTCTCTTGTAATTGGCATTTGCTTTGAGATATTAAATTCCCCATTTTTATCGCTCTGCTTTTCCAGACCTTGTTTTTCTTCCCCTGGCACCTCTTTTTCATTTTGTTCCCCACTATTTACCCTGTCTCCATGTAAAATAGTGAGCGGCATACTTCTATTTATCAGCTCATTTGCAGTCCTAGAATCTGATTTTGATGACTGATCTGACTCCAGGCTGCGTGAGTTCCCAGTTTGGGTCCAGAATCCACCTACCATTTTCTAGTTGTAGCCACCCTGCTCTTCACAAGGCTGCATCTGATGACCAAGGTTCTTCTGCACTCGTGGGTCCCTCTTGCTCCATCTGTTCAGAAGTCCCAAACGCTGCTTTTATCACCTCACTGGTAGACCGCAGTGATGTATGCAATACCGGCAGTGTTGTTTTACTATTTTCTGTCCCTGCCACACCATCTGGTGCTACTTTCCCCCGGATGCAATCTTCAGATTGCAATCCCCTGGTAACATCCGGTCCTAAGCATGTCTCATGACTCCATCATACACTCCGGTGCTGCCTCGAAGATGCCTGCTTCAGTCTATGATTCAAAGCCACCTTGTGCTTTTTGTCACATTCATCTTCTGCTAGCTGTTACAAAATCGTCTTTCTTCGTTCCTCGATCTCCTTTTCCAGCTGAGAAGACACAGCTGCCACGTCTCGTGAAACACCCCAAAAAAGCTCATCCTCATCATTGCTGACCATATCCTCACTTTGCATGCCTGGATCCAAATATGAATCTCTTTCTTCTTCTGTGAGTAAATCATTTTATTCATCCTCTGGTTGTACCTTAGCTGGGTCGGAGGACAAGGCCCTAGCCTGCTGCCCTCCACACACTTCTGGCTTCTCCATCTCGAAGTGGCCAACAGCACCCCCTTCAAAGAGTAGGGGACTTTCTCTGGTGTCCTGGCCAAATTTCCCCCATTCACTAAAAATACCACCAACAGCGTAATGTGGTTCAGTGTCAGTTGGCATCCATCTATATCCCTCTCCCCTGGGACAAGGCTGAAAACAAGCAAAATTGTTGTCTAGTCCTCCTTCCCGGTCAAGAAAAACTAAATAAATAAATATTTCCTGACTGTTCATTTGGGCATGAGATAGGCACCTGAATTAATGAAACTCCCTCTCCCAGAATCCCTTGGGTCCAACTTTTGTCGCCCAAACAGTTGACTGGCTGCTGCATTGGGGTCAAAGCATCAACAACACATCATCCTCCATTCAGTTCACCAGCAGTTCTCCTGGTGTCCCACTTTCTAGTTCTGGTGCAGCCAGGGAAAAAATCCTGCATTATCAATGCTCCCAGTCTGTTAGTACCAACACTGCTCTTTTAAATGAGTCTACTCTAGTCTAAATACACGCAGTACTTTGGTTGTCACTGCCACCGAAACATAGATCCCCCAGGCGGCAGGCAGCTCCTTATCAATATTAACGAGGGCTCATTAATATGAGTGAGCCCTCATTTTATGCCCACTTTGAAACTTTCAAGGCAAACATTGTGGTGGTTTCTGACCCGCATTGCTTAGGTCACCAGCCCCCACTTAAGCCTAAAAGGTGGTCAGGACCATGGGAAAACCCTCTGGTTGACCGCAAACATGTGTTGCTGCTGGCAAACTTAGAACAATGCTGGCGACATGCACCTGAAACTCCTGGCTCCATGGGGCCGATACCACCCAAAAAACTCCCAATTTGGAGTCCTGGTGCACCAAGGTGAGCCCCGGAATCAACAGAGACTCCGGGGGAACAGCAAAGAATCAGGCAGAAACGGGGAAAGCCGGGGCATAAAGATAGGCCCCCAGAGCGGGGTTACACTTCTATACATATTCACGTCCAATAGAATTAGTGTGGACAGCTTGCTCTTCAATACAGTACTACTGGCAATCAGCTGTCCATTGTTTTTCACTACCCGTTTGTTTTCAATAATTGTCAGCAATAGCGAATGCAGCAAAAATAAATGGATAGTAAAAATAACCCTCTATACAGTAACACCTTTAGTTACACCAGTTTTGGCACCCAGAGATGCTACCACACTGAAATAATACCAGTTTAGGCTATCTGAGATACTCTCATCCTGCTATACCAGTTTAGGCCCTCTGAGATATTCTTGCCCTGTATTAATACTAGTTTAGGCCCCATGAGATACTCCGTGTCACAAACGTGCTCCAGCAGGTCAGGCCCTCTGCTCCAACAGTGCCAATCTTGATGTGTGACAGTGTGAACAGGGTACAGAATGGGTAACCCTCCTGTCTGTTTGGGTCCGAATCACTTACTAGCCTCGAGTCCTGAGGGTCAAAATGTGAACCTTATGCTAGCATACCCAGTTAACAGGCTCAGACATATATTCTCTTCAGGGAGATGCAATACAATCTTTCACCCAGTGGCACCCAGCCAGGTTTCCAAAATGTGCCCTTACGACTCAATATGAGACCTAGGTATAGTCTTACCTTTAGCAAGATTAGTAACACATTCAAGCCCTTAACAGCTGTCAGACTTACAAACTGATTCAGCATTCACACGCAAAAGAAAACTGAGAAGACACATGCAGTATTTCAAGGAAAATATTGTTTATTAAAAACTGTAAAATAGGTCAAATATCAAACACAGAACAAATATAGTAATAACTTAGTCACATAAAATAAATGGGAAGTTACAGAACACAAATACACCTACCACAAATGCTCAAAAGTTCTTGCCTAGCTAGATGTTACCATAAAGTGCCTTCTTAAGTCCAGAAACTAAGTGTCTCTCGAGTCCAGAATAAAAAGCGGTTTCCCTGACCCTTTCGAAATCCTCTCCCCACCCCCCCCTTGGTGAGGTCACAGTTAGATCCTTCCATAGATTTAATTTCTACTGTGTAAATCAACAGTCAGCAATTTTTTAAATATGAGTCTTTCATCAAAACATCCCCTTTGATGTCTCTCTGCTGACTTCCTGTTTTACTAGAGTGATCTCAGGTTTACGACTGATAAGGTTCTATGACCAAATGGCCTTCTTCTGCTGGCTTCTTTGTATTTTCATATGTATGAAGAATCTGAACTGAGTGCCTTATATTGGGCTGATAGCAGGAGAACTCAACCCCTTGTTCTTGCTAATCGCTGGCAAAATGTTGGTGTTTCTTTACTACAAAACTGATATGTTAGTTTAATGCTTTCTCTCTTTTTTCCCGTTCCTCTTTTTTCCCCCCAAGTGTACTTGCACATATTATACATTTTTTTCCTTACTTGCTTTATTAGCTTATGGTACCCTTCGCCACTGGCATTTTTTGATGTTGTTATGGTTTATTGCATATTTGTTATTTACATTAGGCTGTTACAGTTCTTCATTTCTCTTTGCCTTTATATTTATTGCTGTGATTGAACAGTCCTTTTATTTATTTTTTTTCTGTTTTTTTTTTAGGTTACTATGAGCAGGACTTATTCATTGTGATATGTCTCTGTCTGTTTACTGTATTTCCTTTCTGCTTATACTTGTCAGTTGGCTGTTTATGTATCAGTACAACCTGTTAGCTTTGTTCTTTTCAACAAAAACATCCCCTATTTTCCTGTATGGGGATCCTCTGACCGTCAGGTTGTTTGCCAAGGTAGTGGTGTCGGAGGGAGCCGGAGAAGGTGGTGGAGGTATAGAGAAATGGACCTCCTTCCCCATTACCTTTTCTCAAGGGTTGATGACTACGGGAGTGATTTTTGGCACCCCTACTGACATGGTTTACAGTCAGATGCAGCCGGATAGTTCAGAGGAGGTACGTTTAACTGTTCAGCCCAGCGCTGAACTTCCGACAGCTGACAGACACTTTCTCGGGCACTCAGAGGAGGAAAGGTTACAGAAGGATCTTGATGAATGAAAATGGCAACTGCTGCAGATGGTGGCTGAGGAGGAGCGAAGATTTTGACAACAGAGAACTGACCAGCATTCCACTTTGGCAGTTTTTGAGAAAATGGTGGGTAACCGCTCACATCCTAAGGTCTCTTCACGGCATCCAACCAAGCAGCACTCAATGCATTTTGAGCATACTGACGAAGTGGGAGTTTTTTTGCCAGATGTTCAGGGAAGCCATGCTGGTGCTTCTGACAACTCATCTCTACACACTATGACAGATATGCTTGAGACCACCAGTGTGCCTGCAGCAGACAATGCACACACACTCTGTTTCCCCTGGGCATACTAGCAGCTCCAGCCTTTTTGTTTCAGCCCCCTCGGTACATGAACCCAACTTTGGCTGCAGACTCTGTGCAAGTGAGTACTTTCAATGGATCAAAACTTTATTTAACCAGGCATATCATCATTGAGCAAGCGCATTTTCAAAGTGGTCCTGGACAGTAAGGACAAATACACAATAAAACAAAGGATAATACACAACAATCAATGTACAAAATTTAAGTGCATCAACTATAATATCATTAGAATTCAACGAACAAGAATCACGAACATACCTGGTACAATAACACAGAAACATTTATCGAATGTTTGGGCAGACTCGATGGACCACAGGTCCCCTTCTACCGTCATTTTCTATGTTTCTATGAATGTTGTGGCACCCATTTTGAAACCTTCAACACAGCGTTTGGGCATGGTGGGAGATGTAGGGAAGCCACATTCATGGAGAAACCAAAAGTCTACCAATGGTTGTGCTAAGTCTGATACCCTACCCTCTGTCTCCACCTGGTCGATGGAGTCAGCTTTGATAGCCATGGTTGGCACATCATCTCTGGTTTCTGTAACTCCTGGATGTAATGACCTGGTTTCTGAGTCTCATCTTCTTTGTCCCAGATGCAGACAGTCAGGACTTAACACTGCTGTCACACACAGAGGTTCAGAGTGGGGCTACTCCACCTCCGGGTCCGGCTGTATTGTGGACTGCTGGTACCTGCTTGCCTGACCAGGATGACTCCCAAACTGGACCTGACATGTTGGATTCTGCCCTTGTACAGGTCCCTGGTAAGGCCTCATCTAGAGTATGGGGTTCAGTACTGGTGCCCACACCTCAAAAAGGACATTAACCTGCTGGAGAAGATCCAGAGGAGGGCTACAAAGGTGATAGCAGGTCAGCAGGGTAAGACATATGAGGAGAGGTTGAGGGCACTTAACATGTACTCCCTGGAAGACAGAAGTGAAAGAGAGGATATGACTGGGAGCTTCAAGTACTTGAAAGGGATAAATAAGGTAGATAAGGAGAGTCTCTTTAAACTGAATGGGAACCACAACATGAGGGGGCACAGTCTTAAGCTGGATGGTGGGAGGTCAGGAAGCACTTCTTCACAGAAAGGGTGGTGGACACTTGGAACGTGCTGCTGGAGGAGATGATTTCACTGGAGACAGTGGGCAGCTTTCAGAGGGGCTGGAATAGGCATAGGGGAAGGTAAGGATCATGGGTAGGGAGACAGGGAGGAGTGGGGATGGAGGGCAGGGACAGTAGCTCAAGCTGTGGACCCTGCAATACAAGCAGACTAGATAGACCAAATGGCCTTCTGCTGGCTTCTTCATATATTCGCATGTTCCATGAACTATGGTACTGCTTCAAGACACACCCCCCCAACACAAAAGATCCACCTTGTCCTTTTCGCATGGCTGCTTTGTTTACTAAACACAAAGAGCGGGTACAGCGTACAAACACAGTCAGATTGTGTTACAGAGGCTGTCTGGAACAACCCCTGGACAGGGGATATGTCATCAGGACTGTTAAAAAACTTGATGAGCTTTGTGGCAAATGATTTATATGCTGTCATTCATGTTTTCTGAAACTACTTTCGACATTAGTTTTAGCGCAATGAAATCAGTTGATAGGTTTTGGGTTAAATATGAACAGTTGAAAACTTCATACGGACATATGAAAAAGCTAGCAGAAGAAGGCCATTTGGTCTATCAAGTCTATTTGTACTGCAGAGATCACAGCTTGAGCTACTGTCCCTACTCTCCTTCCCCACTCCTCCCATCCTCCCTACCTGTGATCCTTAATTTCCCCCCATGCCTATCCCAGCATCTCTGAAAAGCTGCCCACTCTCTTCAATGAGATGTCCTCTTCCGGCAGCGCATTCCATGTGTCCACCACCCTATCTTTGAAGAAGTGCTTCATGACCTCCCTCCTAAACCTCCCACCCTCCAGCTTAAGACTGTGGCCCCTCATGTTATGGTTGCCACTCAGCTTAAAGAGACTCTCCTGATCAATTTTATTTATCCCTTTCAAGTATTTGAAGGTCCCAATCATGTCTCCCCCTCTCTCTCCTGTCTTCCAGGGAGTATATGTTCAGTACCCCCAACTTCTCCTCATATGCCTTACCCTGCTGACTGGCTATCATCTTTGTAGACCTCCTCTGGACCTTCTCCAGCAGGTTAATGTCCTTTTTGAGGTGTGGGCACCAGTACTGAACTCCATACTCTAGATGCAGCCTTACCAGTGACCTGTACAAGGGCAGCATAACCTCCTCTCTCCTACTACTGATTCCTCCAGATATGCATCCCAGCATCTTGTTTGCCTTTGCTGCTGCTTTCTTGCACTGCGTGGAGTGCTTCAGGTCACTAGTGATCATCACTCCTAGGTCCTTCTCCTCCTGTGATGCAGATACTCAGACTCCACCGAGATAGTACTCTATCTAGGGATTCTTGGCTCCAATATGCATATATTTGCATTTTTTGGCATTGAAATCAAGCTGCCAGATCTTGGACCAGCTGCCCAGCTTTTCCAGATCTTCTTATAGGTCCTGTATCCCTTCAGCTGTGCCCACTCTCCTGCAGAGTTCAGTATCATCCGCAAATAGACACATTTTGCCCTTAGTGCCATCCCCAATGTCACTTATGAAGACATTGAACAACACTGGCCCCAGCACCGAGCCCTGCAGGATCCCACTGGTTACCTCTCTGATGCTAGGTAACATTCCCCCCACAACCACTGTCTGGGTTCTGTCCCGCAGCCAGTTTTCCACTCATCTGGCCGTCTTTTCCCCAACCCTGTGAGCCGCCAACTTCCTGATCAACCTTTTGTGGGGCACAGAGTCAAAGGCCTTGCTGAAATCAAGATCAAGGATGTCTACCGCTTGGCCCCTGTCTACTGTCTTAGTGACACAGTCAAAGAAGTCAAAATCAGATTTGTTTGACATGATCTCCTCCCCATGAACCCATGCTGCCTCGCATCCTGGAGACCATGCTTATCTAGATATTCCACCAACCTTTCCTTTAGTATGGTCTCCATGAGCTTGCCCACAATGGAGGTCATACTGACTGGTCTGTAATTCCCTGGGTCAACCTTGGGACCGTTTCTGTGGAGGGGCACATGTGCTGCCCTCCAGTCCTGCAGTACCATGCCTGACTCTAGTGAACTATTAAATAGGTATGCCAGTGGCCCTGCCAGCTCCTCAGCCAGTTCCCTTAGTACTCTTGGGTGTACTCTATCCAGGCCTGGTGATTTGTCCACCTTCAATACCAGCAGCCCCTCCCTCACTCTATCCTCCTCTATCACTACATCTGTGTTCCCCTTCCCCCCTGCTCCTCTTTTCTCTCCTGAAGGCACTGGTCCATCCTTCTTCCTGGTGAAGACAGAACAGACGTATTAATTTAGTATCTCTGCTTTTACCCTATTATCCTCCAGCCACTCCATCCCTTTCTTAAGCCTAACGATCCCTTCCTTCTTGTCCCTTTTCTCACTTACATAGTGAAATAAAGCCTTTTCCCCCTTCCTAATTCCTTCAGCTATCTGCATCTCCTTCTGTGCCTTTGCTCGCCGGACTGTCTTACTTGCCTCACTAGCCAACCTTAGGTAATCTTCCCTATCCACCTCTCTCTTGGTCTTCCTGAATTTTCTATAGGCCAGCTTCTTTTCCCTTACTGCCTGGGCAATCCCAAAACTGAAACAGCTGGGAGCTTTGGCCCTTGTGTTCTTCCCTCTGAGCCTAACACACTCAACTGTGGCAACCAGTATTCCTTCCTTAATGCTGGACCACCTTTGGTCCACCCCCATATCTGCTCTGATGCTTGCCAGATGGCTCCTTAGCACTTTGTTCATTTTCCTGAAGTCTGCCCTTCTGAAATCCAAGATTTTGGTCTTACTCGGGATGCTTTCCCTGCCCATATCCAACTGGATCACACAGTGCAATGGTCACTTCCACCCAGTGGCTACCTGACCATTATTTCCTGTACATGTTCCCCATTTATGAGCACCAGATCAAGAATTGCCTCAGCTCTTGTTGGTCAGTGACACCCTGAGTCAGAAACCCACTCTGCAGTTCTTCCAGGATCACCTGACTCCTAGCACATGTTGTGGATGGTATGCTCCAGTCCACCTTGAGCAAGATGAAGTCCCCCACAATTACCACCTCTCCTTTCCCAGCAGCTTCCAATATTTGTGAGCTCAGTTCCTTGTCCCTCTCCTCATCCTGACTGGGTGGTCTGTAAACCACCCCCAATCTGATCTTTCTTTCTCTACTGGACCTTAACTGAACCCATAATGCCTCCACCTCCCCTTCCTCCGACTCCTCCCTCGTGCAAGTTATTCCCTCCCTGATACAAACTGCCACCCTTCCCCCCTTCCTGACCACCCTGTCCCTCCTGTACAGTTTATATCCAGGGATTGCAAGGTCCCAGTCATGGTGTGATGTTGCCCAAGTCTTGGTTACTGCAGCTATGTCCAACCTCCTGTCTGCTAATAGTGCCTGCAGGTCGTTCATCTTGTTTCCAAGACTCCACCTAGAATCTGACCTTTCTTCTCTTCACATTTATCCCCTTTGTGCACCCCTCCACATACCCTTGTTATGTGTTCTGCACCCCCTTCACCCTTTGTTAACTGTGTTCTTGCCCCTTCCACCTCCTCCCTCCAGACCACTTCCATCACTGTGGGGGGAGGTTCATTGACCTCCTCCTCCTCCTCTCAGAGTCTGTGGGCTTACATGCCTGCTGCCCCTCCCTCAGTAGTTTAAATTAAGTGTAGTGGTTATGTATTCCCCCAGTTTGTAGCTGAGTGCCCTCAAATCCTCCCTACTGTGGTGTAGCCTGCCTGGTGAAAAGAGTGCTTTGTTTGAACAGGTCCCCTCCCAGTCCCCAATACAGATAAACATCTCCTCCCTACACCATTTCCTCAACCAGTCATTAAAATCCTCTATTCTTCTTTTCCTGGCTGTGCTGGCCCTTGGTACTGGTATCACCTTTGAAAAGACTGGCAAACTTCCTTCCTCCCTGCAGATCTTCCCTAGATCCCTGAACCTACTTTATACTACCCAACTTCCTCCCCAGCTAGGTCGTTGGTTCCTAAATGTATAACTAAATTAGGTTTTCCTCCAACCTCCCTTACTATTTCCCTTAATTGTGGGCCCACCTTCCCACTGTCATCTCTGGCAAACAAACCACCCTCCTGCTTGCATTTGGGTCCCCCTTTCCTTCCCCCAGTGAATACCCCTAATTATGGAGTCCCCTATGATTGCCACCCTTCCATTCCCTGCATCCGTGCTGCCCTTCCTTCCTTGCTTCCTTCCTTCCTTTCCTTTGGTATTAGCTGCTTCCCTACCTAAGTGCTCCCTCTGCACCCTGGTGAACTTATCTCCACATCCACAATTTATCCCCTTAACTGTTTTTCCATCTCCCACTCTCACCCTCCCCTTCTGACTATCTGTATCTGCTTTCAGTTTTCCCTCCCCTCTTCCTTTCCTTTTCTCTCCCTCCCGCCTCATCCTCCATTCTGATTTGTCTGCCTCCTCTTCCCTGCCCACCCTGATTAGTTCCCTATTCCCTCCCCTGTACCCCTTCTCTCAGACCTGGCTCAACCTGACCTCCTACCTCACCTCCTGCTGCCCCGTCCCTCCTTCCAGACAGTGGTGCAAATCTATTCAATAAAGACACCCCCTTAGAATTTCCCACCCCGATGCTACTCTCACGTTCCCACCCCTTCTTCTTAACACTTGCCATTCCTCCGCCCTGGGCTCCCTAGTCCTCTGAAGAAGAAATACTCCTGTATACTGGGTGCTCCTCCCCACTCCCATCCCCTGCCTGATGCCCTCACTCCCCTGGGTATCATCCCTCTGCCTTTCCACACCATTGTCCCCAGCTCCCATCTGAGCAGCCTTATTTCAGCACTTAGCTGCTCCAGGCTCTTACACACAGGACATCCCCCTTTACACCACATCACCCCCAGAAAGAGTGCTGCCCCACACCTATTGCAGTTTACCACTCTCCTGCTTCCCATACAGGACTCAAAATACAGCCTTTCTGTATGTCCGTGGCAATGCCGTTAGTCTGCTGGAAATGTTGCTTTAAGTTCAGCATTTCCATTTGGAAATGCTGTTGCAACTGCTGTACCTATTCTCCACCACTTGGGGGAGCATGCAAGCAAGTCCTCAGGATGGCTTCAGGTCTCAGGCTGGGGGGGGAGTGAGCGGGTGGAATGCGCCATCATCCTCTCTGCACATGCGCTGGACTGACTCCGTTTCTACAAGCCAGCACTCCTTGGACAGCTATGGGTCCTTGCAACAATGCAACCCATGTGATCAGCATTCAGCTTCCTTTACCGTTTTGCTGTCCAGAAGCTCTTCCCGCTGAACTTGACCACGAGAGGCATCAGAAGTCAGTTCACGGCGGGAGAGGAAGGAGTGCTTTTCTTACTGAGAGTCAGTCTCAGAGTTACGCCGCAGTCAGCACTGTACTGAGCGCTTAAAACAAAACAAAAAACGATAATCGATCTCTGAGTGCATAGCAGTGATCAGCAGCAGCTAAGCACTTGGAGAATACATTATTACATCAAGTCTGGCTGGGGGAGGAGAGTAGTGGTGGGTTGTGGGACAAAAATAAGAGAGAGAGAGAGAGAGAGAGAGAGAGGAAAAAAGGCCTCATAACACCTGAGCACACTTCTGAAGAGTTTTACACTGAATTTTGAGGTTTTATTTTTTTTTCAGATGGGACCAGTCTGTTAGCAGGTGGTCGGTGGATGAGCCTAACTTTTATGCCTTCACAGGCAGGCTTAAACATTTAAAATAAAGGAGCTGGGAGGAGAAAATGATTCCCACTTGAGCTCTGTGACCGGAAAGAGCAGCTGCTGCAGTCTGAATAAATAGTTCTGCAGTCACCTAGGCTACTGTGTGGGGAAATCTAACTATAGTTGCTTACAAAAAAACCTGCATAAACCCATATTGCTTACAGAAAGGGGTGACAGCAATGAAAATCTCTTAGCTGCACTGTGAAACAACAGATCCCCCTGCTTTCTAAAACAGATTCCTTAAGGAGGAAAAACAAGTCCTTGTGGCGCTTTTTCTATCTGAGCCCGAACAACTACATTACTGGCTCAGCTTAGTAAGCTCATTGCCCTGTGAGGAAATAAGTGAGGCTTCAGTGTGAATTAAAAAAAAACAAACATTTTTACACCTGCTTACTGAGTTCATTGGCTTGCAATTTGCCATAAGGGGGAAACTAAAAGTCCTTGTGGGAATTTTCTATCTGAGCTGGTGTATTAAGCAATTAACAACTGCTTACTGAGTTCATTGCCCTACACTAGCAGGGAAAGTCCATGAGGATTAACCTCTGTGTCTGAAGAAAAAAAAGATTCATTTCTGCCTAAACTGCTCCCTGCCCTAAAGGGAGATCCTAGTGGGGAAAGTCTCTGACAGCGTAATCTGTGTGTGTAAAAAATTCCTGCCATCTAAGCTGCTCCCTGCCCTACTGTAAGGGGATCCTTGTGGGGAAATACCTGTCGGAGTCATCTTTGTGTATAAAAAAATTAAAAAGACACTTCAAGCCTACTAAACTGCTCCCTGCCCTACAGTAAGGGGATCCTTGTAGGGAACACTCTGTCAGACCTACTGTGTGTGTATTAAAAAAAATGTCTGCATTCTAAACTATTCTCTGCCCTACCATAATGGGATCCTTGTGGTGAGATCTCTATCGGAGATTGTGTGTGTGTGTGTGTGTGTGTGTGTGCGTGCGTGTGTATTAAAAAAAGAAAAAACATAATTCCTGCATTCTAAACTACTCTGCTCTCCCATAAGGTGATCCTTGTGGGGAACACTCTCTCTCAGGGTGTGTGTATTTAAAAATTAAATAAACACCATATTACCTGATGCTACCACTACATTAGAGAACAGTGGGGAAGTCTGTGTCTGTTCTGACCTATTTCTGATTGTTGACTAAAAGAGAGAGAGACCACACAAGTCAGTTTAAGAAAAATCTGTATTAGCAGCAACTGTTTTATTGTGGAAATGTACAATTTGGTCAGGAAATGTATGCTGAACCATCCACATTTCCGGTGGAAATGTACCCTTTCGGATATTATTTCACTCCGTGCCATACATGTACCTATTCCCCCACATTCTCCCAGCCCAGCTTCTCCTAGCCTCCAGTTATACATAACTATAAAATAACTATAAAATTAAAAAATATAGAGAATACTGGTCGGGAATTATTCATTATCTGCTGTGATCGTCACAAGGCTCTGATTCCCTCTGACTCGAGAGCGAAGCTCGAGAGGTCCATGGGAATCAGAACCTCAAGGTGGCAGAACACACTGGTTGTGCACAGAGTTGTTCATCCTGTATTTTCTATGGTGTATAGTACTGTGTGAAATATGTGTGCATGAGTTCTTTTGCTTTCAAAATGAAACTGACTCATGCAGTCTCTATAGTTTCCAGAATGCTGTTCTACCACAGTAGGGCAGAATCACATTCCATAACCTTTGAACTGTGGTACAACAGCATTTTGAAAGGGATGGAATTCTATACAGATTATATAGGACAGTGTATGGGCAACCATACACTACAAGGCTATTCTTCCGACAAGTGGATACAATGCTGACTGATGACCTCGAGAGCTAAACTCGAGAGGTCTCAAAGTCGGCACTATATCTATGAGGTGAAAGAATAGCCAAATAGTGTATAGGTAACCATACATTGTTCTGTATAGTGCATGGTGACTGAAAAACGGAAAAAAACCTACTCACTTTTCCACGGTTTTAATCAGTTCTGCTGACGCCCTCAATTCACAACTGCCACTGCCCAGTACACTCGGGTGCCACTCTCACAAGGCAGGGGACGAATCGCAATGCCTGCTGTAGTCCCTTGTATTATGACATCCTTACTAACGCAGAATGAAAAGTCGTTCTGCATTAGTGAGGACGTCACTACTGCAGCAGTACAACTTTTTGCGGTGTATGGATTTCCATACACAACTGCATTCCACCATACACTATAACACTCTACTATACAGTATATATAAATCTGTCTCACTTTACCATCAAAATGTAGAAATAATCTTAATAATCTAGAACTCAGTAGGCTGCTACTTCCAGTGTTCTATCAAAACTAGAACACTATGCCAAGGAAGCTGTTTTTTAGCAACCACCTGATTCTAGCTCAGAAAATATTTTTAATAAATGCCTTTTAAATCATCAGCCCAGAAATCCCATGAAACAGTGACAAAGTCGCAGTACCACCTAAACAACATGCCACCACCCAGCAACAAGCCAGCTAATCCTGGTGACAAGGACAACTCCACAAAAATCTCAAACAAACTGCCTATCTACTGTATTGTCATCGAGGCACAGGTCAGGAAGCATAGAAAAACCAGGAGCAGTTGCAGAATTCACCAAAAATATTTATTTACACTAGCAGTAACATAAAAAAATCAACTTGTTCAGTATAACTATTTACAAAGCCAAAATAAAATAAAGAACATCTATCAGAGTTTTCCTTCAATCTGTGTCCTTTTTTTTCTCTTTTAAGCAACTGCAGCTCAGCTCTCTTATAAGTCCTTTTAACCCCCATTCTTAACAAGCATCCTGTTTCTTGTATGTTTTAGGCAGGTGCTGGCAGAACACAGTGTCCTTGAGCTAAGGCCCCTTTTTCACAGCTCTTCTGCAAAAAGCTTAAAACTTGCACTCAGGTAACCTCTTGAGTTTCTAACAGCTTTTTGCAATAATCTCAAACTATAATTATATACACTTCAAAAGTAACGCTATATATTTTCTAAACAAATGGATCCCAATGTCAGCTACATTTTCACATAATGATTTGCATATATTTTTATTTCAGCAGATATGCAAGGGAGAAAAAAAACAGACAGCAAGGGAAGACTGAGAGACAGTGAGAGGCAAAGAACTGCGAGACTGTCGGGGTGATGAAGTCCGAGATCTCAAAGGAAAGTTTGGTTGTGCAACCAGATAGACCAGAGACAGGAAAGGAACAGAACAGACAGATCCTTGCACCCTGTCACATACACCCCCCTCAAGAGAGAACCTGTTTTATCAAACAGGTTTCCAAAACGTTCTATTAATTCTCTAACATGAGCTTCTAAGTTTCAGAAATTAAGCACATGTGCAGTATCTTTTTCTATAACAGTACAGCAAACAGTAAAGTTTAAACTCATACATTTGTTTTTCAACCTTCAGCACCCTCAATTTCTTATCCATATCTTGACAGGAAACCAGCATTGCTTTTCTCGTTACCAGATTTATTTATCACCATGAATTTAAATGGCTGTAGTGCCATGTACCATCTTGTGATTCTAGAATTTTTATCTTTCATGTGGTTAAGCCAACACAGAGAATTGTGATTTGTTATAAGTACAAAGTCAATTCCTAGCAAATAAAACTTAAAGGACTCCATGGCCCACTTTGCTGCTAAACATTCCTTTTCAATGGTGGAGTACCTTTTCTCTCTGTCATGCAACTTCCTACTTATGTACAGAATTGGATGTTCCATCCCATCTACATTTTGACTCAGGACTGCACCCATCCTAGGCCTGATGCATCTGTTTGTAACAAAAATGGTTTCTCAAAGTCTGGGCTTCTTAAAACGGGCTGAACATAATGCAGCCTTAATGGCTTGAAAAGCTTCATCACACTCTGGGGTCCATTTCACATTATTTGGGTACCGTTTTTTCGTGAGTTCAGTGAGGGGAGTAGCTAACTCAGCAAAGTTGGGAACAAATCTCCGATAATAATCAGCCAGCCCTAAAAATAACCTGACATGTTTCTTTGTTTTAGGTACAGGGCTGTTAGCTACAACTTCTATTTTAGAAATTTCTGGCTTGACTTCTCCATTTCCCAACACATAGCCCAAATATCTGGTTTCCTGCATGCCCAATGCACATTTAGTAGGATTAATAGCCAGACCTGCATTTTTGACAGCTTGGATAAATGCTCGTAGGTGTTCCAGGTGTCTTTTCCAGTCTGGACTGTACACCACATCATCGAGGTACACAGCACAATAACCAGTGCGAGGGGATAAAATGACATCCATGAATTGTTGGAATGTAGCTGGCACACAACATCAATCAATCAAAATCGTTATTTATCCAGGTGAACATTGTTGAGCAAGCTCATTTACAAGATGGCCAATGTAAACCAAATGGCATGGTCGTGAACTGATAGAATCCAACAGGAGTGGCAAATGCAGTTTTGTCTCTGGATTCTTTAGGTAAAGGTGTTTGCCAGCAACCCTTGGTGAGATCGAGGGTATGGATATACTTTGCACTCCCCAGTCTGTCCACCAAATCATCTATTTTAGGCATAGGATAACTGTCAGATTCTGACACTTGATTAAGTTTCCTAAAATCAAGGCAGATTCTAATACCCCTTCTTTTTTGTTTACAACTACAACTGGAGATGACCAAACACTCCTTGAATCCTCTATGATACCCAATTCTTTCATTTTTTGTATTTCCTTAACCACGTCAGCTCTTAACCGCTCTGGTAACCTGTATGTCTTTTGCCTAATAGGGTGAACATTCCTTGGCACTATCACATGTTTGACCCCTTTTGGCCAGCTTGGTACTGTGATAAAAGTGCTGTTAAATGTCTTTAGCACATTACGAAGTCTGCAGTTTGTTCTGAGTCTAAGGAAACATTCACCTTTATAGCATCAGCATTTACAGTCTGTTCCAGTCTATCATAAGCTACATCAATATCTTCCTTATCGGTTTCCAGTAAAACTAGCAAGGCATTTTTTCAACCCATTTCTTGAGGAGGTTAGCATGGTATATCTTAGTAGGATTTTTCCTAACAGGGGTCTCAATCTCATACTTTAACGATGCCAATACTTCTAAGAACCTTATAAGGCCCTTGTCACTTCATTAACAGTTTATTTTCTGTTGTCGGTAACAGTAGCAAAACCTTTTCACCTGGATCAAAAACTTTTTCTTTTACCCCATGGTCATAACATACCTTCTGCTGGTTTTGGGGCTCTTCCTGATTACTATGGGTAATTTCAACATATTTTGCCAGTTTTCTTTCTTAGGGAACACATATAAGACATTATAGATTGTTTCTGAGTGGGGTTATCTTCCCACATTTCTTTTATCACATCCAGTGGCCCTTTTGGCTGCCTACCATACAGCATTTCAAATGGTGAAAGCCCTGCTGATGTCTGTGGCACTTCTCTGTAAGCAAAAAGCAGGTAAGGCAAGTATTGGTCCCAATCTTTCCCTTCCCCTTTTACAAACCTTTTTAACAAGCATTTTTGGGTTTGGTTAAAACGCTCAACAAGACCATCTGTCTGAGGGTGATAGGGGAAGGTTCTTATGGCAGTGATGCCCAGCAGTCTGTATAGCTCCTTAAGTAATGCAGCACCAAAATTACTACCCTGATCAGTAATAATTTCTTTAGGTATGCCCATTCTGCTGAAAATGTTTGCAAGCTATGCTGCCACTTTTGAAGCTGTGACAGTATGCATTGGAACTGCTTCTGGGAATCGAGCAGCACAGTCGTATACCACCAGGATAAATCTATTACCCTTTTTACTTTTGTCTAAAGGACCAACCACATCCAGTGCAATTCTCTCAAAAGGCACATCTATCAAGGGTAGGGGCACCGGGGCTCCTTGTCTTTTCTAGTGACTGGGGCTACTTTCTGACACTCAGCACAGGAATTACAATAGGTAGCAACATCTTCATGAATTCTAGGCCAGTAAAATCCATACAGCAATCTGGCAAGAGTGCAATCCCTCCCTGAGTGACCAGTCACAGGACTATCATGTGCTACCTGTAACAACTCTGTTCTATACTTTAGTGGTATAACCAATTGTTCTGTCTGTTCCTGTATCTGAGGTTTAACCAAAACTCTGTACAGTAACCCATTACATTTTTTATGCTGACTGTGCACATGTGCAAGAAACATATTGCGGCAACTTTCCAAAAGCAGGTTGTGGAGGCGCGGCACTGTTGTGGCCAATGCCCCCACAGCCTTTAAAGGCTTGGCCCGCTTTCCCCAATGCCGTAGCACACTACTGACACTAGTTCAGCCAGCCTGCCACAACCTTGTAAGGTTTCAGTCGCTGCAATCAGGAGCCGCCTCATCATTGTAGCGTAAGCCATTCCGCTGCAATGAGTGAGTGAGTGACCCGTCATTGCTGGGCCGAACCTTGTAACAGTGATATTGTTAGTGAACATCGTGGTGGCTTGCCACTGTGTTCACAAACAATATTAAGCACCTCCCTTCCAAGGGGGTGCCCAATCCCCCTCGGCAGCATGTGCACCCCCCACCATGTTTGTTTGCTGACAGGGACCCCAATCCCCACTGGCTTCAGTGCCGAAGCTGAAAGGGGACCCCACTCTCCGTCGGCATTATGTAACCCCCCCACTTTTGTTGTGTGGCGATGGGGGTGCCCAATCCCCATTGGCATAATGTAACCCCCCTTTTGTTGTTTGCCAACAGGAGTGCCCAATCCCCCATTGGCTACAGCAGTCCCCCCAAAAAAAGAGTCCATTGACACGCTGGGAGCCCACCGCAGCATGCCACATGCACCTGTTTAAAAAAAAAACGGTCCCACAATGTTTTTTTTTTTTTTTTACGCTGTCAAAAAAGAAAATGGTCCCTCGCGGTCTCCCTGCCCCCTCCCACAACCTGCGCCCACCCATTGTGCACCCTGCCTCCCCACACCCCCCTCACACCATACTTACCTCTGGAGTCCAGCGCAATGATCTTCGGTGGACCGGGAACACGTCTGCACTCTTCAAAGCCGACCACAAACGGAAGAAATGCCAGTAAGCTGTATAATGGAATAAATAGGGTTTTTTTCAATTCTGATGCATATCTCAGGCATTTTTTGGAATTTTGCCACCAAATTTTCAACATGGGGTTCTTGGGACCCCTCTTCATGAATTCTGGCACTGTCATCGTGTTAATCGACCCAAAAGGTGATTTGTGGTCACTGCTTGGAATCACCCTTTGGAATGATTAATGAAATGACAGTGCCAGTGTTCATGGATGAGTCTCAAAAGCCTATGTTGCAAATTTGGTGGGCATCAAAAAATGATTGTTCCAGTGTGCGTTGCACAGTTTACTGCACTTTCGTAACTTCAGAATTTATAATATTTTCACCCAGATTTTCAACATTGTCATTGTTCTGCACCTCCTTATGAACAGCACAGCCATCATTTTTCGCATCCTGGCCCAGAATAGTGCGGTCGCTGTGGGAAATCCATGTTCGAGACACATTATGAAAATGACAGTGACACTGTTCATTAGCAGAGGTCCTAAAATGCCTATGTTGAAAATCTGGTGACGAAAGTCCATAAAATGAGTATACTACAAGCGTGCATTGCGCAGTTTCCATGCACGCTCATACCTTTGCAACTTTGCAATATTTTCACTCTAGATTTTCAACACTGCCATTTTTCCACACCTCTTTATTAACAGTGCAGCTGTCATTTTTCACATCCTGGCCGAAATGTGTTTTCGCTCTTCCGGCGCAAAATAGCACGGTTGCTGTGGGAAATCAGTATTCGGGACACATTAAGAAAATCACACTGACACTACCAATGAGCAGAGGTCCTAAAATGCCTATGTTGAAAATTTTGTGATGAAACTCCATAAAATGACTGTGTTATGAGTGTGTGTTGTACAGTTTCCACGCACCCTTGTAACTTCACAAATTAGTAATACTTTCATACCACATTTTCGACACTGGCATTTTTCCACACCTCCTTATGAACAGTACAGCTGTCATTTTTCACATCCTGGCTGAAATGTGTTTTCGCACTTCCGGTGCAGAATACCGCAGTCACTGTCAGAAATCAGTGTTTGGGACAGATTAGGATCGAGCGAGTGGGGGGGAGGGGAGTGACCGAGCTCAACTGAGCTCTGTCAGGACTGCTGCGGATATCCTCGTGGGCAGAAAAAGGTGCCAACGCAGGCAGGAGCCCAGTACAAAAAGGCAGCCTGCAGCGCCGGGAGACACAGAACGAGCAAGTGAAGGAGGGAGAGTGAGTGAGCTCAACGGAGATCTGTTGGGACTGCTGGGGATTTCTTTGTGGGCAGAAAAAGGCAACAATGCATGCAGGGGCCCAGTACAAAAGGGCAGCCTGCAGCGGCGGGAGAAACAGAACAAGTGACTAAGAGAGGGGGAGTTAGCAAGCTCAACGGAGCTCTATCATGACTACTGCGGATTTCTTTGTGGGCAGAAAAGGGCGGCAATGCAGGCAGGAGCCCCATACAAAAGGGCAGCCTGCAGCGCTGGCAGAAACAGAAAAGCGAATGAGAGAGGGGGAGTGAGTGAGGTCAACGGAGTTCTGTCAGGACTGCTGCAGATTTCTTTGTGGGTAGAAAAAGGTGCCAACAGAGGCAGAAGCTCAGTACAAAAGGGCAGCCTGCAGTGCCAGGAGAACCAGAATAAGCATGTGAGACAGGGGGAATGAGCGCCCTCAACGGAGCTCTGCTGGGACAGCTGCGAATTTCTTTGTGGGCAGAAAAAGGTGCCAATGCAGGCAGGAGCCCTGTACAAAAGGGCAGCCTGCAGCGCCAGGAGAAACACAATGAGTGAGTGAGAGAGGGAGAGTGAGCGAGCTCAGCAGAGCTCTATCATGACTGCTGCAGATTTCTTTGAGGGCAGGAAAAGGCGGCAATGCAGGCAGGAACCCAGTACAAAAGGCCAGCCTGCAGCGCCGGCAGAAACAGAATCAGCGAGCGAGAGAGGGGAAGTGAGCGAGCTCAATGGAGCTGTGTTGGGACTGCTGCTGATTTCTTTGTGGGCAGAAAAAGGCAGCAATGCACGCAGGGGCCCAGTACAAAAGGGCAGCCTGCAGCAGTGGGAGAAATAGAACAACCAAGTGAGAGAAGGGGAGTGAGCAAGCTCAATGGAGCTCTATCATGACTGCTGTAGATTTCTTTGTGGGCAGAAGGTGTCGGCAACACAAGCAGGAGCCCAGTACAAAAGAGCAGCCTGGAGTGGTGGCAGAAACGGAATGAGCAAGTTAGAGAGGGGGAGTGAGCGAGTTCAATGGAGCTCTATTGGGACTGCTGCAGATTTCTTTGTGGGCAGAAAAAGGTGCCAACAGAAGCAGGAGCACAGAACAAAGGGGCAGCCTGCAGCGCCAGGAGAAACAGAATGAGCGAGTGAAACAGGGGGAGTGAGCGAGCTCAACGGAGCTCTATCATGACTGCTGCAGATTTCTTTGTGGGCAGAAGAAGGTGGCAACACAGGCAAGAGCCCAGTACAAAAGGGCAGCCTGGAGCGGTGGCAGAAATGGAATGAGCGAGTTAGAAAGGGGGAGTTAGCGAGCTCAACGAAGCTGTATTGGGACTGCTGCAGATTTCTTTGTGGGCAGAAAAAGCTGCCAACGCAGGCAGGAGCCCAGTACAAAAGGGCAGCCGGCAGCAGCAGGAGACACAGAATAAGCAAGTGAGGGAGGGGAGTGAGTGAGCTCAACGGAGCTCTGTTGGGACTGCTGCGGATTTCTTTGTGGGCAGAAAAAGGCAGCAATGCACCCAGGGGCCCAGTACAAAAGGGCAGCCTGCAGTGAAGGGAGAAACAGAACGAGAGTGAGAGAGGGGAGGAGCGAGCTCAACGGAGCTCTATCATGACTGCTGCAGATTTCTTTGAGGGCAGGAAAAGGCGGCAACGCAGGCAGGAACCCAGTACAAAAGGGCAGCCTGCAGCGCCAGCAGAAACGAAATGAGCGAGTGAGAGAGGGGGAGTGAGCAAGCTCAATGGACCTGTGTCGGGACTACTGCACATTTCTTTGTGGGCAGAAAAAGCCGCCAACAGAGGCAGGAGCCCAGTACAAACGGGCAGCCTGCAGCGCTAGGAGAAACAGAATGAGCGAGTGAGAGATGAGGAGTGAGCCACCTCAATGGAGCTCTGTTGGGACAGTTGCGGATTTCTTTGTGGACAGAAAAGGGTGCCAATGCAGGCAGGAGCCCAGTACAAAACAGCAGCCTGCATCACCAGGAAAAACAGAACGAGCGAGTGACAGAGGGGCAGTGAGCGAGCTCAACGGACCAACGCAATCAACATTCGGCATTGACAAATGCTTGTTAAACATTGGTCCACCCTGCTTTGATTTCACCTCCAGCTGCTTAAAATAACCCTGGAGAGAAACATCATTAGCTTGCTCTTAAAGAAAATCACAATCAGTTATCAGCTTAGTGTCAACATTTTCATATTTTAACCCTTCATGTCCATCAGTCATTTGTTGCCACAGTTTCTTCAGGCATCATCTTTCTTTCCTGGATTTCTGGATCTTGGAGCTGTGCTCAATTAAGTCCGAATCAAAATCACTGAAAGGAAAACTTTCCCCACCGTCTGAAATTTTCTTTGCCTGAGCTCTTGTCACCACAGCTGCGGAAACATCAGATTTACTCCTTCTCTGATTAACTCAGTAAATCCTGGAAAGTCATTTCCAATAATCACAGGTATAGGTAACTTAGGTACTACCCCAATTTTCATTTGTTGCAACACACTCTTAAAGAGCTAGTGTACTGCCTGCAATTAACTGTAATTTTCAGATGTAGTGAGCTATCACTTCTTATATCTTAAGTAATATCATAAGTAATATAATATCTTATATCTTAACTTAAGTATCACAGGAGGCAGTATAGCGCAGTGGTCTAAGGCTCTGAGTTGCAAATCTGGTGATATCCAGCAGACCAGACCTGGGTTTGAATCCCACAGCTTCCACTAGCATACTGTGTGACCCTGAGCAAGTCACTTAACCTCCTTGTGCTCCCAGGTCACTCCTGTAAAAAAGCTTTCAGCTTAGTGTGCTATACCTGGTTAAACAGCTAAATAAAAAGTATTTTTTTTTCTTTTCTGTTTGCTAATTAGATTTTCCACCTGGCAGTACTGGGGTGATGTTTGGAGCAGCACTCTGTCTGGGGGGGTCAGTTCTGTTCCTCCCACTACATCAACACTGAGACCACATTGACTATGACATCACTAGTAACCAATGAGAACCATTTCTCACTGCCTGGTTTCACTTTCACATGACGTAGCAGTGACTGGCTCTCCTTGGTTATTGGTGATGTCAGAGTTTCCTGCATTTTGACTGGTAGCTTGTGAGAGTTACTGCTCAGGCTATAAGGACTATGGTGGCTCAGGGTGTTTGGTCTCATTTCTGATGATGTATTGGGAGGAACAGAACTAACTTTTTTTTCCTCCAGACAGAATGCTGCTACACATGTCACCCCCATACTGCCAGGTGGAAAATTTTTAATTAACAAAGAGAAAAGAAAAAATACTTGAAATATAAGAAGTGATAGCTGATTGTAACTGAAAATTACTATTAATCTCAAGCAGTACACTAGCGCTTTAATGGTCAGAGTCACTTGGGTGGGTGGGATAATATAGAGTGTCCCCCATGGATGCAGATGACACCAGTACCTGGGCCTTTTGCACAGTGTTTTCCCAGCACTTCAACATGCACTAGGGTCTGTCTGCTTTCCAAATCAATGAGTCCCTTTGCAGTCTTATCCCTCACCTTCACATCTGTTAAGTACTTGCCCCAATTTGCCAAGGACAAATCTGTTCCAGTGCCACTCTCCTTACTACGGCAGTTTCTTGCCATACGGCCTGGCTTATTACAGTTATAGCAAATAACGTTTTTGGGCACAGATTTGTTACCCCCACCAGAGTTCTTATCGGGCTTGGAGTTTAAATTGGAAAAAGAGTGTCTTACCAGTGCTTGGCTGTTACCTCACTGCTGTGGCATTTGTCTGGCCGACTGGCAGTCCTCGGCCAAAGAAACAGCCTTTTCCCCACTTTCTGATCAGTGTTCCTTTACCCAAAACTGCACATCTGAAGGCAGGATGTTGATGAATTGCTCCACTGCAAATGTATTGATGGTATGTGGGACTGTTTTGCCCTCTGGTTGGAGCCATTTTATCAGGAGTTCTCTGAGTCAGGGGAAAGGCTTCTCGAGGATTGTTGACCAAGTTTTACCTCAAAGATCAAAATCTCTTCCTGTAGGTCTCTCCGGAGATGTCATCCTTTTCAGGAATTTGCTTTTCACCAGGTCATAGTTTTCTGACTGTGCAGTGTCCATATGTCCAGGCCATAACTATAGATCATGTGCAATTCCCAAGGACGGTGTCGGCTCCATCAGTTCTCTATGTTTTATCCCTAGCAAATAGCAATCCTGCCCTTAACACAGCCACCACTAAACCAATGTACGCTTGAAGGAGTAACAAAAGAATGTTTAGCAGGCTAAGACGTCACCTTAAAAAACTACTACTGCTTCTCTTACTCTGTTCGGGAAATGTTGAATTAAAACCAGGTCTACCTATTTCTCTGGACACCGCTGCGGACCTCCCTCAATATAAAGGGATTAGTTTTCTCCATATCAATGTCTGTAGTTTGCTAAAGAAGATTGACTCTATACAGACCTGGGCTCTACATGTATCTCCTGATTTCTTCACGATAACTGAATCTTGGCTCACACCCTCGACCCTGGACAAATCTATCAACGTACCCGGATATATCACCTACCACTGTGATAGACCGACTAGAGGAGAAGGGGTTGCAATATATGTCAAAAGCAAATTCACAGTCACAGTCTTTGACTATACCTCAAAGACTAAGGAATTTGAATGCTTTGCTCTAAAATTATCACTTTCCAGTGAGAAATCACTCCTTATGGCAGCATGCTACCGACCACCGTCTGGTGGCTGGGCACTTCTGCCACACCTTCAAAATGTTCTTGACTCTGCTGACACTGAGTGTATTCTAATGGGGGATTTCAATCTAAATTGGAATGATGACAGCTCTAAGAAATTGAAGGATCTATGCGATGTTAATGGTCTGTTACAAATGGTGACTGCTATAACCAGACCTAACAGAAAAAATCCTGAGCGCAGCACCCTCCTGGACCTTATACAGTACTAGTAAACAAACCTCACACTATCTTGCATACTGGAGTATTCTTCAACGATATAAGTGACCATTGCACTACTGCCTGCATCAGACATCCTTCCCAAATAAAAACGGCCTCCAAATTCAAACTGAAAAGATGCCTGAAAAAGTTCTGCCAGTACACTTTCCTGAAAATCTAAGCAATTGTTGGCAGGATTTCTACATGGCCACCACCTTTAATGAGGCATTTAATATCTTTCACAGCCTCTTACTGGAGCTAATAGACAAACACGCCCCACTAAGACTGATCAAATCAAAAAATAAAACTCCTGGCTGGTTCTCTCCCATCCTGAAGAAGGCACTTAGGGATAGGGACTACTGGTGGAAAAAAGCAAGGAAATCCCACCTGGAGGCTGATTGGTTAGCATTCTGTACCACTAGGAATGCTTGTACCAAACTAATTAGGTCAGAAAAAGCTAGGTACTTCCAAAAAGAACTAGAAGACAATAAAAACAACTCTGCCAAATTTTGGAACATCCTCAAAGAAGTCGAAGGTCAGTCCATAGATACATACATAGATACAAAGACAGTGTCGGCAGATAAGGGCCTATGGCCCACCCAGTCTGCCCATTTGAGCTTGTAAGTTCAGTTTATGTTTTCCTAGAAGTCTGTTGCTCCTTACCCCTGACCTCCAGAATTCCTTTATGTCTATCCCATGCATTCTTAAATCCCATGATTGTTTCAGCCCCTACCACTTCCTCTGGCAGGGTGTTCCACTTGTCCACCGCCTGTTCTGTGTCCACTGCAACACCCCTTCCAAACAAAATTGTGTCCGATGGTACCACCTATGCGGGCAAAGCTGATACACTAGAAAAGCCTAATGATCACTTTGCCACTGCAGGGCTTGCCTTTGACACCTCACCTATCAGCAAACTTAGCCCAGCAAGAGACTACACTATTGGCTTCACTGATAATCACAACCATAACCAACTGCATCCCACCGCCTTCAGCTTCCTCACAGTTACATTCAAGCAAGTGGAGGACCTCCTCCTTCCTCTGGATACAAAAAAGAGTGCAGGTGCAGATAATATTGAACCTTACTTCCTAAAACTTGGCCATACCTATCTGACCGCCCCCATTACACACTTATTCAACACCTCTCTGATTCAAGGTGAGCTACCTGTCTTGCGGAAAACTGCCCACATCCTACCATTATTTAAGACTGGGGAGCTGAGTGATCTGAACAAATACCAGCCTATTTCTATACTATCCGTCCTCTCTAAATTACTTGAAAAATTGTCAACATCCAACTTAAAGAACATTTGGATTCACAAAAGTTGCTAAACCCAGCTCAGTCCGGCTTCAGAGCCAAACACAGTACAGTATCGGCTCTTGCCAAAGTAACTACAGACTGGCAAATGGCCTTGGACTCTAAGAAGCATGTATTTGCCCTCTTCCTTGATCTAAGTAAGGCCTTCGATACTGTGGATCATACCATCATGCTTACTGCACTGAGTAACATCGGATTTGATAGTTCTGCCATTAAATGGTTCACCAGCTACCTAACCAATAGGTTACAAGAAAAAATTACTCACCTTAGTAATGTTGTTTCTTCTAATGGAGTCTTGCTATATTATAGACATTAGCAGTTTGATCCAGCTCTAGAACTGCCCCGGAGTGAAATGGTTAAAACCATTCCAAAATAGAATTTTGGCACAAGAGCAGCTCTATCTGTGTCATTTCAAACTTGAACTGTCAGATCTTTACGAGCCAAACTCACTAAGGTCTGTGTGGAAGCTGTAACCTACACTAGCCAAATGACTACCTAAATAATAACAACCATTGATGGTCCCAACACCCAAGACTCAAGTCAGGGGACCAGAAATACTAACACCATTCTAATAATATGAAAATGGAACATAAGTATAATAAAACACACACACGCGTACACATACACACCCCCAAAGTCCCAAAGGGGACAAAATGCTAACAGGGCATAAGTAGTGCCCACACTAAGTTGCCCGCACCCCACCAAGTAGAGGTTCTGAGAGGGGCAGGTTGGGGGGGAGGTCTATAAAATAGCAAGACTCCATTAGAAGAAACAACATTACTAAGGTGAGTAATTTTTTCTTCAAACAACATGAAGTCTTGCTATATTATAGACATTAGCAGAATACACAGCAGTACTTCCATGGAGGAGGGACAGAACCTACTTAGGGAATAGGCTCTGAAGAGCAGCTGTGCCAAACCGAGCATCTCTCCTGGCCTGGACATCCAGGGAGTAATGCTTGGTAAAGGTGTGTACCGTTTTCCAAGTAGCAGCCTGGCAAATCTCTAATAAAGGGATATCTCTGGCAGCAGCTAGAGACGCAGCTGTACCCCTGGTAGAATGAGCCCTCAAACCGGGGGGGGGGGCTCTACCCACTTTCTGATAACAAAATTGGATACAAGAGACAATCCACCTGGCTATTGATCTCTTAGTGGCAGGTTTGCCTTTCCCAACCATCATAGGTAAGGAAAGTTGGAAGTTCGAACCTGTGACCTTTAGTTCGCTCTATATAATAACTAAGAGCTCTCTTAACATCCAGGCTGTGCAACCTCCTCTCACCCGAAGAGGAGTGATCAGTGAAAAATACTGGAAGGAGATAGATTGATTAAGATGGAAATCTGAAACCACCTTAGGCAAAAACTTCCTATTAGTCCTAAGGACTACCTTATCCCTATGGAAAATAAAAGTCAGTCTCCACTGACAAGGCTTGCAATTCACTTATCGTCTGGCAGAAGTGATAGCCACTAGAAAACAGTTTTCCAAGTTAGGAACTTAAGCTCTGCAGAAGACAGAGGTTCAAAAGGGGTTGCATTAACTGGGCAATGCAAACATTAAGGTCCCAAGCAGGGCGGTTCCCGAAAAGGAGGATTAGTATGGAGTAATCCCTTAAAAACTTGGAAAACACAGGATGAGAGGAAAGAGGGATGACTTTCCTGCTGACACAAAAGCAGACACAGCTGCCAAATGAACTCTCAAGGTAGCTGGTCTGAGACCCAAAAAATTAAGATGTACCATGTAATCTAACAAAATGGGCAATTCAGCAGATTCTGGGGAAATATTTTTCCAGCACACCAAATGGAAAACCTTTTCCATTTAGAACCATAAGTAGCCCTAGTGGAAGGCTTTCTGGAAGCCTTTAGGATCTCAAGAACACCCTGAGAGGTGTAAATCAGCAAACTCTAACTCCTCAAGAGCCAGGCCTTGAGGTTGAGGATTGAGGTCCGGATACCAAACCCTTCCCTGGGCACAAGTCAACAGATTGTGATTCCTGGGGAGGCACAGGGGAAGATGGACTGTCAGAGACAGAAGGAGTGGGTACCAGGGCTGCCTGGCCCAATCCGGGCAATCAGAATCACCCTGCAAGGCTGAGATCTGATTTTGACTAGTACTTTGAACAGGAGAGGAAAGGGGGGGAAGCATAGAGGAACTTCCCTCCCAATCAGAAGAAGGGCATCCAGGGGAACTGAGCCCAGCACTGGAGGTCTGCAACAGAACAGAGGAAGTTTGTGATTGTCTGGGACTGCAAAAGATGTATCTGAGGATGCTCCACCTGGCAAAAACTATCCCCAGCACTTGAGGATCCAGGGACCATTGTGATGGCCCTGGGAAATCCTACTGAGGGCATCCACTAGGACATTGTCCTTCCCTGGAAGATGAACTGCTATGAGGAAGTGTTCAGGGAATGGGCCAGAGACCACAACTTCATTGCCTCGGTGCACAAGGCTGAAGACCGAGTGCCCCCTGTTTGTTGATGTACCACATTGTTGTGGTGTTGTCTGTTCTGACTTGTATCACCTTGTTGTGGACAGATGCAGAAAAAAGCCTGAAGAGCTAAAAGACAGCTCTGAGTTCCAGCAAATTGATGTGGAGCAGAGATTCCTGGGGGACCAGACTCCCTGAGTGGAAAGGTCGCCCATGTGGGCTCCCAACCCAGAAGGAAGCATCTGTAGTGAGGAGTTAAGTCGTGAGAAGGGAAATGAAGGGACCCCGCTCTTAAATTGCTCTGATCCTGCCACCACTGGAAGCTAGGATCAAGGTTCGAATCACTGGGACCAACTTGGAAAGGGTCTCTTCTCTGAGACCAAAAGGTTCTCAAGTGAAACTGAATGTCTCTCATCTGAAATCTGGCTCCCTGCACAACAGCTGTGGATGCAGCCATGTGCCCCAGGAGCTGCAGAAAGTGTCTTGCTGGTCGAGAGACCTGCAGAGTGAAGGAGGAGGCCAGAGCCACTAAATTCCTTACCCTTTCTGGGGGAAGAAAGGCTCTGGCTAGCTTTGTGTCTAATTCTGCCCCTATAAAGGTGAGTACCTGGACTGGTTCCAGAACCGACTTTGGTAGGTTTAGCAGAAAACCCAGAGAGGTGAGAAGCTGCTGGGTGACCTGCAGGTGAGATTTTTACCTGTTCTGGGGACTGGCCTACAATGAGCCAGTCGTCTAGATAGGGAAAAACAGCAATCCTCTGCCTCCTTAAGTGGGCCACTGCCACTGCTAGACACTTTGTGAATACCCTTGGAGCAGAGGTAAGGCCGAAGGGCATTGCTCTGAACTGGTAATGACCTGAGGGCAGTCCGAATCTGAGGTACTTTCGATGGGATCTTCTGATTAGGACATGGAAATAGGCATCCTCGAGGTCCAGGAGGCTAGCCAGTCCCTGGCCTTAGGAAAAGTAAAATCATTGCCAGAGTTACCATTTTGAACTTTGGTTTCAAAGATGCTTGTTCAGATATCTGAGATCTAAAATGGGCGCCATTCTCCTGTCTTTTTGGGGTAAGGAAGTATCTGGAATACAGACCCTGCCCTGATGCAGGGAGGAACCCTTTCTACTGCTCTGAGAGCTAACAGGAATGAGACCTCTGTTTCCAGAGCAGGTGTCTCTGAAGCACTTGCAGGTAGAAAATTCTGCTTCTCAACTTGGGAAACTTTTGAAGCTGAGAACCAGACCCTGACTACTACTTCCAGAACCCACTTGTCTGAGGTTAAGAAGCCAAGTTCTGACTGAAGTAAGCCAGCCTGCCCCCACTGGTACAGGAGAATCGGCCCTGGGCACCCCATCAGGGTGCCTGTTTCATAGGAGCTTTAGGCTGGGGGTGGGAGCAGGTCTGCCCACCCCTCGTCTACCTACCTCTGAAGAAGCCCCTCTGAGCATAGGCAGAGGAGGCCTGAGTCTAGTAGAAAGGCCTGTGAAAAGGCCTACCTCTACCCCTGAGGGGCATGCCTTTGAGGAGTGGCTTGCCGCTCCTTAGCCTGGGCACTCTTGTAAGTAGTCCTATATCATCCATCTTCTTCATGTAATTCTCTGTCTGCTCTCCAAACAGAGAATTTCCCACACAGGAAAATCCATAGCCTTAGTCTGGGTATCCTGTGACAAACTAGTTACCTGAGCCAGGCCAACCTACGAAAGCTACAGATGTGGCCATGACCCTAGAAACATCATTAACATCCACAGCAGTGTGAAACTGAACCTTAGAGGCTTCAATGCCATAAGCAGCCACCTGTTCTAGTTCACTAGCCAGCTGGCCATGGGCCTGCTTGAGCCAACTGCATAACAGTATCCCATCTAATTTCTGATACCTAGCTACATAAGCCATATAATTTGCTTGCCTGAGTCCCAGAGAGGCTGCCATATACTGTTTTTGCCATGGCATCAGTCTTCCTGGAATCCTTGTCAGGAGGATGTGAAGCCAAGGAATATTAGCTTTATCACAGGCAGCAGCCTGAACTACTAACATGACTGCATTGCTGAGAAAGGAATTCTGTATCAGGGCCTGACAATGTATACCTTCTGTCCATCTTTTTATCTACAGGAGGCACAAAATTAGGAGCTTTTAAAATTTTAATTGTTTGTTTCCTAAAAGACTTATGTAAAGGAACAGACAATCTCCTAGACTCTGGAATATCCATCATTTCTACAAAATCAGGCTCTTCTTGCTCATCCACAGCCTCTTCTAAAGAAAGCTGGAGGGTTTCAGCAACTTTTATAAAACATAAAATGAGATGGGGACTCAGACAGCATGGGGAGATTCTAAGGTCTGTCTGGGGAGATGTCGGTTCAATGGTCACACCAGACCTTCCCAGCCACATTCATACTGTTCATAATCCTCCTCCCCTCCTCTGGTTCATAAAATTCCTCAATATCATAATCCTGAACCACTGGGACCAGACGAACCGACCTTTTACCAGATAGTGGTGGTTCGGACAGACCCTGAGACAGTGACTGGACAATTAGTATGGCTTTTGCTATCTCTGCAGCAGTTAGAGAAGGAATTTTGGACTCTAGACCTGCTGATTTTCTTGTTTTCTTTACTGGAATTGGTTCCTCAGAGCCAGCTTTTCTTTTGCCCGAGGAAGTCTGGCCCTGGTCAGAAGGCACTCCCTCTGGTTCGGTTGGCACCGAACCGGGCTGGCCATCCGGGTCAGCGGACTTTTTGGCCTCTCGTTCCCTGAGCCTGCCCAATCTTTTTTCCAGGGTGGCTGCAGGGAAATTCTTACATACCTGGCAGTCTGACTGGAGGTGGTCAAACCCCAGACAATAAACACATGTGGTGTGTGGGTCAGCCTTGGCAGAACTTCCCCACAAACATCACAGTGTTGAAACCAGTGGGCCGGTTTTCTTTTGGGTTTCTCAGACATAATGCCAGCCTAACCAAAAACTTGCCCTTTAGCAGCAGTGCCAGGCAAGACACCCTTATCGGTTCCTAACCGTGTCAGGTATTGGAAAAACGTAATAAATCTGTTTTTTAGAACCGATAAGAACTGGAACCGCACTCTAAAATAGTAACTTTTAGTTTAAATGAGTTTTAAACCCACTGATCGGTTCAAAACCGAACCGATAACCACAAGTTCCACACAGACAAAACCTTCATTTACTTACGGTTACCACAGATACAGCTTGAACGAGCGGTTTTGCGGTTAAAATAAAACTATTCTCGGTTAAATCCAACGAGAAAACACTTTAAACAGAAATGAACCGAGCAGAAGGAGAAATCTCGGGCGACTGTTCACTGAGGCGGAGTAAAGAATCTGACAGTTCAAGTTTGAAATGACACAGATAGAGCTGCTCTCGTGCCAAAATTCTATTTTGGAATGGTTTTAACCACTTCACTCCGGGGCAGTTCTAGAGCTGGATCAAACTGCTAATGTCTATAATATAGCAAGACTTCATGTTGTTTGAACAAGTCAAACCCATAGAAGATCTGTCCCCACAAAAATCCTTGTTACGAGGAGTCCCACAAGGCTCCATCCTGGGCCCCATCCTCTGCAATATACATCAATAATCTGGACTCGCAGCTGGGCACAGCAAATGAGCACTTATTCGCAGATGATACTGTACTCTATACCACAAATTCATCCTTGGATCTGGCCCATGAGTACTTACAGAAAGCCTTCGTCACCCTCCAATACAACCTTCTCACTCATAAGCTCCTCCTCAACGCCAAAAAGACTAAAGCAATGATTCTCTCACCAAAGTCTACTTCCAGATGTCCACATATCACATAGATCCGAACACTCTTAGATGAACCCCTTGAAGTAGTTGATACCTTTAAATACCTAGGGTTCTGGTTGGATAACAAGCTCAACTTTCTGTGCCACTTAAATGAAACCTTGAAGAAACTAAGACAGCGATTAGGTTTATTCCATCGCATTAAACACCTACTCACGTTAGAAGCCAGAATGAGACTAGTACAAACTACATTCCTCCCGATACTGGACTACGCCGACTTCCTTTACAGTCATTGCCCATCAACGATGCCAAACAAACTGGACACCCTTTACCACCGGGCTTTAAGATTTATCCTAAATCTACCCCGTGGTACACATCACTGTCATCTATACCAGGTTTCAGGATGGACCTCACTCTCAACTAGAAGAAAAAGGAATGCTCTCCTCTGGTTTTTTAGAGCATTATCTGATAACCTCCCTGCATACATCTCGAACATCTTCAAACGGGCTAAAGGTTCCTATGGCCTGAGATGCTTCTTCTTAATCTTTGCTTCCAGATTCCTAGAGTGAAAACTACCCTTGGCTCAGCAGCAATCAACTTCTCACTTCCATCACTTTGGAACACTATGCAAGACTCATTAAAATTATCCTCACTTCCAAGCATTTTCACATTCAAAGCTCTATTAACGGATTATCTGAAGGAATCATGCAACTGTTTCAGATGCCGATGACCCCTAAACCTCGGGTGCCTCTCTCAAATCCTACGTCTAAGTATCTCATCCCCACATTCCTAACAACAGAAACTTAGGACCTACAAGCCTAGTTTCCTTAATCCAAGATGACCCTGCCTATTCTCTACCTTTTACCTATTCTGGCCTCCCTTTTGGCTGCCTACTCTTTCACTCCAATTTCTACCCTATTCCTTAATACCTCCTTATTTTTTATCATTTAGGTATGAGCTCTTACTCAGCGGAGACTATATGGGATTGTTGTCTCTTCTCATTTCAGTAAAGCTTATCATTATGTACCTTTGCATGTTAATTACGTTGACCGGTATGTATAGGCCCATATTGACCGGCACCTTCACAATGTTTTTTCATTTTTTTTTTTTTGCACTGTTGTCCACCGTAATTGTAATCTTATGAAGTGTACTGTATTGTATTAATGCCCAGGACCACCTTGAAAATGCGCTTGCTCAATGGTGTTTATGTCTGGTTAAATAAAGTGATTGATTGATTGATATTGCTGTAGGCAAGTTGAGCTTTCCCTGTCAGATAGGGTACCAGTCTGATTGTCCATTGCTGCTTTAGCCATTGGCAGGCTGTGGCAACTCTTTCAAATGTTGTGAGGTATGCCTTGATATCATCCGAGAGACACAACTTTGTAAGTTTAATGGCTTTTAAGTTGCTTGCATTTTGTTGCTCATCTGGATGTGTGCCAGATCCTCTGCCTTTGATAGTTTGCAAGGCATCCAGCCATCGCTGCTCCTGTCGCTGCATCTCTTCTCTCATCTGCTGCTCCTGTCGCTGCATCTCTTCTCTCCTGTGCTGTTCCTGTCACTGTATCTCTTCTCTCTTCTAAGCTTCTAAATGTTGAATCTCTTTTTCTTTCTGTTTTTCAGTCTCTTTTTGTATAGCTCACCATTTGAAAAAGTCCATCAGGCTTTCAGGATCTGTCACTCCTTGTTCTTTTTCCATAACTTATGCTGGCTGTACAGTCTCAACTTGGACTTCTGTCTCTGCTAGTTTGGCTGCCATTCTCCTGGTAACCACTCCTGGACTTGCTGCTGCAGAATCCATAATTTTCCCTGTGCTTCCCTGGTACTAGGTCCAGTAACCATGCACAAAACTCCTGTCTTAGGGTATGCATAGCGTAAATCCCACTGCTAACACCATCTGTCATGGAGGCACAGGTCAAGAAGTATAGGAAAACCAGGAGCAGTTGTAGAATTCACTAAAAATATGTATTTACACTAGCAGTAACACGAAAAAATAAACTTGTTCAGTATAACTATTTACAAAGGCAAAATAAAATAAGAGAACATCCATCAGAGTTTTGCTTCAATCTCTGTTTCCTTTTTTTCCCTCTTTCAAGCAACTGCAGCTCAGCTCTCTTATAAGTCCTTCCAACCCCCATTCTTAACAAGCATCCTGTTTCTTGTATGTTTCAGGCAGATGCTGGCAGAACACAGTGTCCTTGAGCTGAGGCCCCTTTTTCACAGCTCTTCTGCAAAAGGTTTAAAACTTGCACTCAGGTAACCTCTTGAGTTTCTAATAGCTTTTTGCAATGATCTCACACTATAATTATATACACTTCAACAGTAACGCTATATATTTTCTAAACAAAGGTATCCCAATATCAGTTACAGTTCCACATAACGATTTGCATATATTTTTATATCAGCAGATATGCAAGGGAGAAAAAACATTCAGCAAGGGAAGACTGAGAGACAGTGAGAGGCAAAGAACTGCGAGACTGTTGGGGTGATAAAGTCCGAGGTCTCACAGGAATATCTGGCTGCGCAACCAGACAGAAAAGAGACAGGAAAGGAACAGAACAGACAGATCCCCACATTCAAACTCATTCCATAACAACTGAGACAGGGTCCTATTCCACCCTGTCACATGTATATAAACAAAATGAAACCTACATAAGATATGATTCACCACAGAACAAACAGAAGAAGCCAGAAGGTGAAGGAAGGAAACATATTCAATTCAGTGCTTCAGAGTAACTGGTAACTGGTATTTTTCTTTTAAACTTAGATTGTAGGCTTGTAGTGACACTATACTTTCTTTCTGTGTTGTCTTTACTTATAATTGTTTTTGGGCTGTTGAAAATTTAAAAAATAGTGGTGGTGTAATTCTGTGCTGTCTTTAATTGCTGCAAATTTTCGCCCCCCTCCACCCCTCCACCTTCCCCAACTCTTAATTATATGCCCTGATAAATCTGATTGACAGGAGCTAAACACAGGGTATAGTAAGAGGTGTGAAGTAGGAGGGCATAAGGGGGAAGAAGACCACCCTCAGCACAACAAGTTTTTTGACTCATTTATTTATTTATTGGTTTCTTTTTCCTTAAAAAAATATATATCTGAGGATCAGTTACAGGATTTTTAGTACTGTAAATAAATAAAAAGAGAACTAAGAGAGCTTCAGTAGCAGATAAGTAGTGGAATTG
The DNA here is from genome assembly GCA_016271365.2 of Neoceratodus forsteri. Lineage (NCBI taxonomy): Eukaryota > Metazoa > Chordata > Ceratodontiformes > Ceratodontidae > Neoceratodus > Neoceratodus forsteri. Next base: position 67,579,868 of record JADMNL010000031.1, on the reverse strand, counting down.
CAGTATAATGTGGGGAGTGGTGCAATGCAGTGTCTGTGGGGCAGCCATATTCAGGCAGACCTTCTGGACACTGAGGTGCTGCCCTATCTGCATGCATCTCTCGGGACTGCGGGATGAGGTAGCCAGACTCAGAGCGGAAGTAAACTGGGTCAGGAGTACCATCACCCCTGTCCAGGAACCACCCAGTCAATGCAGCTGCCTCAAGGATGCCGAGCGAGGAGCACTTGGATGACAGTGGGCTCAGGGAGGTTAGAGCAGTCAGGCAGAGGCACATCCCAGATCCTATTCCTCTCAAGAACTCATATGCCACACTGGCAAATGAGGACAACCAAATAAGTACCCAGGAAGTGGAAGGAAAGGATGTGGAGGTTAGGCAAGGAGGTGACCTCAGTGGGAAAGCAGTGGACCCCAGAGGAGGAGGAAGCGAATCCTGGTGGGGACTCCATCATAAGAGGGATCCAGCTAGGAACACAGGAGGGAGGACAGGAGGTGAGGTGCCTACCAGGTGCAACAGCATGGAGGGATGGAAGGAAGATACTGGGGATCACTGGGAAGGCAAGACAGGAGGGTGAGCTGGATGTCATTATCCACCTATGTACTAATGACTTGGCAAATGGGAGCAAAGGAAGTTCAGGAAGAGTTTAGGAAACTGGGAGGGGTCTCAAGCAAGTAGCTACTTCTGTCACTTTCTCAAGTACTACCTGTGAGAGCAGGGAAACATAGAGTGCATGCACCAGGAACTTTAACTCATGGTTGAAGAACTGGTGCTGTGAGGAAGGGTTTGGATTCATTGGTGACTGGGGACCCATCTGGAGGGATGGAGGTTTGTTCAAGCCTGACGCCTGCATCCCATCCTGGAGAGAATCCAAGCACTCAATGATAAGTTTAAATGCTACATTGACAAGCATTTAAACTAGCAAAGGGGTGGCAGGCCAGCAAGGATGATACCCACTTGCTCACCCCCCACAGCTAGTAATGGAACCAGTGAACCAGAGGAGGGCTATCTCTGCAAAGCAGTGTGCAAAAGATGGAGATTAGTGTCCAAAAGGTGGATAAGCAGAAAAGGGGCAAAATTCAGCAGAAGGGCAGACAGCAAGGAGAACCAGGGATAAATGACAACCAAGGAAGGGCTGGAGTAGAACAGTGAAGCAGTCTAGGGAGGTCAAATCATGGAAAGCCATGTGCAAATGCCAGGAGCCTTAGTAACAAGATGGAAGATCTGGAGGCTGTCATGGTACAGTCAGACCTGGACATTGTGGCCATCACTGAAACCTGGTGTAATGATAACCATGACTGGGAGATGGCCATACCTGGCTACAACATATTCAGAAGAGACAGAGCAGGCAGGAAGGGAGGAGGAGTGGCACTGTATGTGAAAAAGGACATAAGGGCCACACAGATCCAGGAGGAACAAAATGGGGGAGAGATACTGTGGGTTAAGCTGGAAAGGAAAATGGGGACAGCCATCCGCACAGGTGTGGTCTATAGACCACCAGCCCAGGAGGAAGAAACAGATAGGGAGCTGATGCTAGCCATCAAAGGATGGCAGACAAAAGTGAGTAGTACTGGTTGGAGACTTCAATATACCAGGCGTGGACTGGAGCATCCCAGCAGCAGCATCAACTAGGAGCAGATTTATCCTGGACTCCTTCAGGGTGCCTTCCTCAAGCAACTGGTCATGGAACCAACTCGGCAGAAGGCAATACTGGACCTTGTGCTCACAAACAGGGACAGTGTGATGGGGGTAACAGTGGGGAGCACCTGGGTAACAGTGACCACCAGTCATTGTGGTTTGAAATCACAGAAGAGCAGAACCAAACCACACAAAACACGTATCCTGGATTTTAGGGGCAGACTTTGGGAAAATGGGGAGATGCTTGAAAGAGGCATTAAGGGAATGGGACAGGAATCAGGGATTGAGGAACAGTGGGCAGTATTTAAAATGGGGATTATAAGAACAACAGAATTATGCATTAAGCAGGTTAGCAAGAGGAAAAGAGAGACCATTATGGTTTTCCAAAGAGGTAGCAAAGAAAGTGAAAGCCAAAAGGATTGCATTCAGGCAATACAAAGACACAGGCAGAGGGATAGGAGAAGTACCAGGAGAAACAAAGGGAGGCAGGGGAGGTCAGTAAGGAAGCCAAAGCTCAGACAGAAGAACACATTGCAAAATCAGTGGTTAAAGGGACAAAACCTTTACAGGTACATAAGTGAAAAAGAAGGACAAAGGGAGGGATAGTGAGACTGAAGGGGAGGATGGGAGCGTGGAGGATGACAACAGTAAAGCTGACATATTGAACAGGTATTTCTGCTCAGTCTTTACTAAGGAAGAGGGGTGATGGGTCTGAAGGGAGTACAAGGGGTGAGAATGGTGCAGAAATGGACACAAGTCCCTTTACAAGAGAAGGGTCCTGAAGGAACTGGAAGTAATAAGAGCTGATAAAGCAATGGGGCCAGATGGGGTGCACCCAGGGTCCTTAAAGAACTAAGAGAGGTGGTGGCTGAACCTCTGGCTATCCTGTTCAGCCAATCACTGGAAACAGGAGGTACCCAAAGACTGGAGGACAGCAGATGTAGTCCCCTTATACAAAAGTGGGAACAAAGAGGAAGCAGGAACTACAGACCAGTCAGCCTCACCTCGGTAGTGGGAAAGATCATGGAAGCACTACTGAAGGAGAGATTGGTGGAACATCTGGTTGTCAATGGACTACAGGACCCAAGGCAGCATGGTTTCACCAGGGGAGGTCATGTCAGACCAACCTCATTGAATTTTTGACTGGGTGACTGGGGAGGTGGATCAGGGAGGGCAGTGGACATGGCATATCTGGACTTCAGCAAGGCCTTTGACACTGTGCCACATAGACTATTACACAAACTGGGGAATATGGGTGTGGGCAGGACAGTAGTGTGGTGGGTAGGTAACTGGCTGGGTGGCAGGACACAGAGGTGGTGGTAAATGGCTGTCACTCCACAGAGGGAAGAGTGACCAGTGGGGTACAGGGATCAGTGCTGGGACCGGTCCTATTCAACATCTTCATCAGTGACATTGCACAGGATATAGAAGGCAGAATTTCACTGTTTGCTGATGACACAAAGCTCTGTAACAGAGTAGACACACCAGAGGGTGTAGACAGAATGAGAAGGGACCTGCAGAAACTTGAAGAATGGTCAAGGGTTTGGCAGTTGAAATTCAATGCAAGAAGTGCAAGATAATGCATATGGGGCACAAAACCCTGGCACAATATATCAGTTGGGGGTGAGGATATAGCATGCACCAAGCAGGAAAGGGATCTTGGGGTTGTCATCTCTGATGATGACCTCAAGGTAGAAACAGTGTGACAAGGCATCAGGTAAAGCAAATAGGATGCTGGGATGTAAGGCAGGGCATCACCAGCAGGAAAAGGGAGGTCATAATTCGCTATACAAGACACTAGTGAGGCCCCACCTGGAGTACAGTGTACAGTTCTGGAGACCATACCTACATAAGGACATAGACAGGGTAGAGAAGGTTCAGAGGAGGGCAACAAAGATGGTGCATGGGTTGCATCACAAGTCCTATGAAGACAGGTTGAAGGAACTGAACCTGTACTCCCTGGAGGAGAGGAGGAGAGAGGGATATGATAGAGATATACAAGTATCTTACAGGGAGGAACAGGGTGCAGGAAAACACTATTTTAAGCGAAAAGATGTTTCAGGACTAGAGGACATGGGATGAAGTTGGAGGGAGGACGATTCAGAGGAAACATGAGAAAGAATTTCTTCACAGAACGGGTGGTGGACAAGTGGAACACCCTGCCAGAGGAAGTGGTGGGGGCTGAAACAATCACGGGATTTAAGAATGCATGGGATAGACATAAAGGAAGTCTGGAGGTCAGGGGTAAGGGGAAATAGACTTCTAGGAAAACAAACTGAACTTACAAGCTCAAATGGGCAGACTAGGTGGGTCATAGGCCCTTATCTGCCGACACTGTCTATGTATCTATGTATCTATGTTGACTAAACTGTTCCTAAATAACATGAGACACACACATCCAACAACTTCCTGTAGGCAACAATACCCTCCTTCTCAGTCCACAAACTGTACACAAAAAATATTTAAAAACTAGAAAAAATGTAGAAAATTTTCACTTAGCTATGGGAACTCCACATAGACTCAGCCACTCTGCTGACAGCATTCTAGAACTAATTTAAGACTTATCTGCCCCCTTTCAAGTCTGTCAAAACCTACTACAAAGACAATCACTGTCCTGTTTAGGAATGAGGGAGTTCATGTGGTAGATAATCTGTATTGGTTAACCCCACACACATCACTGATAGCAAACAGGTCTGGACTGGGGGTTGGAGGGTCAGAATTTGGCTATCACAAACTGACACAGGTATACAGCACTTGCTGGGCAATTTTTTTATTGGCAGAGATTGAGGTATGTGTTTCTACTCAAGAGATAGCCCTCCACTTCCCACAAGTGTGGCTCGAGAAGCCATTTAAGTGTGACTTGTGATGCCATGCAGTGCAACCTCTGTCTCAAACATGGCCACAATAGTTTTCAATGCCCCAATCCTTTTAAGAGTACAAGGATGCTCATATAGGCAGTGCCCTTGGGCAGCCCATAATACAACTGGTGGTCTAAATGAAGATGTCATTATTGCTGAAGGTTAGGCTCGAGGTGCTGCACAGTATTCCTCCGACTCCCCCCCCCACTGCCCAGACTACAGATCCAGGGGAGTAGCTGCTACTGACTTAGATGTAGGCTGAGCTGTGCCCTCCTTACTGAACCAGGTATCTGTTGATGTTCCTGTCACCCTACCATCTCCTGCTGACCCCTCAACCCTTCAGGTGTGGACATGACTACTGATGCAGTGCAACTTGAGTGCATTCTCATGATAGTCACTGCTATGCCACCTCTATTGCCCCCATTAGTGCAAGATATGGAAATGGCCCCTTCCCGAAAACAAGGTAGAAAGGCCAAGAAGACTTTGGCATTCCCTACTGATATCCCTATAGCCAGTAAGTATCAAGTCTTGGCATCTACTAAGACAAGGGGGGACACTGAAAATGAGGATGAGGACTCAAGAGGTCTCTTTGGCTGCCTCTGCGGTTAGGGACCATTCCCTTGTATGGCCCATCCTGACATCTGATCCCTTGACTGCAGTAGGAAGCAAACAAATAGCTAGATCACAAACCTGTATAGACCGTACTGAATCCTCTATCACTTAAATTATGTGTTTGGGGCCTCTCTTGTCACCACTCACCCTTAATATCAACAGCACACAGTCATTTCGCAAACGCATGATGACTATGCCTATTTTGGATTCCTTGCCTGGCAATGTCCTATTTATACAGGACACCCACATAAAAACTCTCAGGGAACTTATGCAGGTTAAGGGCATCTGGCGAGATGGCCTGTCCTTTTGGTCTCAGGGTTTGGATTGGTGTGATGGGGTGGAAATTTTATTAAAGGGAGTGGCGTTTAAAGTGGCTAACTTGGTATACATTGACCCAGGCAGAGCTTTACTGCTGGATGTTATCTTGGACACCCTTTTCCATTCATAAATGTTTATGCCCCGCAAACTAAGGCGGCAAGGATAGACTTATTTAGTAAGGTTCTACCATTCCTTTATACCAACAGAGGTATTATTTTAAATGTGGGTTATCTCTAACTAATGGGGTTGGGCAAAACCTCAAAATTGTACTGTGACTCTGTATATCTGAATGATATGATTAATACAGCTGGTTTGAAGGATGAGTTTGCCAGGAAGGACAGTCACATGAGACCTACATTTTTAAAGGACCCCTTAAAAACTAGAATTTATTTCTTGTTTCTCTCTGCCAGACTCCTTGTACATACTACAAGGATCGTTAGCGTTGAATCCTCAAATCATGCTGCAGTGCTGTGTCTTTTTTTGACTGACCTACTGCATGATTCACGTCATAATGCTTGGATAATGAATATCTCCTTATTGGACAAGGAACAGGTTAAGAAGGCCTGGCTCAAAGTTTATAAGACTAGGTGCACCTTAATTGCTGCCTATGATTGTGTTCGGGAACGGTGGGAAGACACAAAGAAGGAATCTGTACACGTATTTCAATCATATAGCAAGTCAATGAAGACGGCAAACTACCTCCACTACTTAGGCCTCCAAGCACAACTACATAAGTTGATTTTACAGTCTCAGAAGGGGGACTGGGATTTGAGAGCCCGTATTGATAGTGTTAAACAGTAACTGTGCCAGTTTCAATATGATCGGGCTGTTACACTGGAACAAGAAATAAAGTTTGGCACTTAGGGCAACTGGCAACATCATGACATGTTTACTAGTTGCAAGGATCAGGTGCACTGCAGAGTTATTTCAGGTTTAATTGATCCTACCCTGAATACTGTAGTTACCTCCCATCCAGACTTCTCAGCTGTTACAGATGCACATGTTAGGGCGACCTTTGGATGTAATGGTACGTTACTTCGGGATGACGGCATTATGGGGACTCTCAGCATTCCTGACCTACCAGAACATATTAAACATCCCTTACTAAACCAATACACAGAAGAGAAGATTCACAGGCTATATTAAAGCTTTACATAACAGGGTAGCCCCAGTGTCAGATGGCCTCCCATCAGAGTTTTATAAACACTTTGAGTAGTATCTTTCTCCAATTTTATAGGCACATTTTCAAGAAATTTTGCAACCTGGAGCCCTGTCATACACTACGAGAGAAGCTTTAATTATCTATTTAAAGAGACCCACAAAGGTAAACTGGACAGCCCCTATACCTGATAGATAGATGCCTTATCCAATCAGATCGCTCCCCATGTGGAGATTGCCTCAGATAATCCATTAGTTAAAAAGTGCTTACATGTGTAAAAGTAGAAAAACTGGGTCCCAAGGATTTCCCAATATTAAGTGCTGCCGACGCTCGGCCCCCACGCTTTGCCATGGTATGACGCGATGCTAGGGAGAGCATGTGGACACACTCCATTACTACGGGCGGCACCTTTATGATCATTTTTTTATATTATAATAGCCATCTGGTAATGAAACGTGGGCACTGGTCAACTAACGAGGCCAAAACGTGGGCCCTGATCGACTAACGAGGCCCTTGTTAATCAACCAGTGCCCACGTTTCATTACCAAATGGCCAGCATAATATAAAAAAGACTGTAAAGGTGCCGCCCATAGACTATAATGGAGCACATCCCCGCGCTCTCCTTGCATGTTATCATAACTTGGCTGAGTGGGGCAGAGTGGGGGGCAGAAGCGTGGGCAGCACTTAATACCTGGAAGTCCTTGGGACCCGGTTTTTCTACTTGTACGAGTGTAAGCACTTTTTTAACTAATGGATTACTTGGGGCAATCTCCACATGAGAAGCAATCCAATGGAGTAAGGCACCTATCTATCAGGTGCAGAGCCTGAGACTGGTTAAGTCTCTTTAAAAGAGGGGCTCATTTGAACATTAAAAATTGGAGACCCTTGAGTTTGCTAAATTCCAACTTCAATAATATGATGAAAATGTTGGCTCAACACCTGGCGGAGGTTGCACCTGCAGTCCCTGCAAATGTAGAAAGTTGTGCCATACATTACAGAAGCGTACACAATGACTTAATTATGTTGCATGAAATCTAGACCAGAGGTCAACTGAACACAGTGCATGGTTATTTACTGTCACTTGATCAGGAAAAGGCATATACCATGATACTGCATTGTTTCTGGCTAATATTTTAAGGTGATATGGTATTCCAGATCAATTTGTGGCCTGGATCATGACATTATATAAAGATGCTCTGGTCACACCGTATATGAATTATGATTTAGGCACCGCTGTTAGGCTTAGAAGGGGTGTAAGACCGGGCTGCCCCCTGAGCCCTTTGCTTTATGTTTTTACCTTAGACCCCTTGCTTTGCTTATTTCATCAGACCCTGAATATTCAGGGCGTACGATTGTTTCCTGATGTCCCAGAGATTAAGGCATTGGCTTATGCCATTGATGTGTGCGTTCTAATTGAAGATTGTTCTTCAGGTATTACACTTGCACTGTTTTCAGCCACTGCTGGAGCTGCAATAAATTATGACAAATGTGCGGGTGTCTTAATTGGTCACCCCAGATTATCCTAATACTGGTCGGGTTGCAGGCATTAGATTGTCTCCAGACCCCATGACAATTCTGGATATCACATTTGGATCAGGTGCTATTGCTTTCCAAAACTGGCAAACATGCCTGAGAAAGGCTGAGAGAAAACTGGCAGAGTGGAAAAATAGGCCTCTTGCCTAAAGAAAACAAATGTTCCTGATTAACTCTCTCTTATTACCTTGTTTTCTGTGTGTGAGTGCTGTCTCTCCCTTCCCCCTCCTTAGAGACTCGTTTATACAGTATTTTTTTTTTCAAGGTTTACGGGGAAATTGCCTTAACCCAGTTAAGCAACAGGTTATGTATCGAACTTATGAGACTGGAGGCTTGAACATGGTTAATCCATTGGTCTTTTTACATACATACATACATAGATACATAGACAGTGTCGGCAGATAAGGGCCTATGGCCCACCCAGTCTGCCCATTTAAGTTTGTAAGTTCAGTTTATGTTTTCCAGGAAGTCTGTTGCCCCTTACCCCTGACCTCCAGAATTCCTTTATGTCTATCCCATGCATTCTTAAATCCCGTGATTGTTTCAGCCCCCACCACTTCCTCTGGCAGGGTGTTCCACTTGTCCACCACCCGTTCTGTGAAGAAATTCTTCCTCACGTTTCCTCTGAATCGTCCTCCTCCAACTTCATCCCATGCCCTCTAGTCCTGGAACATCTTTTCGCTAAAAATAGTGCATTCCTGCACTTGTTCCTCCTGTAAGATACTTGTATGTCTCTATCATATCCTCTCCTCCTCTCCTCCAGGGAGTACATGTTCAGTGCCTTCAACCTGTCCTCATAGGACTTGTGATGCAATCCATGCACCATCTTTGTTGCCCTCCTCTGAACCTTCTCTACCCTGTCTATGTCCTTACATAGGTAAGGTCTCCAGAACTGCACAGTGTACTCCAGGTGCGGCCTCATTAGTGTCTTGTATAGTGGAATTATGACCTCCCTTTTCCTGCTGGTGATGCCCCTGCCTATGCATCCCAACATCCTATTTGCTTTACCTGCTGCCTTGTCACACTGTTTCCCTGCCTTGAGGTCATCAGAGATGATAACTCAAGATCCCTTTCCTGCTTGGTGCATGCTATATCCTCACCCCCAACTGATATATTGTGCCAGGGTTTTGTACCCCATATGCATTATCTTGCACTTCCTTGCATTGAATTTCAACTGCCAAACCCCTGACCATTCTTCAGTTTCTGCAGGTCCTTCTCATTCTGTCTACACCCTCTGGTGTGTCTACTCTGTTACAAAGCTTTGTGTCATCAGCGAACAGTGAAATTCTGCCTTCTAGGTCCTGCAATGCCACTGATGAAGATATTGAATAGTACGGTCCCAGCACTGATCCCTGTGGTACCCACTGGTCACTCTTCCCTTTGTGGGTGACAGCCATTTACCACCACCCTCTGTGCTGCTGCCCAGCCAGTTACCTACCCACGCACTACTGTCCTGCCCACACCCATATTCCCAGTTTGTGCACTAGTCTTCTATGTGGCACAGTGTCAAAGGCCTTGCTGAAGTCCAGATAGGCCATGTCCTGCCCTCCTGATCCACCTCCTAGTCACCCAGTCAAAAAATTCAATGAGGTTGGTCTGGCATGGCCTTCCCTGGTGAAACCATGCTGCCTTGGGTCCTGTAGTCCATTGACAACCAGATGTTCCACCAATCTCTCCTTCAGTAGTGCTTCCATGATCTTCCCACTACCGAGGTGAGGCTGACTGGTCTGTAGTTCCCCGCTCCTCTTTGTTCCCACTTTTGTATAAAGGGACTACATCTGCTATCCTCCAGTCTTTGGGTACCTCCCTGTTTCTAGTGATCGGCTAAACAGGATAGCAAGAGGTTCAGCGACCACCTCTCTTAGTTCTTTAAGGACCTAGAGTTGCACCCCATCTGGCCCCATTGCTTTATCAACTCTTATTACTTCCAGTTCCTTCAGGACCCTTTCTCGTGTAAAGGGACTTGTGTCCTTTCTGCACCATTCTCACCCCTTGTACTCCATTCAGACCCATTACCCTCCTCTTCCTCAGTAAAGACTGAGCAGAAATACCTATTCAATATATCAGCTTTACTGTTGTCATCCTCCACAGAGCCCCCATCCTCCCCCTTCAGTCTCACTATCCCTCCCTTTGCCTTTCTTTTTTCACTTATGTACCTGTCAAAGGTTTTGTCCCCTCTACCCACTGATTTTGCAATGTGTTCTTCTGTCTGAGCTTTGGCTTCCCTTACTGACCTCCCTGCCTCCTTTGCTTCTCCTGGTACTTCTCCCTATCCCCTTCTGCCTGTATCTTTTTGTATTGCCTGAATGCAATCTTTTTGGCTTTCACTTTCTTTGCTACCTCTTGAGGAAAACCATAATGGTCTCCTCTTCCTTTTCCTCTTGCTAACCTGCTTAATACATAATTCTGTTGCTCTTTGTAATCCCCATTTTAAATACTTCCACTGTTCCTCAACCCCTGATTCCTGCCCCATTCCCCTTAATGCCTCTTTCAAGTATCTCCCCATTTTCTCAAAGTTTGCCCCCCTAAAATCCAGGATACGTGTTTTTGTTTGGTTTGGTTCTGCTCTTTCTGTGATTTCAAACCACAGTGACTGGTGGTCACTGTTCCCCAGGTGCTCCCCCACTCTTACTCCCATCACACTGTCCCTGTTTGTTCATTACAATGTTCTTGTATTTTAATTTTGGACCTGTATTAGGGGGTCTGAGTAAGTCTTGGGTCTCTTTAGTGCAGGAGTGGATACTTCCCTAGTATATGGAATGGTAATCTAATACATGGTGGAGTAGATCAAGGATTATGTGCATCTTCTCCCTGTACACATGCAGCATGTGATACAAAAATGTAGAGCTTGGCACATTACTTCTCCACAGGTTCTACATTTTACCTTAAAACAATTGTATAAATACGTTCTTAATACGAGTTTTCTCCTCCCCACTGATTTGACATTTTACCTGCCCACACATGTAGACCGGGCCATTGCTCAGCACCTTAACCCTCAAATTCTATGGATGATGTGGGATATTACATGGTTGGGATTCTTTGCCATCAGAGATTCCTTTAAGCACAAAAATACGGATGAGAGGTATTGCCAGAGAAAGGGTTGTGGACTAATCCTGGAAAACTAGGCCCATCTTGTTGCTTGATTGTCCTTACACACACTCCTTTCAGCCCACCTTGTGTTTGCAGTGGAATGAACCCTTTTTGCATCAGGTAGGTTATTCAGCTGTGGTTCTGGGGGGGCTTTGATGGGCCCTGGCAGCGATATGATATCTATACATTACAAGTTTGTTTTTGCTTGTTGTAAGTGTTACTTGTGGCAGGTGAGATGTGCCTTGCAACTACAACAGCATATCTCCCCTGACACTGTGATTCACATGGTGGCAAGTACTTTAAGGAATGTTTATTCTCAAGACAGATGTAGACTGTCACATTCTGCATTACTTCACCTCTGGAGACGTTTGTTATGGCTTATGAGGACCTAACATATTACTTTGTTCATTTTTGTATACATTCTTTTCCTTAACTCCCGTTATGGCACAGGTTTTAAAGTTTTGATGATGTTTGTGTATTTTATTTATTTATTTTTTTATTTAGATCTCAGATTACAAATACCTTTGAGCTTAGAGCTCTTTTATAAAGGTTCCACGTCAGCAGCATAATACAACAGGTTAACAGAGCAAAATGTATGACAAAACAGTATACATAGAGAAAGGAGATCAACAGGTTTACAGACTAAACAGGGTATGATAAAATAATTGTAAATAAGACAAGAAAGCAATACTTGACATTCACAGTGAATTAAAGAATAGAAACGAGTAACGCTGAGCAGTTTCATGCAACGGAATGCATACAGTAAACTGAACATCAGCCAAAACAAGCTTTGTCAGTTACTGGTAAAATCATAAGGTGGGTTGAAATCAGCCAACAGACCTTGTCAGGACAGATGGGGAGGGGCATTAGGAAGAGGGGAGGAAAGGTGAAGGGTGTAGGGTAGCAGGGGGAAGGTGATGTCAGAGATAGTGCTAAGGAGATTTAACAGTAATCAGGTGCTAGAGTTTTAGATAGCCAAAGAGGGTTTAGTGGAAACAGTCACAGGAACGAGTGGCAGAGTAGTCGCTGTAGCTTGGATTTGAATGGGCCCAACTTGGATTTGGAGATGTCACAGTTGAGGGCATTCATCCAAAGAGGGGCTCTGTAGGCGAACTCTTATTGTGCAGTAATACCAGTTTAGGCCCCCTGAGATACTTTTGTAACCCTCCCTACAAATGGGGTTCCTGAAACGTCTTCCTTGAGCTTGTCTAAATGCTCACTGCCAGGCTGGTGTCCTGAGTTTTTGCAGTTTAAATGTGGTTGCCAGAGAGTGCCTATATAGCCTCTGTATACTGTCTCTTTAAGAGCTGCCTGGAGTGCAGTCATGATTAATCTGAGAAGGAGCTCTGTTAGAAGATGTGCTTGTTTGCCGATCATTTGTTAGAATAGTAATAATATTGCAGTTTGTTCTAACCTGCCTTCTTTGCAGCATGGACGGTTCTGTTTGTTTCCATCATCTTGGTCCTAGACTGCTGAAATGGGCCAATCAGTACAATTGGGACTCTAAAATGGAGCCTGCCTACAGGGGCTTGGCAGGGTCAAAACTTGTAGGAATTGTAGTTTTGGGCTTTTTGCGCCTAAAATAACCTGGAGGGGGAGCCCTTGTTGTGATTGACAGAAAGATCAGCCAACCGAACCTTTTGGATTTTGGAGAAAGTCCCAAACTGCTTGCAGTTTTAGTTATATCTAAGTTGGGAAGTGAAGAAGTAACAGCTTGAGGTAGTTCGAGCAGCAGTCCATAATGGATTCATGCGGGAGAACTGTGGAAAGGCCTGAGTTTTGGCCTGCATGCCTGCCTGCTGTCCCTAAGAGGGAACTTGTGCCTTTTACGTACTGAATCCGAACTTAAGAGAGCAAAGTAAGCCACTGACTTGTGACCAGGCTCCTACTTGAAGACGACCAAAGATTTGCTGAATGTGATCGGCCTGTCAGGACTTCCAGCCACCTCTGAACTCCCGGATTGTGCAGAGACTCTGTAATTGCGACCGGAGAACCTTTTGCCTGGCACAGTGGAATTTCCTTACATGTAAATGTGTTGTGTGCTTATAGCGGGTCGTGATTTGGTTCCCCACTGTGGTTTGAATTGTATTCTGCTTGCTGGAAGCTGCATTAGAATTTCCTGATGTGTAAATGTGCTGTGTGCTGCTTGCTGGAAGCCGCATCCAGCCATATGGACTGAATCCAAACTCATCTCCATTGGGCCTGGGCCTTGCCACACTGTCCCAGCCCGACTACCCACTGCACAGAGAAAGCCATCAATGAGGGACCTGCCTGAGGATCAGCTGCTGCTCAACACCTGAACAGGAACAACACCCCAGTGATTCGTGTGGGCCCCGCTTCTCCGGGCACTCCAGCTCCACAACCTGCAGTCTCGATTTCATTCTGCTTGTGTCCAGTATTGGGTATCGTGAGTAAACATTAGGGTAGCTCCCTGCAACAACAGCTAAATCTAAAGTGTTGTCATCTGATTGTCTTGTTGCTTTTTCTTTCACAAACTGTGCCCTCCGGCTCCGGATTACAAGTAGTGTGTGTTGTGCATGTTGCTTTCTTCCATCAGAGGGCCCCAACCAGCTGAAACGTTCCTGGCTAGCCCATTTTCCTGCCTGGGTACCCAGAGTGTGTGACTGTGTGGGGACTTAAAGCGCATGCATAACTATTTGATTAATATAGCTTTTAAGCCAATCAACCTGATTATGCCCCTTCCTTGTTCAAGTCCCTGAATAAATCAGATCTGACTTTTTTGCTGCATTTAACCTGACTGTGGTTCCAATTTGAGCCAAGAGTACTGTACTGTTGCTATTTACTGTGCATAACCTTGTTTTACAGGGGGTCCCCAGGGTTGAGCCAGAGGAACCAGCTCTAGTGGTAAGTGCAAACGGTGTGGGTACTGGTATGGTGTACAAGGGGTACTGTGAAAGTGATTATCGTATATTGCTCAGGCCACTAGAAGGGAAAGAGGGGGGTTACAGTGTCCCGGAGGGCTGTGCCCAGATTAGTTTGACCAATACCAACCCTGACCTCCGGGTGGAGGCACCTGTTTCAGAACTCAGGCCCCTTAACCTGCTACTAGCTGCGCAGGCAGGGGTAGTAGCCCTTGGGATAGCGCCACCTAGAGGTACACTTTCATCCATTATTAATACCAGTTTAGGCCCTCTGTGGTACTCTCATCCTGCTGTAATACCAGTTTAGGCCCTCTGAGGTACTTTCATTCTGTACTAATACCAGTTTAGGCCTTCCGAGATACTCTCACCCACTGTAATACAAGTTTAGGTCCCTCTGAGACACTCTCATCTTGTAGTAATACATGTTTAAGCCCTCTGTGCTTACTACATGACCTTTCTCCTCCCCATTGCCTTTTTTTGTGCAAGGGCTATGGCCTGCCTGTGGGACGGGTAGGGCTTCAGATGTCCATAGGGGATTTAAGGTCTGGTGTGTGGCACCAGAGGGATGGCTGGCAGGAAGTCGGGGGAGAGCAGTAGGTGGTTGGGCCCATTTGCCTCGGCCCCATCAGGGTTTAAATGGGTGTTGCAGTTAGTCGCCTGAGTCCTTGTGTGGGAGCTCTGCATCAGGAGCAGCTCAGTAGAGTGGCATTTAGTACGTGCAGGACCCCCCTGAAGTTAGTGGGAGCCGCAGCCTGAGCATTTGGAGTAGGCCACCTCATGCACTGTGACCCTAGGGTGAACCATGGAGGGTCCTGTGGTGTGTGCTGGGTCTGCAGTTGAGTGGCGCAGTGATGGCAGCCCATGCTGCAGAGTAGGCGAACGTGGCAGCCTGCCTCTCCTATCCGGTGTGGCACTCTGCCAGCCACGAAGTTTGACTCGTTTTTAGGCCACAGCAAGGCCGATGTGTCTTGAGGATTGCCTGGACCTCAGCTGCCCTGTGGATGCCAACAGCTCAGCATAGGAGAGCCCAAGAAGAGCAAGTATGGTGGGAGCATGGTTGGAGGCTGTTTTACCCATAGAGCAGAGTTATGGGCAAGGACAAGGTGGAATATTTCAGTGTTGCCGCCATCAAAGGGAGCTTGCTCCAGCTCTGGTGGGACCCAGCAGTGACCTCTAAGTCTAAAGTATGTGCCATGGCTTCGGCAACCGAATATAGAGAAATATGTCTGCTCTGTTTTGCTGCTGTGTCCCCTGTTCCATGGAGCAGTATTTGTTTTAAATAATTTATTTGATTAAATGTTCTCAACATGATAAAAAAGGCTCTGCAAGTGGACACTGGACTTGTTTTAATTAACCATTACCAGCTAAACAGAGCTTGCCTCCTCAACCCTCCGGTCCCAGGGCCGTGTGTCCCCTGACTCCCTGTGACTGCCAAGCAAACACGAAGGAACTATCCAGGTACTGTCTGTCTTGTTTTTCTGTGGCCAGGAAAGCGTTCTTCATGTTTTGGTGGCCCCCTCCCTTTTGGTCAATTAACATCTGACCCCTAAACATCGGGTAAGGGGTGCTTAAATGTGGGGGCTCGTCCAGTATTGCAGTGTGGGGGTACAGATTTGCACCCGGATTTCCTCAGAGAGCTGGAGGTGTTCTCCTGTGCCTGGGTTCCACCATGTTGGCTGTAGAATTTCACGCCTTTCTGCTGCCGATGCATTGTTGAGCCAACTAATGCATAAGTAATGTTGTGCTAATGAGCAGCTGGGCCATGCTGATTGGCTGGGAATGGTGGGGTCTGCTGGGATGGAGTGAGCTAAGAGCTGCAGGGAGTAGATGGACCGGTGCCATTATTTTGTGGTTCTCTGTTGCATGCAAATGAGGAGAGAGAGTTTGTGAGCTACAGCTAGAATGGTAGAGGCTCCCAAGGAGAGTGAAAGGACAATGATTGTGCCAGTGTCACTGCTTGCTTGGTTATGGAACACCGTGGACAAAGCGTCAATCCTTGAGAAATGTGCAGTCTGTGGCTACCATGGGGTAGAGGTGATCTGCCTTTCCCTTTCCTCTGTTTGTGCTAATGGATCTGCTCCTGCAGCTTTGTCCTATGCAGTGTCACCTTATGAAGCTCCCTGAGGTTGGCCTACAATAATGACCCCTCACAGTGTCTCAACCACGTTGGCCAGCATGGAAGATTGGGAAGAGTTAAAGATGGCCATCTCGACTGTGGAGCAGTCTCTTGGTGTTACCCTTCCCCGAAGTGCCCCCGATGGGGAGTGGGCATAGCAATCTGCCCAGCTCACCCTCACCTATGGCCTCTGCTTCTCCCCTTGGCAGAGGGAGAGGGCGTGGCTGGGTGCTGAAGAAAGCTGACTCCTCTGGGCCCACGGAGTCGAAGCCTGAGACCATGCTTGCAAAGGCCCAGTCAGCTTCAGGTAGTAAAGCTGTCCCTCCGAAAGCTGTTTTTCTGGATGTGGTGATGGAGGAGGTGTGTGTTGACAGCTCAGGGTTGGATGGGGAGGTTTGGGGGGACCCTCTACATTTTTGCCACCTGGTAATCGTCAAACACCTCTGACCTTTGAAGATCATGATGTGGAGCGTGCCATCCCCCAGCCTTTCAAGCGTCCTAGGCTTACTCTATCAGATGTGACCCCATACCTGCCTCAGATGTGTGCACAGCTGTGAGTAACAATGGATGGTTTCTGGACTGATCACCCTCTCAATGCCAGATAACAAAATGAAATGTAACCCCTAGGTGACGCTATCCCAAGGGCTACTACCCCTGCCTGCGCGGCTAGTAGCAGGTTAAGGGGCCTGAGTTCTGAAACGGGTGCCTCCACCCGGAGGTCAGGGTTGGTAGTGGTCAAGCTAACCTGGGCACAGCCCTCCGGGACACTGTAACCCCCCCTCTTTCCCCTCTAGTGGCCTGAACACTGTACAATAATCACTTTCACAAGACCCTAGTACACACACAAGTACCCACTGTTTGCACTTACCACCAGGGCTGGTTCCTCTGGCTTGACCCTGGGGACCCCCTGTAAAACAAGGTTAAGCACAGCAAATAGCAACAGTACAGTACTTTGAGCACAAACTGGAACCACAGTCAGATTACATGCAGAAAAAGTTAGATCTGATTTATTCAGGGGACTTGAACAAGGGAGGGGCAAAATCAGGTTAATTAGCTTAAAGGTTATATCAATCAAGCAGTTATGCATGCGCTTTCAGTCCCCCCACAAAGTCCACCTCTAGGTACCCAGGTAGAGAAGAGATGGGCTAGCCAGGACAGTTGCCCGGGGTTGCAGCTGGTTGGGGCCCTGTGATGGAAAACACAACATGCACAGTACACAATACTTGTAATCCGGAGCCAGAGGGCTCAGTTCGTAAAGGAAATGAAACAATAAGACAATCAGATGACACACTCAGATTAAGCTGTTATTGTAGGGAGCTACCCTGGTATTTACTCACAATACCCAAGACTGGACACAGGCTGGACGAAAATTGAGACTGCAGGTGGTTGATCTGGAATGCCAGGAGAAGCAGGGCCCACACAAGTTGCAGAGGCATCATTCCTGTTCAAGCGTGGAGCAGGGGGCCGATCCCCAGGCAGGTCTCTCGTCGATGGCTTCTCTGTGCAGTGGGTAGTCTGGCTGGGCCAGTCTGGCAAAGCCCAGCCCATCGAGACAAGTTCGAATCAGTCCGTTTTGGGCTGGATACAGCTTCAGCAAGCAGAACACAGTTCACACAGTGAGGAACTAACACAACCCACTAGCAGCTCATAGCACATTTACATGTACAGGAATTCTACTGTACCAGGCAAGGTGCTCCCCGGGCACAATCGCAAAGTCTCTGCACACACCGGGAGCTTAGGGGTAGCTGGAACTCCTGACAGGCCGATCGAATTCAGCAAAAATATTTGGTCTTCTTCAGGCTGAGCCTGGCCCACTTCAGTAGCTTTCTTTAGTCACACAAACTTGGATTAAGTCCAAAATAATTCTCTTCTCTCCCTCTCAGGAGCAGCAGGCAGACATGGAGGCCAAACTCTCAGCCTTTTCATAGTTCTCCCATGCAAATCCACTCAGGATTGCTCTCAGAATCACTTCAGCTCCTTCTTGCTCAGCTTCCAGCTTAGTCCTAACTGAAAACTGCAAGCAGCCCGGGACTTCCCCAAGATCCAAAAGCTTTGGTTGGCTGATTTGGCTGTCAGTCAAAGCAAGAGCTCCCCCTTCAGTTGCAAAAAAGGCACAAAAACTCAAGCCACAGTTCCTAAGATTTTGAATTCAGACAGCTCCTGTAGTCCGGCTACATTTTAGGTCCCACCAGAACTGATTGGTCCAACTTGCAGTCCAGGACCAAGACAGTGGAGACAAATAAAACTGTCCTTGCTACAAAGAAAGCAGGTTAGACAAACTACATTATCATTATCATTCTAAATGGTTTTCAGCAAATAGTTACATCTTTCAAAAGAGCTCCATCTCAGATTACTTATGCTGCAAACAAGCAGCTCTTAAAGAGACAGTGCACAGACGCTATACAAGCTCTGGCAAATCACATTTAAACTGCTAAAATGCAGGACACCAGCCTGGCAGCAAGCATTTAGGCAAACTCAAGGGAGACTGTTTGGGAACCCCCATTTGTAGGGGGGTTACAGAAGTATGGTTGTCACCTGGTATGGCCCCATTGACCAGTGTCCAAAGCATCCTGAAGTGGTCCCAGGTGGAGACGTAGATTAGAAGGATGATGAGAAAGAGGTGTAACCCCCCCCTGCAAATGGGGGTTCCCAAAAGTCTTCCAGGAGCTTGCCTGAATGCTCCAAGCCTGGGTGGTGTTCGGCGTCTGAGCTGCTTAACTGTGGTTGCAAGTGAGTACTATTTGAGCCTCCACGTACCGTCTCTTTAAGAGCTGTCTGCTTGCAGACTTAATTCATTTGTATGGGGGGGACTGTGTATTTAATGCTCGAATCCTGCCCGAGCTGCGGAGTAATCGCTCCAATTTGCGGTCGCTAAAGGTGCAAAGGGAGCCCATCTGAAAGCTGTAACTGTTCGCCTGTAATCATTTAAAGCATTAGCAAAACTGTAGTTTGTCTAACCTGCCTTTATTGCAGCTGGGACTCTGTGTGTGTTACCTCTCCATTTTGGACCTAAACTGCTGTGCTGGGCCAATTGGGTAAAGGAAGCCTGTGGACGAATCAGAACTTGGACTCTTAATTTGAGCCAGCCACAAGGGGATTGTATGGGCAGTGACTCTGGCAAATGTAGTTTTGACCTTGGCACCTTTTTCTACCAACAGAGGGAGTCTTATTGTGAGTGACAGCTGAATCAGCCAACAGAATAGTGTGGAGCTAAAGGAAATGCCCTCCTCTGTGACTGGAAAGATCAGATCAGTTGTGGCAGTGAAGAGAGAAGGAGCTGTGTGCTTCTGCGGTGTATAGTTTCGCGCGGGAAGCACGTGTGAGGCCCTGAGTTTTGGTCTGCAGCCTTTGTGAGTGCCAGTTTGGACTGAATCCGAGTTGTGAGGAGAAAGAAGCACTAGAAGTGTGGAAACCAGGCTCACCCTGTAGAAGACTGGAGAAATTGCTGAATTGCGCTCATGTCTGTCAGGAACTGAAGCTGCTGTGTGTGCTCCCGGGTATTTTGCAGTAACTGCGATCAGGATTGAGGAGCAGCCTGCCTGGTATAGTACTTTCCTTTTACATATAAATGTGCATAGTGCTTGTGGGGAATTGCTATTTCAAATCCCCTGTACAGAGAATTGTGTGATGAAGCTGGAAGTAAACCCCAGCTTAATTTGGATTACATCCGTTTGCTATCAACTGCAGTGGGGTCCAGTCACAAGGACCTTGTCCTCATGCCCTGCTCTTCTGGCAAGCCGGAGGGACATTCTCCATCCGATCCTCAGCTTGGGTGTTGTGAGTACAAATCAGGGTATTCCCCTGCAGCTTGTTATTCAATCACAAGTGTGGCATCTAATTCTTGTTGTTTCACTGTTTCGTGGACTGAGCCCTCCGGCTCCGGATTACAACTGGGTGTTGTGCATATATTTTCTTCCACAGGGACCTATCCATCTGCACCTGCCGGCCAACCCCGGGCAACGGACCTGGCTAGCCCCACCCCAACCTGGGTACCCAGAGTGTGACTTTTCAGACCCTGTATGTGTGCACAGTACTGCGATTTAATGCCACTAATTAACCAGATTTCCCCCTCCCGTGTTACTGTCCCCTAAATAAATCAGATTTGTTGTTGTTATACTATATACTGTCTGTGGTGGTGGTACTTATGGAAATAGTATTGTGTTTTGCTGTGTATGTTGATTGACCTTACTTTACAGGGGGTCCTCAGAGACGTGCTGCTGAATCAGTCTCGAGGGTAAGTGGTATCTATATGAGTGAGCAGTGTGTATACGTGGGGTATTGGGGCTGTAACTCCGGTGTACTGTGTGAGCCACTAGAGGGGATAAAAGGGGTCTCCGTGTCCCAGAGGGCTGTGACCAAGTTAGTCTAACCACTACAAACCCTGACTTCTGGGTGGAGGCACCCGCCATAGAACCTAGGCCCCTCAACCTGTCAGTAGTCAAGCAGGCAGGGGTAGTAGCCCTTGGGATAGCGCCACCTGGGGGGTTACAGAAGTATCCCACCAAGCCTTATCTGTACGTGTCTGAGAGAATCTGGGATGTTATTGAGAAGAAGAGGGCAGACTGGGTTTTCAACAGAGCACTGGATAAGGTGCAGGTCAGGAACAGAGAGTCAGGGCCTGCTAAAGCTGCCAGCATCATTACCAATAGGTCACTCTGCCACTCCACATTCTGGATTGGACTGACGCTGTAAAGCATTTTGCTCTGATCCAGGACATGCTGGGACACTGGAGGAAATATTATATAGTGTTGGAGGACTTATTTGGAAAGGAGATCACTAAGCCTTAGCCTTACTTCCATTTTCTTAAGGGAGGTGCTCCTGTCATATACAGCCTGAATTCTGTTGCTTGACTGCAGAATTCTACTGCATACCCTGTGAGGATTTTTGGACTTTTCCATGGGATGAGAGCACTCTTTGTTAAGTGTTATATTGTTCTAGTTGTTAAAAGTTACTGTTTAAAATGTTAAAGCAGAGTAGTACATTCTTGGACTCATATCTGGGACTGGCCCTTGTAGGCAAATTGGAACTTTTGGGACTGAAGAGAAAAAAAATTGCATTTTGGCACTGTGGTGCTGTCTGGGAGGGGGGAGTAACAGATGAGAGAAATCAGTAACAGATGAGAGAAATCATTAAATCAAATCAAATCATCTTTATTTATAAAGCGCCTTTCAAAACCAAGGCGCTGTACAATGATTCACATAAGTACATAAATTAAAATAATAAATTAAAAGCCATAGCTAGGATAAGCTAAACCAAATAAATATGTCTTTAACTCATTTTTAAATTTCTCGACGGTTGGACAATCTCTCAACCAACGAGGTAGAGAATTCCACAGGGTTGGTGCTGAAAAGGCAAAAGCACGAGATCCAGATGTTTTTAATTGAACCCTGGGAATCTCCAGCAATCCCTCGTTGGTGGAGCGGAGAGGACGGAGGGGGCAAAAGGGTACCAGGAGATCTTTCAGGTAGCCGGGTCCCTGATCATGTAGGGCTTTAAAGGTTAGTAAACCAACCTTATAGGTAATCCGCCACCTAACAGGCAGCCAGTGCAGTTCGCGGAGCACAGGTGTAATATGACTGGATCTAGAGATCCCAGTCAAAAGCCTTGCCGCCGTGTTCTGCACCAACTGCAGGCGACACATATCAGCCCCAGATAGCCCTAGGTACAGGGAATTACAGTAGTCAAGACGGGTAGTGATAAAGGCATGGACCAACGTTGGCAGATCACCTGGTGGGACCAGGTGTTTAATCCGGGCAATATTCCTCAGATGAAAAAAAGAGGATTTGACCACGTCTGACACCTGAGATTTTAAGGTCAAGCCGTCGTCAAAAATAACGTCCAGATTTCGCACCTGATCAGAGGTAATGAGCAACATACCACCGAGCAATAAGCCCGGTTGGCCAGCCCCAAACCCATCACTGGGCAACAAGGTCCACTACCAACACCTCAGTCTTATCCGGATTCAGTCTCAACCAGCTAGAACTCATCCATAATCTGATCTCAGTAAGGCAGTTGTCTAGCATGGAGAGAGCACCATCTTGCCTGGGCGGAAAGGACAGATACAGCTGAGTATCATCTGCGTAACAGTGAAAACCCAAGCTGTATCGCCTGATGATATCTCCTAAAGGCAGCATATACACTGCAAACAACATGGGCACTAAAATGGAACCCTGCGGTACTCCACAAGGCAGGGAGTGAGCACCAGAGGAATAAATTCCAGTGGTAACCCTCTGAATCCTGTCTGTGAGGTCAGATTGAAACCATTTGAGGACTGTTCCAGACAGTCCACAATAAATCCGCAGGCGCTCCAACAGCAAACCATGGTCTACAGTGTCAAATGCCGCAGAGAGATCGAGAAGGACCAGAGTGGTACATGCCTTTGATCTCTAGCCATTAGGAGGTCATTTAACACCCGGGCAAGGGCAGTCTCCGTGCTATGCTTCTTCCTGAAACCAGATTGGAGAGTATCATAGACATTGTGAGTTGTAAGATGATCATCCAGTTGTAATGCAACCGCCTTCTCAATAACCTTCCCAACAAAAGGAAGGTTAGAGATAGGCCGGTAGTTAGCTAGACAGTCTGGATCCAAGGAGGTTTTTTTTAGGAGTGGTCGAACTACCGCCTCCTTAAAGGGATCAGGAAAGACCCTCCTCTCCAAGGATTTCCAGACAATGTCAGCAAGGATCGGGCAGATAACCTCTAAACATCCCACCAAGAGGGTTGTAGGACCTGGATCCAAACTACAACTGGTTGGCCGCAGTGCTTGGATGATCTTCACAATGTCAGTGAACTCTAGCTGGCGAAAATCTGACCAGACAGACCGGGTGTATGACTTTCCCCTCGACAACTGCAATCCCTAAAGGAGGAGTCGGACCGATACCGGACCTGATGCTAGCAACCTTATCTGCAAAGAAAAGAGCTAACTCCTCGCATCTTAACTGAGAAAAGGCTTCTCTGGTCTGGAGACGGATTGGATTGCACAATCTGTCAACAGTTTGGAAAAGCTGAGCCAGTCGATTCTGTGCAGCAGAAATCTCCCTGGACAGGAACTCTGCCTTCTTACGGTTGATTTCTGATTGATAGCCGCCATAATGTGCCATCAACCTAAGTCTGTCAGCATCATTTCCGGACTTCTGCCAGACTCTCTCCAACCTTCGGCCTACTCTCCTTAACTCCTTCAAGGAGCCATCAAACCAAGGACCCCTTGAACGGAGGGTGAGAGGCCGAACACGGACAGGAGCAATCTTGTCCAGAGCATCTCCCACAGTCTTATTATAGTCCATTACGAGATCATCTGGACTCATGCATTCACCAGACAAACCCGATAGGTCCAGTACTGCCATCAGGTCACTGGGACTAATATCCCTTAAAGGGCAGTATTGAACCATCTCCGTAGGGGCAGACCTATTAGGGGGAGCCCTGAAACTGAACCTTATGGTGTGATGGTCAGACCAACTGACTGGTTCCACCCCCAAGTCAGCAATCTCCATATCCAAAAGGAAGACCAGATCCAATATGGGTTGAGGAGGTAACAACCTGTGTTAGGCTCAGTGAAGTCATCAACTGGAGGAGATTTTGACCAAAACAAAAGAGTTCATTGTCGACCCAGGCATTGAAATCCCCCAGAATTAACAGTCTGGGGGACCACAATACCAGGTCAACGATGAAGTCTGCTATCTCCTGCAGAAATTCTCCACCATCTCCTGGTGGACGGTAGATGAGGAGAATTCCGCAACCTACACCCTCACCCAGGATATATTCAAAGGATCTGGTACTTCCCAAAGGCACATCCACAAGGCCCAGCTCAGTTTTAAACATAATGGCTACACCCCCGCCCCTACGATCCAGCCTTGGACGGTGCATCACCGAGAACCCGGCTGGTGTTGCTGAGGCCAATATAGGGCCTGAATTTTCATCCAGCCAGGTCTCAGTGATGCATGCCAGATCAGTTGGTCCAACAAGATCAGCTATTATAGCTGTCTTGTTTTTAATAGATCTGGCATTGCATAACACCACCAAGACCGGATGAGCTGCCTGGGAAGACCTCGGCTCCTGCCTACTAAAGTCGGAACCCTTGGGTATGGGAACAAGACAAGAGTAACCTCTATCTTGACCCCATTTCGCCCCAGGGCGTCTCCTGGATCCTACCACCCCAATCCGCCCTCCCCCCTCCTGTCCCCCACCAGACTCCGCTCTCCATCTTCTTTTATGCTTCCTCAAAATGCCCAAAGCACGACACCTAAAATAGGTGTCAGATGGTAATGGAGAACATTCAAAGGGACACAATTCCCTGAGTCTGGTGGGGGAATAATGTCCAACCGTCGCCAAATCACCTCGACACATTACAGAGAAAAACAAAACAAATATAAACAAAAAAATATATAATCACCAACTTATATAAAAATAAATCTCAATTGTTCAGCCTTCCTAGATATAGACAGTTAAAAACTATTACCTTAAAATTATCAAATAAAACAATACAAATAAATTATAAACCAAACAACCCAAAAAGAAAACCACCCTTAAGAGTCATTTCTAAAGAGAATTTAAATCCCAAAAATAAAATAATTAAATAATCTTACAAATAATAATAAATACAATGAATTCTGAAACCCTGGTACTCTCACTATCCTGGAGATCAAAAAACGTAAAAATAAAATAATACAAATTTACAAATTTTCAGGTACTCACACTACCTGAAAAAAATATAATAATAATAATAGTTTGGGCACTCTCACTGCCCAGACATTTACACAAATAACAAACAACAGAAGTAGTTCTCTCAAAAAATGTCTCAATAGTGGTTCTTCTTTTATCTCAGCAAATCATAGTCCCAAAAACTCCAAATCTCGAAGCCGAGTGGTAAATAATCCAATTTTAATCAGCCTTTAAAGTCCATTTCCATTAAAGGGTTTTCTGGCAAAAGGCCAAGAATGTGCAAACCTTGTCTGATAACAAAAGGGGTACCCCAAACCTCCCCTCCACATCACCTGGGCAGCTCAAACCCCTTTCGCCTATGACCTGCAGCTACAGGAGTCCTGAGAGTAAACAACCTAGTCCACCCCCATGGTGACAGTGAGAGAGGTATGGTGTGCGTATATGGAGTTGGTTGAGAGGTTTCACGTTGTTTGAGTGGCTTTAGAGAGTTTTATTAGACTGACTGCTGTGTATATGTGTGTGTGTGTGTGTGTGTGTGTGTGTGTCTGAGTATGTGTATGAAAGGGAATGTTTATTGTCCTGCAGTGACTTGGGTTTGATATTAACTGTACGTGTTCATGTTTAAATGGTGTTTCGTGGGGGGGAGGCAGTTTTTGAGTGTTTTGGGTCCTTAGTTGGTGGCAGCACAGGGAGTAGCGAGTGTTTTGGAAGGGGCTTGGGACGCTATCATCCCTTAGTACTTCACCTCACTTGGTTTGCGCTGGGAACAGGGGTGTAGGTCTCCATGTCCCAGGTGGGTGTCCCTTGGAGATGCCAGTTTTGGGGTGGTCACCACTTGTTGGTACAGCCAGTATTTCCTCATGGGTATGACAGGGTAGAGTGTGCATATCCCTGTCCTGGTAATGTCCACTGGTGCAGCTGGTTAGGTCATTCACCAGGAGGTGAATGGCTAAAAAGGGGGGAGAGTGTAAGCACCCCCTTTTTAGGGTGCTTACTATATAGTCTTTCTCCTTTCCTTTGCCCTTTTTTGTGCAAGGGCTGTGGCCTGCCTGCGGGACTGGTGGGCTTCAAACCCCCATAGGGGATTTAAGGCCTGGCTTTTGGTGCCAGAGGGGAGTCCTGCAGAAAATCAGGGGAGAGCAGTGGGTGCCTGGTTCCCATTTGCCTAGGCCATGTCGGGGTTTAAGCAGGCATCACAGTTAGTCACCCAAGTCCTCGTGTGGGAGCTTTGTGTCCAGAGCAGCTCAGTAAAGCAGTATTTAGTGCATGCAGGACCCCCGCCGAAGTAAGTGGAAGCTGTAATCTCTGAGTCAGAAGTAGGCTGCCTTGTGTACTATGGTACCAGGGTGAGCCTTGAAGGGTCCTGTGGTGTGCTGGGTCAGTGGTAGGGTGGTGCAGTGGTGGCAGCTATGTCATGGAGTAGGTCCCACCATGCAGAATCCTCATATGGCCACCCAGACACTTCTGGACTGGATCATTACCGATAGGGAGGACTGTGTTCTGCATGCCGGTACAATGGCCGACTCCATCAGCGACCACTCCCCACATACCTTCTCTGGTCATCCAAACTCAAACGGACCCTGCCCAAATACCTGTTCTTCCATAATTTCAGACACCCCTAACCTCAACGAGGCTCGGGCACTGAATTGGTCTGTCCTCTTATTTAAGTCAAACGTGACCCAGGCAGTCACCCTGTTCACACGGATACTCTGGGCTTTACAGGATAAGCACTTTCCGGTCACCACCAGAAGGGTGAGGGAGGGCCACTGGCGCTGAGTCACAAAAGACCTCCTTACCCTTATGAAAGACAGGAATCACACCTGGTCCATCTACAAAGCATCACCATCCCCTGCCCTCTGGGAGGATTACAGGCACCAGAGGAACCTATGCAAGCAACTGGCCAATAGCTCTAAAACTATCTCACTTCCGCAATCTCCAACAAATGAACCTTGGGGACCTCAGAACATTCTGGGCAACAAATGAATCTCTACTAAACCCACCCTCCAGTATGTCAGCCTTGAAGCTAGACTCCGCCAACAGCCCCATAAATGACCCAACTGAAGTGGCCAGGGCCTTTAATGACAAATTCGTCAACCTTACCATGTACCTGAGCAAGCTCCCACACGACCTGCTAAATAACCCTGCCTCTCTCCTCAACCCTTTGTCACCACGTGCAGGGTCCTCCACCCACCCTCTAACCCCCTCTTTTTTCTTCAAAGCACTTTCTCACGCTGACACTGCCAAACTCTCAATGGTCTCCCTAGTAATGGCTCCCCAGGAGCTGATGGTTTAACCCGTATTCTTTAGGTTCATCTCCCAAGCCGTCATCGCTCCTCTCACATTTATCCTCAACCTCGCCCTGACTACTTCCTCCATGCCCGACCCTGGAAAACTGCTAAGGTCATCCCCATCTTCAAAGCCAGGAACCCCCAATCTACAGACAACTATCGCCCGATCTCGATCCTTCCTCACCTAAGCAAACTACTTGAGAAAGTCATCCATCATCAGCTGGCCGACTACATAGGCAAACACAAACTCCTCTGCAGCCAACACATGACTTTTGTAAAAACCACTCCACAACTATTACCCTTGCACTCCTAACTGATCACATCCTTCTAAACATGGACCATGGATATGCCACAGGCGCACTCTTCATCGACTTCTCCAAGGCTTTCGACATGGTCAATCATGCCCTCCTCCTCTCCAAATTTCAACGTCTAGGCTGCTTTGTGGAGGTCACCGCTTGGTTCAAAAGCTATCTCACAGGAAGATCCCAATTTGTCTGCACTGGTCTTGTCAGTTCCCCCACCCTGCCTGTTTCCACAGGTGTCCCCCAGGGCTCCATCCTGGGACCCCTCCTATTCTCCTTATTTGAAAACATACTTCCCTCGGACTGTCTCAATGTCACTCACTCCTCTATGCTGATGACCTTGTGATCTTCTATAGTGGTAAATCCCTGCCACATCTCTGTGGCCTCTCACAAACTATACTGTGGCCACAACTGGTTCTCTGACAACCTCTTTCTGGTGAATGTCAAAGAAAACAAAATCCATGCTATTCATCTCCAAGCCCTTCTTAGCCAAAAATAATCCTGACTCCCCATTAATCATCACGTCATCTGATGGCCATATCCTAGAAGATGTCAAGCATTTCAAATATTTAGGAGTTACGCTAGATCCCTCCCTCTCTTTCTCCGCACACATAAGCTCCTTGTCCTATGGTTCCACCAAAAGCTTCGGTGCTGCCTATCGATTCTGGCAATAGCTCATCCCAGAAGCTTGCCTGGCCGTTGTCCAGGGGGATCTTCTACCTATACTGGACTACTGCTCTCCCATTTATTCCAGGGCTTCTACAGCAATCAAGATCAAGCTTTCTACGGCCTACAACAGTGCCTGTCAGTTTGCCTTGTCGGCACCCTTCTCCATACACCACTGCACACTCTACAAACAACTAGGGTGGCTCCCACTACAAGGCCACTTTGACCTCACCCCGTACTACTTGATTGACTCTGCCATCTGTGTCTGCAAGGAATCTCCCCTGGCACCCCTTCTCACAGTCCGCACCTCTCACAGCAGCCTCCGATCGACTAGTATCCCTCCCCTGAACATCCCAAGGGTCTCCACAAATATGGGTTCTAGAGCCCTGTCAGTGGCTGCCCCCACACTATGGAATAAACTGCCTGTTGAGCTGCAAACTACTAACACCCACCGCCAGTTCAAAACGCACCTAAAAGACTGGCTCCTGCTGGCATCCACCTGCCATTGCTTTTCCTGAGTAGTCCCCCCCACCCTCGTCTCCCCCTTCCCCCCTTCCCTTGGTCTGTCATCTCTGCACTCCACCCTTTTCCCTCCTTCCTTCCTCCCCCACCCCTTACCTACCCCCAGTTCAAAACATGCCTCACAGACTGGCTCCTGTTGTATCCACCTGCCACTGCTTTTCCTAAGTAGTCTCCCCCCCATTCCATCCTCTTCCCTTGGTCTGTCACCTATCCACCCCACCCTTCGACAGCCTTCCTTCCTTCCTCTCCCCCCCAACCCCTGCTCTCTTTTCCCACCAGGTTCTACTTTTTGGCTGAGCTGATTTGCCACCAACATCTACTGTACACACTGTGGTTTACCCGCTTCTCTACTACTGTGTTCCCAAGGTTGCATACTGTATATTCAATTGTTTTAGTGTAACCTTTCAGCTGAATTGTGTTTTCTAATTCATTTGTATTGTGTAACCCTTCATTTTAATTGCGTTTACTGCTCTTCCTTACTTGATGTATATTTCGAACTCTGTGCCACAGTAGGTGGCCCAGGTCATGCCTGAAAACGGTCCTTGGGACCAGCACACATACTCGGTTACCAAAGTCATAAATAAAAATAAATAAATAAGGTGGAGGTGGCAGCCTGCCTCTCCTATTCGGTGTGGCACTACACAGTCATGTAGTTTGGCTCATTTTAGGCTAAAGCAGGGCCAATGCATCTCGGGGATTGCCTGGACCTCAGCTGCCCTGTGGCTGCCTGAAGCTCGGTGCAGGGGGAGGCCAAGAAGAGCGAGTATAGTAGGAATATGGTTGGAGGCTATTTTACACGTGCAGCAGAGTTATGTGTGAGGACAAGGTGGAATATTACGGTGTTGCTGCCATCAAAGGGAGCTCGTTCTAGCTCCGGTGGGACCCAATAGTGACCACTCAGTCTAAAGTATGTGCTGTGGCTCCCGACACCGAATATAGTGAAATATGTTTGCTCTGGTTTGCTGCTGTGCCCTCTGTTCCATGGAGCAGTATTTGTTCTAAATTATTTATTTGATTAAATTTTCTCTCCATGATAGAAAAGGCTCTGCAAGTGGATGTTGGACTTACTCTGAATAACTGTTACCAGTTAAATTGCACTCACCTCCTTAACTCTCCAGTCCCAAGGACATGTGCCCCCTGACTTCTTGTGACTGCCAAGCTAACATGAAGGAACTATCCAGGTACTGTCCATATTTTGTTTTTCTGTAGCCAGGAGAGTATTCTGCATGTTTTGGTGGCCCCCTCCCTTTTGGACAATTAACATCTTACCCATAGACATTGGGGAGGGGGTGCTTAAACCAGTTTAGGCCCTCATTCTCATATTGAATTAATACCAGTTAGACCCTCTGAGATGCGTCATCTTGTAATACCAGTTTAAGCCCTCTGAGATGCTGTCATCTTGTATTAATACCAGTTAATGCCCTCTGAGATACTCTCATACTGAACCAGTTAAGACACTCTGAGATACTCTCATCCTGCTGTAATACCAGTTTTGGCCCTCTGAGATACTCTCATCCTGCAGTAATACCAGTTTAAGCCCTCTGAGATGCTGTCATCTTGTATTAATACCAGTTTAAGCCCTCTGAGATACTCTCATACTGAACCAGTTTAGCCCCCTCGATATACTCTCATTCTATAGTAATAATATCAGTTCAGGTCCTCCGAGATACATACTTATATCAACATCGAACCTGAATTTGGTTCAAAGGCTCAGGATTTCTATTTTATACTTACTTCACCAATCAGAAAACTCAATTTAAATAGAAAATACAGTAGGTGATCTATTCAAAGATCTTTTAAATTTGGAATGTGGGGAGGACCCCAACTAAATTAAGCTGACCAGGGAATTTCTAGGTTCTGTTTCCAGGTGGGCCATCCAAGACTCTGTTGACTTTATGTTCGATTTGTCCATGAGTATTTCATGTGGTGTGGAGGCCTTGCTGTAGTCCATAACATTAACCACTCACCACTAGTCCATAGAAACATAGACTTTGATGGCAGATAAGGACTGCTAGGCCCATCTAGTCTGTCCATTTCCCTACCTACAGGATAGGCCGCAGATCCTAGTTAACCAACAGCCTATTTCTTCCTACCCCCCACAAGAATTGCCTTATGTCTATCCCATGCATTCCTGTATTCTCCCACAGTTTTAGACCCCACAACCTCCTCAGGAAGGCTATTCCATGCATCCACTACCCTCTCTGTGAAATAATACTTCCTCACATTGCCCCTGAACCGCCCTCCTTCTATCTTTAAATTGTGTCCCCTTGTTCTTGCAAGTATCTTTTTCTGAAAGATGCTACCCTCTTGGACTTTGTTGATTCCACTGAGGTACTTAAAAGTTTCTATCATGTCCCCCCTCTCTCTTCTTTCTTTAAGGGTATACATATTAATCTCCTTTAGTCTCTCCTCATACGGCTTCTCTTGCAGACCCTGCACCATTTTAGTTGCCCTCCTCTGGACTACTTCTATCCTGTCTATGTCCTTGCGGAGATGGGGTCTCCAGAACTGGACACAGTACTCCAGATGGGGTCTCATCAACTGTCTGTACAGAGGTATAACAACTTCCTGTTTTCTGCTGCTGATGCCTCTCCCTATACATCCCAGCATACCCCAGCCCTCCCTACTGCCTTCTCACATTGCTTGCTAACCTTAAGGTCATCTGATATGATTACCCCCAGGTCCCTTTCCTTTTGTTGTTGTTACTACCTCCCCACCCATTGTGTATTCTTCCCCTGGGTTCTTGTTTCCCAGGTGCATTATTTTGCACTTCTTTGCATTGAATCCTAGCTGCCATACTTCTGACCATTCCTCCAACCTTGCCAAGTCCTTTTTCATCCTTTCCACACCTCCCTTTGTATCAACCCTGTTGCAGATCTTTGCATCATCTGCAAAAAGGCATACTTTTCCTTCCAGTCCCTCTGCAATGTCACTGATGAAGACATGAAAAAGGACTGGACCCAATACTGAACCCTGCGGTACCCCACTAGTAACCCCTCTTTCTTCAGACCACTAACCTAGATTTCTCCTGAATGAATGTAATCAGGTTCATATGGTAGGATCAACGTTTTATGAAGTCATTGTTTTGCCATGTTTGCATGTGAGGTAAAGCAGAAGTGTGCACATGAGGACAGTGCACTTGTATGTATCAGTATGTAGTTTGGGTGTCCGGTAACTCACATACATTTAACACATTTACTATGTACAGCGCTCGGAACCTGTGAGAATGGGTGCTTTATAAAGCTTGTCTTGCATGTGATTATATGGTGGGAGAATGTCCTTGTTTACATCTATTAATAGAGGAAGGGAGTGTTTGTAGATGAACGTACATATTTTTTTTTTTTTATGTTGGCGTGCTTGCACAGCCAACATCTTGGGACAGTGCAGCTTTGGAGAAGCTGATGCGCTGTTAGGCGAATGCAGGGAACAACAGTGAGGTGTCCATTCCCAATCAACCTACAGCCTTGCGCCACACCATGCATACATAATGTGCAGGCACATCTAAGAAAGGTCCACATAATCCAGAGCAAAAGCTCATCATACGTAACGTCCTTTTCTTGGACGTGTTCACTGATATTATGCACATGGCGGCACACTGGCCGCCGAACTGCCGACTCCGGGGGTGCCCAATCCTCCTGTCGGCTGACCCTGCCCCCTATGAATCTGCCGATGGAGGAGCACACTCCCCATCGGCATAAAGCATCCCCCCCATTTCTGATGTGCCGAGGGGGGTGCCCAAGCCCCCTCAGCTCTTACCCTGCCCCCTTTCCTTGTGGGCCGACGGGGGAGCCCACTCCCTGTTGGCAGAAAGACCCCAATTGTTTAATGCAGAGGTGCCCAATCCCCTCGGCTCTATGCCCCACCCTTCTTTTGTGCCGATGGGGTGCCCAATCCCCGTCAGCATAAATTTCCCCATTGTGTTGTTTGCCGACGAGGATGCCCAATCCCCGTCAGCTACAGACACCCCCTAAACAGTTAAGTGGCATGCTGGGAGCCCACCCCAGAGTGCCAAACCCCTGCAAAAAACTGACCCGCAATGTTTTTTTCTTTTGAACCTGTAAACGAAAACGGTCCTCTGAGTCTCTGTGCCCTCCCCACCCGCACCCACCCACTGCGCACCCTGCCTCCCCACACCCTCTCTCACCCCATACTTACCTCCGAGCTCGGCGTGACGATCTTCAGGACTGGGAACACATCTGCACTTCTTCAATGCTGACCGCGAACTGAGGAAATGCCGGTAAGCTGTATAATGTAATAAATAGGGTTTTTTCAACTTTGCTACATATCTCAGTCATTTTGCGATTTGGCTTCAAATTTTCAACATGGGGTTTTTGGGACCCCTTCTCGTGAATTTTAGCAGTGTCATGGCGTAGGTGATTTAACAGTCACTGCGCGGAATCACCTTTCGGGACCGCATAATGAAATGACAGTGTGACTGTTCATGAAGGGGGCTCTCAAAAAGCCTATGTTGCAAATTTGTCGGGAAAAATCCAAAACATGACTGTTTTAAGAGCGTGCGTAGCAACCGTGGAATGCACGCTCGTAAGCTAGCGAATTCACAATATTTTCATGCCAGATTCTCAACATTGGCATTTTACCACACCTTCTTGTGAACCGTACAGCTGTCATTTTTCACATCCTGGTCGAGATGTGTTTTCGCACTTCTGTCGCAGAATAGCATGGCCGCTGTGCAAAATCAGTGTTCGGGACACATTACGAAAATGACAGTGACACACTGTTCATGAGCAGAGGTCCTAAAATACCTGTGTCGAAAATTTGGTTACAATACTTCATAAAATGACTGTTTTACGGGCGTACATAGCAACTGCACAACGCACGCTCGTAAGTTAGCGCACTCGCACTATTTTCATGCCAGATTCTCAACATTGGCATTTTACCACCCCTTCCTGTGAACTGTACAGCTGTCATTTTTCACATGCTGGCCGAAATGTGTTTTCACACTTCCGACACAGAATAGCGCGGTCGCTGTGCGAAATCAGTGATCGGGACACATTATGAAAATGACAGTGACACTGTTCATGAGCAGAGGTCCTAAAATGCCTGTGTTGAAAATTTGGTGACAATACTTCATAAAATGACTGTGTTACGAGTGTGTGTTGCGCAGTTTGCACGTACACTCGTACGTTCGAGAACTTCTAATATTTTCACTCCAGATTTTCAACAGTGCCATTGTTCTGCACCTCCTAATGAACAGTGCAGCTGTCATTTTTCACATCCTGACCAAAATCTGTTTTCGCAGTTCCAGCGCAGAATAGTGTGGCCGCTGTGGAAAGTCCGGTGTTCGAGACACATGATGAAAATGACAGTGACACTGTTCATTAGCAGATGTCCTAAAATACCTATGTTGAAAATTTGGGAACGAAAGTCAATAAAATGAGTGTTTTACGAGTGTGCATTGCACAATTTGCACGCATGCTCATGACTTCATGAATTTGTAATAGTTTCACTCCAGCTGTTCATCACTGGCATTTTTCCATACCTCCTTATGAACAGTACAGCTGCCTGAAATGTGTTTTCACATGTCCGGCGCAGAACTGCACGGTCGCTGTGCGAAATCAGTTTTCGGGACACTTTGAGGAAATGACAGTGACACTATTCATGAGCAGAGGTCCTAAAATGACTATGTTGAAAATTTGGTGCTGAAAGTCCATACAATGACTGTGTTGCAAGCGTGCATTGCACAGTTTCCACACACCCTTGTAACTTCGTCAATCTGCAATATTTTCATGCCACATTTTCACCACTGCCATTTGTGCACATCTTCTTATCAACAGTCCAGCTGCCATTTTTCATAGCCTGCCCAAAACATGTTTCCGCAGCTGTGGCGCACAATGGCGTGCTCGCTGTGCAAAATCACCTTTTGAGACACATTCACAAAATCACAACACTATGCATCTCTAGCTCCGCCACTTCCACTGCCAATGCCAGCGCGACAACATTCGGCATTGACAAATGCTTGTTTACTTGTGATTTTATTGGTTTTTTTCAACATACATCCAATATGCCATTAAATTATGATACTAATAATAAGAATAACTTTATTTATGAAACACCTTTCAAAGCCAAGGCACCACACATAAATAATCACAAATAAAACCATAAAATAAATAATAAAATTCAGATATAAAATAATAACAATCCATAAAATCCAAACAACAGAGTCACTTATCAAGTCAATTTTCATGGAATGCTTGTAAAAATAAATACGTTTTTAGGACTGACTTAAATCATTCAATGGCTGGGCACTCTCTCACCTGATGAGATGGAGAATTCCACAGGGTAGGAGCTGCGTATGCGAAAGACTGAGCACCAGATGTCTTTAAGTACACCCCGGAAATCTCTAGCAATCCCTCGTCGGTGGATTGAAGCAGATGGGAGGGGTGGTAGGGATGAAGAAGATCTTTCAGGTAGCGGGGTCCCTGCTCGTGGAGGGCTTTATAGGTCACCAAGCCAACCCTGAAGGTGACCCGCCACTGTACAGACAGCCAGTGCAGTCCGCGGAGAACAGGTGTAATGTGACTGGTCCTAGAAGTACCAGTCACAAGCCTGGCTGCCGCATTCTGCACCAGCTGCAAGTGGTGGAAATCAACCCCAGGAAGCCCTAGGTATAGGGTGTTGGAATAGTCAAGGTGGGTTGTCTCAAAGGCGTGGACCAGGGTTGAGAGATCGTTGGAAGGAACTAGGTGCTTCACCTAAGCGATATTCCTCAGATGATAAAATGAGGACTTGACAATGGCTCACACTTAAGATTTTAGGGTCAGTTCACTGTCAAAAATAACGCCCAGGTTACGCACCTGATGTGAGGCCACTAATGGAACATCCCCGAGCCATAACTTGGAATATTATCCAGACAGCATGCCCGCCACCCGACGATCCGGGTCCACCATCAACACCTCAGTCTTGTCCAGATTTAATCTCAGTCAACTGGCACTCATCCAGTCCTGGATCTCAGAGAGACAGTTGTTAAATACTGAGACCACATCGTCCTGTCCAGGCACAAAGGATAGGTACAGATGAGTATCATCTGCATAGCAGTGAAAACTCAAGCCATACCTCCTAATGATGCCTCCCAATGGCATCATATACACTATGAACAACATGGGCACTAAAATGGAACACTGCAGAACCCCACAAGATGGGGAAGGGGGCCAGAGGAATAAATTCCCATGACCACCCTCCAAGTCCCACCCTGAAGGAAAGATCTAAACCACCTAAGGACCGTACCTGAAAGTCCACAGATGGGCCGAAGGTGCTCCAATAGCACTCCATGGTCCACAGAGTCAAATGCCATAGAGAGATCAAGGAGGACCAAGATGGAACGAGACCTCTGATCTCTCGCTCTTAGGAGATCATTAAGTACCTGGACAAGTGCCATCTTGGCACTATGTCTCTTCCTGAACATGGACTGGAGAGAATCATAGATATTGTGGGTGGTAAGATGGTCATCCAGCTGCAGCACAACCACCTTCTCAATGACCTTACCCACAAAGAGCAGGTTTGAGACAGGTCTGTAGTTAGCAGGGCAGTTCAGGTCAAGGGAGGGTTTTTCAGGAGGGGACACATGACTGCCTCCTTGAGGGGACCAAGAAAGATCCCCCTCTCCAATGAACTCCAAACTATCTCTGCAAGGACTGAGTAGATTTAATCTACGTGATCCACAAGGAGGTGCGTAGGGCCTGAGTCCAAACTACAGTAGGTTGGCCACAAAGACTGGATGACTCTCACGATTTCAGTGACTTCCAGCGGGCTGAAATCCCTCCAAACAGACTGGGCGTATGTGACGTCCCACCGACCAAACACAACATGCACTGGAGGTGGACTGGCTAATCTCGGATCTGATGGCAGCAACCTTATATGCAAAAAATTGAGCAAACTCATCACACTTCTGTTGTGAAAAAAGGCTCCCACAGACTGAAGACAGATTGGATTGCACAATCTGTCCACACTCCGGAAGAGCTGAGCTGGTCGATTTCGTGCAGTGGCAATCTCCCTGGACCGGAACTCTGCCTTCTTACAGAAGATTGTCAATTGACAGAAAGAATAGTGTTCCATCAACCTAAGCCTGTCGCCATCAAGGCCCGATTTCCACCAGGCCCTCTCCAGCCTTCACCCTACTCTCAACTCCTTCAAGGTCCCATCGAATCTTGGAGACCTTGAACGGAGGGTGAGGAGGCGAACACGAACAGGAGCAATAGAATCCAGGGCCACTGTTGCTGCCGCATTATAGGCACACACCAGATCCCCCAGATCCATGCATTCCCTTGGCCTGCTCGATAGATCCAGCACTACCATTAGGCCATCAGGGGTCACACCCCGCAAAGGGTGGCACTGGACCATTTCCATAGCGGCAGGCCCATTAGAGGAAGCCCCGAAACCGAACCTTATTGTGTGATGGTCAGACCATCCAACTGGTTCCATCACCAAATTGGATATCTCCATTCCCAGGAGGAAAGTACAGTTACGTAAGAACTTACCGTAACAGTAGATATTTGAGAGGAGCTCTTGCAGCAGGCTATCACAATAAGGACTATGCCGCAGGCACTAGGACCCACCAGAAAACTTCTCAACTAGCAGTACCCAGCAGGAACTGCCCCCAACGTCAGCTCCGCCCCGACATCAGCCCTGATACAAAAGGGGTGGACCCAGCTCCACCCCAGTTCCCCCGCCAAGGCCCGCGAATGAACCCTGACAAGAAAAAGAGGCGAAGTCCGAAGATGATGCTCTGCACACCTCAAAAGGGGGATGGAGGGTGGGAAAGTAATGCCTGCTGCAAGAGCTCCTCTCAAAGATCTACTGTTACGGTAAGTTCTTACGTAAGGGAGCTCTTGCAGCATGCTATCACAATAAGGACTGAATCCCAAGCAGTCCCTCGCCAAGAAGCTAATCGACCCCGGGAGGTGGAAGAGAGGAAGCTGGACACAGAAGCACAAGACAAATGCCCTTGAAGGACTGCCAGGCCGAAGCCGGCATGGCGTCTGGAGGCAATGTCCAAGCTGTAGTGCTTTACGAAAGTATGCACTGAATTCCAGGTAGCAGCTGTGCATATGTCCCTAATCAAGACATTCCGCATAGCGGCGAAGAAAGCAGACACTCCCCTGGTGGAGTGACCCCTAACTGGGCCCGGAAGGGGTTTGTTGTGCTTCTCATAGCAGAAAGAAACACAGTGGACAATCCATTTAGAAATGGTCTGCTTGGACACCGGTTTACCCAAGTGTTGTGATGCGAATGCCACAAACAGTTGCTCCAATTGACGGTAAGAAGCCGTTCTTATAATGTAATACCTTAGCATCTTGTGGCCATCCAAAGTGTGAAGAAGAGCTTCCCCTCTGTTAGAGGGAGAAGGGAAATAAACTGGAAGGTCAACCGACTGGTTGAGGGTCAATTCCAAGACCACTTTTGGAAGAAACCTAAGATTCGTTCTCAGGGAAACCCTTTCCCTATGGAAAATTAAAAACAGCTCTTTACACATCAGAGCCTGAAGCTCGGAAACTCTTCGAGCTGATGTAATGGCAATTAAAAAGCAACCCTTCCAGGAACGATATCACAGCTCACAGTCTGCTGCAGGTTCAAATCGGGGAACAGTAAGTTTCTCCAACACAAATAGGAGGTCTCAGGGTGGGATAGGATCCCGAATGGGAGGTCTCATGTGAAGAATCCCCCGTAAAAAGGTGCAGGCCACATCCAACTGGGCTAAGGCCCTGTCTCCCGAAAGGGCGTGATAAGCCAAGATGGCCCACATGTGCACCTTTATGGAGGAGTAGCTCAAGCCTTGCTGGTATAAGGAGAGGAGATACTGTAGAGCTGAGTTCGCTGGACAGGTAATGGGATCCAGATGGTGAGACGAGGCCCACAAGCAGAACCGCTTCCACTTCATAGCATAAGTGGAGCACGTGGAGGGCTTTCTCACTGATACGAGAACATTCGCCACCTCTGGGGATACCCCATACCTGTATTTTGCTACATCCAAAGGAGCCAAGCATGAAGGTGTAAGGATCGGAGATCAGGATGGACCAGCGAGCCCTGATCCTGGGACAGCAACTGTGAGCATATTGGTAGCGGGATTGGAGGTTCGTGGATAGCTGCTGAAGTAGTGGGAACCAAATCTGCCGAGGCCACAGTGGGGCAATTAGAATCATTCGAGCCCCCTCAGCCTGTAACTTCAACAGAACTCTCTGGATGAGAGGAAAGGGAAGGAAGGCGTAAAGAAACCTCCCTGCCCAACAAACGGACAACGCATCTGGCCAGAAAACACCAGGTGCAGGCTCTCACGAGCAGAAAATTGGCAGTTTGGCGTTGCGTGGTGACGCAAACAGGTCCAGCTCTGGACGACCCCATGTGTCGAACAGCTGATCTGCTACTGATTGCAGTAGCTCCCACTCGTGCGCCTTGAACTGAGATCTTCCGAGACTGTAGGCTAAGTCGTTTAGGACACTTGGAACGTGCACTGCAGAGAGAGAGATGTGCCGTTCCAGTGCCCAATACCAGACTCTCATCGCCTCCCTGCACAGGGAGTAAGAATGAGCACCCCCTTGTTTGTTGATATAGAAGATGACCACCATGTTGTCCTTCTGAACCAGAAGAGAGCCTGGTACAAGGTCCTCCTGCAAGGCGTGTAGCGAATTGAGGACTGCACTCATCTCCAGGACATTGAAGTGGAGTTCGCGCTTCTCAGGGGTCCAAATGCCCTGCGTTTGGTGGGCCTCCAGGTGCGCTCCCCACCCCAAATCCAAGGCATCCATTGTAAGGGTCTGATTCGGGGGTTCCAGATGGAAGAGAACCCCTTTTTCCAAATTGAGTGGATCCATCTACCAAAGAAGTGTTCTCCTTACTGGTTGTGTGGCTCTGACCATGTGGTCTAGGTCACAGGAGCACTGATCCCACTGCACCCTGAGCATCCATTGTGAGATTCTCACGTGGAGGCTGGCCAGAGGAGTGACTAGAATGGCCGCCGCCATGTGCCCCAGAAGTCTGAGGAAGGTCCTTGCTGGGACCTGAGGCATTATTAGGACCGATCCAGCTATCTCCCGCAAGTGATCGCCCCTCTCTGGGGGTTGAAAGGCCATGCCCTGGACTGAATCCAGGACCGCTCCAATGAAGACGAGTCTTTGTCTGGGTTCTGGGGAAGACTTTGGAAGGTTCAGAGTGATCCCCAGGTCTCGGAATAGAGTATAGGTGTCTCCGAGAGCTTGAAGCAGGTGTGACCTTTTTTTTTTTTTTTTTATTTTTCTTCTTTATCCCCTTCCTAGCTGCCGACCTCCCGGTAATTCTGCCCGGTCACGGGCCACCGGCTTCCACCCCCCAGATCGGCCACGGCTCGCCCGATACCCCGTGGATTACCCCCCACGGCGGAGCTGCAGGATGCGGACCCAAACACCCTGCAGAGACCGGAATTGGTCGGGGAAGCTGGCCTGGGGCTAATCGGGCCGTGGCTTGGCTTGTGGCGGTCGGCAGCCGCCCATTTTCCCTGAGTTTTTCTGGGAGGCGGGACGCAATGACGTTGAACGCCTGCCCCGCCTCCAAGTCAGCGAGCGCCGGTCGGTTTTATATACCCCGCCTCCGCCAGGGTCGCTGAGGCTCGGACACTGTCCCTCCCTCCCCGGAGAAGGAGAGCAGTCGGTGGGCGCCGATCCTCTCCGGCCGCCCTTCC
The DNA here is from genome assembly GCA_016271365.2 of Neoceratodus forsteri. Lineage (NCBI taxonomy): Eukaryota > Metazoa > Chordata > Ceratodontiformes > Ceratodontidae > Neoceratodus > Neoceratodus forsteri. Next base: position 67,539,563 of record JADMNL010000031.1, on the reverse strand, counting down.
AGCGACCCGAGTCCGCCTCAACCGGTCGCCAAGGCTACAAGCGGAAATCCAACCGCTGCACCGACGGGCTGGCCCTGAAGCAGGTGTGACCTTGACGGGGCCCCAAGCAGCCAATCATCTAGGTAAGGGAAGACATACTGACCCTGACACCTTAGAGCCGCAGCCACTACTGCCAAGCATTTCGTGAAGACTCGAGGAGTGGAGGAGAGGCTGAATGGAAGAACTGGAAACTTATAATGTTCCCCCTGGAAGTGGAACCTCAGAAACTTCCTGTGAGGGGGAAAGACCCCGATATGCATGTATGCATCTTGCATGTCTAGGGAACAGAGCCAGTCCCCTTGTGCAGCAGAGGAAAAAGTCCTGGAAGGGTCACCATCCGGAACCTTTTGTACTCTATATAAAGGTCGAGAGAGCTGAGGTTCAGAATGGGACAAAGGTTTTGAGTCTTTTTTGGGACCAGGAAGAAGTGGGAATAATACCCCTTTCCCTGCTGCTGCAGGGGGACTGGTTCTATTGCCCTTTTTTGCAAGAGGGCCTGTATCTCTCCTTCTATGAGAGGGATATGAGAAGGAGGATATCTGGAGAACCTTGGTGGAGTGTCTGGAGGAATCTCCGTGAACTCTAGAGTGTGTCCTCTCCTTATAATGTCTAGGACCCATTGGTCCACAGTGATCGAGCTCCATCCCTGAAGGTAAAGGGAGAAGCGACCCCCTACCACCTCCCATGGAACCTCCACTGGAGGAGGGGGGGTCGGAAGGGAGTCATTGGGCGGAGCCAGGTGTGGGCAGAGAGGCCTGGGAGGACTTGGGGCCACGAGGAGCGCCTCCAGGCTGCTGGTTGCTGGCTCTCCGCCGAAAGCCACCTCTCTGGCCCTGTTGATTGCCATGGGCTTGACCACCTGAGGGCTTCCGAAATGTCCACTTACGCTGTCTCCGCAGGTCTCCGCGGTACATTTGGCGGACAGACCAGATGGGTTTGCCTGACTCTTGGAGGTGAGAGATGAGAGACTCCATCTCCTGCCCAAACAAAATGGTACCCTGGAATGGTAAGTGCCGAATGCCGGACTGCAGATCCTGGTGAAAGCCAGAGACCCTCAACCAAGCATGGCGCCTGAGACAGACCCCTGATGCTGCCGCTCTGGCTGCTGTATCTGCACTGTTGTATGAGGCATGCAAAACATGTGTGCCTACATCCGAGCCTGATTTTAGGACGTTCAGAATCTCTGTCTTCTTCTCGGAGTCTGGCAAGGCATTTACCAGCTCTTGTCCCCGCTCCCAGAGTGTATTCTGGTACTGGACCATATGCGTTAGGAAGTTCAGGGATCTAACTGAACAGGTGGAGGCAGAATACATCTTTTTGCCCACCTGGTCCAAATAATGAGACTCCGGATCAGGAGACTGTGAACTGAGGTGCTTGGGCTGCTTAGATTTATCATGAGCAGCCATAATCACTGAAGAGTCTGCCTGAGGGTGTTTGGCCAGAAAGGGTTCATCTCTCAGGGCTCTGTACAGCCTGTCCAATTTCTTTGGAACTGCCGGGACTGAAGCCGGATGTTTCCAGGTAATCCGGGTGAGGTCCCAGAATGTGTCCACCAAGGGAGGCACCATGAAGGGTTTAGGCTCCTTCTGCCTCAGATACTTAGCCAATCGACAGCGTTCCAGATCCAGGTCCTCCATATCCTACTCACTGGAGTTCTGGATGTGCCTCATGACGTCCATGAAAGTAGGATCATCAGGAGGCGAATGGGGCTGGTCCTTCTCCCCCGGGGAACACCCGATTCCCGAGATGGAAGAGGTAGAAGAGGAAGAAGAGGAGGAAGGGCTACTGGGTGTCGAGTAGCCGGACCTATCCCTGTGACTAGCCCCACTAGAATGTCGGTGTCACTGACCGAGACGTTTCAAAGACCGACGTCGCCACGAACCGACGGCCGAGCAGAGACCCACGCCAGTCAGAGGATCGACGCCAGGAGCAATCCCGCCTAACAGAACGGGAACAGCTCCTGGTGCAAGACCTGACCGGGTGTTGGCTACCAGATCTTGTAGAGCGCTGATGTCGGTCTACGGACCGTGAACGGGAACAAGCCTTGGGAGGAGGTATAGGCAGCGGCCTCTTGGGGGTCTTCTATGGTGAAGATGCACCTCCTGGCTGTGGTTCACCCGAAGGGTCCAGAACCGGTGATGGGGCCAGCATCGGGGGGGGGGCCGCTTCTGGACCTGTCCCCACCAGAAGGAAAAAAGATCCTGGAGCTCGTCCTTTGTGAAGACGGAGGCCGCTTTCTCCGGAAAGGGAATATCCGGAGCATCGGCCCTGGAAGGAGAGCCTCGTGGAGAACCCTGGAGGGAGGAGGAGGAGGACTTGGGGGATGGAGATGCAGCCCCTTCACCGGCTGCGCCTAGATCTGTCACCTCTTCACCCAGTGTCGGTATAGGGACCGACGACAGTGTTCCACCGGGGGGTGCTGGTGTGTCCTTTGACTCCAAGGGTGCACTCTTGACGGGCGGCGCCGAGGCCTTGGAAGGTGGGGCTGAAGCTTGCGCCTCCGAGGACTTAACGGTGACTCTTAGCGGAGTCACCTTAGGCTTCGCTGGCTTCTCCCCCAAAGGCCCAGCCTTAGACTGATCCTTAGATTTTGGACGCTCACCTGAGTCTGCAGAACCGCAGGCTTTTTTGGAGAGGGCCGCAAGCGGGAGCGAGACCGGGACCTGGACTGGTGCTGGGACCAACTAAGGTCTTTGTTACGGGACCGCTTGGTTTTATCCTTGTGTTTCACCTTCTCCCCTGAGGTGTGCAGATCCATTTTCTTCTCAAGAAGGTACGCCTTTAGGGCCTTCAGGCAGTGGATCCAGGTCTGGCTGGTGAAACTCTGGCAGGACGAACAGGCCACGGTGTCATGCTCAGGCCCCAGGCAAAAGACGCACTTCTTGTGGCCGTCCTTAGAAGGTATCTGGTGGCCGCAACCGCATTTGTTGACGTGGGGTCCCGACTAGGAGACTGAGGGCAATGAAGACATACGTCGGTGGAACCATAGGCGCCGGGTTACATGGGCCCGTGGGTCATGGGCTCCATCAATATTTTTCAAAGCGGGCCCAGCCCCAACAATAATTTAAGCCATTTTTCCCCCTTAATACTGTGATCCTAGGCACCTGTGACCTGATCTGGGTGTGTGTGCTCCCTCCATGAACTGCTGTGTGCCCCCAACCCCCCAGAGAGCGATGCCCCGTGCTCATTGGTAGCATTTTAAAATTGGCGCCTTGTGCGCATCATAGTGCGCATGCGCCCAGAGTGAGCAGGAGTGGGGGAATGGTATCAGGTGATAATCGGGGTTGGTGAAGGGTGAGAGGTGCCGGGTGTGCGAACAAAGAAGTTGCGTGGTGTGACCATGGCCTGATGGATCAGACTCGGTAATAGGCCGTGAGTGGCCCGGCATGTCATCCAGTCAGGTAGGTGATGGTGAGACAGGGGCAACTGTATCTTGCTGAGAGGTCAGAGACTACTTGAAGACCTAGACCTACCGGATGCGATGGAGGAGGACCAAGAACCGTCAACCAGCAGCAGGCCAGGTAAATAAACTCGGGGCGACAGACAGGGTCGTATTAGATTGTGTTGTTTTTTTTTCATTCTGGCGGCTCGCCGACCAATTGCATCTGTAGTAATACCTGCGGGGAAAAGTCTAAAGGTCATTGCCACAATGCGACACACCAGACAGCTACGGAGTGCGGCCTGTGGCAGCGATGGGTGTGCGGTCGGATTGGTTGTCTGTTCTGACTACTGCTGCTGTGCTGGACATTGGAAGTCATACAGAGGAGTCCACTGTTGGAACCCTGAGTGAGTAAGCGACTGGTGGTGCTGGCGTGGCGGCGAGTCGGCGACTAAGCAAACATTAGCAAGTAAGTGCTGAGCTGCTCAAGTCATAGAGAGTGGACTGTCTGGGGTGTCGGGTGCCGGGGGAGGGCAGGGGTGTAACTGCCTGGCCACTATCCTGCTCCAGTCCATTGGCATTCTTTCTGCTGCACATCAAATCTCCTCCTCATCGGCTCTGTAGTGCACTAGTAGGCAGGTCCAGGAATATCACTCAATTGACCTGGAACAGGCAGCGGGGGGACTGATTCTGAATGGGAGGAAGAACCATAGAGTGCACTGTCTGGAGAGTCAGGGACTGAATAGGGATAGGTGCAAACTTGCACACTGCTACTGAAGGGGGAACTGAATGGCAGGGAGAGCCAGAGAGGAGAGGATTCAGTGAGGGACTGAATGGGAATCCATGCACTGCTGCTGCTACTGAAGGAGAGGACTAAATAGCAGTGACAGCCAGAGAGTGTACTGGGGAGTTGGGGAGGGACTGAATGAGAATCATTGCACTGCTGCTGTAGGGGGGACTAAATGGTAGGAAGAGCTGGAGAATGCACTGGGGAGTTGGGGACCGAAAGGTAATCGGTGTGCTGCTGCTGCTGCTACTGCTGCAGGGGGACTGAATGGGAGGAAGAGCCAGGGAGTGCACTGGGGAGTCAGGGACTGAATGGTATCAGTGTACTGCTACTGCAGAGGGTATTGAATGGGACAGAGAGACAGAAGTGGTTGGGGAGGATATGGTGGGGGCAGGGGCGGGCAAGGGGTGCGGTAAGGAGCAGGGGTGCTGTCCCTTATTTTTGAAATCTAATATTGGCAATCCTAACCAGAAAGTAAACAGACATATCGGCGAATGTACAACAGGCTGCCCTCAAATCAGCATATTTATGACTAGAGGGTATGATTACATTTTGATAATGATTACTGCATCAGCCTCCTGCAGACAGATCCACATAGTCATGTAGTGGTGAAAGAGAGAGCAAGGATTCATTCTGCTGGTTATCACTGTGCCACAGAGCTTGAAAGACTGAGTACTCTGTCGCTTTAGTTTTATTACTGCTGGTATCAGGACTGGGACTACACACAGCTCACAGGGAGGTTAAATGGAGAAGAACTGAAGATTGCTGTGCTATGCTTTATATGTTTCTCGCTTGCCCACTCTATTATTTCGGGACCACACACAGCTTACAGGAAGGTATGCAATCAATCCGCTACAGACCAGCTAAAGTACAAGGGAATATGGAGTACAAGGGAACAGGGAATGAGGAGGCAGCCGTAAGAAAATTACATAGAATGAGACAGCAGGAGAGTTTTAAAAGAGTAGTACAAAACCAAGAGGTGTATGAAAAGAGGAAAATTATTCCAAGAGTTAGAAGGCAGACAGAGAAGGTGGTCCTACCAGTGGAGGTTTTACTGCGAGTGACGTGGAAAGGTCTAGAGTTGGCAGAATGAAGTAAGTACAGAAACAGACAATGATGACAGGTAAAGGCCTCATGGCTCATCCAGTCTGTCAAATCTTCCCTATTGTACAGGATGTTGCGGGTACCCTAGAGGTCATTCACACTGCCATCCATTGTACAATCATCCCCAACTACTTGTATTATTGCCATATGCCTTTGCCACCTGTACACAAACCTTGCTACATGTTTGGTACAGACCACCTTCCTTGCAACTTCGCCCACTTCATGCTCCTTGCTCTCTTTTAAAGAAATACTTCCGAACATACTCCCGCCTGCCAATTTTTATTTTTATTTTTTTAGAGTTTCCCCCTTGTGCCCATGTTTGTAATCACTGTGAATAGATTACTGCTTCCCACCCTGCTTATTCCATGTAGAAATGTATAGGTTTCTGTCATGTGACCCTCTCCCTCCTGGCCTCTAGCATGTACATGTACAGGCCCTTCAGCCTTTCCTGACAGGGCTTCCCATGCTGACCTTGAATCATCTTGGCATTCCTCCTCTGTACTTGCTTTACCCTATCCCTTTCCTTCCTCAAGTGTGGACTCCAGAACAATGTACAGTGCTTGAGGTGTGACTTTACCAGGGATCTGTACAGGGGTAGGATCACCTCTTGTCTACTGCTGCTGATGTCTCTATGTACCTAACATTCTGTTTGCCCTTTCCACTACTCTAATACACTGCACTGATCATTTCAGGTTGTCTGTAATTATCACTCCATGGTCCCTCTCCTCACCTTCTAACTTTACCACCCCCCATTCTGTAATCTTTTCTCAGGTTCTTGGCCCCTGTATGCATGATCTCACATTTCACTGCATTCATTTTCAGCAGCCAGAGTCTGGACCCAGGTCCTCCCTCATTGTGCTTACCATACCTCTCAACTGTACCTCATTGCGAGGAACGTTCCTCATTTTACTTCACAAAAGCTCCCTGTTCCACATTGTGAGGACTTGTCCCACATTCAGTGTCAACATTTGAAAGCAAAAATCTTTAGTAAATGATGCAACAAATATATTATTCAATTAATAACAGACTTTCGGAACATAAATACAAACATGTTAACAGTGTTCTGAGATTCTTAGGTAAAGATTTGATTAAGTGTTCCACATTTTGCTCATTTGTTCCACATTTTAAGATACAATGTTCCACATTTGGAGGACAAAAGGTTGAGAGGTATGGTGCTTACACCCTTCCCATTGTTCACTCCGTCGCAGATTTTGATATCTTCTGCAGAGGCATATCTTTTCATGAATCTGCTTCCCAGTGTTGCACATCAGGACATTAGAAAGGACTGGGCCAAAGTACAGATTCTTGAGGAACCCCAGTTGTGACCTCCCTGACCGCAGAGAATTCCCCATTTAAACAACCCCACATTCTTCTACTCAGTCATTTTCTGATCACCCCGTAACTCTTTCTCCCATACTCAGGTCACTCATTTTTTTTTTTTACCAGTCACTCATGTGGGACTGAGTCAAAAGCTGTGCTAAAGTTCTAGAATAACGCATCTATTGTCTGACCTTTATAAGCTCAGCCCAGTTCAATAAGTCTATCAGAGTCATCTAATAGGACCTCCCCAATGAAACTTTGCTGCTTTTGTTCCTGTAGTCCATAAGCCTCCAGAATCCACCAGCCTTTCCTTTATAATGGCCTTCAGCATCTTACACACAATGGACATCAAGCTTACTGGCCTGTACAGTAATACCTTAGCTCGGGCTGGCCCCTTTCCCACTATTATGCAGAGGCATGATATTTTCTGTCTTCCAGTACCCTAGTATGACTGTGGCATTATTCAGAAAGCCCGATTAGGATAGTGTGAGTTGTTTGTACAATCAAAGCAGCACCATGGAGCCTTCACAGAATCATAGCCTTGCAAGTATTCATAAACTTAGTACAATGCTATGAAGTCATGAGGGCTCAGGTTCTATAGTCCGAGTGTATTTCCAGTGGTCGTTCAGGTGATCATGTTTGTGTTCTGAGGGATTACAGGTATAGTTCCTTCCTGGTGATTGGTGTTGTGTTCAGATGATTTGCTTGCATTTGGATGGGATTTGTTTGCTGGCAGTGTTCTTACTGGTTTCTTCCACACTTGCACTTAGTTTTTCAGATCCTGTTCCTGGTAGTTCCAGCTTGCATTCCATTTCAGGGATCATTCTCCCTTCTTCATCCTTGGCAAAAACTCAGCACCAGAATACCAGAACAGCACAAAGTTTCCAGAACCCAACTCAAAACAAAGTAGAATGCTGCAAGGAACCACAGCTGGGCTATGCAGTCATAAGTCATAAGGGACAAGCCTCATTTAATTATACATCTTGGGACAAACAACCTGGCTGACAAGACAGTAGATACAGTCCAGAGGAGGTTTGAGGAACTAGCACAATTATGTGAGGGGGCAGGAAGATCAGTAACTTTTTCAGAGATACTTCCGGTGCCAAAGGCAAGCACAACAAGAAAGCTGAGAATAGAGGAATTTAACGGATGGATAAGAACCTGGTGTTGTGCTAAAGGGTATGGCCTGTTGGGGGGGTGAGGAGGGACCTGGGAGGACAGTAGTCTCTATGCGAAGGACAGACTACACTTGAGTGAGGAGGGAAAGAAAGTGTTGAAACAGAGGATGGAGGAGTACATAGAGGAAGCTGGGAATTTAAACTAGGAGTGGGGGGTGGCAGTTGGGGAAGAGATATGCCGAGACCACAGGTTGGGAAACCATATGAGCTTACCCCATAACAGAGACAAAGGACAGATGGCAGTACTATTGGTGATGCTAGGAAAGGAGGGCAGGAAGGGGGAAGGGTGAAGGTGGTTACCCTTAATGCTAGGAGCCTTGGGAGGAAACTGCAGAGTTACAGGTTCTCATGGCAGAGGAGAGGTGGACATTGCAGCCATCACGGAAACATGGGCCACCCAATACAATGATTGGGACCTGTCTGTACCAGGGTACAGGTTATTTCGTAGGGACAGGGTGATTGGGAAAGGAGGGGTGGACTATATGTGAAGGTAGGACTGAAGTGTGTAAGGGAGGAAGGGGAGGAGGGTAGTACGGAGTCACTTTGGATGCAAATCCAGGATTCCAAGAACAGGATTCTTAGAATGGGAGTGGTGTACAGGCCACCATCTCAGACGGAGGAGTTAGACAGGGAACTAGCGGGACAGATCAGGAGGACCTGCGAGAAGGGTAGTGTGGTGATTGTGGGGACTTCAACATGCCAGGAGTGGACTGAGCACCCAACAACCAGGAACAGAAGGGAGCTGGTACTGCTGGATGCCTTCATGGACAGCTTCCTGCTGCAAATGGTCAGTGAACCAACCAGGTTAGGGAATACCCTTGACCTTGTGCTGGCAAATGGGGACTTTGTGAGAGAACTTACAGTGGAGGAACTGCTGTCAGGGAGTGACCACCACTCAGTATGGCTCACATTGGATATGGGCAAGGAAGGAGTGGAATCTGGCACAATAGTGCTGGACTTCAGGAGACCGACTTTGGGAGGATGGGGGAAGTGGTAAAAGGGTACCTGGCCAGAATTCAATCTAGTATGGACACTAACCAGAGGTGGGAGCTCATAAAGCTGGGGATAGTGGAGGCAACCAAAACCTGCTGCAAAGCCCAGAGCAAGAAGGCTAGGGCTAAAAAACCAATCTGGTTGAGCAAGGAGGTCATGGAAAAGGTAAGGAGGAAAAGAGCTGCCTTTAGGAAGTACAAGAAAACAGGGAGGGGGGAGGACAGGGAGGAGTACTTGACAGAATCGAAGGAGGTGACAAGGGCAGTAAGGGGAGCCAAAGCATCTACGGAACTCAGGCTGGCACAAGGCATTAAGAAGGGGGAGAAGGACTTCTTTAAGTACATCAGGGAGAAAAGGAGCTGTAAGGACCACATAGTAAAGATTAGGAAGAAGGGGTTGGGTGGAAGCAGAGTGCGAGCAAGGCGGAAGCACTAAAATGAGTACTCTGCTCAGTATTTACTAAAGAGAAGAGGGAGGTGACACCAAGGTGGAGAAATGGCAAAGCAGGGTGGAAGTGGTGACAGATGGGGGAAATCAGAGAGTAGAGTTCGAGAGGGTTTGAAGGCACTGAGGGTGGACAAGGCACCAGGCCCAGATGGCATCCACCCCAGGGTACTGAAGGAGCTGGCAGAGGACCTTGCAGGACCTTGGCAGACCTATTTAATGCCTCACTACATTCGGGGTGTGTACCTTAGGACTGGAGGATGGCTCATGTGGTGCCCCTCCACAAGAGTGGCCCCAAGGATGAACTGGGAAACTACAGACCAGTGAGCATTACATCCATCGTGGGTAAGCTAATGGAGACTATCCTGAAGGAGAGGCTGGTGGCCCTCCTAGAGGCCAAAGGACTACAGGACAGCAGACAGCATGGCTTCATCATTGGCAAATCCTGCCAAACCAACCTGGTCGAGTTCTATGACTGGGTAACTAGGCAACTGGACAGGGGCCATGCAGTGGATGTCCTGTATCTGGACTTCAGTAAGGCATTCACTCAGTGCACATGGAAGGCTGGGCTGGAAGTAGTAGGCACAGGGGCGGGTGCAAAGCTGGTGAGATGGGTAGGAAACTGGCTGCAGGAAGGCAACAGAGGGTGGTGGTGGGTGGGGAGCTCTCACACCCAAGGGCAGTGACGAGTGGTGTTCCACAGGGCTCGGTGTTGGGACCAGTGTTGTTTGGGATATTCATTGCAGACATATCATGGGACATCAAAAGCAAGATCAGTCTGTTTGTTGATGATACCAAGGTAGGCGCGGTGTGGCGGATGACCTAGGGGGATGGCAGGGTTGCAGGATGATCTGGTAAGCTTAAAACCTGGTCAGACACCTGGCAACTGGGCTTTAATGCCAAAAGTGCAAGGTGCTGCATTTTGGGATGAAGAACCCAAGGAGGAGTTACCAACTAGGGGGAGTGCAGCTAGCCCAGACAGAGGAGGAGAAGGATCTGGGTGTGCTCATTACAGGGTCAATGAACAACTCGGCACAATGTAGGAAGGCAGCTGCAAAGGCCAACAAAATGCTTGGTTGTATTGCAAGAGGTATATCCTCGAGGAGGGAGGAGGTGATTCTGCCACTGTATAGGTCATTAGTTAGACCACACCTGGAGTACTGCATGCAGTACTGGCATCCGTATCTGAAGAGGGACATTAAGTTACTGGAGGGGGTGCAGCGCAGGGCGACAAAGATGATCAAGGGGCTGGGGGACTTATCATACGAGAGGAGGTTGAAGGAGTTGAACATGTACTCACTGGAGGAGAGAGGAGAGACAGGGTGACATGATTGAAACCTTTAAATACATGAAAGGAATAAACAAGACAGGTACAGAGGGCTGTTCAAAGTAAGGAGGGAGGGACACCAGGGCCATGATATGAGACTGGAGCAAGGAAAGGTTCAGGAGGGAGATGAGGAGACACTTTTTCAGAGAGGGTGGTGGCTGGGTGGAATGCGTTACCTGCTGAAGTGGTATGTAGTAGAACAGTGGACTGCTTCAAACGAGGATGGGACAGGACAAGGGGGAGGATTAATGAAGGGGAAGGGTGGAAGGGAGGGGCAGCTGCAGAATAAGGGGTGCTAGCTGCACATTCGAGCAGACTTGATAGACCTCTAGGCCTTTATCTGCTGGCAAATTTCGTATGTTCGTAAGTTCCTTCCCTCAGGTTTTGCAGTTACTTGTAATCCATGAATATAGCAGTCATATGCACTTCTGGGCACTTATTTTTAAAATGTACTATGCAACAAAGATCTCCTGACTTAGTACCCCAGCCCTCCATGGCATGGAGGGAGTCGGGCACAGGCCAGCAGCAGGGGTTGCAAGACTGGAGAGTAAACAACAGTAATATCGCTTACTCTAGTTGGGATATAAAACCAGACTCTAAGGCTATTTTAAAACGGTTCATTACATAACTGCATACCAGCCATTTGTTGTTTTCATTGTTTATATGAGGTTTGGATAGACAAATCACAAAAAGAGAACATTTGCAGTTAGTGTATTGCTTTGCTGGGCTTTATATTATAGGAGTGCTGGTTCAAGTGGAAGTATATGTCAAGTTTCAGCTGGGAAGAAGTTTGAAAATTGATTTTTGAATACTGTTAAAACTGTTTTTACTGATACTGCTCCTCTTGCCATTTTTTCAGTCTCAGATTAGTCTCACACACTTTTTGCGCTATACAACCTATTACAATGATTTGGTGCGAGCCTCGCCTAGGAGTTCTACCGGTAGTTATGTTTTGTCTCTGTACTTGACGATGCAGGTAAAAATGTGCAAACTACTCATGTGTTTTACAAGTATAAAAAATAAAACAAACATCGCTAAACTGGTCCAAAATGGCAAGATCAAGAGATCCATTTGGTTGTTTTTTTTCCTTGCAGTCTTTTGCTGACCTCCTGCTATGTAGACTATCACACCACTGCTACAGTAGTATTAGTGTAGTGCAAAGCTACAGGGAATACAGTGTAATTTCATTGCGTGCTTTCTGCAATGTACTGTAGCTGCACAAGGCCACTTTCATGATGTACTTGCTGTTGATTAAGGTTTTGACAGTTTATTTGAGTTGGGGAGGCTCTGCCTTCACACCCCCTTGTTTTTCTTTAACATAGGGGTGAGGGGGGCAGCAAAGCCCCGCCAGCTCAAGTAAATGAATAAAAAAATAACCAACAAGCTGACGTGGTGCACAGCGTGCCTTAATTGGGCAAATAGCGTAACTTGAGTGCCATGCTAATAGCAGAGGTCTGGTGGTGGTGGTCTGGCTTAACCCCCCAATTACCACATAAAGGGGGCACTGCTCCCTTAGAGCTTGCTGGAGGGGTTTGACCCCTGACCCCTGGGGCAGGGCTTTGACCCCTGACCCCCAACAAAAATCTGATAAATCCGGCTCCTATGGGGGAACAAAATCCGTCGAAAGACTGGAGGAAAAACAGCAGAAAGGGCAAAAAACCCAAAGTTTTTTAGCTGGGCTGGCAAGCCAAGACTATTGAACTCTTCACGTGGGCAGGATGCGGCAGGAAAAGAACTGTGGTGGAGCTAGGTCCCCCCCCTTTTGTACCAGGGCTGACGTCGGGGCAGAGCCGACGTCAGGTGCGGTCCCTGCTGGGTACTGCTTGCTGAGAAGTTTTCTGGTGGGTCCTAGTGCCTGTGGCATAGTCCTTATTGTGATAGCCTGATGCAAGAGCTCCCACTCAAAGTAAGATTACCAGATCCAGTGAGTGACCCCTAATGTGGGTAGCGAAGGTAACAACCTGTGTGAGGCCCAATGAAGTAATTAGTTGGAGGAAATCACATCCAAATTATGAGAGTTCATCGCTGAACCAGGCATTGAAATTCCCTAGAATCAACCACCTGGGAGATCCCAATACCACAGTGAAGATGAAGGCTGCAATTTCCAGCAGGAATTCTTTCCCATCTCCGGGTGGATGGTAGACAAGAAGTATCCTGCACCCCATGCCCCCACCCAGGATACACTTAACGGATAAGGTGCACCCCACTGGCACCTCACCAAGGTCCAGTTCGGATCTAAAACAAATGGTTACACCCCCGTCCCTACAATCCATCCTCGGACGATGTATCATCGAGTACCCCGGTGGAACAGTTGAGGACAGTACTGGACCCGCATTCTCGTCCAACCAAGTCTCGATGATGCATGACAGGTCTGCTGTCCCAACAAGATCTGCTATACTAGCAGTCTTGTTACGGATGGACCTGGCATTACTTAACATTGTCCGAGTAGGAAGAACAGTCAGGGAAGACCGCACTACCTGCCTGCAATCAGCAGTGCCCTTGGGTATGGGAGTCAGACAGGGAGGACCCCTGTTCTGGTCCCATTTTTCCCCGGGTGTCTCCTTGTCCCCACCACCTCTACCCAACTGCTCCTCTCTTTTCCCCTTCCAGAGCCAGGGCCCATCTTTATCCTCCTCCTGGTTATACCTAGGGTGTGACATCTAGTATATTTCTAGGTGACAATGGAGGACAAACAAAGGGGCGAAGGTCCTGAAGTCTGAAAGGGGACTAGTGCCTAACCGTCTCAAAGCCCTCCCAACACATTTCATACAGCAAAGAAATATAAGAACATCAGCAATACTGACAAAACTAGAGGTGACCACTCCCCCCTCCAACCGTATAACAACAATTCAAGACTATAACCACTCACTCACATAATTCATGTTGCATAACCAAAACATTTCCTCTACAAAATAAGTAAAATAAAAATAACCCAGCCCCCGAGTGGAAGAGCAATACCAACAGCAGGTAAAAGCTGCTAATAACAAGCTGTTGCTGATGCACTCAAAATATCAAGACTGAAGCTCTCTCACTTCTTCAGACAATTAGTTGAAAAATTATCTAAGTACTACCTCTCACATAGACTTAGACAATAATGATATCTATCAGCTTCGGGGACCCTACTGAGAATAACATGCACCCCACTATCGTGCCTGATATAATACCTCATTGTCATGCTGAGCTGGTATATATTCCATTCACTTAATAGATAGCCATCAGTAAATTAGATCTCATAGGGTGGTAACTGAAGGGCGTGTCTAGCATCTTGTTTATATTATCTGTTGCCGAGGGGTATAACAACACTTACCTTGATGGACTGCCAAGCCCGGCGGACCCAGCAGCACAATCAGTGGAATCACCCCGCCACAATGAAAACTCCCTCCCATCTAAGGAATAATATCAGCTCCATGCGTGGATAAATATGGAAGTCATGGCGTCCATCTATTTTCCAACACAGGGAGAGTGTTTTGTAGTAGTGCTACCATACGCTCCACATACTTGGTGTTTATTTTATTGTTATGTAACACCCCACCCCCCCGTGTGGAAGGTAGATTATCCTTTTGCTGTTCCTAGCCCCTAGGACTCCTGGTGTGCAGTGGGGGATCCTGAATGTAGTTGGGGTCCATAAGCAATGGGATATTTGGGTAAATGCCTCGGAGTCCACTGGAGCTGGCATTTTGTGACCCATTGATCCTAGAACTGCAAAATCTAAAGAATTCCAAGAAAGCTGTCCAAGGGGTATCTGGGAGGAGGTGGGACAATGAATTCTAGTGCGTCTTCTGCACCTATGGGATCTCGTAGTAAATAAGTGACCGTTTATCGACCAATGGGGGCTGCCTCTGAACTGCTGAATTCTCGTGAATTGTTTAACCGTCTGTATTTATCTGTTATACCCTCTCAGGTCGTGCCTGAAAATAGTCAATCTTGGCTAGTGCACTTACACGGTTAACAAAAACTAAATAAAAAACGAAATAAAAATAAGCCGGACTGTGCAGAAGACTGCCAGAACTATGTGAAGGCTTGAGGAATCAGGGCTAGCTTTCCTGATAGAGAGATGGAGCCGTGCCATTTTGGGCCTTGCATCTGGGAGATGACTGTGAAGGGAGTTTCTGAGGCTCGTAGAGAAGAATTCAATTCATTTTATTTTTAAAAAGGTGCTATTCCAGATGATCATAGTGCCTGTACACTAAAATCCAATAAATAATTTGCTTCAAACGAGGATGGGACAGGACAAGCGGGAGGGTTAATGAAGGGGAAGGGTGGAAGGAAGGGGCAGCTGCAGAATAAGGGGTGCTAGCTGCACATTCGAGCAGACTTGATAGACCTCTAGGCCTTTATCTGCTGGCAAATTTCGTATGTTCGTATAAATATTCAGCCATAGAACAACAGAACATAGACTCATTCTAAAAATTACAGTCATGGAAGTCAAGTTCAAACAAATAAGTTTTTAAAGCAGTTTTAAAGCTCTCCACAGTCAGGCACTCTCGTATCCAATGAGGCAGAGAGTTCTACAGTGTAGGGGCCACAAACTCAAAAGCACAAGCCCCAGATGTTTTCAGCCGAACCCTGAGAACCTCTAGCAATCCACTGTTGGCAGAGCAGAGCAGTTGGAAGGGGCGGTAGGGATGAAGGAGCTCTGCAGCTAACTTGGACCCTGTTCATGTAGAGCTTTATAGGTCAGCAAACCGACCTTGAAGATGATCCACCACTGAACTGGCAGCCAGTGCAGTCCGCACAGCACAGGTGTAACACGGCTGGATTGAGACAACCCAGTCAGCAACCTGCCACTGTGTTCTGCACCAGCTGCAAGTGGCGGATATCAACCCCTGGCAGCCCTAGGTACAGGGATTTACAGTAATCAAGGTGGAAGGTCACAAAAGCATGGACCAGAGTTGGAAGGTCACTGGGTGGAACAAGGTGCTTAATCTGGGCGATATTCCTCAGTTGGTAAAGAGGTTTAGATGCCGGCTGACACCTGAGAACGTAGCGTAAGCCTATAATCAAAAATAATGCCCAGATTCTGCGCCTGCTCAGAGATCAGCAGCTGTTGGCCCCCAGGTCAAAGCCTGGAGGCCTGACCAGCCGTCGACCTCTTTACCCAGCGACCTGGGTCCACTACCAACACTTCGGTTTTGTCAGGATTTAACTTCAACCAGCTGGTAGTCATCCAGTCCTGGATCTCAGCAAGGCAGTTGTTAAACACAGAGACTGCACTATCCTGTTCAGGCACAAAAGACAGGTAGAGCTTGGTATCATCTGCGTAGCAGTGAAAACCCAGTCCATACTGTCTTACAATGTCTCCCAATGGCAGCATATACACCATGAATAACATGGGGACAGCACTGAGCCCTGGAGTACCCCACATGGCAGAGAGAGATTGAGTCTGAGAAATACACCCGAGACCCCACCCTCTGAGTTCTGCCATTGAAAAAAGAATGGAACCATCTGAAGACCATACCAGACAAACCACAGATGAACCGCAGACGCTCAAGCAGTGCCTCATGGTCCACGCTGTCAAATGTTGCAGAAAGATCAAGAAGAACCAAGATGGAATGACTCTTCCGATCCTTCACTATCAGGAGATCACTGAGCACCCGAATAAGGGCAGTCTCCATGCTATGCCTCTTCTGAAATCCCGACTGGAGAGGATCATAGATATCATGGATGATTAATTGATTCTCCAGCTGCTGCACGACCACTTTCTCAATAACCTTCTACACAAAGGGAAGGTTAGAAACTGATCTGTAGTTAGCAGGACAATCCGGGTCGAGAGAAGCTTTTTTAAGGAGTGGTGTCACCACCACCTCCTTCAGGGAGTCCGGGAACTCACCTGACTGCAATGAACACCAGACTATCTCTGCTAGGACCAGGCAGATGACATCAGCACACCCCACCAGGAGGAGAGTTGGACCCGGATCCAAACTACAGCAGGTCAGCCACATATTCTGGACAACCTGCATGACATCCACGATCTCCAGCCGGTCAAAGTCACACCAACCAAACCGAGGAGTAGCAACCTCCCACCAACACCCCCATCAGAGTGAGCTGCACAGATCTCAGATCTGATCTCAGCAACCTTATCAGCAAAGAATTGAGCAAACTCGTCACACTTTTCCTGTGAAAACACTCTCTGAACCTGCAGACAGGCTGGACTGCACAGTCTGTCCACAGTTCGAAACAGTCTGAACCAGTCGATTCTGTGCTGTGGCAATCTTGCTGGACAGGAACCCTGCCTTCTTACCCGAGATAGTCGATTGATAAATAATAATAATAAAACTTTATTTTTAAGGTGCCTTTCAAATACCAAGGCACCTAACAAATCAAACATCAACAACATACATCATATAAAATCATTAGTATCATCACACCATCAGTCACCGAATGCCTGGTGCCATAAAAAAGTTTTCAAGGCTTGCTTAAATCCCTCCACGGTTGCACACTTCCATAACCGACGGGGTAGAGAATTCCAGAGGGCTGGGGCCGCATGCATAAATGCTCTGGCCCCAGAAGATTTCAAACACACCCTCGGAATCTCTAGCAACCCCTCTTTGGCTGAGTGGAGCGATCGCTCAGGGCAGTAAGGAACCAGAAGCTCTTTCAGGTAGTCCGGGCCCAGTCCACGTAGGGCTTTAAAAGTCAGAAGACTGACTTTAAAGGTAATCCGCCACTGAACAGGCAGCCATGCAGCACCAGCGAAATATGACAGGACCGAGACGATCCTGTCAAAAGCCGTGCCGCCGTGTTCTGCACCAGCTGCAAGCGACAGAATTCCACCCCCTGATAGCCCTAGGTAATGGGAGTTGCAGTAATCTAAGCGCGAGGACACAAAGGCATGAACCAGAGTAGGAAGGTCACTGGACGGAACAAGGTGCTTAATCCTGGAGACATTTCTTAGATGTTAAAAGGAAGATTTGATGACAGCCGACACCTGCAAATGCAGGGTCATTCCTTCATCAAAAATTACCCCCAGGTTTCACACCTGTTCAGAGGTCATGAGTGACAAGCCCCCGAGAAAAAGTCCAGAGGGTGAGCCAACCCCCCAACCCCCCTATCCAGCAACCTGGATCCACAACCAACACCTCAGTCTTTTTCGAGTTCACCTTCAACCAACTGGAATTCATCCACTCCTGGATTTCAGCGAGACAGCTATTAAAGACCAAGAGAGCTCCATCCTGGTCAGGCGCAAAAGAAAGGTAGAGCTGGGTTTCATCAGCATAGCAGTGAAACCTCAGCACATACCTTCTTACAATGTCTCCGAGGGGCAGCATAAACACTGTGAACAACATGGGGGACAACACTGAGCCCTGAAGTACCCCACATGACAGCAGAACTGGGTCAGAGGAATAAACCCTGGACACCACTCTCAGAGTTCTTCTGGTGAGGAATGATGTAAACCACCCAAGGACTGTACCTGATAGTCCACAAGTGAACCTCAGATGGTCCAGTAGCGCCCCATGGTCCACGGTGTCAAACGCTGATGAGAGATCAAGAAGAACCAAGATGGAATGGCTCTTCCGGTCTCTAGCCATCAGGAGATCATTGAGCACCCGAACCAGCGCTGTCTCAGTACTATGTCTCTTTCAAAATCTGGACTGGAGGGGTTCATAGATATCTTGGATGGTCAAATGGTACTCCAGCTATGCAGCCACTACATACTCAATCACCTTACCTAAAAAGGGAAGGTTAGAGATTGGTCTATAGTTTGCATGGCAGTCTGGGTCCAAAGAAGCTTTCTTCAAGAGTGGTGTCACCACCGCCTCTTTTAGGGAGCTAGGAAACTCACCTGTTTCCAAGGAGCACCAGACTATCCATGCTAGGACCGGACAGATGGAATCCACACAACCCAAGATCAGGGAAGTTGGTCCAGGGTCCAAACTACAGTACGTAAGGCGTGCCTTCTGGATGATCCGCATGACATCCATGAACTCCAGTCGGTCGAAGGTACTCCAGGAAAGCAGAGGAGCAGTGGCCTCGTGCTGATCCAGAGCAATGCCCATAGAGTGTGCTGGTTGGAGTGCTGCCCTGATGTCGGCCACCTTAGTCGCAAAGAATCGAGCAAGTTCATCGCACTCTACTTGTGAAAAAGCTTTCTGGAATTGTAGACAGGCTAGGTTGCACAGTCTGTCCACAGTTCGGAACAGCTGAGCTGGTTGATTCTGAGTGGCCGCAATCTTCCCAGACAGGAACTCTGCCTTCTTACAGGTGATTGCAGATTGACAGACTTGATAATGGTCCATCAATCTAAGGTGGTCGGCATCCAGGGAGGATTTCTGCCAGCAAAGCTCTAACCTTCGTCCTAGTCGCTGCATCTCCCTCAAAGTCCCATCAAACCATGGGTATCAAGGGCGAAGGGAGAGAAGACGAATGCAGACTGGGGCAATGACATCCTGGGCCGCTGAAATGGCTGAATTATAAGTCATCGCAAGGGTCTCTGGGTCACTGTTTACCACTGGAAGGGACGATAGGTCAAGCACCGCCGTTAGACCTTGAAAACTTACATTCCGTAAAGGACGGTACCTGACCATCTCCACAGGTGTGTGCCTACAAAGGCGGGGGGGCACAAAAACTAAACCCCACGGTGTAGTGATCAGACCACCCAACTAGTTCCACCCCGAAGTCAGAGGCTTCAATCCCCAGGAGGAAGACCAAGTCAAGAGCGTGACCGTGTTTATGAGTAGCAGTGGTAACTACCTGTGTGAGGCCCAGAGATGTCATCAACTAGAGGAAGTGCTGAACAAATTGTGAGAGTTCGTCATCGATCCAGGCGTTAAAGTTGCCCAGGACCATCAGTGTGGGGCGACTCAAACGCCATATTGATGACGAAGTCCGCAACTTCCTGAAGGAAGCCCTTCTCATCTCCAGGTGGATGGTAGATGAGGGCAATCTGACAACCTACACCTGCTACTACAGTACACTCGCATGACTCAGTCTCCTCAACTGGTACACTCCTGAGGTTAAGTTCAGTCTTGAAAAAGACCCCCCCACCCTGCGATCCAATCTTGGGCGGTATATCACAGAGTACCCGGCCGGAGTTACAGCCTCCAGAATGGGGCCAGAGTTCTCATCCAGCTATTTCTCAGTGATGCAAGCCAGGTCCACCATTTCAACAAGGTCTGCAATAACTGCAGTCTTGTTTTTAATGGACCTGGCACTGCGTAACACCACCCGAGTTGGATGAACCTCCTATTCCACCCAGTCCACCTGCCTACCACAACTGGTAGTGCCCTTGGGTATGGAAACCAGACAGGGCAAACCACATTCTAGGTTCCATTTAGTTCCAAGGCGTCTTCTGGATCTCACCACCCTGATGCGGTGGCCCCCCCTCACCCTCCGCTGTTCGCACCCCCTCCCTCTCCTATGCACCATACCCAGTGCCCTACAACGCTGGTAAGTTGTAAACTGAAGAGGGGGAGGGAAAAAGGGGCAGGGGCGAGAGGCAGAGGGTGACTAGTACACAACCGGGTAGGCCTCCAACACATTCGCGTGACACAAACAACTCTTTTCAACAAACCAACTTATACCGCAAAACACAAAAAACAAAATATTATAAAACAAAAACAAAATATATAAAATCTTACTTAAAACCAAATAATTACGTCCCCAACCCGATTAAACAGGAGGCAGTATGGCGCAGTGGTTTAAGGCTCTGAGCTGCATATCTGGAGACCTAGGTTTGAATCCCACAGCCCCCACTTGCATACTGTGTGACTCTGACTAAGTCACTTAACTTCCTTGTGCTCCCAGGTTGCACCTGCAAACAAGCTTTCAGCTTAGTGTGTCTCACCTGGTAAAATAATTGGTAAAAAAAAACAAACAAATAAACCCAAAAATAAACAAAAATAAATCAACTAACAGAAAAAAAAATTGCACCACCCCCGGGCCCTCCCACAGTCTCAGGGGGTGAACAAAACAATATTACACTAAAAATACATACAAATAACAATTTTAAAGTCCAATGCAATGATTTGGAAAGCGTAAGAAAACATTTATAAGGTGAATGATAGATTCCTCAGAACAATAACTGTAACTTAAATCAAAAATGTGTATAAATCTTCAGCCCCTTGAGGCTCTCTCACAGCCAAAGGAGGCCAAATAGAACACAAGGACTCTCACTCCCTGGACAGAATGAAATATGGATAAGTTCAGAGTTTTCCAGCCACCCAAGTACTCTCACTGCAAGGGAGACTGACTAAAAATAACATATATGTCCCGAGTGATTTTCCAACCTCCAAAAACTCTCACTGTGAGAAAGGCTGATAAAAAACAAGGCATTCTCACTGCCTTCCCAAGTAGATAACAATAAAGCAGGAGATAAAATTAAAACTCTGACCGTAGAGAAGTTAATAACAGGAATCCTCATCACTGGTATCCAACATGTGCAGGAGCGGGGGCCCAAAAAATCCCAAACAAGGGGCTAAAACCTCGAAGGCCCGTGGCAACACTACAGCTCTCCACAGGAGCCAACCTATCAGTTGGTCCCCCAGGGAAACCTAAAGGACCACCAGTCCAGTCCGCCGGCTACCGGGCAAGAACAGAGCCTAGTCCTTCGTGTAGCCACTCGCCTCCACAGACAAACACCCCCTGCAGGGTTGGGCCCACCCTCTCAACCACACCAAGTTGCACCGATCCCCTTACACCTACCAGCACACCAACATTGGACAGTCAACCAAAGAATCCAAGGCCAAAATCACAATCCAAAGGTCTTCACTTTGCTCTCAGTCGGTCACAGCCAGCTAGTTCTCCAACAATCCAGGGCCAAAATCATTATCAAAGGGTTTTCACTTTCCTCACAGTCAGTCACAGCCAATTAGTTCTACAATAATTCACCTCTACTCCACCTCCTCCTCCTCCCTCTTGTAAAGCTTAAGTCAGTCGATCAAAATCAGCAGACACATCCCAAGAATTCAAACAAATCCAAGTCAGGATCCAAAAACCTCCACAAACGCCACACAACCAATCCAGGATAAATCCGAATAGAAAGACTGATACAGCAGGCCCAGCAGATTCAGAAAGTCACTCCGTGTCTGTCAGCTGGGATCACCACCTCTCTCGGTTTATTCCACCCCAAGAAGGCACTGCGGATGTGGGGGAAACCACCCTGATGACTCCAGTGGAGCTGCTGCCATTCACCACACTCCACTCCACTCCTCACTATCCGCCCGGAGCCACAAACAAGGAAACTGCTCCTGCTTAACCGTTCTCGTTTTGAGGTGGTTTCAGGGGCCCCAGCACCACTCCAAAGACACTTGGGTTAAAAGCTTCTGCACCGACTAGCCTCGCAGGACATAAAACCAAAAACCAAAAGATAAAAAAGAAAAGAAAAGCAAAATAAACAAAGCTCATTCAGAAATCAAACAAAATCGGAAAAGTTGATTGAAAAAGTTAAAACACTAGCCACTAAACAGCCGGCGGTGCGCCCAGCTCAGTGGCCATCACAAACCCTATAATGGTCCATTAATCTAAGCTTGTTGGCTTCAAGGGCCAATTTCCACCAGCAACGCTCTATCCTTTGACCCACCCGCCTCAGCTCCCTCAAGGTCCCATCAAACCACGGGGTCCGAGGGTGAAGGGTGAGGGAATGAACACAGACAGGAGCAATGGAATCCAGAGCCTGTGTTACAGCCTTGTTAAAGGCTTGCACCATGTTCTCTAGACCCACGTTTGCACTTGGGAATCCCAACAGGTCAAGCACCACCGTTAGGCTGTCTGGGTTCATGCCTCTTAAAGGATGGTATCAAACCATCTCCATAGGGGCAGGCCTATGGAGGAACCCTGGAAATTGAACCTTATAGTGCGATGGTCAGACCACTCAACTGGTTCCACCACCAAGTCGGATGTCTCCATCCCCAGTTGGAAGACCAGGTTCAATGAGTGACCATGATTGTGTGTTGCAGAGGTAACCACCTGTGTGAGACCCAGTGAACTCATGAGGTGGACAAGTCCTGACCACAATGCGAGACTTCGTTGTCAACCCAGGCACTGGACGCACCCAGAACCATCAATCTGGGTGATTCTAACACCATGTCGACAACAAAGTCCACGGCTTCCTGCAGGAATTGCTTCTCACCCCGGGTGGATGGTATACGAGAAGAATCCTGCATTCTACACCTGTGACCACTGTACACTCAAAGGATCTGGTCTCTCCCACAGGTAGAGCTACAAGGTCCAATTCTGATCTAAAACAATCTGCTATACCCTCACCCCTGTAATCCTGCCTGGGGCGGTGAATCACCAAGAACCTAAACAGAACAGCTGACTCAAGAATAGGGCCAGAATTTTCATCCAGCCAGGTCTTGATGATGCACGCTAGCTCCGCTGACCCAACAAGATAGGCAATAATAGCCATCTAGTACTTAATGGACCTGGCATTTCACAACACTGCCCGAGTAGGATGGACACAGAGGCCAGCCGAGTTACCGGCCCACTAAATGTGGAGCTCTTGGCTATGAGTACCAGAGATTCGGTCTTCAGCTCACTAATGGACCCCCCCCCAATAACTACCGCAGGGACAGGGACCCCACAGGATACAAGGGCTCAGCAGCAGGGACCCTCCAGCTTTTGTGTGGCAGCCTGCATGATTGCAATGCTGAATGCACAGTGTGGGGGAGAAAGGGAGGGAGGGGGACAGAGCCTGCACAGAAAGACTCGCTAGCCCAGAAGCACCACCAGAGAATCAGAGTCCCAGAGGCCTCCAGCAGCAGGAGTCATCATTCAACTGGGGAACTGTGAGTAACTTCAGGCTTTTTGCAAATGAAAACCTTCAAGGTGTGTTCTGAATTGTTTCAAGTTGGCCACTGGGCCAGATTACTAATACCTCAATATGAGGGGTTGCTCCTAGCCATTTAAACAACTGAATGGCCTTTCTGGTGGGGAAGGGGAATCACTGTTCCCTGTCTGTTGCTCAGTAAGTTTAAAGGGCACCCCAGCTGGCCAGCCAACTACACCGTCCACGGGCCCTGCATCCATCCAACCACGGGCACCAAGGAACTACCAAAAGGGAGCTCCCACATTGTTTTCGGAAAAATCTGGTGAGTAAAGGTAGTGGTCTCCTGTACAGAAGGGCCAGCTGTATAGCAGCACTGCAAATACCAAAGTAGAGTGGGTACTGAGTAAATGCCTCTGCTTGGAGGAGCCTGTCTAGAAGTAGCAGTTATCAGAAATTTTGACTCTGCCTGCTTTGAAGGGCACCTTATGGGGACAGATACTTGGTGCAGCAGTTAGCCCGTTTCCATTTACAGCCATTTTTATGTTGCTTGCACGCATGTGCAAGAAACATAGTGCCATCATCGGAGATTTTGGAGGTGTGTCACCTCCTCCTCCAATCCAGTCAGTGAGCAGGCAGGCGCGGCCCCTGTAAGCCAATGCATTTTGGAGCTGTCTATGACATGCTCCAAAATGCAGTGGCATATAGTTGAAAGGGGAGCTACGCTTCAGTGAGCACCGATAAGCGTAGCTCCCTCCACACGCAGCGCGCGCGCCCCACACGCTCCTGTGTAGCCGACGGGTGCCCAATCCTTCGGCTGAGCTGCTGTCGCTCTCCCCAAGCTGGTGCCACGCTGTGAGCCCACCCCAGCGTGGCAATCAGGTTCCTTTGGCCGATCAAGTTCCAATCCCCTGTTGTCTGAACGGCCCACCTGCCTTTTGTGCCATGCTGGGAGCCCACCCCAGCGTGGCAAACGGTCCCACGACGCCTTTTTGTTTTAAACCTGTAAAACAAAAACGGTCCGCAGCTGCCTCCGACCCTCCCACAACCCGCACCCACCCATTGCGCACCCAGCTTCCCCACACCCCTCACCCCATACTTACCTCGCGCGACGATCTTCGTGGACCGGGAACACGTCTGCACTCTTCAAAGCCAACCGCGAACTGAGGAAATGCCGGTAAGCTGTATAATGGGCTAGATAGGAGGGGTTCAACTTTGTTGCATATCTCAGGCATTTTTGGGAATTTTTGCACCAAATTTTCAACATGGGGTTTTTAGGACCTCTTCTCATGAATGATGTCACTGTCATGGCGTTATTCGGGCCCGAAGGGTGATTTTGCGCAGTGACTGTGAAATCACCCTTTGGGCCCAAATACCACCATGACAGTGACATCACTCATGAGAAGGGGTCCCAAAAACCCCATGTTGAAAATTTGTTCCAAAAATTCCAAAAAATGACTGTTTTATGAGCGTGCATTACGCAGTTCCTACGCAGGCTCGTAAGTTCGCGAAATTTCAATATTTTCACTCCAGATTTTCAACATTGCCATTTTACCACACCTTCTTATGAGTAGTACAGCTGTCATTTTTCACATCTTGCCCAAAATGTGTTTCCGCCCTTGTAGCGCAGAATGGTGCAGTCGGTGTGCGAAATCAATGTACAGGACAAATTAAGAAAATCACAGTGACACTGTTCATGAGCAGAGGTCTTAAAATGGCTATGTTGAAAATTTGAAAAATTTCCAAAATGACTGTTTTATAGCGCAGCTAGCAGTTCCTACGCAGGCTCGTAAGTTCACAAATTTTCAATATTTTCACTCCAGATTTTCAACATTGCCATTTTACCACACCTCCTCATGAGCAGTACAGCTGTCATTTTTCACATCCTGCTCAAAACATGTTTCCGCCCATGTAGCGCACAATGGCGCAGTCGGTGTGCGGACTCAGTGTATGGGACACATTAAGAAAATCACAGTGTCACTGTTCATGAGCAGAGATCTTAAAATGGCAATGTTGAAAATTTGGTGAAAGAATTCTTAAAAATGACTGTTTTACGAGTGTGCGTTGCACAGTTCCCATGCACGCTCGTAGGTTTGCGAATTTTCAATATTTCCACTCCAGATTTTCAACATTGCCATTTTACCACACCTCCTTATGAGCAGTACAGCTGTCATTTTTCACATCCTGCCCAAAATGTGTTTCTGCCCATGTAGCGCACAATGGCGCAGTCGGTGTGCAAACTCAATGTATGGGACACATTAACAAAATCACACTGACACTGTTCATGACCAGAGGTCTTAAAATGGCTATGTTGAACATTTCGTGAAAAATTTCCTAGCTGACTGTTTTACGAGCGTGCGTTTCGCAGTTCCTACGCACGCTCGTAAGTTCGCAAATTTTCAATATTTGCACTCCAATGACTTCCAAATACTTAAACAGCACATAGAAGCAAGCAACATTCGGCATTGACAAATGCTTGTTGTAAATGAAATAAAACTGTGTTTGTTGGGTAATCTGGTGCTTATTACCAGTGCTTTATCATTATGCATGCTACTGGGGGCTAGTGAAAAGCATGACCATAGTGGAGAGGTGGGCAGGTACAGTAACCCAGGGGGTTGTACCAACATATCCTCCAACTCACTTAAATCTTTCTCTGGGTGGAGGCACCAGACATTTTCTACTTTCTTTGAGCACAATCCCCCTCACTGTAGTAAGAAAAGGAACCCAAGAGCCACCACAAACCTCAGGCAGCCCAGTGGTGGTGTAAGGCAGTGGTGCCAGGCCCGCCAGAACACCGATGTCACTGTGTTCTGCTTCATTGTAGTCTTCAGCTCAACTGATGTCACTGGGTTCCAGAACTACTGAATAATTTTAATGAATAAATTGGGTGGGGAAAAGGTTGCAGTATAATAGGACCCTAAATGAAGCAATATACTGGAGTGATAAAACAGATTTCACACATGTCCAAATGTATAATTATATTAAAAATGTAAACAACATTGTCTGTGACCCCCTTAAACATCAGTATTTGTTAGCTGGCATAAAGTTTCATCATATAGTTTATACCAGTAATATATATTTTTTTCAACTCTTTGTTTGCACTCTGGCATTGGTGGGGGAAGGGGGGATGTACAATTTTAGTCTGTCCATAGGCTCCCATGAACCACTGTCCCACCTGGAACCCCCGTGGCAGCGTGGATGGGGAGGCCTGTAAAGTACCCCCCATGCAGGCTCCTCAAGGGCTAGATTCATATCAGACTTGCCCCCCGATGTATGCCAGGCATCATTCGGGTGCGAAGGCTGTGGCTCCTTGGAGGCGATCTGCAAAGGGTGTTGGCTTTGTGTTCACCACAGAGATGCCAACATGTACTTTTGTCCAGGCATGGCCATTTGTGCTCCCACGCATAGCGCGCCAATGTCCAGTGTCATCCCTATCCTGAATCTCATGGGCCCTGACCGCTGTACTCCTAGCCTCTGCTAGGAGTCAGCATGGTGTTGGGTGCTACATCCCACACCCCCAGAGGAGGACAGCAGGCAAGTGGACCCTCATCCGACCTCTCTGTTCAGCCCTCAGATGCTCCAGGCTCATTCTCGAACCCAGATCATTAGCATCACCCAAAGTAGCCCTACCGCTGCGCCGGTGGGCCGTATAATAATACATTTCTGACAGAGTCATCATTAGTATATTTTTAGTTCTCTCTCTCTGTCTTATCCAGTATGGAAATTACAAAAGTGGGTTGGTTTTCCCAGTTTGCAGATGACAGCAATTTACGACATATAATGGATATTGTGAAACAGGTCGAGCCACTGCAAACCAAGCTGGGTGAGTTCATGAATGGCTGATCAGGCATGAAATGGGGTTTTACCTAGATAAATGTGTAATGATGCACCTAGGCCACAGTAATATAGAAGCTAACTACAGACTAGGGGAAACAGCCCATAAAGTCTCCAAATATGAAAGGGACATGAGAATAGCTGTGACCAGCAACCTCACAATAAGCAGCGTAATGAGGCGGTCTTGAAATACATTAGGATACTGGGATGCATTACGAAGACCATCTAGAGCAGGAGCAGAGAGGTTGTGCTGCCTATGTACAGAGTGTCAGTGAGGCCCCATTTGGAATACTATGGCCAGTTCTGGCCACCTCACAATGTAGGGGATATTAAACTAGAAAGTGTGCCGAGAAAAACAACTACAAGAATCAAGGGTTTGGAGAACCACTCATATGAGCAAAGGCTAAGCAGTCAGCAACTGTATTCATTGGAAAAGAGAAGAGTAAGGGGGGGAACTTATTGCAGTGTACAAACCATTGGCACATGAAGATATAAGAAGCTGTATGCACTTGGAGCTTAGGACCTTCAATAGAGAAACACGAGGGCATAGAATTTGACTGCAGGCCAAACACTTTAGAGCTGTAAAGGGAGGACGTTGGTTCACACAAACGGTGTTTCAGTTTTGGAACAGTTTGCCTGAAGCCGTGGTGACTAGTGAAATTGTAAATATCTTTAAATACAGGTTGGACCCTTACTTTAAAGAGGGAGGGTCTGGTGGGCTGTACTTTTGAGACAATTGCAGACAGGCTTGATGGGTACACTGCTCCCCCGCCTGTAGATCTCATGTTTCCTATATGTTCATACATCTCAAGTGTCCCTCATTACGAGGGACGTCCCTCATTTTGCCCCTTAAAATTGCTCTGTCCCTCATGGAAAAGGTGCTGCCCACATAGCGAATGTGCTGTAAATTCAGACTTTAAAGCAGAAACACTTAATATTCTAAAATACTAAATCCCAAATAAACTTTGTACAAATAAACACTATGGTTTTCATAGTGTTCTGAGCTTGTCTCTCCATGTTTGAGGGCATGTCCCTCATTCTGAGGATCTGTGTCAGGGGCGTCACCAGAGGTATAAAGCTGGGGGGGCTAATGCCCCACAGTCAAAATCCTAACAAAACTAGGGGGGGTCCAGGGGCATGCCCCCCCAGAAAATTTTGAAAATGTTACCTTCAAATGGTGGCTTTTCCTGCATTTTAATGGTGAAATATATGTTTGAAAAGCCTGGTTATCATGACATCTATTTAATGGTACGTGTGGAAAAATGTGGTTACTGGACCAACAAGGACAACTAAAAGAGAGACACTACTTCGCAGATCTGCTGGAAGGTTACAGTTCCCAGAGCAAATAAGAGACCAGCCAGACACCATTATCCCAGCAGATCTGCTGGGAAGGTTACAGGACCCCAGAGCAAGTAAGAGACCAGCCAGACACCATTATCCCAGCATAGAGCAGATCTGCTGGGAAGGTTACAGGACCAAAGCAAATAAGAGACAAGCTAGACACCACTGTCCCAAAAGTTCTGCTGGGAAGGTTACAGGACCTCAGAGCAAACAAGAGACCAGCCAGACACCATTATCCCAGCAGATCTGCTGGGAAGGTTACAGGACCCGAGAGCAAACAAGAGACCAGCCAGACACCATTATCCCAGCAGATCTGCTGGGAAGGTTACAGGACCCCAGAGCAAGTAAGAGACCAGCCAGACACCATTATCCCAGCAGATCTGCTGGGAAGGTTACAGGACCCGAGAGCAAACAAGAGACCAGCCAGACACCATTATCCCAGCAGATCTGCTGGGAAGGTTACAGGACCCCAGAGCAAGTAAGAGACCAGCCAGACACCATTATCCCAGCAGATCTGCTGGGAAGGTTACAGGACCCCAGAGCAAATAAGAGACCAGCCAGACACCATTATCCCAGAAGATCTGCTGGGAAGGTTACAGGACCCCAGAGCAAACAAGAGACCAGCCAGACACCATTATCCCAGCAGATCTGCTGGGAAGGTTACAGGCTCCCCTTTTATCAGACAGAACTGAGCCTAAAACATGCCACCAGGGCTAGAAAGTATGTCAAGTACGAGTAAGAAAATGGCTCTTTTAAATCAAAAAATAAATGGCTGCTGATTAGCTTAGCTCATAGCCTGCCCTAAATCACCCTAAATAAAAAAAAAAAAAAAAAAGCAGGGTTATAGCTAGACAGTACTTTGTATCACAGGCTGACTTGTGTCTATTATCTGAGTTTACTTTCCTTGCTTGTCACAAAAAGCACTAACACACAACACAAACTCCTGTTTAGCAATTTAGGTTTAGAAAATGGCTATTATTTTTCTCTGAGCTCTAGGTGTTTGTTTGGTGAAGGTCAGACTCAGAAGTTGAGAACATTAAAGTGTAAACCCACAACATAACCCCCACCCCGAAGGCATTTATTAATTATTGAGCTAACTTAATTTCAGCTGCTGTAGCTATGAACAGACTACAGAGAGAGAAAAAGAAAGGAGAGCCTTTGAGTTCAAGAATGAACAGGGTACATACACTGCACACACAAGTATTAAAATTATTAGTCAGTAGCATCTGCTGAGTTTTTAAAGTTTAATTAAATCCAGTCCCACAACATACTAGAACACAAAACACAGTTTCATCATTCTGTCAGAAACCTAATCCCCCCGCATACCCCCACCCCACCCCTGACTGTCTCAGTCTGTGAGATGGAGAAAACCAAAAACTAAGGTCTGCTGATCGCTTTTTTTTATATTAATATTCTGTTCACATCAGGTGTACTTATACTACTGTATTTTTTTTTACCCGTTTAGACTGGAGTAACTGCTTCAAATGCAATGCAATGCAACGAACTCTCCGAAGACTAAGAGGCACTGGGCAGTGAGACTACTTCACACACACTGACTGCTGCTGCTCTGCCTATAACTGCCAAAAATGCAATACTAACCAACTTTCACAGCCTTTACTCAGTGTACCATGGTTTGTCTGAAAAACAGGGCAGCGGAGGCGGGCGCTTGGTTGCAGCTGCAAGACCCCCCCCAGCCCCCTTCCAGCCTGTCAACACTCCCTGCAGTCCGATGGCTGGCTGTCATACCTGCTGCTCAGTGGTGCCAAACCGCCAAGCCTTAGCCTGCCAGTCCAATTCTCAGAGTCCTCCTCCATTTCTGAACTCCATGGCGCCTTCATCGCTAACTGGGTCCTCTTCCTAGTCCACCATACATGCCCCAGCCACTCCTCTTCCACTTGCTCCTCCCGATCTCGCCTTTCTTCTGTAGCAACCCGGCAGCCAGCCAATGAGTAACTAATGATGAGATTGCCAACCCACTGTCCGACTGACTCGGCCGTTCGCTTTTCTCCATGAATATAGCGAAGTCCCATTATACAGAGAAAAACAAAAGTGCACTCCGTGTGGTGGCGCTGAGAAATGCTGCAATTTTAAATAAAATCACAGCTTCTTTATTTTGCAACAGAGTGAAGCCATGATTCAATTCTCTGAATGGGGAACTGATTGGGGGGGCTTCAGCTTACACTGGGGGGGCTTCAGCCTCCCCAAAATTAGCATGGTGACGCCACTGATCTGTGTCCCTCATTGTCCCTCATTTTGAGTGTCCAAAAATGTCCATATCCCTCGTTTTAGTGACAAAAGGTTGACAGGTATGTATATGTTTCTAAGATGTTTTTAAAATAGAGGATAATGTATGGTCATTGGGGCATAACCACGCTATGCTTGCCATCAAGTGGTTCCCATGGCAGCTCTGTTAAACCTCGAGAGCGCAGCTCAAGAGGTTTCTCAGAGCTGCCATGGGAACCACAAGATGGCAAGCTTAGCGTGGTTATGCCCCGATGACCATACGTTGTCTTTTATAGTGTATGGTTTTAAAATCACTGCACACAAAGAAAAAATTACTCACCTTAGTAATGTTGTTTCTTCTAATGGAGTCTTGCTATATTATGACAGTAGCAGTTTGTCCCACCACTAGAACTGCTCCGGAGGTGAAATGGTTAATACCATTCCAAAATAGAACTTTGAGCACGAGCTCTAAGAAGCAGCTCTATCTGTGTAATTTCAAACCTGAACTGTCAGATCTTTACGAGCAAAAACTCACTAAGGTCTGTGTGGAAGCTGTAACCTACACTAGCCAAATGGCTACCTAAATATTAACAACCATTGCTGGTCCCAACACCCAAGACTCAAGTCAGGGGACCAGAACTACTAACACAATTCTAACAACATGAGAATAAAACAACAGTATAATAAAACACACACACCCCAAACTCCCAAAAGGGGAGAAACGCTAAAAGGGCATAAAATAGTGCCCACACTAAGTTGCCCGCACCCCACCCAAGTAGAAGTTCTGAGAAGGGCAGGCTGGGGGGGAGGTCATAATATACAAGACTCCATTAGAAGAAACAACATTACTAAGGTGAGTAATTTTTCTTCAAACAACATGAAGTCTTGCTATATTATGACAGTAGCAGACTACACAGCAGTACCTCCATGGAGGAGGGCAGAACCTACTTAGGGAATAGGCTCTGAAGAACAGCTGTGCCAAACCGAGCATCTCTCCTGGCCTGGACATCCAGGGAGTAATGCTTGGTAAAAGTGTGTACCGTTTTCCAAGTAGCAGCCTGGCAAATCTCTAATATAGGGATGTCTCTGGCAGCAGCTAGAGACGTAGCTGTACCCCTGGTAGAATGAGCCCTCAAGCCAGAGGGGGATCTCTGCCCAGTTTCTGATAACAAAATTGGATACAAGAGACAATCCACCTGGCAACTGA
This sequence comes from Neoceratodus forsteri, assembly GCA_016271365.2. NCBI lineage: Eukaryota > Metazoa > Chordata > Ceratodontiformes > Ceratodontidae > Neoceratodus > Neoceratodus forsteri. The sequence goes on along the minus strand of JADMNL010000031.1, from coordinate 67,507,684 downwards.
TCTCTTAGTGGCAGGTTTGCCTTTCCCAACTTCACCATAGTAAGGAAAAGTTGGAGGATTCGAACCCAGACCTTGGCACGCCTATATAGTAACTAAGAGCCTCTTAACATCCAGGCTGTGCACCCTCCTCTCACCAGAAGAGGAGTGATCAATGAAAAATACTGGAAGGAGATAGATTGGTTAAGATGGAAATCTGAAACCACCTTAGGTAAAACTTTCTATTAGTCCTAAGGACTACCTTATCCCTGTGGAAAGAAATAAAGTCAGTTTCCACTGAGAAGGCTTTACAACTCACTTATGCCTAGCAGAAGTGATAGCCACCAGAAAAACAGTTTTCCAAGTTAGATACTTAAGCTCTGCAGAAAACAGAGGTTCAAAAGGGGGTTGCATTAACTGGGCAATACAAACATTAAGGTCCCAGGCAGGGGCCGGTTCCCGAAAGGGTGGATTAGTATGGAGTAATCCCTTAAAAAACTTGGAAAACTTGGAAAACACAGGGTGATTGGAAAGAGGGGATGACTTTCCTGATGACACAAAAGCAGATACAGCTGCCAAATGGACTCTCAGGGTAGCTGGTCTGAGACCCAAGGAATTAAGATGGACCATGTAATCTAATACAATGGGCAAATCAGCAGATTCTGGGGAAATATTTTTTCCCAGCACACCAAATGGAAAAACCTTTTCCATTTAGAACTATAAGTAGCCCTAGTGGAAGGCTTTCTGGAAGCCTTTAGGATTTCAAGAACACCTTGAGAGAGGTGTAAATCAGCAAACTCTAACTCCTCAAGAGCCAGGCCTTGAGGTTGAGGGATTTGAGGTCTGGATACCAAACCCTTCCCTGGGCATAAGTTAACAGGTTGTGAATCCTGGGGAGGCAAAGGGGAAGATGGATTGTCAGTGACACAAGGAGTGGGTACCAGGGCTGCCTGGCCCAATCCGGGGCAATCAGAATCACCCTGCAAGGCTGAGATCTGATTTTGACTAATACTTTGAATAGGAGAGGGAAGGGAGGGAAAGCATAAAGAAACTTCCCCTCCCAATCCAGGAGAAGGGCATCCAGGGGACTGAGCCCAACACTGGAGGCCTGCAACAGAACAGAGGAAGTTTGTGATTGTCTGGGGCTGCAAAAGATCTATCTGAGGGTGCCCCATCTGGCAAAGACTATCCACAGCACTTGAGGATCCAGGACCATTCGTGATGGCCCTGGAAATCCTGCTGACAGCATCCGCTAGGACATTGTCCTTCCCTGGAAGATGAACTGCTATGAGGGAAGTGTTCAGGGAATAGGCCAGAGACCACAACTTCATTGCATCGGTGCACAAGGCCGAAGACCGAGTGCCCCCCTGTTTGTTGATGTACCACATTGTTGTGGTGTTGTCTGTTCTGACTTGTATCACCTTGTTGTGGACAGATGCAAAAAGACAGCTCTGAGTTCCAGCAAATTGATGTGGAACAGAGATTCCCGGGGGGACCACACTCCCTGAGTGGAAAGGTTGTCCATATGGGCTCCCCAACCCAGAAGGGAAGCATCTGTAGTGAGAGTCAAATTGTGAGCAGGGGGAATGAAGGGAACCCCCAATCTTAAATTGCTCTGATCCTGCCACCACTGGAGGGCCTGGATCAAAGTTCGAGTCACTGGGACCAACTTGGAAAGGGGGTCTCTTCTCTGAGACCAATAGGTTCTCAAGTGAAACTGAATGTCTCTCATCTGAAATCTTGCTCCCTGCACAACAGCTGTGGATGCAGCCATGTGTCTTGCTGGTCGAGAGACCTGCAGGGTGAAGGAGGAGGCCAGAGTCACTAAATTCGTCACCCTTTCTAAGGGAAGAAAAGCTCTGGCTAGCTTTGTGTCCAACTCTGCCCCTATAAAGGTGAGTACCTGGACTGGTTCCAGAACCGACTTTGGTAGATTTAGCAGAAAGCCCAGGGAGGTGAGAAGCTGCTGGGTAACTTGCAGGTGAGATTTTACCTGTTCTGGGGACTGGCCTACAATGAGCCAATCGTTTAGATAGGGAAAAACAGCAATCCTTTGCCTCCTTAAGTGAGCCACTGCCACTGCTAGACACTTTGTGAATACCCTTGGGGCAGAGGTTAGGCCGAAGGGCATTGCTCTGAACTGGTAATGACGTGAGGGTAGTTCGAATCTGAGGTACTTTCGATGGGAGCTTCTGATTAGGACGTGGAAATAGGCATCCTTGAGGTCCAGGGAGGCTAACCAGTCCCCTGGCCTTAGGGAGGGTAAAATCATTGCCAGAGTTACCATTTTGAACTTTGGTTTCAAAAGATGCTTGTTCAGATATCTGAGGTCTAATATGGGCCGCCATTCTCCTGTCTTTTTTGGGGTAAGGAAGTATCTGGAATACAGACCCCTGCCCTGGTGCAGGGAGGAACCTTTCCACTGCTCTGAGAGCCAACAGGGTTGAGACCTCTGCTTCCAGAGCAAGAGTCTCTGAAGCACTTGCAGTAGAAAAGTCTGCTTCTCAACTTGGGAAACTTTTGAAGCTGAGAACCAGACCCTGGCTTACTACTTCCAGAACCCACTTGTCTGAGGTTAAAGAAGCCCAGTTCTGACTGAAGTAAGCCAGCCTGCCCCCTACCGTAAAGGAGACTGGCCCTGGGCACCCCATCAGGGTGCCTGTTTAGCAGGAGCTTTAGGCTGAGGGGTGGGAGCAGGCCTGCCCACCCCTCGTCTGCCTCTGCCTCTGAAGAAGCCCTCTGAGCACAGGAGAGGAGGCCTGAGTCTGGTAAAAGGCCTGTGAAAAGGCCTCCCTACCCCTGGGGTATGCCTCTGAGGAGTGGCTTGCCGCTCCTTGCTTAGGCACTTTGTAAGTAGTCCTATATTCATCCATCTTTTCATGTAATTATCTGTCTGCTCCCCAAACAGAGAATTTCCCACCACAGGAAAATCCATAGCCTTAGTCTGGGTATCCTGTGACAGACTAGTACACCTGAGCCAGGCAACCTCAAAAGCTACAGATGTGGCCATGACCCTAGAGGAAACATCATTAACATCCACAGCAGCATGAAACTGTACCTTAGAAGCCTCAATGCCATCAGCAGCCACCTGTTCTAGTTCGCTAGCCAGCTGGCCATGGGCTTGCTTGGCTAATTCCATAACAGTATCCCATCTAGATTTCTGATATCTAGCTACATAAGCCATATAATTTGCTTGCCTGAGTCCCAGAGAGGCTGCCATATACTGTTTTTTCGCCATGGCATCAATCTTCCTGGAATCCTTGTCAGGAGGATGTGAAGCCAGGGGGATATTTGCTTTATCACAGGCTGCAGCCTGAACTACTAACATGACTGCATTGCTGAGAAAGGAATTCTGTATCAGGACCTGACAATGTGTACCTTCTGTCCATCTTTTTATCTACAGGAGGCACAGAATTAGGAGCTTTTAAAATTTTATTGTTTGCTTCCTAAAAGACTTATGCAAAGGAATAGACAATCTCCTAGACTCTGGAATATCCATCATTTCTACAAAATCAGGCTCCTCTTGCTCATCCACAGCTTCTTCCAAGGGAAGCTGGAGGGTTTCAGCAACTTTTTTGTAAAACATAAAATGAGATGGGGACTCAGATAGCATAGGGGGAGATTCTAGAGGTCTGTCTGGGGAAATGTCCGGTTCAATGGGCACACCCAGACCTTCCCAGCCACATTCATACTGTTCATAATCATCCTCCCCCTCCTCTGGTTCATAAAATTCCTCAACATCATATTCCTGAACCACTGGAACCGGACGAACCGACCTTTTGCCAGATAGTGGAGGTTCGGACGGAACCTGAGACAGTGACTGGACAATTTGTATGGCTTTTGCCATCTCTGCAGCAGTTGGAGAAGGGTTTTGACTCCAAACCTGCTGACTTTCTTGTTTTCTTTACTGAAATTGGTTCCTCAGAACCAGCTTTCTTTGCCCGAGAAGTCTCGCCCTGGTCAGAGGGTGTTTCCTTCCGTTCGGTTGGCACCGAACTGGCTGGCCATCCGGTCAGCGGACTTTTGGCCTTCTCGCTCCCCGAGCCTGCCCAATCTCTTTTCCAGGGTGGCTGCAGGAAATTCTTACATATCTGGCAGTCTGACTGGAGGTGGTCAAACCCCAGACAATAGACACATGTGGTGTGTGGGTCAGTCTTGGCAAAGACTTCCCACAGACATCAGCAGTGTTGAACACAGTGGGCCGGTTCTTTTGGGTTTCTCAGACATAATGCCAGCCTAACCAGAAAAACTTGCCCTTTAAACGGCAGTGCCAGGCAAGACACCCTTATCGGTTCCTAACCATGTCACGGGTATTGGAAAAAACCGTAATAAAATCCGTTTTTTTTAGAACCGATAAGAACCGGGAACCGCACTCTAAAATGTTAAACTTTAAAGTTAATAAGTTTTAAACCCAGCTGATCGGTTCAAAACCGAACCGATAAACTTACAAGTTCCACACAGACAAAACCTTTAATTTACTTACGATTACCACAGACAGAGCTTGAACCGAACGGTTTTGCGGTTAAAATAAAACTATTCTCGGTTGAATCGAACCAAGAAAACACTGTTTAAACCGAGAAATGAACCGAGCAGTAGGAGTAATCTCCGGAGCGACTGTTCACTGAGGCGGAGTAAAGAATCTGACAGTTCAGGTTTGAAATTACACAGATAGAGCTGCTTCTTAGAGCTCGTGCTCAAAGTTCTGTTTTGGAATGGTATTAACCATTTCACCTCCGGAGCAGTTCTAGTGGTGGGACAAACTGCTACTGTCATAATATAGCAAGACTTCATGTTGTTTGAATTACAACTTACGCTTACCTTGCTACACAGGAAGATGGACATAATTGTCTGGTTTGAAAACGAGCAGGTTTATCAGGAATGCTAATAAAAATGAAAGCCAGGAAAACATAAAAAGAAAATGAAAAAAACACTGCAATAACGCTATTAAATAGACAGCCCAAAATACATACAAGCTAACATTAGTTTCCCAACAGTCAATTGCTTTGATCACGTGGGGGTCATGGCAACAGCTCCGATGTGGTTGTTCTAGTCTGTTACCATCGATGTGTCAGCCAGTGGTATAACAAGTGACAACACATCGACGGTGTAACAACGCAGTAAAAAGGTGATTTTTGAGTAATAACAGCATTCTACCATACATTAAACAGTTATTATTACTGACTGTGCTTGTTTCTGTAGCAATTCAAGCAAACACACTGATGTTGTGGAGGCATCGGTTATGAAGCATAGGCAGACCAGAAGAATTTATAAAATTTGCAAATAGTGTTTTATTATTATCAAGAACAATAAAATACAAAAATAAAATTGTACAGCATGGCTCTTCATGCAGGCAGTACAAACTAAGAAAGTCCTACATTTGAGTGTCTTCTTTTCTCTCTGTGGAAAAACATTACTCTGAATATATAAGATGCTTTGGCCTGGCAGTTCAAAAACTGCATCCTGTTCTTGTAAGTTACACCTTCAGTTTTTCACAAAATGTATCCAACTCTGTCCTTTTCTTCTTGAGACCAGCCTGAAGAGCACAACTAGTCTTAAACAGGTGCAGCAAATAGCACATTTTGTTCCAGAGCTGGCTTCCTGTTGACAATTTTGTAAACAAGCTTGAGGAGGTCAAAATGCATCTCAAGGTCAACCCCCTCTGCTCCAGACTGCCAACTCCTCTAATAAACTCAAATAGCTTTCTGCAATAATTTAAGCAATAGAATTATATACATTTGCAAACCAAGGGATCCCAGTTTCCCATTAAGATTCACATACTGTATATTCTTTTTAACCACAGAGAAACAAGGGGAGAAAAAAATAATAGAAGCAGCAAATGAAGGAAGGAAGACAACAGGGAAATTATGGGACCATCAGAGTGGCTAATTCTTAGGTCCTACAAGAAAAATTTTATTTCACAATCAGACAGGCAAAACACAGACAAGTGGCAGAATAGGAGCGGACAAAAATAAGATCCTTGCCTTTAACTCTTTCTGCATAACAAATGGGACAGGGTCTTAGCCAACCCTGTCACAATTGGTAATATATTGGAGTCTGTAGGTGTCTGTCTTTTCAGCCAATGAGCAGTGAAAAGCCACACTCCCACTATTTTGCCAGTGGGTAGTGTGCCTATCTTGATTTGAATATCAACAAATGACCCTTTTTGCCCATTACCTCCCAAGGATGTTTTCCTGTTTGTATTTAGAGGATGAGACTTGTCATTGCAGCAGCAAATTCCTCTGAGATACCCATGATTTATTGGTTAAGCCATCAATTTCTGTTTATGCTGAATGGAGACGCGTACAGCTTGGTTTGTTTCTCTCCCTCCCCCACCCTTGCATTGTGCTTTATTGTTTCTGCCAACAGGAATAAGATATGAATAAAAATTGCACTTGAAGGCAGAATTAATATTATACAATGGGGTATGAAAATCCTGTAACCTCATTGGTCAAAACACATCACATGACTGTGATAAATCCTCCAGTATACCCACTGTAAAAGTTTTGTATAGCTATAAAACCAAAAAAACAAGTTGAACATTGTATAGTAGCAATATACCATGACAGGGAGTGAGTATATGGGTGGATTTACCACTTCTGGTGTGGTTAAGTCACTCGGCTGCGCCTCACGACCGAATCACACCAGGTGTGGTAAATCCACTAATATACCCACTCCCTGTCATGGTATATTGCTTAAATATTTCCTCTTTACTTTAGTTACAGCAAATATTTACCGATCTTGTCTGGAGCCAGGACTATTAAAGTCGTTCACTATTAGTCTCTTGCACACACTGCAGCCTTGACTGGTTTCATTTAACAGATTCAGGACACAGGCTCCAGTTTTGCAAAGCATGTGCTGTAAATCTGTCAGCACACACTGTGATTAAAAGGAAACAAGTCACACGGCAGTTGGCTTTGTTTCTTTTTTGCTATCTAGTCATCAAGTCCAGCAGGATAAGACTAGCACATGATATAAAATGTACTTTTATCCTCAATTACATATATCATTTTTAAAATACAACTGCTGAAATACCGAGTTTTTCGCAAACTGTGTGTGTGCGTGTCCTAAGTTACTGTTCAAAACAGCTGTGGCATTAGGTAACTAAGAACAGAAAATCTTACTGCAATGGTTGTGTTCACCTCTGTACCAAGCTTTAATGCAGGCTGAGCAAAATGTGTAATTTATTACTTGCCCAAATGCAAAGTACACTTGTATAGCACACAATTCAAGCCTCTTTGCTTCTACCTCTCACTGTCCCTCTTCATAACTTTCCTTGCTTCTAGACCCTCTCATCATGTAGTCCCCTTTACCTCACTTATCCTGCCTATTGCATTAAAGATCTCCTGTTGCCCTATGTCTCAGTCCCTCTTTCCACTCTAATGATGCACTCTAATGATGTGGGCCTTTTGGCTGTTCCTCAAGCCCACCTTAAGTTATCTGGTAAGAGGGCATTTGGGGTGGCTTGCCATTGCTTTGGAATTCTCTGCCCCGAATGTCCACCTGGCCTACTTAGCAGAGCCCTTTAAGGGATTGCTTAAACCTATTTATTTAATGAGGCCTATTTGCTGCACTAGTTTATTTAGCTGAAGCTAAGTTTATTTATAAATATTTATTGTATATTCTGTGTCTCTTCGATATAATGTCAGATGCACTGAGCCTGTGGGATACGGGCCATGTAACCATGCCTTGCCTTCTACATTTTTAGCTGCTGTCAGCGCTATGTCTTTACATCACTGACGCTGCCTATTGCACTACTAACACATGCAAGCAAACACTGAGCTATTGACCAATGTATATTTTAGAATTAATTACTAAAGTCCTGAAAGATGACCAAGACTAGCAACTTTTAAAATCCCTTACCTCAAGGTTACATTTTGACTTTACGTGCCGGGGCACATTGGGCTAGTCTCCTGGAATTTATATTTTTTTGGGGGGGGGCTGGATTCACACTGTAAATGTGTTAGGAGACAGCTAGCACACATTTCTGATGGTACCAGCACAGAACCGCTTATTTATTCATAGTGGGTGTGGCTGGAGACCAGCTATAATAATAATAATTTTATTTATAAGGCACCTTTCAATAACCAAGGTGCCATACATAAATAACAAATCAGAACAATAAAAGAAAAATCATTAAAACATACAATTAAAACAAAACATTCATACCGGTCAATATTATAAAAACGCAATTAGCCATAAAAAAAGTCTTCAGACCTCTTTTAAAGCCCTCCACAGAAGGGCACTCCCGTAACCAATGGGGTAGAGAGTTCCAAAGGGTGGGGGCTACATAAGCAAATGCCCGAGCACCCGAAGATTTCAAATTTACCTTGAACCTCTAGCAACCCCTCGCTATCGAAGGAGCGATCGATTCGGGTGATAAGGAACCAGAAGTTCTTTCAGATAGCCTGGGCCCAGATCGTAGAGTTTTGAAAGTCAGCAAGCTGACTTTAAAGGTGATCTGCCACCGAATGGCAGCCAATGCAGTTCACGAGCACCAGAGTAATATGACAGGATCTGCTTGAACCCGTCAAAAGCCGAGCTGCAGCGTTCTGCACTAGCTGCAGGCGATGGATTCAATCAAAGCCCTAGGTGAGGGTTTGCAATAATCCAGCGCAAGGACACTGCGAGGCATGAACTAGCGTTGGCAGGTTGGCAGGCGGAACAAGATGCCGGATCCTGGCGATGTTCCTAAAGTGGAAAAAGGAAGTCTTAACGACAGCCGACACCTGCGATTGCAGTGTCAGCCCGTCGTCAAGAACCACCCCCAGGTTCCGCACCTATTCAGAGGGTGGGAGAGAAACGCCTCCAAGTAATATTCCAGAAGGCGCATCAACACCCGACCCCCCCATCTGACGACCCGGGTCCACAACCAGAACCTCAGTCTTATCAGAACTCAACCTCAGCCAGCTAGAATTCATCCACTCCTGGATTTCGGTTAGACAGCTATTAAAGACCGAGAGAGCTCCAATCTGGTCGGGGGCAAAAGAAAGATAGAGCTGGTATCATCTGTGTAACAGTGAAACCTCAGCCCATACTTCCTTACAATGTCTCTGATGGGTAGCATATACACCGCAAATAACATGGGTGACAATACTGAACCCTGGGGCACCCCACAAAACAAAGCAGTTGAATCCGAGGAAAAAACCCCGGACACAACTCTTTGTGATCTTCGAGTAAGAAATGACAAGAACCATTTTAAGATGGTTCCAGATATTCCACAAAACAGCCTCAGGCGTTCTATCAACACCATGTGATCTACGGTGTCAAAGGCCAAAGAAAGGTCGAGGAGAACTAAAATGGAACGACTCTTCCACTCTCCAGCCATCAAGAGATCATTGAGCACCCGAACCAGCACTGTCTCGGTACTATGTCTTTTACGAAAACCAGACTGGAGGGGTTCATAGACGTCATGGATGGTCAAATGGTCTTCCAGTTGTGCAGCCACTACTTTCTCTATCACCTTCCCAACAAAGGGAAGGTTAGAGATAGGTCTGTAGTTTTCCAGACAGTCATGGTCCGCGGTAGCTTTCTTCAAGAGGGGTGTTACCACTGCCTCTTTCAGGGAGCTAGCAAACTCACCCGATTCCAGGGAGCACCTGACTATCTGAAAAAGGATTGGACCAATGATTTCAATACAACCCAAAATTAGGGAGGTTGGTCCAGGATCCAAACTACAGCATGTAGGGTGCATATGCTGGACGATCCTCATGACATCAATGAACTCCAGCTGACTGAAGGAACTCCAGGAAAGCCAAGGCACCATGATCTCACCCCGGTTCACGGCAACACCCATAGAGTGTGATGGCAACAACTCAGCCCTAATGTCGGCCACCTTATTCTGAAGAACCAAGCAAGCTCGCCGCACTCCATTGCAGAAAAACTTTCCGAACTTGAAGACAGACTGGGTTGCACAGTCTGTCCACAGTTGAAACAGTTGAGCTGGTCGATTCGAGCAACACAATCTCCTGAACAGGAACTCTGCCTTCTTACGGTGATTGCGGATTGATAGACCTGATAATGATCCATCAATCTAAGGTGGTCGGCATCAAGGGTGGACCTTCGCCAGCAACGCTCTGACCTTTGCCCCCTGTCTCCGCATCACCCTCAACGTCCCATAAAACCAAGGGGACTTGGGGCGGAGGGAGAGGGGGTGAACACGAACTGGAGCAATGAGATCCAGAGCCTAAGCAATGGCCGTATTATAAGCCGACACGAGGGTCTCTGGATCACTGCTTGCCAACGCGGGAGATGAGAGGTCAAGTACCGCTGCAAGGCCTTGGGGATCTATATCCCGCAAAGGGAGGTACCTAACCAACTCTGTAGGGGCAGGCCTTCTAGAGGGGGAGCAAAAACTAAACCCCACGGTGTAATGATCTGACCACCCGACGGGTTCCACTCCCACATCGGATGACTCAACCCCTACAAGGAAGATTAAGTCCAAAGAGTGTCCACATTTATGTGTAGCAGAGGAAACCACCTGTTTTAAGGCCCAGTGTTGTCATTAACTGGAGGAAGTGTTGACCAAATTGCGAGAGTTTGTCGTCGACCCAGGTGTTGAAAGCACCCAGAACCATCAATCTAGGCGATTCAAATGCCATATCGACGACGAAGTCCGCCACTTCCTGAAGGAATCGCTTCTCATCACCGGGGTGGACGGTAAATGAGGGCGATTTGAATGCCTACACCTGCTACAACTATAAACTCAAAGGACTCAACCCTCCCCACTAGTACCTCCGTGAGGCCAAGTTCGGTCTTAAAACAGACCGCAACCTCTCACCCCCACGATCCAATCTCGGGCAGCGTAACACTGAGTGCCCGGCTGGAGTCATAGCCTCCAAAATGGGGCCAGAGTTATCATCCAGCCAGGTCTCGGTAATGCAAGCCAGGTCCACCATACCAACAAGATCAGCAATAATTGCGGTCTTGTTTTTAATGGACCTGGCATTGCACAACACCACCCGAGTTGGACGAATCTCACGGGCTGCACAGGCCATCTGCCCACCATAACCGGTAGTGCCCTTGGGTATGGGCACCAGACATGGAAAACCACGATCAGGATTCCATTTGGCCCCAGAGCACCTTCTGGTATTAACCACCCCAATATGATGACTCCCCTCGATCATCCTCCCCTGTTCATGACCCCACACCCTTCTCCCCTCCTACGCATGTACCCAGTACTCTACAACGCTGGTAAATTTCAAACTGAAGAGGGGTAGAATAAAAAGTGCTAAGGAACGAAAGAGGAGGATGAGTAGCGCACCGCCATGGGGGCTGAAGGCCACACATGCTGCAAACTCGACTACACAATACAATAAACAATACCAAAACTAAACTAAGAACAACAATATCCCACAAAAAACCCTTCTTAATACAAAATAACCCACGGAACAAATAAACAACGTTTATATCCCAAAATTTAAGCTATAAGTCACAATCATAAATTAATAAACTAAAACAAACTCAAAATAACCCCAAAACCCACCCTAACACATTAAAACTCTACTTAAAATATATATTACCCTACCCCACATATACTGAAGCTAGCACTCCTGCACTTAAATTTTATATGAACACTACATTCCTTCCTCACAGAATGTCATTTAAAACAATTTCTCCCCAATCCTCTCACAGCCCAGGAGATGAGGGGAATTAGGCACTCTCATTACCCCAGAGGTCTAATCCACAGAAAGAGGTCAACAATTATTTCAACCCTCTTATAACTAATAAAATAATATTCTACTAATAAAGTAAAGGAAAATAAAGAGACTCCAGCACTCTCACTGCCTGAAAGAGTCCCAGTCCACAGGACAAGTTCTGGAAATATTCCAATCTTGACTTAATTGTAACCCCCCACCCCCAGGTTCTCTCACAACCAGGAGGGCAGGAAATTAAGGCACTCTCACTGCCTAAATTAGAAATCAGATCCACAAAGAGTACAATATCAAAATAAATCACAGAAAAATGTGGACCCCCAGTCCTCTCACCACCAGGAATCCATAAAATAGTTAACCACAGAGGGGATGTAATCCGTTTTCAATATCATCATTCATAGAAGTGCAGTCGATATATGATCCAGTACAGGGGAGAGTAAAATATATCCAAACGAACAAACTTAAAACCAGGCCAGGTGCAGAATGAAAGAAGGGGAAGCCCTCCCACCACCACAAACAGGCCCTGATCTCTCCCAGACCAGCAGCTACAGAGGCCTCAAACTAGGCTGTCAGGACCAGTATCGAGGCCTCTTATGAATGGTCACCAATAATGGCTCCAGCTCCTGAGCAAAAATCTAACCAGCTCCTGCTCGGTCCCTAGGATCAGGTAAAACCCTGGAGGCGGTGGAAATTCAAGGAGCTCTCACCCAACACAGCCCACTGGAGGATGTGGTGCTCACCTCAAAATTGCTTCCCAACGACAAATCTTCCAATATGTTAATCCATTCAAAACACTCCACAATGTCGCAAATGGCACTGGCATCAATCGTCAATGGTGACAGTCCAGAATAAATCCAAAATTTCCAAGGATAATTCCAAAACTTTGGAGACAAGACAAACTGAGTCAAAAGTGAGCACTTCAGATCCTCAGCGTTATCCCATCAAACAACTCCTAACCGCAACAAGCGGCCTGAGGGCTCCAAATCCCCAGTCACACAATTACAGTGACTCCATACGGCAATCAATATTAAGCCCTGATGTCTCCAAAGATCATCCCCATATCTCCTCGCTCTTCGGAGAATAGCCGTGTAACAGAAGATGCTAGCTTGCTCCACGGCTCGACGGCACAGCATGGCGCAGCTCCCTCCACAGCACAGCACTAGTTCGCACCGCAACACGGTTATTAAATTAACACAGTTAGAAATCTAACAAAATGAATAGAAATAACTTAAGTAAAATAACTTATAAATCAATACGAACTGAAAACGTAAAAGCGTAGAAACGGGAACCGCAACTGACTAGCAACCGGCTACACACCCAGCTTGGCGGCCATACTTGAAGAGTTCAAAAAGAACCCAATTTAAAAAATTAAAAACATCATATCTCAGTTCAGTCAAGAAATACAGTGAAATCAATGTCAAACTAAAACTCCCCAGGCTTTAGGAAGTATGGAGTCTGAGTTCCTCACCCCTTTTTCCTTTCCTTTTGCATTCACTTGTGCAAGGAACGCCTTGCTACTATACAGCATTTTTAGTGTGTCATTGCCAAGCCAATTACAGGTAAAACTGCAAAGGGCTTGGTAGTGTACACCAATGACCAGGCACTCTGGTCATGACAGTAGTTTTTCTTTCTGATGTGGCATGTCCTCTAGTTGAAAGAAATGAACTGCTCCAATGAGAGAGTGCTTCATTTCTTTCTGTAGACATGACTCTGAGCATGCGCATTAGAGTTAACACTAATGTGCATGGCAAAGTTTTGGTTATTGGCAGCTCCTACTGCCCGCCGCACTCTCTCTCCCCAGTCCATCCTCGCTCCTCTGAACCCTCCCCGGCTTCCACATTAGCCGTAGTGCGGCTTTACTTGTTGGCGGCTCCTGCTGCTCACCACACTCTCTCTCCCCAGTCCATCCTCGCTCCTCTGACTCCCTCCCTGTCAGCTTCCACATTAGCTGTGGTATGGCTTTACTTGTTGGTGGCTCCTGCCGCCCGCTGCACCTCTCTCTCCCCGGTCTCCCCTCACTCCTCTGCCCCCGGCTTCCACTTTAGCCATAGTGCGGCTTACCCAGCACCCAAAAATGTGCACGTTAATAACTTTGCAACTGTTTAACTGATGTGCCTGAAATTTTGCATGTACGATCTAGTACCACAGATCTCCGGATCTGACAAGTTTCGTTCCAGTCAGATGTGCGGTTGCGGAGCTGTGGAGTGTACAAAAAAAGAGAAAAATACCACTTTTTGGGCTAATTCTTTGATCTGGGCTACGGCCCAAACGGTTTGGGCATCTGGTATGAAATTTTTAGGGTATGTGGGGTCTGGGTCACTGATGTGCCTTTTGAAAGTCTGGTGACAAAAATATTAATCCATTCAAAAGTTATTAAAGATTTAAGCTTCCATTATAGCCTATGGGGAAAACAAAATATGTATTGTGTGAGAGCACGCTTCCTTTCGCAAGCACCTTTTCTGTCGCAATGGGCTCAGTACTGTCGACGGTAGCCATCTTGTTTTCAGTTAGCGATAGAGAAAAATGTTGTAATTCAAAATACTGCTTCTTGGTAAGCACCAACAGTTGTGTTTACCTAATCGGGCCCTAGGAACACGGTCCTAGCTTCAGATTTTAAAACAATGCTCAGAAATACATTCGTTGTTTCATTTTTCCCGTTGGTTGATATTTGCAATTTGCAAAAGTACCTGTCACGACACTTCGCAAATTTGTAAGTGTACTTTAAATCTTACCAAATTACTGTCTGCAGCTTACACAAAATGCGAAAACACTTGAGGGGATAGCTGTTTCTTTGTCACTTCACTGCAACTAAATGGTTTGTACTTTTGGGCTGAAATTTACAGGGTAGAAAGGGCTTGCCCACAGATGTGCCGTTTGCTGGTTTGGTGGAAAATTTACATTGATTCCATAGTTACAGCACTCCAAAATTTCCCATAGGATAACATTGTGGTAGCCATGGCATCTTTCGTGGGATATATCTCAAAGCGGTTTGAGATACGGATTTTTCATAGCACAGCTTAGTACACCTTTAGAGTACTAAGCTCAAGTGCAGGTTGCCAGGTCCTGATTACAATGGCAGTGAACATTTTTCCAAAGTTCCTATGGTTACTGAGATACTGCCACATTTGCAGCACAAGGGGTACTTGGAATGTCTCTAGGCCTGCGCTATGTCTCTATACTTATGGGTAGATGGGCGCGCAGGGCCCAGAGGGCCCTGCACTCACACATATGGATACCATTATGCAATAATGGGACCGCAGAGCTCTCCATTATGCAGTACTGGGACAGTTCATTACAATGTCTCTACAGTTATGTATAGATGGGAGTTCAGGGCCTCCATCATGAAAATCAGAGACAATTATATATGCATGCCAATAACCACATATGGGTAACATTACACTTTCTCAAAAAGAAGGGAAATTCATTGTAAAAAACTCCGTTAATGCATCAGTTAGGGTTTCTATTACAGTGACAAAAGATTATAAATTAGATGTTAGTGTTACCAACCCTACCACCCCACCCCTACCCCCTACTCTCCACACACCAACAGGCGTTAGGGTGTTCCTTGGGGTCGTCGGGCCTCTCAGCCCATTCTCTACCATACTCTCTCAGCCTTCTTACAAATGGAATGGGGTGAGAGTTAGGGCCGATAACCCCAAGGCACACCCTGATGCCTGTTGGTGTGTGCAGAGTTGGGGGTGGGGTGGTAGGGTCGGTAACCCTAACATCAAATTTCCAGTCTTTTTTCACTGTAATAGAAACTCTAACTGACGCATTAATGGAGTTTTTTGCAATGAATATATATTATAGTATTATTAATTGAGCTATAATAAAATGATAGGATGGAAACAGTGTTGGGAGTAATACAATGAGATTCAAGGCATATGGTTATTCAAGACAACACATGTACTTTACTAATGATGATTTTGGGAAACTTTGGGCCTGAAACTGAGAGATCAGATATATAACACGGGCCCACTGCCTACAGTTGAAGGGTAAAACTGCCATTCATTTAAAAGACAAAAATGGTTTACATAAAGAATAGTTTCCTTCTGGAACTCGCTCCCATCAGAAGTGGTGAGAAGTAATACCATGTCTGAATTTATAACTAGACTGGACAACTACTGCATAAGTACCAACATTTATGCTTATGGCTCATTTTTTATGGCTGAGCATTATGGACACGTCTTCTAGCTCTGAAAATACCTATGATACGTTAAATGGTGGAAAGTACTATCCTTGAATGCAAGGTGCTTGGCAAACAAGGTAGTAGAATTCCAGGTGAAGATGGCAGAGGGGGAGGTAGATATTGCAGCTATCACAGAAACCTGGGCCACCAAATACCATGACTGGGATCTCATGATCCCCGGACACAGGGTGTACCGCAAAGATAGGGAAGGGAGGGGAGTAGCTATTTGTGTGGGATGGGATACTATGTACCAGGGAGGAGGGGAAGAGGGGCAGCCAGAAGCCATATGGGTATAGCTCCAAAACTCCAAGGGCAGGAAGGTTAGGCTGGGAGTGGTATACAAGCCACCCTCACAGAATGAAGAAAATGACAGGGAGTTGGAGCAAATCAGGAAGGTCAATGGCAGAGGGAGTACGGAGGACCATGACTACCATGAGTGCCAGGGAAAAGGTACTTCTGGAGGCTATCCAAGACAGCTTCCTAGTGCAGCAGGTGACTGAGCCCACCAGGGAGGGTAATATACTGGATCTTGTGTTAGCAAACGGGGACCAAGTCCAGGATGTAGTCATACAAGACCCTCTAGTGAGCAGTGATCATCGCACAGTGTGGTTCTTCCTTCACACAGGCAGGGAGACAGCCAGGACCAGGACAACAGTGGTAAACTTCAGTAAGGTGGATTTGACTAGGATGGGCAGCATACTAGGGGGGTTTCTTGCTGAAATTTGCCCAGGGATGGATGTAGAACAGAAATGGTCCATCATAAAGAGGGATCTGTCAGAGGCCACTAACATGTGTGCCAAGACATAAAGAGAGCAGTCCAGGTCTAAAAAACCTAGCTGGCTAAGCAAGGAATTGGCAGGGAAAGTGAGGGAGAAGAGAGAGAGGCCTTCAACAGGTACAAGAAAACTGGACGAGGGGAGGAAAAGGAGGAGGAGGAGTACTTGAAGAAATCCAGGAAGTGAGTAGAACAGTCAGGGCAGCAAGAGCAGCAAGGGAGCTTAGATTGGCTCAGGGATCAAAGAAGGAGAAAGGATTTCTTCAAGTACATCAGAGAGAAGAGGAGCTGTAGGACGAGATTGTCTGGATCAAGAGGGAGGGGGGTGGGGCAGAAAACAGGGACGACCAAACAGAGGCACTCAATGAGCAATTCCACTCCATGTTCAATAAAGAAAAAGATGGTCTGACACCACAAGGGAAAGGAGGGATGGATAGGGAAGGGGCAGAGGTAACAGATGGGGTCATCCAGAAGGACAGGGTCCTAAAAGGCCTTAAAGCTTTGCAGGTGGACAAGACCCTGGGACCTGATGGAGTACATCCAAGAGTCCTGAAGGAGTTGGCAGAGGTATTGGCAGGCCCACTGGCAGATCTGTTTAACACCTCACTGGAGACAGGGAGCGTGCCCATGGACTGGAGGATGGCTCATATGATACCCCTTCACAAGGATGGTCCCAGGGACAAACCAGGCAATTACAGACTGGTAAGCTTGACTTCCATTGTGGAGAAGCTAATGGAGACCATTCTAAAGGAAAGACTGATAAGCTTCCTGGATAGTAATTGTCTCCAGGATGAAAGACAGCACAGGTTTGTCTCAGGAAGATTATGTCAGACTAAACGAACTGACTTCTTCAATTGGGTCACGAGGGCGGTTGACGGGGCCATGCCATGGATGTCCTGTATCTGATTTCAGCAAGGCTGTCAACCCGGTAACACACAGAAGATTATTGGGCAAGCTGAGGAACCTGGGGCTAGGGAGAAACTAGTGGGGTGTTAGAAGATGGCTGCAGAATAGACAACAGAGGGTAATTTTAGGGGAGACCTCCAAGCCAAGACTCATGACTAGTGGGGTATCACAGGGTTTGGTGCTAGGCTCTGTTTTATTCAACATCTTTATTGGGGACATTGCAGAAGGTATCAAGAGTAAGATCAGCCTGTTCACCAATGACACAAAGATATGTGCAACAGCGGACAGTGAGAAAGGGCAGCAGGAACTCAGGGAGGATCTAGCAAAGCTCGAGCACTGGTCAGCTGTGTGGCAGTTGGGTTGAACACTAAGAAGTGCAAGGTCAAGCACCTCGGAACTAGAAACCCCAGGACTGGCTATTGGCTGGGGGGGGGGGAGTGCAGGTATCTGTTTCTGAGGAAGAGAAGGACCTAGGGGTACATGTCACTGGTGACATGAAGGCAGCAGCATAGTGCTGGAGGGTGGCAACAAGGGCCAATCAAATGCTGGGGTGCCTAGCCAGGGGTATCACCTCTAGAAAAGAGGAGGTTATCCTGCCTTTGTATAGATCACTGGTGAGGCTGCACTTTGAGTACTGTATGCAATACTGGTGCCCTTACCTAAAAAGGACGTAAGATTACTGGAAGGGTACAACATAGGGCAACAAAGGTGATCCTAGGTCTTGGGATAAACCCTATGAGGAAAGATTGAGGGAGGTCAACGTGTATTCCCTGGAGGATAGAAGGGAGAGGGGGACATGATAGAGACCTTCAAATACTTAAAAGGCATAAACAGGGTCAAGGCGTGAGGATTGTTCCGCTTAAAGGAAGGGAGGGCACAGTCTGAAGTTGGAAGGGGGTAAATTCAAGAGGGAGATGAGGAGACACTACTTCACAGAGAGGATGGTGGCTGGGTGGAATGCACTGCCGGAGTAGTTGCTCGCTCTGAAGACAGTGAACAGTTTTAAAAGGGGATGGGATAGAATCAAAGGGAGGGTAAGTACAGATAAGCACAAAAGGTGGGATAAGCCAGGGGAGGGGGATTAAGGTAAGGGACTGGGGGTGGCAGCTGTAGGAAAAGTTGACTGCCAGCTGCACACTCAGGCAGACTTGATAGACCTATGGGCCTTTTTCTGCCAGTGCTTTCGTATGTTCGTACATTTCTATGAACAATAATTGACATAGAAAAAGGTTCTAGGGTATATATCTTCAGTTGGTAGGAGTTGGTAGGACCTGGGGTCCCCCAGGGCTCAGTACTCGGACCAATTCTGTTTTCCATTTTCCTTAATGACCTGCCACTAAGCTGCTCAAATTCATCAATCCAGATGTATGCATATGACACTGTCCTATTCTCCTCTGGCTCTTCCTCGGAAGATGTAACTGCCAACCTTCAGGCCGACTTCAACAAAGTTCAGATCTGGTTCAGCTCTCATCAGCTCTCCCTAAATGCTAAAAAACAGTCACCATGACCTTCAGCACTAGGCAACGCCTGTCCAGGCTCTCCACCTCCCTCCTTCCACACCCTGGATGGGACTGTACTAGAAAACACCTCCTCCTTCTGCTACCTAGGGTCTGGCTCGACCAACACCTATCTTTCTCTGTCCACATCGACGCAATCCTAAAAACTGCACCCTAAGCTTGGTTCCCCTTACAGGAACTGCAGCAGCCTCCGCCAACCATGAGGTATGAACTAGTGCAGAAGATGATCCCGTCATCATTTGACTACTGTGATATAGTCTACAGTGCCGCTCCAAGTCTACTTTATCTAGGCTGGAATCCTCTTTAATATTTTCTGCCACTTCACCCTCAGTGCATCCCCACACCCATCACTGTGATCTCTACCATTCTCTTGCATTCCCTTCCCTTGAAAATCGCCAACTGCACTGTACCAAGTTTGACTCAAAAATTCTGGCTCGGGTCCCTTCCGTCTTACCTCTCCTCCGTGCTATCGCCACTCCCTCTCCACCCATGCCCTTAGATCCCTACGACTCCTGTCAGTTACTAATCCCTAGGGAGGAGGAGGTCCTCCTGTGGGACAAGCAGCCTTCTCACACCGGCTCCCTAAACTCTGGAATGAACTCCCTCCCCAAATTCATCACTCCTCCTCCACTCACTCCCTTGCTACCACCATGGCTAATTACCTTACAGTAAATTGTACCTGCACATGATTATCCTCCTGTGCCCACCCCTCTTACCCCGTACCCCTGACTGCTTGGCCAACGGCACCCATCATATGCCACTAAGTAGTAGTAGTAGTAAAAACCTTTATTTTTATACAGGATAGTAGATGGTCAATTTTCACATCATTAGGACCAAATGTCCTATTTGCAAGATGGCCCTGTTATTTAAAAGTTTTGTTTCTTAAACATAGAAATTTACAAGCAACAACATTTAACAAGACAACATAATGTACAATATAAATAGCATAATTTAGGTGTCACATAACATTTTTATACCTCAACAAACAAATAACAAATATTAAACAAATAAATATTAAATTTAGTCCAACAGTCCAATATTATAAAAACACTTTAATTAGGCAAAGGATTTTATCCATAGCACTCACATTTTGACATTAGTTCAATTTTTAAAGTAGATGAAAACACCGTAATACTTTCATATTGCTTTCCTGTAACTAATTTTAAGGAACTCCATAATCTGTTTATGATTATGGGAAATCGCATGTAACTATACTTATTCTTGAGTTTAGGGAACTCAAAACTTCTAGAGTTTGAGCCTCTCGTGTTATAGACATGTGTTTTCTTTTCTAACTTTTCATAAAGATATGTTGGCTGATTTGTATTTACAACCTTATATATCTGTTTTGCCCAGACTAGTTTCCTTTTATTTTCCTGGGTCAACCAGCCCAATTCCTCTTCTAATTTACAATGATGTTCACGATAATCCTTTCTTAATACAAATCGAGCCAAACGATTATACATTACATCAATTTTTGACAACAAACCTTTTGTAGCAAGGCCGTACACATGGCTACCGTACTCTAGCGCAAGGAGAACAAGTAGGTTTATTATGGTCTCCCTCATTAATCTATTTATACAAAAACTAGACTGCCTAAATGCCCTAAGTTTTTTATTTATCTTTGATATTGTATCGGTTATATGGAAATCAAATTTTAGATGGTTATTGATCCATACCCCAAGATATTTATATTCAAAAACCTGGGCCAATATTTCATTTTGTAATGTTTTAATTTGTATTTGTTTATTTCTTTTACCCAGATCTTTTCCCTCTTTTTGAAATATCATAAATTTTGTGTTTTTTACTATTAACTATTAATCCCGAGTGTGATAGCCATGTGGAAAGCCTAGTAAAGTCTTCCTGCAGCTGCACTTCCATGAGCTCTGGAGTCTTTCCACCAGAGATCAGGATAGTATCATCTGCATATAGATGAATATTAGAACATTTTACATTATCAACTAACTGTTTTATGTATATAAGAAAAAGAGTTGGCCCCAAAATTGAACCCTGAGGCACTCCTTGCTTTACCAGGGCTTTGTCCGATAGTATACCATCAATATTCGAGGTTGGATTTTTACCCGGGAGGTGTGGGCGGCAGAGCACCTCCTCAAAAAGAATATCACGGAACATTACAAAACACATAAAGCAACCTCACAGCCAGTTAGGCAGTTAAATTATTGTGGATCCTCATTCTTCTCTGCCTGTTTGGCAGCCTGGCACATTGGAATGTGCTCCAGCAAATTGTCAGTCGGTTGTAGTTATTGCATCGTGTTGTACAGGGAACTTAAATAAGCAGTCTTTTATGGTAAATTTAAATTTTTTGGAATTTGGGGGGCTACACCCCCACACCCCAGTCAATTATTATGAGTTCCCTCGTTGATAATTTTCAGTGATTGTGGAGGACACTGGACTTTGCAACAGAAGCTTGCCTGCAGCATGACCACGTCTCCGCACATTGACCACCAGTCCAATGTCCTCCACAAGTGTCTCGTTATTATACTGCATTTCCACTGACTAGGGTCATGAGGAAAGAGGACGTGATTACATGAAGTAATATTATCATGTAAATTGTAATTATATTGTAGGGTGGGGGTTGATGTCATCTCAGCCGTGGACACTGCTGCTCACCCTGTTGCCCACTTTGTCACAGAATAAGAAATGTTTTATATTTATCAAGATTTCCAATACCTGATGCATTCAGTCTATTAGATTGGAACAGGTATCAGAGTATCACCAGTAAATATCAAAAGATGCAAATTAATTGTTTGTTTAAGTTGGGTTTATTTGGCATTCGATGACAGATACACTTACTTGTCCACTATCTCTCTCACACTGAATCCAGTTTAATATATGGCTTATTAAAGACCATTGTCTATTTCTTACTACTGTACCCTATTTCTAAACTTTAGAAATAGGTACAGAGAGTTCTCTGGGAGCTGAGCAGACAGCAGAACATACTGTACACAGTTGATCTGGCTGTCACCGCGGACCATCCACCTTAGCTCATTGAGAGCCAGCCAGTGCAGTAGTCACTTCAGTCTAGGTGGTGTCACCTGACCTCAGTAATTTGAGTTATTTGACCCACCCAACCCAGGGAAGTACAGTACCACTACTACTGCGTGTGCTGGTACCTCTAGGCTGATGATAAACAGTTAGATAACTTACATAGAAACAGAGTTGATGGCAGCTATGAATCGCAAGGCCCATCTAGTCTGCCCCATTTTTTTCACCTTATGAATATGCCATGGGGCTTTACTCTGTCAATGACCTGTCTATTCATATTACCATCTGTATTGATCCTCTATGCCTATCCCATGCCTGTATGAAGCCCTGCATTGTATTCATATCCACCACTTCCTGAGGTAGGCCGTACCGTTTGATGCATCCACCACCCTTTCCATGAAAAAGAAGTTCCTCGTACTACTCCTTAATCGGCCTCCTCTAATCTCATGCCGTGTCCTCTTTGTCCTGCTATCTTTACATCGAAACATGTTAGACTCTTGCACCATCTAGCTGCTCCTCTGACTACCTCTATCCTGTCTATGGCCTTATGGAGATGACTTCCAGAACTGTACACATTGCTCCAGATGGGATCTCTCACATCAACTGTCTGTACAGAGGATAACAGCCTGCTTTCTACTAGCAATGCCTCCCTATGCATCCGAGTCTCACCAGCCTCCTAACTGCCTTCTCAAATTGTTTCCTACTTTTTAGTCATCTGATGACTACCTCCCACCCCCAGGTCCCTTTCCATTTTAGTTAGCACCACACACACCCTAATGTGTGTCCTCCCTGGTTTTTGTTTCTAGGTACATTACTTTGCACTTATCTGCACTTGAATCTAAGCTGCCATACTTTAGACCAGTCATCCAAGTTTGTAAACTCCTTCTTCTCATCCTTCTTTCCATTTCTCTTAAGTATAAACCCCTGTTGTAGATCTTTGTGTTGTCTGCAAAGAGGCATACTTTTCCTTCCAGTCCTCTGCAATGCCACTTATAAAACATTAAAGAGGACTGGTAGTAACCCTACTGCACACTATTAGTAACCCCACTTTCTTTTGAAGTGGACTCATTGTTTACTATTACGCTGTGTCCTGTTGCCCAGCCAATTTTTACCTAGGCTACCATCCTTGGACCTACTCCCAGGCTGGCTTACTTGTTTATTAATCTTTGTGTGGGACTGTGTCGAATGCCTTGCTAAAGTCTAGTAGGAGGACACATCTATATCCCACTCACCCTCCCTATTTCCAAATTTCTTGTGACATGACACTGCATGTCCCGCCTTTTAGTAATCTGAAATGTCTGTATGTAATGTGCAAGGAGGGGCTATGCTTTTCAGTGAAAATAACAGATCTTACTTCGAGAGGGCTCTTGCAATAGGTAATTACATATAGGACTGACGCCGGTTGACGGCAGGACCCCACGGAAAAATTTCTAGCTAGCAGTCCCTGGCGAGGGACCGCCCCCACGTCAGGTGACCGGCATCATACGATGTCGGTATAAAGTGGCGGTCCCGGACGCCCACCTTCCAGTTCTTGTCCGCCGTCAGCTCCTGCAGCACCTTGTGGTTAAGTTCATATCGCTGAGTCCTCTTATCTGTGCTTTTTCCGAATATTTTCAGTATTGTATTTTTACTTCTATCGCCAGGTGAGCATTAGGTATGTAGGTCCCCTTCAAAGAATAGTGCGATAGTGCGGTGTTCAACTGCCTCACAAAGACGGTCACTCCCTCTGCCTTTTTCATTAGGCCTCGACCACGCAGTCGACAAGTGTCCGTGACTGTCTTCGTTTCAATGCGCCACCTGCAGACGACGCCAGGAGTCCCCATGCCCATCTCCTCGAAAAGAAGATGTCCGATGGAGAAGGGTAGAAGAACTGCAGGCATCAACCTCCCTGAAGGGCACAAATGGGGACAAGGAAAGACACGGAGTAGGCCTCTCCTCCGCAACTCCGTCTGGAGTCACCGGCAGGTAATATCCCCTCGGGGGGGGATCATCCGACTGACGGGCTCAGGCTTTGGAGGAGGCGTCTGCCCACCCGTGGCGTGTCTGCTCGAGCCGCGCTGGGCGCCCGGCAAAAGGAGGCTCCAGCCTCGGCACCACCGTGAGGGTCTGCTGTCACTTGCGCTGGCACCTCCTTGCCGGACGTCAGCTCCTCCGACGTTCACTGGGAAGCCGCTAAGATGCTTTCGACCCCGCAGAGGCGTGCCGCGGCAATGTCCCCCTCCGGGCGGGCACTCTCTCGTCGGCCCATCTCCGAAGGACCCCTATCGGATGCCAGCCCTCTGGCGCCTGCTGATTTCAGCCTTAAGCCACAGTGGCTTCCTCCGACGGCGCCGCCCCTCGAGCCTACGGTAGACCCTGCATCGCCTGTCATACCAGGCTCCCGCAGCCTTCGCTGCCATCAGGGCGGAGCCCTAGTCCCCTGCCCAACCCTTCGACTTTTTCCTCCGTCCCCTCGGATGAGACTCGATCCTGGGCTACCGCCCAATCTCTTCCTGAAGAGCCGGATCTGATTGTTTCCTGATGCCGATCCGCGCCAGCCTGCTACTCCGACGCTGGCCCCGACACTGCCCCGCCGACCGGCGGTTCCGACACGGCTCCTCCGACGCCTGGGCGGGATATTCTCTTCCATCGGGCCTCCACCCACGGGCCTATCACCGCTGATCCATTTTGGGTGGAGTACCTGGCTGGGCCACCTGCTCTGGCAGTTCTCCAGGGCCTGGGTATCCGCTGTCTTATCCAACACCGGTTTTCCAGGTCCATAGTATCCTGTAGTAGTACCGGGCGATGACTTTCACAGCAGTACCCGGCTCCAGTATCTCAAGAGCTGGGTTCGGATACTCTCCTGCGGATTTCTCCATACATCTATCCCTCCTCCTACTCCACCGCCCCCAGGCCGCCAGTGGATTCAGGAGACTTGCTCCTGGTGGCTGAGGCCAGGCCAGTTCACCAAGGAAGTCAAGAGCTTGGGTTCACGGCGATGGTGCCACCGGTCCCTGCATGCCCTCAGACGCACACTCTCTCACTCTCCGGCTTCTCGGCCTTGCCTCGGATCCAGAGAGGGGCAGGACACGTGGTTCTGAATTCCCCGAAGGAACCTGCTCCTCCCCAGACGAGTTAGGGAGTCTTCTCTGCTTCAGATTCTTCTCCCTTTTTCTCGGACCTCTGAAGCTCCGATGGCTGCTCTGAGAAAGACGACGATTCTGCAAGGCCCGTCCCAAGCCCCGGCCGAGGACCTCCTGGTCTCCTCCAGAGGATCCTTCCTTCACGGAGTGTGCTCCAGAAGATCCAGGAACTCCATCGTGGCAATTCTTAGAGATGTGATCCTCGTATATAGGTTAAACTCGCCAAACATCTGGACTTACCCCCACGGCTCCTACTGTTGTGCCACTCCTGGATCGAGCCTCACGCCCACCTTGTTTCCACTATTTGAAGCAACCGCTTGTTTTAGCCCTACTTCCCAGGAAGTCGAATGTTTACCAGGCCCGGAGGGTGTAGATTTTTAGACTCTCACCCTCGCAGACTCGTGTTTGATTAGCGCCACCACGGCCAGTCAGCTCAACTGAAACATTTGATTCCGTCTCCGGATATGAATCTGTCTTGGATTGTGTGCATGGAAGGAAGATCTATGCTTCTTCCACACTGGGGATTAGGGTGCTAAATTATGTAGTACATGGGGGATTACCAGAAGGCTGTCTCATTCTGGCGGAATTTAAAATTGACTCTTTGCCTGACTCCCAAATCAAGTAGGGAGTTAGCCGACCTGGTCCGTTTCTGCCTGCTCGCCAGTCGTCATATTTTGAGGATGACCTACAATGCAGTGGACACCACAGGACGGAGCTCTGCATTCGCCATAGGTCTTCGGCGTCATGCATGGCTCCGTGTGTCAGGTCTGGTCCCAGAGGAGCAGTCAGCGATCCAAGAAGCACCTTTCAGAGGTTCTGTGTTGGTGTGATGTCAAGGACATCATCACTGATTTGCAGTGAGAAGGAACGGCCTTAAATCTGTTGATTCACTGTACCATCCCTTATCCCCTCTCGCGTCAGTCTCCTTTTGCAGACGCAGCCGGCCTCAAGTGAAACCTCTCAGGGAAGGCGGGTACCAACGCCTGGCCTCATTAGCTGCCAGGCCCCCGCCGCCCTAAAGCAACGGGTGCTCCCAGCTGCGGCGCTGTCTCACAACACCTGACCTTCCTTCTCCCACCACCTCCAGACACCCCAAGGAACTGGTAGAGGAAGGTTCTCCTCCCACCTTCTGGGTTGGGAGAGGTTACCACGGACCATGGGTGCTTCAGATCATGCAGAGGGCACTCCATGAGTTTCTACAGAAACCCACGTCACCCCTCTGAACTTCTCTTACTCAACGGACCATCTTCCTTTGTCAGGGAAGAAACTGCCTTCCTGCTAAACAGGTTATAGAGTCCGGCCCCCTCAGCTCCACGGACGGCTACTATTCTCATTTCTTCCTGTACTAAAGAAGACGGTAGATCCAGACCATTCTAGATCTCAGCCCTGAACCTATATGTGGAATACAAGAGGTTCAGGATGCTCTCCCTCGAACCCTCCTGTTCTCTGCTTCGCCGGGCTAATGGTTTTTGTGCACTGATATGCAGGATGCATACCTGCACATCCCCATTCGCTCGCGCATCAAAAGTACCTTCAGGTTTATGCCCAGGGGACCATCACTACCTCTTGAAGCCCATTTGGTCTGCGGCTCCCGAGTCTTTACCAAATGCCCGCGTGGTAGCGGCCCACCCGTGTTCTTTTGGAGTTCAGGTTTTTCCTTACCTGGACGCCTCGGTTCTCTGGCGGCCCCATCCATGGAGGAACTCCTGCATTTTCTCTCCCTCACCCAGCAGGTTTTTCTGGCCTGTATTACCATCAACCATTCCAAGTCTCACCTGGATCCTTCAGAGAGGCTCCAGTTCATCGGGCAATCCCCTACACGATATTGTGCAAGGCCTTCCTGCCGCTGGACAGGGGGCCTCCTCCAGTCTCCACATTTCCTCCTATTGGAACACAGGAGGGTTCCGTGAGGTCTGGTGTGCTCATTCATGGCTTAGTGGCGGCGCCATCCTGACGGTTCACAAGGCCACCTCCACACATGAGACCTCTCAGTGGACTCTCCAATCTCAGTGGATCAACGGGTAGACGACCTAGATCATCTGGTCCTGATCTCTCGCCAATGGCAAGAGATTATAATGGTGGATGGTTCGAGAGAACCTATTCCGGGGGTACCCTTTTTTCATCCTCCCCCCAATCAGACTCTAACCACGAACGCTTCGGGCGAAGGCTGGGTGGCCCATCTCGGTCCTCACCAAACCCAGGGCCTATGGTCAAAGCTGGAGATAGTTCTCCACATCAACGTGCTCGAGCTCCGAGCAGTGCTGTATGCTCTCCAGGCCCTTCACCAATACATCCTTCCCGGTCACCTAGCTGTCCAAATGGACAACATGTGTGTGGAGTGGTATATCAACAAGCAGGGAGGGACCCGGTCCTACCACTGTGCAGGGAAGTGATGAGGGTTTGGGAAAGGGTATGCTCCACAACCTTCACCTGACGGCGCATCCATGTCTGGGAGTCGACAATGTCCTGCAGACAGGCTAAGTCGTCGTCAGCTCTACCACACGAAAGTGGGAACTGGATGAAGAAGTTCTAAAAGCATCTTCCAGATTTGGGGACTCTCAGATAGACCTGTTCGCCTCCTCCCAAAATGCAAAGCTTCCAACCTTTTGCTCGCTCGCTCCATAGCGAGGCGCTTTCTGGAGCGATGCTGTATCTCTAAGCTGGAAGGACAGATTCGTCTATGCTTTTCCCCCAATTCCTCTGGTCCCTCGTGAACTGCAGAAACTGGCTTTGGAAGGAGCGAGAATGATTCTGATCGCTCCTTTCTGGCCCAGGCAAATCTGGTTCTCTCTTCTACAGCAATACTCAGAGGTTCCTCCTCTTCCTTCCTTTATCTCGAGGATTGCTGACCCAGGATCAGGGACCCTGGTCCATCCGGACTCAAGTCCCTTCAGCATGCATGGCTCCTGCACACCTAGCTCAATCTCGCTTAGCGCCTCCTAAGGTGGCTCGACATTCTGGTGGAGGCTAGAAACCCCTCCACTAGGTCCACCTAGCCATGAAATGGAAGAGATTTTCCATCTCGGCTGCATCCAGGAACGTGGAACCCTTTTCCTGTCCTGCGACCATTTTCCTTGAGTACATGCGTCATCTTTTCGACCTGGGTCTCAGTCTCTCCTCTTTGAAAGTCCATATGGCGGCTATCTCAGCCTACCATGTCCCTTTCGCTGATAAGGCATTTGCCCAGCTGGAGGTCTCCAGAACCTTTCACAGAGGGGTCCTTCATCTCAGGCCCCCTGTCCGGACCCAAGCCCTGCCTTGGGATTTAAACTTGTCTTCAGAAACTTTCTTCCTCCTTTTGAGCTCGCTGCCTGCGCAGACTTGAAGATTTTATCGTGAAAGACGACTTTGGTGGCTATTACTTGCTCTTTCAGAGAATTTCCGAGCTCCAGGCCCTGTATGCAAAATCTCTTTATTTGATTTTTTCACAAAGAACGAGTAGCTCTTCGCACTAATCCTAAGTTTCTTCCGGCGGTGGCAGCGATCTACCTTTGAATCAGTCTATTGAATTACCTGCTTTCTCACTCAGTACCCAATCAAGGAGAATATCTGTTCCATACCATGGATGTTCACAGGATCCTGAGATACTACACCGATAGGGACAAAGGAACTCAGAAAGACTGATCAGTTGTTTGTCTCCTTTGCTCACAAAAGAGAAGGCAATGCTGTTTCTAAGTAATGCCTTATCAAAATGGTTGGTCCTTTTGCATCACCTTCTGTTATGACAGTAAAACAAGACCCTCCTGGTCAGTCAGAGGCCACCCACTTGTGGAGTTGCCGCCTGCAGCTTGAGCTCTGCAAAACGTGTCGGCAGAAGATATCTGTGCTGCCGCCACTCTGACTTCCGTCCGCATCTTCACTAAACACTACAGTTTGGACATTGCCTCTACCGGAGCAGGTTTCAGGTTAGCTGTCTTGCAAGGCCTCCTTCTGAGACCCGTTTTGTTAATTGCTACTTTTAGCGTAGTTCTTCTCCCGTGCCTTTTCATTTGTTCCAGACTGTTTGGGATTCTGTCCTATATGTACTTACCTACTGCAAGAGCCCTCTGAAGTGAAGATAGTTAGTTACAGAAGAACTACCAAACAGTAGATCTTCAGAGAGGCTCTGCAGGTACAACTTCCCGCCTCCCATCCCCTAGGCTTTTTTCAGCCTTTTCCATTGAGGGAAATATCTGCTTCTCTCGTCCGGGCCTTCTGGGCCTGTATGGAAAGAACTGGAGCAGTGGGTCCGGACCGCCTTTATACCGACGTCAGTATGACGCCGGGTCACCTGATATGGGGGCGGTCCTCACCAGGGACAGCTGCTAGAAATTTTTCCCTGGGGTCCTGCCGCCAACAAGCGTCAGTCCTATATGTAATTACCTACTGCAAGAGCCTCTCTCGAAGATCTACTGTTATGGTAAGTTCTTACGTAACTGTACTTTTGTTCTGATTCCATGATGAAAAAAAAATCTGAAATCAAGGGTTGCTAGGGATACTCGATTCGGAAGAACATGTAACACAAGTGTATTTTGGCTCAGTAGGGAATTTATGCAGTAGTAGATGACCCACAACTACCAAATCAGGCTACAGCATGTAACAGTCTCCCTCCAAGAGCTTCAGTGGGCATAAAGGACCCTAGCCCCACGCTTTATGTAGCAATCTTTCACAGTGTATTTCAGAAATGCATATAAGGTGGGTGGTTGATGGCATTGTTGATCAGCCACTCATCCACAACAGTTGCGGCTGCAAACTCTATACCACCCAGTCAGAGTCTCTCACATCCCATATTCCATGGAAGCAAAATATTCCCTGAAATCAGGGGTAGGGAACTGTAACAAAAGTATGTTTTTCTTCAAGAAAAGCCCCCAAATTCACCACAGAGCATGCAAACCCCTCAGAGCTTCTGGGGGCCTTCTGGACCCCAGACCCCCGGCTCTTTTCTTGGTGGGGCGCAAACTTAGTCTCTTGCCTAGGGCACCAAAATGCCTTCCTACGGCACTGGTAGCTGGTTTGTGGGGACGGGAGACTATAAGAGAATGCAGATTTCTAGCTAGGGAGTGAGGGTGGAGGAGGGAGGGAGATGGTGCAAGGGTACCTGTGTATTTCCACCAAACACTGCAGAAGTCCAGGAACACTTGCCAAGTCACTGCCTTGCCAAAACCCTTGTTTATATTAAAATGAATTCTCGCTGCAACCAAGTCTTCACAGACACTTCAGGCGGGTGGACTTCCAAAGCTTTAGACCAACTCTGCAGCTACCCAGCAAAATAAAGCAACTTGTCACATGACGTGTACAGTAAAGAAGTGTTGGTCTTGGTTAAAGTATGCAGAACTAGGAAGCGGGAGATCATAGGCTTACATTCCACCCAGGAGCCACTGTGCTCACTCACTGTGTGATCCTGTGCAAGTCACTTGACTTCCATATCCTCTCTTCCAGCCATCAAATTTTTGATTAGAAGCAGGACTTTCTGAAAACAAGATGTTGCGTCTCAGTTATACTGTTCTCGGTAAACACAGTGTAAAATGAACTTAATAAGACCTACCTGGACATGGATGGCAGATGGTTAAAAATAGACAGAACTGTGGAAATTCCATCCAGTAAATTATCTGAATTACGCCAGTTGCTGCCAAGAACTTGGTCTATGCATACCAAAAGGTCCATAATGGATCAATCTGTGGAGTACTGTACATAACAAGATAAAAAAGTAAACTAATATTATTCGAATCATGGATTCGGGCTGTATGCGAGTTCCATTAACTTTAAAGCCAAGGAGTAAAAGAAAAGCAAAAGTGTAGGTTACGGCTGAGACTTGGCTACAACGCAGCAGCTCTGCTGTCTGGCCCTCATTTGAGGCCATAATAAATTCGAGATTTATTTTTATTGAGAACCCTAGTCGCTTCGGTCAGAAGAAACAAAACTGTAGCTACAGACCCTGATGCGCTTTGAATGCAACAGAATATTTTTCAAAAGTGTCTTCAGGCGGACTGTTTTTGAGTTTCTTACTATCTAGGACTTCATTAATTTTAAAATCTGAAGATTTAAAGAGTTGCTATGTATCCTATATATGGTACACGTATCCGCTCTCTATTATATATACACACACACTGTGTATGTGTAACCCCTCACCCCTGCCTTTTTGCCAGAACGACAGATGGCATGCTGTTGAAGTTAACAGCAGTACCTGGTGGGGACCTGGGGAGGATGAGGTTACTCGGCACAGGAGAGCCTAGGTTTGGCTACTCTGGTCAGGGGCACCCAAGTAAATCCGAACACAGGAAGCAATAATTGTAATGTCCTAAACCAGGAATGGGATTCTTCAGTGTGGCTTTTATTCACATACTAGCTGAACACAACAAAGCATAGATGGATCCCCATGGGGCTACATTTCCTGGTAGTGCAGATTAGAGACTACAGAACACTTTATCACCATTTTCAGCCCTCAGGCTCTGGACCTACCAGGCACACAGCCTGGACTTGCACGCGCTTTGGGTACACAGCCCGACCTTTACACACTTGGGTTTTCCCCACGGTCCATTGGAAGAATGAACCAATTATCCTGTTGTGGCTCCCCACACTACTTAGAGTCTGCGACTCCTAGAGAGAATTCTTCCTTACTTGTTATGACTCACTATCTCACAAAGATAATTTTTCTTTACACTTGTTGTGGCTCCGCACACCACTTAAGAGTCTGCAACTCCTACAGAGATTTTCCCTTTTGCAACCCCACGTCTGGGTACTTCCCCGATCACAGCCCGAGTGCATGAGGCAAAGTAGCAACCACAGCAGAAATCCGTAGAGGTGGACCTGGTTACTAAAGATGGGGGGTTTGCCCACCTCTAGTTCCCAAAGCCCATACCCGGCCATTTCCCTGGGAACACTGAACCATTTCTTTTTCTGAACTTCTGAATGTAGATTAAAGGGTAGATGAACTGGCGTATCTCCTCTACATATTACTTGAAATCACACAGCACTCTAGCATTTGACACTACTTCACTTGTTTGGCCTAGTCCTATAGGCTTCCCAAAATGTAGCTCAATTCCTAGATTCCCACACATGTCCCAGAGTGAAGAAACATTTTGCCCTCTCATGTTAGAGCAAACACTCACCCTTTAGTTGCAGGTGCCCCACAGGCGAATCACAAATCTTCCAACTTTCCAAACAAAGGCTGAACTGAAATGGCAGCTTTTCTTCCTCTTGGCAGAATTAAGGGGATTGTCCCAGGAATCTGCATGGGGATCTTTACATCCCCCCCCCGGAGGGAGGGGCACTGAGACCGAACAGCGTTCCACAACTTGAGCACACCTTCACTTGCTCAAGACAAACTGGACACTGACTCCTTCTTACTTGAACTGGAACTGCCTTCACCCTTTGAAAACCTCCAACGTTCTATCTAACTCCTCTGCTGCAGATTCCAATGTGGCTTATGCAGCTGCGAAAGTTCTATTGGTGATGTCATCCCTCAGTCTCAGCTGAAACTGAGAACAGAGTGAGACAGTATGAAACCCATTTAACTGGAGTTTCACAAGCTGCCTTCCTGCCTACCACTAGGTCTTACTGGGATTCTAGTAACCCTGATAACAAGGGGTTACACTGCCTTGACCAGGAAAATGACTGTCCGTAGTCATTATTTACCCGGCCTTAGGCCATCCCACTCTACGTGCTACCATGTAGGGGGGTGATCAGGCTTCCTCCTACCATGTGCAAGCACAGGTAGGTAACACTAAGGGCCTAGAGGCCTGTAGCTGACATGTCAGCCTCTACTCTATCCACTTACTATGGACAACTAGTGGCTCTGGTAGAACTATCCAGAGCATAGCCCTGATAGATCAGCACTGTGGTCCCTATGGCCACTGAGAACCACAGCCTGTCTATCCCCCCAACCCTCTAAGGAAAACCTATCTGCCTCTAACATAATACCCCCAAAACAAAAACAACCCGGGGACCTCCCCGACCTTGGGCAACCTGCAACCACACACCATTAAAATACTAATTACTGCCTCCTCCCTACCCCCACAACCACACCTGTGGAAGGAAAGGGTTAATACAGCAATAACAACCATAACACCACAGTACTTTAAATTTCTAAACACACTAAAGCACTGATGAGGAACTCCGATGAGCCCCTCCTCCTTTTCTTGTCTTCTCTTCTGTCTTCCCCGGAACACCTGTAAGAAAAAGAAAGACAACACACGCTCCTAATCTGCATACACAGTCTACCTAAACCCCTACCATCAAAACACTGAAAAATCCCAAAAATATTTTTTTTTTTTAGAAAAAAGGTAGAAAAACAGTATTTACATTAGAAATCAATGACATTATTTACAATACACCTTTTGGGGGATGGAGTGCCCTAAAAGTCCCAACTAATGACCACAAGGCCCGAAGGCTAGTCCAATAAAGAGTCTCTCCTGGGCCGGAGCCCTGTGAAGCACAGTTCTAACAGGCCAAAGTCCTGAAGGGGAGAGTCTTTGAGGACAGTTCACACATTTTGAAGTCTGTTAGTGTAGGGTGTGTACTGTAATGTCATAGAGATAGAAAAGTTCGGACTTACCAGCCACTTGTAGTACGAGAT
Source organism: Neoceratodus forsteri (assembly GCA_016271365.2). Classification (NCBI taxonomy): domain Eukaryota; kingdom Metazoa; phylum Chordata; order Ceratodontiformes; family Ceratodontidae; genus Neoceratodus; species Neoceratodus forsteri. The sequence continues at coordinate 67,473,991 of JADMNL010000031.1, read as the reverse complement.
TTCTGACACCAACCTGCACCTCTGACGAAGACTCTCCCTGGCAGCATTTCTTCCAATACAGTTGGGCGAACATCTTCCGGGAACCACAGGAGGGCACATCTGGGAACAGCTGGACTGATGTAATCTCTGGAGACGGAACCTTAGGACAGGAACAAAAAGAAAACAGCTGGTCCGGCATCATCCGATTACCAGGCAATGAACATGAAACAGCTGGGCTGGTGTCCTCTCTGGATCTGAAGTCATCTGGTGGGCCAGTCGATGGTTTCTGGGGAGGCCAGTACACTGTAGACTGATGAATGTGGGGCACCTGAGTCCTGGATATTCATATTGGTAGATCAATAAGGCACTTCACAGTCTGGTGTGGCAGTATTAACTACCACTGCTCGGCTCTCCATTTTGTAGGCACGGGCACATTTGCTGGGAGGTCCTTGCACTGAGGCCAATAGTACCAGGGGTCAGGGGCTTGAATTATTACCCCGTCTGGACGCACATAACTCACACAGTGGGAGATTTCACGTCCCTCTCCGTCCACTATTCTCACTCTGTCCATAAACAGTGTCCTGCCTCTCTTTCACTGGGTATACTTTTTGTGGAACAATCTATTCTTTACATGCTTGTTGGCCCCAGGATGCACACGTTTCATTGCTTCATCCCAGATCCAGGATTTCCTGCAGTTCTCAATCTCCTCCCAGACTTTCCGAGGAAAGGTAGGAAAGGTTATACCATGAATCTCATTTGCCTTCCTACGAACCAGTCTCTCCTCTTTACTTGCTTTGGTCAATCTGAGACCGCTGGCCTGGCTTGGGGGTGGCCAGTCCTGGTTCTGCCAGCTTCACATCCTTAAGGACATTAGAAACGGATCCCTGACTCCTTCCTCCTGTAAAGCCAGGGCAGTGGCATCACCACTTTCTTCCTTGCATTCCTCTGTGGCAAGATCTTGAGGCTGTGTACCTGTTCCTTTTTCACAAGGCCACATAGGTTCCCCCTCATCTTCCTCTTCACTGAGGATCTGAGCCCAGGAGTGAGCAGTCGTTCTCACTCCCGAGACTATCCACTCATCACTAGGCACGGAGGTCGACACCTTCCATTCAAAGGCCTCCCGCATCTCATCTTCACCTAAGAGACTTGGGCTAGGCCCCCCCACCCAGGGGTCTATTGATGCTTTATCCAAACTTTCTTTCTGAGATCCAGCATCCGAAACTTCAACTTCTGGTTCTGTCTCTAACTCTGCACCCTCTAGCTTTGTGCCACACTCCTCTGAGGGACCTTCCTCCACAGGCTCCGCCTGGTGCTGTGTGCTGCCAACTGCAGATTCCTGAATTTTTGTCCATGTGGGAGCTAAACGAATTGGAGGTGCTTTATACAAGCCTTATTTTTGTAGGCATCCAGCACAGTGAGGAATCATGAAGACGTCCCTTCCAGCACTCAAGCATATTTGGCATACTCGCACTGGATAATTAGGAATCGCCACATCAGGAGGCAGTTGCCCTCCATTGCACCACTTTTCAATATCTCTGTCTATTTACTGCTGCTGTTACTGCAACCCGTGCATGATCCGGGTAACGAGCTGGTCCTGAGGCCATAACTGCAGAAAAATAAACAAAAGTTCACTGTAACTGAAAGTCCCACTTTATTGAATACACTCTGTATCTGTAAAATGGCTCCTCTGCTGCTATGTTTACTTTACTACCCCACCCTGTAATGGCGGCGGCAGCACTCCTGTGCATCAACATTTACAATCTGGGTCAAGCCACTGCGCACCCGATTTACACAAGCTAGGGATAACTTTTACTCAAACTGCACAACTTGCTCTGATCTGGCTCCAAACACATTTACAGGATTTTCCATGGACTTTTTACAAGCTGGTATCATTTATTTTATTCACAGTCCCTTAAAGCTTCAGGTTTTTAGCACAGGATTGCCTGCTTTTACTAGTGCTGCATTTTGCTACAACCCACAGTCTCTCTCTCTGGCTGCAAACTTTAAACTGAGGCTAATTTCATTGCTATGCACACAGTCAATGGCTTAACAGACTTGCACTTGCTGGCAGGACTTCACACAGTCGTTACTTGCAAAGCGACTACACTGCTGCACACATATTTTATATGGCATAGGCTGAAAATCACTGTTTGAGCAGTTTCTTGGTTATTTACTTACTTACTGTTATCAGTAGCAATTTGCTGCGATGTGGAAAACGGCCTGCAGCCAGTTCTTAAAGGCCTCTGTACACAAACGGGCGGGCAGTCCTAGCGATCGTCATTTTAAAACACCAAACTTGCAATTTCAACTATCGATTAGCGGGTCGAGCCCAATTTTAAGCAAAAAAGTCCATTTTTAAACTGTTTACAATGCTTTGAACACTCGGCGACGCTCCTCCACTGCCAGTACACGCACTGCACTCTCACTCCCTCTCAAATGCTGGGGCAGTCTCTGTAGAGCTGGCTGAGGGGCGGGACTGATTGTAGCCTGAACAACCACACGACGCCATGCAAATGAGCCTCTTCTTCCTCGCGAGGGCTCTTCTCCTCACGGCGATCGTCGAGCAGGCAAATTTAAACTGCAGAATGCAACTTTTTTTTTTTTTTTCACTTGACTCCACGGCGGGAGCCCATTTCAGTCATATAACATAGCCATTTACTCTGCAGTCTCTCAATTCACTCAGAAAGCATTTTCAACATCCAGGGCATAATTTTCCTTTTGCTACCCCTAGTCTTCCACACTTTCCTTCACAACAATTCATTTTAAAAGCATTTCAAACGTCCAGAGTACAACTTTCCTGCTGCTACCCCTAGTCTTCCACACTTTTCTTCACAACAGTTCATTTTAAAGCAGGCAAAAACGCTGTAAACAATTTGATGCAGGACAAGGGCACACTCTTTGGCTTTACTGCTCCTTGGTAAACAGTTAGCATTTTTAAACAGCAGCACAAGATTCACAGCACACAGCAACACACTAGGGAAATTGCTTCAGCTTTTTGGGCTACCCACTGCCAGACAGCCAAAACGCTAGCCCCCCTTGGCCAAGCACCTTCCTCCCAGAACAAAATCCAAAGCGGTGCCTCCATTTTTGTAATCCCTCGCCCCTGCCTTTTGCCAAAATGACAGGTGGCATGCTGTTGAAGCTGACAGCAGTACCTGGTGGGGACCTGGGTTCAGGGAGGATGAGGTTACTCGGCACAGGGGAGCCTAGGTTTGGCTACTCTGGTCAGGGGCACCCAAGTAAATCCGAACACAGAAAGCAATAACTGTAATGTCCAGAACCAGGAATGGGATTCTTCAGTGTGGCTTTTATTCACATACTAGCTGAACACAACAAAGCATAGACGGATCCCCATGGGGCTACATTTCCTGGTAGTGCAGATTAGAGACTACAGAACACTTTATCACCATTTTCAGCCCTCAGGCTCTGGACCCACGAGGCACACAGCCTGGACTTGCACGCACTTTGGGTACACAGCACGACTTTTACACACTTGGGTTTTCCCCACTGGCCCGGCTCCCCTGCCAGCCACTTGATCCACGGTCCATTTGAGGAATGAACCAATTATTTCCAGCCCTCAGGCTCTGAACCCACCAGGCACACAGCCCGGACTTGCACGCGCTTTGGGTACACAGCCCGACTTGTACACATTTGGGTTTTCCCCACGGTCCATTGGAAAAATGAACCAATTATCCTGTTGTGGTTCCCCACACTACTTAGAGTCTGCGACTCATAGAGAGAATTCTTCCTTACTTGTTATGACTCCCCATCTCAGAAATAGAATTTTTCTTTACACTTGTTGTGGCTCCCCACACCACTTAGAGTCTGCGACTCCTACAGAGATTTTCCCTCTTGCAACCCCATGTCTGGGTACTTCCCCCATCACTGGCCAAGTGCATGAGGCAAAGTAGCAACCACAGCAGAAATCCGTAGAGGTGGACCTGGTTACTAAAGATGGGGGGTTTGCCCACCTCCTGCTCCCACAGCCCATACCTGGCCATTTCCCTGGGGAACACAGAACCATTTCTTTTTCTGAACTTCTGAATGTAGATTAAAGGGTAGATGAACTGATGCATCTCCTCTACATATTACTTGAAATCACACAGCACTCTAGCATTTGACACTACTTCACTTGTTTGGCCTAGTCCTATAGGCTTCCCAAAATGTAGCTCAATTCCTAGATTCCCCACACATGTCCCAGGGTGAAGAAAACATTTTGCCCTCTCATGTTAGAGAAAACACTGACCCTTTAGTTGCAGGTGCCCCACATGCGAATAAAAAATCTTCCAACTTTCCAAACAAAGGCTGAACTGAAATGGCAGCTTTTCTTCCTCTTGGCAGAATTAAGGGGATTGCCCCAGGAATCTGCATGGGGATCTTTACACCCCCCCCGGAGGGAGGGGCACTGAGACCCGAACAGCGGTCTCCACCACTTGAGCACACCTTCAGTTGCTCAAGACAAACTGGACACTGACTCCTTCTTACTTGAAGGCAAACTGGAACTGCCTTCTACCCTTTGAAAACTCCCAATGTTCTATCTAACTCCCTCTGCTGCAGATTCCAATGTGGCTTATGCAGCTGCGAAAATTCTATTGGTGATGTCATCCCTCAGTCTCAGCTGAGACTGAGAACAGAGTGAGACAGTGTGAAACCCATTTAACTAGAGTTTCACAAGCTGCCTTCCCTGCCTACCACTAGGTCTTACTGGGCTTCTAGTAACCCCGGATAACAAGGAGGTTACATATGTTTAAAAGAGTTTTATTTTAAATTACACACACATACACGCTGTATATATTTGAGTTTTATTTTAAATTCTTTGTCTGTCTGTCTATCTGTCTGAAAGGGTGTTAGTGCTTGAAAAGCCTTAAATAAGGAGGCAGAGATCTGGATAGTATTGCCATTTTTATCCTCGGCCAGCATCTGCTCACTTATTAAAATCTTTAAAATTGCACTTCCAAAGTGGAACACCAAATTGATGGTTGTTATACCTGGTTACCTAAAGAATAAAATAAAAATAAAGGGCAACGTTACAGTACCCCACCTTCCCCGAGTAGTACACTAGGCTGGACATGGAAACAGTCACTGGAAATATTGTTAAGGCTTTCTGCCTTGGTAGTGTTTTCTTTCAGGAAAAATGCACGTTATCTTGTTGCCTGGTTTTGCATGAACAGCCTGGCAACATTTCAAGCCATCTTGTAGGCTACAGTGATGTATGTAAGGGGGTAACATGGTTCGATTCTGCCCTCCAATTATTGTTTAGCACCTTTTGAAACTGCCTGGAGTTGGTGCAGGTCATTCTGGGTACACATGTCTCCTGTGATGGGTGTGTGTGTTAGGGGGGTGGTTACATACACACCTATTGCAGATCCTTGGTGAGAATGGTGCCCCACGGGGGCTGTATATATGGAGTCGCTCCATGACTCTGCCCAGCCCAGTAACAGTAAATTCACCAGGACACAAAGTGAAGGAACCAATCAATAAATGAGTTGGAGTAGCAACCCCCCACACACACACACCCAATGCTCCAGTGCTGGCACCAGCTGTTGCCTATACTGCTGGTGACTACAGGCCGGCCAGCTAGCCCAAAATAGGGTTTTGTATCCTATTCAGCATGTTTTCTGTGGCAGGTTCCAATACTCTGCCCTTGCCTGCCACCTTGGCCCATGTCACCGCAGGCAGCTGCTAGACTGACCGCAGGTGTTGGCACATAAAAGGATATGGGGTTGGGGCTCCTAGTAAACTTTTTTATGTGACTGTATACTGAGTGTCCTGTATATTTCCCTATAAACTGTACTGCATAACAAATAATGTAATTTCCTGTATACGTTTGAAACATTCATACAGACTGCTCCATGGTCCCATAGAAATGCCAGGAATTTGGGACCCACCAATAATCTTTTCATGAAACGTCTAGGTGATGGTGTTTAATTTGAACTGTCTTTGCGCTTCCCATGGTTTATACAGTTCTGCTTCGAATCCATTCCCCATGTACACCAGAAAAGACGTAGGGTCTTGTGCACCCCTACCCATGCTGGGTCCCCCTAAATGATTAATTGTTTATTTTTATAAAACTCATATTTAGTCTGATAAGGACCCACAGGTAAGCCTTTAGATCTCCAACTTTATATCAAGGCAATTTTCACTGGCAGACAATGATTTTGTAAAAGTTTGTCCTATTTTTATGTTTGCTTGCATGCATGTGCAAGAAACATAGTGCTATCACCCAAGTTTCTGGAGGTGTGGCACCCTGTCTTCCAATTCCCTCACTGTGTTTGCAGGCGCAGCCACAGTTTGCCAATTAATGCTACAGTTGTCTGTGACAGCAGTTGAAAATGCAGTGCCGTACAGTTGAAAGGGAGAGAGCCGCTTCAGTAAGCATGATCAGATAACTGAAGCGCTCCCTCCCCACCCCCCAACAGCCTTCCAGGTGCCATGCTGGGAGCCCACCCCAGTGTGGTGAAAATTCTCATGGCCGATGGGGGTGCCCAATCTCCCATCAGCTGCATGGCCACCCAAAGCCTCCCAGCTACCATGCTGGGAGCCCACCCCAGCGTGGCAAAAATTCTTATGGCGGATGGGGGTGCCCAATCCCCCGTCGACTTCACAGCCCCCCCAACAGCCTTCCAGCTTCCATGCTGCGAGTCCACCCCAGCATGGCAAATGCCCCATGTCGTCTTCCAGAAAAAAAAAAAACTATACAAAATTCTCCCTCGGCAGTCTCCCTGACCCCCTCCCCACCTGCACCCACCCTCTGCGCACCCTGCCTCCCCACACCCGCACCTCATTCCATACTTACCTTTGGAGTCCAACGCGACGACCTTCAGTGGACTGGCAACACTTCTGCACTCTTCAAAGCCGACCGCAAACTGAGGAAATGCCAGTAAGCTGCATAATGGAATAAATAGGGTTTTTTCAACTTTGATGCATATCTCATGCATTTTTTGAATGTTGGCACCAAATTTTCAGCATGAGGTTTTTGGGACCCCTCCTCATGATTTCTGGAACTGTCATGGCATTAATCAGGCCCGAAGGGTGATTTCGTGGTCACTGCACAAAATCACCTTTCGGGACAGATTAACGAAATGAGAGTGCAAGTGTTCATAAGGTGGGCTCTCAAACCCTATGTTGCAAATTTGGTGAAAAAATTCCTAAAAATGACTGTTTTATGAGTGTGCGTTGCGCAGTTCCTATGCATGCTCATAAGTTCACAAATTTTTCATAGTTGCACTCCAGATTTTCAACATTGCCATTTTACCACACCTCCTTATAAGCAGTACAGCTACCATTTTTCACATCTCGCCCAAAATGTGTTTCCGTGCATGTAGTGCACAATGGTGCAGTCAGTGTGTGAAATCAATGTTTGGGACAGATTAAGAAAATCACAGTGACACTGTTCATGAGCAGAGGTCTTAAAATGACTATGTTGAAAATTTGGTGAAAAAATTCCTAAACATGACTGTTTTACGAGCGTGCGACACACAGTTCCTACGCATGCGCTGAAGTGCGCGAATTTGTAATATTTGCATGCCAGATTTTCAGCATTGCCATTTTACCACATCTCCTTATGAGCAGTACAGCTGTCATTTTTCACAACTCATCCAAAATGTGTTTCCACGCATGTAGCGCACAATGGTGCAGTCGGTGTGCGAAATCAATGTTTGGGACAGATTAAGAAAATCACAGTGACACTGTTCATGAGCAGAGGTCTTAAAATGGCTAGGTTGAAAATTTGATAACAAAAGTCCGAAAAATGACTGTGTTACAAGTGAGCATTGCGCAGTTTCTATGCACCCTCGTAAGTTCATGAATTTGTGGTATTTTCAGTCCAGATTTTCACCACTGGCATTTTTCCACATTTCCTTATGAACAGTACAGCTGTCATTTTTCGCAACATTGCAGAAATGTGTTTTCACACTTTCAGCGCATAAATACATGGTCGCTGTGGGAAATCATTGTTCGGCACAGATTAAGAAAATCACAGTGACACTGTTCATGAGCGGAGGTCCCAAAATTCCTGTGTTGACAATCTGCTGTAAAAAAATCCCCAAACTAATTACATTACGGGTGTGTGTTGCGACTTCCTATGCATGCTCGTGACTTCACTAGTTTTTTTTACTATTTTCACTGCAGATTTTCAACATTGCCATTTGTTACACCTCCCCATGAAGAGTACTGCTGTCATTTTTCACATCCTGTTCAAAATGTGTTTTCCCACCTGTGGTGCCAAATGCCGTAGTTGCTCTGCAAAATCAGCTTTCAGCTAACGAACTGATATTGCCACTGTTCATAACGAGGGGGCACAAAAACGCCATGTTGAAAATCTGGAGTGAAAATACCAACAAACGCCTGAGGCGATAAGAGTTTGCAACCATAACACCCCATCCTGTACAGACTGACAGGCATCGGGGTGTGACTTGGGATTGTCACCTGTAATGCTCATACCATTCCACCCCCATCCACACCCTGCAGCCAGTGATAGGAATGGAGGTGTGCCTTGGACTCTTCGGCCCCAGAGTTCACCTCATTCTCCTATACTGCACCCATCTCACCGTATTTCCTGATGGAATGGAGTGAGCATAAGGGCTAAAGACCCCAAGGCACACCGTGACACTTCTCGGTGTCTGCAGAGTAGGGTGTGGTGAAATGGTGTGCCCATTAAGCCTGATGACCCAAAGGCATACCCCAATGCTTGTCACTCTCTGCAAAGTGGTGGTGGGGTTGGCATTAGTTTAATACTTCACTGCCATTCCTATTATGCAGCTCTCTAACTCCTACACTACCAATGCCAATGCCAGCAAGCAAACATTCGGCATTGACAAATGCTTGTTAGCTATAGCGATTAACTGCATGCAAAGTAAAGTGCAGCAACTGCTTATAGTATTCTGTGTGGGGAGTGACTGGAAGGGGAGGTGGGTAGGTACAGCATTCCAGGGCGCTGTACTACACAAACAACTGGACCACTACATTATATTTACTCTTGGTAGAGGTTATTTATTTTCTATCTTAGGAAAGAACCCCCGATTGTCAACAGAACGGAGCCCAGGCCCCTCAACTTGTGTTGTGGTCATCACGCAGGTGTAGTAGCCCCCTGTACACTGCACCCGGGTTACATTCGAAATTACAGGGGTACAGACACAGGGTAGTGTGTCATCCTTTATTGCGTTGATGATCAGGATCATATCAAGTTTTAGTGACGTGCATTTGTCATGTTGCTATTTGGCTTCATTTAATCAACAGGCAAAGAAAAATGACTTTGCCACCACTGGCAACAGTTTTGTAAGTCTTTACTGGCTCTGGAGAAGGCACTGAGTGGCACGGATTCGCAGACTGGATCAACCCCGCCTCGCCAAACTCATAATGCTCTTAATTATTAACAAATCTAGTCTCAGGGGCACACCGTGTCCCCACCCCCATCAGAACTGCCTGTATCCCCATCCAGTCAACCATCCTCTGTTTAACTGGCCTATTGCTCTTAAATTGACTGGCTGACATATAGCAGGATTTAGACAGGAGGCAGGCCAATCATGTTTGAGGGCAGGACATGAGGCTGGGTTTACCTATGTGCATACAATGGCACAGGACACACTTTGTTAAACCCCGCTCCAAGCCTCCCCTTCCCTTGTCTAGGGGTATGCCAGGTGGTAAATGGTAGGGAGGGAGGGGGTGCACTTGCAGCAAGAAACACAATCCAAGATTTAAAACTCATTTACCTGGTTCCGATGTTGGTCATGGGGTGCAGGCAGTCTTGTGATGGGGTGCTAGCAGCCACAGGGGGCAAACTTGGTTAGAGAATCGCATGCTGTTACATTGATTAAACCCATTGTCCACTTCAGAGTTGAAAAGTACAACAAACAGATTTAATGAGGCAACCATAAAACAGCCACTCCATGGAGAGAACTGAGGTAGCGTGAACACAGTGGGCATGTTCATTTGGTCTGTCGAGCACGGCACAGAGCAGATAGCAGCATGACCATTTAATGCTTCCCCATACTAGCAGCTCGACCTAACCAAGGCATCTGACTTAGTTAGTCATAAAATACTGTTGTGGAGATTGAAGTCCTGTGGCATATCTGAGTCTAGCCTGAGATGGTTCGTTAGTTACTTTGACTCTGGTAAGCCAATGGTTAGGATTGGGGGCACTACATCAGAATCAAAGCAGGTAAAGACTGGAGTTCCCCAGGGTTCAGTACTTGGGCTATTGTTGTGTTCTATTTTTGTTAATGACATACGCAATGTACTAAATGCATTTAATATGCAGATGACAGTTCTCTACTTCTGATACTTCTGTGACTGAAATTCAAACAGCTCTACAAGAAGATTATTCCAAACTAACAAATTGGTGCTCTTTAAGTAAATTAAAACTACATGAGACTAAAACAAAGGTAATGGTGTTTGGAACGTCACAGAGGTTGGCCAGAACTGGAGTAGAACTGTGCTTCAAAGGCAGAAACAATGTACTGATATCCCGAGTAGTTACATGTAAATATCTGGGTGTCCATTTGGACCCCACACTAAACTCACTGAGACATCTGGACATTAGAGGAAAAAAATCAATCAAAAGTTAGCTTTCTTGTATAGGAATATTAACTATTTGACAGATGAGGCTAGGTTTCTTATTCCAAGGCAAACACTGTTACCAGTGTTAGATTACGGGACCCCTCTATTTTTTGGACCGGGTAGTTCTTTTCTGATGAAATACCAACTCATACTGAACAATATATGTAGATTTAATATAAGGGCCCCAGTTAGAACGTACCATTGTCTATTGTATAATAAGGATGAGTCTTTACTCCCCAGAGCATAGAACAGTATAATACAGCAAGTTTTGCCTTTTCAGTATATCATAGGTGGTCTCCTCGTATCCTTAACAACACGTTCTTAAAACACATTGGGGCCTACTTAAAGAGATTCACCAATGAAGACTATTGCACCTGAAATATAGGTGCCTCACCCCCAGAGGAGTCAAAAATTGTGAAGATTTCCATTTATAATCATTTTAGAAAAAAACTGTATCACTGGTAAAAGTCTGGCAGCAGGGTCCCATGGACTTCCCTGTTACAAGTGCCACCCTTGCTCCGCCCCTGCGCTCAGTAACATTATGACGAGATGCCAGTGAGAGCGTGGGGGCTCCATTATAATGAATGGGCAGGCTTTTTCCAGCAATTTTATATATTATCATGGCCAGTTAGTAATGAAACGTAAGCACTGGTCGATTAACTTCAATCACAGAACTCATTGTTCTGGTTATAACACTTGAACTGTGCACTTTTTGCTGTATTATTTATTCGGTATAAGTATGTCTTGTTTTTGTATTTAATGTTACTGTCCTGTACCTTTATGTGAGGCATGACTGAGAAAGGGCTGTGCCCCAGTCATTTCCAGGTGAAAAACAACATGAAATGAAAGGAGCTGAATGAGGCTCTAATTTAGATGGCAGCAACTCCTTAACTGCGGCTCGCATGCTGCAAAGCTGAAACTCCTTAGCCTTTCTCCCTCCTGCACAGAACTTCCAGTTCACCACTTCAGGCTACACTCTGATACCTCCTGCACTGACACTTTTGGAAGCACCCCATGGAGCAGTCCAGGGACTTTATCTGCTACTCTTGGTGGTCTCAACTTTCAACGACTGGTACACACGTGGGGGTGGGGTCTTTTTGTCAATCTGTGCCAGGTATGACAAGTCCAATGCAGACTGTGCGCCATGAACCAGATGACATGACTGGCACGCCAGACAGGGGCCAAGGAGGGATCCGTACTATTGCCCGAGACAGACATATTCCCCGACTCCAGAAACCCGACACGTGTACTTGCCCGACATTCATCAAATCAACATAGCAATGCCCAATAATCGAAATCCTGACACAACAGACTGCCAGTACTACTTCCTCCAGCTGCACCCACTTTCACTTTCCCACACTGGCGCTTGGAAAGAAACAATTAAAATGCGAGGACCAAAACTGTGCTGTTTGCATATTTACTTGAGTCTCTCCCTTCTAAGTATAAAATGTATTGAATATAAGCTTTGTTTTGTCTCTGTGGTGTTTTCCTGGTGTTCACATATTCTGAGCCACAGGAAAGATCATAGTAAACTTCACATACTAGAATGCTAGTGTAACAAACAGCCCTGCATGGTTATCCCTACTAAAGTTTCAAATAAATACATCCTTATGCCTGCACACTCCCTTTTTTCAAGCTGCCAAAAATAAAATGATAAAAGGATACTGGAATAGGTGTTGCTGTACTCCCAAGCAGTTTCAGAGGCATTCTGATTAAACTACAGATGCGGCAAGAAGGAATTTAAGAACACTGCCATAATCTAAGTCCACCAGAATTTCTGTACACTGAACTTCTATAGAAGCACTGACTGACATTCATTTGTTGCCTGAATTTTATTTTTCCAAGCTGCCTAGGAAGGGCCCTGACAAGAGTGCCGTAAAACGTTTTCCTCTATTTTCAAGGGATTTTCAGGGGTATTCTGAGTTAATCACAGAAGCTGCAGGGACACTTCCAATAGGGCTCGCACATCATAGCAAGCTTACTAGAAAGAACTCTTGCACACTGATTTTTAACAAGGCACTGCAAAAAAGAACAATAGTTCTGTCTGCACTTTTAGCTTTATCTTCACTGCTCGCCCTAAAATCATAGGGCATTTTTAATCACTAAAGGTGATTGCAGGGACTATTTTAGTTAAAAAGTACATGCCATTGTAAGCCTACTAGAACCCATGCATGATAAACCTTTGCCGAGCTACTGGGAAAATATTGGAAACATAATATTTACATATCCTCACAGGATGCCCAAGTAATGTTGCTTTGTCAAAATTTAAATTGTAAATAATGTGACATAGCGCACTTACGGGATTTTGATACATCGGGCAAATAGTACAGTTGGTGTTTCAAATGTCAGTAACATGGAGTCAGGAAACTGGAGGTCAGGCACTGCCATGTCGGCAATTGTACCAGACCTGCCAAGGACTATACGGCTAGGGAGCTGCTCGCTAATAAAAAAGAAAAATATTTAGAAAAGTGTTCTTAAGCGCTATATTGTAATGGGAGTGCTGTGCCTTTAAAGCAGCTGAGGCTGCTACATGTATGAATGGGAGCACTGCTTACTGCTTGGCAGTGGCGGAGCCAGGTTTGGGAGCATCTGGGAGCCGGGGGGGGGCCTTTCAGTCAATCATGGGCTCCACAATGGGCACTAAACAGTGAATAAAGATCATGGTGGGGCACTACTCACACCGGGGCAGCCAGGAGGGGCGACCACCCCCCAGCCCCCCTTCTAGCTCCGCCACTGCTGCTTGGGGGGGTAGTGTTACGGCATCAGTGATAGGACAGGGAAGCCCCTGCCATGCTCCTCTCTGCCAGCGGATGATAAGGCAGAGAGGCAGCTAACAGGCTGTGGGGGTATATAAGTTTCAAACTGGTTTGTTTGGGCTGCAATTGGACTTGGAAGTTTGGACTCACATAAACTGTTTTCAACAGCAGCCACATTTGCCAGCTTTGACCCCTAATTCATCTAATCAACAATCAAGGAGCCCAAGGACCTGCAGCTATGGCTCTTCAGAAGGGGAGAATACCGTGTTCTTGGCACCCAAATGAGCAACCAATCAAGCGTCAAAGGGACGTAATGTTTATTAATTTAAGAGATGGACAGCTGTTTGGCCCATTCGTAAGCTGGCATTTTTTTCTTCTGAAACCCCAGGGACAGTTAAAGCTTGAGGCAGTTCTCCAGCAGCTCTCCACGATTGAGAGGGGCGTACAGCAGTGTCCAGAGCAAGGGCTTCCACAGCCAAAGACTGACAGTCTGGCCTCACTGTCTAGCAACTGGAAGCCCTGGAGCGAGAGTATCCACAGTGTTTAGGGGATAACTCCTGCAGCAATCCTGAGAAAATAAACGCAGCACACAGCAATAGAGTCAAGCCATACAAAGACAAAAGTACTGGACTTTAGGAGGGCTGACTTTGTCAAAATGGGTGAGAGCCTAAGGAATGCACTAGCAAATGGGCAGGAAGGAGGGGTGGAAGAACAATGGGGAATAATAAAAACTGCCATCACAGAGGTAACGAGCCTTTGTATGAAGCAAATAAACAAAACAAAACAATGTAAGAAACCACTATGGTTCTCAAAGGAAGTGGCAGTGAAGGTTCAAGAGAAAAAAAAAGCATTCAGGAAGTACAAGGAATCGCAGAAGAGCAGGACAGAGAATTGAATCAGTTAATGCAAAAGGAGGCTGGGAAGGCAGTCAGAACAGCAAAGGCCCAAACCGAGGAAAAGATAGCCAACTCAGTTAAGAAGGGGGATAAAACCCTTTATAGGTACATCAGGGAGCGAAGGAAGACCAAGGGAGGGATAGTGAGGCTTAATAAAGGGGAGGGAGGGTGGGCAGAGGGAGACCGTGAAAAGGCAGAGATACTAAACAAATATTTTTGCTCAGTATTTACAAATGAAGAGGGGGAGGACAAAACAAACAGTAGAAACACTCTGGATACAGAAGCTGATACCAGCCCATTTACAGAAGAAAGGGTTCTGAAAGAACTCTAAAACTGAAGGTGGACAAAGCAATGGGGCCTGATGGATTCATCCCAGAATTCTAAAAGAACTAAGGGTAGAACTAGTGACACCACTGACTACCCTTTTTAACAAATCATGGAAGGATGGGGTGGTACCGAGGACTGGAGGAGGGCAGATGTGATTCCTCTTCACAAAAGTGGGAGCAAGGCAGAAGCAAGGAGCTACAGACCTGTTGGTTTAACTCTCAGTGATAGGGAAAATGATGGAATTACTTCTGAAGGAAAGAAATGTCGAGTATCTAGAGGCCAGAGAGGCACAGGACCCTAGGCAGCATGAATTACAGCGGGAAGGTCATGCCAGACGAATCTGATAGATTTCTTTGACTGGGTGACCAAAGTAGTAGATCAGGGAGGGGCTGTGGACATGGCCTACCTAGACTTTAGTAAGGCATTTGACACAGTCCCACACAAAAAGATTAATATACAAGTTAGCCAGCCTGGGAGTGGGTCCCAAGATGACAGCTCGGGTAAAGAATTGGCTGGAGAATAGGACACAGAGAGTAATAGTAAATGAGTCCACTCAGAAGAAAGGAGGGTTACATAGTGGGGTACCCCAGGTTTCAGTATTAGGATTGGTCCTCTCACGTCTTTATAGGCGATATTGCAGAGGGACTGAAGGAAAAGTATGTCTCTTTGCAGATGACACAAAGATCTGCAACAGAGTTGATGCACAGGGTGGGGTGGAAAGGATGAGAAGAGACTTGCAAGGTTAGAGGTGGTCAAATGTATGGCAGCTTAGATTCAATGCTAAGAAGTGCAAGGTAATGCACCTGGGAAACAAAACCCAGGGGAAGAGTACAATGGGGGTGAGATACTAACAACAAAATGGAAAGGGACCTGGGGTAGTCATATCAGATGACCTAAAGGTGGGCAAGCAATGTGGCGGCAGTAAGGAGGGCTGGGGGATACTGGGATGCATAGGGAGGCATCACTAGTAGAAAACAGGAAGTTATTATCCCTCTGTACACACAGTTGGTGAGACCCCATCTGGAGTACTGTGTGCAGTTCTGGAGACCCAATCTCCGCAAAGACATAGACAGGATGGAAGCTGTCCAGAGGAGGGCAACTAAAATGGTGCAGGGTCTGCACCAGAAAACATATGAAGAGTGACGAAAGGAGCTTAATATGTATAGCCTCGAGGAAAGGAGGGAGAGGGGGGACATGATAGAAACGTTCAAGTACCTCAGGGAATCAACAAAGTCCAAGAGGGTAGCATCTTTCAAAAAAGAGGTGTGCAAGAACAAGAGGGCACAATTTGAAGATGGGGGGGGGGCGGCTCAGAGGTAATTTAAGGAAGTATTTTTTCACAGAGAGGGTTGTGGATGCAAGAAATGGCCTTCCGGAGTCAAAACCAGTGGTGGAATTCAAGCATGCATGGGACAGTCATAAGGCAATTCTAGGGGGTGGGGGTAGGAAGTAGTAGGCTGCTGGTTAACTAGGATCTGCAGCTTATCCAGTAGGTAGGGAAATGGGCAGACTAGGTGGGCCAAGTGGTCCTTATCTGCCGTCAAATTCTATGTTTCTATGTTCTATGTTCAGCCTGTTAGGAGGGTCGGACTGTTTTGCCAGAGACTGGAGTGCTGCCTGAAGTCATAAGTGGTAAAAGCCCTTGGAGCTCCTGCTGTCTTTGGGAGCCCCAGAAGCCATGAAGGCCTGCAGCCTGAAAGCTGAGTTACCCATTGCCAGAGACCGTTGCAGAACGCCCTGCTGAAAGTGTGAACCAAAATGGCCACTGCTGCACCCAAAGGCACTGAGCTGATCCATGTGGAGACTGAGACTGCATCCTGCTAAGGCCACCCTGGAGCCTGGTAAGGGGCCAGCTAGCACTTATCAAGAGAGGTGGATCAGGGAACAGAGCCACAGGCGCATGTCCGAGAACTAGTTGGACCGCGGGTTCACTGCTAGGGTCTGGGCTCCTTGGGATCCAGGATGCCGCTGAGCAGAACTCCTGTATCCTGGGTGTGACTCAGAAGAGCTGTGATACAGAAGTGTGAGCCAGAAGAGCTGTGTTCGCAGAGGGTCAAGACAGAAGGTGACAAGTGGCCAGATCCTACAACAGCCCTGAGGGTGCAATCTGCAAGACCCTGGCACAGCCAAGACAGCCGACCCTACTTGTACTGCTTGAGGACCCCAGCTCGACAGACTGCCTGTGCCCATTTCCAGGCGCTGTGAAGTGAGTAACAGAACTGTGAGTAAAACAGGGTCTGCCCCGACCCGGGGAGTATTACTAAAAGTTTTCACCCCAAGTTACAGCTTCGTTTAAAGTGCACCAACGCCGGCCAACCCACAGCAACAATCTGGCCTGCACCTTAATCTGGGTACCCAGGCAGGCTCTTCAGGGACACTGGTACCTGTGGGGAGGTGAGCAAGTTAAATGTGTTGTTGCTGTTGGGGGTGGGCACAGTTACTGATGTGCTTCATTGCTGTTCCAAGTCACCAACTTTATGCCACTGCTTGAAATTGTCATCTTCCATTTCCCTTTCCCTATAATAAAGCTGTTATTATTGTTACTCTAAAAACTGTAAGTGAGCACGTTATTAGCTATAGTCATTAACTGCATGCAAAGTAAAGTGCAGCAATTGCTTATGGCATTCTGTGTGGGAAGTGACTGGAAGGGGAGGTGGGTAGATACAGCATTCCAGGGTGCTGTACTACACAAACAACTGGCCCACTACATTATATTTACTCTGGGTAGAGGCTATTTATTTTCTATCTTAGGAAAGAACCCCTGATTGTCAACAGAACAGAGCCCAGGCCCCTCAACTTGTGTTGTGGTCATCACGCAGGGGTAGTAGCCCCCTGTACACTGCACCCAGGTTACATTCGAAATTACAGGGGTACAGACACAGGGTAGTGTGTCATCCTTTATTGCTTTGACGATCAGGATCATATCCAGTGATAGCGGCGTGCATTTGTCACGTTGCTATTTGGCTTTTTTTAATTAATAGTCAAAGAAAAATGACTTTGCCACCACTGGCAACAGTTTTGTAAAGTCTTTACTGCTTCTGGAGAAGGCACTGAGTGGCACAGATTATTAGACTGGATTAACCCCGCCTCGCCAAACTCATAATGCTCTTAATTATTAGCAAATCTAGTCTCAGGGTACACCGTGTTCCCACCCCCATCAGAACTGCCTGTATCCCCATCCAGTCAACTATCCTCTGTTTAACTGGCCTAGTGCTCTTAAATTGACTGGCAGACATATAGCAGGATGTAGACAGGAGGCAGGCCAATCATGTTTAAGGGCAGGATTGAGGGCAGGACATGAGGCTGGGTTTACCTATGTGCATACAATGGCACAGGACACACTTTGTTAAACCCCGCTCCAAGCCTCCCCTCCCCTTGTCTAGGGGTATGCCAGGTGGTAAATGGTAGGGAGGGAAGGGGTGCACTTGCAGCAAGAAACACAATCCAAGATTTAAAACTCATTTACCTGGTTCCGATGTTGGTCATGGGGTGCAGGCAGTCTTGTGATGGGGTGCTAGCAGCCACAGGGGGCAAACTTGGTTAGAGAATCACATGCTGTTACATTGATTAAACCCATTGTCCACTTTAGAGTTGAAAAGTACAATAAACAGATTTAATGAGGCAACCATAAAACAGCCACTCCATGGAGAGAACTGAGGTAGTGTGAACACAATGGGCATGTTCATTTGGTCTGTCGAGCACGACACAGAGCAGACAGCAGCATGACATTGGTCAAAAAGTCCATTTAATGCTTCCCCATCCTAGGAGCTCAACCTAACCAAGGCATCTGACTTGGTTAGTCATAAAATACTGTTGCTGAGATTGAAGTCCTGTGGCATATCTGAGTCTAGCCTGAGATGGTTCAATAGTTACTTGGACTCTGATAAGCAAATGGTTAGGATTGGGGGTACTACATCAGAATCAAAGTAGGTAACGACTGGAGTTCCCCAGGGTTCAGTACTTGGGCTATTGTTGTGTTCTATTTTTGTTAATGACATACCCAATGTACTAAATGCATTTTTTATGCAGATGACACAGTTCTCTACTTCTGATACCTCTGTGCCTGAAATTCAAACAGCTCTACAAGAAGATTATTCCAAACTAACACATTGGCGCTCTTTAAGTAAACTAAAACTACATGAGACTAAAACAAAGGTAATGGTGTTTGGAATGTCACAGAGGTTGGCCAGAACTGGAGTAGAACTGTGCTTCAAAGGCAGAAACAATGTACTGATATCCCGAGTAGTTACATGTAAATATCTGGGTGTCCATTTGGACCCCACACTAAACTCACTGAGACATCTGGACATTAGAGGAAAAAAATCAATCAAAAGTTAGCTTTCTTGTATAGGAATATTAACGATTTGACAGATGAGGCTAGGTTTCTTATTCCAAGGCAAACACTGTTACCAGTGTTAGATTACGGGACCCCTCTATTTTTTGGACCGGGTAGTTCTTTTCTGATGAAATACCAACTCATACTGAACAATATATGTAGATTTAATATAAGGGCCCCAGTTAGAACGCACCATTGTCTATTGTATAATAAGGATGAGTGTTTACTCCCCAGAGCATAGAACAGTATAATACAGCAAGTTTTGCCTTTTCCGTACATCATAGGTGGTCTCCTCGTATCCTTAACAATAGGCTCTTAAAACACACTGGGGCCTACTTAAAGAGATTCACCAATGAAGACTATTGCACCTGAAATATAGGTGCCTTACCCCCAGAGGAGTCAAAAATTGTGAAGATTTCCATTTATAATCATTTCAGAAAAAAATTGCATCACTCGTAATAAAGTCTCTGGCAGCAGGGTCCCATGGACTTCCCTGTTACAAGTGCCACCCTTGCTCCACCCCCGCGCTCAGTAACATTATGACGAGATGCCAGTGAGAGCGTGGGGGTTGCTCCATTATAATGAATGGGCGGCGGCTTATCCAGCAATTTTATATATTATCATGACCAATTAGTAATGAAACGTGGGCACTGGTCGACTAACTTCAATCACAGAACTCATTGTTCTGGTGATAACACTTGAACTGTGCACTTTTTGCTGTATTATTTATTCTGTATAAGTATGTCTTGTTTTTGTATTTAATGTTACTGTCCTGTACCTTTATGTCAGGCATGACTGAGAAAGGGCTGTGCCCCAGTCATTTCCAGGTGAAAAACAACATGAAATGAAAGGAGCTGAATGAGGCTATAATTTAGATGGCAGCAACTATAAACTGCAGCTCGCATGCTGCAAAGCCGAAACTCCTTAGCCTTTCTCCCTCCTGCACAGAACTTCCAGTTCACCACTTCAGGCTACACGCTGATACCTCCTGCACGGACACTTTTGGAAGCACCCCACGGAGCAGTCCAGGGACTTTATCTGCTACTCTTGGTGGTCTCAACTTTCAACGACGGGAGCACATGTGGGGGTGGGGTCTTTTTGTCAATCTGTGCCAGGTACGACAAGTCCAATGCAGACTGTGCGCCATAAACCAGATGACATGACTGGCACGTCAGACAGGGGCCAAGGAGGATCCAGTACTATTGCCGAGACAGACATATTCCCGACTCCAGAAACCCGACACGTGTACTTGCCGACATTCATCAAATCAACATAGCAATGCCCAATAATCGAAATCCTGACACAACAGACTGCCAGTACTATTTCCTCTAGCTGCACCCACTTTCACTTTCCCACATTGACGCTTGGAAAGAAATAATTAAAATGCGAGGACCAAAACTTTGCTGTTTGCATATTTACTTTAGTCTCTCCCTTCTAAGTATAAAATGTATTGAATATAAGCTTTGTTTTGTCACTGTGGTGTTTTCTGGTATTCAGATATTCTGAGCCACAGGAAAGATCATAGTAAACTTCACATACTAGAATGCTAGTGTAACAAACAGCCCTGCATGGTTATCCCTACTAAAGTTTCATATAACTACATCTTTATGCCTGCACACTCCCTTTTTTCAAGCTGCCAAAAATAAAATGGTAAAAGGATACTAGAATAGGTGTTGCTTTACTCCCAAGCAGTCTCAGGGGCATTCTGATTAAGCTACAGATGCGGCAAGAAGGAATTTAAGAACACTACCATAATCTAAGTCCACCTGAATTTCTGTATGCTAAACTTCTATAGAAGCACTGACTGACATTCATTTGTTGCCTGGATTTTATTTTTCCAAGCTACCTAGGAAGTGCCCTGACAGGAGTGCCGAAAAACGTGTTCCTCTATTTTCAAGGGATTTTCAGGGGTATTCTGAGTTAATCACAGAAGCTGCAGGGACACTTCCAATAGGGCTCGCACATCACAGCAAGCTTACTAGAAAGAACTCTTGCACACTGATTTTTAACAAGGCACTGCAAAAAAGAATAGTAGTTCTGTCTGCACTTTTAGCTTTATCTTCACTGCTCGCCCTAAAATCATAGGACATTTTTAATCACTAAAGGTGATTGCAGGGACAATTTTAGTTAAAAATTACATGCCATTGTAAGCCTACTAGAACCCATGCATGATAAACCATTGCCGAGCTACTGGGAAAATATTGGAAACATAATATTTAGATATCCTCACAGGATGCCCAAGTAATGTTGCTTTGTCAAAATTTAGAATGTAAATAATGTGACATAGCGCACGTACGGGATTTTGATACATCGGGCAAATAGTACAGTTGGTGTTTCAAATGTCGGTAATATGGAGTCAGGAAACTGGTGGTCAGGCACTGCCATGTCGGCAATTGTACCAGGCCTGCCAAGGACTATCTGGCTAGGGAGCTGCTTGCTAATACTGATGCCCCGGACTCCTCTGCAATCTCTTGCTCTGTTCCCAGCCACTCCAGCTCAGCTCATAAGGCACCAAACCATCTGGGAGTGACCATAGAGTAGGCTCTCACCTCTGCCCCACAGATGACCCAGGTTCTCACCACTGGGCCCCACACAGGACTTCTTTAGGTGTGCCTGCACCAGGCTGAACTAGGGCCGTTCTGCACCACCCTACCTTGGTGCCAGAGTTCATGAGGCAGGCTCCCAAATTTCCATCCAAGCTCCAGCTCTCACAAGATGGCACAGAGGTCTCCCAACCCACAAATCTCACATCAGACCCCGTGATACTCACTAAGCCAATTATCTTTAGGCGGGGGGCCAGGTGGTGTGCCCACCCCAGCCTGAACTCCTCAGCCTCACGGCCAAACAGGCCGCAACCTCCAGGACATCTCTCCTGCTCTTCTCTTCTCCCCTTAAAGTGCTAAAATCCATCTATTTATACCTGCTGGCCCCGTAGCCCCTCCAACCAGCACGGGGCCAATGGAGACCGAGCAGGCACAATGCCAGGGCTCTAAATAGTAAGCTCCCAGAGGGGGCTTACATTCATATAGCAGTAAGAACTGGGAAACTTGGGAGAGGGACTGAGTCCCTAAAAGGCATGTGTGTGTGTGTGTGAGGGGGACTGCTCTGGTTCTCAGAATTAATCCCGCTACACTGGCATTGGAACAGGTTTTAACCTGTCAACACTTTGCACTTTATATCATCACTGCTTCCAACATGCATCACACTTTATATTCCTGCCCCACTTCATTAGCACTTGTTGCACCATCCCCACTCACTCTGTTTTTACCTCTCCCTTCCTACTCCCTCCCCTCTCACGTTCACTCTCCCTCCCCCTATATGCACATCCCCACTCCCTCCCCTCTCTTCCTCCCAGCTACTTCACCTCACTTCCAACCCTCCCTGCCTCATCACCTACCAGTCTCTCCTGTTAACACCTGACATAGCTCCTGGCGGATTTTATTTTGTTTTCTTCTTCTGTGCGTGTGCTTATAATTTTAACGCCATAACTGCTTCCTGGCATACGTTGTACAAGGCCAGATAATACTGCTCATTTGTATTCTTGTAATCCCATGATTTTTTTGTACATCCCTTGACGTATGTTACTGCCTTTGTAATTCCCTCTGACGTGGAACCTATGTAAAAGAGCTCTTGCTCAAAGATGTTTAATCCAAGATCTTAATAAATAAATAACCACACGACTGCCACTTACTCACTGCATGATACTGTGCACATCACTTTATATTCCTGCATTTAACTTTTGTGTAATCTATCACTAGAAGGTTTATAGATAGGGGCTACAATCTTGATCTACTCGCGCGGGCACAACTTAAGATACCAGTAGAAACAAAGAAGACCTATTACTCCCTAAAACCTAAATCCTACAGACACCAAACAACTGAACTTGGTCTTGGACTACAGTGCCACTGCCCCCCTTGTAGCTGGCTTTATAAACAATCATTTGACCACCCTCTAAGAAGATACACATCTAAGGAATTCACTGGGCACTTGTCCACATGTAGTCTTTGGAAAGAGTACCAGCCTTAGGGACAGCCTGATTAGAAGCCATTTCATGGCTAAAACTACCCCCTAATATGGCCTCTGCCAGGCATTGCCCCTCGCCCCCTGGGTTTCCACTGCTGTGGAACTTGTACTGTTGGTACATGTGCAAAACAATGTCATACTTTTGTTAGCCCTAACAATGGCTTGATCAGTCAGATAAGACACCTGGGGCCCAATATTCAGAAATGGGAAAAAATATCTGAGCTTTGTTTTGAGACAGCACAGGTGTCCAAAACTGCTTATATTGATGGAATAGTGTATAAGCGCTATTCCACTGAATATAGGGCCAGTAAGACCTGGCACTGAGCCACCTAACGCCGGGCAGACACGGCCCCCACAACAGGGCAGCACAATGGCTTGCACCCAAGCAAAAATCCCCATATTCAAAGGGGCCTATGCAAATTAGCCCTTTTGGCATGCAAGAAGCTAAGGGGCCATCTGTATAGGGAGTGAGGCAATACTGCTCGGTGCCGCACCCTAATTGCCTGTTTCCTGTGAGCTATCCCTGGTGCTAGTGGCACCCCCCCCCCCGAATGCTGTCCCATTAAAATATTTTAAATATCCCTGGTAGTCTAGTCCCTCCCTCTTTCCCCAGTTGCCATCCTGTTACACATCCTAAATATCCCTTTAGTCTAGTGGGACTCCCCGTTCTCCGATCCAATTCTCTGATCGCTGTCCCGTTAAACATTTTATATATCCTTGGTAGTGTAGTGTTCACTTCCCCGTTCATCGATCGCTGTATAAATAAGTGAATACTCTGGTGGTCCAGTGGATGTGGTTCCTCCTCCCACTGATCCATTTACAATGAAACCTATCTCCATTGTGGTCTAGTGGTTCCTCCTCTCCCCCCGGCAGATAGTGCCCCACCACCCCACTTCCTCCCATCCCAAAACCAAGCTGGTGACTGGCCCAGCCCTCCTCTCACCGCCATGGCCAGCCACTGACACAGTTGTAATGGAGAGCATACTATACTCGCGCATGAACAGTACAGTTTGGTGGCCATCTTGGGGACAGCGTACTGTGATGTGTTCCGCTGGGACCTCCGCAAGCTTGATTGTAGCCATGTAGGCTCTGGCCAGATTTTGTTGCTAAGGGTGACTATTTCATATAAGACAAGAAAACTTCCAGCCAATGACGACTGATTTCTTGACAGGGTGAGGAAGAGAGCAGATGCAATATGAAAAGAGGAAATAAGCCCAAATCTTTGGACTTCATGTTAAGTATGACTGCATGCGGTATTGGATAAACATACTACACATTTACACGTACTTTGGCATCTTTTTTCTAAACACAACAATGATTGTTTCCTTTTAGTAACACGTTGGATAAGTGCAACAAGTGAAAGTCATTTAGATTTTGATAGTAATGGAAAATGTCCACGTAAAAATGGGCCCCTCCTCAGTGTGAGGCAGGGCCCAATTAAGACTCTTATAAAAGGTATTATTTTTTTTACCTTTGGCGATTTTAAGTATGTTCATAATTTTATCTGGTTGACCCTGCCTCCCTGTCTGCCCGTCATTTTAGAATTCAGTGCCACAAGCAGCGCACCCACATCCACCCGCAACTGTCCCGAGAATGAGGTGTCATGCGGGGATCAGCCGCCGGTCTGACCTTACGGTCTGTTTCTGTAACTTCGAATAGCTCCAGTTTGGAGCTTACATGTCTCGATGCGATTCCGAGACCATGCGGCGCTGAATTCTAAAATGCTGGGTGGACAGGGAGGCAGGATCAACCAGATAAATTACAAAAATACTTAAAATCGCCAAAGGTGAAAAAATAACACTTTTTATAAGAAGCTTTATCGGGCTCAGTCTCACACTGAGGTGGGGCCCGTTTTTACGTTGGACGTTTCCCTTAAGAGTTTGGTGCCCTTTTGTGTGACTGCAAAAAGTAACAAGACATTGGTATGCACTGCAAGTTTGCATTCACATTAGCCCAACTACTTTCATGTCTGATTAGCAATTGCAAATGTTCAATATAAAAATATAATACGAAGAGCTTGAGGCCCAAAAACTGGAAAATCAATTTATTTTTTTTATTGACAGACACCAATGCCAGAAGAGGTCTGATTAACTGTAAGCAAGACTCATTTAATTCATGCAGGGAGCAGCTGACTCTCATTCCAGAATCAAAAAAAGATCGAGGAAACATGAGTTAGACTCTCCTGAACTTGACTATAAAAAAATTAAATAAGCTGTTTAATATTTCCTGGCAAAAAAAATAAATAAATAAAAATCAGACATTAAAGGGAAAGCTGCAAGTCCCTCTGCTATTGTGACAGCAGGTGAGAAAACAAAAAAAAAATCTGGCTCAAAAAAATGTTTTAACTCAGTCACAACTTGCCTTCAAAACTGTAAACATTAGCTTGCAGTTTAAAATAGGTCCTAAAACTCAAGGAGAGACAAGTTTGTGGCCTGGTGGCGCCAGAGGTTAATGCGCTGGTCGCTACACCTCACGCCACGCCGGTGACCTGGGTTCAGGAACAAGCTGGGGGTGGGGGGGAGATATGATTGAGCATCCAAAGGACTGCTCTCTCTTGGGGGTAGGGAGACTAGTTGTCCCACTTGTTAATTGCCCTCTGGAGGTGGCTGGAAGGCAGTATGGGTTGGGAGGCTTGATCTGACGTCGCAAGGGGGGGGGAATGGGCAAAACCATAGAGGAAAATAAGCCTGGCAGGCTCGATGATGGTTCTCTATTCCCAGGAGCGGTCCCCGGATTCTGAACTGGGTCTCCAGGAGGGGGGTGGAGAAGCCGGCAACCTCCTCATGGCCACGCCATGGGGGGAAATCTGTGGGGGAACTACCGGGGACCTCCTAGCATGGGAGCGATGGGACCAGAGAGAGAGAACCTCTCTGTTGAGAGGGCTGTAGCCACCGGCCAGGGCTCCGGCAGAGGATAAATAATAGAAAAAAATAAAAGGAGAGACAGATAAAAAGGAAGAGAAGATAACAAAGCAAGTAAAGCTAAAATTCTTTAGAAATGGCAAGGAGAGGTTTACTAAAGGTGTCCCAAATTAAACAGAAGAGCATGAACTAGTCAATGGAATGCCAACGGCAGAGAATATTACTAAGGGCATTTCTGAGTCATTGACTCTTATAGCGACAAAATCCCATAGCTTAGAGGAACCAAGATTTAGTAAAAGCACAGGATTAGATAATAGATTGACAAGATACTTTCCTCATGGGTTCTACAATTGATTCAAAGCACAAACAACGTGCAAGAAAATCACGATAAACTGAAGCACATTCCTGACAATAATAATGATATAAAAACATCTGTAAACCGTATAGATGTGTAGGTCACCCTTCCCGATGTCTAGGGGTATCCAGGTGGTAAATGCTGGGTGGGGTGGGGGAGGGTCACAGCCATAGAAATGAGCACAGTCCAGAGACAAGAGTCCTTACCGGTCAGATGGCGTCAAGATGCAGCCGGGTCTTCCTTGCAGGAGGTGCCACACAGGATGCTGAGCTACGGGACTAAAAGGATGTTGGCAACATTTGAAACTACTGAATGTCCACACCAGGAAAGTCAATGGAACATTTTATAAAAGTTGAACTGGCCAATCCACAGCATATTTACAAAATTTAATCCCTGGGCCCAAGAGCCCACAGTAGGGTTGAGACAGTTCATTTGGTGATTCTACTGTGGTCGTGAAGACCCTCACCCCTCTTCACAGTCCCTGAGTTGGGTGGTTACACAGTGGTTACCAGCAGCAGCAGCGCTTCGAGGTCGGGACCCCACTTCAGCAGCAGCATCTTCCACAACTTCTCCCCACCAACACAGGTCTCTCCTCCCTGTAGAGGACAATTCAGGGGGGTCCCACACTCATAGGGCTTCACCAGACCTCACCTCTGAGCCGATTTTCCTGCTGGCAACATCCCACCAGCTCCCACATCAGACATGTCTGTCCTCTTTTTTTTTTTTTAGTTGTTTTAACCAGGAGTAGCACACTAAGCTGAAAGCTTTTTTTACAGGTGCGACCTGAGAGCACAGGGAAGTTAAGTGACTTGCTCAGGGTCACACAGTATGCAAGTGGAAGCGGTGGGATTCAAACCCCAGGTCTGGTCTGCTGGATGTCACCAGATTTGCAGCTCAGAGCCTTAAACCACTGCGCTATACTGCCTCCTCTTCACTCCCTCTCGATCACACCAACCTCCCGGAGCAAGCACGGTGACTTCGGTTTGGGGGTAACATTTCTAAGCCCACCTGATGCCATAGCTCTAACTATGCTTCTCCTCCCTCTCATGGCTTTAACACAAGGGCCGACCAACAGTTCTTCCTGAACTGGATGTGCCAGGGTTACAAGTTCGATTCCCGGCCAGTGCAGCCACCAACACCGTGCCCAACACTCATGACCAAGGACAGTAGCAGGCAAATAGCCCTGCTCCCGTGGACCGCCCACTGATACTTCAGTGCAGGGAACCCCCCCAAAGGTGCCAAAAGATTCTGTTTATAATTCACCACCTACAGCAGTGACCTCCGACACATAGAAACCCCACCCAGGGTGTGGGTCATAAATAATACTATCACTACTGACAAATGGAACCTGGGGAAGAAAAAATGGTAGACATGGGTGGGTTGCACTTCCCCAGACCCCCCCTGAAAATACTGCCCCAGTGAGCACTTATCTCAGCTACCAGGCCCCACAGCTTCATGGGGTATGCACACTCTCCCACAAAGCCACTAAACTCTGGCCCGCTGGGACACCACCGAGACTGTAAAATCCACACATCGCTGCCCAAAACTATTACCTAACTAGAGGCGTCCCCCTCCAAACACATGAAAAACAAAAACCTGGGGCATTCCATCCCCCTCCCACTGGCAACCCACCAACCTAGGAGCACAGGATGGACTGTCTGACCTCAAGGTGACAGCATCCCAGACCTGCTTCACCTAAAACACAGTTAAACCCAAACACCGTCGCTGCCATCTGCTGCCAAAATACAATCCCCTTCTAACACATTTTCCTTCGAACCCCACACATTTATGAACATGAAGAAACATTTTCACAACATTTTAACACTACTAACTGGCGGCTGCATAAGGTAGCTCGCTCTAATTGTTTTAAACATTGAAGGTACCTGACTGTAAATGCAGGAGACTATGGGAACATAAACAGTGCACAAATCTTTGACTGCATAGTACCAAAGAAAAGTTTGAGCAGTCTAAATTCAAGTCCCAGTCTGTACGATGAATATTAAGTCCTCAAGGACAAGACAGTACCACCGTACTAAGTCCAGACTGTGTAACCCATTTGACTATACCATACACACCAGCTGCTTTAAATTATAATAACAGTGTGGTTAAACAAACAGCAAAAAAGGGTTGATCTCACCCATAGCAGTCACAGTTCCAATAGTCTTTATCCAACATCTGTCAGGGGAAGATGGCTCAGAATGGATCACAGCTGTCTTCAACTCTAGGCAAAATAATAGGCACATGGAAGCTTGGTTTTAGCTTGACCAAAGAAGTCCACACTGGATATATAGGTCTTCATCCTTCTTTCAATCAGATATTGGAACCAAGGCGTAGGTCTTGAACAGGGTCAAACCTTCCCAGGCACAGTTGGCGCTCTTGGATTTTGCCATGTTCTGGATATGTTGTAGGGCATAGCTGGTGCTGTCTGGACCTAGACAATGCTTTTTTTTTATCTTGAATGTTTTATTGAGAGTTTTCATATTTACAACTCAAACAACAGATGTAAACATACAGTAAAATGCGTGAAGATACACAAACCAGCAAATGTCAGTAACTAGTACATACAGAGGATAACCCCAAGTGACAAAATAGGTTTACTAACAGCAAATAATATACCTGAAAAAGGGTGGAAGAGACCACTTCATAAAAGGTGGGATACCAGTCCAGCAGGAGGCAGGAGTATGGGGTGGTTGAGAATCAGAGGCATCCAAAGGAGAGAAGGCCAGCAAAATAGTTAGGTGCGGGTACAGTGCTGGGGTGTTGTTAGTTAATCATCGAGACTGGGACGGGCACATCTGGTACTAGTCTATACAATCTAAATCTAACTATCACTATAACCAAAGTTGGATGACATGAGAGGAACAGTGGCTTAGCTGCATGGAGGAGGTAGAATCAGCAAGATGTGTTGGCCTTGTTACACTGAGCTGGGTAGGGGGGAAGAAAAAGTGTAAGGGTTTAGTATCAGGATAAAAGTAGCCACTCATGGCTGGCCCGGAGGTGCTGAGGGTTGAGGCACTGGATGCCACACATCACGTCACTTAGGCGACCCAGGTTCAGGAATGATCTTAGGTCGTCCGTTGTGCTGGCAGGGGAGGTTGGTAGCAGGATCAAGTGGTGGCTCTCTTCTCTGGGGGGCTGCCTCACACAGTCCCGCCATCACCAGGTGAAGGCCCGTGGTGGCACAAGCGGGTTGGAGGACCGGTAGGGTGGGGCGGCCTGCAATGTGCGCATACCTCCACACATGTGCACTTGCCCCAAGGACACAGGGAGATGGGAACAACAGGAAAAAGCACCATAAAGTTATAATAGAAAAAAAATAAGTAGCCATTCATGTGAGACATGAGGCGTGCATTTGTCGGAGAAAGAGCTGTGGTGACCCTGAGAGGGGGGGGATCGAGGAGGGGCAGGGGGTGCCAGACCATATTTAGCACACTCCTTATGTAACCCCTAGGTGGCGCTATCCCAAGGGCTACTACCCCTGCCTGCTTGGCTAGTAGCAAGTTAAGGGGCCTGGGTACCATAACGGGTGCCTCCACCCGGAGGTCAGGGTTAGTGGTCAAGCTAACCTGGGCACAGCCCTCCGGGACACTGTAATCCCCCTTTTTCCCTTCTAGTGGCCTGAACAATATACAATAATCACTTTCACAATGACCCTTATTCACCATGCAATTACCCACACTGTTTGCACTTACCACCAGGGTTGGTTCCTCTAGCTCATCCCTGGGGACCCCCTGTAAAACAAGGTTATGCATAGCAAATAGCAACAGTACAATACTTTTGGCACAAACTGGAACCACAGTCACGTTAAATGCAAAAAGAGTTAGATCTGATTTATTCAGGGGAATTAAATAGGGAGGGGCGTAATCAGGATGATTGGCTTAAAGGCCATATCAATCAATCAGTTATGCATGCACTTCAGAGTCCCTACACAGTCACACACTCTGGGTACCCAGGTAGGAAAAAGGTGGGCTAACCAGGACTGTTGCCCAGGGTAGGCCAGCGTCGCAGCTGGTTGGGGCCCTGTGACAGAAGAAAGCAACATGCACAACACACACTATTTGTAATCCAGAGCCAGAGGGCTCAGTTCATGAAGGAAAAGACACAAAGCAATCAGATGACAACACTTTAGATTCAGCTGCTGTTGCAGGAAGCTACCCTGATGTTTACTCATGATACCCGATACAGGACACAGGCAGGACGAAATCGAGACTGCAGGTTGTTGAGCTGGAGTGCCAGGAGAAGCAGAGCCCACAAGAATCACCAAGGTGTCGTTACTGTTCAAGGTGTTGAGCAGGGGGCTGATCCCCAGGCAGGTCTCTCGTCGATGGCTTTCTCTGTGTAGCGGGTAGTATGGCTGGGCAAGTGTGGCAAGGCCCAGGCCAAATGGAGATGCAACCGGATTTAGTCCGTTGGAGCTGGATGCAGCCTCCAGCAAGCAGAACACAGTTCAGCACACGGTTGGGAACCAAATCATGACCCACTAATAGCACACAGCACATTTACATGTAAGAAATTCTACTGTACCAGGCAGATTGCTATCCGGTCACAATTACAGAGTCTCTGCACAAACCGGGAGTTCAAAGGTGGCTAGAAATCCTGACAGGCTGATTGTATTCTGCAAATCTTCAGTCTTCTTCAGGTTAAAGCCTGGTCACAGTTCTGTGGCTTAAATCATCCTCACAATTCAGATTCAGTCCGAATAAACTTCAATTTCCCCTCTCAGGGACAGCAGGCAGACAGGCAAGCCAAAACTCAGCCCTTTCACAGTTCTCCCACACAAATCTATGCAGGATTACTGCTCGACTATCTCAAGCTGTTGCTTCTTTCACTTCCCAACTCAAACTGAACTGAAACTGCAAGCAGTCTGGGACTTTCCCCAGGATCCAAAAGGTTCGGTTGGCTGACTCCTCTGTCAGTCACAACAAGGGCTCCCCCTCCAGGTTCATTTAGGCACCAAAAGCCCAAAACTAAAATTGCTACAGAATTTTGCTCCCACAAAGCCCCTGGGGACAAGCTCCATTTTAGAGTCCCCAAAGGTACTGATTGGTCCATTTCAGCAGTCCAGGACCAAGATGGTGGAGATAAACAGAAATGTCCATGCTGCAAAGAAGGCAGGTTAGACAAACTGCAATATTATTACTATTCTAATAAACAATCAGCGAACAAGTACATCTTCTAACAGAGCTCCCACTGTGCTAAAAGCGATGGCAGAACGGAGCAATTATTTGGCAGCCCGGGCAGGACTCGAGCATAGAAACACTCAGCCTCCTCCCAGATTAATTATGACTGCAATCCAGGCAGCCCTTAAAGAGACAGTACACAGAGGCTACACAGGCACTCTCTGGCAATACATTTAAACTGCTAAAACGCAGGACACCAGCCTGGCAGTGAGCATTTAGGCAAGCTCAAGGTAGACTTTTCGGGAACCCCCATTTGTATGGTGGGTTACACTTGTGTTGGAAACCCAGTAGGTAGGGGAAAGGGAGTAACAGTAGTAGGACCTCCAGATGGTGATCGCAGGAAGTCATAGAGGGGTGCCCATACTTTCAGATGCAGGTGCAGGGATTGGCTGGCCCCATGGGAAAGTCTGTCATAGGATGAAAGTTACACTAGTTCTGATAAGAATTTGGACTGTTGTGGGAGGTCGGAGGATTTCCACCTGTTAGGCTGGCTATGATCGCTAGGTTCTTTTGTGGTTTGTGTAGGTGAGGAATGTCAGCTGTGTTGCCTACGAGAACGAGTTCAGATACCAGGGGGATCGTTGCATGCAGGATTTTGGAGAGGACAAAGTGTATGTTGGACCTTAAGCTGTTTAGCTTCGGACAGGCCTTTGGATGTGGAAAAGGTCCCCACCTGGGAGCTGGCATCTCCAGTAGTGGTCTGAGGGCCCTAAATGGAAGTCATGCAGAGATGCCGCTGTGCAGTGTCAGCAGTGGAGTATTTTGTTCTGGATAAGTCTACTTATGGAGTCCTTAATGGGGTTCTGTGCAGTTTTCCAGCAATTGAGCCAATCTGCCTCTGTAAGAGTGTGGCGGAGGACTGAATTCCAGTAGGTTCTCATGGGGTTGTCTGTTCGGGGATATGTTCTCTAATATGGGCATATATATTGCCAGCCTTGCATTTTGGGGTGCCCAACCATGATGCCAAGGGGTGGATCTGGAATGGTGGTGTGGAATTATTAAACTCAGTTATAATGTGGAATAGGAAGCTCCGCAGTTGGAGGTGTAGCTCCAGAAATCTGACCTGGGTAGGGAATAGCAGTGTTGGAGGTTTTGGGAAGGAGTTGAGGGTGTTTACGCTAGGGGAGAGTACATCTTTTATGGTATGGATCCCCTTCCTTTTCCAGTCCATCCATTTGAGGGAGATGCTGCTGATGAGTATTTCGGGGTTATCCCAAAGGGGGACCAGGGCTGGATGGGCTACGGTAGTGCTGGTCCATTTGCTGACGCTGTTCCATGCTTTGAGCAAGGAGGAAATTTATGGGGGTAGAGGGCCTAGGGTTTGGACCTGTGAAAAAGGCAAGCTGAGGGGTAAGAGGATCGAAGAATGTATGATTCGATTTCCAGCCAAGGAGGGGCAGAAGAATGGGCAGTATCGAACCACTTTAAGGTCTGTGGGAGTTTGAAGGCCCATTGGTAACCCAGGAACCATGACAGGTTCCAGCCCCCTTTCGACCAGTGAGAGTGAAGTTTGAATCTACTAATGCAGGGGGTACGGCCATTCCACAGGAATTGGCCAATCATTTTATCGTGCTGGGAAAACCATCGTTGGGGAATATGCGAGGGAAGATGAGATATAAGGTGAATAATTTTAGGTGCCGTGATCATACATTTCAATTTTTCCAACCAGCGAGAGAGATGGAGATGATTTCATCTATCCAGTTCTGTCTTGAGGTTGGAGGTAAGTTTAGTGAAATTTATGTCACAGAGGTTGTGTACGGAGGGGGTTACTGTTATGCCTAGATAGTTCAGGGAGGAGGGGGGCCATTTGAGGATGCAGTTGGAGAAATGGTCATGGGTGTGTATTAAGGGGTAGGACTTCTGTTTTGGTTTGATTCACTTTGAGACCGGAGAGGGTTGTGAATTTATGAAGCAGGAGTAGAAGGGGTGATTGACGTATGTGCGTCGCCCAGGGTCACTAAGCTGTCATCCACATACAGCAGCATTCTGAACTCTTGTTGGCCGGCTTTGATTCCGGTTATTTCTGTGTGTTGCCTAACTGAGGCCACAAGAGGTTTGATCGACAAGATGAAAAGGAGGGGGCAAGGGGGCATCCTTGTTGCGTGCCACTCGCAAGGGGGAAAAATATGGTGCAGTTAGTGAGAACCTGCATTGATGGTGATGAGTACATTGCTCTAATGACTGTGATGTACGAGTTCTCAAAACCCAGATGGGTTAGGACTCTATATAGGTATTTCCAGTCCACGGAGTTGAAGGCTTTTTCAAAGTCGATTGCAGCTGCAGGGGAGGGGAAGTGCGGGCTATGTGCATCAGGTTCGTGAGAGTCCGCTCCGAGGTGACCTTTGATGAATCCCACCTGGGATGGATGGATAAATAAGTGATGGGAGGTAGCCAGCCCGGTGGCATTGAGGGTTGAGGCACTGGATGCCACACCTCGTGCTACACTGGTGACCTGGGTTCAGGAACAGGCCTGGGATGTGGGGGGTCGACTGGGGGAGGAGGAGCTGGATTGAGTCGGCCGATTGGCAATTCTATTCTCCTGGGGTGGGGCAGGCACTGCATCAATTAGTGGGTGGTGTCGGGAGGGGAGGGCATCGTTAGGTGAGTGGCGGAAGTCGTGTCTGACCATGGATTACCGCTTGCATGTTGGTCCTGTTCATCTGCACCCTCAGCGGGGTGGGGACAGGACAAACTAACCACTTAATGAAAAATCCCGCTCCACGGCCGTGCACAGTGATCCCTGATTGGAGTGAAGGAGCCCCGGATGGCGGTACGCCACCACCGAGCCCTAGCCGAGTGGTTTAAATAATATATATAAAAAAAAAGATGTGACGGGAGGAGGGGTTCTAGTCAGTTCGCCAGGATTTTGGCATAGATTTTACTGTCAGCAGAGATGAGGCAGATGGGGTGGTAATTAGGCAAGGCAAGGCAGGGCAAAATTTATTTAAAAGACGCCCAATCCCGGAGGCTCTGGGCGCCGCACAAATTTATAAACACATATTTCAAAAACATATCGATAAAACATAGAAATTGTTAAAACAAAATAATCCATATAAACATTACACAAATAGCAAATTCTCAGCATCAGCATTAGCATTAGCTGGCTGAGTGTGATCTTTGTCAGGCTTAGGTAACACAGTGATTGTGGCTGTGGATATAGAGGGAGGGAGGGAAGGTGTTGAAACTTTTGCAGTCTGTGTAGAGGCGTTGTAAGAAGGGACTAATCTGGGGAGAGATTAACTTGTAAAGGTCCATGGGGAGTCCGTCTCACCCTGGGACTTTCTTCAATTTCATGGTTGAAATTGCAGCCTCTGTTTCTTGAACTGCAAAATCTTTGTCTAGGGCAAAAGTTTGGTCCGGGTTTAGTCTGTAGTTTTAGGTCCAAGGCATAAAATAAGCGGGTTCACATCGCAATTTGCGACCCAAAAAGCAATTCAAATCTGGCAATGATTAGCAGTCTCCCAACGCCCCTCCCACAACCCGCACCCACCACTGCGCACCCAGCCTCCACCCCCACCCCATACTTACCTCGACTCGGACTAGCGATATCTCAAGTGGACCGAACGCCTGCACTCTTCAAAGCCGACCGCGAACTGAGGAAATGCTGGTAAGCTGTATAATGGGTTACATGGGGGTTCAACTTATTGTATTCGGAGTTTTGAGGAGTAATAAATTACATGAGTTCGAGATTATGAGATGAGTGTCACTGTCATGGCGGTATTCGTGTCTAAGGGCACCGCGAAATCACCCTTTGGGCCCAAATACCGCCATGACAGTGACATCATTCATGAGAAGGGGTCCCAAAAACACCATCTTGAAAATTTGGTGCCAAAATTCCAAAAAATGACTGTTTTACGTGGGTCCGTTGCGCAGTTCCTACGCAGGCTCGTAAGTTCGCGAAATTTCAATATTTTCACTCCAGATTTTCAACATTGCCATTTTACCACACCTTCTTATGAGCAGTACAGCTGTCATTTTTCACATCTCACCCAAAATGTGTTTCCACCCATGTAGCGCAGAATGGCGCAGTCGGTGTGCGAAATCAATGTACAGGACAAATTAAGAAAATCACAGTGACACTGTTCATGAGCAGAGGTCTTAAAATGGCTATGTTGAAAATTTGGTGAAAAATTCTAAAATGACTGTTTCTGGAGGGTGCATTCGTGGTTCCTACACACTTTCGTAAGGTCATGAATTTTCAATATTTTCACCCAGATTTCCAATATTGCCATTTTATCACACCTTCTTATGAGCAGTAGAGCTGTCATTTTCACATGTCACCCAAACGTGTTTCTGCCCATGTAGCACACAATGGCGCAGTTAGTTGAATAAAGATCAATGTCTGGGACAAATTAAGAAAATCACAGTGACACTGTTCATGAGCTCAGGTGTTAAAATGGCTATGTTGAAAATTTGGTGAAAAAAATTCCTAAAAATGACTGTTTTACG
This sequence comes from Neoceratodus forsteri, assembly GCA_016271365.2. Lineage (NCBI taxonomy): Eukaryota > Metazoa > Chordata > Ceratodontiformes > Ceratodontidae > Neoceratodus > Neoceratodus forsteri. The sequence continues at coordinate 67,438,272 of JADMNL010000031.1, read as the reverse complement.
AGCGTGCGTTGCACAGCTCCTATGCACGTTCGTAAGTTTGCACATTTAATATTTTCACTCCAGATTTTCAACATTGCCATTTTATTACACTTCCTTATGAACAGTACAGCTGCCATTTTTCATATGTCTCCCAAAATGTGTTTTCGCACATGTAGCGCACAATAATTGCTGTTGGTGTCTGAAAGCAATGTTTAGGACAGATTAAGAAAATCACAGTTACACTGTTCATGAGCAGAGGTCTTAAAATGGCTATGTTGAAAATTTGGTGACAAAAGTCCATAAAATGACTATGTCTGAGTGAGCAATGCGCAGTTTCCACGCACCCTCGTTAAGTTCATGACTTTGTAATATTTTCAGTCCAGATTTTCACCAGTGGCATTTTTTCACTTCCTTATGAACAGTACAGCTGTCATTTTCACAACATGGCTGAAGTGTGTTTTCACACTTTCAGCGCTGAGATGCATGGTCGCTGTGGGGAAATCATTGTTCGGCACAGATAAAGAAAATCACAGTGACACTGTTCATGATCGGAGGCACCAAAATGCCTGAGTTGACAATCTGCTGTGAAATATCCCCAACCTAATTATATTCGGTGTCGTTGCACAGTTTCTATGCTACTCCATGACTTCACCATTTTTAAATATTTGTACTGCAGATTTGCAACATTGCCATTTTTACACCTCCCCATGAACAGTACAGCTGTCATTTTTTACATCCTGTTCGAATGTTTTTGCACCTGTGGTGCTAAATGCCAGACGCTTGCATAAGCAGCTTTCGGCTAACAAACTGATATTGCCCCTGTTCATGAGGTGGGGTGACAAAAAAAACATGTTGAAAATTTGGAGTGAAAATACCAACGAATGCCTGAGGTATTAGGGTTTCCAACCATAACGCCCAACCCTGTAGAGAATGACAGGCATCAGGGGTGTGACTTGGGATTCTTGCCTGTAATGCTCATACCGTTCCACACCCTGCAGCCAGTGAGAGGTATCGAGGTATGCCTTGGACTCTTCAGCCCCAAAGTTCACCCCATTCTCCTATATCGCACCCATCTCACCGCATTTCCTAATGAAATGGGGTGCGCATAAGGGCCAAACACCCCAAGGAACACCATGGCACTTGTCAGTGTCTGCAGGGTGGGGTGTGGAGAAATGGCAAGGCCATTATGCCTGATGACCCAAATGCACACCCCAATGCCTGTCACTCTCTGCAGGGTGGTGGTGGGGTTGGCTTCAGTTCAGTACTTCACTGCCATTTCTATTACGCAGCTCTGTAACTTCTACATTACCACTGCCAATGCCAGCAAGCAAACATTCGGCATTGACAAATGCTTGTTCACTTTGATTCGCAAAGGACGTCAATCAAGTCTCCGACACTAATTTATGCCTTGAGGTTACTAAGGAAGAGAACTGTCTGTTCGGGGGAGAGAGTTAGTGATCTCCTGCTACGCTGTGTGTAGCTAACCTTTACATTCAGCAGCCCAGGGATAGAGTGCCACTTGTTGTGTTCTAAGACGGTATGCTAGTAGTTTACCACTCTTCTCCCCACTTTCCCAGAATTTGTGTTTTAGGCGCCAAATAGCTAGATCCGCTTGGGGTGAGAACAACTGGTTTGGTTTGTGTCTATTAGCTAAGGTCTCTTTCCAGATTTGGGATTGTTTGGGGCGCGTGGGTTGGCTTTGAGCTGGGATTCTTTTGTTTTTAGGGATCCTTCCAATACCATCCTACGTTTATCCCTTTACTTGTGTCTATGAGAGCCGTAATCTAAGATGCGGGCCACTGAGGTACACTCAAAGCCTCCCATGGGTACGGGCTGATGAGGGCTGAGGCGCTGGACACCACACTTTGCGCTGCACCGGCGACCCGGGTTCAGGAATGGACTCGGGTCGGCGGGGGTCGACTGGGGCAGGGAGGATTGAGCATCCCAACGGATGCTCTTCTCCCTCTGGGGAGGGTTACCAGGGGTGCCTTGTGCACCCGCATCCTGAGAGAGCCGGTGGAAGCACGGGCTCTCCAGGGTTCTGGCGGCTCCATTCACTGGAGTCGGGGAGGGGGGACACAGTCAGGTGCTTGGGAGAAGGCGGTCACCTCTCTGGACGCAAGTCCTTGTGCTGGCGTCCCCAGGGGTCTGGGAACCATGGAAAAAGCCTCAGTGAGCCTAGATGATGGCAGCTCCAACAGCCATCCAGGTCCAGAACCCACGGGCAGATCTCCGCTGTGCAGGTGCTCCACGAGTAGGAGGAGGAGGAGGTACGGAGTAACCAGCACATGAGCAATGCCTGAAAGAGTGGAGCACGGAGGGTGTATAGGAGGGGGTATAATGGGGCAAGGTGCTCCAAAGTAAAAAAAAAAAAAGCCTCCCACAATGTATGGACTGAGGTAGCGTCATCGTCATTAGCAGAGAACTCCTCCACTTCATGTTGTAGCCAAGGTTTGAATATGGGATGTTGTAACAGTAGCGGGTCCAGCCTCCAGTGAGGGGAGGGCAGTGATGGGGGTCCAGTCGATAAATCAGTTTGGATGGGGGCATGGTCAGAAATAATCATGGGTAAGATGTCTGTCGCTATGATTCTGGGGGTAAGGGCAGAGGAGGTGAGCCAGAAGTCTAAGCGGCTAAGGATGCCGTGTATGAGGGAGGTGTATGTGAAGTCCCTCATTCTGGGGTTGAGCATTCTCCAGATGTCACTCAGAACCTGGTCATGGGCCCACTGGAGAACCACCCTGGCTGCCCATTGGTGAGGCTCTGGCCTGCCATGGCTCCTGTCTAATTTCAAGCTGAGGATGAGGTTGAAATAACCTCTGATTACAGTGGAGGTCTGCTTATCACCAAAAGTGGACAACTCCGAGGCTAGCAGGTGAAAGAATTGGGAGTTATCTTGGTTGGGGCATATAGATATAGGATGGCTATGGGTCCGAAGGGGTACCCCTCATCTGTTAGGGATTTTTTTTTTTTTTTTAAAGAGTCCAGTGTAGTGATCTCTGGATTAGACTAGAGACCCCTCTCTTTTTAGAGTGGGCAGAACTGTGCACTTTCAACCCTGTCCATAGTTTCTGAGCCTCTGTAGAGGTCAGTTTTGTTTCCTGCAGAAGCACCACCTGAGGTCGCTGCCAACATAAGTGAGGCAGGACCTGTTTGTGCTTAATGGGGGAGTTTAGTCCCTGTACATTACAACTCACACATCTGATGTCAGCCATGGTCTTGGAGGAAGGGATAATGGTGAGGTAGGGGTGTCTGCAGGAAAAGTGCAAGCAGGTCTAAGGCAGAAGCAGTGAGGCAGAGTGGGAAGGGGGGTATCTGCGCCAGAATAGAATGGCTGGCATGCCCCAAAATTGACTGAGAGCTGAAAAGCTGGTAAGCTGAATGAGCAAGGCATGCTGAGATTGAAATGAGCATTGAGTGCTGAGACCTTGCAAGGTCGAATGCAGAACTGAGTGCAGCAGAATCCCAGAGGCTGAAGCCTAGTGGATGGCAGTAGGCATGAAGCAATGATCTATGTAAGCAATGAACAATGATAGTGTAAGCAAGCATGGACCTGTACGTAGGTCAATAAACAGTAGTAGTGATAGGCAGACCTGCACGAAGGTCTGCATAACATGTAGCAATGAAACCGCACTGAATGGAGGCAAGTCAGCCAGACATGAATAGCCAAATCAAGGTGACAAATATTCTGAGGACTTTCGGCAGCAAGGCAGGATTTAATAATAAAGCTATATTAACAGCCTCAGAAGGAGCTTAGTTGGCTGACCTCAGAGTTGTAACTGCAATAAAACATGGAGACAATGCTCAGAAAACAAGTGTAGCCAGGCAGTGCAATGAAGCTGCAAGTAGAATGAAAGCATGAATGAGCAGCACAGCTAGGGTCAGAGTAAACTTGTGTCAAGTGAAAAGAATTGAATATGCAACATGGAGCAGATATGATTGAGCTGAAACACACAGATAATGATTGCAGTTGCATTGCAGTAGTTTGAGTGTGGTGAGCAACAGTGTAAAAAACACAAGCACTGGGTACAATAGTAATTGGAGCAAACAGTAGCAGTGGCTGCAGTTGTAGGTAACTGAAAGCAGTAGCATTAGCTCTGAGTAGCAGTATGCTAGGAGTTTAGAAACAAAGCCCCAAAAAAAGACAAAACCAAATGACATCAAAACAAAAAACAGGGAACAAGGCCCAAAAACAAGAGACACATAACACAGGGAAGCACACAGCCGGAGGAAAGATACAAACCAGAAGCAGGAAAACAAACACCAAAGTCCAGCAGAGATGCACAGAAACAGCAGGCGGGGGGGTAGGCCCCAGCCAGCTCAGAGGACAAACCAACAGAGCCTCCAGCTGCAAAGAAAAAGTGCTTCACAATTAGGCCGAGAGGAACTGCTTATATAGCTCAGGAAGTGGGAGTGACTGACTGCTTGTTCACTGAACTACAGGCCTAGCCTTCCAATTGTATAGCAGCAGGTCATTACATCCAAGCTATCATCGACACAGCAAGTATATTCCTCTAACAAAAACAGGAACAGAAAAAAAAAACACAGGTAAATTAACATCACTAACAATGTCACACTAACTATGGGAAGGCTAAAACCTGAGGTTCAATGGGGGGGGTTGGGATAGCTCCTCCCACATCCCCTACTACTTAACTCTCAGCACTTCCGTTGCTCAGCTTCGAGCATTTCGACAAAGCCAGCGCCTTCTGAGCTGTGTGGCTGGTGTGGCTCGTTTCTCCTTTTGTCCCCCCCCCATCCATTCTCTTGACCTCTTCTTTGTCTCCCTTCCTTGTCGTTCATTCTCCCCCCTTCTGTGCCTCTGTGTCCTTGCATTTTGTTTGTTCCCCTGCTTCCCTACTTCCTTTACTCTGCTGTTTAGTTTACCTTTCCGCCATGCCAATTCCCCTCCCCCGACTTTCTTCTCTGCCACCTCCTTCCCCCTCCTGATGTCTGTCCCCGGTGCTCCCTCGTACATCCTTTGGTTTTATTTCTTTTTTTCTTATAAATTTCCTGTTGAGTTTCTGGTGCCTCTGCTTCACCAGCCGCCACTCCATTTCCTGCTGGCATGTCTATCTGTGCTCCACCCACCCCACTTTGCTTCCAGATCTGCTGTCGTCCATTGATCCAAGCCTCCTCCTTCTACAAACTTCTGCAGCACCTCCTTGTGCCACTTAATCACGGCTGGCAAGCCGACTGCCTCTTTGCTCCCCTGGCCCGCTCCTGGACTGCTGCCTGGGCGAGGGAGTGCTTCGGACTTTCAGCACCCCTTTGAGTTGCGGCCGGCGTGCTGCCACTGTGCTGTGTTTCCCCACCCCCTCTACCTGCTGCTCAGCAGGGCATGGAACCCCGGATTGTCCTCAGCTGTTTCTTGGCACCCCTATGCGCCTTTCAAACTCCTCTCCCCAGCGCCATCGGACACCAGTGGTGGGAGCTGGGAGTTCCCGCTCCTACACTCTGCTGTCTTTCCATCAGCTCCCCACACCGATCCCTCATTCATGCCTCATGACTTTCTGTTCCTGCCATGTGGGATATAGGTGTTTTTGGCCCTTAAACTGAGAGGTTCCGGGGATCACAGGACCTCGGGATACGGGACACATCCTACACGATGACGTTCCAGGCTCAGAACATTGTGGTCCTTGTTACGTTTTCTTGTACAGTACTACTGAGAAGATTTGGCAGCTTAGAATTTTATGATTTTCTACCTTTATACTGCATTTCCTGCACATTCTCTGTCAAGTCAGCAGCTTTTCCGTGGGAGACGCGATGAACACTTTTACACTGCCATACTTAGTTCTGCGCTATGTTGCAGTCCCAGTACCCCTGCAGTGGTTGGTTTCTCTGACAGTACTTTGCGGCCTTGTCTATTACCATCTGAGATTCTGGACACTCTTCCATCACATCCCCAGGCGTTCCCCACATAGCGCATGACTTACCAGTGTGGTGCTTGTCCTCTACACATCTCATTCATGGTCCTGAGTATTAGTGTAGGCCATATGTGCCTCGAAAATCACTGTTTCTTGTAGCGGACCTCTGTGGGGGCCTTACTACATGACTCATCAATTCTTCTTCCTCTGGCAGACCTTCCTGGGGGGGTTCTGCCAGTCCTGCTAGCTTATGTGGGGGCTAGCTCGATTCACTCAATTCTCCTCCTTCCTCTGGTGGACCTACATGGAGTCCTGCTGGTCCAGCTAGCCTATGTGTGGGCCTAGCTCGACTCACTCCATTCTACTCCTTCCTCTGGCAGACCTACATGGGGGTCCTGCCGGGCCAGCTAGCCTACATGGGGCCCTAGTTTAACATTCGATTCTACTCCTTCCTCAGGCAGACCTGTATGGGGGCCCTGCCAGTCCAGCTAGCCTATGTAGGGGCCTAGCTCGACTCCCTCTATTTCCTCCTTTCTCAAGCAGACCTATGTGGGGGTTCTGCCAGTTCAGCTAGCCTACGTGGGGGCCTAGCTCAACTCACTCGATTTCCTCCTGCCTCAGGCAGACCTATGTGGGGGTCCTGCCAGTTTGGCTAGCCTACGTGGGGGCCCAGCTCGATTCACTTCCCTTCCTTCCTCGGGCAGAGCTACGTGGGGGTCTTGCCGTTCCAGCTAGCCCAGGTGGGGATTCGTGCATTACTGCTCGATAACTTCATATGCATTCCCCTCGTGGACCTCCATGGGGGTCGCGCTGGTCCTGCCTGGCCCACGTGGGGGCATTGCTCCATAGCTGGTGAATTCCAGCTTTGTTCCTGTTCCAGTTCAATGTTTTTATGCAGGACATATCTGTTGAGCATGGCTCATTTACATTGCAGTTCTTGGACATTTTAGGTACCTTCCTATTCAGCCAATCGATGGTATCCAACTTCTACAAAAGACTCAAGATAGTGTCTGGCAGGTTTCTTTAGTCCCTTCGACCCTGAACATTTGTACATTGTATATCTACCTGCTCTCTGTATGACTTCCTGGCAAACGTCCCATGTCCGAGCACTGCTATTTGGCCACCTCAGCGTGTATGGTGTGACCATCTCTTCAATGCCTACAACCTTGGTAAAAAGTTCACTGGCCGAGCAAACCTCATCTGTATGTTGTGCATCTTCTTCTCGCAACCCCTCATGAGGGTCTCACATTCTAGCCAGTCCACACAAGAGCCTGACTGCAATTCCATTATTCGACTCCTTTCTCTAGTGATCCAGCGTGGAGGTCCTGCCAGTTCAGCTCAGCTTACGTGGGGACCTTGCCTCCAGCTCAAACAATCCCAATTCCTCCTACGGCGGACCTGTGGGGGGTCTCTGCATTTCTGGTCCTGCCTTGAGAGGCCTGGAATCCTAGCTTGTCTGCTCTGGAGTCCTAGTCTTCTTCCATTTGCAATATCTTTTGGGCAATTACCCTGTCCTGCCTTGTCATACTACGTCATACCTGTCACTTCTGCTCCCAGAAACTTTAATGACTGATCTCATTCCACTTCTTCCTGGACCTGCAATCGATGTTGACTCTCTCCACAACTGCTTCGTCATTCTCCGAAACCTCTCTGTTTTCCCTATGCATGCCTGGAGCCTAGTTTACCATCAGACTACCTGCGTTGGGGCCTGTCCTCGCTGTTTCCTCCATGCCACATCTGGATCCCCAGCTTCTGGACTTTCATGGACATCTTGTACCTTTTTCTCAGGTCCTCCGGGAAGGATCCCCAACAATGACCAGAGCGGGGGTTTCTTATATCAAGCTTCCTCACTCAGCTTACATGGGGTCCCCATTTATCTTCCTAGTGTTAGCTTGTCACTGGATTTTCATTGCTGCTGCTTATCTCATCAGACTGTCTTCAGAGAGCTCCTGTTTAATCTCACTTTGCCATGTTACGGCACCTCCAACATCATGTGTCTCTTCCCTGAATTTCAACGACTTCATCAGGTGCTCCTGCTCCTCTGTCTGCTGTTCCTGCCTTCTATGATAAATGATAACAGACCTGGCATCCTGGCTTGCATCTGTGCCTTGCCTATGTAGAGGTCTCAGTTGACGCTATTTCAGGGCCTCCATGAAGGACCATCTTCTCTGACTTTAGTGTAGGTCTTTTCACCCACTCGCTCGGACTGGGCGATACCATCTAATACTCGACCATCCCTAGACTTAGTTCCCTGGATTTATCTTTGTGTTCAGTTTCCAGTTCTCCATTCCTATACAGACACCCTGGACATGGATTAACCATCTTCCCTTATCAGGACATCCATCCGAATCAGACTCTCCTTCATCTTCCAGAATCTTCATACTTTAGTACAGTATTGACTTTCTACTCACCGTCTAGATTCAGAGGGCACGACTCATCGACCAGCTAGATTAGGATTTAAACACTCAGACACAGCCAGAACCAAAACCTCAGCCCCATTTAGGATTATCTCCTCATAACTTGCCCAGAGATGGGCAGGTCAGTAGCTATGGGTCCTCAGAGGTTTCCCCCCATGGGGGAGTCCTCTCCTGCTTGTTAATGGTCACACTCTCCGGAGTTGGAGGAAGTAATCAAAATGTTAATAATCTTTTTTGGGCCTTTATTCCTACACCTACTCAGCATTTCTGCCGAGGGTGGGAAATAGAGAAAAGCCAACGTCTAAGTTCATAAACCTCAAGCACGTAACATTAAGCTCATTAGTATACACAAGCACTACGCTATGCACTACACATTGAACTACTACACAATATAGAAATGCAGCAGGATGTTCGTAAGAAGGGGAGCTAATGAGACATACTTGGTGGGCATGCAGGAACGATCCAGGGGATAAAACCTCCAGTGGTTCACTGCATGCACACGTATATGGGGGTTCAGCACTGGCGAAGTTGTTACAGCTAATAAGCAATGGGTGCTGAACTGGCTGCTCTCGGGAGCTACTGATAGTGAGCTCGCCCATGGAGCGTGGTGAGGACCTGAGTCCACACCGCCTCTCTAGGAGCAGCTGATGGTGAGAAAAAATGTACACCCGGAGGTTAGGTCATGTGAGGAAAGTGGGAGGTGGGGGGAGATAAGGAACCAAGATAAAATAAAGTGGGCGGTGGGGGGCATTACGGGCATGACACAAATCAGGGATCTTAGAATAATTCCACTGCAGGGGTTGGCTGCTAGGATGTGATAGGGAGGGGGGCAATCAAAGGAGGAATTGGGGATGGAGCCTAGTCGTGTGTCATACCCATGTGGGTAAGAGTACAGGACGCAACTACGAGCTCCACACTTGGTGATCTGAGTCAGAGGAATCACACCTTTGAGGAGCATGCTGTGGAAGGGGGAGCTAAGGGTGGTAGAGGCAGGTTCCTCGAAACCGCGAGGTCTGCCGCATTTGAGGAGGGAGGGTGAGCACTCAGTTGGAGTTTGAATGTCCTTGTAATGCGACTGGGAGGGGGAGAGGCTAATGTCCCATATCCATACAGCCCTGGGAAGGAAGAGACTGAGATGTACAGCCCTGTTAGCAGGCTCCGCAATTCGGGATGGGGTGGAAGGACAACGTCAGCCAATGGGAGCAGGGGGAGTTTGGGGGGGACTGGGAACAGCGCCCAGAGATGAGTGCAGATTGGGAAGAAATAGGGGTAGCACTCAGGTGAATGCACACCTTGGGGTGGAGGGCTGGGATCCCAAGGTGCCCCGAGTTAGTCATCGGTAATTAGAGCACACTTATAGGAATGTACCAAAGAATTTGGGAGCAGGCTTGACAACAGCCTTAAGGAGACAGTAATATTATATTCAGAATCTCCTACGAACATACAAAATTTGCCAGAAGATAAAGGCCTAGTGGTCTATCAAGTCTGCTTGAATGTGCAGCTAGCACCCCTTATTCTGCAGCTTCCCCTCCCTCCATCCCACCCTCCCCCTCCCTTGACCCTCCCCCTTGCCCTCTTCCAGCCCCTTTTGAAGCAGCCTACTGTTCTACAGGATACCACTTCCGCCATTAACACATTCCACCCAGCTACCACCCTCTCCGTAAAAAAGTGTCTCCTCCTCATCTCCCTCCTGAACCTTCCTCTAAGTATCATATCATGGCCTCAGGTGTCCCTCCCCTCTCCTCCCTTACTTTGAACAGCCCCTCCATACTGGTCTTGTTTATTCCTTTCATGTACTTAAAGGTTTCAGTCATATCCCCCCGTTCCTTCTCCAGTGAGTACATGTTCAACTCCCTCAGCCTCCTCTCATATGGTAAGTCCCCCAGCCCCTTGATCATCTTTGTTGCCCTGCGCTGCACCCCCTCCAGTAACTTAATGTCCCTCTTCAGATACGGACACCAGTACTGCACACAGTACTCTAGGTGTTGAATAACTAATGATCTATATAGTGGCAGAATCACCTCCCCCCTCCTCGAGGATATACCCCTTGCAATGCAGCCTAGCATTTTGTTGGTCTTTGCAGCTGCCTTCCTACATTGTGCCGAGTTGTTCATTGATCCTGTAATGAGCACCCCCAGATCCTTCTCGTCTGTCTCTGCTAGCTGCACTCCCCCCAGCTGGTAACGCCTCCTTGCATTTTTCACCCCAAAATTCAGCACCTTGCACTTTTTGGCACTGAACCCCAGTTGCCAGATGTCCGACCAAGTTTCCAGCTTTACCAGATCATCCTGCAACCACTGCCATCCCCCTAGGTCGTTCACCACTGCTCTCATCTTGGTGTCATCAGCAAACAGACTGGTCTTGCTTTTGATGCCCAATGATATGCCTGCAGTGAATATCCCAAACAACACTGCTCCCAACACCGAGCCTGTGGAACACCGCTCACCATTACCTTTGGGGATGACAGCTCTCCACTAACCACCACCCTCTGTTGCCTTCCCTGAAGCCAGTTCCCTATCCATCTCACCAGCTTTGCACCCGCCCCTGTGCCTTCAAACTTACTTCCCAGCCTCCCATGCAGCACCGAGTGGCATGCCTTACTGAAGTCCAAGTACAGGAAATCCCGCACTATACAAGACACTAGTGAGGCCCCACCTGGAGTACAGTGTACAGTTCTGGAGACCTTACCTACGTAAGGACACAGACAGGGTAGATACATGGATTGCATCACAAGTCCTATGAGGACAGGATGAAGGAACTGAACGTGTACTCCCTGGAGGAGAGAGGGGATATGATAGAGACATACAAGTATCTTACAGGGAGGAACAGGGTGCAGGAATACGCTATTTTTAAGCGAAAAATATGTTCCAGGACTAGAGGGCATGGGATGAAGTTGGAGGGAGGACGATTCAGAGGAAACGTGAGGAAGAATTTCTTCACAGAACGGGTGGTGGACAAGTGGAACACCCTGCCAGAGGAAGTGGTGGGGGCTGAAACAATCATGGGATTTAAGAATGCATGGGATAGACGTAAAGGAATTCTGGAGGTCAGGGGTAAGGGGCAACAGACTTCTAGGAAAACATAAACTGAACTTACAAGCTCAAATGGGCAGATTGGGTGGGCCATAGGCCCTTATCTGCCGACACTGTCTATGTATCTATGTATCCACTGCATGCCCCCCATCCAGTTGCCTAGTTACCCAGTCACAGAACTCCACCAGGTTGGTTTGGCAGGGTTTGCCACTTACGAAGCCATGCTGTCTGCTGTCTTGTAGCTCTGGTGCAATCATCTCTTCTGCTATGTGTGTAAAGGAGGGGAAGGGGGTGGTACTGAATCCCTCAGAACCTCGCATAATGGGTTAGCGAGCAGCTGCCGTAGAACAAGCCAGGGGAAGGTTCTCTGGGGGAGACTATGTCTAACTCTTCTAGGAGCGAGTGCTAGGATTATGTGTAACCCCTAGATGGCGCTATCCCAGGGGCTACTACCCCTGCCTGATTTGCCACTAACAGGTTGAGGGGCCTGGATCCAATGGCGGGTGCCTCCACCCAGAGGTCAGGGTTTGCAATAGTTAAACTAACTTGGTCACAGCCCTCTGGGACACTGCAACCCCCCTTTCTTCCCACTAGTGGCTCACACAATATATCAGAATTACCTTCACAGTATACACTTACCCCAGGACTGGTTCCCGCACTGGGACCTCCTGTGAAATAAGATACAGTGCAACAATCACAGTACAGTACTTTAACATAGACAAATACCTCAGGCAGTATAACTTTGCTGAAACAAGCAGCTCTGATTTATTTAGGGGGATATAACAAGGACAGGGGGAAATCAAGTTAATTAGCTTATCACTCTACTCATCTACCTATGGCTCTGTGCACAGGCCTATCCCTATCTGTTACTGTCCCTGGGTACCCAAGCCCTAGTGGCTAGTCCAAACCGTGGCAGCTGGTAGGGGCCCTTCACACAGAGAAAAGGAAAATTAAACAGTCAGCAGTACAGTAATTCCATTTGGATTTAATGTGGCAATTCAACAGGGAGCGACCTCTGAATTAGTACTCACGACCTCCAAACAAGATAGGGTCCTTCAATGTCAGCAGGGCTACTCTTGAGCTCCAAGAGACTCTCACACATTTATATGGTAAAAAGAAAGCACTATACCAGGCAGGCTGCATCTGTATCCCAATCGCATTACTGCACAATACCGGGAGAACACACAGCAGATTCAGTTCCTGACAGACCGAGTGCAATTTTCAGCAATTCCTCCAGTCTTCTACAGGGTGAGCCTGGTTTCTACTCTTCAGATATCCTTTGATTCTCTTCACAGGACAGATTCAGTCCTAACAAGCTGCAGACCGAACTCTGGACCTTCACTATATGTTTTTTGACTTAAACTGTGCACAGAAGGAGCATAGGTTCCTTTCTCCTTCACTGCCAGAGCAGACTGAAACTCCAACAGACAAAACCGGGCACTTCCTTTGAGTTCCTCCCAGTTCTTGACTGGATTGGCTGTCACTCACAATAGACTGCTGCTGTTGGTCCAAAAAGGCGCCGAAGTCTAAACTACATCTCCCAGAGTCACTGCCCATACAATCCTCTTGTGGCTGGCTCAGATTATGAGTCCAAGTTCTGATTCGTCCAAGGCACCATTTTAGAGCTAGCTTACCCCACACTGATTGGTCCAGTTCAGCAGTTCAAAACCAGAATGGGAACTAGGCAGACACAGTTTTGACTGCAAAGAAAGCAGGTTAGACAAACTGTAATTTCATTATTACTCTAACTGATTTCTGGCAAACAGTTACATCTTTCAGATAGGTTCCCTTTGTACTCCTAGTGACTGCAAAAATGGAGTGAATTGGCAGTAGTTCGAGTGGTACTCAAACAGAGAAACACACAGTCCCCCCATATAAACTAATTATGTCTGCAAGCAGACAGCTCTTAAAGAGACAGTACCAGAGGCTCTAAAAACACTCACTGATAAATGGCTTAAACGCCAAACACCATTCAGGCTTGGAGCATTCAAGCAAGCTCCTGGAAGTCTTTTGGGAACCCCCATTTGCAGGGGGGTTACATATGTTTCAAAGAAGTTGAAGGGTGGGGTCCAGGAAGTTGGTCACAATCCTAGAGGGCGAGGTGCTAGAATTGGCATTGCCGCCAGCAGGTGGTCCTCCTTCCCTCTGTCCCAACAGGATAAGCTCAGCTCTGAAGAATGTCCGAGGAATGCTATTGGGGGGAGAGGTATCTGCAGGAGCTCAAACCGTAGCTGAGGAAAAGCACAGAAAACTCCTTCAGTCTCTGTCTCTGCTGCCCGAATATTTTAAAGGGATATTAAAGATGATCTGTCTTGGGAGCAAACAAAAGCAGCTGGGGTAATGGGGGTTCAATCATGAGTATACCCCAGTATGGTAGAACAATAAGCTGTACAGGCTCTGGGCAGGGGTGGGGGTGGTGGGGGTGAGAATAGGGACCAAATGTAAAAGTGAGGCTTAGACTACCCCTGGGGTGAGGGGCCAGAGCATTGGGGGGCAGTTACACTTCTATCTCCCAACCATTTGCACTTGCCAGAGTGCAGTTTAGCTGAAATCCTGTTGGGCTGAGTGGAGGAAGTGCCACTCAACACACATGATACAGCTGGGGGTACCTAAAAGGTAAGATAAACCTTGGGACTGCGGAGAAAATAATAAAAACAAAACTATGTATTCCTTCACTCCCCTTGTTTTCTAACTTAGGCACCAGGACTTAAAATGCAGTGGTGGAGTGAGGAACAACATGAGGGATAACAATGCGGTTTTGCGATAGGTCTCCCGACCCTTCCTGTAATTGGACGGTCAGTCATACTGAGACCAAACTGCAGCTGTGTCTTAGTACAATAAAGCACTGTCTGATATGCAAATAGGGAACATTAATAGTAAGGAGACATAAGAACAATTAGACATATGCTTACCCTTCCCCACACTGGGACAGAGAAAATAATGAGATTACAATAGACATATTGAGAAATGTCCGGTTTTAACGTTCCAGTGTCAGTCATTGCCTTGAATACAGTTCAGTCCTTGGCAGCAGGGAGAGGCTGCTCATAGGGTGGCATCTTCTCAGAGGCAGTTGTGGTCACAACTTGATCAGGAGTTGAGGGAGTTGGCAGTGATAAAGGAAGACTTATATTCGGGTTGATTTCTAAAGCTAGAATGGGTGAGGTGTCCATCGCCATTTCTTGCAGCAGGGGGGCATATTTGTTCTGTCTTAGGAGGGGAGAGATGTCTCTGTCTGAGTCTCCAGATGTGTCGGTGCAGCTGCGGCTCTTGGATCTGGGAATGTGGTGAGTGGAGGGGATGTCGGCGTGATTCAAGTGGTAGCACATCCGCCTCTGAACCAGAAAGTTGTGAGTTCTCGTCCCACACTGGGATTGGACTTGCACCTAAAACGCTGGCATCCGAGTGCAGTATTAGGGGGTGCTGTACTGCTGGGGTGTGCCATCCTTCTGATGAGACGTTAAACCGAGGTCGCTTCTACCCATCCTGGTGCTATCCTTGTGGGTGTCCAGGTGGAAGTAAAAGAACCCAGGGCACCATTCACAAAGAGTAGGGGACATTCCCAGTGTCCTGGCCAACATTCCCCTTCCCATAAACTGGTCTGTGCAATTGTCCAGGCTGTGTGTGGGTGTTGTTGTGTGATATGGCTGCCACTACACATTCAGTCACTTCACTACCAGTCTAGCATTGATTGTAAAGTGCTTTGGGATACACGGTGTACGAACAGCGATATATAAATGCTGATTCTTCTTCTTTATGCCCCGACCAGTTTTTTCTTTTATATTTTAGTGGCTGCATCCACATCTCTTTTAAGGTTGACTGCATGGTTCGGGAGAGTGTGGGTCCATGTTGAGAGGTTTTTGCAGGTCCTTCTTGGGACAGAGTGCAGTCAGGGTCCTGGTGCCTGGCCCACGGGTTGGAGGGCATCAGAGATTGAGGCCAGTGATTTTTTATATATTCTCTGGCTGCCTTAGGAGTCAGGAAGCATTTTTGTGCCCCACCGTGGGTGATCCTGAGTGTGGCAGAGTATCAGAAGGCAAAGGTTACCCCGGCCCAGTGAAGAGCATGGCAGACATCACTGTATGCTTGGCGTCATGGCATCAAACCTTCGAGAAGTCCTGAAAGATCACTATTTTGTGGCCATGCCATTTAGGAGAGCCAAGTTCTTTTACTCTTTTAAGAATATTAGCTTTGGGTCGGCCCAGTGGCACTGAGGGTTGAGGCGCTGGATGCCACACCTCGCGCCATGACGGTGACCTGAGATCGGGAGCGAGATCGAGCACCGGGGGTTGGCAGGAGGGATTAGATTGGCGCCCGATGGGCTGCTCTCTGATCCCTGGGAGGAGGGCATTGGGGTATCCGGCGCTCCGGCGCCCTGTGGTGAGATTGGGGGCACCACAGAAGCACAGGTGGCACGTAACAAGCGTGCCCAATGCTGGCAGGGTTGCCGTGCGCCAAGCATTGGGGGGTACGCACGCAGGAGGGAGGGGATGGGCAGAACAAGGAAAAACCCGACTCAATGGGATAGGCGACGGCACCTATCCTCCATGCCAAGCGCCGGGTTCGTCTTGGCCGGCTTCATCACTCCTCCACTTGGGCCCCACCTGCACGCCAGAGTCTGCCTTGATAAAACAGCCCAAAGTAAGGAGTCGGGCTACCCTCCCCGGGTGGGTCAAACCGGGAGGGGTGCTGGCTGTGGGGGAAGGAGAGGAATAGGCATAGCGATCTCAGGGAGGGCAGGCACAAGGATAAGGTTGCCTGAGAAAGTTTCTATGAGCCATGACCGGAGGAAAAAAGAATAAAAAAAAAAAAAAAAATAGCATATTAGCTTTGACTTGAAACCTCAGAAAGTTGGCTATTATGGGGCGTGGCAGCTCCTCTTGCTTGGGTATAGGGGCTCTGGTGCAGTGAGCTCTCTTGATTATGAAGGTTGTGTCCCCAAGGAGATTGAGCAGTTCTGGCAGTGCCTTACTCAGGAATTACACGATGTGACGGGAGTCAGGACATTCCGGGAACCCCAAGAAATGGAGGTTGCTGTGGCACCCCTGGTTTTCAAAATCATCTAGTTTGGCTTGGAAGTTTAGGATTGAGGACTCCTGTGCCCTGAGGGCGTTGTGTAGAGCCTAAAAAGACTCCGCAGATTGCACAATCTTAATTTGGTTACCCTCCATTCTTGCTCTGAGTTGTTCAAGTTGTGCTGTGTGATTTGAGGAGGTGATTTTGAAGTCCTGTATTTCATTTAGTATGCGGTCCAGCATCTCCTCTATTTTGATGGTGCTGGCGAGTTTAGCCAGAGACATAGTCGTCCACTGCTGTAGACCAAAGGGCTCTGGTGGGTGGGTAACTTATCTGGCCATATCTTTAGTTCCAGATGATTTTTTTGTTGAAATAACTGGCTCAGGACATTGTGGGGTGAATACTCTTCCTTTCCTACCACAAAGTAGACAAAGTTCTTATCGGGTGAAGCTGGATGCAGGGGATTAGCAGCTTGGAGGAGCAGAGGATTTGAATCAAGTGGTCATCTCAGTTGTAGGCAAGTCATGCTCCCCTAGACAATGCTTTTTGTACAGTTTATCTAAGGTGCCCCAATAGACCTAGTCCTGCTTGTTCTCTTCAACAATATCCCAGAGTCTCTCAGGGAAATGGGGGTACTGGTACTGAGGATAATCACAGTGGATTTATGATCCACTCTGCCTGATTTCACTCCAGCAGCTGTCTCATCTCGTGCCATGGGGCTTGTCCGTCTAGCAACCATACTGTTTCTCTCTACCTCCTTATGTTGGGGTCACCATCCGTCACATTCTGATACTTTTCTCAGTATGTCTGCACTTGTCAGCAAGGCTGGGCTTATCCTTCTATGGCGTGACATACAAGGTCTCATTCTGCATGGGGAATATCCCTTTCCAAATCTCCATGACTCTCATGGCTGCAGCCTTCACACAGCACCAGGCCACAAGCTGCCCCCTTGGACCTCTCCGGTGTGGATGGAGGAGAGGATGGCTCATCAAGGTTCTCCTCCCAGCTCTCTGCAGGTGCCAATGCTGCACTGGCAGGCCCACTAGGTCCTGGCCAGACTGGCTGTTCAAAGTCTTTAGGGGCCATTAACTTCATAGAGGTCCCATGACCACTGCCTCATCCACAGCTGGGTGGGGGGTCGGGAAATGTCCAATGTAGTGGCAGTTTTCTCCATGGCCTCCACTCTGGGTCCCTCCACCTCACTCACTGGCTTTACTGCTGCAAGCTGAGCAGACAACACAGATCGCTCAGCATCAACAGTAGACTTAACTGCTTCTGGCTTCGCTTCCGAAGCAGGTTTCTGAACAGCAGTAGCAACTTCTGATGATGCAGGGACTTCAGCAGCAGACACAGAGGCAGAAGCAGCCATTAATTCATCCCACTTGTCCAAGACAGAGTCCGTGGAAGTAATGGGCTCACGGAGATTACTCAGCCAGGGAAAATAGTGGGGAATATAGACCCTTGGATGTTTCTGCTGGCAGGAGGCACACACAGGCTGAGGAGTTACCCCCCGGCCTTCGGTCAGGCAATAAATGCACTTCTTCCCTGTGTAGTGCTCCACCATGCCCCACAACCATCTCAGCATAGTCACCGGGATGGTGACCTTGGGACCTTCTGGGGCGGTCGCTATAGCTTCGGTTCCGATGATACTGGGAACTCCAACTGGGTAACACTCTTTTTTTTTTTTTTTAACTTGAATCTTTTATTGAAAGTTTTCAGTACACAGCTTATATTATCAAGCATACTCATATTGTCCACATATACTGTTCAACTTCATACTGAGAAAAAAAAAAGTTACAAGATGAGTTAATCATACTTTTTTTTAAGTTATATTTCGACTATAAAATAACATCACTCATCTTTCTGCTTTCTATTTCAGGTTATGTGCTGAAGTCCCTGATTCAGTCCATCCCAATCGATTTCTAGCTGCAGACCAAATATAGGGAACCTCGAGACATTTACTCCTTAGACATTTTCATTTTTATGTTTGCTTGCACGCATGTGCAAGAAACATAGTGCGACGATCCAAAATGCAGTGCCATACAGTTGAAAGGAGAGCTCCACTTCAATGAGCAGCACTCCCTCCCCCACACACACACACACACACACACGGCACACATATTGCGTGCTCCTTACACTCCACGCATCGCTCTTATGGCGGCGAAATTGCCCAATCCCGATCAACTCACGGCCCCCAAAGAAACAAGCTTTCCAGTTGCCATGCTGAGAGCCCACCCCAGCGTGGCAAAATTGTTATTGCCGACAGGGATGCCCAATCCCCCGTCGGCTCCAGGCTCCCAAAACAGCCTTCCAGCTGCCCGCTGGGAGCCCACCCCAGCGTGGCAAATGTCCCGTGTCGTCTTGGAAAAAAACCTGTCAACAAGAAAACGGTCCCTCGTAGTCTCCCTGCCCCCACCCGCACCCATCTACTGCGCACCCTGCCTCCCCACACCCCCCTCACCCCAAACTTACCTCTGGAGTCCGGCACAACGATCTTCAGTGGACTGGGAATACGTCTGCACTCTTCAAAGCCGACCGCGAACTCAGGAAATGCCGGTAAGCTGTATAATGTAATAAATAGGGTTTTTTCAACTTTGATGTATATCTCAGGCATTTTTTTGAATTTTAGCACCAAATTTTCAACATGGGTTTTTTGAGACCCCTCCTTGTGAATTCTTGAACTGTCATGGCGTTAATTGTGCCCCAAGGGTGATTTCACAGTCACTGTGCGAAATCACTTTTCAGGACTGATTAAGGAAACAACAGTGCCAGTGTTCATAAGGTGGGCTCTCAAAATGTCTATGTTGCAAATTTGGTGAAAAAAATTCCTTAAAATTACTGTTTTATGAGCATGCGTGCGCAGTTTCACCGCTCGTATGTTCGCAAATTTTTAATATTTGCACTCCGGATTTTCAACATTGCCATTTTACCACACCTCCTTATAAGCAGTACAGCTGTCATTTTTCACATCTCGCCCAAAATGTATTTCTGCACATGTAGCGCAGCCGGTGTGCGAAATCAATGTTTGGGACACATTAAGAAAATCACAGTGACACTGTTAATGAGCAGAGGTCTTAAAATGGCTATGTTGAAAATTTGGTGAAAAAATTCCTAAAAATTACTGTTTACGAGCGTGCGTTGCACAGTTCCTACGCCGTTCGTAAGTTCACAAATTTTTAATATTTGTACTCAGATTTCAACATTGCCATTTTACCACACCTCCTTATGAGTAGTACAGCTGCCATTTTCACATGTCGCCCAAATGTGTTTCCATGCATGTAGCGCAAATGGTGCAGTCGGTGTGCGTAATTAAGAAAATCAAGGTGTGACACTGTTCATGAGCAGAGGTCTTAAATGGCTATGTTGAAAATTTGGTGAAAAATTCCCAAAAAATGACTGTTTTAGGAGCGCACGTTGTGCAGTTCCTATGCACGCTAGCAAGTTTGCAAATTTTTAATATTTGCATGCCAGATTTTCAACATTGCCATTTTACCACACTTCCTTATGAGCAGTACAGCTGCCATATTTCGCATCTCACCCAAAATGTGTTTCCGCACATGTAGTGCACAATGGTGCAGTCAGTGTGTGTAAGCAATGTTTGGGACAGATTAAGACAAGCATTTGTCAATGCCGAATGTTGCTTGCTTCTATGTGCTGTTTAGGAATTTGGAAGTCATTGGAGTGCAAATATTGAAAATTCGCGAACTTTCGAGCATGCGTAGGAACTGCACAATGCACGCTCGTAAAACAGTTATTTTTAGGAATTTTTTCACCAAATTTTCAACATAGCCATTTTAAGACCTCTGCTCATGAACAGTGTCACTGTGATTTTCTTAATGTGTCCCATACATTGAGATCGCACACCGACTGTGCCATTGTGCGCTACATGGGCGGAAACACGTTTTGGGCAAGATGTGAAAAACGACAGCTGCACTGCTCATAAGGAGGTGTGGTAAAATGGCAATGTTGAAAATCTGGAGTGAAAATATTGAAAATTCACGAACTTATGAGCGTGCATAGGAACTGCGCAACGCACGCTCATAAAACAGTCATTTATTTTGAATTTTTCCCCCAAATTTTCAAAATAGGCTTTTTGAGAGCCCACCTTATGAACACTGGCAGTGTCGTTTCGTGATTCGTTCTGGAAAGGTGATTTCACGCAGTGGCTGCGAAATCACCCTTCAGGCCCGAGTAATGCCATGACAGTGACAGCATTCACGAGAAGGGGTCCCAAAAAACCCATGTTGAAAATTTGGTGCAAAAATTCCAAAAAATGCCTGAGATATGCAATAAAGTTGAAAAAACCCCATCTATTCCATTATACAGCTTACCAGCATTTCCTCAGTTCGCGGTCGGTTTTGAAGAGTGAGACGTGTTCCCCAGTCCACGAAGATCGTCACGCCAAGCTCGGAGGTAAGTATGGGTGTGGGGTGGGGAGGCAGGGTGCGCGTGGGTGGGGTGTGGGTTGTGGAGGGGCAGGGAGAAGCGCTGAGGGACAGTTTTTCTATTTACAGGTGTTTTTTATTTAGAGATGAGGGACATTTGCCGCGTAGGGTGGGCTCCCAGCATGGCAGCTGAAAGGCTGTTCAGGGGCTGGGCGGCGGGGGATTAGGCACCCCGTGTCGGCTTAACTCATTTTGCTACGCTGGGTGGGCTCCCAGCATGGCACCAGGATGCTTGGGGAGATAGTGAGCCGACGGGAGATTGGGCACCCCGTCAGCAACAGCAAGGGGGACAGTGGAGCCAACGGGGATTGGGCACCCCGTCAGCCATAACATCATTTTGCCATGCTGGGTGGGCTCCCAGCGTGGCATCTGGATGCTTTGAGGCGTGGAGCCAATGGGGATTGGGCAACCCCATCGGCGCTACAGTGTGGGGGGAAGGGAAGGTGCATGCGCACGCAGTGTGTGCGCATGCGTGTGTGTGTATGTGTGGGGGGGGCTCTGCTCACTCAAGCGGAGCTCTCTCTTTCAATGTATGCCACCGCATTTTCAGCTCGTCATAGACAGCTGCAGCAGTGATTGAGGAACTGGGGCTGCGTCTGCAAACACACTGACTGCATTGGAAGACGGGCTGACACACCTCCGAAAATTCGGATGATGGCACTATGTTTCTTGCACATGCATGCAAGCAACATAAAAATCACAGTGACACTGGTCATGAGCAGAGGTCTTAACATGGCTATGTTGAAAATTTAGTGACAAAAGTCCATAAAATGTGTTACGAGTGAGCATTGCGCAGTTTCCACACACCCTTGTAAGTTCATGAATTTGTAATATTTTCAGTCCAGATTTTCACCAGTGGCATTTTTCTAAACTTCCTTATGAACAGTACAGCTGTCATTTTTCACAACATGGCGAAATGTGTTTTCACACTTTCAGCACAGAAATATGTGGTCGCTGTGGGAAATCATTGTTCGGACAGATAAAGAAAATCACAGTGACACTGTTCATGACCGGAGATCCCAAAATGCCTGTGTTGACAATCTGCTGTAAAAAATCCCCAAACTAATTACATTACGGGTGTGCGTTGCACAGTTTCTAGGCATGCTCGTGACTTCACCAGTTTTTATGTTTGCTTGCACGCATGTGCAAGAAACATAGTGCCATCATCTGAGTTTTTCAGAGGTGTGTCAGGATCTTCCAATTCAGTCAGTGTGTTTGCAGGCGTGGTCACAGTTCTCCAATCACTGTTGGAGCTGTCTATGACAGCAGTTGAAAATGCAGTGGCATACAGTTGAAAGAGGGAGCTACGCTTCAGTGAGCAGCTCCTCCCCCCCACACACACACAGATCAACTGTGTTGGCTACCTGATAGATTGCTGTAGTCTTGTCTAGCTTAGAGACAAGCCACACATCATTACTTTAATAAACTGTTCCCTGCCACAGCAGGACCACCAAAATGTGTGGGTGCCTAACAGTCCTTACTCACACCAGCTCTCCAAAGCACACCTTCATGGACTCCATGGGTTCTAATCCTCCAGAAAAAAAAACCCTCAGCATTTGATGTGAAAACACAGACTTCGTTGTATGTGTAATTCCAAGCATTTTCTCTTACTAGACTCTGTCAATGTGAACTTCCCGCTGCTAAAACCTATGCAAACGAACTTGAGCGTACTGTACTACCTGCAGCTGAAGCAAAGAACAGCCAGAATGCCACAAGGAGAACAAACTGCTATGCTGCATTTCAGCAGCAGCCAGTGGGGGAGGTTTTCATGACTAAAGCACTTTAATGCGCCTTTAGTGTTTCCCGATACACAATTCTGTGTGTAATTCACTAAACTGCACACTTAGTCTCGTAATGCAGCTTCAAAATATTTTTTTTCTCTGAATTGCCATGAGCTGGCATTTTTATGTGACTACAGAAACAAGATGCTGTATGTCAGCCATGTGTCTGCATTCCCACACTCATCCCCCTCACACCTCTCAAACAAAGCCACTGGTGCTTACTGAATTGAGAAGAGTTACATGTGTAACCCCCCTGCAAATTGGGGTTCCCAAAAGACTTCCAGGAGCTTGCTTGAATGCTCCAAGCCTGAATGGTGTTTGGTGTTTAAGCCATTTATCAGTGAGTGTTTTAGAGCCTCTGGTACTGTCTCTTTAAGAGCTGTCTGCTTGCAGACATAATTAGTTGTATGGGGGGACTGTGTGCTTCTCTGCTTGAGTACCACTCGAGCTGCTGCCAATTCACTCCATTTTGCAGTCACTAGGAGTGCAAAGGAACCTATCTGAAAGATGTAACTGTTTGCCAGAAATCATGTAGAGTAATAATGAAAATACAGTTTGTCTAACCTGCTTTCTTTGCAGTCAGAACTGTGTCTGCCTAGTTCCCCATTCTGGTTTTGAACTTTGAACAGGACCAATCAGTGTGGGTAAGCTAGCTCAAAATGGTGCCTTGGAGCCGAATCAGAACTTGGACTCATAATCTGAGCCAGCCACAAGAGGATTGTATGGGCAGTGACTCTGGGAGATGTAGTATAGACTTGGCCTTTTTGGACCAACAGCAGCAGTCTATTGTGAGTGACAGCCAATCCAGTCAAGAACTGGGAGGAACTCAAAGGAAGTGCCTGTTTTGCCTGTTGAGAGTTTCAGTTTAGCTCTGGCAGTGAAGGGAAAGGAACCCTGTGCTCCTTCAGTGCACAGTTTTAGTCAAAAAACATGTGTAAGGTCCAGAGTTCCGGTCTGCAGCTTGTGTAACTGCTTGTTAGGACTGAATCCGTCCTGTGAAGAGAATCAAAGGATATCTGAAGAGTAGAAACCAGGCTCACCCTGTAGAAGACTGGAGGAATTGTGGAATTGCACTCGGTCTGTCAGGAACTGAATCTGCTGTGTGTTCTCCCGGTATTGTGCAGTAATTGCGATTGGGATACAGATGCAGCCTGCCTGGTATAGTGCTTTCTTTTACCATATAAATGTGTGAAGAGGTTGTGTACCTCAAGTGAATCCTGCTGCCATTAAGTGACTTTTGCCTGTGACTGTTTACCATATAAATGTGTGAGGAGTCTCTTGAGCTCAGAGTAGCCCTGCTGACATTGAAGGACCCTATCTTGTTTGGAGGTCGTGAGTACTAATTCAGGGTCGCTCCCTGTTGAATTGCCACATTAAATCCAAATGGAATTACTGTACTGCTGTCTGTTTAATTTTCCTTTTCTCTGAGTGAAAGGGCCCCTACCAGCTGCCACGGTTTGGACTAGCCACTAGGGCTTGGGTACCCAGGGACAGTAACTGATAGGGATAGGCCTGTGCACAGAGCCATAGGTAGATGAGTACAGTGATAAGCTAATGTAACCCCTAGATGGCGCTATCTCAGGGGCTACTACCCTGCCTGATTTGCCACTAACAGGTTGAGGGGCCTGGATCAATGGCGGTGCCTCCACCCAGAGGTCAGGGTTTGCATAGTTAAACTAACTTGGTCACAGCCCTCTGGGACACTGCAACCCCCTTTCTTCCCACTAGTGGCCCACACAATATATCAGAATTACCTTCACAGTATACACTTACCCCCAGGTCTGGTTCCGCACTGGGACCTCCTGTGAAATGAGATACAGTGCAACAATCACAGTACAGTACTTTAACATAGACAAATACCTCAGGCAGTATAACTTTGCTGAAACAAGCAGCTCTGATTTATTTAGGGGATATAACAAGGACAGGGGAAATCAGGTTAATTAGCTTATCACTCTAATAATCTACCTATGGCTCTGTGCAGAGCCTATCCCTATCAGTTACTGTCCCTGGGTACCCAAGCCCTAGTGGCTAGTCCAAACCGTGGCAGCTGGTAGGGGCCCTTTCACACAGAGAAAAGGAGAATTAAACAGTCAGCAGTACAGTAATTCCATTTGGATTTAATGTGGCAATTCAACAGGGAGACTCTGAATTAGTACTCACGACCTCCAAATAAGATAGGGTCCTTCAATGTCAGCAGGGCTCACTTGAGGTGCACAAACCTCTTCACACATCCATATAAAAGAAAGCACTATACCAGGCAGGCTGCATCTGTATCCCGATCGCAATTACTGCACAATACCGGGAGAACACACAGCAGATTCAGTTCCTGACAGACCGAGTGTAATTTTCAGCAATTCCTCCAGTCTTCTACAGGGTGAGCCTGGTTTCTACTCTTCAGAGATCTTTGATTCTTTTCACAGGACGGATTCAGTCCTAACAAGCTGCAGACCGAACTCTGGGCCTTACACACGTTTTTGACTAAAACTGCACACTGAAAAGCACAGGGCTCCTTCCTTCTTCACTGCCAAAGCTCAACTGAAACTCCAACCGACAAAACCGGGCACTTCCTTTGAGTTCCTCCCAGTTCTTGACTGGATTGGCTGTCACTACAATAGACTGCTGCTGTTGGTCCAAAAAGGCACTGAAGTCTAAACTACATCTCCCAGAGTCACTGCCCATACAATCCTCTTGTGGCTGGCTCAGATTATGAGTCCAAGTTCTGATTCGTCCAAGGCACCATTTTAGAGCTAGCTTACCCCACACTGATTGGTCCAGTTCAGCAGTTCAAAACTAGAATGGGGAACTAGCAGACACAGTTCTGACTGCAAAGAAAGCAGGTTAGACAAACTGTAATTTCATTATTACTCTAAATAATTTCTGGCAAACAGTTACATCTTTCAGATAGGTTCCTTTGCACTCCTAGTGACTGCAAAATGAAGTGAATTGGCAGCAGCTTGAGTGGTACTCAATCAAAGAAACACACAGTCCCCCATACAACTAATTATGTCTGCAAGCAGACAGCTCTTAAAGAGACAGTACCAGAGGTTCTAAAACACTCACTGATAAATGGCTTAAATGCCAAACACCATTCAGGCTTGGAGCATTCAAGCAAGCTCCTGGAAGTCTTTTGGGAACCCCCATTTGCAGGGGTTACACCTTCCTGGCCTGGGAAAGCTTGACGTCCTGTTGCCAAGTACTCCCCATAAGTTTCAACTGCAAATTATATATATTTGCATTAGGCTCACATATGTAATCATCAGTCAATATATCATTTTACCAAGAACACATTTCTGAAACATTGCAGTACGTCACTCTTTACACAGTATTACATACACATTGTACCATAACTCAAGTTATTACCTCTTGTACATGAAACCTGAAGAGAGGGGACCTTCCCTATCAGTTACCTTGGGGCTGGATGGGCAAGGCACCATACTTAGAGGGCAACACAAGTAACTTGAGTTAGCACTGATGCTCAGTTTGGGCAATGAGCTCTGGGACACATACACTCCTTTATGGACAACATTGAGAGGCAAGTCCACAGGCCTCCCAAGTGAATCATAACTGAGGTGCACCACAGGCTTTACAGCTCGACCAGTCTTTCTAGGGGAACTGTTATAGTCTCTGCACTCTGAGCCTCATTTTCAGCATTGTCCTCACTTGTCAGGGGAGTCTCCATGGGGTAGAGAGGTTAGAACTTGGGGCACTTTCAGCTCCAGGAGTTACAGTTTCTGAGTCCAACATTTGGCTCGCATGGAGAGCTTTCGGACACTGGCAGTGGACTGTCAGGGCACTCAAAATACTCTTCTTGTTCGGGTGTATCACCAGTCTGCCCCAATCTATCATTTTCTCCCCTGAAAGCTCAAACAGTTCAACCATGCACAATGATTCCATTTCATCTGATCTGATGCTTTGCACTTCACTTTCTGGGAGCATTGCTCCAGGGATGAAGCTGGGGCTTAGACAGTCCAGAAGGCCCAGCTTCATCTCCAGTATTGACTAGGGATTGCCCCCAAACAATTGACTCAGTTCGTAAGAAGGATAGTATTCAAAGTCACTCTCACTTTCTTCCGATATGGACTGACAGTCATGCTCAACTGGGACTTGTGGAGGGAACACTTTAACTTTGCTTCTGTAGGTGCAGACTTTCTTGATCTTTTCTTAGCAGCAGCTCTAGTCACTGGTCCAGAGGGGCATCTTCTAGGGGCTCAGACTCAATTAAGATTTGTCCAATGGGCAGTAAATGATTTCTATGCATTGTTTTACATCTTTGAATTATTCTCAGGCCTTACTTTGTACACTGGCAGATCATCTAGTTTGCCCACTACAATGTGAGGGAGATGGTGCCATCTGTCAGCAATCTTGTGCTTGCCATGCAGTCCCAGATTTCTTAGCAATACATCTCCTCCTGGAGTTCCTGTCTTTCACCTTTTATCATACCTTTCTTTGTTGGCCAGATTTCTTTTGGCAGCCATGGTTTGAGCCAGTTGGTACGCAGTGAGTTAGCTGGGCCTTTAACTTTTGCACATACTGTAAATAGTTGTCAGCTTGAACCCCATCAGGAGAGACCCCAAAACACACATCTACTGGTAGTCGAGCTTCTCTTCCAAACATCAGGCGGTATGGGAGAATCCAGTGGCATCACTTTTGGTGCAGTTATAAGCATGTACCAGGGTGCTAATTTGTTGGCTCCATCTAGGCTTGTCCTTTGGGTGCAGGATACCTAGCATATCTAGCAAAGGCGTTGAAACGTTCAGGCTGTGGGTCCCCTGGGGTGGTAAGGAGTGGTTCTGGACTTCTCACATTCCCCACAGAGAAAGCATCTCTTTGATCAGACGACTCTCAAAGTCTCTCCCTTGATCAGAATGGATTCTTTGTGGAGCCCCATAGTGAACAAAAAGTTTTCTACAAGTACTTTGGCCACAGTGGATGCTTTCTGGTCTTTGGTGGGGAAAGCTTGGGCATATCTCGTGAAATGGTCAGTGACCACCAGCACATTACTGATATTTCTTTGATCTGACTCCAAACTCAGAAAATCAATACAGACCAGCTCCATGGGTGCACTGGTGGTGATGTTAACAAGGGGGGCAGCCCTCTGGGGCAAAGCTTTCCTCTGTAAGCAGCGACTACAAGTTCGAATGTGTTGCTCCACATCAGCCCCATCTTAGGCCAATAGAATCTGGATCTCACCAAGTCAAGTGTTCTGTCTATACCAAGGTGCCCATGTGGTTGTGCAAGGACCTCAGTACTGAGTCTCGAAAGGCAGTGGGCAGCACTAGTTGTTGTTTGTCTACTTGTCCCCCTCTGTCTACTGTTTCTCTGTATAACAGTTTATTGATCAGTTTCAACTTAGGACCTTCTTTGTATAACAGTGCAGTTCTCAAATCAGTGGAGCGTAATTTGGACACATCTTTTCCTGCATAGAGGGCTTCTAAAGCTGCTTTGATCATGGGATCGCGGGATTGAGCCCGCCGAATACTGTCATTGTCCAGCTGAGGCAGTGCACCAATATCTATTGCAGAAAAGTGGCAATAAGCAGCAGGTATGCAATTCTCAGAGGCTCCCAAGCAATCCACCATGCAGTCCACTCGCCGTGGACATTTGTTCCTCCCTGTCAAACTTCGGCAGAGTGCCCGATGTCAGGTTCTGCCAATTGGACCCAATCATTCTGGGGAACAGGCCTCCGGAGAGAGCATCAGCATCTATGTGGTTCAGACCTGCTCTGGTATTCGAGAGCATAGTCGTATGTAGATAATGCAGAAAGCCACCTATGACCAGTGGCATCCAACTTAGCTGAGGTCTGCACATAGGTCAAAGGATTATTGTCAGTTTTTACTAGTATTTTAGCTCCATACAAAGTACTCATGGAATTGGTCAACAATAGCACACTTCAAAGCTAGGAACTCTAACTTATGTACAGGATAGTTCTTTTCGGATGGGGTCAGGCTTCTACTGGCAAAGGCCACTGGTCTCAGGCCATTCCGTGCTCTTGGTACAACACAGCCCTCAACTCCTTGCAAGCTAGCATCAGTGTGCAGGACGTAAGGTTTTCTTGGATCGGCATAGGCCAGCACTGGAGCATGGGTAAGTTGATATATGATCTCATGAAAAGCAGTCTCACAATCAGGAGTCCAGCGGGCCCCAAATACTTCACTGGATGAAAATAACTACTTTCAGTCTTGAGGGACGCTGACTTTTGGTATTTTTGTGGGTTGGGGATACCCTTGAGTAAGGTTAAGTAAAGTGGATCACTCTTGAATAGTCCTTGATGAGCTGTTATATAAACACAGAATCCCAGGAATCTTTGCAGTTCTTTAGATTTTTGGGCTGTGGCCAGGTGGTCAAGGCCTCAACTTTACTTGGGTCGTTCTATTCCTCGGTGGATACTATGTGTCCCACATACTTTACTGATGTTTGAAAGAATTGACACTTATCAATGGACAGTTTAAGGCCAAAGTCCTCCAGTCGGTCCAATACCTTAAATAATCTGCTCTCATGTTCCTCCAGTGAGCTGCCAAACACATAACATCATCTAGGTATACCAGGCACTCTAGTAAGTTCATGTCCCCACTGCACGCTCCATCAATCGTTGAAAAGTGGCTGGGGCACCTGAAATCCCTTGAGGCATCCTCATGAATTCATAGAAGCCAAGGGACAGATAAAGGCTGTCTTCTCACGTCCTCTGGGGCCATCGGGATCTGGTAGTACCCACTGCGGAGATCCAGCACAGAGAACCACTTGCTCCCGCTTAGGCAGTCCAAAGCATCCTGAATGCGGGGCATTGTGTACTGATCAGGGATAGTCCGCGTTTAAGGTCGATAATCCACACACATCCTTACTGTTCCATTCTTTTTCCTCACTACCACAATGGGGGAAGCATAAGGCTTCTGGATTCTTGTATTACACCAGCAGCTAACATCTCTTGCAGATGCCGGCTCACATCATCTATGTCACAGGTGCCAGGCGTAGACTCTCACGAAATGGTCTTTCGTCATGCAGCCTGATATTGTGCTCAGCTCCTTGCACGTAACCTACATCCCATTCCTTTAAAGAAAACACCTGGTCTCTCTGGGCAAGCTTCTCACTGATCCTCACTTTCCATTCAGCTGGCAGCGGGAGTCGCCAAATCAAACAAGTCAGGCGTTACTCTGTCATTCTTCCTTGAACTCTTGCTGCTGGGTAGCACTGCAGTGTCTGCACAATGCACATTAGCCAGGATGCAACCTCTGTTTACTCGAATGTCTCTTTCAGACACATTATGAACTTGGACCATTACCCTTCTGGCATAAGCATGGGCTCTAGCGGGCAAAATACTAGGCTTGACCAGCAGTCCCTCTGGCAATTTTCCATCGCCTGGTGCATCCAACATTAATATTTTATTCTTAACATCCTTTCTGATAATGGACCTCTCCTGTAAGGTACACTGGGCATTTGGCGCCAGGATCAGAGACTCAGGATCCTTCTTCCATACAATCCGACGGTTCCTCTGGTTCTGTTTTTCAGCATCTCTCTTTCTGTGCCTCATAGGCCTTCTTAATTAAAGCCGGAACTCTTAAAGCTCTACTAGTCTTTGACCCCTGTTTTCATAACACAACAGTTGCCAGCCTTACGAACATATGAGCATTTGTTCCAATCAACAAAGGGACACCATCATACAGTCCAGTGGGGGACACACTAAGGCTAGGGTCTCTACTTGTTCGGCCACTCCAGCCACGGAGGTGAGGAAAAGACAACCAAATTCGGATATACCGGAATAGGGGTAGGCCTTCTCACTTAACCCCATACATGCAGTCCTTCTAATGGTTGTGAGGAACGTCCTGACAAATGCTTCTGATACCAATCCTGGAACATAATTGTCACTTGGGAGCCACTGTCTAATACAGCTCTTGTAGACACTCCATTCACCCTTTACAGTGGTCTCCATGGAGGACCCACTATTCTGGACCAGTCTGGAGAGGCGGTAGTGGGGGCCTGGGCAACTTGACCTTGCCACAAGAGGCGTGAATTAGCATTTTTGGTGCCCTCACTGGGATCATATGTGCACCTCTTAACCACTGATTTCTTCTCCGAAGCTCTCCTTGTAGCCTATATGCAACTTGTCAGTGTCTTTTGGGGACTAGCATTCCCTTTTCATGTGCCCATCTTTCCCACAATTATAGCAAAACATACTTTCTGGAGTTTGAGCTGGCCGAGGCACACTGGGAGCCAGGCGTGGGCTATTACAACTGGAAACCTGGGTGCCATCTCTGTCTGCGAGTGATAAGCATTTGGAACATTTCGTCAGTTTCTCACTTCCATGGTCAAGGAATTGAGTTTGGAGCTGTTATCAGCAGGAGATACAAGTGGGTACCCCACCCCCATAGCAGATACAGTCGGATATAGGTCAGGGCCCGTACTTGCAGGCGTGGCCTTCATAAAGGGACTGTTTTGAATTCCCGGATCTCTCTCCAACAGTTACGCCCCATTGGTGGCATATCTTTTCCTTGTCAGAGCACTCATTGACTGTCAACCTCTGCCCCTGAACTTCACTTGATGGGTCACCCTCAGTCCACTCGGGTCGTAGCCACAGCTGTTGGTGCAGGTACCTCCCGAGTCGTCTTTTCTCAACTCCTCAATTTCTCTCATTAACTCATCATAGGAGGTGGGGTTCCAGTCGTTTGCCAGGGGGTAACTGAAGCAACAGCAGTTCTGAGAAGGGGCAGACTTGAGATTCTGTCCAGCCTGGTTCGGTCCAGTTCAATCGCTGGCAAACTACCCTTTCTGAGGCATTCTTGCAACAATTTTTCCAGCCGAGAGACATACACAGACAACAACTCCCCTTGGTACTGTTGTGCATTTCTTACTCTCCACCATAGGTCCTCATCAGAATCTGGGCTCCATACATTCTCCAGGGCCTCAAGATGAGCCTGTGCAGTCACTTCAGGGTTACTGGCCCGTTTAACACGGATGGTAGCCGGGCAGGACCTCGGAGGCTCTCACTAACCCTCTTGCGCTTTCGCCTTCCAGCATTGCCATTCCTGCCATGAGACGCAACATAGTCTATCAGGTCTCCAGTCAGCTCCTCCCCTTGGGGGGTGGGGGGTGACAGAAGATCCTCAACTCGGTAAGAGTCGTGATAATGGCAGGTGCAAGAAATAAGAGTCTACATTGGTTCAGCCACCATAACCGAGCAGGAGAGTGTGTTGGGAAGAACACCCCAGGTGGCAGAGAATAGTTCTTCAAGTCCTCCACAGTTTCCCCTCTCAGCAACCATTCAGCAAATTTCTCCTCAAAAGATTCAGATAGTGGTGGGGCTGACTCCCCCAGGTCTTTACTGTCCTTAGTTATCACTCTCTCCAAGCAGTGAGGGCTCCTCTGGGGTAATGGTCTGTGGCACTTTGGAGCTATCTATGAGATCATAAAACTCTACTAGGGCCAGGAAAGTGTGGGTGAGCAGATTAGCATGCGACCCACCACCACAGGGTTTTGTAAACCTTCCACCTTGGAAAGTACTCCTGCACAGTGCCGTATTGATACAGGGGATGTCCAGGATAAACATAGCATTTTGGAGGTCAGTCTCCTCCCCAGTACACCACTCCACCAGCCGGTGCACAGCCACTTCTGTCGGGTACCCATTTTTTCTTAACAGTGGTTCAGAAAATATGGCCACGAGAGGACACACAATCCAGCGGTGAGCCTCCAAGATGTAACCCCTAGATGAGCTGATCCCAGGGGCTCTACCCCTGCCTGATTTGCCACTAACAGGTTGAGGGGCCTGGATCCAATGGCAGGTGCCTCCACCCAGAGGTCAGGTTTGCAATAGTTAAGCTAACTTGGTCACAGCCCTCTGGGACACTGCAACCCCTTTCTTCCCACTAGTGGCCCACACATATATCAGAATTACCTTCACAGTATACACTTACCCCCAGGTCTGGTTCCGGCACTGGGACCTCCTGTGAAATGAGATACAGTGCAACAATCACAGTACAGTACTTTAACATAGACAAATACCTCAGGCAGTATAACTTTGCTGAAACAAGCAGCTCTGATTTATTTAGGGGATATAACAAGGACAGGAAATCAGGTTAGTACTTATCACTTAATAATCTACCTATGGCTCTGTGCACAGGCCTATCCCTATCAGTTACTGTCCTGGGCACCCAAGCCCTGGTGGCTAGTCAAACCGTGGCAGCTGGTAGGGCCCTTTCACTACAGAGAAAGGAGAATTAAACAGTCAGCAGTACAGTAATTCCATTTGGATTTAATGTGGCAATTCAACAGGAGCGACTCTGAATTAGTACTCACGACCTCCAAATAAGATAGGGTCCTTCAATGTCAGCAGGGCTCACTTGAGGTGCACAAACCTCTTCACACATCCATATAAAAGAAAGCACTATACCAGGCAGGCTGCATCTGTATCCCGATCGCAATTACTGCACAATACCCGGGAGAACACACAGCAGATTCAGTTCCTGACAGACCGAGTGTAATTTTCAGCAATTCCTCCAGTCTTCTACAGGGTGAGCCTGGTTTCTACTCTTCAGAGATCCTTTGATTCTTTTCACAGGCGGATTCAGTCTAACAAGCTGCAGACCGGAACTCTGGGCCTTACACGTTTTTGACTAAAACTGCACACTGAAAAAGCACAGGGCTCCTTCCTTCTTCACTGCCAAAGCTCAACTGAAACTCCAACCAGACAAACCGGGCACTTCCTTTAAGTTCCTCCCAGTTCTTGACTGGATTGCTGTCCCTCACAATAGACTGCTGCTGTTGGTCCAAAAAGGTGCTGAAGTCTAAACTACATCTCCCAGAGTCACTGCCCATACAATCCTCTTGTGGCTGGCTCAGATTATGAGTCCAAGTTCTGATTCGTCCAAGGCACCATTTTAGAGCTAGCTACACACACTGATTGGTCCAGTTCAGCAGTTCAAAACTAGAATGGGAACTAGCAGACACAGTTCTGACTGCAAAGAAAGCAGGTTAGACAAACTGTAATTTCATTATTACTCTAAACAATTTCTGGCAAACAGTTACATCTGTCAGATAGGTTCCTTTGCACTCTAGTGACTGCAAAAATGAAGTGAATTGGCAGCAGCTTGAGTGGTACTCAAAAAGAAACACACAGTCCCCATACAAACTAATTATGTCTGCAAGCAGACAGCTCTTAAAGACAGTACCAGAGGTTCTAAAAACACTCACTGATAAATGGCTTAAATGCCAAACACCATTCAGGCTTGGAGCATTCAAGCAAGCTCCTGGAAGTCTTTGGGAACCCCATTTGCAGGGGGGTTACACTAATTAACCTGATTTCCCCCTGTCCTTGTTATATCCCCCTAAATAAATCAGAGCTGCTTGTTTCAGCAAAGTTATACTGCCTGAGGTATTTGTCTATGTTAAAGTACTGTACTGTGATTGTTGCACTGTATCTTATTTCACAGGAGGTCCCAGTGCCGGAACCAGTCCTGGGGGTAAGTGTATCCTGTGAAGGTAATTCTGATATATTGTGTGAGCCACTAGTGGGAAGAAAGGGGGGTTGCAGTGTCCCAGAGGGCTGTGACCAAGTTAGTTTAACTATTGCAAACCCTGACCTCTGGGTGGAGGCACCCGCCATTGGATCCAGGCCCCTCAACCTGTTAGTGGCAAATCAGGCAGGGGTAGTAGCCCCTGGGATAGCGCCATCTAGGGGTTACACATGGATTTCAGAAATTCTGCCAGATACACTGCACATTGCCTCATCCACTCTCTTTGTTTCAACCCTCCACCTCCACTTCTCTTGGGCAAAGCATGAAGGCTAGTTCACACTAGCACATTCAGATACTTAATAATTCACACTTCCTTTCAAATCAGGGAAAGGCATGTTGTTGGTCTATTACACTATGAAAACAAGCATTTGTCAATGCCGAACGTTCACTTGCAGGTATTTGCAGTGGTATTTGGCACTTGGACATGGCTTAAAAAAATCAGTGACAAAGAAGTACAAGCATTTGTCAATGCCGAATGTTGCTTGCTTCTATGTGCTGTTTAGGTATTGGAAGTCATTGGGTGCAAATATTGAAAATCACGAACTTACTGTAGCGTGTGTAAGACTGCATAATGCACTCGTAAAACAGTCATTTTAGAATTTTTCACCAAATTTTCAACATAGCCATTTAAGACCTCTGCTAATGAACAGTGTCACTGTGATTTTCTTAATGTCCATACATTGATTTCTTTACCGACTGCACCATTGCATACGCTACATGGGCGGAAACACGCTTTGGGCAGGATGTGAAAATGACAGCTGTTCTGCTCATAAGGAGGTGTGGTAAAATGGCAATGTTGAAAATTTAGGTAATATTGAAAATTCTAAACTTACAAGCATGCATAGGAACTGCGCATAACGCAGGCTCAGTAAAACAGTCATTTTATGAATTTTTTCACCACATTTCAACATAGCCATTTTAAGACCTCTGCTCGCGATCAGTGTCACTGTGATTTTCTTAATGTGTCCCATACATTGATTTTTGCACACTGACTGCGCCATTGTGCACTACATGGGCGGAAACACGTTTTGGGTGAGATGTGAAAAATGACAGCTGTACTACTCATAAGGAGGTGTAATAAAATGGCAATGTTGAAAATCTGGAGTGAAAATATTGAAAATTCGTGAACTTATGAGCCTGCATAGGAACTGTGCAGCGCACGCTCGTAAAACGGTCATTTTTAGGAATTTTTCCACCAAATTTTCAAAATAGGCTTTTTGAGAACCCACCTTATGAACACTGGCATAAAAGGTGATTTCGCACAGTGACTGCGAAATCACCCTTCGAGCCCGAATAATGCCATGATGGTGACAGAATTCATGAGAAGGGTCCAAAAACCCCATAGTAAAAATTTGGTGCAAAATTCAAAAATCTAAGCTAAACAAAGTTGAAAAAAAACATCTAGCCCATTACACTACACCACGCATTTCCCTCAGTTCAGTCGGCTTTGAAAGAGTGCAGACGTGTTCCATCCAGCTGATGATCGTACACTTGACTCTAGAGTAAATATATAGGGAAGGGGTGGGGAGGCAGGGTGCGCAGTGGGTGGGTGCGGGTTGTGGGAGGAGGGCGGAGAGACTGCGTGGGACCATTTTTAATTTACAGGTTTTCTTTTTCTATAATTGACGACGCGGGACGTTTGCCACGCTGGGGTGGGCTCCCAGCATGGCAGAAGGATGGCTGGGGGGGCCGTGGAGCTGACGGGGGATTGGGCACCCCCGTCGGCAGATGACGCGGGACATTTGCCACGCTGGGGTGGGCTCCCAGTATGGCAGCAGAGAAAGCTGTTTGGGGGAGGAGCCGACGGGGATTGGGCACCTCCATCGGCAGACGGCGCAGGGATGTTTGCCACACTGGGGTGGACTCCCAGTGTGGCAGCAAAGATTTGGGGGCGTGATGCGCTGCAAGCACACAGCAGTGGTTTTCTTTGAAGAGAAGACCACCGCTGTCATACACAGCACTGCAGCGATTGGTGCAGGACTGCCACGCCTGCTCAACAGAGCAGGGGATTGCACAGGGCAGGCACACCTCCAAAGTGTCCCATTCTCCCAAGACGTTCCTTGCGCATGCACGCAAGTGAACGAAAAACAAAAACAAATGATGGACTATAGAGGACACAGTAGCAGTGCTATCACATTGATTTTGCATTTTCCTGTAACTCTAGTGCAAATCCTCGCATCATTTCATTATTTCACATGAAGCAGAATTGCTCTGATGCCCCTGAAGCAAATGATTATTTACCCTTTAATGGACCAACATAGATGTAACAACAAGAACAAAGTGCTCTAGCTTTCAGACCAACCAGTCCTTCTTCAGAAGCTCATGGCAGTTGTTTAGACAATACAATACTTATAACAGCTAGATAATGCAGAGAAAAACAGAAAAAAATTCCCATTGGTTTAAAATACTCATTAAAAAAAAAACAAAAAAAAAACAAGATGTTGTCAGAGAAGTTTAACAGTACTATACTGCCTTCAGCCAGAAGCAACCTTGGTTAAACGTACTTTGGTGGAACACATACAAAGAATCCTACCGCATATAAATTTAATTGACGAAGATAACACTGCTGAAGCAGATAACTCCTAAATCAAGCTGTGAGTGTCACAGTTAGTATAAGGATATGATTACTGAAAGGCAACCCCACCCAGATTAAAGACAAACTAAGATTGTTATAGGGCTCATGAAGTTTCAATGTCTGCATTATAGACAAGAATTTACCAGTAAAGTTGTCTTAAAGACATAAGACACACTGTGTGATGTGTAAAACCTAACTGGACCTGTCACCCAGCTGTACTCTCCAGCTGGATATAAGTCCCAAGAAATTTCAAAAATCTCAGGACTATATAAATGATAATTTAAATATAAATTGATAATATTAGTGTCAAACAAAAAACTCTAGTTGAGGAACCTCAAGGAATTAAGACCACATAGCCTGATATGTACTGATGTCAATATACACTGAGAATGTAACAACTTGATGTACCACAACTGTCAAAGGAATCTGAAAAAGAGATACAAATTTAATTTCTCTCCTCCTCTTCATACAAACAATACATCCTAACCCACCCCACATCACCATAACGTGGGTGGGGGAGATACATAGCTTTAAGGAGATGTTGTCTCTCTCTCACTCTCTCAACCCTCCTTTTTTCCCTTTTCTTTCTCTCTCTCTCTCCCACACAGACACACACACACACTCACTCTCTCCTAGTGAACCTATATTCACTTCAGTCACTGCAATTGTTCCCCAAAGGAATTCAACTTGTCATGAAATCCTGAGTAAAAGGGTTTATGTCTGATGCCCCTGTAACCAATGCAAGTCAATGGGAACAATTTCCCTGTAAATGACTCCCTATAGATCTGGGAGCCCTGCTGTATGTAGTCTGCCAGGGTCTTACAATATAATTCTTATTTTAATGCAGTGCATTCAAAAAAATTATACTGAAGCAAATGGTTTGTTGCCTTTTACTGAACCAACATACGTGGATGTTACAAAAAGAACAAAGTGTCTAAGTGTTTGGCCCAACAAGGTCGTCTTCTGAAGCTTACATGAGTAAACTTACAAGGGATGTTCTAGCCAGTGTGACAATGGTTCAACTATGCCACTGAACTTGAAAAAACAGCAATTAAATAACTTAGGATAATGCAGGATATATAAATGAAATTAGCGCGAACATGTGAAGGCGTTGTTGTCATGTCAAAAGACAGCAACAGTACAGCAGCTACTTGAATTCACCTGCTTTAATTGCTGTTTTAAAAGGGATTTTAAATATCCTGTAAATAGTTTCACAATAATTCCTCATACCTTTTACCAAGTGTCTGCTCTACATAATTCAATGGTTGGCAGCTCCTCCACAGCACACAAATGAACAGAGACTATTTTAGTTGTCATTTTCCATATCTCCTAAAATGTGTTTCATGCATAGCGTACAGTGGCGCAGTTGGTGTGCTAAAATCAATGTTTGGGACAGATTAAGAAAATCACAGTGACACTGTTCATGAGCAGAGGTCTTAAAATGGCTATGTTAAAAATTTGGTGACAAAGTTCATAAAATAACACGTATTACAAGCGAGCATTGCGCAGTTTCCACACCCTCATAAGTTCATGAATTTTCTATTTTCAGTCAGATTTCCACCACTGGCATTTTTCCACATTCCCTTATGAACAGTACAGCTGTCATTTTTCACACCATGGCCAAAATGTGTTTTCACACTTCCAGCGAAGAAATGCATGGTCACTGTGGGAAATCACTGTTTGGGACAGATGAAGAAAATCACCATGACACTGTTTATGAGTAGAGGCCCAAAATGCCTGTGTTAACAATCTGCTGTAAAAAATCCCCAAACTAATTACATTACGGGTGTGCGTTGTGCAGTTTCTATGCTCACTCATGACTTCACCAGTTTTTCTGATATTTTCACTCCAGATTTTCAATATTGCCATTGTTTTACACCTCCTCATGAACAGTACAGCTGTCATTTTTCACATCCTGTTCGAAATGTGTTTTCACAACTGTGGTGCCAAATGGCGTAGTCACAAACTGATATTGCCACTATTCATAAGGTGGGGGTCACAAAAAAACAATGTTGAAAATTTGGAGCGAAAATACCAATGAACGTCTGAGGCATTCCCTGTAGAGACTGACAGGCCTCAGGGGTGTGACTTGGGATTGTCACCTGTAATGCTCATACCATTCCACCCCCACCCACACCCTGCAGCCAGTGAGAGGCATCGAGTTGTGCCTTAGACTCTTCGGCCTCAAAGTTCACCCCATTCTCCTACACTGTACCCATCTCACCATATTTCCTAATAGAATAGGGTCAACATAAGGGCCAAAGACCCCAAGGCACATCGTGACACCTGTCGGTGTCTGCAGGGAAGGGTGTGGTGAAATGCCATAGCCGTTATGCCTGACGACCCAAAGGCACACCCCAATGCCTGTCACTCTCTGCAGGGTGGTGGTGGGGTTGGCTTCAGTATCATCACTTCTACTGCCATTCCTATTATGCAGCTCTGTAACTCCTACACTACCAGTGCCAATGCCAGCAAGCAAACATTCGGCATTGACAAATGCTTGTTTTAATATTTTCACTGCAGATTTTCAACATTGCCATTTTTTACACCTCCCCATGAACAGTACAGCTGTCATTTTTCATATCCTGTTCGGAATGTATTTTGCATCTGTGGTGACAAATGCCGTAGTCGCTGTGCAAAATCAGCTTTCGGCTAACAAACTGATATTGCCACTGTTCATGAGGTGGGGGTCACAAAAAAACCATGTTGAAAATTTGGAGTGAAAATACCAATGAATGCCTGAGACATTAGGGTTTCCGACCATAATGCCCCACCCTGTAGAGAATGACAGGCATCAGGGCTTTGACTTGGGATTGTCGCCTGCAATGCTCATACCATTCCACCCCTACCCACACCCTGCAGCCACTGAGAGGCATTGAGGTGTGCCTTGGACTCTTCGGCCCCAAAGTTCACCCCATTCTCTTATACAGCACCCATCTCACCATATTTCCTGATGGAATGGGGTGAACATAAGGGCCAAAGACCCCAAGGCACACCGTGACATTTGTCAGTGTCTGCAAGGTAGGGTGTGGTGAAATGGCATGGCCGTTATGCCTGACGACCCAAAGGCACATCCCAATGCCTGTCACTATCTGCAGGGTGGTGATGGGGTTGGCTTCAGTTCAATACTTCACTGCCATTCTTATTACGCAGCTCTGTAACTCCTACACTACCAATG
The DNA here is from genome assembly GCA_016271365.2 of Neoceratodus forsteri. Classification (NCBI taxonomy): domain Eukaryota; kingdom Metazoa; phylum Chordata; order Ceratodontiformes; family Ceratodontidae; genus Neoceratodus; species Neoceratodus forsteri. The sequence continues at coordinate 67,398,487 of JADMNL010000031.1, read as the reverse complement.
CCAATGACAGCAAGCAAACATTCGGCAATGACAAATGCTTGCTATCTATTCAGTTCTGCACTCAATAAACATTATTCTACAAATAAACATTTATAACTCTAAAAACCATGTTATACCAAAATAAAACTTACGAACCACCAAACTATGGTCTGCTGTGCCTCTTTACCTTTTTATTAACTCTGTCCCCAATTCCATGTCTCCAGTTTCTAACCCTATTTATTTTTGCTCGTTCTGATCTCCTATAAAGAGTGTTATTCCTTTTACATATATATATTTTTCTTCTTTGTATAATATTGCATTATGTTTTACCATGTTACTGTATTATGATTTTTGTATGATCAGGTCCATCTTGCAAATGATCCCTGCTCAATGGTGCCTGCCTGGATGAATAAAGATTTTGATTGATTGATTGCTCCTGGCATTTATATCCCCCTTACCTGGCTCTGGACAGCTGTCCTAAAATTCATGTTAAATATAGTTCTAACACCGGGATAAAATCTACCTCCTCTATATATTTATAAAATGGGAGCCATCTACTATTATATTTATCAATTCATAATCGTAGCTTAGCTGTACTCGCCTCCACCCCCTATATTCTCTGTATATTTACCTTCCATTGGGCTACCGTTGGTAGGACAGTGGACAATCATTTCTATGTCAGGGCTTTATTGGCCTCTGCAACCATTACATAAAAAAGGTATTTTTGGTTTTGGTTTTTAATTCATGAGGTAGCAATCCCAAAACCAAATGCTCGAACTGAGGAAGCAAAGGCAATTGTAAAATTTTCTGTACAATGTGCTGCTTTTCTACCCAGTATTGCCTGTTTACTGGGCAATCCCAGAAAATATGAAAATGTGAACCTTGTTGCCCACAGTTCCTCCAACAGCCAATCTTCCTCAACTTCTCCCCACCAACACAGGTCCCTCCTCCCTGTAGAGAACCCAAGAGGACAACTCTGGGGGTCCCACACTCGTATGGCTTTGCCAGACCTCCCCTCTGAGCCAATTTTCCCACTGGCAGCATCCCCCCAAAGTGATCGGTGTGGACGTCCCCATCAGCTCCCACGTTGGACATGGGAATCCTCTTCGCTCCCTCTCGATCACACCAACCTCCCGAAGCAAGCACAGTCATTTCGGATCGAGGGTAACACTTCTAAGTGCACCTGATGCCATAGTTCTAGCTATGCTTCTCACCCCAGGAATCACTCATTGTGATTAAACTGATGCAGTCAACCTCCTGTGTTGAACTGCCCGGAGAGATGGAATGCTATGCAAATGATGGAACTCTAAGGCCCCATCCACATTACACTGCTCAGGCCCGGTAACAGATGCAAACCATTACGGCTGGGGAGAGCGGTGCAATGTGTTCACACTGCGGCAGTGTCCGTTACGGGACCGGTACTGCCGGTCCACACTTCGGGAGCCGGGTGACCATTACGGCGGCACCCCATCCCACAGTGCAGCTCGGGCTGCACTAGGGGACCAGTACCACGCGTCCACACTATGGCCGGTAAGGTTACCGAGGCATAACCGGTTTCATAACCGTTGTTGAAACCACCTCATATGTGGTTTAAACAACAGTTACAAAAACGCCTTCTGTAACGTTACAGGTATAAACGCAAACCGTTGTGGTAATGGTTTGGGCCCTCTGTAACGTTACAGAGGCGTAGTGTGGACAGGGCCAAATTGTCTTGTGCCAGTTTCAAACTGCTGCACTCTGAGTGCTTCAGATTCTTTACTCCGCCTGCCTAGTGGAAGACATTCCAGAGAGCTCTCCTTCAGCTTACTTCAAACCCTTTCATTTGGTCAATAAGTACTGTTTTAAGTTATTAATTTTAGATTGTTGCTCTTGTAAGTTACTTAGGGACATTTTATTAGTGTTTTATTGATTTGTTAATCATTTTTTCCAGTTCTGTGGAACCGAGGGATTTGTGGTTCTCTATGAGGTTTTACCTCAAATTTAGCGTTAATTCTTGTCCATTCAACGGTTCCCTTTAGGATCCATTGACCATTTATATTTTATTAAAATTTAGTTTATTTTCGGTTCCCTGTCCTATCGGAACCAATTAGCGTTCGGTTCCAGGAACCGTTAGCAGTTGTTTATATTTCAATTTATTGGTTCCAGGGAACCGATTATTTTTGCAAACGTCTAAATTTCTGTACTTTGCTCAGTGTCAGAGGTCCCTGTTGATAAACCTAAAAAACCCACAGGACCCACGGGGTTTAAGTATTGTGAGTCTTGTGGTCTAGTTATAACAAAAGCAGACAAGCATTCTCTTTGTGTATTTTGTTTGGGAACTAGTCATATTTTTTCAAACTGTGAAATTTGTAAGACTTTCTGTCCCAAGACTTTAAAAAAGAGATCTAAAATGAGAGGAACTGGCTTCTGCATCTACTAGTACTACAGAAGGAACCCCCTCTGTCCCTAATAAGGAAAGGGTTCAGCCCAAGGACGGTGACAAGGGGTCAGGTAAGACTGAGCAAGGTATGCCTAAAAGAGTTGTTGAGACAGTAGCTGAACCTGTCCCACTTAACAAAAAATACAAAGAAAAACATGTCGCTGTGCCTCCGGCCGAGAAAGCTAAGGAGCTCCCAGCAGACAAACAAAATATGCTCTCAGCTGAAGACATTGCAAAGGCTTTACAGATTTTAAAGTCTTACAGGCTGTGGTCCCGGTTCCCACATCGGTTACACTGGTTCCTGTGCCAGTTCCAGCACCACAGGAACCACAACCTCTGTATTCTAATCCAAAGGAGGAAGAGGAGTATGAAGGGGAACCTACAGAACCAGAGGTCTTCCCAGAGCAGGACTTTGGCTCCCCTCCCAGGGGACCAGAAGACTACACCTCTCATTATGCCTTTGTAAAAAACATGGTGGATACCCTCAATCTCCCCCACCAGGAGACGGAGGAGGATGTGGAGGAAGCAGATTTCCTGGATATGATGGGACTAGCTCTCACAAAACGCCTTCTGTTGCCTATGCACAAATCTTTAAAAAATGCTGTGCTATAAATATTAAAGACTCCAACATCAGTTCCTGGAGTGGACAAGAAAATAGATAAGAAATATCAGCTGGCTAGAACCTCTGCTGATTTTCTGTTCAGTCACCCTGATCCTGAAGGGGTGATCCAGGCTGCTGCCTGTGATAAGGCCAAGATCCCCTTAGTAATCCATCCTCCTGACAAGGAAAGATGGATAACATGGGAAAGAAGGGGTATACGGTTGCCTCACTTTTTGTTAGGCAGGCAAATTATATGGCCTATGCTGTCCAGTATCAGAAGGCACTACGGAATTCTGTCCTTGCACTGTCGGATAAAGTCCCAGGTGAAGTGGCAGTCGACTTGCAAGAAATGGCAAGAGCTGCCCTTGATGCCACCAAATATCAGTTCCACATGGCAGTGGATGCTAACGACACCGCAGCCAGACTGATGGCTTTGTCTGTCTCCCTCAGGAGATTTGTCTGGCTAAGAGCTACCAACCTAACTTTGGACACTCAAGCTAAGGCTATGGATTTTCCGTGCAAGAAAAATTCCTTATTTGGTGACAAACAAGAAACCTGCATGAAAAAGGTGGAGGAATATAAGGCCACCTATAGAAGTAATTCTAAAGACAAGCCTTCCACCTTTTATAGGGCCCAACATAGGGGAGGCAGGGGTAGGAGATCCTATCCCAGCCCTTTTTTCCAAGCTCAGGCTTTGCAAGTCTACCAACAGCTGAGAGGTTATTACAGAGGGATGGGTAGAAGGGCTGTGAGATGGCCTTCTCCCTCACCACAAGCCCAGGCTTAGCCAACACAGAATCCCTGATGGGCTGGAATAGGTCACCCCCCCTCCCACCACCACCACTGGTGGGTGGCAGATTGGCTCACTACCTCCAGGTTTGGCATGCCATCACCACAGACAAGTGGGTCCTGGAGGTAGTGAGCCAGGACCTGTCACTCAGCTTCAAATAACTTCCCAAGCTGAGAACAAGAACTTTTGTCCCAGTCACCTCTGCAGACAGAATCCTCCTGGAGGCAGAGGTAAAACACCTCCTGTCAATCAAAGCAGTGGAACCAGTGCCCCTAAACCAAAGGGGCAAAGACTTCTGCTCCAGATAATTCCTTAACAAAAAGAAAAATGGGGACTGGTGACTTATCTTGGACCTAAGGCTTCTGAACAAGCATATTCTGAAGCCAAAGTTCAAAATGGTGACTGTCTCAGTAATCATCCCCACACTGCAAAAAGGAGATTGGTTAGCTTCCCTAGACTAAAGGGACGCATATTTTCACATTCCTGTCAGATCAACTCACAGAAAGTACCCGAGGTTCAGACTGGTCTCAAGTCATTACCAGTTCGCAGCATTCCCATTCAGTCTGACTTCTGCACCAAGGGCATTCACAAAATGCCTAGACGTGGTGGTCGAATACCTGAGAAAACAAGATGTGACAGTCTTCCCCTACCTGGATGACTGGCTAGTCATAGGCCAGTCCCTGCAACATGCGAGGCAGTCACTGGCACTCACAAAATCCATGCTGGAATTCCTAGGTTTCCTCATAAATGAGTAGAAATCACAGCATGAGCCAGTACAAGTGCTGGACTTCATTGGAGCAGAGACGGACACCAGCCTGGGCAGAGCTTTCCTGCCCCAGGACAAAGTGGATAGCATCCTACAGATTGCAAGTTCCGTCTTGCGGGGCAAGCCCAAACAAGCCAGGGAACTCCTCAGGCTACTGGGACACATGGCAGCTGCTACCACAGTGGTTCCAGATTCCAAATGAGAGACATCCAGTTTTGCCTGAGACAGTACTGGTCACTAAGGACAGATCCACTGTCCAACTGGTTCCAGTCACCCACAGCTCACTGCAAGCACTTCAGTGGTGGCTAAACGAACACAACCTCAGGGTAGGTGTTCCCTTTCTAAGGGAACAGTCCTCCCTAATTCTCACAACAGATGCTTCCCTTCACGGTTGGGCGGCACACATGCTGGATCACACAGCAAGTGGCACATGTCCTCCTCAAGAGTCTCTGTTGCACATAAAATCTGCTAGAGCTCAGGGCAGTGTACCTGGCCCTATTGGCACTTGCCCTGCATCTACAAAACAAGGTGGTGCAGGTCAGGACAGACAACACCACATCCTTGTACTATATCAACAAACAAGGAGGAACCAGGCCAACCTTACTTTGCACCGAGGCGATGAAGGTGTGATCCCTGGCATACTCCATGCAAGTATCTCTAGCAGCCATACACCTTCCAGGGTAGGACAATGTACTGGCAGATTCTCTCAGCAGGATAAGTCAGGACCACCACAAGTGGTCTCTGAACCCTCAGATCCTCAACTCAGTTTTCAGAAGGTGGGGCACTCCAAAGGGGGATCTTTTTGCCTCTGCAGAAAATCACCAATTACCCCTGTACTGCTGCAGGCCCCCCTCACAATGGTACAGTATCCCTGGATACAACGGCCCTGGATTGGGCAGGGAAGTTTGTGTATGCCTTGCCTCATTTCCCAATGATATTCAGGACCCTACTGAAATTAAGGTCCCAACCAGCAATAATGATACTGGTGGCAGCAGACTGGGTGAGGCAGCACCGGTACTCACTTCTACTGACTCTGTCAGTGATCTCCCCAATTCATTTGCCCAGGAGGTACAAACCTACTGACCTCCTCTGAGGGTAGGATCCTGCATTCCACCCTCAAATCACTGAGACTCAAGGCCTGGTTCTTGAGGACTTAAGAGTTTGCTAGCCTCAAGATGTCAGAACAAGTCGTGACAGTGCTTAGAGGCTCCAGAAAACCTTCCACTAGGAAAAACATATTCCTCTAAGTGGAAGAGGTTCTCCATTTGGTGCTCAGGTAAGGGTACTGACCCCTCCAGGGCTGACCTTGCTGTCCTTCTGGATTGCCTGGCACATCTGCACTCATTAGGACTGAGGTTCTCGACCCTGAAGGTCCAACTGGCTTCAGTCTCGGCTCACCTGTCAGCTGGTAAAGAAAGATCCATGGCCCCTCATCCAGTCTTCAGGAAATACTTTAAGGGTCTCAGCCTCCTTCACCCTCCTCTGTGGGAACCCGTTCCAGCCTGGAACCTAAACATCTGCATTGCCAAGCTGATGGAGCCACCATTTGAACCTACGGCAACTGCAGACTTGAAGTATGTCACATGGAAATCTGTGTTCCTAGTGGCTAGCACCTCTGCCAGGAGGATCAGTGAGTTGAAAACCCTGTGTACAGATGTTTATTTTATTTATTTATTTAATATCTTGGAGAACATCTGTGAGCAGATGCTCATTTGTAGGTTCCACATCAGTTACAAGAAAAAACTGAACAGGTACACAGCATTACATACAAGGCATTACATTACATTACAAGCAAGTACAAAATTGCACTGGTACAAAACAATACATTACAAGCAAGGTAGGCAATAAATTGGTGTGGATTACAAGACTGGGATAGCATTTAGCTTAAGGTATAACATTTAAACACTGCTACGGCATTGGTGAGAAGGTGCCTGCGTTGGAGAGTTAAGTCTACTTGTAGGGGGAGAAACAGAGTGGAGAACAGGCACAGCTGAGGCATAGTGAAATGTATGCCTGCGTAAGGGGTTAAGAACAAACTTAAGGAACGCTTGGAGACAGTGGGGCTAGGAGAGCAGTAGACAGTGGGGTATGAGGGCAGGGACAGAGGGGAATGGGTGCCCAGTGGGGAGGGGAGGGAGGTAGACGGGGGGGGGTACAGTGAAGTGCTGTAAAGGTAGTTGCCCCTAGAATTAGGTGGGACACTAAGTGCAATTGCTTTGTGGTGGTCCAAATGTAGGAAAGTTGTTTTGGTCATCATGAATGGCCTATGCAGTCACAATTTATTTTACTAACATACATACTAACATACTAAAATGCCAGCAGAATAGGCCTAATGGTCTTTCGTGTCTGCTCGTTTGGTCAGCCCCCACCCTGGGTGCTGACCTTGCTGTCCCCCTCGCCTTCTCTGGCTTCTCCCTTCCCAGTTCCGGATATTCTTGCTGCATTGGATTTTGCTTCCTGAACCCTTCCCCTGTACCTGTCCCACCCCCTTCTTTTTGTTATTTAGTTATTTAACAAGGAGTGGCACACTAAGCTGAAAGCTTTTTTACAGGTGCAACCTGGGAGCACAGGGAAGTTAGGTGACTTGCTCAGGGTCACACAGTATGCAAGTGGAAGCTGTGGGATTCAAACCCATGTCTGGTCTGCTGGATGTCACCAGATTTGCAGCTCAGAGCCTTAAACCACACTGCTACAATTGTCATCAGTGACAAGGTGCTGCCTGAGCTTACATAGAAACATAGAATTCGATGACAGATAAGGACCGCTTGGCCCACCTAGTCTGCCCATTTCCCTACCTGATAGATAAGCTGCAGATTCTAGTTAACCAACAGCTTACTTCCTCCTACCCCCCTACTAGAATTGCTTTATGTCTGTCCCATGCATTCTTGAATTCTCCCACAGTTCTTGACTCCACAACCTCCTCAGGAAGGCTGTTCCATGCATCCACAACTCTCTCCATGAAAAAATACTTTCTAACATTACCTCTGAACTGTCCCCCCTCTATCTTCAAATTGTTCCCCCTTGTTCTTGCATATCTCTTTTTCTGAAAGATGCAACCCTCTTGGACTTTGTTAATTCCCTTGAGGTACTTGACAGTTTCAATCATGTCCCCCCCGCCTTTCCTCGAGGGTATACATATTAAGCTGCTTTAGTCTCTCTTCATATGTCTTCTGGTGCAGACCCTGCACCATTTTGGTTGCCCTCCTCTGAACAGCCTCCACTCTATGTCTTTACAGAGATGGGGTCTCCAGAACTGCACGCAGTACTCCAGATGGGGTCTCACCAACTGTCTGTACAGAGGAATAACAACTTCCTGTTTTCTACTGTTGATGCCTCTCCCTATGCATCCCAGTATCCCCCCAGCCCTCCTTACTGTCTTCTCACATTGCTTGCCCACCTTAAGGTCATCTGATATAATTACTCCCAGGTCCCTTTGATTTTTGTTGTTGTTAGTATCTCATCCCCCACTGTGTGCTCTTCCCCTGTGTTTTTGTTTCCCAGGTATACTACCTTGCACTTCTCTGCATTAAATCTGAGCTGCCACACATTTGACCATTCCTCCAACCTTTCCAAGTCCTTTTTCATCCTTTCCACCCCACCTTGAGTATCAACCCTATTGCAGATCTTTCTGTCATCTGCAAATTTCCTTCCAGGTACTCTCCAATGTCACTTATAAAGACATTAAAGAGGACTGGTCCCAGTACTGAACCTTGTGGTACCCCACTAGTTACCCTCCTTTCTTCACTGTGAACTCTGTTTACTATTACCCTTTGTGTCCTGTTGTCCAGCCAATTTTTTATCCAGGCTACCACCTTGGGACCCATTCCAAGGCTGGCTAACTTGTACATTAATCTTTTGTGTGGGACTGTGTCAAATGTCTTGCTAAAATCTAGGTAGGCCATGTCCACAGCCCCTCCGTGGTCTACTATTTTGGTCACCCAGTCAAAGAAATCTATTAGATTTGTCTGACATGACCTTCCCGCTGTGAATCCATGCTGCCTTGGGTCCTGTGCTCCACTGGCCTCTAGGTACTCAACAGTTCTTTCCTTCAGAAGTGATGCCATCATTTTCCCTACCACTGAGGTCAAACTAACCAGTCTGTAGTTTCCTGCCTCTGCCGTGCTCCCACTTTTATGAAGTGGAATCACATCTGCCCTCCTCCAGTCCTCAGGTACCACCCCATCCTCCCATGATTTGTTAAAAAGGGTAGACAGTGGTGTCACTAGTTCTACCCTTAGTTCTTTTAGAATTCTAGGGGAAATCCCATCAGGCCCCATTGCTTTGTCTACCCTCAGTTTCAAGAGTTCTTTCAAAATCATTTTTTCTGTGAATGGACTGGTATCACCCCCTTCCCCATCCAGAGTGTTTCTCTTGTTTGATTTAGGTATCTCCCCTTCTTCTTCTGTTGTGAATACTGAGCACAAATATTCATTTGGGATCCCTGCTTTTTTACTGTCACTTTCTGTCCACATTCCCTTCCCTTTATTAAGTCTCCGTATTCCTCCCTTGGTCTTTCTTTGCTCCCTAATGTACATATAATGGTTTTATCCCCCTTCGTAACAGAACTGGCAATCTTTTCCTCGATTTGGGCCTTTGCTATTCTTGCTTTAAGCTGTGTCAGTGGCTCAGTAGGTAGCACACTCGCCTCTGAGGCCGGGAGATCAGAGGGCTGTGGGTTCAGGTCCCACATCTGGCACTTGGGTTAATATCCTAATACTGACACTGTAGTGCAGCATGAGGAGGGTGCTGAACTTCTGAGGTGCCGTCTTTCAGATGAGATGTTAAACCAAGATCCCATCTGGCTGGATTGGTGGTAGTTCATGTGGATGCTAAAGATCCCATGGCACTTATCGAAAAAGATTTGGGGAATTTTTATTATCATAATCAGCAAACAAAAAAAGAATTCAAACAGTGTTAAGTCATACAAAAACATAAATACAGCATATATATATATCATAATACCAGCAATAAATATTGCAGTCATACATTCTTAATACAATATAAATTATAAACAATCCCATCAAAGATATATTACAAAAATTGAGAGGAAAATTAATAAACAAACCAATATAACATCTAAGAATATAAAGGAATATTTACTCTTTCCAAAATACAACATTTTGTAAGGCTCTGTATTAAATTTTTTTAGAACAAAACTAAAAGAAAAAAGGAAGAAAGAAGGGGGGAGAGAGAGAGGAAAAAACAAATTCAAAAAGTCTGAATGAACTATACTAAATTTAACCCATTAAGGTTATAGCCAATCTATAGAGTCCCATCTAGCTTGACAAATAGATAAAGAAAAATCCCCATAATCCTGAATTTTCACTCTCGAGATCGCATTAGCAACCATACCAAATAATGCCTATTGTGAAAAGTATTGTTGTTGAATGGGTGAAACGGCATCACACATGCCATATATAATACTTAAAACAAAGCAAAATCAACCACAATGTCACTTTATCATATTGAAATTTAGTTACTGGCAAAATCCCTGTAAACAACATGTCTAACGTTAAAGGGTATAAAGGAAAGGTAAGCCATTTCCTGAAAACAAAGCTCCAAAACTCTATTATAAAAGGACATTCCAAAAATAAATGTTCCATAGTCTCAACTAATTCAAAACAAGTACCCCTAGGGCAATACCGATCAGCAATCTGCTTATGCTTTAAATTAGCACAAACATTTATTTTACCGTATAGAGATAACCATAGCACACCCCACATGTGAGATGGGATCCGAGGAGAGGTTAACATACTGCCAATTGAAAGCTTTATTTCAGATGAATAACAATCAAATGGGGCCGAATCTTGAAAATATTTTTGTAAAATATAAGCGTACAGTTCTTTTCTACTAAAATGCAAGAAGGTATGCCTTAATATACCCCATAATTTAATTTTTCCAAAACATAATTTAAGAGATAGTGGGAGATGATTTATGGACCGTTGTCTTGGGAATGTCTCATATTCAGGCCAGAAGAGACATAAATCACCCATAGTATCCTGAAGCCATGATTTCCATTGTGTGTCTCTATCTGTAAATAAAGGTTTTAAATTTGTATAGAGAAACATAGTACAAAAGAAAACTACAGGATGTAACATTTTTAGACCCCCATGTTTTTTCTCCCTAAACAACAAAGCTCTCTTTATGGGGTTTAGTCTACTGCCCCAAACACAAGAAAAGAAACGACCATATAACTGTGTCTCCAAAACTAGAGGAAGACTGAATACTGCACTTAAATATAAAAAAATATAGGTTAATAAAAAAGTTTTGACCATTTGAATCCGTTTCAGTCTAGGCAATCTCCATGTATTCCAAACATCTACCTTAGTTTGTGCTTCTTGTAGTTTAAATTTCCAGTTTAAATATGCTAAATCTCCTGCTCTAAATAAAAGGCCCAGAATTTTACAAGTATCCTTAATCACCGGTATACCAATAACCTGTGTAAAATGAAATTGCTCTATCCCCAATGTTATACAATTACATTTCTCATAGTTAATTTGTGCACCAGTATATAACAAAAAACCCTGCAAAACTCTTTTTAAAGCAAGTGCAGAAGGGAGATCCCCGATCAAGAAACATAAATCATCCGCATACACAATCCATTTCACTTCGGGATCAGTACTTGAAAAAGAGAGTCCCCGTATACTGTCATGACCATACATTCGCCGAATTAAGGGATCAATAGTAAATAAATACAAAAGAGCACTACGGGGACATCCCATAATATGGGATATATATTCCCTAACCATCCATTACAAAAAGCTTGAGCAGCAGCGTTAGCATAACAGGTTTTTCTCCATTCTATAAAGGTATGCGGTATACCATACCCAGCTAAACAATTCCATAAATACCCATGTCTTACATTATCAAAGGCTTTTGCCTGGTCCAAACTTAAAATCAAACCTGTCAGTTCCCCTGTAGATCCCTTATGAAAAAGTTCATGCAAAAGTATTAAACTATCAGTTATGTTCCTATTAGGAATGGAACATGTTTGTGCAGGGTGTAAAAGGAAATGTGCGTTAAGTAACAGTCTATTGTTTAATATTTTGGTAAACAGTTTAAAATCCGTATTTAGTAGAGTTATAGGTCTCCAGTTTAACAAATCCCCTCTATCCCCTTTTTTGTACATAAAAACCACTAGTCCTTCATTCATACTTTCAGGCAATATTCCTGTTTTTAGAATTTCATTCAAAACTCCAGTAAATTCTTCCAATAAGTGTTGAAAAATTATTTTGTACATTTCATACGGAATACCATCCTTCCCTGGGGCTGTACTAGCTTTTGTTTGTGCCAGAACTGCAGAGATCTTTAGTGTTGTTATATGTGCTACTAAGATAGATGACCCTGAAACTGAAATTTGGGGCAAATTATACCGTCCCAACCAGTTAACATGTGTGTGACTCAGAGGTTCAGCAATTCCAAAGAGATTCTGCACATGCCTATCAACAATATGCATAACCTCCCTGGGATCTGTACACCAAACTCCTGCCTGATCAGTAAGACCAATCATGTGTTTCTGATGTCTTTGAGAAGCACTAAATTGAAACGAATTTAAAAAGGCCTTTGTACCCTGTGTACCAAAACGTTGTTCATTATCCAAAGATTTGGCACGGTCATATTGGAATTTATTCATCTGTTCTCTTATTTCGTATAACCTGGGAAGAACTGAGGCCTCGCTGTTAGCTGTACGAAAATGCAAATCCAAAAATTCCTTTCTATATTCTAAAAAGGTATCAGTTTTATAGTTACCATATAGTTTCCCTATAGTTTGAAAAAAACGTTTAATATCAGTTTTTGCATCCATCCACCATTCCCAATAAGTATCATAGAGACATACAACAGATTTCCTGGCCTGTAGAGTAGCTAGGAAACCCGCTTCTACAGTAGGAAGAAGTAATAGAGCCAAATTCATCCTCCAGTATCCTGGACCGCGATGCACAGGCACATGACTCGCCACCGTAACGGCTGTAATGGCATGGTCAGATGAGGTAACAGGCAATGTTCTAGTATCTATAACCTTTAGGGAGTCTGAAAGAAACCAAAAATCTATCCGTGTGGCTTTACTGCCTTGAAAGAATGTTTTTGCCAGAGTCCCTGTAAGGGCCAAAACATCACTAAGGCCTGTTTGAACTAGTAAATTATTAAGGCAAGTAGCATCACAAAACATTTTAGTGGTTCGACATCCCCTAGCTGTCCTATATCTACTACAATTAAAATCACCACCCAAAAAAACATACTTAGAGGTAAATAAATAAGGTTGAAATAAATGAAATATCTCAATACGTGCAAATTTAGTTTGAGGTGCATAAACGTTTATAAAACGACACTGTAATCCATTAATCATTACATCCAACAACAATACATGACCAGGAAAAAGATCTACTAATTGCATTACCCTTGCAGTGGGATTATTAAGGGCAATACCTACACCACTACACAGGTCACCCACTGACCAATGCGTAACCACCCATCTCCAGCCAGCAAATGCTAATTCAACATCAGGTTTGGAATGCAATCTAGTATCCTGCAAGAAAACCACATCATAATCCTCATTCTCAAAAAGGGACAGAATCAACACCCGTTTCCTCTCAGATAGCATACTATTTACATTCAAAGAGGCCACTGAAAGATTGTAAACTGCTAACATCAGAAGAGAAAAAATAAACAGCCATATCCTCAAACACATTATAAACATACTATTTTTTCCTTTTCCCTTTCCTCATTCCCAATCTATTCTTTTTCTTTTTAACCGAGTCACCTTGTGGCAAATTTTGATCTATATCAGATGCACCATCATGTTGTGAGGAATGTACAGAAACTGAGTCAGACTCAGTATCTGTATCATCCCTTAATACTATAAAGGGATTTTGCGTGGATGTCGTAAGGGGGGTCAGGAATCACCATTCTGGTATTTCCAGATCAAAGACTACATCTTCTGGAAGTTACCAGGGTAAAGGCCTCTTCAGGCAGAACAGGTGGAGGCATTGAAACTAAACCGGCACCAGAAACCTCCACCTGAGAAACAAGGTTTTCTGTTACTGGCACAGGTTCAGGAACATCAGAAATTATCTGAGGCTGAGGTTCCTTTTGGATCAGGGCACATTCATGACCAACAGAAATATGTGATGGAGTTTGTCCAGGGGGTGGGGGAGGAGCTCTATGCCTTAGAGCAGCTTTAACCATTGTATTTATATAACAATCTTGGATACTGTAGTCTCCAGATTTATTTTGAGCAGCCAAAGGGCAATCAACAAAGGAATGTGCTTCTTCACAGAGCGAACAGTTACTAGGGTGATGACGGTCATAAAGGACATGCCCCTGTTCTCCACATTAAGCACATTTAACAATTTCACACATTTTACTCAAATGTCTAGCAGATCCACACTTATAACAATGCCTTGTTTGCCCTGGGTAGAAAATAAAACCCTTATCACGTCCCAAATAGAAACAACTAGGCAAATGCTGTAAGCCTTCATCAGTTTGAAATAAACTGACCTTATATCTCCACCCTCCATTCCAAAAACCCTCATCATCTAGTATAGGTTCAGGATTCCCCTGAACAGTACATTTCCTTTCTAACCAAGACGTTATATCTTCAACGCTCACTCCTCATTCAAAGTACAGTTATTACTTTGAATGATTGTTTGGTGAGAGGGATAGCCTGAAAATGTGACCAAGCTGGATTAGTTTTCAAAAGAGCATATCTTATCCAAAACCTTTTTAGCAAGTCTGGTGTACGAAAACTAATGTCATAATTATTGTCCCCTGGGGTGTGTATAAGAGCGTACACCTCACCAGGGGAAAAACCCAACATTTGCTTAATTAGAACCTTTCCTATATAGAAACGATCTGGCATACCATCCATAGGACCTAAAAATCATAAATACACTGCATTTCTACGTTTTGCCAGAGTAACAGGTTTTTTAAACAAACTAGTAAACGTAGCAGGGGGTTGAATAATAACAAGCTTGTGCTGTACTGGATTTAAATCTGAAACCAAACGATTTGCATTATTCAGTGCTTCAGGAGTGTCAGCTTACAATAACATTGGCTCTGGTAACACGGACCCATTAGCTTGCGAATTAAGTAAACCAGTTTGAGGAGACAAACATAAAGGAGAGTGTAAAGTTACTACAGGGGAAGTTTCAAAACAGTCAGGCCCATAGCTGGATACTGCATCCCCCGAAGAAAATTCAGCCTTTCCCCCACCTTCCCCACTTGTTCCAGGCAGGGGGATTACCGGGTCGGCTATCCAGCCTCCCTCATCTGTTTGTATCCAGCCCGCCCCCCCGGAGAGCTTGTTGTGGGGACCAGGGCTCACTAACCACAGGGTTAGAATCCTGGGGCAGGGTTTCATCCGACGATAGATTGCACTCATGAAACCTTTTAAAACCTTAATCACAGTACCTGGTAGGCCCATAGGAGAATCCAAAATGGGCCATTTTCTTTTTCGATCTTCTTCAGCCTGATGTTGTAGCTTTTTGAACTCAGTCATAGCTTCTATAAGCTTCCTTTTTTTTCCCAGTAAAACATTAAACTCCTCAGACCCCTGTGAGGGGGGCCTGGACTTCACACATAAGTGTAGCTTTTTCACCTACTATCTCTCCCGAGATCCGAGGCTCCTCTGAAACCGCCTGGTTTCTCTCCGACGCCATCCATGCTCGCAATAACTTCCGCATTGTGCACCATAAATTCTGCCTGCGGGGATACTGGTATGGTGCTGACCACCGCATGGTGCATCCCAGCCGTACCACTGTCCCTGCACGGAAGGTTGAGGTGTGGACAAGCAGCCATCCTACCTCTGCTGCTCTCTGCAGCCATCTGGATTCCGAAAAATGTGCTGACTCTCTCACAGCGCCTCCACACAGAGTTGGGGAATTTCCCCGATGTCCTGGCCAAATTTCTCCCATTCACTAAAAATACCACGACAGCTTAATCTGGTTCAGTTTCAGTTGCTTACTGTCTGTATCCCCCCTCCCCCCCGGTGGCCCCTGAAAAAGGGGCTTCTAGACTCACTGGGCTTACCAGGTCAACAAAATTCAATAAATAAATAAATACATTCTGACTTCCTTCCCTGCATCTTTCTGCTTTAAGTGATAAAGTTCTCTGTCCTGATACTTCTGTGTTTCCTTATATTTCCTAAATGCTATCCTTTTCTCCTTAACCTTCCCTGCCACCTCTTTTGAGAACCATATTGTTTTTTTTCACTCATTTTGTTTTATTGATTTGCTTCACACAAAGGCTTGTTGCCTCTGTGATGGCTGTTTTAATTATTCCCCATTGTTCCTCCACCCCTCCTTCTTGCCCGTTTGCTAGTGCTTTTCTGAGGCACTCTCCCATTTTGACAAAGTCAGCCCTCCTAAAGTCCAGTACTCTTGCTTTTATATGGCTTGACTCTATGGCTGTGTTTATTGTGAACCACACTGTTTGGTGGTCGCTTTTTCCCACATGGCTACCCACTTCTAAATCCGAGATCTTTTCTCCGTCCCCATTTGAGAGTACCAGGTCTAAGACTGCTCCCTTCCGAGTGGGTTCCAACACTAGCTGTCTGAGGCATGCCCCTTGTAGGGCATCAAGAATGACCCTGCTCCTGGATGTGCCCGCAGCAAAGGTGCTCCAGTTAATATCTGGCATATTCAGGTCCCCCATTAACAATATCTCCCCTTTTTCTGCCATTTTAACTCATTCTGTCCTACTGTCACTTAGAATGTTCAGGTACCTATCAGGACTTAAAGGAAAGCAGCCCAAAATGTGGGCTCCCTTCCCCAGACATCTTACCCTCCAGTTTAGCTCTGACCAGCAAGAGTGGGATTTTCGTGTGCCGCAACTTGCTGTATTTACATTTTTAAAACTCAGGAACCCGGAAGTATGGAGGAGGCAGAGACACTCCATTTGCTGAAACAGTGTGACGACACACTGTTCACTTCAATATATTTACATTTTAAAACTTCGGGAACGGAAGTATGGAGGAGGCAGAGATGCTCCATTTGCTAGCGCAGGCGCGCCACTGCCGCCTAATACAGCATGAAGCGAGCAGTGCGTCACACCATTTCAGCAAATGGAGCGTCTCTGTCTCCTCCATACGTCCAGATTCCTGAGTTTTAAAAATGTAAATACAGCAAGTTGTGGCACATGAAAATCCCGCTCTTGCTGGTGAGAGCTAAACTGGAGGGTAAGCTGTCCGGGGGAGGGAGCCCATGCTTTGAGCTGCTTTCCTTTAATGTTGGCACTAATTGTTGTTTCCCCTGAATGTTGTACCACAATAGGAAACATGCATAAGAACTCTGTATCTCAGCGATTAGTTTATCTCAGTGGTATAATATATCATTGGTCTGTGTGCTTTATGTATCATGTTTATATGATAATAGATAAAAATAAAATATTAAAAAAAAAAAGAATGTTCAGGTACCCTCTGCCTGCTGCTAGAACACCTGTGTTCCTGAAGGGGTTCTAGATCTGCAGCATTCATACAAACACTCTGTGCTTATATCTACATATCTTGAAAACCATACATCCAATTGTAAAACTGTAAAAAGAAAAGTTTTTCAGGACAAAAAATTTTTGAAAATGAGTGAGGTTTGGTAATGTCTGTTTAACTGGATTTAGTGTTGTGTAAGGTTTTTTCATATGTTCATAAATTCTGATGATTGTTTCTAAATGTAATTATGCTCTGGCTACTTAGTCATACAAAAATATTAAATTTCTGTAAAATTGTTAAAAATATGCAATAAACATCTATCATTGTCTAAATATAAATTTTGCAAGTTTTTTACCATTTTTTCAGTCAGAAATTAGTGTCTGAATCTCTTGTTATTACAGCTTGAGTTTTTTATTCCACTCCACTGGTTGGAGTTTTTGCAGTGTTTAATTCTTCTTCTTACCCACTAATTTTAGTTTATGAATCTGATTATCAATGTTTTTGTTTGTCCCCTAGTTTAGTCAGAACAAATTTACACAGTACCTCAGAAGGACATATCAGGAAGTGATGCAGGAAGGAAGTGCTTTGTGAGGTCACATGATGTAAAACCCTTCCGGGTTGGTCAGTGAGCTGACACAGGAAATGGAGACATTTTTTAGTGCTGGAGGTCTCTCTATGATTGATTGCATATTTATTGTGGTTAAAAGGAGTAATTTCATTGAAATAAACTATTTTATTGTATTTTTGTAATAAAATCCCATAATAAGTATACGAAACTGTATTTTATTTGTGCTGTTTGCATTATCATACTGTAAATGAAGCATGATGTTGTTCATGGAAAGGTTCACAGACTTTCAATAAACATCTGTTACATGAAAATGTGTATTATTTAATTTCCTGGCATAGTTCATTCTTTGGGGGGGGGTGTATTATGGGATGGTATAAGGTGAGGGAATGACTGTATGATGAAGCACTGTGTCTTAGTGTGGGGGGGGGATCCTGCATTCATGATACATATTCAGATACATTTCATATGTTCTGAGGGAAATGAGAGGGGCTGTATGCATCTAATAATGGTTCTAACAGACACTGTAGATACATTGTGGGTATATGTACAGGGTGATGAAATTGCTAAAAACACACTGGTAATTTGGGGTATACTGTGTTGTGGGGAAGGAGGTGCGCTTGCCTGTACCAAGGAATGATGCTCATAGGCACTGCAGTCACTTTGTGTCATGAATTGGCACCTGTCCTTGGGGTATACTCAGTTGTGGGGAAGCAGGTGGGGCTGCCTACACCTGGTAATGGTATGCATATGCCATGCAGAGACATTGTGGGTATACATACAGGGTGATGACATGGGCACCTATAAAGGTTATGCACTATGTGCTGTGTCGCATGGATTGCTTGTATACACATGTGATATGTTGCAGCATTCAGTATGGGGCTCTGTGTGGGTGGGAAGGAGTGTGAGTATGCCTGCACCTTGGAGTGATGTTCATTGACTCATGGGTATACATGTGTACCATGTGCTGTTTCATTTGAATGGACTTTATAAGTCATACATTGACACTGGTCTCATCACAGTGCATCAGAGGTAAGGGCTGGTCTGAAGCATGATGAGCACAAGGGACTAAACAAGGGGTGGTGGAGTGATTCAAACCTGAATAGAACATTACAGTGTGTCTGAGGGTAGTGTTGGAATGAATCCTGATCTGTACAATGGACTACACCAGTGGCTGAGGAGTGATCCATACCAGTAATGCACATCACAGAGTGTCAGAGATAAAGGCTGGACTGAAGACTGATGAACAGATGAACTACATTAGTGACTCTGGTTGGATTTGAGCCTGAACAGCACTTTACAGTGCATTAGAGGTTGGGGCTGGACTGACACCAGATGAGTCAATGAACAACACAATTGGCTGTGGAGGAATCTGAACCGGAAATGCACTTCACTGTTCACTACAGTTTGGGGCTCGACTGTTGCATGGCAAGGAGATAAATCTTACTAGTGGCTGTGGAGGGATTTGAACCTGAAGAGTATGTTACAGTGCATCAGAGGTTGGGGCTAAACTGATATCATATGAGTTGATGGACTACACCAGTGGATGTGGAGGGTTTTGAACATGAAATGCACTTCACAGTGCATTATGGGATTGGCCTGGACTGATACATGGTAAGTCGATGGACAACACCATCAGCTGTGGAGGAATCTGAACCTGAAATGCACTTCACTGTTCACTGTAGTTTGGGGCTCGACTGGTGCATAGCAAGGAGATAGATCTTACCAGTGGCTGTGGAGGGATTTGAACCTGAAGAGTACTTTACAGTGCATCAGAAGTTTTGGCTGAACTGATGTCATATGAGTTAATGGACGACACCAGTGGATGTGGAGGGTTTTGAGCGTGAAATACACTTCACAGTGCATTATGGGATTGGTCTGGACTGATATATGGTAGGCTGATGGACAACACCATCAACTGTGGAGGGATCTGAACCTGAAATGCACTTCACTGTTCACTACAGTCTGGGGCTCGACTGATGCATGGCAGGGAGATAGAGCTTACCAGTGGCAGTGGAGGGATTTGAACCTGAAGAGCACTTTACAGTGCATCATAGGTTAGGTCTGGACTGACGTCATATGAGTCGATGGAAAACATCAGTAACTGCGGAGGGATTCAAAACTGAATTGGTCTTTACAGCGCATCAGAGGTTGGGGCTGAACTGATGCCAGATGAGTTGAAGGTAACACCATTTTTTTTTTTCATTTTAAACAATCAGCAACTGCGTATTAGGGAGAAAACTCAAGTGCACAGCATGAGACAAACCTGCTACTGACCCTAACCCACTTATCATCCATAATGCAGGGAGCAACATGCCACATAGATTTTAACATAGCCATAATCTGAACATAAACGCTTTAAAAAATCACAAAAGGTGCTGAATTTATGTGACCTCATCTAGCACATGCACAAGAAGCACTCTCTCCCATTGGGAATGCCAGCCGGATCCATAAGATGTGATCTCACAGGATGACCAGAAATTATACTAAAATGAACAAAGTGAAAATGATGAAAACTTTTGTCATAAATAAAAATAAAAAACAAATAAAGTAAATACAGATTACAAATCGAGGTTTTGCCCCCAAAACAAAGTGAGTATTTTAGGATGAGAGCAGCGCCTCCATCTTGAAACTAAGTTTCCAGTCACCACGCTCTTCCTGCACCAGTGTGTGCTCTGACTGGTTAATGGAAATAGTGACGTGTACAATTGTAACCCCCCTGCAAATGGGGGTTCCCAAAAGACTTCCAGGAGCTTGCTTGAATGCTCCAAGCCTGAATGGTGTTTGGTGTTTAAGCCATTTATCAGTGAGTGTTTTTAGAGCCTCTGGTACTGTCTCTTAAGAGCTGTCTGCTTGCAGACATAATTAGTTTGTATGGGGGACTGTGCTTCTCTGTTTGAGTACCACTGAGCTGCTGCCAATTCACTCCATTTCTGCAGTCACTAGGAGTGCAAAGGGAACCTATCTGAAAGATGTAACTGTTTGCCAGAAATACTTTAGAGTAATAATGAAAATACAGTTTGTCTAACCTGCTTTCTTTGCAATCAGAACTGTGTTTGCCTAGTTCCCCATTCTAGTTTTGAACTGCTAAACTGGACCAATCAGTGTGGGGTAAGCTAGCTCTAAAATGGTGCCTTGGATGAATCAGAACTTGGACTCATAATCTGAGCCAGCCACAAGAGGATTGTATGGGCAGTGACTCTGGGAGATGTAGTTTAGACTTCATGCCTTTTGGACCAACAGCAGCAGTCTATTGTGAGTGACAGCCAATCCAGTCAAGAACTGGGAGGAACTCAAAGGAAGTGCCCGTTTTGTCTGTTGGAGTTTCAGTTTAGCTCTGGGAGTGAAGGAGAAAGAAACCCTGTGCTCCTTCAGTGCACAGTTTCAGTCAAAAAACGTGTGTAAGGCCCAGAGTTCCGGTCTGCAGCTTGTGTAACTGCTTGTTGGGACTGAATCCGTCCTGTGAAAAGAATCAAAGGATCTCTGTAGAGTAGAAACCAGGCTCACCCTGTAGAAGACTGGAGAAATTGTTGAATTGCACTGGTCTGTCAGGAACTGAATCTGCTGTGTGTTCTCCCGGTATTGTGCAGTAATTGCGATCGGGATAGAGAAGCAGCTGCCTGGTATAGTACTTTCTTTTTTACCATATAAATGTGTGAAGAGTCTCGTGGAGCTCAAGAGTAGCCCTGCTGACGCTGAAGGACCCATCTTGTTTGGAGGTCTGAGTACTAATTCAGGGTCGCCTCTACACTGCCACATTAAATCCAAATGGAATCACTGTACTGCTGACTGTTTAAACTAATTTTCTTTCACTGTGTGAAAGGGCCCCACCAGCTGCCACGGTTTGACTAGCCACTAGGGCTTGGGTACCCAGGACAGTAACTGGTAGGGATAGGCCTGTGCACAGAGCCATAGGTAGATAGTAAAGATAAGCTAATTAACCTGATTTCCCCTGTCCTTGTTATATCCCCTAAATAAATCAGAGCTGCTTGTTTCAGCAAAGTTATACTGCCTGAGGTATCTGTCTATGTTAAAGTACTGCACTGTGATTGTTGCACTGTATCTTATTTCACAGGAGGTCCCAGTGCGGAACTAGTCCTGGGGTAAGTGTATACCGTGAAGGTAATTCTAATATATTGTGTGGCCACTAGTGGAAAGGGCATGTGCAGTGTCCCAGAGAGCTGTGACCAAGTAAGTTTAACTATTGCAAACCCTGACCTCTGGGTGGAGGCACCCGCCATTGGATCCAGGCCCCTCAACCTGTTAGTGGCAAATCAGGCAGGGGTAGTAGCCCCTGGGATAGCACCATCTAGGGGTTACACAATAAACATAGAGGAAACATGGCAACAGTGAGGATCAATATGACCAAATGGTGCTCCACTACAGAGCTAGGGCAGGATGCGAGTGAGGCCTGCGAGCCCTAACTGAAACATCCAAAAAAAAAAAATCACTGTACACTCCAGAGCCCAGAGAGCCACTTTCCCTCCAGTGACGGTTGTAAAAAAATACCAGAGTCCTTGTTTGAATGCTAAATAAGGATTTATTCCAATGTTTCAGGCACACACATTGAATAGAATAGTGGAAGGCACAACAAAAAGATCTGCGTGCAGGTTCCCTGGTGCTTCTTCATCGGGGGATGGTGCCTGCATCTAAGACAATCCCGTTTATACCAATTAAATTCAAAATTGATGATGTCAGAAAATCTGACCAATCACAGAGCTCAATTTTTAAATACAGAAATATTTAGCTCACTTAGTGGTATAAATGGACTAATAGTTATAACAATCATGATATCAGTGACAACATGTTATTGTAGAAAAATACCCCAAAAGACATAAAAAAAAATACACCAAAAGTGGTGACAGCCAATCGGATTGCTCGAATACAAAAAATATAAGTTATGAAATTAATTATAGTGTCAAACCTGATCAGCTTAACATGTTACACTAAAACAAGATGATCTGTTGTTACTAGACAAACTGTAATGGCAACAAACGAGCATAATAAACATTTTTCACAGCACAGGCAAAAATAGTAAATTTATTGATTTATTAAGGCATGTTTTCTCAAAAATAGCCAATGGGAACACATATTATTGTAGGTAAAATCAGTAATGGTATGATGTCCCCTATTGGCTGGTGCAACTCAATTCATCAAATGTAAACAAATGCTCGAGCTACACCAAGAGAAAGACATGGACGCTAATCGATGTCATCAGGCAATACAGCATATAATTTAGGACGCCATACAGCGTCATCAGGAAAAAGAGGTATGTTTTTTATGATGCCATATGGCGTCATCAGGACGTAATGAGTTTTAAGGATGCCTTCTATCATTTCATTGTCGATTCCCTTCCCCTGAGATGGGGCTCTGTACACAACTCCCATACGGATCGTGATGCCATTTCCTGTCTCCAGGGTGACCCATAGTGACTCATCTACTTCATGTTTACTCTTCAGTTCTGTTGCTTTAATCCCTTCCCTTACACAGAGAGCTACTCCTCCTCCTCCTCTTTTACCCTCTCTGTCCCTCCTGTAGATTGTGTATCCTGGTATATTGACATCCCAGTCATGGTTCTCTGTATACCATGTTTTAGTGACTACCACAATATCCAGGCATCCCTCTTCCATCAAGGCCACTAGTTCAGGGAGCTCGATACACAAACTACGGGCATTGGTACTCATCACTCTCCATTTTTTGATGGCCATGGCCCTGTTAGCTCCATCCCTGTCCTTTTTTTATATATATATATATATATTTTCACCCCTCTTTTTGTCCTCCCTGCCTTCCGTCACAGATCCGCCCTGGTCACGGTGCCCCCGAGGCTTCCACCGCTTGATGAGCCACTCACTCTCCCGGTTACTCCTGGCTTGCCCCCCAGGAGGTGGGGCACGGCACCGTGGCAGGTTTTTGGCACTGTGTAATTGTAACTGGTCGGATAGCCCTTGGCCAAGCGGCTAATTGAAGCCCGGGGGCAGGGCATCATAGAGATGTCCGGCGAGGAGGGGATTTCTGTCCCTGTAAGTTGGGGTGGAGCTGTGCAATGATGCCTGCATCTGTCCCACCCCAGTACCCCCTCGATCATGTGTCGGTGCTCAGGGTGATACACCCAGCTTCCGCTAGGCATCACTCTCACACTGAGCGCAGAGACCCCCCCACCCCTGGAGAAGGAGAGCAGTCCATAGGACGCTCGATCCTTCTCCCCCTAGCCGGCCCTCCAGTGACCCAGGCTCGTTCTTGAACCCGGATCACCGGCATCGCAAGCGGAAATCTAACCACTGCACCAGTGGTCCAGCCAGCTCCATCCCTGTCTTTACTGCCTTTGCCTTTTTTTGCATTTACCCCCGTCCTGCTCCTGAATGACTTCTCCACCTCGGTGTTTACCTCGCTAACTACTGTGTTTTGTGGGGGGGAGGCTGGGTTTTCCCTGCTCCTTTTCAGTGCCTCCCTCCTTGGCTAGTTTAAATGCTTGCCAATGAAGCATTTTAACCTATCACCTAGGATCCTGGATCCCCCCCCCCGGACAAATGCAGACCATCACGCCAGTATAGGCCTGTATCCCTCCAGGTGGCTCCCCAGTCCCCAGTGAAGCCAAAACCATGAGCTCCACACCAGCTTTTCAACCATTCATTGAATCCCATGGTGCAGTGTACCCTAACATCATCCTTGCCATAGACAGGCAGCACCTCCGAGAAGGTTACCGTACATGCTACTTGTCTAAGGCCCCTCCCCAACTCTACAAACTCCTCTTGCACTGCTCTGATCCCATTCCTAGCCAGGTCATTTGTCCATAGGTGGACAATGACATTCTGCTCCCTTCCTTGTGCAGCTGCTCCCGTGATCCTGAAGATTCACTTCCTGTCCCTCCGAGCCATGGCGCCTGGCAGGCACCTTACCTCCCTCTCCCCTTCCTCCCCAACTTCTACCCCCCAATGACTGAGTCTCCCACCAGGAGTTGTTTCTTTCCCCTGTGGTGTCTCGTGCCACCCTCCAGTGGGTCTCTTTTGTGGAGGTTCCCAGCATCCTCCATTGTCTCCACTGCAGGTGCCTCCATAGAGAAACCATTCTTCACCAGAACAGCATATGAATTGTGGAGAGGTACAACTGGAGGGATGCACCTCTGTTCCACCCTCTCCCTCCCTGAGCCCACCTTGGTCCAACCGCTCCTCTTTTTTGGCAGCCTGTCAGGTAGTGGCAGTGGCCTTGGTGGTCCCTGGGTGGGGGAAGAGGTTTCACGAATCCTAGCCAGGTCAGCCTGGAGACGGGCAACTTCCTCCCTCAGACCAGAGAGGTGCCTTCAAATACGGCAGCAATGCAGCCTCCAGAATGTCTTCCGGAACACTGCCGCCCCACAGCCATTGCACTGCACTGCACCACTCCCATCATGACTTACTTTGTGTCCCCTCTCCTGTTGCTTTTTATGCTTATTCTCTTCTCCCTCTATGTATTTCTCCACCTACTTTCCTACTGCCTATGTGTTCTGGGACAGGAACTTCCTGTAGTCTTCAGTAGCCTCCTTCCTCCTTGCTTGGACTCAGACCTCCAGGCCCAGCAGCTGGGGCTATTTTTTTTTCCCTTCAAGGTTGATGAAACTAATGTGTCTCAGTGATCCTTCCCTTCCTGCTGCCAAACAGGAAATTCCTGTTGTCAGTCAAATCCAGTGGCTATAAAAGTGGCTTGAAAGCACCAGTGGTTGTGGTATCAGAGATGGCTGAAGGAAGGGCATTGGATTAAGATGTGGACTACATTTCATTCCACAGGGATAAGGTGGTCCTGAGGACCAGTAGGAAATTTCTTCCCAAAGTGGTATCTGATTTTAACCTGAATCAGTCCATGACTCTACCTGTTTTCTTTACAGAGAACTCCAGTTTTCCTGAAAGGAAACTTCACTGCCTGGATAGCAAGAGGGCACTGAGCCATTACACTGACAGAACCAAGGTGTACAGACCAGGACAGGCACAGCTCTTCCTCACTTACAGCAGAGTGGGTAAGTGTAGAGCTGCCCCAAAATGTACAGTTGCTCACTGGATAGTAGCATGTTTACAGTTTTGTTACAGTAAAGTGAGTAAACAGGTACCCGTAGGCCTGAGGGCACATTCCACCAGGAGTACATCTGCGTCAATGGCAGCTTCAAGGGATATCCCACTACTGGAAATCTGCAAAACAGCTACATGGAAAACAGTGCACACTTTCACAAAGCACTACAGCCTGCATCTACAATCCAGAAGTGATGCCAGGTTTGGCGCAGCAGTTCTGCAGAACCTGTTCCCCAAAAAGGTTCTCTGCCCAATCTCCAAAGGTACTGCTTGGTAGACTGCATCAGTTTAATCATAATGAGCGATTCCTGAGGTTAGAAGAAAAAATTGCTCATCATAGTAATAAACGAAACGTAGATTTTTAACTCTATTTTTTATTTTCAGCGTGCATTTAAAATAGCCATTTTGTTTTGCTTTTAGACCACATGCTGACGCAGCGCTTTGTTTTTGTTTTTTCATCATAGTAATCTTGTTTCTTCAAAGGGATCACTCATTATGCTTAAAGCACCCACTCTGCCTCCCCTACTAGAACCTCTATAAAAACAAAAAGTAGAGGGAATTTTGTTCTGCATCTCTTGGTGTTATATACAGGCCAGGTTAGAGACTCACCCTTTAAACCAGTTGGTTTCCTTGTGGTCTCGTTTTAGGTCTGTCTCATGGGGATTTTTGATATTGGAGGGCAGTTTTTTCTTTATTATATAAAGATTAGCTAGGGGGTATTATACCCAGTTAGGCTCCATAATAATCTGAAGCACTCAGAGTGCAGCAGTTGCTAGGGCAGCAGTTTGAAATCGGTTTGAGCCACTTAGAGTTCCATCATTTGCATAGCATTCCATCTCTCTGGTCAGTTCAACACAGGAGGCTGACTGTATCAGTTTAATCATAATGAGTGATCCCTTTGAAGAAACAAGATTATTATGGTGAGTAATTTTTTCTTCTGCTCCCTGTCATAACTTTAACACAAGGGCCGACTGACAGTTCTTCCTGAACTGGATGTGCTAGGGCTACAAGTTCGATTCCCAGCCACCAACACTTTATCACCGTGCTCAACACTCACTGCCAGGACCAGGGACAAGAGCAGGCAAATAGCCCTGCTCCCATGGACCGCCCACTGATACTTTGGCACGGGAAGCACTACCCCAAAGGTGCCAAAAGTCCCTGATTATAACCTACTGCCCAAAGCAGTGACCTCCGACCCATAGAGACCCCACCCCAGGGTGCGCGCCATAAATATCACTATAGAAACATAGAAACATAGAATTTGACAGCAGATAAGGACCGCTTGGCCCACCCAGTCTGCCCATTTCCCTACCTACTGGATAAGCTGCAGATCCTAGTTAACCAGCAGCCTACTTCTTCCTACCCCCACCCCCCAGAACTGCCTTATGACTATCCCATGCATGCTTGAATTCCACCACTGATTTTGACTCCACAACTCTTCTCCGGAAGGCCGCTCCATGCATCCACAACCCTCTCTGTAAAAATACTTCCTTAAATTACCTCTGAGAGCCCCATCTTCAAATTGTGCCTCTTGTTCTGCACACCTCTTTTGAAAGATGCTACCCTCTTTGGACTTTGTTGATTCCCTGAGGTACTTGAACGCTTTTATCATGTCCCCTCTCCTTCTTTCTCGAGGCTATAGCATATTAAGCTCCTAAGTCTCTTCATGTCTTCCAGTGCAGACCCTGCACCATTTTAGTTGCCCTCCTCTGGACAGCTTCCATCCTGTCTATGTCTTTATGGAGATTAACTCCAGAACTGCACACAGTACTCCAGATGGGGTCTCACCAGCTGTCTGTACAGAGGGATAATAACTTCCTGTTTTCTACTGGTGATGCCTCTCCTATGCATCCCAGTATCCCCCAGCCCTCCTTGCTGCCCTCTCACATTGCTTGCCCGTCTTTAGGTCATCTGATATGATTACCCCCAGGTCCCTTTCCATTTTGTTGTTGTTAGTATCTCACCCCCATTGTGTACTCTTCCCTGGTTTTTGTTTCCAGGTGCATTACCTGCACTTAGTATTGAATCTAAGCTGCCATACATTTGACCATTCCTCTAACCTGCCAAGTCCTTCTCATCCTTTCCACCCCATCTGTGCATCAACTCTGTTGCAGATCTTAGTGTCATCTGCAAAGAGACATATTTTCCTTCCAGTCCTTCTGCAATGTCGCTTATAAAGACATTGAAGAGGACCGGTCCTAATACTGAACCCTGTACCCCACTCAGTAACCCTCCTTTCTTCTGAGGGACTCCATTTACTATTACTTTCTGTGTCCATTATTCTCCAGCCAATTTCACCCAGGCTGTCATCTTGGGACCCACTCCCAGGCTGGCTAACTTGTATATTAATCTTTGTGTGGACTGTGTCAAATGCCTTGTAAAGTCTAGGTAGGCCATGTCCACAGCCCCTCCTGATCTACTACTTGGTCACCCAGTCAAAGAAATCTATCAGATCTGCCTGGCATGACCTTCCGACGGGATCCATGCTGCCTAGGGTCCTGTGCCCTCTGGCCTCTAGATACTGACAATTCTTCCTTTAGAAGTGATTCCATCATTTTCCTACCACTGAGGTTAAACTAACAGGTCTGTAGTTTCCTGCTTCCTGCCTTGCTCCCACTTTTGTGAAGGGAATCACATCTGCCCTCCTCCAGTCCTCTCGGGTACCACCCCATCCTCCCATGATTTGTTAAAAGGGTAGCATGTGGTGTCACTGGTTCTACCCTTAGTTCTTTTAGAATTCTGGATGAATCCATCAGGCCCCATTGCTTGGTCCACCTTCAGTTTTAAGAGTTCTTTCAGAACCCTTTGTTCTGTAAATGGGCCGGTATCAACTTCTGTATCCAGAGTGTTACTACTGTTTGTTTTATGTACCTCCTCTTCCTTTGTAAATACTGAGCAAAATATTTGTTTAGTATCTCTGCCTTTTCACAGTCTCCTCTGCCCACCCTCCCTCCCTTTATTAAGCCTCACTATCCTCCCTTGGTCTTCCTTCGCCCCTGATGTACCTATAAAAGGTTTTATCCCCTTCTTAACTGAGTTGGCTATCTTTTCCTCGGTTTGGGCCTTTGCTGTTCTGACTGCCTTCCCAGCCTCTTTTGCTTTAACTGATACAGTTCTTCGTCCTGCCCTTCTGCGATTCCTTGTACTTCCTGAATGCTTTCTTTTCTCTTGAATCTTCACTGCCACCTTCTTTGAGAACCATAGTGGTTTTACATCGTCTTGTTTTTGTTTATTTGCTTCACACAAAGGCTCCACACTTGTGATAGCAGTTTATTATTCCCCATTGTTCTTCCACCCTCCTTCCTGCCCATTTGCTAGTGCTCCTTAGGCACTCACCATTTGGCAAAGTCAGCCCTCCTAAAGTCCAGTACTTTTGTCTTTGTATGGCTTGACTCTATTGCTGTGTTTATTGTGAACCACACTGTTTCAATGGTCGCTAGTTCCCAGATGGCTACCCACTTACATCTGTAATCCTCTCACCATCTCCATTTGAGAGAATCAAGTCTAATATTGCTCCTCTCTAGTGGGCTCCAGTACTAGTTGTCTCAAGGCATGCCCCTGTAGGGCATCTAGAATAACTGCACTCTTCGAAGTGGCAGCTGCAACTGCACTCCAGTTAACATCTGGCATATTCAGATCACCCATCAGCAATATCTCCCCTTTTTCTGCCATTCTAAGTATACTTTCTATCATTTCCCTGTCCATTTCCTCCCCCTGAGAAGGGGGTCTGTCTCTGAATACAACCCCTGTGCATATTGTGGTGCCATTGCCTGTCTCCAAATTTACCCAAAGTGCTTCTTCTTTCTGTGTACCTTTTTGTTCTGTTGCTTTTATTCCTTCCCTTATGTAAAGAACTACTCCTCCTCCTCTTTTACCCTCCCTGTCCCTCCTGTACACAGTGTATCCTGGTATGTTTATGTCCCAGTCATGGTTTTGTGTGTACCATGTTTCTGTGACTGCCACGATATCCAGATGTTCTTCCTCCATCAAGGCCACTAATGCAGGAAGCTTGTTACCCAGACTACGGGCATTAGTACTCATTGCTCTCCATTTTTTTATGGCTTTACCTTCCGGTGCAGCATCCCCCACTGACCGTTCTACCTCTGTCTTTTTCTCATTTAGTACCCTGTTTTGTAGGGAGAGGCTGGATTTTCCTGCTGCTTGTCACCTGCCCTTTGACTAGTTTAAAAGCTTACAATGAAGCATTTAAACCGATTGCTCAAAAGACTTGTTCCCTTCCTGGACAGATGCAGACCATCCTGCTCAGTATAGGCTGGTGTCCTCCAGGTGGAACCCCAGTCCCCAATGAAGCTAAACCCCTGTGCTCCGCACCATTTTTTCAACCATTCATTAAACTGCATGGTGCCAATTCCTCGCCTCCCCATGCTTTTGACAGGCAGCACCTCTGAGAAGGATACTGTGTGTGCTACTCATCTTAGGTCCCTCCCAACTCTGCAATGTCCTCCTGCACTGCTCTCATCTCATGATGAGCCAAGTCACTTGTCCCTAGGTGGACAATTACGTCCAGCTCGGAATCCCTTGCAGCTGTTCTCGTGATCCTGAGGATGCGCTTCCTGTCCCTCCAAGCCATGGCACCAGGCAGGCACCTTACTTCATTTTTCTCATCTCCCCCCAGTTCTATACCCCTAATAATTGAGTCCCCCACCAGGAGCTGCTTCCTTTCCTTTGGTGTCCTCTGCCTCCTTTCTGTGGGCCTCCCTTGTGACAGTTATCATCAGTCTTCTCTGCGGATACCTCTAGGGGAGCTATGCTCCCCAGAATGGTGTATGGATTGTGGAGGGATCAATTGACTGGTGTGCTCTGTTCCACCCTCCTCATCCTCCCTGAGCCCACTGTGGTCCAACTGCTGTGCTTTCTTCGCAACCTCTGAGGTAGTGGTGGTGGCGCTAGTGCTCCCTGGATGGGGGAGGTTCCCTTTCTACTGTCCAGTGTGGCCTGGGGGAAGGTTTCCTTACTACTGTCCAGTGTGGCCTAAAGACGGGAAACTTCCTCCCTCAGGGCAGATAGCTGTCTGCAAATAGGGCAGCATCTCAGCCTCCAGAAGGACTCCCGGAAGACTGCTGCCCCATGGCCATTACATTGCACTACTCCCCACATGTTTATCTAGTTTTTTTTTTATTGTATTTGTATGTGCGTCGTGTGATTTGATTATATAGAAATATATATATATATATATATATATATTATACAACGTATGCTTATATTATCAGTGCAGTGTGCTAGAGAGGATATGACAGTGAAATGCACTTTGCACTCGAGGAAATGATGTCAGAACCTCAGGTATAAAGGAACTATTTCAGGGTGGGTGGGGTGAGGTGGGAAGGGGTTGGGCCTAAACTATGTCCTCACAAAACAATCAACTAAAAGCTCTCACCCACTGCTGCGATGAGTGCCTTCCTGTCAGCAAGATACCCTACACAACAATTTGACAGAGAAAGTACCCTGCTAATCAAACAGAAAAATCCAGACATCCAAGAGAGAGAGTTTAGTTACAGATAATTTGTCCAAAATAGTATATTCCACGCAGCTTCTCAGTTGTTCCCAGCACTCCTGTACACAACCTGGAAGAAGATGGACTTCTGGCTCATACAGGAGCACACCACTAGTTTATAGTAATTGAATAATGCTGACAAATGGTCTAGCTAGACAATTGGCTATGATGCTGAGCTCTGACTTGTGAAGACAATTACCCCCACCTCAGGCTATGTTTGGCATCCAGTTTCAACCTGCAGCTTTTGCTATTTTGAATCACAGAGCCCCACCAAAAGTTGCAAAATATATTGATGCAGATTCACACAGAATTCTAGTAATCAGTCCAGTTAGCCACAAAGGAAAATCAAATATGCAGGAGATAAGCAGTTTTAAAACCCCCCTTTCTGAATTAAAAACTAAAACAAATACCAAGCTCTGCCACTTTAAAATTGAGGAAAACTTCTCTCAGATGTAAGCAAGAGAGAGAGAGTTTAGTTACAGATAATTTGTCCAAAATAGTATATTCCACGCAGCTTCCCAGTTGTTCCCAGCACTCCTGTACACAACCTGGAAGAAGATGGACTACTGCCCAAAAGGAACCCGGGGAGGGAAAAACAGTAGATCCACCCACGGGTGGGTTACAGATGTTAATCTGGAAAAGAGGTTCAAAGAATAAATGACTTAGGAGAAAGACATTCCAACTTGGAGGATATGGTTAACTTAATGATGAAGTGAGTGAGATATAGGAAGTGACTGAGATAAAAAAAAACAGCAATAAGAATTGAAAATAAAGCTAGAAGATTAGGAGAGCAGAATTGTGGAGAAAAAATAGTTTGGATGCTGCCTGCATGGGAAGTATCAAGTGCTTCACATGAGATTCTGAGACTGAGAGAACTGTTTGCTGCTTTGCTGGGTTCAGATAACAACTTGCCCATTATAGACAGTGCACATTGGCTGGGAAAATATGAAAGTGGTGAAGACTTGGTCATCATTTAGTTTTATACTTCAGATATAACAATCAAGCATTTTATAAGCATAATAAAAAATTAAAAACTCTTTTTTGAGAAAAGTCAGTGTTTTGAAACATGACATCTCGAAAGAACTTTAGACCATGACAATACAGTATGGGCCAATACAACAAGTACCGTGGAAAGAAGGTCACAAAGCATTTGTTTGATCAATGTTTAAACTCGCCGATGGGGAAGTGGAAGAAAAGGGGAGGCAGAAACTGCCCCTCCAACAGGCTGAGATAGAATGCAAGGTGATCCCGAGGGAAATGAGTCCCACCAAACAGCAAATAAATCAAGGAATTAGGGGGTTAGTAAAGGGGGGCAAAGAAGCAGTCAAAAGAGGAGAGGAAGATGGCCCGGTGGCGCTGAACGCCACACCTCATGCTGCGCCGGTGACCCGGGTTCGGGAACGGACTCGGGTGGCCAGGGGTCGGCGGGGAGAGGGAGGATCGAGAGTCCCAACAGATGCTCTCCTCCCTCAAGGGTGGGTTACCAAAAGCGCATTGCGCTCTGCATTCCTTCCATAGCCGGTGGAAGCACCGGCAGAGGGAGGGGTGGAGGCGGCTTCGCTTGTCGGAGCCGGGAGGGGGATGTCGCGGCATATGAGGGTTGCGCAAGCACGCTACCACTGGGACGACGCCCAGCAAGGCGCCTTGGGGAGTGGGGACGCTGGGAGAAAACTGAAACACCCTCCGCAGCCCTAGATGAAGTCCGCCCTAAGTCCTACCAGACCACCTACAGGACAGACCCCAATGTGCGAGAAGAGGAGGATGGGCACTCTAGGGGCAGATCCCTAAGGTAGGTACCGGGGGACATGAGTGGACGGAAGGAGGGGGCACCGGAGGCAGTAAGGAGGGGATAAAGATGAAAATAAAAAAAGAAGAGAAGAGGAAGGAGAGGGAACAAAAGAAACAAGCATTTGTCAATGCCGAATGTTTCCTTGCATGGTGTATGTGGCGGAGGTGTATTCCAAAACTTGGCTCTGAAAACACCGATGTCACACAGTGGCACAACACTGACAGAAGTGAATTGTTTTGTAGTTACCCGCCCAAATTACAGCAAAAATAATATTGCTACAGTGGGGGGAGGCGGGCCTGTTGGAGCAGTAGCAGAAAAGGCAGCTTTAACACTACATATTCTTACTATGAGGCAGCAGCAGGGCTGGGCCGGGTGGTTAATCCGGTGGCTTCTGTTCTCATGTGGATGGAGTGTGGATGAAACTGCTGGCTTGAGTTGTAGATATAATCGTTATGAGCTGACAAACAATGAGTTGGACTGTGTGTGTGCAAAGTGGGCAGGCAGAGGAGGAGGAGGAACATTAGTGGCATTCGTAGCGCAGCACAGGAGCTCCAAGAGAACACTGCCATGTTATTCAGCTGTGGGAGCAACAGGCAAACTATAGACATTGAAGGTAGTTCAGTAACAATAATTATTTCTGGGAGGAATCCAGTTGCGGATCAGGGATGCTGTCATCACTGTTTTCTTCCTGGGCTTCTGGACAGGCGTTGTTAGTGTGGTAGTAAGGCACCTTTTGGGGAATGCTGAAATCTACATTGGTGCTTTGAAGCCTTCTTGTAGTATTTAAAGAAAAAATGATGTTGACGTGGGTGTTTAGATATTTAAGTGTTTTATTGTGTGTGGTTGTGGTTGTGGTTTCTGCATAGGTGCCGGGTATGTAAAATATTTGGTGGGACCCAGGGGTCAGGGGCAAACCTCCAGTGAGGGTCTATGGGAGTAGGGTTAGGCCCCTCAGGTATGAAGAAGGGCAAGAACTGCAGCAGTTCAAATTATTCCAGTGCATGCAGTGTTAAATAAGACACGCACAAATCTGGCGCAGTGTAGGAAACTGTACCACTCTATGCAGAGCCCCAACCTGTTTTGAGCATGAGCTCTTCCTCCTGAAGGCTGGTCATGTTCATACAGTGGATAGTGACAGACTCTTAAGGCATAGTATTTAAATATGTACAGTATAAAACCAGAAAAAGTGACAAAAGTAAAAGATTCTATCAGATCACCTCATAATACCAGCTATATCAGTCACAAGAATGGTGCACTCTAGCATCCAAAATCATTTACACCAGATATGTTTTAAAGCCAGAAAATCGAGATTATATTGATGGTGGTTATCTATTTTCACCCCTAGAGGATGAATTTTGAGACAAGAATTGCAGCAGTGACATGCTCTTGACCCTCTGACCTCCCGCACCAAATTGGAATTATTTTACATTCCTTATAAAATGAAATTATGCTCACCAATGGGATTTTTGAGCATCCCCCTTCCCCACCCACTCTTCCTGTTTTGCCAGCCGTCTAGCAGTTTATTCTAAATTTATAATTAGGGCTGCAAAATCTTGATTTGTTGGCTTTAAAACATTCTCTGGTATTAATGATTTTGGATACCAGCCACAAAAACAGTGGAGGGTTGGAAGGGGGAAATGTTTATAGAAAAAGTAGAAAAAAGGGTGACACAAGATAGAAATAAAAAGATATTGATACATTTTCACCATATCATACACCTACAGCTGGCATGAATATAAATAAGAGCTTGTGTGGGAGTGGTGAAAATGAGCCATTGCTATTGACAATGCATTTCCCAGTCATGAAGTGGTCCAAACCAGAGCAAGTCATTGTTCCACTCCACAGAAAATACCCCTCCCTTTTTTCATGAAATCAGCTCCCTCGCCATGGATTATTAAGTGTCCTCCTATTACGGGATTCACCCCAGAATTCTAAAAGCACTAAGGGGAGAACTAGTGACACCACTGACTACCCTTTTGTAACGAGTCATGGGAGAATGGTATGGTACCTGAGGACTGGAGGAGGGTGGATGTGATTCCCCTTCACAAAAGTGGAAACAAAGCAGAGGCAGGAAACTACAGACTTCTTAGTTTGACCTCAGTGGCAGGGAAAATGATGCAATCACTTCTGAAAAAAATAATTGTTGAGTACCTAGAGACCAGTGGGGCACAGGACCCAAGGCAGCATGGATTCACAATGGGAAGGTCACGTCAGACAAACCTAACAGATTTTTTTGACTGGGTGACCAAAGTATAAGACCAGGGAGGGGCTCTGGACATGGCCTACCTAGAATTTAGCAAGGCATTTGACACAGTCCCACACAAAAGATTAATAAACAAGTTAACCAGCCTGGTAGTGCGTCCCAGGGTGGTAGCCTGGGTAAAAAAATTGGTTGGACAACAGGACCCAAGGGTAATAGTAAACAGAGTCCATTCCGAAGAAAGGGGGTTTACTATAACGATACCATAGAGTTCAGTACAGGGACCAGTCCTTTTTAATGTCTTTATAGGTGACATTGCGGAAGGACTGGAAGGAAAAGTATGTATCTTTGCAGAAAGATCTGCAACAGAGTTGATACACAAGGGGGGGTGGAAAGGATGAGAAGGGACTTGGCAAGGTTGGAGGAATGGTCAAAAGAATGGCAACTTAGATTGAATCAATGCAAAGAAGCGCAGATACCGCATTTGGGAAACAGAAACCCAGGGGAAGAGTATGGGGTGGGGGGGTACTAACAAGAACAAATATGGAAAGAGACCTTGAGGTAATCATATCATGTGACCTAAAGGTAGGCAAGCAATGTGAGAAGACAGTAAGGGGGCTGTGGGGATACTGGGATGCAGAGGGAGAAGCATCACCAATAGAAAACAGGAAGTTGTTATCCCTCTGTACAGACAGTTGGTGAGACCACATTTGGAGTACAGTGTGCAGTTCTGGAGACCCCATCTCTGCAAGGACATAGACAGGATGGAGGCAGTCCAGAGGAGGGCAACCAAAAGGGTGCAGGGTTTGCACCAGAAGCCATATGAAGAGAGACTAAAGGAGCTTAATATGTATTCCCTTGAGGAAAGGACGGGAAGGGGGGACATGATAGAAACTTTTAAGTTCCTCAAGGGAATCTACAAAGTCCTAGAGGGCAACATCTTTTCAGAAAAAGATGTGCAAGAATGAGGAGAGGGGGAACACAATTTGAAGATGGGGGGGACAGCTCAGGAGCAGTGTAAGAAAGTATTTTTTCATGGAGAGGGTGGTAGACACATGGAACAGCCTTCCTGAGAAGGTTGTGGAGTCAAAAACAGTGGGGGAATTCAAGAATGCATGGGACAGACATAAAGCAATTCTGGTGGGGGGCAGGAAGAAGTAAGCTGTTGGTTAACTAGGTTCTGCAGCTTATCTAATAGGTAGGGAAATGGGCAGACTAGGTGTGCCAAGCGATCCTTATCTGCCATCAAAGTCTATGTTTCTATGTTTCTTACAAAACGCTTACGGCACTGAAATGCATCAAGTAAAATGGCATTTTTTTTAGTCATAAAAAAATGAAATTCTTTTGCTGCCACCTCTATGCACAAAGAGCTGATCACTTGCCAGACAGGTGT
Source organism: Neoceratodus forsteri (assembly GCA_016271365.2). NCBI lineage: Eukaryota > Metazoa > Chordata > Ceratodontiformes > Ceratodontidae > Neoceratodus > Neoceratodus forsteri. Next base: position 67,362,019 of record JADMNL010000031.1, on the reverse strand, counting down.
GCCTGCTCAGACCAGAGCAGAAGCAACAAATGGGCTGGGTTACTCCAAAAAAATTAACACCCACACACACACCCAGGAAAAAGGGGCACACAGTAACTTCAGCAACCAAGGCTAATGCTGTTTGCATGTACTACGTCACCATTTTCTACAATACAAGGCATCACCCTGTGCATACTCCACAGCACAAGCAATAACCTTCCGTGCCCACCACCCTGTTGACTCAGTTTCACATTCGGCCATGGTGTCTGGCTACTTAAATACTCCATGTTGACCCCCATATCTTTTTTTTCACTGTTTTCTTGTCCCCCACTTGGCCACCACACCTCCAGGGTCAGAGACAGACTGTGGTACAGGGGCATACCTCTCAACAGCTATGAATGTGGTATAGCGCTATGATTTTTACACTGAAATTTACCCTTGCTCCACAAGGTTTACTGATGATCTCATTATTCATAGAATCATAGAAGTTTGTCAAGCAGAAAAGGACCCCGTTGGCCCAGCTAGTCTGCCCTTGTTTTTCCTCCCCCTAGTTAGCCTTTGTACCCCATTACACCTCACCTACTTGCCCCCCACATTGATATCTGCCCCTTTTTTCTCTTTAGAGTATCTATCCGTCCCTCTCTTGTTCAAACCCATGTATTTATCCCATGCACTTCTGAATCTCCCCACTGTTGATGCCTCAGCCACCCACTCCGGTAGGCCATTCCAGGGACCCACCACCCTCTCAGTGAAGTAGTGACATATCTTATTCCCTTTGAACTGACCTCCCTCCAATTTCACACTTTGCCCCTAGTTCTTGGATTGCACATTCTCTTGAAGATATTCCCTTCTTCCACCTTGTTAATTCCCTTCAGATATGTAAAACTTTCAATTCCTATTCCTCCCCCTCTGTCCTGTTTTCCAGTTGATATAGGTCAAGCTCCTCCACCATCTTCTTCTCATACGTCCTCTGATGCATACAATCAATCATCTTGGTTGCTCTTCTCTGTAGTCTCTCCACCCTATCAATGTCCCTCTGTAGATGTGGTCTTCAGAACTGTACACCATGCTGTAAGTGTGGTCAGACCATTGATCTGTACGGGGCACTATCACTATGTATAGTGTCAAGTAAGTGTAACCCCCTAGGTGGCACTATCCCAAGGGATACTACCCCTGCCTGCTTGACTAGTTGCAGATTAAGGGGCCTAGGTTCTGATACGGGGGCCTCCACCCAGAGGTCAGGGTTGGTAGTGGTCAAGCTGACCTGGGCACAGCCCTCCGGGTCACTGTAACCCCCCTTTTCTCCTTCTAGTGGCCTGAACAGTACACAATGATCACTTTCACAATGACCCTTATTCCCCAGGCAATTACCCACGCTGTTTGCACTTACCACCGGGGCTGGTTCCTCTAGCTTGACCCTGAGGACCCCCTGTAAAACAAGGTTAAGCACAGCAAATAACAACAGTAAAATACTCTTGGCACAAACTGGAACCACAGTCAGGTTAAATGCAAACAAAGTTAAATCTGATTTATTCAGGGGACTTGAACAAGGGAGGGGCGTACTCAGGTTGATTTCCTTAAAAGCTACATTAATCAGACAGTTATGCATGCAGTTCAGAGTCCTTACACAGTCACACACTCTGGGTACCCAGGTAGGAAAATGGTGGGCTAGCCAGGAATGTTGCAGCTGGTTGGGGCCCTGTGATGGAAGAAAGCAACATGCACAACACGCACTATTTGTAATCTGGAGCTGGAGGGCTCAGTTCGTGAAAGAAAAGGCAACAAGACAATCAGATGACAACACTTTTAGATTTAGCTGTTGATGCAGGGAGCTACCCTGATGTTTACTTGTGATACCTAATACTGGACACAGGCAGGATGAAATCGAGACTGCAGGCTGCTGAGCTGGAGTGCCTGGAGAAGCAGGGCCCACACAAATCACTGAGGCGTCATTCCTGTTCAAGGCATTGAGCAGGGGGCTGATCCCCAGGCCGGTCTCTTGTCGATGACTTTCTCTGCGTAGCAGGTATTCTGGCTGAGCCAGTGTAGTAGGGCCCAGGCAAATGGAAATGGATACGGATTCAGTCCGTGGAGCTGGATACAGCCTCCAGCAAGCAAAACACAGTTCAGACACAGCAGTGGGGAACCAATTCATGACCCACTATAAGCACACAGCACATTCACATGTAAGGAAATTCCACTGTACCAGGCAAATGGCTCTACGGTCACAATTACAGAGTCTCTGCACAATCTGGGAGTTCAGAGGTTGCTGGAAGTCCTGACAGGCCAATCGCATTCAGCAAATCTTCGGTCTTCTTCAGGTTAAAGCATGGTTACAATTCAGTGGCTTAATCTGCTCTCCAAGTTCGGATTCAGTCCAAAAAAAAGCACAAGTTCCCTCTCAGGAACAACAGGCAGGCATGCAGGCCAAACTCAGGCCTTTCCACAGTTCTCCCACACGAATCCACTATGGATTGCTGCTCGAACTATCTCGAGCTGTTACTTCTTCACTTCCCAACTCAGATCTAACTGAAACTGCAAGCAGTGTGGGACTTTCCCCAAGATCCAAAAGGTTCAGTTGGCTGATCTGTCAGTCACAACAAGAGCTCCCCCTCCAGGTTATTTTAGGTGCCAAAACCCAAAACTACAATTCCTACAAGTTTTGGCCCCGCCAAGCACCTGTAGGCAGGCTCCATTTTAAAATCCCAAATGTACTGATTGGCCTATTCTGACAGTCCAGGATGCAGGTAAATCGATTTATCTAATGTCAGCATACATACCCCCACACAACCAAAGGGTTGCTTTCACATCCATCCTAAACACTATCGCCCAGCTCCCAAATAACTCGGAAGTCATAGCACTTGGTGATTTCAATATAAACTGGCAAGCTCCCCAGTCTGCCTCCCTCAGGGATGCAACTGCCGCCCTAAATCTGTCCCAAATGGTCTGTACCCCTACTACAGTAAACAAAAACCTGGGCCCAAGTTCCCTCCTCAATCTCATACTCACGAATCATCCCGAGCACATACAGGATGTCCAGGTCCTCTCGGACTCACTCAGTGATCACTCCCCTGTAACTTGTCTCTGGACAAACAGCTGGAAGCCCCCGCCCCCCCGATCTCCAGGTATCGCCAACTCAAGAAAGGGACTCTGAAACATTTCCAAAACTATCTCTGAAACCTTGATTGGTCTCCACTTGATCACCAATTGTCAGTTGATACCGCTCTGTCTTTCTTCATAAGTTCCTTCCAATCTGCCTGCGACATTTATGCCCCCTTTGTAAAGCGGAT